>CM073739.1:21045578-23450444 GCA_037127355.1 Schoenoplectus tabernaemontani
GAACCAAGTCTATATAGCCTATTCATTCGGTTCAACGCAATTGAATTTAAAAAGAAAGCGAGAGAGAGATAAACCTGGTGCATGAGCCCTATGCGCATTTGCTCGCTTCTCTTACGCCCTTTGGATCACGTGTGCGTGCGCATCCAAGCTAGCGGAAGGGCCTTCTCCCCTCCTCTTCTTCTCGCCATTGCCGATTCAGCCGAAGCTTGCGCGCGCCTTAAAGCTTCCCTTGACGCCTCACCATGATTGAAGATGATCGACGGATAGTGATGATTAGGCGACCGAATTATAGGTGCTATTGAATCAACGGATGAAAAGGGATGAACAAAGGATGAAATCGGTTTATTACGAAATTGAGTTTATAAGAGGAGATGAATTAACACTACGGAGATCAAATTGCACGGCAAGGTCGATCCTTTAGGGCAAGGCGGCCTTGATGGAGGTGAATTGATGAGGCAATTTGAAGTATGAGATGCTAATTGATCAAAAGAAGAAAATGAGGCGAGAAAAGGGATTAGTGAAATTGGAAATGGTGAATGAATAAAATAGCGATCGAGTGATCATGGAGTGTTTAAATAGTAAGTAATGACCTTGGGCCGCTTGTCGGTTGAGTTATGTGAGTAATTGAGAGTGTGGAGTCAAACCAAATCGCGGCACGATCAAAAATCCTAACGAGAAACGGTTATACGAGCTGCAATGACAACAAACACAAACTTATACGGATAGTTAATTGAATTAGAATGGAGGGTGAAGATGAACCCAGGTGGCAATCCGAGTGAAAGGCAATTAACCCGATCACAATTGTGATTAATCGGCCTAATTAGCCTATATAAACCAAAATTGGCGGCAACAAGAGGGACATACATACACACATCCATACATCCATTAGTAGAGCAATTGAGAGTATCCATTTCTTGTTAAACGCCAATTGTAGAGATTACACGAGAAGCTAATTGATTCGGATTACTATTCAAGTTTAGAGGTAATTGTTATATGTCCATTAGCCTCATTGGCGCTTTTCTTTGCATTTCATCCTTTGTATTTGAATTTAGAATGTTTTGCATAGTTAATTGGATAATCAATTCATTTCTTTCTTGATTCTTGTTGTTTTGCCACATTCTTTTATTTCTTTTTTATATGAATCTTAATCAATAATAAATGATTAAATCCGGTGAGCCATTTGCCCCAATCACAAAGTGATTGGTGAGCCTTTAGGCCTGGATTAGTCACGAGATATAAAGATTTTTCTTATAATTCAATAGTATTGCATCTGTTCTTTATGATTCTTTTTCTTTTAAACCGATTTCTTTGTTATATTTGCTCGATTGATGAAAGATGATGACTTGTTATCCTTTGAGTATCCTAGTTGTATGATTCGATTGAACGGATGACGATTCTTGCAAATTCAAAGAAATGCCTTGATTCTAGCACAAATCAATATGCGATGAAATTACGAGTTGAATTGGCTTGATTGATCTCTATCTCGGCGAGCCCTTTGGCCCTAGCAATATGCAGGTGAGCCTTTAGGCACGAGAGTCGTCAATTGAATATAAAAACATCTCGAATTGAGAAAGGATCGCGATCGGTACCGATCGGTACGCGCATACCCGCCATGTGATTGTCCCTGACCGGTTAATAGCATCCGGGAAGCTTCATACTCATCCCGAGATCATATGTACATGTCAAGGCGATGCTCAATATTTGTATAATTGTCAAGAATCTCAATTGAATTCGGTGAATTTGATGAAGAAATGATCTTGATCTGGGTTCTTACTGCACGATGGCGATAGTGTCGTATAAGTATCAACCATAGTATAGATCTTTGATCGGATAATATAGAATGATTCTATGCACTAAGACGATATCAATGTCTTTGGTCGATCGGAGGAAGGAAGTTCGGCGGCCAGGGGAACGCCCACACAGCACGGATCTTGACACGTCGGGAGGTCGGGGGCGAGGAGAGATCGTACGCACGATTCTTGAAGTGTCGTCAATCTTGAAGAATATCGATGAACGGGATTTGGCAAGAGTTCGAAAATTTAAAACGAGGAAAGATCGGGCCTTATACATATTAAACACGCATCTTAATTAAATTAAGCGGCCCGGATACGTTTAAACATTTAAATAATAACTACTGTGCCAATCGGCGTAGATCCATTAAATACTCATCTCAAACTAATCTGGCGGCCCAAATGAAGAAAGAGTTAGAAAGATGCGCACCGATCTCGGAGTAGATCGCGGCGGCCCAGATTAAGCCCGTTAATTAAATAATAACGAGAATAATAATAATATGGAGTAAATAAATGATTTGAAAATGTTATTGAACTCCAAATTGACTCAAATTTGTTTCTAAAATTTTCTTATTTTTCATACTATTTTTCTGTACAATAATATTCCAGTTTTAAAAATATAATCATGATAAAACAATTTAAAAGCAAAATACATTACATATATTGATATAGTTGACCTAGATTTGACTTGTCATTTTAAATACTATAAAAATTCTAAAAATACAAATAAAAATCATAAATAATAACTAGATATATTTTAGTAATTTTTCAAGTGATTTTCCATGAAATAATAATAGTAATAGTAATATACTATAATAAATAATGAGATTAGCTATATTCTTTGATAAATAAAAAAATATATGAATAATAATAGATATTATATTGATATTTTCTTGATATTTTCCTGTAAAAAGAATAATAAAAATAAATAGCACAAAATATACAAAATATACTACTATGCATTTTCTTTCATAATAAAGAATGATAATATAGTTTTATAATATGAATTGTATTTCTTTTGTTATTTCTATACAAATATACAAAAATATACTTTGATGAATAAAATGTAATAAAATAATAGTTGTAATAAAAACATAATGAATTTCATCTCTTATGACTAATAATAAAAATCTTATACTTTTCTATAGATAATAAATAGAAATAATAAGAATAGACATAATGAATAGTATAATAAATAGAATAGAATATTAGTAATGATTTCTTTTAGCTATTATAGATATTAAAAAAAAGTAATAATAATAAAAATATAATAATAAAAATAATAATAGTAAAATAGTATAGCTAACCATCTTTTGATTTTGTAAATAATTCTTATATAATGAATAGTATTTCAATATAATAGAATATAATAACAAAATCCTATTACTTTAGCTATTATAAACATTTTAAAAATAATACAAATAAAATCATTGCCATTTTATTTTCTATTATTTTAGTAAGTGATTTTCTATAGAATAAATAGAGTTTAGAAATAATAAGAAATAAAATTCTACTATTTTAGCTATTATAAAAATCCCAAAAATATAAATAAAAATCTAGTTAAATAGCTAACCCCTTTTCTATTATTTTGTAAATAATTTTCTACATAGATAAATAGAGTTTAAGAAATAAAAATAATAAAAATAATAATAATAGTAATAAAATAATTATAATAATAATAATAATAATAATAGTAATAATAATAATAATAATAAATACATCTTTATAATAATGGAAGATATTATAATAGACTTTGTGCATTTTTGAATGAATATGCTCACATAAGGAATGTAGAGCCACATATAAATATTTGCACACATGATATGACATTTAGAATGATTAGTCAAGACGAGAACACCTTGACGGAGGATAACTAAGGTTGCAATGACAACATGAGGAGATGCGTTGAGACAGGAACATCTTAACGCGAGAAGATTAAGGCTTTAATAGCAATACGAGAAGATATGTCAAGACAAGAACATCTTGACACTTGATGAAAAATAATAAAATACGTCAAGACAGGAACATTTTGACGTAGGATGAATAAGGCTTTGATAGCAATACGAGTAAATATGTCGAGACAAGAACATCTTGGCGCTTGATGAAGAGTAATCAGAGCTACGATATTAACATGGAGATGTACGTTGACTATGAAGAAGAAGAACATTATGATGTCCTAGATAGGTGACATCTTAATGACTCGCTGCCATGAGCAAGTAACTCATGATTGAATACGCTCACACTGAGGGTGTAGGGCAACATAGTAGTTTTGCACAAGTAATGCAACACGTAGAATGATTAGTCGAGACAAGAACATCTTGACGCTCGGCTCGTTGAAGAATGACCAAAGCTACGACATCGGCATGGAGAGATATGTCGACTTTGAAGATGAAGAACATTACGATGTCTAGCGAAGTGACATCTTAATGACTCGGTGTCGTGAACAAGTAATTCATGACCATACGAGTGGCAGAAGGCGAACTTGTACGGTGATGAGTTTGTCTCGACTCATTTCAGAATTTGTGAGATTGAATCGGTCGTTGGTAGATTCATCCACAAAACGGTGAATGTGAGCCGTTACGTAGGTAGGTTCCTTCGCTTACACATGCCTCGATGTTGAGCGGCGGCGCTTCGGGTTTGACATTGTGTGCGGTGTGTTTCCTAGGTTTATGAATCGGCCTAGCGCTACGAATTCATGATCTAGAAGATCGGTGAGAAGAAACACGTGGGCCGTATCCACCCTTCTACGATTCACCAACCTCGAGATCAGCCAGGCTCGGCGCTTCGAGTTGTATTTTGTGTGATTGGTTGTTGACTAGTTAAGATTGAGCCGTCTGTTTGTAGGTTTATCTTCTAGATCAACGAGAGGTAGAGTCGGTACGTATGTAGACTCACCTCAAGCCTCCTATGAAGAGATTAACACAGTGCATTGGTAAGGTTACATCTCGAGGTGGCATGGGTGAAGCCGTCTGTTTGTAGGTTCGTCATAGGATAAAGCCGTCTGTTTGTAGGTTTTGTCTTCCCTAGATTGAGCGTCTGTTTGTAGGTTCATCTTAGTAGATCCGTTTTATAAACCTAGACGACCACTTGACCATCTTTTAACTATACTATTTGCTTCTCTCTTTCAAAGATCCGGAGGTGCCTCGAGGTTCGTAGCCCGGGGTAATTAACGGTGGGGGCTTGCGCCCGCCGGAATCTACAAGAACTCACGATCACTAAAAAACCCCACGAATGTGCATCCAAATAATCTCTAAACGGCGAGTCGGCGGCGACACCCCGGCGGATGCACGCTCGGGAGGGATCTCCGTGTCCTTCTTCGCAACCCATCGCCGGCGGCGGTGCGGAGCGCGCGAAAAAGGGTCGCACGGGATCGCACGCCGGTGGGACCTAGATTCTCCTCTTATCTACGAAAGAGAGAGTCAAATAGAATAGTTAAGAGATACAAGTGGTCTTCTATGTGCTAAAATGACTAATAATTTTCAAGTGTTTTTGTTTTTGCGGGAAATGGCATACTTTGGAAATTTCAACCTCGCTCACTACACCGTCATTCTGCAAAGAGCCCGAGAAGGCAAACTATTCATGTTCTTTGGGACCATCCCCAAGAAGCCCGGCGGCGTCTATGGCCCGGCTCCGGTGGCCACGATCACTCCGCATGGCCGTCGGATCTCCATCCGGACGAGGAGGAAGAATCGATCACCACGACTCCCGAGGGGATCTCCAACAACGTAATGGCCTCTCCTACTACCTCCCCAAAGAGGAGAAGGCGACCGTCGAAGGACGGCCCAAAGCGGCGGCCCAGCGCCGTAACTCTCGAGCGTCCGGGAAGAGGGCCACGGATGCATACCGAAGCTCGGTGGTGGCTAGGCCGGCTATCCCGATCTCAACAAATTCACGGCTCTCGAATAGTGGCCGAGAACTCGGCCACGGGCCGGCTCCGCCGGGCATGGGAGGTGCTAAGCCCGCACCTCGCCCGACTCAAAGACCTCGGCGCGCGCGGGACAAGTCTCAAGCCCCTGCGAAGCCATCTACAAGGCTCGCGGGGCCCTCGAGCGAGAGGAAGAGCGTGAGAAACGCTAGGTCGAGACAATACGTCTCCCGCTCGGTCGATCTCAAGACATGGCTCGGCCGCAAGCCATTGTCTCGACTCACTTGCAGAAGAGGTTCACATCAAAGGCAACACCTAGCACCCGGCGGTGTGGGTCCCAAGGGTTCCCGGCCAACAAGGTCCCCGATCTCAAGCCCGGCCCGGCAAGGCGGCGGATCGACGCTCGCCGAGAGCGTGTTCGGCCGTCTAGGTCGGAAGAGTGTATTCGGTAGATTAGGCTCGAGAATACCACTCGATAGTCTAAAAATAGCGCCTCGACCAAACGAAGAAGAAGAGAAGAACGCTCGCTATGAAGAGCACTTCTCGGTCAACACCATCGGCATAAGCTACGATGCGATCCGGACAACGATCTTTGAGGTGAATATGGCTCGGGATGACGGTCCCGCCTAATCAAGCTCACGTCACCAATACCGACAAAAATAATGGTAGAAAAGGGAGACCTCCCAAGAGAGTCAATCCAGGGGCAATAGCGGGGAAGGGGAAGACCACAACGAAAACCACGACTTCTTCGATAATGAAGATGACGTTGAAACACGTCCGAGATGCCTATCGATGAGATAGAAATATTAAAAGGCCACATCGAGGCACGGGATGAAGAGGCGATTAGGCAACGGGAGCTAATCGCTACCATCTTTGAAGCAAAATGAAGAATTGATTAAGGCGGTCAAATCATTGCAAGAATCACAAGACGCCAATTTCAAAATTTGGTAGTTCCGTCAAGAAGGGTCCACGGTACCAAAAGCAATCATAAGGGAAAACAACCGTCGATTCTAAACCCCATCCACATAGAACCATAGATGTGGAGGGTGAACCAACGGGAATATCCGGAAAGAGATTCAAGCCATGATTGCCCGGACAAATGCAAATAGGCGGAGGTGGATCGCTATCCCTCTTGTAAAAAGCTGTGGACATCCATACCACCTGCCATATATGACTTAGAAGAATATCCTAAAGGGTATGTGATCCCCGCTTCGAGGACCTTCTCAGGGAAGGCAACAAAGACACGAACCCGAACAACACACTGGCCCTTTGTAGCCTCGTGCGGCGGACACGGTGGCGATGATGCACTTGTTGTTAAGACAATTCCCTCAAAGCCTAGTGGGAACCGCCTTCCGATGGTATTATTCATTTGGAAAACAACGACATCGGGACTGGGACGAAATGGCGGACTCGTTCGGGGCGCGATTTGTCATGGTGTCGACAAAATAAACATAGCCGTCGGCAAGCACTAAACCCGAAAGGGGAGTCGATGACAGATTTTATCAACGAGATGGCGGAACCTCGGCATTAAATGCGACGCGCATTAGCGAAGATGAGGCGCGTCAACCTAATCATGAAGAACATTGACGGGTGGATGGGCATGCTTCTTGGTGTGACAAAGGTCAACACATTTAAAGACTTGCTCGGATCGGTATCCAACATGGAAAGGATGTCACGCACGCCGTCGTGCGAGCTTTATGAATAATAGGCGCAACGAGGGGCCGGAAATTTGAAACAAAGTGGCATTCACCTCGTTGAAAGATAAGATGGTTGCCTGCGCGGACACCCGAAGCGGCGACGGTGGCACAAATGGCAACAATTATAATAAGGGACCCGGACCCGACCCGGGGAGGGAGTTCACGGAGTTTTGAATCCCTTAAACAAAGAAATCTAGGCCGTACTCTTTCGGAAAAGATAAAGTTGCCCAAATCTTCGGAGGGCGCGAAGAACGGCCTAACCTGCCCGACCGATAAAGCGCCGGAAGATGCGATAAATCGGACGAACCCGACTTTTGCCGTACCACGAGAATAATAGGGCACTCGATCGAAGATTCTTTGGGTCTTCAAAGATTGGGTCGAGAAGGCGTACAAAAACGGTGAAATTACTTTACAAAAGGGTTCTTGCAAAGCCCATCGGCCCATGAACGAGCCGATACGATCTCTCATGAGGAAGAGAAAGTCCGGGCCGGCTAAGTGAAGATCAAGAGGAGCGATGGACTACGCACCTATCGAAGAAATCGATTAAAATGCTTAAAGCTCTCAAGAAAGAACTGGCATGAAATGGAAAGACGATATCACGCCGGTGGTCCCACCAAAACCCGGGGTATACTATAAGGTGGACCGAGCCAAGATCGGGTTCTTAAGAAGAAAAAGAAGCATAGAAGCGACAAGTCCAAAAAGAACAAGATTGAAAAGTACGAGCGAGGGCGATCCGAGGCGATCACCCTTGACACTTCATCTCCAAAGAAAGGCGGGAGAAGTTAACCCTAGGTCAAAAGGAAGAAAATATAAATGAAGAAATAAATAAAGAAGAAAGCGAAGAGATGCGGGGTGCTTCGTGCAATATGGTATATTCTTCTCACGACGAAGATATGCCGACTTTAGAGGAGATGTTCTTCCGAATGATGAAGGAGAAGCAAGCACCTGCGGGACCAAGAATGAAGAATGTAAAGCGTACTCGGTCGGGACTTATATACCGAGAGACGAGGCTCCCAAAGATTAGATAAAGGAAAGGACAAGGTCAGAATAAAGGTAAAGAGGTCGAGAATCCAAGCAAGAACCTAGAAAGGACCGGTCGACGGGCGAAGAATATAATGTGTTGGCACATGCGTAAGATTCCGGCGCTATTAAGCATATTTGACGCGTTGATGATGTCACAAGACCTAAGAGAGGTGCTAATCCAGGCCTTGCAAGATCCCGAGAAGTACAAGTCATACTTCGTAGAGCAAAATATGCGGGAAGCCCTATTCGCCAAGCGGGCCGCTGCATAAATTTTACAGACGATGACCTCTTAATAGGCACGAAGTCGACCATAACGCCGCTATACATCACGGAAGCTGCGGAGGGCAAAAGGTTGGTCGCATCTTGGTTGACGCGGGGTCTTGATCAATATCATGCGCTTAAAACCACTAAAGACCATCACCTTAGACGTAAAGAATCTATCGATGAAAAGGTGATTATTCATGGCTTCAATCAAAACTCCCAAAAGGCCACGGGAGCTATAACTACGAACACTGCAATGCGGAAGCCTAAGAGCGCCTACTAAATTCTATGTCATTGTGTGCTGAAACCTCTTATCGGGCGTTCTTTGGGTCGCCGTGGCTTCATAGTAATCGGGTCATACCCTACTACTCTGCACCAATGCACGAAATATATTGAGAATGGTAAGCAAAAGAGAATTGATGGAGATGTCAAACCATTCGGGGTGCATGAGATTAAATTCAACGACGCCTTGATATTTTTGCCCAAATCGCCATGGCGCCAAGCGACGATGACAAAAATAGGTCGAAACCTTTTAACAAAGGCCCTAAATTTGATACCTCATGCGGAGAAGAAGAAGAGGTCAAATTTAATATTAAACCCGAGGTGCTCGAGCCCAAAGACCGGAAGAAAGTCGGGTGAAGAAGCGACATTAAAACAAACGGTGGCTACGTATAAGGCCCCGAAATAAAAACCGAACGAAATCAATACAAGTGATTCGAAGAGGAGGTCATTTTCAATTTTAAACATGACACCCCTCGAATCCGGATCACGGAGGCAACCGGGAGAAGACTCAGAAGATTCTAACAACTCGGGCGATATTACCTCGGGAGAAGAGTCGGCCATGATCGTCGATCACGGGAAGAGGAGTCGACGAAGAGATCATCTATCACATCCTCAAAAAGCCATACAAAGGGCACGAAACGGATAATGAAAGCGAGGAGTCATATATGATCAACACGGGATCCGGTGGCGGAAGGGATAACCGGTTAGGCGAGGCATAAATGAAGAACGCTCGTGGCGGGAAAATTTCGAAGGACGCGTACGGAATGCGATTGACGAAATAAGGCACCGGGTTGAAAATAATAGAAGAGAGGTGTACGAACAATGGGAAGTGATGCGGGATATCAAGTGTGCAACACAATGAAATCATGATAATGATTGAAAACTGCAAAACGCGATCTATAACTCAGAGCTACTCGAGGAGGTGACGAGCGAACCCGTTCGGGACCCCAGAAAGACAAGCACCGATAGCGGCAAACGGGTAATTGTAATAGTAGATGAATCAAAGGGGAAGAAACGAGAGCTAAGCGATCGGCGAGTCATGCAAACCCTCGAGGTCAAGAAGAGTAAACCATACTCTTTCTGAAAAATAAAACGACTCGGATATTTGAGCAAGCTCTAAAGAGCGGGTTAACACTTCCGTACGCAAAAGACCCATGAGACATGGAGAGAGCGGCGAAGGCGAGTCGCCCTTATCATCGCATCTTGGGCCATACAATTGAAGAATCTTTGGGTATTCAAGGACCTTATAGAAGAAGGGCACGAAATGGGACAATCCGACTCCCGAAGAGCTTTCAACAAGACCCGGCTCCGCACTGACTCGAATAGCAAGGGCAAAGGGGTGGCTTATACGATCTCGCACACTCCGTACCTAGTAAACCTAAGGTTGCGAGACGTAAGCCGATCAAAGAAATCTCCGCTCCAACTCGGTCATGAACATTGAGATAGAAGAAGAGATGGCGGCGCTAGAGATTCTTGTGGTCCCGAAAGGCATTTCAAAGACCTCGTACGAGGGAGGTGAACCACATCAAACCACTAAAGACCTTTGTTGTGCGGCAAAGGTAGAGCGCCTCAAAGGGAAAACTATCATCCATAAGGCTATAATTTTCTATCGGAGCGATTCAACCCGGTCTACGAAGAAACACGATCACAACACTTGGAAGAAGTGGGTGATAGAACAAGAATCGGAGAATGCAACGAGCGATGATGTGCATCTCATCCCTTTGGAAAAGAGCTGTATAAAGCGGCAAAAAGGGCAAAATGTCGAGAGACATATCAAGGCGAGGCCAAGCGCTTCGATGAACTGCGGAATGGCGGCGAGAATAAGGTCTGGGCCTGGATGGCAAAATAAAATACACCGGGGGTTAGGGTATAAGCTGCGATGACGCGGCATGTTTTGAGGGTCCCTCGACGGGTGCCGTATGGAAGAAAGGCTGTTGCATGACTTACGTCGAAATGCGGATAATGAAACGAGAAGAGGACAATACCCCGATCTGAAAAATGCTTTGAAGCGGCTAGAAAAGGAGCCTAATACGGTCGATGAGTTAGTGAAATCAATTTGGGGACGGAAGGAGACCCACGACCAACTTTCATAAGCGCGTCGTTACCGAAGAGGTGGGCGACGGGTTGAAGACATTCCTTAAAAGTTACATGGAATTTGCTTCGCTTGGAGTTATAAAGAAATGCCGGATTAGATCCCGACGTGGCGGTCCATTACTTGAAAATTGATCCGACCTTCAAGCCGATTAAACAAGCGCAGGCGGATGAGAATAGAGCTCGAAGAGAAGGTCGTGGAAGAGACAAAGAAACTCATCGACGCGGCTTCATACGGGAAGAAGAGCGCGAGAATGGGTGGCTAGCATTGTTCGGTTAAGAAGAAAAATGGGCGGATCCGCATTTGTGTGGACTTTCGGGACTTAAACAAGGCGTGCCCAAGGATGATTTCCGCTCCCGATGGCAGAAATCATAATCGACCATACATCCTCCTATGAAGTCTTCTCCTTCATGGACGGTTACGCGGGTTATAATCAAATCAAAATGGCGCCGGAAGATGAGAGGCACACGGCATTCGCACGCCGATTGGCATATATTGCTACAAAGTCATGCCGTTTGGGCTCAAAAATGCGGGAGCCACCTACCGACGGGCGATGACGAAGATATTTGACGATCGATCCACAAGATAGTAGAATGCTATGTGGATGATCTAGTCATCAAGGCCATGTCATATGAAGAACACCTCCGATACCTCGAGGTCATTTTCAACCTTTAAGAGAACATGCGCTTAAATTGAACCGTTGAAATGCGCATTCATGGTATCATCGGTAAATTTACGGGATTTGTGGTACGCCACGGGGGCATTGAGATAGACCGGGCAAGATCAAAGCAATAAGCTGAATTATCCCCATGAAGAATTTAAAACAATTGCGATCTTTGCGAGGCGATTGGCGTACATCGGGCGGTTCATAGCCGATCTATCGGGTAAAATCCAACCCTTCACCGGTGACTAAGAAGAATATCCGTTTAAATGGGATGGCGAGTGCCGGCGAGCCTTTGAAGAAATCAAGGCATATCTGCTCAACCCTCCGGTATTGGCGGCGCCCGTACCGGGAAGGAACTCGTCTATATACAACGCCATACTGGACGGATCCTTGGGAGCTTTGTTGGCACAAGAAAACCGGGATGGTAATCAAAATGCGCTATATTACTTAAGTCGCATGATGGTAGGGGCGAACATGGGTATTCACCGATCGAGAAGCATTGCCTAGCCCAATCTTCGCGGTGAAGAAATTGAGGCATTACATGCTAGCCCGCAAAATCATATTAATATCCAAGGTGGACCCTCTCAAATATCGATGACTCGGCCAATGCTAACGGGGAGGGTGGCCAAGTGGGCTATCATTCTTACAGAGTTCGACATCACTATACACGCAAAAAAGCGATAAAGGGGCGGCGCTAGCAGATTTCTATTTGCACACCCGATCAAGATGACTCCCCATTAAAATGTGACTTCCACGATGAGGAAACTCTACATATTGAAGAAGGAAGTCCTATATGGGAGATGTACTTTGATGGCGCCTCGTCGATCAAGCCGATCGCGGGCCGGGAGTCCCATTTGTGCGGGCGCGCGGGACTAGTCTTCGTAACCCGGAAGGCGGGATAATACGACATTCTCGGCTTTAAGGCAGGTGCACAAATAATGAAGCGAGTATGAGGCACTTATCGCCGGACTAGAGCTATCCTTTGGAGAGTGGAAATCAAGGCTATGCGCATCTTTGGGGATTCACGGTTGATAATAAATCAAATAATTGGCGAATATAAAGTTTTAAAGCGGAACTAATACAATATCAGAAAGGCCATGGAATTAATGAAGAAAATCCCGTACGTGTCCATCGAGAAAGTCACGAGGGGCGTGAACGGTGAAGCGGATGCGTTGGCCAAACTCGCCAAGGATTTGGGTGAACCAACGGCGGAAATCCACATCATCGTCCATGATAGGAGGCCATTATCATTGTGTCAAATAACGAGATGATGTGAATAATGAAAATCTTGGGCTAGAAAAGATGGAATGCCAAGAAACAATGATAGCGAAGACGATGATTGGAGACAGTAGTTCATTGAATACTTAGGCATGGCACCCTCCCAAAGATAAAAGGATGGTGATCAACTAAGAAAACGGGTACTACGGTATGCATATGTGGGCGATACGCTATATGAAGTAGATCTTACGATCAATTATGGTTAAGATGCGTATCGGGGCACTGAAGCGGGCGAGGTTATGAAAGAAGTTCATTCGGACTATGCGGAGCGCATCGGTCTGCAGGCCAAAAATGAAGTTGAAGATCAAGCGAATGGGGTATTATTGGCCCGCGATGGTGGGCGATTGTGAAGAGCACGCAAGGAAGTGCGCATGTGCCGGATACACGGCCCTTTTATACATCAAGCGCCAGGCCGTTGCACCCCACGGTAGCATCCTGGCCATTTAATATGTGGGGCACGGACATAGTGGGGCCCATAGACCCTCCGACGTCGAGAGGTCACTTAGGTTAAATCTGGCGGCGACAGATTACTTTACAAAATGGTGAAGCCATCCCGCTCAAAGAAGTTAAAGCGTCGATGTGGTTAAGTTCTTCAAGACGCACATCTCTCTACCGATTCGGCACACCACGACGGATAATATCAGATAACGGGACGGCCTTCAAGAGCTCAAAGTCATGCCCTGGCGGAGCAATTTAATATTGATTGGAGATTCTCGTCCATTTATAATCAGAAAGCCGATGGCACTGGTAGAAACCTTTAACAAAACCACGATCAATATCATGAAAAAGGCGAAGTAGACGGCAACCAACGAGGCCCGGGATAATCGTCTACGGGAGGCATTATGGGCTTATCGAACCACATACGAACGCCTACGCAAGCTACCCCGTATTCTCGGCTTTTGGGGTTGAAGCCGTTCTCCTCTTGAGGTGGAACTACGTCATTGCGGGTGGCTATGCAAAATGATATGACCATGGACGAATGCCAACAACTTAGGCGGGACGAGTTGGATGCCATGGACGAGAAGAGATTAATAGCCCGGCGGAGAACCTTGAAATATATCGAGGCAAAAATGGCAAGGGCATATGATAAGATGGCGCGAGTCGGGGCATTTCAACAAGGGGAGCTTGTTCTTGTCCTTAAGAGGCCGATCATTGGTCGGCACATCGGCCCAAAATTCTCTCGAATTGGGAAGGGCCATACGTAATTGAGAAGGTATACGGGGGCGGCGCATACCAACTCATAGACCATGAAGGTGAAAGGCCCATGCCACGCGATTAATGGGCGATATACGAAGAAGTACTACACACAGCCCGAGAGAGGGGCCATAGGAGTAGTATCTATTGTAAATAAATAAGGAGGGAATAAGTGTTCGCTTACACACACGTGCACGAAACACGAACCCATGTCTAACCTCCACTTTTGCATAAAAATCCCAAAAACCCTACTTGTGCATACGTAAATAGAATGCATCCAAAAATCCAAAACCACACAAACACATTTAGCCCTACAAAATAAAAAAATAATAGAATAAGGGAATACAACGCCAAAACCACGCGAGAATGTAAGGCGAGAGCTTTGGTGTTTGGGCTCATAATACAAATACCCATTTGGGTTTGTCCATTTGATACGAGAATAAACACAAAAATGGGCGGGGTTTGCGGTTGTCCCTCAAACTATCAGTTTGATGACGAAAGTTGTTCATATTGGTCGCTCGCGGCGCAAGCCAAAGAGATAGGTCGAGCAAATTGGTGGCTAGTAAATAGTCGCTTACGAGGGCATGTAAATAAATAACTCTCGTATTATTAGTAGCATGTATCACTAATAACAAAAATTTGCCCTCTTCGATAAAATAAAAGGATATATATGTAAAACAATAAAAACCTACTTTCTGCTCATAAAAAAAAAAAAATAAAAATAAATAAAAATAATAAAACATTTTCAATAAGGGGTTGCCACCTTTGTCCCAGAACACCATGAGTGTTATACAAAGCCGGGTTGGGTGCATTCATCAGTAAAAGCACCACACGCCGAAGAAATGGTGTGTAATAATCCCACGACATATCATGGAGGGGTCGGATCAAGGGTTTATGCTTGTGCAGGCATTTCATGTTAAACAAAGCGACTCGCTTAAAGAAATGACTCGGGTCATGGAGAGCGGACCTACCGATGAAAGCTTGTCTCGCGGGGATGTGTGATGGATGTTTGAGGGTAGCTAAAATATAAAAAACCGGGTTGGGTACATTCATCGCAAAAGTACCACACGCCCTTGAGGAGGTGATCTGTTTCTAATCCCAAAATAGATCATGGAGGGGTCGGATTAAGGGTTTATGCTTTTGCCGGAGCATTCGGTGTCAAATAAAGTAATTCGCTTAAAGAAGTGACTCGGGTCATGGAGAGCGGACTTACCGATGGCTTGTCTCGCGGGGATGCGTGATGGATGTTTGAGGGTAGTACCCCCACAAAACAAATTGAGTGGAGATGAGTGAATGTGAGTTTCCACTTTAGCACGTAACGGTGCACAAATGAGGGGAGAGTGGGTGAGCTTCCACAAAATAAATGTCAATTAAATATATAAGAAGCATCCACAAAATGGTGTTATCAATTGCATCCATAATCCAATTGATCTTTGGTAAGTTTATCCATCGGTAATAAAGGGATAAACGGGTTTATTACAATGCCGGCCTAGAGGTCAATACGAGACGGAGTTCGGTATCAAGTAAAATACCACGGTTACTTGAGTTTTGTATTGCCATAAATAAAGAGAAATGATGTATAGAATCAATGTAATAGGATGTTGTAAGATTTTCCTTTTATTTTAGGCCTTTGCGAAAGAATGAAACGATTGTAATAGAGGCGCTTTTGCAAATAAGATTGGAGGTGCATAGCATGAAATCAATGAAATATTTCCTCGCGGCTGAAGGAAGCGATGAAAGGATAATAATAGAAGTAAGCATCATCCACAACAAGAGATCAAAATGATAAATGTCGATGCATCCTATATCAAGTACGGCAAAAGAAAAGGAGAAAAGAAAAAAATGAAAGTGCGATCTATGGGCCCAAAAAGCGGGACTCCAACTCTAATAGCACGGTACTAATAGTCTCTAAATGAGTATGGAGGGAGTGCCTATCCTCCTCAGAAGGCTGCCTCGAAGTCCAAAGCGAGTGAAGGCACTATCCGGACGCTCGTGTGAATGCGGCTACGGGAGACGTCCGCTAGATGTCGGGAGAAGCCCTCCCCGACAATCGTGGTCCTCCAGCTCTGCACGAGCGATCGAGCGGGCCCGCGCGACTCCCATGGAGCGGAGAGTGGCACAAGAAGAGAGCGTGAAGGTAGTGGAGTCGAGCGGCCTCCAAATGCTGCGTAGCTCATGAATCTCCAACTCGTGCGATAAACGAGAGAGCTCGCATCTGGTAAGCACTAGCGACTCCTCGCACCTCCTAGAAATGAAAGTGCTCTCGAGACGAGGTGCGATGAGTAGAGGCTGGCGCGATGGTATCCGCGTCGGCCCATACCGGTCAAAAGAGAAACCGGCTGGGCGAGAGAGTCCAAGATCTCGAAATCTAGTGGATAGCCCCCGAAGAAGGTATCCGGAGTGCATCGCTTGGCGCGGCCAAGGCGGTGCACATCCCTCGATGAAACATCTGCAAGTAAAATAAATGGGTTAGACAAATTGTTATAACCTAAGAAGAAATAGAAGGAAGAAAAGATCTAACCTATCGCCTCGTCGCTTTGAGACGGGCGGGGTGAAAGTCGGGGATAGGGATGTCGGTCGCCTCGGGAGGACCCATAGGTGCACTAGACCGGCTACAAAATAAAATGAAGAAGTATAAGTACATGAAAAGTAAAATACGGGTAAATGATAAAGGAAATATAAAGTACGGAAGAAGCATGAGGCTCGGCGAGACCCTCGCTAACCGGAACCTCGTCTGGGGTTTGTGGAATAATTTGCTCCACCGGCCGACTCTCATCCAACTACGAGTCATAATCGGCGCAACCCGCTCGGTCGAGACTGCGCTATCTGTGGCCATGAGAGGCGCCGTCGGGAGATGAAGAAGCATGAGATGGCCCTCCCTCGATCAATAATGGCTCGTCGCTGCGGGCACGACGCCGATGGACTCCCACTGCTCTAAAGAAGCCTCCTGCGGTCGTGCAAGAGTGAGCACGGCCCCAAAACCACATCGAACGAGTCACCATCCCGGTAGGCACCCGATAAAATCGACGGTGAAGCGGGACCGAGTCATGAAAGAAAGGCTCGGCGGTGTGGAGATGCCATGTCATCGGCCTCGGGGTGCTGTAAAATATACATGTAAGAATGAAAAATACTAGTGCATGCGGCAACTAGGTATTAAATGAAGCACACGAACTGCGACGGCAAGGTCGGTGCAAAACCTGGAATAGCGGTGCTCGCGAGCGCCGATAAATCTGCTATAATATCGTCTCGGGTAGCCTCCACGGGAGATGTCCCATGAGTGAAAAATAAACCCTAAATCGAGAGATGTAAATGAAGTGCGCCGAATAAGGATAGGCGAGTCGGTAAAGAAAATCACCGGAGTGGGAGAAGGAAAAGAAGATGGAGAAGATGGGTGAGAGGCGCGTCTCGATCTCTCCCCGTGGTAGGCGGAGCGGTGGCTCGACATGTGGGCGAGAATGAACGCCGACTACTCGTGGACGAGAGGCCAGAGAACCGGGCTCGCGTGATCATACTCATAAGCCGGCTACGAATCGAAAAGAAGAATTGGTCGAAATGAGATGAGGCTTATCGAAAAGAAATAACCTAAAGGGATGATGAAGCATACTGTGAGAATGGTCTAACGGGAGCATGAGAAAAGCCATTTATCTAAACCACGAAAGTCGACGGGCTGCGGCGATGGCGGGAAAGAGGCTGCGATCACGCGAAACGGTGCCATCTAATAAGAGGTGGCCATCTCGCGGACATGTACTCGGACGACCACGGAGGGGTATATGGCGATAAGAGCGAATGGTCTCATAATACCAGCTGCGATAACGCCTCGTGAAGGTGGAAGTCCTAGAGGTGGATACCATCGATAGCGAGTGCTGTGCCTAGTCGGAAGAGGTGAGTGTAGCACCATCAGATACCCTCCAAATCGGCGCCGATGATATAGGGCGGAGAAGAAGCATTTGGAATATCTGATCAAGCCGGGCGATGTGCGCATCTATGTGGCGAATAGGGCTCGATGAACATATAATCGCCCGATCGAGAGGAAGAAAGCCACGACGAATGCGATCGGGTACTCCAAATCAATAGGCACAGCTCGAATGCTAGAAGAGTCGGAAGAGGGAACTCTGCTTTGTCGATCACCATCTGTCGGCAACCCTAGATGTCCACGGGCCGCATTGATACATCTCGGGAGAAGCGTAGATGGTCTCGACTCTGAAGAATCTATGCGGGCGACCTCGGAGTCGATGAAGGTGGTTGCTGCCCCGACCAAGTCACTCGATAAGGGTAGACGATCTCGTAGCGTGGCCGCCATGCGGGATCATATGAGCCGGACCGATGCAAATGGAGCCATCGCTAATCGGATGCCACGGGATCGGCTCACGCGGCAGCTTTGTGAAGGACTACGAGATGAAGTCGGGCCAGCGGAGGCACTATAAATGTTGGCCGGTACGGGGACGGCCAAAGAAATCCTGTCGCCACGCGCGATCGGGCTCGCCATAACGAACAGAAGGGTCGAATGGTGTATGC
Organism: Schoenoplectus tabernaemontani; assembly: GCA_037127355.1. Taxonomy (NCBI): domain Eukaryota; kingdom Viridiplantae; phylum Streptophyta; class Magnoliopsida; order Poales; family Cyperaceae; genus Schoenoplectus; species Schoenoplectus tabernaemontani. The sequence continues at coordinate 21,064,240 of CM073739.1, forward strand.
GGGGGAGCTAGGTAATAAGAAATAGCGAGATCCACCAAGAAATGAAAATTTGTCAAATAAGTCTCCCGATCCACGTCATGTGAACACGGGGTATCTGAGATGGGATAGGGCGTCGTGATGAATCTCGGCGAGCACATGCCAAATGGATCTGCGGTGGAAGCCAAACCGTAGGGCGAGTATGGACCGATCGGTGAAATAGGCGATCCGATGTACGAACGGAACTCGGGTGCCCCTCGTAAATAATGGTAAATCTCATAAATCTATGCAAAGAAGGCGGGAATCGAGTGAAGTCCCAGGAGTCGGCGGGCGAGACCATGAACTCGTCATAGAAATAATAGAAGATCGGCGGCCGGTCGGCTGCTTTGTATCTCAGGAGGGTCGGAGTCGGCTCCGATCGTCGATGAATAGAGTGTTGGTGGAATAGTTCCACCGCTCACAAAAGGCCGTAGCCGGGGTGTGTCGATATGATAATGAAACATCGACAAGAAAAGCCGAGTCATATATCCCGGCTCGCTTTGAGCGAGTCCCCTCCCGCATAAGCACATACGGGTCGCTCTGGCGATATCCATAGCACTCAAGGGAGTGACGAAGGAAGCGATAGTCCACTGTGAGCCTCCCCGTCGATAATCTCCTTGCCCGGGAGATGTGTCAAAGAGGCTGTGGAAGCAACGCCTAAAAGGGTGAAGGGCATGATGTCATGAGGCGATCATCACTGAAAAATAAAGCGCGCGCCTCGCGGAGTAGACGAGAGTCGCTCGGATGGGTGAGATGAGAGGAGTCAATCGCTAGGATCCTCGTAGAAAGAATGATAATGACTCGAGGCGACGCGGAATAGCGTCATGAGATAAAACTACAATACCAGAAGAAAGAAGACGTCATGAGAAATGAAATGATGAATAATAAGGAATAATGCACCAGAGACAAGCCTTTCGAGCGTTCGAGGCTCGTCTTGGTGGGTGGCTCTTTGTTTACCCTTGAAAAGTTTCAAGGATGAATGGATGAATAAATGAAATAAATTGATGATAAAATCATAAGAAAGGGGAAGAAGAGAGAGAAGCGGTGGAAAGGTGGCCCATTTGATCGGGAAAAAGTCATTGCGTAACCCGGAACAAATCCATTAGTCCCGCGGTGGAATGCTTTGAGCGCAAAGTGAAGAGTATAAATACCCCGCTATTCTCTATCCACTCGGCATGTGTGACACCCAAGAAGATCGAGGGAGAGAGGAGACCTCTTGGGTGTCACCATGTGATTATACTTTTCGACAAGTGGGACCCACATGGCGGTCCCTTATGAGCGGCTCGATGATATGGACTGCTTTATTTTGCTAAGAAAGCTAACTTGACCGGAACGAGAGGTTAAGCATTAATCCCGCGATGGAATAATATGGTGAAAGACGAGGATATAAATACCCCCACCTCTATTCATTTGAGGTGGGTGACCTCGAGAGATTTAGGAGAGAGAAAATCTCTTGATGGGTCGACCATTTGATTACATCTTATCGACAAGTGGAACCCGCTAGCGGTCCCTTGTAGATGAATCTAACAACATAGTCTATCGATGAGTCACCATGTGACTATTTTCTTGGCAGGTGGACCCAGCGCCTCGGTAATCTATTGAAGGAGTCGAGAATTGAACCACAGAAATGCGCCTTTGAAGCTAACCCTAGAAAGGAGGTGACGAGTATAATCCCTATGCTACATGAAATGATGTCAATGCCAAGCTAGCATTTTGATGCGACTAGTCATGAGAAATTCTAAATGTGATTTTGCTTTGGTGACTGGTGCAAAGCTGCGAGCAACCACCTAACCATGCTTTGATTTGTGTCAATTCTTGATAAGTAGTCGGTTCTTTGACCAAGTCACCCTCATGTTAAGGGATTGAAAGTCAATTTCACAAGGCGATCAGTGCAGAAAATTTGGGAGCGACCTTTGATCAAGTCTAGATTTGTATTAATTGGCTTGATAAGTAGTCGGCATTTGATCAAATCAAGCCCTAATGAATATCAATATAAGTCTAATTGGTATTTAGTTAGGGTGGTTTACAAGAGGAGATAATTGGCGAGAGACACGAGCTACAATTGAGATCGGGGATTAATTCATAAGGAATATTAGGGTTTTATGGACAAAAGAATTTTTAATTCAGAGAGGCAGGGGTAAAAATGGAATTAAAAATTACAGGGATGATCATCATGAATTTAGGGATTTTTGGTGAAATTTTCATGATTTTTGGATAAGTGGAGCTATTAAAATAAATTCGGGGAAAATAAAGACGAGAATAAATGGATTAATCAAAGGTGAGATTCAATCGAGGGTTCATGCAGGTGCGACTTGGGGACGAGAGACACATGCGGGTGCAAGCGGGGATCCTAAGCACACCTACACCGAATCGGGGAAGAGAGAGAGTGTGACACGTGTCGGCGTCTCAGCTGGGCCACCTCGTGACACGTGTCGGCGCCCCGTTGGTCCGCTCGGCCGTGTGGGCCCCGCCATATCTTGACGACATGTGGGCCCCGCGGCATGCCACGTGGCAAGATCGACGAGGTCCACCTCATACTATCCTATGCCACATGGCATCGCACCGGTGGTCCATTACACTCCTACGTGCCGCGTGGCACGACGAGAGGAGGCCGCGCTCGCTAACCTCGAAGCCGCGTGGCACGGCCGCATGAAGCCATCTCGACTCGGTGTGCCACATGGCATTGTTCTATGAGCCACCTCACCATATTAATTACGGTCGATACACATGGCGGCGAGGCTATTGGACCAAGACTATACGGGTGGACCACTATCATGTGCCATGTGTCACTCATAGAATTAATGTGATCAATGCAAAATTAAACAAGGTGATTAATATAAACATTGCCGGATCGGATGAAGCGACCGATAGAAACACGCCACATTAGCATGATTAATCCTAAAATTGCTTGACATGGCTACTCTAAGCCCGTTTACATCGACAATGGGGACGATAGTCGAGAGATTCGGATAGGCGCATAGTTAAGCCATGAACCAAGTCTATATAGCTTTATTCATTCGGTTCACGCAATTGAATTTAAAAAAGAAAGCGAGAGAGAGATAAACCTGGTGCATGAGCCCTATCTGCATTGCTCGCTTCTCTTACGCCCTTTGGATCACGTGTGCGTGCGCATCAAGCTAGCGGAAGGGCCTTCTCCCTCACTCTTCTTCTCGCCGTTGCCGATTCAAGCAGAAGCTTGCGCCTTAAAGCTTCCTTGACGCCTCACTGTGATTGAAGATGATCGACGGATAGTGATGATTAGGCGGCAGAATTATAGGTGCTATTGAATCAACGGATGAAAAGGGATGAACAAAGGATGAAATCGGTTTATTACAGGAATTGAGTTTATAAGAGGAGATGAATTAACACTACGGAGATCAAATTGCACGGCAAGAGTCGATCCTTTAGGGCAAGCGCGCTTGATGGAGGTGAATTGATGAGGCAATTTGAAGTATGAGATGCTAATTGATCAAAAAGAAGAAAATGAGGCGAGAAAAGGGATTAGTGAAATTGGAAATGGTGAATGAATAAAATAGCGATCGAGTGATCATGGAGTGTTTAAATAGTAAGTAATGACCTTGGGCCGCTTGTCGGTTGAGTTATGTGAGTAATTGAGAGTGTGGAGTCAAACCAAATCGCGGCGCGGTCAAAAATCCTAACGAAAGCGGTTATACGGTGCACGGCAACAAACACAAACTTATACGGGCCAGTTAATTGAATTAGAATGGAGGGTGAAGATGAACCCCCGAGGTGGCAATCAAGTGAAAGGCAATTAACCGATCACAATTGTGATTAATCGGCCTAATTAGCCTATATAAACCAAAATTGGCGTGACAACAAGAGGGACATACATACACACATCCATACATCCATTAGTAGAGCAATTGAGAGTATCCATTTCTTGATTAAACGCCAATTGTAGAGATTACACGAAGCTAATTGATTCGGATTACTATTCAAGTTTAGAGGTAATTGTTATATGTCCATTAGCCTCATTGGCGCTTTTCTTTGCATTTCATCCTTTGTATTTGAATTTAGAATGTTTTGCATAGTTAATTGGATAATCAATTCATTTCTTTCTTGATTCTTGTTGTTTTGCCACATTCTTTTATTTCTTTTTTATATGAATCTTAATCAATAATAAATGATTAAATCCGGTGAGCCAGCCCCGATCACAAAGTGATTGGTGAGCCTAGGCACTGGATTAGTCACGAGATATAAAGATTTTTCTTATAATTCAATAGTATTGCATACTTTGTTCTTTATGATTCTTTTTCTTTTAAAGCGATTTCTTTGTTATATTTGCTCGATTGATGAAAGATGATGACTTGTTATCCTTTGAGTATCCTAGTTGTATGATTACGATTGAACGGATAGACGATTCTTGCAAATTCAAAGAAATGCTAAGAAAGATGATTTAGCACAAATCGATATCTTGATGAAATTACGAGTTGAATTGGCTTGATTGATCTCTATCTCGGCGAGCACATTGGCCCCTAGCAATGTATGCGGGTGAGCCTTTAGGCACGAGAGTCGTCAATTGAATATAAAAACATCTCTCGAGAATTGAGAAAGGATCGCGATCGGTACAATCGGTACGCATACCGCCATATCTTGAGTTGTCGACCGGTTAATAGCATCAGGAAGCTTCATACTCATCCCGGATCATATGTACATGTCAAGGCGATGCTCAATAGTTTGTATAATTGTCAAGAATCTCGATTGAATTCGGTGAATTTGATGAAGAAATGATCTTGATCGGTTAACTACTAGCGCGATGCGATAGTGTCGTATAAGTATCAACCATAGTATAGATCTTTGATCGGATAATATAGAATGATTCTATGCACTAAGACGATATCAATGTCTTTGGTCGATCGGAGGAAGGAAGTTCGGCGGCCGGGAACGCCACACAGCACGGATCTTGACACGTCGGGAGGTCGGGGCCGAGGAGAGATCGTACGCACGATTCTTGAAGTGTCGTCAATCTTGAAGAATATCGATGAACGGGATTTGGCAAGAGTTCGAAAATTTAAAACGAGGAAAGATCGGGCCTTATACATATTAAACACGCATCTTAATTAAATTAAGCGGCCCGGATACGTTTAAACATTTAAATAATAACTACGTACTTGATACGGTAGTAGATCCATTAAACACTCATCTCAAACTAATCGGCGGCCCAAGTGAGAAGAGAGTTAGAAAGATGCGCACCAATCTCGGAGTAGATCTGGCGGCCCAGATTAAGCCCATTAATTAAATAATAACGAGAATAGTAATAATATGGAGTAAATAAATGATTTGAAAATGCTATTGAACTCCAAATTGACTCAAATTTGTTTCTAAAATTTTCTTATTTTTCATACTATTTTTCTGTACAATAATATTCCAGTTTTAAAAATATAATCATGATAAAACAATTTAAAAGCAAAATACATTACATATATTGATATAGTTGACCTAGATTTGACTTGTCATTTTAAATACTATAAAAATTCTAAAAATACAAATAAAAATCATAAATAATAACTAGATATATTTTAGTAATTTTTCAAGTGATTTTCCATGAAATAATAATAGTAATAGTAATATACTATAATAAATAATGAGATTAGCTATATTCTTTGATAAATAAAAAAATATATGAATAATAATAGATATTATATTGATATTTTCTTGATATTTTCCTGTAAAAAGAATAATAAAAATAAATAGCACAAAATATACAAAATATACTACTATGCATTTTCTTTCATAATAAAGAATGATAATATAGTTTTATAATATGAATTGTATTTCTTTTGTTATTTCTATACAAATATACAAAAATATACTTTGATGAATAAAATGTAATAAAATAATAGTTGTAATAAAAACATAATGAATTTCATCTCTTATGACTAATAATAAAAATCTTATACTTTTCTATAGATAATAAATAGAAATAATAAGAATAGACATAATGAATAGTATAATAAATAGAATAGAATATTAGTAATGATTTCTTTTAGCTATTATAGATATTAAAAAAAAAGTAATAATAATAAAAATATAATAATAAAAATAATAATAGTAAAATAGTATAGCTAACCATCTTTTGATTTTGTAAATAATTCTTATATAATGAATAGTATTTCAATATAATAGAATATAATAACAAAATCCTATTACTTTAGCTATTATAAACATTTTAAAAATAATACAAATAAAATCATTGCCATTTTATTTTCTATTATTTTAGTAAGTGATTTTCTATAGAATAAATAGAGTTTAGAAATAATAAAAATAAAATTCTACTATTTTAGCTATTATAAAAATCCCAAAAATATAAATAAAAATCTAGTTAAATAGCTAACCCCTTTTCTATTATTTTGTAAATAATTTTCTACATAGATAAATAGAGTTTAAGAAATAAAAATAATAAAAATAATAATAATAGTAATAAAATAATTATAATAATAATAATAATAATAATAGTAATAATAATAATAATAATAAATACATCTTTATAATAATGGAAGATATTATAATAGACTTTGTGCATTTTTGAATGAATATGCTCACATAAGGAATGTAGAGCCACATATAAATATTTGCACACATGATATGACATTTAGAATGATTAGTCAAGACGAGAACACCTTGACGGAGGATAACTAAGGTTGCAATGACAACATGAGGAGATGCGTTGAGAGGGAACATCTTAACGCGAGAAGATTAAGGCTTTAATAGCAATACGAGAAGATATGTCAAGACAAGAACATCTTGACACTTGATGAAAAATAATAAAATACGTCGAGACGGGAACATTTTGACGTAGAGATGAATAAGGCTTTGATAGCAATACGAGTAAATATGTCGAGACAAGAACATCTTGGCGCTTGATGAAGAAGTAATCGAGCTACGATATTAACATGGAGATGTACGTTGACTCGAAGAAGAAGAACATTATGATGTCCTAGATAGGTGACATCTTAATGACTGCATTGCCATGAGCAAGTAACTCATGATTGAATACGCTCACACAAGGGGTGTAGGGCAACATAGTAGTTTTGCACAAGTAATGCAACACGTAGAATGATTAGTCGAGACAAGAACATCTTGACGCTCGTTGAAGAATGACCAAAGCTACGACATCGGCATGGAGAGATATGTCGACTTTGAAGATGAAGAACATTACGATGTCTAGCGAAGTGACATCTTAATGACTCGGTGTCGTGAACAAGTAATTCATGACCATTTGAGTGGCAAGACCGAACTTGTCCGTGATGAGTTTGTCTCGACTCATTTCCGAGACTGTGAGATTGAATCGTTCTGTTGGTAGATTCATCCACAAAACGGTGAATGTGAACCGTTACGTAGGTAGGTTCCTTCACTAACACATGCCTCGATGTTGAAGCGGCCCGGCGCTTCGGGTTTGACATTGTGTGCAATTGTGTTTCCTAGGTTTATGAATCGGCTTAGTGCTACGAATTCATGATCTAGAAGATCGGTGAGAAGAAACACGTGGGCCATATCCACCCTTCTCCCGATTCACCAACCTCAAGATCAACCAGAGGCTCGGCGCTTCGAGTTGTATTTTGTGTGATTGGTTGTTGACTAGTTAAGATTGAACCGGTACGTTTGTAGGTTTATCTTCTAGATCAACGAGAGGTCGAGTCGTCTACGTATGTAGACTCACCTCAAGCCTCCTATGAAGAGATTAACTGGTGCGTTGGTAAGGTTACATCTCGAGGTGGCATGGACCGAACCGATCTGTTTGTAGGTTCGTCTTCCATAGGATAAAACCGTCTGTTTGTAGGTTTTGTCTTCCTAGATTGAGCCGTCTGTTTGTAGGTTCATCTTAGTAGATCCCGTTTTATAAACCTAGACGACCACTTGACCATCTTTTAACTATACTATTTGCTTCTCTCTTTCAAAGATCCAGAGGTGCCTCGAGGTTCGTAGCCCGGGGTAATTAACGGTGGGGGCTTGCGCCCACCGGAATCTACAAGAACTCACAATCACTAAAAACCCCCGAATGTGCATCCAAATAATCTCTAAACGGCGAATCGGCGACACCCCGAGCGAGATGCACGCTCGGGAGGGATCTCCGTGTCTTCTTCCGCAACCCTCGCCGGCGGCGGTGCGGAGCGCGCGAAAAACCCATCGCCGGATGCTTATATAGGCAATTGGGACGGGCGTGCGCGCGCATTACGTGAGATGTGGCCCGCGCATTCCGGAGAAAAAGGGTCGCACAATCATCGTGTGAGTGCATAGAGGCCATAAACACTGCTAATTCGAGTTTATAGCACAAGGTTCTAACTTTCCTCAATTTACCCGATCTTGTCATCTTATCTCAATTGCTCTTATTCAACGTTTAATTGCTGCTTTTTCTTTCATTTACAAAGATCGCCTAGGTGATTAAAGTTTGCTTGTATCATCAATTTCAAGCTTAGACCTACGGATCAAAGTTCTTCATTAATCGCCCGAGGTGATCATCCTCTCTCATCGCCCTATTCAATTGTTTTCTTTTAATTTCAAGCGTTAACCCTTTCTCTCCTATGCATGTGCTATCTTTAGCTATAAAGGATTGAAGTTTCAAGCTTTGGAGAACTCGATTGACACTAATGGCGCCATCGCCTCGGCGAGAAGAAGAAGAAAGAGAGGGAGGGGAGAAGGAGAAGAGAGAGAAGGAGGGCGCGCCGGCGCACAAAGTCCACAACTAGTGGGACCACACGGGGCCGAGGCGCAACACGTATAGGCCAGTGCACATTCCCTTTTCTTTCTCATTTAAATCTCGTTTAATCAGTATATGGGCTTGGTGTATGATTGCCCGTGTGAGCTATTCATTCATAAACCTGACAAATGGGCCCCACATGTAAGTATATGAATCTCGGCCCATTAGTCCAGCTGTGGATTAATTAACTCCCTGCTTAAATTTAATCAATCTGACTTGGCACACTCTGATAGGTCCACTTGTTTAATCAATCCATTAATCATCTGTTATAGTATTAATCCATGCTGAGGTGGCTTCTGTTAATAAGGGCCATGTGTCACCTCTGGGGCCCATGTTGCCTAATTGGACCAATGACATATAGCCATGTGTTAATAGTTGTAGTGTAGCCTGCTGAGGTGTTTTGCTATCAGCCGCCATGTGGCACATGTGGGAGCGAGGCGTGTGGCCGTGGTGTTGCCATGTGGCAAGTGTAGGGATGAGGTGGGCCCGCTGTGTCTTGCCACGTGGCATGTTGGTGGGGCCCACATGTCGTCAAGATGGTGGTGGGGCCCACACTACCGAGTGGACCAATCTAGAGGGTGCCGACACGTGGCATGAGGTGGCCCAATGAGATGCCGACACGTGTCACACCCTCTCTCTTCTCGATTATGTGTATGCGTGTTTAGGATCCCGCTTGCACCCTGCATGTGTCTCGTCCCCAAGTTGCACCCAGATCCGCCTTGATCAAATCTCCTCTTGATCTTTCATTTTTAATCTCGTTTTATCTTCCCCGAATTTATTTTGATAGCTCCACTTATCCAAAAATTATGAAAATTTCACCAAAAATCCCTAAATTCATGATGATCATCCCTGTAATTTTTAATTCCATTTTTACCCCTCCTCTCTCTGAATCAAAAAATTCTTTTATCAAATAAACCCTATTATTTCCTCGAATTAATCCCGATCTCAATTGTAGCTCGTTGTCTCTCGCCAATTATCTCTCTCTTGCAGAAACCACCCTAACTAAATATCAATTAGACTTATATTGATATCCATTAGGGTTTGATCTGATCAACAACATTACATGTCAACATTGATACAAATCTAGACTTGATCGATGGTTGCTCCCGCCTTTGGCACCTGATCGGCCTTGTGAAATTGACTTTCAATCCCTTAACATGAGGGTGACTTGGTCAAAGAACTGACTACTTATCAAGAATTGACACAAATCAAAGCATGGTTAGGTGGTTGCTCGCAGCTTTGGCACCAGTCACCTTGAAAGCAAAATCACATTTGGAATTTCTCATGACTAGTTGCATCAAAATGCTAGCTTGGCATTGACATCATTTCATGTAGCATAGGGATTATATCGCTTCACTCCTTTCTAGGGTTAGCTCCAAGGCGATTTTTAGTGGTTTAACTCGACTCCTTTAATAGGTCACCGAGGTGTGGGGTCCATTGCCGCTGAAAATGGCCACATGGGTGACTCATCGGATAGGCTATGTTTATGTTGTTAGATCCATCTACAAGGGACCGCCAAAGTGGGTCCCACTTGTCGAGAAAATGTAATCAAATGGCCGACCCATCAAGAGATTTTCTCTCTCCGAAATCTCCCGAGGGGTCGCCCACCTCGAATGAGTAGGAGGTGGTGGGGTATTTATATCCTCGTCTTTCACCCTAATATTTCATGTGGGATTAATGGATTTGTTCCGGGTTAAGCAAACAGCCGATCTTTCCGATTAGTGGGCCATCTTTCATTGCTTTCTCTCCTTCCCTCTTTTATTATTTGTCATCAATCATCAATTTATTTTCATTTATTCATCTATTCATCCTTGAAATCTTTCAAGGGTTAACAAAGAGCCACCCACCAAGACGAGCCTTGAACGCTCGAAAGGCTTGTCTTGGTGCATTGTTCCTTATTATCTATCTCTTCATTTCTCATGACGTCTTCTCTTCTTCGGTATTGTAGTTCCATCTCATGACGCCATTCCGCGTCGCCTCGAGTCATTATCATTCTTTTTATGAGGATCCTAGCGATTGGACTCCTCTCGCCTCGCCCATCCGAGCGACTCTCGTCTACCCGCGAGGCGCGGTTTATTCTTCGAGATGATCGCCCTCATGACATCATGCCCTTCGCCCCTTAAGGCGTCGCTTTCTACAGCCTCCTTTCGACACATCTCCCGGGCAAGGAGATTATTGACGGGGAGGCTCACGTATGGACTATCGCTTCCCTTCATCACTCCCTTGGAGTGCCATGGATATCGCCTAGAGTGGACCCGTATGTGCTCACGCGGGGGACTCGCTCAGCGAGCCGGGATATATGACCTTGTTTTTTGTCTATGTTTCATTATCATATCGATACACCCCGGCTACGGCCTTTTGTGAGCGGTGGAACTATTCCACCAACACTTTGTTCATCGACGATCGGAGTTGACTCCGACCCTCCTAGAGATACAAAGAATGACCGGCTACCGATCTTTGGCCATTTCTATGACGAGTTTATGGTCTCACCCGCCGACTCCGAGACTTCACTCGATTCCCGCCTTCTTTACAGAGGACTTATGAAATTTATCATTATTTACGGAGGGGGCATCCCGAGTTCCGTTCGTACATATGGATCGCCTATTTCACCGATCGGTCCATACTCGCCCTGCTGTGCTTGGCTTCCACCGTAGATCCATTTGGTACATGTCGGCTCGAGATTCATCATGATCGCCCTATCCCTTCTCGGATACCCCGTGTTCACATGACGTGGATCGGGAGACTTATCCGACCGCCTTCATCTCTTGGTGGATCTCGCTATTTCTTATTACCTAGCTCCCCGCATACACCATTCGCCTTTCGTGTTCATTATGGCGAGCCCGATCGCGCGTGGCGACAGGATCTCTTTGGCCGTGCCTCGTGCCGGCCAACATCTATAGATGCCTCCGCGCTTGACTTCATCTCGTAGTCCTTCACAAAGCCGCCAGGAGCCGATCCCGTGGCATCCGATTAGCGGATGGCTCCATTTACATCGTCCGGCTCATATGATCCCGCATGGCGTTACGCTACGAGATCGTCTACCTTTACCGAGTGACTTAGCCGGGGGTGCACCGGCCTTCATCGACTCCGAGGTCGCTCGATAGATTCTTCAGAGTCGAGATCATCTACGCTTCTCTCGAGATGATCAGTGGCCCGCGTGGGGCGCTAGTGGTTGCCGATGTGATGGTGATTGACAACAGGTTCCCCTCTTCGACCCTTCTAGCATCCGAGCCAGTGCCTATTGATTTGGAGTACCCGATCGCATTCGTCGTGGCTTTCTTCCTCTCATATCGGGCGATTATATGTTCATCGAGCCCTATTCGCCACATCGATGCGCACATCGCTTGGCTTGGATCAGGATATTCCGCCGCCTCTTCTCCGCCCTATATCACCGGCGCCGATTTGGAGGGTATCGGATGGTGCTACACTCACCTCTTCCGACTAGGCACGGCACTCGCTATCGATGGTATCCACCTCTAGACTTCCACCTTCACGAGGCGTTATCGCAGCGGTGGTATTATGAGGCCATTCGCTCTTATCGCCGTATACTCCTCCGCTGGTCGTCCGGAGTACATGTCCGCGAGATGACCGCCTTTATCGGGACGGCACCGTTTCGCGTGATCGCAGCCCTTTTCCGGCCATTGCCGCAGAGCCTGTCGATTTTCAAGGTTTAGACAGCCGGTTTTCTCATGCTCCTGTTAGGACTATTCTCACAGGTACCCTTCATCATCCCTTTCAGGTTATTTCCCTTTGATAAGCCTCATCTCATCTCGACCAATTCTCTTTTTGATTCAGAGCTGGCTTATGAGTATGATTACGCGGAGCCCGGTTCTCGTCCCTCGTCCACGAGTAGTTGGCGTTCATTCTCGCCCACATGTCGAGCCACCGCTCCGCCTACCATAGGGAGAGATCGAGACGCGCCTCTCACCGTCTTCCCCGTCTTCCTCTTCCTTTCCTTCTCCAACTCCGGTGATTTTCTTTACCGACTCGCCTATCCTTATTCGGCGCACTTCATTTACATCTCTCGATTAGGGTTTATTTTTCAGCTCGTGGGACATCTCCCGTGGAGGCCGCCCGAGATGACATCATAGCGTAGATCTATCGGCGCCGCGAGCACGCCATTTCGAGTTCTCGCACCGACTTTGCCGTCGCAGTTCGTGTGCTTCATTTAATACTTAGTTGCTAGTATGCACTAGTATTTTCATTCTCATATGTAGATTTTACGACCTCGAGGCCGATGACATGGCATCTCCTCATCGCTTCGAGTCTTTCTTTTACGACGGCCCCGCTCACCGTCGATCTTATTGGTGCCTACCGGGATGGTGACTCCTTTGATGTGGTTCTCGGGGCCGTGCTCACTCTTGCACAATCGAGGAGGCTCCTTTCGAGCAGAGAGTCCATCGGCCGTCGAGCCCGCAGCGACGAGCCATTATTGATCGAGGAGGGCCATCTCATGCTTCTTCATCTCCCGATGGGGCGCCTCTCATGGCTATAGATGGCGAGTCTCATCGATACTCGAGTGGATGACTCGACCGAGTGGGCTACGCGCCTATTATGACTCGAGTTGGATGAGAGTTCGGGTCGTGGAGCGCCTATTTGACAAATTGCGAGATGGAGGTTCCGCTAGCGAGGGTCTCGCCGAGCCTCATGCCTCTCCCGCACCTTATATTTCCTTTGTCATTTGCCCGTATTTTACTTTTCCATGTATTTATGCTTTTCATTTTATTTTGTAGCCGGTCTCGGTGCACCCGCGGTCCTCCGAGGCGACCGACATCCCCGCCCCCGATTCGGCCCCGCCGGCCTCAAAGCGACGAGGCGATAGTTAGATCTTCTCTTCCTTCTATTTCTTCTTTGGTTATAACAATTTGTCTAACCCATTTATTTTACTTGCAGATGTTACATCGAGGGATGTGCGCTCGCCTTGTGCGCGCGCTGGGGATGCACTCCGAGACACCTTCTTCGGGGCTATCCGCTAGATTTCGAGATCCCGGACTCTCTCGCCCGATGGCTTCTCTTTCGACCGGTATAGCCGATGCGGATACCATCGCGCCGGCCTCTACTCATTGCACCTCGTCTCGAGAGTACCTTCATTTCTAGGAGGTGTGAGGAGTCGCTCGGGCTTACCAGACGCGAGCTCCTCGTATATCGCACGAGTTGGAGATCCATGAGCGCGCGCAGCACTGGAGGCCGCTCGACTCCGCTATCTTCGCCGCTCTCTTCTTGTGCCACTCTCCGCTCCATGGGAGTCGGTGGTGGGCCCGCTCGATCGCTCGTGCAGAGCTGAGGACCACGATTATCGGTGGAGGGTTTCTCTCGACATCCGCGGGCGTCTCCGAGCCGCAGATTCACTCGAGTGTCCGGGATAGTGCCTTCTCTCGCTCTAGATTTCGAGGCGACTTCGGAGGAGGATAGGCACTCCCTCCATGCTTATCCGGAGACCATTAGTACCGTGCTATTAGAGCCGGAGTCCCGCTTTTTGGGCCCATAGACCGTACTTTTCATTTCTTCTTTTCTCCTTTTCTTTTGCTATGTTTGATATAGGATGCCTTGACACTTGTTATCTTTGATCTCTTTGTTGTGGATGATACTTGCCTTTATTGTTATCCTTCGTCACTTCCTCTCAGCCGCGAGGAAGTATTTTATTGATTTCATGTTATGCACCTTCAATCTTATTTGTAAAAGCGCTCGATTACAACCGCTTCATCCTTTCGCAATGCCTAAACATAATAAAAGGAAAATTTTACAACATCCTATTACATTTATTCTATACATCATTTCTCTTTATTTATGGCAATACAAAACTCAAGTAACCGTGGTATTTTACTTGATACCGAACCCGTCCGTATTGACCTCTAGGCCGGCATGAATAAACCCGTTTATCCCTTTATTACCGACGGATAAACTTACTAAAAGATCAATTGGATTATGGATGCAATTGATAACACCATTTTGTGGATGCTCCTTGTATATTTAGTTGACATTTATTTGTGGAAGCTCACCCACTCTCCCTCATTTGTGCACCGTTGCGTGCTAAAGTAGAAACTCACATTCACTCATCTCCACTCAATTTGTTTTCATGGGGGTACTACCCTCAAACATCCATCACGCATCCCCGCGAGACAAAGCCATCGGGTAGGTCCGCTCTCCATGACCCGAGTCACTTCTTTAAGCGAGTTACTTTATTTGACACCGAATGTCGGGCAAAAGCATAAACCCTTAGTCCGACCCCTCCATGACCTATTTTGGGATTAGAAACAGATCACCTCCTTGGGCGTGTGGTACTTTTGCGGATGAATGTACCCAACCCGGTTTTTTATATTTTGGCTACCCTCAAACATCCATCACGCATCCCTCGCGAGACAAGCTTTCATCGGGTAGGTCCGCTTTCCATGACCCGAGTCACTTCTTTAAGCGAGCCGCTTTGTTTAACATGGAATGTCGGGTACAAGCGTAAACCCTTGGTCTGACCCCTCCATGATATGTCGTGGGATTATGACACATCATTTCTTCGGGCGTGTGGTGCTTTTACGGATGAATGCACCCAACCTGGCTTTGTATAACACTCGTGGTGTCGGGGACAAAGGTGGCAACCCCTTATTGAAAAGATTTTATTATTTTTTTTATTATCATTTTTTTTTATGAGTAGGGAAAATAGGTTTTTATTGTTTTACTTATATATCCTTTTTATTTTATTAGAAGAGAGCAGATTTTCAGTTATTAGTAATACGTGTTACTAATAGTACGAGAGTTACTTATTTATATGCCCTCGGAAGCGACTATTTACTAGCCACCAATTTGCTCGACCTATCCCTTGGCTTGCGCGCGGCGACCAATATGAGCAACTTTCGTCATTGGGCAACAGATAGTTTGAGGGACAAACTGCAAACCCTGCCCATTTTTGTGTTTATTCTGTATCAAATGGACAAACCCAGTGGTATTTGTATTGTGAGCCCAAACACCAAAGCTCTCGCCTTACATTCTCGCGTGGTTTTTGGCATTGAATTCTCTTATTCTATTTTTTTTATTTTATAGGGCTAAATGTGTTTGTGTGGTTTTGGATTTTTGGATGTATTCTATTTACAAATGCAAAAGTAGGGTTTTTGGGATTTTTATGCAAAAGTGGAGGTTAGACATGGGTTTGTGTTTCGTGCACGTGTGTGTAAACGAACACTTATTCCCTCCTTATTTATTTACAATAGATACTACTCGGTTGGCCCCGCTCTGGGCTATGTGTAGTACTTCTTCAGATATCGCCCGTTAATTGGTGGCATGGGCCTTTCACCTTCATGATTTATGAGTTGGTATGCACCGCCCCCGTATACCTTCTCAATTACATATGGCCCTTCCCAATTCGGAGAGAATTTTGGGCCGATGTGCCGGCCAATGATCGGCCTCTTAAGGACAAGAACAAGCTCCCCTTGTTGAAATGCCCTGACTCGCGCCATTTTGTCATATGCCCTTGCCATTTTTGCCTGATATATTTCGAGATTCTGTTGGGCTATCAGTCTCTTTTCGTCCATGGCATCCAACTCGTCCAATCTAAGTTGTTGGCATTCGTCCATGGTCATATCATTTTGCATAGCCACCCGTAATGACGGTAATTCCACCTCAAGAGGGAGGACGACTTCAACCCCAAAAGCCAGAGAATATGGGGTAGCTTGCGTAGGTGTTCGGTACGTGGTCCGATAAGCCCATAATGCCTCCTGTAGACGATTATCCCAGTCTCGTTGGTTGCCGTCCACGGTCTTCTTCATGATATTTATTAGGGTTTTGTTAAAGGCTTCGGCCAGGCCATTGGCTCTCGGGTTGTAAATGGACGAGAATCTCCAGTCAATATTAAATTGCTCTGCCAGGGTATAGACTTTGGAGCTCTTGAAGGCCGTTCCATTATCCGATATTATTCGTTGCGGTGTGCCGAATCGGTAAAGGATGTGCGTCTTGAAGAACTTAACCACATCGGATGCTTTAACTTCTTTAAGCGGAACGGCTTCGGCCCATTTTGTAAAGTAATCTGTCGCCGCCGAATGAACCGGTGACCTCTTGATGTAGGAGGGTCTATGGGTCCCACTATGTCTGTGCCCCACATATTAAATGGCCAGGATGCTACCGTAGGGTGCAACGGGTTTGGTGCTTGATGTATAAAAGGGCCATGTATCTGGCACATGCGGCACTTCCTTGCGTGAGCTTCATAATCAGCCACCATTGTGGGCCAATAATACCCCATTCGCTTGATTTTCAACTTCATTTTCGGCCCAGACTGATGCGCTCCACATAACCCGGAATGAACTTCTTTCATAACCTGCTCGGCCTCAGGCCCTGATACACATCTTAGCCACAACTGATCATAAGACCTCCGGTATAGCGTATTGCCCACATACGCATACCGTAGTACCCGCATTCTTATTTGATCGGCCATCCTTTTATCTTTGGGAAGGGTACCATGCCGGAAATATTCGACGAACCGGTGTCTCCAATCATCGTCTTCAATTATCATTGTTTCTTGGCATTCCATCTTTTCTAGCCCAGTATTTTCATTATTCGCATTATCTATCGTCTGACACAATGATAATGGCCTTCTATTGCGGACGATGATGTGGATTTCCGGTTCTGTTGGTTCACCCAGCTCCTTGGCGAGTTTGGCCAACGCATCTGCTTCACCGTTCACGGCCCTCGTGACCTTCTCGATGGACACGTACGGGATTTTCTTCATTAGTTCCATGGCCTTCTGGTGATATTGTATTAGTTCCGGCTTCAGAACCTTATATTCGCCAATTATTTGATTTATTATCAGCTGTGAATCCCCAAAGATGCGCACAGACTTGATTTCCAGCTCCAGTGATAGCTCTAGTCCGGCGATAAGCGCTTCATACTCTGCTTCATTATTTGTGCATGGTTCAGTTAAAGCTAGAGAATGTCGTATTATCCCGCCTTCCGGGGTTACGAAGACTAGTCCCGCGCCAGCTCGCACAGTTGGGACTCCCGGGCCCATAATTGGCTTGATTGAAGAAGCACCATCAAAGTACAACTCCCATATTGGATTTCCTTCTTCAACATGTAGAGTTTCCTCATCGGGAAAGTCACATTTTAATGGAGAGTTATCTTGAATCGGGTGTGCAGCCAGGAAATCTGCTAGCGCCTGCCCCTTTATTGCCTTTTGCGGTGTATAGGTGATGTCGAACTCGGTGAGAATGATAGCCCACTTGGCCAGCCTCCCCGTCAGCATTGGCCGAGTCATCAAATACTTGAGAGGGTCCACCTTGGATATTAAGATGATTTTATGGGCTAACATGTAGTGCCTCAATTTCTTCACCGCGGAAATTAGGGCTAAACAATGTTTCTCAATCGGTGAATACCCGTGTTCTGCCCCTACCATCATGCGACTTAAGTAATATAGTGCATTTTGGTTACCATCCTGGTTTTCTTGGGCCAATAGGGCTCCCAAGGATCCATCTAGGGCGGTCGTATACAGGATAAGTTCCTTCCCGGGTATGGGCGCCGCCAACACTGGAGGGTTGAGTAGATAGGCCTTGATTTCTTCAAAGGCTCGCTGGCACTCACCATCCCACTTAAACGGGATATTCTTCTTAGTCAGCCGGGTGAAGGGTTGGATTTTACCCGATAGATTGGCTATGAATCGCCTGATATACGCCAATTGCCCTTGCAAGGATCGCAATTGTTTTAAATTCTTTGGCGGGGATAGTTCAGTGATTGCTTTAATCTTGCCCGGGTCTATCTCAATTCCCCTGTGACGTACCACAAACCCTAGAAATTTACCGGATGATACCATGAATGCGCATTTCAACGGGTTTAATTTGAGCGCATGTTCTCTCAGGCGGTCGAAAACGACCTCAAGATATTTGAGGTGTTCTTCATATGACATGGCCTTGATGACTAGGTCGTCCACATAGCATTCTACTATCTTGTGGATCAGATCGTCGAATATCTTCGTCATCGCCCGTTGATAGGTGGCACCCGCATTTTTGAGTCCAAACGGCATGACTTTGTAACAATAGATGCCAATCGGTGTGCGGAAGGCCGTATGCCTCTCATCTTCTGGCGCCATTTTGATTTGATTATAGCCCGCATAACCGTCCATGAAGGAAAAGACTTCATAGGAGGATGTATGGTCAATTATGATTTCAGTTACTGGGAGCGGGAAATCATCTTTAGGGCACGCCTTGTTTAAGTCCCGAAAATCCACACAAATGCGGATCTGCCCATTTTTCTTCTTAACCGGGACAATGCTAGCCACCCATTCTGGTGTCTCTTCTTCCCGTATGAAGCCTGCGTCGATGAGTTTCTTTGTTTCCTCCACGACCTTCTCTTCGAGTTCTATTCTCATTCGCCTCGGCGCTTGTTTAATCGGCTTGAAGGTTGGATCAATTTTTAAGTAATGGACCGCCACGTTGGGATCTAATCCAGGCATCTCTTTGTAACTCCAAGCGAAGCAGTCCATATAGTTTTTAAGGAACGTCCTTAACCTGTCAGCCACCTCTTCCGGCAACGACGCGCTTATGAAAGTTGGTCGTGGGTCTTCTTCCGTCCCCAAATTAATTTCAGCTAACTCATCGACCGTATTAGGCTCCTTTTCTAGCTGTTTCAAAGCATTTTTCAGGACCGAGGTATTGTCCTCTTCTGTTTCATTATCTGGCATTTCAACAGAAGTCATGCAGCAGCTCTCTTCCATACGGTACTCGTTGAGAGACCCCTCAAGACATCTTCGCGTCATCGCAGATTATACCCTAATCCCCGGTGTATTTTATTTTGCCATCCAGGCCCGGGACTTTATTCGCCGCCATTCCGAGTTCATCGAAGCGCTTGGCCTCGGCCTTGGATATGTCTCTCGGACATTTTGCCCTTTTGCCGTTTATACAGCCTCCTTTCCAAAGGGATGAGATGCGGCGTCATCGCTCGTTGCATTTCTCGATTCTTGTTCTATCACCCACTTTTTCCAAGTGTTGTGGTCGGGGTTCTTCGAGAGACCGAGTCGAATCGCTACGATAGAAAATGATAGCCTTGTGAATGATAGTTTTCCCTTTGATGCGCTCTACCTTTGCCTAGCACAATAAAGGTCTTCGGGGGTTTGGATGTGGTTCACTTCCCTTGGCATGAGGTCTTTAAAATGCCTTTCAGGAACCACGGTAATCTTTAGCGCTGCCATCTCTTCTTCTATCTCAATGTTCATGACTGAGTTGGAGCGGTAAATTTCTTTGATCGGTTTTCGTCTCGCAACCTTAGGTTTGCTAGGTACAGGAGTATGCGAGATCGTATAAGCCACCCCTTTGCCCTTGTTATTCAAGTTATGCGGAGCTGGGTCTTGTTGAAAGCTCTTCGGGAGTTGGATCGTCCCGTTTCGTGCCCTTCTTCTATAATGTCCTTGAATACCCGCATTCTTCAATTGTATGGCCCAGTATGCGATGATAAGGTATGTAAGTCCCGGACCGGAGCACGGCTTTACATTCTTCGTTCTTGGTCCCAGAGGTACTTGCTTCCCCTTCGTCATTTGGGAAGAACATCTCCTCTAATGTTGGCATATCTTCGTCGTGAGAAGAATATACCATGTTGCACGAAGCACCCCAGATCTCTTCGCTTTCTTCCTTATTCATTTCTTCATCTATATCTTCTTTCTTTTGACCTAGGGTTAACTTCTCCCAGTCTTCTTCGGAGATGAAATGTTGAAGGGTAATCGCCTCGGGACTGCCCTGCTCGCATTCTTCAATTTTATTCTTTCTGGACTTGTTGCTTCTATGCTTCTTTCTCTTCTTAAGAACTGGTCTTGGCTCGGTCCACCTTATAATATACCCTGGGTTTCGGTGGGACCACTGGCGTGATGTCGTCTTTCCATTTCATGCCGGGTTCTTTCTTAAGGGCTTTAAGCATTTTAATCGACTTCTTCGATAAGTGCGTAGTCCATTGCTCTTCCTGGTCTTCACTTAATTGGTCCGGGATCTTCTCTTCCTCGTGAGAGATCATATTGGCCTGTTCATGGGCCGATGGGCTTTGCAAGAACCCTTTAGGTAAAGTAATTTCACCGTTTTTGTACGCCTTTTCGACCCAATCTTTGAAGACCCAGCAATCTTCAATTGAGTGCCCTAGTACTCTGTGATATGGGCAAAAGTTGGGTTCGTCCGATTTATCGGCATCTTCCGGGCGTTTACTGGCCGGTAGGGTTAGACCATTCTTCAGTGCCCCTCTGAAGATTTGGGCAACTTTATCTTTCCTGAAGGAGTACGGTTTAGATTTCTTTTGTTTGAGAGACTCAAAACTCCGTGAACTCCCTCCTGGATTAGGCCTGGGTCCTTTATTGTAATTGTTGCCATTTGTGCCACTGTTGCCGCTTTGGGTGTCTGCGTTGGCGACCATCTTATCTTTTAACGAGGTGAATGCCACCTTAGTCTCAGCTCGGGCTCCTCGTTGCGGCCTATTATTCATGAAGTTCGGCACAGTGTGCGGTGACATCCTTTCCATATTGGATACCGATCTGAGCAAGTCTTTAAACGTGTTGACCTTTGTCACGCCAAGAAGCATGCCCATCCACCCGTCAATGTTTTTCATGATTAGGTTGACGGCCTCATCTTCGGTTAATGTGCGGTCGCATTTGATGCCGAGGTTCCGCCATCTATTAATAAAATCGTCATTGACTCCCCTTTCTTGGGTTTAGTGCTTGCCAGATCGGCTATATTTATTTTATCAGACACCATGATAAATCGTGCCCTGAACGAGTCCGCCATCTCGTCCCAGGTCCTGATGCTGTTGTTTTCTAATGAATAGTACCATTGAAAGGCGGTTCCCACTAGGCTTTGAGGGAATTGTCTTAACAACAGTGCATCATTGCCGCCCGTGTTGCCGCACGAGGCCACGAAGTGGGCGTGTGTTGTTCGGGGTTCGGTCTTTATTGCCTTCCCGGAGAAGGTCCCGAAACGGGGATTACATACCCTTTAGGATATTCTTCTAAATCGTATATGGCAGGTATGGATGTCCACGCTTTTAACGGGAGGGATAGCGTATCCACCTCCGCCTATTTGCATTTTTGGCAATCATGGCTTGAATCTCTTTCGGGATATTCCGTTGGTTCACCCTCCACTTCTATTGTTCGTGTGGATGGGGTTTAGAATCGACAGGTTGTTTTCCCTTATGATTGCTTTTGGTACTTGTGGACCCCTTCTTGACGGGAGCTACCACCTTGAAATTGGCGTCTTGTGATTCTTGCAATGACTTGATCGCCTTAATCGGTTCTTCGTTACTTCAAAGACATGGTAGCGATTAGCTCCCGTTGCCTAATCAGCTCTTCGTCCCGTGCCTCGATGTGGCCTTTTAGTATTTCAATTTCATCGATAGGCACTTCGGGACATGTTTCAACGTCATCTTCATTATCGAAGAAGTCAGGGTTTTCGTTGTGGTCTTCACCTTCCCTGCTATTGCCCTCGGGGTTGACTCTCTTGGGAGGTCTCCCTTTTCTACCATTATTTTTGTTGGTATTGGTGACGTGAGCTTGATTAGGCGGGGACTGGTCATCCTGGGTCATATTCACCTCAGCATCAGTGTCTGGATCAGTATCGTAGCTTATACTGATGGTGTTGACCGAGAAGTGCTCTTCATAGCGAGCGATTCTTCTCTTCTTCTTCATTTGGTCAGGGGCAGTTACTTTCAAACTATTGAGTGGTATTCTTGAGCCTAACCTGAATACACTCTTCGGCCTAGGCGGCCGAACACACTCTCGGGCGGAGCGTTCGAGTTGCTTAGGCGCCTTTTGGGTTGGGCTTGAAACCGGGATTTTGTTGGTGGGAACCCTTCGGGACCCACACCTGCTGGGTGCTAGGTGTTGCCTTTGATGTAAATCTCCTCGGGTGCGGAGTTAAGACAATGGCTTGCGGCCGAGCCATGTCTTGAGATTGATCGGAGCGGGAGACGTATTGTCTCGACCTAGCGTTTCTCACGCTCTTCCTATGTTTGAGGGCCCTGTGAGCCTTGTAGATGGCTTCTGTAGGGGCTTGAGACTTGTCCTGGCGGCGATGAGGCCTTTGAGTTGGGCGAGATGTGGGCTTAGGCACCTCCCATGCCTGGCGGAGCTGGCCTGTGGCCGAGTTCTTGGCCACTATGCGGAGAGCTGTGAATTTGTTAGAGATCGGGATGGCTGGCCTAGCAACTAGCTGATTCTGGTATGCATCCAGGGCCCTCTTCCTGGACGCTTGAGAGTTGCGGGTAGTTTGGGCCGCGGCCGTTGGGGCTGTCCTCTTGGACGGTCGCCTTCTCCTCTTTGGGGAGGTAGTAGGAGAGGTCATGACATTGTTTGAGATCCCCTTGGGAGTCGGGTGATCGAGTCCTCCTCCTCGTCCGGGATGGAGATCCGACGGTTGCGGGGAGTGAAAGCGCGCCACCGGAGCTGGGCCATAGACGGTGAGTTCTTGCGGGATGGTCCCGAAGAACATAAAAAGCTTGCCCTCTGGGCTCTGTGCAGGTGTGACGGTGTAAGGAGCAAGGTTGAAGTTCCCGAAGAATGCCATTTCCTACAAAAACAAAAATACTTGAAAATCATTAGTCATTTTTAGCGCATAGAAGACCACTTGTATCTCTTAACTATTCTATTTGCCTCTCTCTTTCAAAGATAAGAGGAGAATCTAGGTCCCACCGGGCGTGCCAGATCCTGTGCGACCCTTTTTCGCGCGCTCCGCACCGCCGCTGGGCGATGGGTTGCGAAAGAAGGACACGGAGATCCCTCCCGAGCGTGCATCCGCCGGGGCGCCGCCGATTCTCGCCGTTTAGAGAGATTTGGATGCACATTCGGGGGTTTTTTAGTGATTGTGAGTTCTTGTAGATTCGGTGGGCGCAAGCCCCCACCGTTAATTACCCCGGGCTACTAACCTCGAGGCACCTCCGGATCTTTGAAAGAGAAAAGCAAATAGTATAGTTAAAAGATGGTCAAGTGGTCGTCCGGGTTCACAAAAGGGTCCATGGAAGACGAACCTACAAACAGATCGGTTCGGTCTTTACTTAATTCTATGGAAGACGAACCTACAAACAGATCGGTTCGGTCTTTACTTAATCCTATAGAAGACGAACCTACAAACAGATCGGTTCAGTTTATGCCACCTCGAGATATAACCTTACTACGGACTGTGTTAATCTCTTCGTAGGGGCTTGAGGTGAGTCTACATACGTAACGACTCGACCTCCGTTGATCTAGAAGATAAACCTACTACGTAAACGGTTCAATCTTAACTAGTCAACAACCAATCACACAAAATACAACTCGAAGCACCGAGCCGGTTGATCTTGAGGTTGGTGAATCGGAGAAGGGTGGATATGGCCCACGTGTTTCTTCTCACCGATCTTCTAGATCATGAATTCGAAGCACTAAGCCGATTCATAAACCTAGGAAACACAATTACACACAATGTCAAACCCGAAGCGCCGAGCCGAGCAGTTTAACATGAGGCATGTGTTAGTGAAGGAACCTACCTACAGAACGGTTCACATTCACTGTTTTGTGGATGAATCTACTACAGAACGATTCAATCTCACAATCTCGGGAGATGAACCAGAAGACAAACTCATCGATGGGTGAGTTCAGTCTTGCTAGCTCAAATGGTCATGAATTATTTGTTCATAACACCGAGTCATTAAGATGTCACTTCTCTCGGACATCATAATGTTCTTCTTCTT
Organism: Schoenoplectus tabernaemontani; assembly: GCA_037127355.1. Classification (NCBI taxonomy): domain Eukaryota; kingdom Viridiplantae; phylum Streptophyta; class Magnoliopsida; order Poales; family Cyperaceae; genus Schoenoplectus; species Schoenoplectus tabernaemontani. The sequence goes on from CM073739.1 coordinate 21,088,637, forward strand.
CAAAGTCGACATATCTCTCCATGCTGATGTCGTAACTTTGGTCATTCTTCAGTGAACGTCAAGATGTTCTTGTCTCGACTAATCATTCTACATATTGCATTGCTTGTGCAAAATTACTATGTTGCCCTACACCCCTTGTGTGAGCGTATTTAGTCATGAGTTACTTGCTCATGGTGATGGGTCATTAAGATGTCACCTCTCTAGGACATCGTAACATTCTTCTTTCTCAGAGTCGACATGTATCTCCATGTTGATGTCACAGCTCTGGTTATTCTTCATCAAGTGTCAAGATGTTCTTGTCTTGACGTATCTCCTCATGTTGCTATCGAAGCCTTAGTCATCTTACGTCAAGATATTCTTGTCTCAACGTATCTTCTCATGTTGTGATCGAAGCCTTAGCTACTCCATGTCAAGATGTTCTTGTCTTGACTAATCGTTCTAAAGGTTATATCATGTGTGCAAACATTCTCATGTGGCTCTACACTCCTTGTGTGAGCTTATTTGTTCATTTCTAAAATGTACAAAGTCTATTATATAATATCTTCCATTATTATTCCTATTATAAAGATGCATTTATTTATTATTATTATTATTATTATTATTATTATTATTATTATTTTTTTATTTCTTAAACTCTATTTATCTATGTAGAAAAATTACTTACAAAAATAATAGGAAAAGGGGTTAGCTAATAACTAGAATTTTATTTATATTTTTGGGATTTTTATAACAGCTAAAATAGTAGAATTTTTATTTTTATTATTTCTAAACTCTATTTATTTTGTAGAAAATCACTTACAAAAATAATAGAAAATAAAAGGGCTATGATTTTTATTTGTATTTTTAAAATAGCCAAAGTAATAGAATTTTATTATTGTATTCTATTATGTTGAAACACTATTCATTATGTAGGAATTATTTACAAATCAAAAGATAGCTATCTATATTATTTTTATTATTATTATTATTTATTTTATTTTTAAGATCTATAATAGCTAAAAAGAAATCATTATTAATATTCTATCTTATTTATTATACTATTCATTATATTTTTTATTATTTCTATTTATTATCTATAGAAAAGTATAAGATTTTTTTATTATCATCATTATTACTTGAAAATAGCCATAAGAGATGAAATTCATTATATTTTTATTACAACTATTATTTTTATTGCATTTTATTCATCAAAAATATTTTTATTGTATATTTGTATAGAAATAACAAAAAAAATGCAATTCATTTTATTATAAAACTATATTATCATTCTTTATTATAAAAGAAAATGTATTTACTATCTATTATCATGGTAGTATATATTTTTGTATTTTTCTTTTGTGCTATTTATTTTATTATCCTTTTTACAGAAAATATCAACATAATATCTATTATTATTTATTTTTATTTATCAAAGAATATGGCTAATCTCATTATTTGTTATGGCATATTACTATTATCATTATTATTTCATGAAAAATCACTTGAAAAATCAGTAAAATATATCTAGTTATTATTCATGATTTTTATTTGGATTTTTGGGATTTTTATAGTATTTAAAATAACAAGTCAAAGCTAGGTCAAACATATCAATATAGGTAATGTCTTTTGCTTTTAAATTGTTTTATTATGATTATATTTTTAAAACTGGAATATTATCATATAGAAAAATAGTATAGAAAATAAGGAAATTTTAGAAACAAATTTGGGTCAATTTGGAGTTCAGGAGCATTTTCAAATCATTTATTTATTCTATATCATCACTTTTCTGTTATTATTTAATTAATGGGTTTAATATGGGCCGCCAGATCTATATCAAGATCGGCGCCTATCTTTTATTTAACTTTATTCTTATTTGGGCCACGGATATACTTCAAGATTGATTTGTATTAGATGGACGGCCGCGATTCATATTCGCATCTTTATTTAATACGGCGCTTTATTTCACACGCTCGATCTCTTCAAGATTCACACACGCGCATCAATATCCGTCCGCCGCGATTCTCGACTCTCCAAATCAACACTAGCTCCAAGATTCGCGTTAATGGTGTCGCCGGCGACCGGGGCCACCCCATTCCGATCGTAATCGCCTCAAGATCGCCTCATCACAGAAATCTTTCTATGGTCTCCGATGGTAATCCATACGGTGAATCTTACCGTATGTTAGCACCCACTAAAACAAATTGGTACCATTCGGCATCGAATCACAAATCTCACAAATTCCATGCAATTAATCGCTATTTCCGACAATTAAGCACTCAATCTATATCGTGTATGTATGCCAATGTATTATAACATGATCAAGATCATTCAAATTGATTCTTATCCTTTCTATTCGAATGCATAGCAATACCACTTGCATCTAAGGTTATAACTCATACTAAATTCTCTCGATTCATCCGTTTATACTATCACTAATGTATCTTACAAGCTTTATAGTATCCGTCTCAACTCAAAGCATACTCAATTACACCTTCAATTCCCTTTAATTTTCGAATTAAGACTGGATTTCCATAACGTAACGCGACGACGTATTCAAACTCCAAATCGCCGAGTTCTCAAGATTATATCTGAGATCAATCGACTTCAAGTGACTCCACAGACTCTAATGCATATAGTATTAACAAGAATCAAGATAATTCTCACTCAAGAATCAAGAATTGATCAATGAAATTGACTGTTACCGAGTTCTCAAGTTGAACTGAGATCAATCGATTTAACAGCCTCATTCATCAATCTTTAAGCAAAATTCATCAAAAGAAATGAAAGATTTATACTATATAAACTTGCAATGCATGAAATAAAGAAGAAAATCATGAAGAAATAGCTGAAATTTGAAGAAATTTAGAAACAAGAAGTAGAATATCGATATCCAAAGGGCGATTACATCTCTAAAGCTCCAATCTTCAAAAATTAAACCCACTAACTCTCAATTAGCAAGTAATAGAGTATAGTGCTTACCTCCAGACAAGCAATTGAAGCAAAGGAATTGAGTTCTCAAGTTAAAACTGAGATCAATCAATTCTGTCAAGCCTCTCTTGGTTCTTGCTTCTCCCTTGCTCTCTCTCTCTCTCTAGACTCTATATGCAGTCTCTAAGGCACACTCTCTCTATCTCTTACCTTCTGTATGTGTGTGTTGTTTTTTTTTTTTAATTTCCATAATTCAGATGCTTATATAGGCAATTGGATTGGTGCATTAGGGAATTAGAACTGTACACCACCCATACACCATCAATTGAGTTAGCTTGGCTCATGAACATGGTTCTCCAATTCTGTTAGCTCTTCTGTTGCGATGTGGGCCCTTTCTAAAGAATCCAAAGTTTAGATCTTTGACTTTTGACTTGATTCAGTTATCTCCATTCTAAATCGCTCACAGAACCTTCTAGCACCCTTGGTATACTATATATACTCATTTAAAGGCCTCCAAGGTGTCTCCTTAGTTTCTGCCATTGTAGTTTATCTCTTCAAGTTCCAACTCACTCACCCGAGCTCACACCTTAGCCATTACCATAGCTCCTCCATTCAATTGTCAAACTTCACCATTTCAACATCATCGTGTGAGTGCATAGAGGCCATAAACACTGCCAATTCGAGTTTATAGCACAAGGTTCTAACTTTCCTCAATTTACCCGATCTTGTCATCTTATCTCAATTGCTCTTATTCAACGTTTAATCGTCGCTTTTTCTTTCATTTACAAAGATCGCTAGTGATTAAAGTTTGCTTGTATCATCAATTTCAAGCTTAGACCTACGGATCAAAGTTCTTCATTAATCGCCCGAGGTGATCATCCTCTCTCACTGCCCTATTCAATTGTTTTCTTTTAATTTCAAGCGTTAACCCTTTCTCTCCTATGCACATTGTGCTATCTTTAGCTATAAAGGATGAAGTTTCAAGCTTCGCAGAACTCGATTGACACTAATGGCGCCATCGGCCTCGGCGAGAAGAAGAAGAAAGAGAGGGAGGGGAGAAGGAGAAGAGAGAGAGAGGAGGTGCGCCCGGCGCACAAAGTCCACAAACTAGGTGGGACCCACAATGAGGCGCAACACATAAGGCCAGTGCACATTCCCTTTTCTTTCTCATTTAAATTTCTCGTTTGAATCGTATATGGGCTTGGTGTATGATTGCCTGTGTGAGCTATTCATTCATAAACCCGACAAATGGGCCCCACATGTAAGTATATGAATCTCGCCCATTAGTCCAAATTTTCGTGGATTAATTAACTCCCCGCTTAAATTTAATCAATCCGACTTGGCACACTCGACAGTCCACTTGTTTAATCAATCCATTAATCATCCGTTATAGTATTAATCCATGCCGAGGTGGCTTCGTTAATAAGGGCCATGTGTCACCTCTCGGGGCCCATGTTGCCTAATTGGACCAATGACATATAGCCATGTGTTAATAGTTGTAGTGTAGCCTCGCCGAGGTGTTTTGCTAACAGCCGCCATGTGGCACATGGGGAGCGAGGGTGTGTTCTTGTGGTGTTGCCATGTGGCAAGTGTAGGGATGAGGTGGGCTGTCGGGTCTTGCCACGTGGCATGTTGGTGGGGCCCACATGTCGTCGATATGGTGGTGGGGCCCACACGCCGAGGTGGACCAATGGGTGCCGACACGTGGCATGAGGTGGCCCAAAGTGAGACGCCGACACGTGTCACACCCCTCTCTTCTCGATTATGTGTATGCGTGTTTAGGATCCCCGCTTGCACCCGATGTGTCTCTCGTCCCCAAGTTGCACCCAGATCCGCCTTGATCAAATCTCGCCCTTGATCTTTCATTTTTAACTGCATTTTATCTTCCCCGAATTTATTTTGATAGCTCCACTTATCCAAAAATTATGAAAATTTCACCAAAAATCCCTAAATTCATGATGATCATCCCTGTAATTTTTAATTCCATTTTTACCCCTCCTTCTCTGAATCAAAAAATTCTTTTATCAAATAAACCCTATTATTTCCTCGAATTAATCCCTGATCTCAATTGTAGCTCGTTGTCTCTCGCCAATTATCTCTCTCTTGCAGAAACCACCCTAACTAAATATCAATTAGACTTATATTGATATCCATTAGGGTTTGATCGATCAACAATTGATTACATGTCAACAATTGATACAAATCTAGACTTGATCGATGGTTGCTCCCACTTTGGCACCTGATCGGTCTTGTGAAATTGACTTTCAATCCCTTAACATGAGGGTGACTTGGTCAAAGAACCGACTACTTATCGAATTGACACAAATCAAAGCATGGTTAGGTGGTTGCTCGCACTTTTGCACTGTGTCACCTTGAAAGCAAAATCACATTTGGAATTTCTCATGACTAGTTGCATCAAAATGCTAGCTTGGCATTGACATCATTTCATGTAGCATAGGGATTATCTCGCTTGACCTCCTTTCTAGGGTTAGCTCCAAGGGCGATTTTTAGGGTTTAACTCGACTCTTTAATAGTCACCGAGGTGTGGGGTCCACTTTGTCGGTGAAAATGGCCACATGGGTGACTCATCGATAGGCTATGTTTATTATAATTATGATTGTAATTATAATTTTTTTATTATATTACTATTATAATATTATTATTTATTATGATTATTTTTTATTACTTTATTATTATTTTATTATGTTGTATTATATTATTGTATGTTGATTATATTATTATAATTAGAATTATTTATAATTATTTTTATTATTATGATTATATTTTTATTATTATATTATTATGATTATGATAATGGTTATATTATTATGATTATGACTATAATTATTATTATTATCATGATTATGATTATGATTATTACATTACGATTATATTGTTAAAATTATGATTACTTATTATTATATTATTATAATTATGATTGTAATTATAATTTTTTATTATTATATTACTATTATAATATTTTTATTTATTATGATTATTTTTTATTACTTTATTATTATTATTATTATTATCTTTATTATGATTATTATTTTACTATTATTATTATTATTATTATCATCATTATTAGTATCATAATTATTCATATTTTAACTATTCTGAGTAACAACTGCCAAATGATATTTTCGCTCTTCCGAATAGTCAAAAATATCACTCTTCTACCACTCTTCCAAAAAAAATAATATTCTATCACTCTTCCAAAATTACCACTCTTCCAAAGCTATTTCTTGATTTGCCAAACGGACCCTACGAGAATATGATGCAAACCAAAATGGACAGGGGAAGGAGAAATTTTTTTAATCTGGACGTTTCAGCTTATAATATATATTTTATTTATATTATATAAAATAAATTATTTCAAAATTATATCTATATTATATTTAAATTGTAAATTTATTATCTGGTCGAATAATTTTCAAATCGGAATTTGTTAATGTGATAGAATCTGCAGGTACAACAGTGTGGTCCCAATAAAATGCTAGGCGACAAGTGCTGCTCGCTCGAACTCTACCTATCAATAATAATAGCAGATTGGGACCCCTTTCAGCAACAGAGAAAAAAAAAAATATATAAAAGCCATTGTCAGAACACAAAGCAGATTCTCAGGCGAGGCGAGATCAGATACCGCACGGCGACCGGCCATCTTGGTTCCACGGATGGCAGGTACACGCTCCGTTCTCCATGTGTCCTTCTTTTCTTTTTGTCGAGAGGACGAAGCGCTCCGACTCTTTATTCTCTCCTCTTTCAGTTTTCGCAGGATCAGTGAGAAAATCAGAAGCGAATGTGAAGGAGAAACGAGTGAAGAGAGATAACCTATGGCTTGCGTTGAATCCGAGCAAGAGATGGGGCGAGGCGTTTTTCTTGCTATACACTCCGTTCTGGCTCACTCTTTGCCTCGGGATTATCGTTCCTTTCAAGCTTTATGAGGTGATGATGTTCTTTCCAGTAAAAATAGATTACCGAATCAAGTTCGATAGATGTTTGGAACTTTGGACTAAGAGCAAGTTTAACTGTTTACCAAGATTCGGATTATGAAACTCAAAAAATATAAACAAGGAATTAGATAATTCTTCGTTCAATTTGTGGGTCCGCATAAAGTTATGGTGACGGACTTATAAATTTGGACTAATTCTGAAAGATAAAAATATGCTTTGTGGACCAGGGACCTTTGCAAGTAAAAGAAATCTCAGATACTCCATTATCATCCTTTGTTTGATCCAGTTCAAAAAAATTCAGTTTATAAAAGAAAATTTTCCACATTGTTGGTTTGTCTTATTAAGGTTTAAGACATAAATGAAGTAAAAGAGTTTATGTTAGATCATGTTCAATTAAAATAATAAAAAAATGTGGTGCTATTTGGAAGGGGAAGAAAAGGTTTTTGAAAATCAAATTGAACTGTACTACTATGAGGTGTGCTGGTAATGGTACAATGGCACCAAGCAGAAAATGCAATACATAGTTACATACTAACTTTTCTGTGATTTTCTTTAACCACTGTCAATCTATCAATATGAGCCTCTATAGGTTTCTTCTATTAAACCAAGCTTCTATAGGTCATGTGATTTTTATATTAACATGCTATATGCTGCCAACTGATATTTATGTAGAAAAATGGATCAGAAATGTTCAGATGTACACATTTTTTTGGGCAAGGATTATGGGGCTTCCAATCACCCTATATTTGAAATATAGAAAATTGGATCAGAAATGTTCAAACGTTCAGATGTAGACACTGCCAAATGATATTTATGTAGGTTTGGGACTTTGGGTCATGGGGCTTCCAGGTTTAGTTAGTCGGTTGTGTTCATGCTGGTTTATCTGACATACTATCCTCTCAGACCATATTTAGGGTAGGAAGTTTTACTGCTACTACAAGCTATGAAGGTAAACAAATACAATACGCCAATTGCAGAATTACCAAGTAATATTTGCAAACCCTACTTCTAATTCCACAATCAGGAGTAGCGTGGTATAATATATTAGAATAGAGCACCAACTTTTGGCACAGTGCCAAAATCGATTAGAGGCAGTGTACTGAGCTAAGCTTAACATGGTATATTTCTGATACTAGAATTTGTGTTTTATGTAATGTAAAGATGACTCTGTTGTTTTGTGAATTTGTTGGCTAGATCCTCAAACCTTTTCTGATTTGGACTCCATTTGAGAAGAATATTTGTAAACTTAACTTTTGCCCAATTAGTTGGAGCTATGGGTTGGCCAGATCTGCTTTATTTCCTCCATGCCCCTTTTTACCGGATTACATGGTTATCTTTGTATTAGTGCAGAATTTCAAAGAATTGGAGTATTTGCTTCTTGGTTTGGTGTCAGCAGTGCCAGCCATCCTGTTACCTATATTTATCGTGGGAAAGGTAACTTTTTTTTAAATATTTGTATTAATTCTCATTTCTATTTTGTCTGACAGATGCCTTGAATTGTCAATGTTACCAACATGAACTGCGCTTTACAGTCTACCTTCTTTTTTTTTTCCCTTAAAAAGCTTTAAATGATTTGTGCTATACAAGGTTGCTTTTAGTTGATTTTAACTTCAGGGATCATTTGATGAATAAAAAAACATTATTTTTCAGTCTTCTTCCTTTAAAATGTTTACACATGTTTTTTCTATTCTAGGCCGATTCTGGTAAAGGCTGGAAAGACAGGTACTGGGTTAAGGTAATATATCTTTCTTGTCTCTTTTGGATCTCTTTTGAGTTTTTGTATGCATATTTGAAATTTTGTTAGGTAAATGCTTCGATAATGTTAGTGTTTTAAGGTTGTTTTCAATCTTTATCAGATTCCCATGGTTTTTTCAGGCTAATCTTTGGATCATCATATTTAGCTATGTTGGAAACTACTTTTGGACCCACTACTTTTTCACAGTGCTAGGTGCCTCATATACCTTCCCTTCATGGAGGATGAATAATGTACGATTTTAAGATTTTTAATTTTTTAATCTTTCTTAACTTTTGTTTACATTCTTTAGGATATTTGGCGGTTTCCTAAGGGTGCTCAGCATATGTAACTCCTCTATGCTCTTGATGATATCAAAATTTTCCCTTAAGTGCTCATGCCAGCAATTGAATGAATTTGTTTTATTGCTTAATATACTACTAGAATGTTTTACTGAAAACAAATGATCAGAAGTAAATTGCGACGAACGTCTTCATATTTGAACTTACAAGCTGCATTGTCTTATGGCACTAATTTCAGGTTCCTCACACTACTTTTCTTCTGACACACTCATGCTTCTTGTTTTACCACATGGCTTCAAATATGACACTCAGAAGATTACGTTACTCTATTGCCAATTTACCACCATATATTCAATTTCTCACTGAGGCAACTTGGGTGTTGGCCCTATCTTATTTTATTGCCTACTTGGAGACGTTAGCTATCTCAAATGTAAGTAGTCACAGCTCTAACCAACTGTTTACACTATTCCGGTATTGGATTATTTCTTTTTCCGTATTTAGGATTTCTCGGGATTGGATCAGTCAGAATAATCTGGAGAAAGTCAAATCTCTGCTTTGGTTCTGTACAGCCTAGTGTACAATGGAAGAATGACAAACTAACATTTGACATAGATCAATGATGTTTTGATCTCTTTGTTCTTTTCGTATGCATTAATTTTTGTTCTAGATGTTTTTTTTTCTTATTTGTGCACATTCATTGCCATGTATCAGTCACTTCCTAGTACTACATATTAACATACCATCATTTACTGGCAGTTTCCATATTATGACTTTATTGACCGGTCGTTGATGTACAAAGTGGGATCGTTATTCTATGCTATCTACTTCATGGTCAGTTTCCCTATGTTCTTGAGGTAAAGCCCCCCTTCTTTTCTGAATATATATTATGACTATTGTTAAATTTTTTAAGTTAGCAGTTTTTTCAGTTTGTTACTTCTTATTGAGCTTTCCTATTTACCTTCCAAATTAAAGATGTCTTATATTTAAAGAGATTTCTTACTTACCTTCCAAATTAAAGATGTCTTATGTTTAAAGTTGAGAATCAATTTTCTCCTCAAAATATGTTAACAATTGTTCCAACTCTCTCTCTCTCTCTATTTTTTTTTCCCTTTTTCTTAATTTTCTTCTCACTAATTTTTTTGAAAGAAAAAAAGTGACTAGCTGCCTAGTTTGTCTGCAACTGGGAAGACTGTGTATGACTAACTGTATGGATGTAGGATTGATGAAAACACAAACGACAAGTGGAGTCTATCAAGGGTGGCGATAGATGCACTGGGGGCTGCAATGCTGGTTACAATAATTCTCGATCTTTGGCGCATATTTTTGGGGCCTATTGTTGCCACCCCAGAGATGAGGCAATGCACCGTGCAACCTGGACTTGCATGGTTCTCAGTGCAAAATGCAAGCACATGATTTTTAATTCACCCCACTTGCCATTTACTTGTTTTTCTTATTATTTTAGTTAGGATTAAGAACCATGCCAAAAATATTTATTCATGCATGACTCTTCATTGGAAAATCATAGAGCAGCAAACTGACGAACATGGTTTGCAAAACTCTACTTATCTGTACCAACCCATTTTGCTTTATTTTTCCCCCTTTTGATTGTACTGTCTCTGTCTGGAATTTTTCTGGTGTTTCGAGTTGTAGCGATCACATTTGCTATCATCGTTCAATTTCGAAAGGAAAAAAGTTAAATCTTTTCAAGTCGGTTAACGCCTTGTTTGGTTCATAGGAATTGAAGGAAAAGCAAGATAAAAGAGAGAAGGAATGTAAACTTCAAATAAATCCATTTTTTATAGAAAAGATAAAAACATTGTTCACAGATTTCAGTATAATTGATGTTAAAGTTCTCGGCTCCCTGGGCCTCGGCTAAAAGTTAGAATACATCGGACCTTTCAGTACATAGGTAAAATCGATCATGTTAGAATCCGCAAAGAAATATTTTACTTTTTTGCAAAATAAAAACGTGAAATAAATCAGTCAGTCACATGACTTCAAACTCAGACATGTTCCAGAAAACATGAAACAAGCTGGTTGAAAAAGATTTGTTTTCCTAAAACACGATTATTGATCATTAAATATTTTCTGCAGAAATTGTAACGAAGAAAAAAATCATTTGAAAACATTGATGCCCTTAAAATCTAAGTAGTGCCCTTACTAGAAGATGTAAGGAGCGATGAGGAGCTTTTTGAAAAGGTGGGTCTGCTACAACAATTCATACGCCCTGAAATTTTGGATATAAAACCAGAGTTTCAGAATGAATCATCCTGGCTGGTGAGTTAAAAAGCAAACCAAGGTGACTTGTTCCTATCATTTGTGTGACCGGGAACTGTGGGGGGCAATAACTGTTGAGAATTGATTCAAAATATATTTTTAGAATATTTTTATTTAAGAAATTATTTTTAGTAAAACTAATTTCAGCAAAGATAGAATGATTATATAGTTATTTTAGGAAAGACAAGAGATTATATTTAGAAAGTAATGGAGTTAGTGGGGTAATTTATAGGAAGTAGTGGATGATATTTTAGGAATGTAGTAGAGTTAATTTAAGAAAGTTCTACGCTATATAAATCATAGAACATTATGTAATTGTATGTCTCTAATATACAATGAATTAAGAAGAGAGTTTCAGCAGAAATTATTTGTTAGTTTATTTGTTTATCCTTTCATTATTTCCAACAATTTGGTATCAGAGCCGGTAGAAATCTTGGGCTGTTTTCAATGGCAGAAGCATGCGCCAACATGTCTAATCCGTCGATTCCGCTGTTCAAGGGAGAAAACTATGAGTTATGGAGCATCAAGATGGTGACCTTGTTCAAGTATCAGGGCTTATGGGATTTGGTTAATAATGGTGTACCAGATTCAGATCCAAACCAGCAAGAAAATGAAAGGGAAGATGCAAGAGCGTTGTTCTACATTCAACTAGCAGTTCATGACACCATATTCTCTAGAATTGCAGCAGACATCAATGCAAAGGAAGCATGGACAACCCTGAAAATAGCATTTCAAGGGAGTACTCGAGTCATGGCAATCAAACTTCAAGGCCTACGCAAGGACTTTGAAATATTACAGATGAACAAGGAAGAAACAATACAAAATTTTCTTTCAAGAGTACAAACGGTGGTTAATCAAATCAGAGTATTTGGAGACACCATGGAGGAGAAGATTGTGGTGGCAAAGGTGTTGAGAAGTCTAACACCCAAGTTCGATCATGTGGTAGCAGCAATAGAAGAGTCCAAAAATCTAGACACTTATTCTTTTAATGAACTTATGGGGTCATTGCAGACTCATGAATCAAGGATGTCAAAGACAGAAGATAAAGACGATGATAAGGCTTTTTACATGAAGGGAGAGTCATCAAGAGGCGACTACAATCCCAGCAGAGGACGGGCTAACTCCGACAGAGGAGGTAAAGGCCAAAGAAAAAGCAATCAAGTAGATTGCTACAATAAACAAAGAGAAGAAAACCAAGCAAATCATGCAGAAGAGAAGGATAAACAACTAACTCTATTCATGACAAGCAATTTAATTGACAAAGTTGATGCAAGCGACATCAAAGAGTTTGGAGGCAAGCTTGAATCTCCTCCGACTATTGTTGAAGAGCTTCTACTATCACAAGAGAGGCAATTGACACATTTTACATATGATCAAGGAACAAGTAATGTATCTAGTTTATCAGGATTTATGCAAGATCATGAGGCTGAAGGTCCAGAGAAAGTTGTGAGTGCGGCCCAAAATGAGGAGGTGACACCTACTCCGATGGTTGACTATAATAGAGAGTCTGTTATAGAGGAGTCATCTTCTCCGAAGAAGAAAACAAAGCACTCATTTAGTGTCATCAAGAAATTTACCAAGGCTAAGGAAGTTGAGCCAAAATTTGATATGTCTGATTCAAATACACCGATTCCTGAGTTGGATTCAGCGCCAAAAAAAGGTACTACTAAGAAGGTTGTGAATGTTAAAAAAAAAGTGATTAAAAGACCAAGAGCCAAAAGAAAGAAAAAAAAGGTGACGCTTGTCAATTCTAATGGAAACAATCATCAACAAAGAAGTTTGTGAAAGAAAAGCAAATTTGGAGTTAGAAATTTTGAATCAAGGGGGAGTGTTGAGAATTGATTCAAAATATATTTTTAGAATATTTTTATTTAGGAAATTATTTTTAGTAAAACTAATTTCAGCAAAGATAGAATGATTATATAGTTATTTTAGGAAAGACAAGAGTCAAAATTAGTAGCAATTATATTTAGAAAGTAATGGAGTTAGTGTGGTAATTTATAGGAAGTAGTGGATGATATTTTAGAAATGTAGTAGAGTTAATTTAAGAAAGTTCTATGCTATATAAATCATAGAACATTATGTAATTGTATTTCTCTAATATGCAATGAATTAAGAAGAGAGTTTCAGCAGAAATTATTTGTTAGTTTATTTGTTTATCCTTCCATTATTTCCAACAATAACAGCTAAAGACTTGTTACTGGAGTCTCATTATTTGTTTCTGTTTTGTTTCTTTCTCACAAATTTGATCTTAAGCATGGTATTATGGTTAAAGCCTCTGTGACAGTAAAACTACTACTGCTATGCACATGTACCTGTTAGTTTATCTGTTCGGCATGTATTTAAAGAATTTTGCTTTTTTGGATTGGAAATGACATTTGTTAGCGTGTCCATTTGAGTTGGATACATCTAAAGTAATGATACATCTCAGTTTTTTTTTTGAATAGTTGGCTCAAAAGGAACTGCAAAAGATCAACCTGTATAAGGCGCTAAGGAATAAGCTACTGTGCATGTTGAATTGTTGTAAGGTGATAAATAACCTACTGGTAAATTCCTCTTTTGCTTCTGGCCAAAATGCACCCGGAGCTGACAAATTTCTCCCTGTTCTCATCTACATCACAATCAAGGTGGTTTCTTTGGCCAAATTTTTTGCGTCTATAAATTTCAAAGAGATAAAGTATATTGTGGAATGTTTGCATATCCATAGTGATACTGCACATTGCTGTTTATATCCCAGGTTGTCAATGATTGGAGCTTCTTCCAATTTAAGCACTGTAGTTTCAAGAAATTTAAGTGGATTAATTTAAGTTCTGCAAGCAATGGGTTATTACTTGATTTCTTTCGGTCAATCATTCTGTTCCTTGGTGTAGCTGCATGCCATATGGTGGTGTTCTTGCCTTACAAGGGTAATCCTGTCAAGTGATACCTTCTTTTTAAATGCACCAAACTGAAAGTGTTCTTCATCATTGCAGAGTAAGCTGTCCCTTCTATTTGTCACTTGAAATTCAAAAAGTTTAGTTGTTCTCAATAGCCTGATAATTTTCTATAAATCTATGAAAAGAAAATTGATCTTGTGCACCATCAGAAGGAATTGGCTTTCCCTTGAAAGTTTTCTCATCATTTATGAAAATGTTTGAACTGACCCTGCTCAGCAATGTAATCTCAAATAGAGTTAATTTGGGTATTTTTTTATGAAATAAGGTGGTTATACAACAAAATATTCAACCTTAAAAAATGATTTAATCATAGAACTCCTACAAATTTGGATGCGAAGAATGATATACACTATGTACTGATACTCTTGCAGAAGTTTTACAATACTACCCATGCAAACAACTATTTAACATGTGTTACAATCAATAGGGTGGTATCAGCTGCGGCGTTTGTGCTGACACTGTGGCGCACAATGTCACGACATCTCATTCTAAAACATAACATACATCATGACTTGGGGATGCAATGCCCGAATGCTAAGACTGGCCTGATAGGTGGTGCTGGCATCATGTCTCTCAACGCACAAAACACTCTATTTTGACTGTAACGTACCAAGGTCATAAGTTACCAAAAAAAATCTAGTATCATTTTGAGCCAATAAATCAAAGAACAATTCATATGGCGGGCTGAAATTATGCTTATTTTTTTTTTTTACTTTAAGAAAATGAATATGTGCTGAAAAATGTTGGATAAATTATGAATATGTCTAAAGCTTTTGGACTTGGAAGCCAAATTTATATGTTCCCCCGTTTTATTTTAAATTACAGCATTCAATTTCATATGTTCAGCCAACAGTGCTAAATATGTACATTCAAATTTTAAACAAAACTTCTCGGCTATTAAAAAAATAGTTCTATAGGATCTGAGATGAAAATATAAATTCTTCAGAGATACCTCATCTTACGAAATCATTGATCTTAATGGTTGTGTTATGATGTTTAAGCTCAAGCTTTAGAAATTAATACTGATTGATGCATTACGCATTAGATTTTCTTTTCGGAAAAAGAAAACCACAAGAAAGATATATATGAAAAAATAACATTTCTAAAGTTTAATCAATGAAATAGCTTATGAGCATCTTTCTAATAAAATGAAAAATAAAGAGTTCAAACCATAAGAAAATGTTCCACGCCAAACAACGCAGAGACTATTTTGTGCGTCTATCATGGTGTATTTGTGGGAACTTTTTGGGATGCCATATAACATCTTTTTCCAAGTACACTGGTCGCACATTATGTTCATGACAGACTGACTTAACAGCCTTTCTGAAACAAAAATAACTATCATATTTTTCTGAAATTTATAGTTGAAATCTTCAATCATGATATATTAGGACAAATAATGTATCATTGACCTCCACTGAAAAGTCCCTGGAAATCCGAACTTCCGAAGACACACCTCCAAAATTTAGAAATCCAACCCAACTCATGCTGCCTGTAACGCAATTGCCCAACCGGAGAATTTTATTCTGCATAAACCGCACGTGCGTACCACCGCACACGTGATACACATTGGTTGAAGGACAAAGCAATTGAGATAAAGTGAGAACACGGACAAAAAAGTAACAACTGACAACAATGAAACGACTAACGCACGAAAGAAAGAAATGTCGTGCCTTATCTAACCGTATATTTTTATTATTTTTTTCTATTTACAACATAATTTACACATTTATAGTATTTTTGTCATTGATTGGAACTCCTTCCATATACTACAGCTTCTCCAGCATTCTCAATAGAGTGCCAGTTCCCTACCATTGGTACAACAAAAGTAAGACTAAGGAATGGTTATTCATTCAAGAACACCCTATAACGGCCTAATATTAAACCTCAACCTCAGTAACCACCTCCACTTCAGATTCTCTCTTATCTGACTCGCTATGTAAATCACTTCTGTGCTGCTCCTTTTGCAATATGTTCTCTCTTATTTTAGTTATAAGCTCCTCCCTGGCACCTTCATTCTTTTGGAAGTACTGTTTAATTGCATCTTTTCCGTTGAAGTTATGCCCCCCTATCAAATAGTATGAGGCCCCAGCTTTGATTATCAAATTATGTTTGCAACCCAAATCTATTACCTCTGAGTCACGGCTTATACCCTTGCCAAACTCAAGCTCAAGTTGTATGGTCTTGAACGGAGGGGCATGCTTGTTTTTCACAACTTTCACTTGAATTTGTGTGCCTACTACCTGTCAATAATTCTATTAGCTTCTCTCTCCCAAGAATAACTATTTTTAGCACATTTTTCTCTTATTATGGCTATGTGATGGCTTGATTATTTAGGGTACATTTTAGGACTATGCAGATGTACATGTGGGTCCCATTAAAGGTCAACCATAATTACTAAACTGACACTATATAGCCAAACTTTCTTCCAAGACAAATTTGGGTCATAAGCATAAAAGAGAAAACTATCTCACCTCGTCGCCTTTTTTTACAAAGCCAACTTGTCTGGTGTTGAGCCGAACAGATGCATAGAATTTCAAGGCATTACCACCACATGTTACTTCAGTTGGACCTCCATATCCACCAAAGGTGCTCAGCTTGGCTCTTACCTGTTGACAAATCAAGAGAAACTGACTGTAGCCTCTAGACTCTACAATAGATGAACTTGATCCTTTTTGACTAAATCTAGATAGCGGTTGAGTCGTACCAACCACAACCAAAAGTAGGACTTTTACATACTAAACTTCCTTTGGAGCCAAAGAATGCAATTATTACCCAGAAGTATACAAATTAAGATTTCCTTATTCCACAATAGGATTAGGCAAGAAGAAGATGAGGTGGGTTGATGATTTCGGAATTAGCGACGTAAACGGATCGGATATGGAGGGATAGTGGTCTTACCGTATACGCATCCGTTATAATTTTTCGGATAAGGATTCAGATACGAATAGTCCGGATACGGATACGGATCGGATATTCGACGAATATCTGGATACGGATCGGATATCGGACGGATACAAATACGAATATGGATATATTTTGGATATTAAATAAAAATATTATATGTATTATTGGAAAACAATTGCATACTATTTTTTGATAGAATCATTAATTATAAAAAATAAATATTAATTATAAAAATTAAATACTAATTAATATTATATTAATAGTTCAAATGTATCAATGAATTATAAAAGCATGATACATTAACACAAATTGGATATAAAATAAATTAGATTTATAATGTACACTAAAAATCTAATTAAAAAATATATAATAGAAATGTTTCGGATACATATTTGGATAAAATTGTCGGATCGGATACCTTCGGATAATGTCGGATATTGATGAATAATAGCTAAACGGTCGGATACGGATAGATAATAGCCAAACCGTATCCTTATCCGTAAAAAAATTTCAGATACGGATACGGATATGATAATTTTCACTATTTCTCGGATCGGATTAGGATAAATTCAGATATTATCCGATCCGTTAACACCCCTATTCGGAGTGCTCCGGTACATAGATTCAACCACCTCAAAGCATTTTGACTTTTTTATTGTGAAGGTAGAGAAGTTGTGTTCAATTTACTTATGTTTCCCTTGAACCTAACAACTAAGGTATCAAGAATATAAAAACAACAGCAACAGATACAACCCTTCTACAGACTGTGTTTTAATGACAGTTTATTTTCTCTTCATTTAAATATGGTTAAAGCCCCGACTTCAGTGTCTTAATTCCATTTCAGTAATATACTAGTTCAATTCTGTAGCTATCTAAGCTGACAACATGAAATACCTGATTGACAAATATCAGAATAGTCTGAGAGCAAGAAAGAGAGTGGCTCAATTTACGAAGAGCTTGACTCATGAGCCTGGCTTGAAGAGCTATGTGTGCATCTCCTACCTCTCCATCCAGTTCACTTTTTGGCACCAGTGCTGCCACCTAAAATGCACAAAGGAAAAACAATATAATACATGACAAATATATTTACAGGAGACTTGCAATAGGACAAAACATATTTACAAAATTGTTTTATTATCACAAAAAAAAAAATCCTTTGTTATCAAACCTCCAATACAAATTTACATGGCATAGGAATATTCTGGCAGTTTCAGCTTTCAATTATATTTCTCACAATTTATATGGACCAAAGGTATGACTAGACCTGTGATCTTATCATTGGGATTCTTCACTTTCTTTCGGACATTCTCTTCAGAAGGGTTTGCTAGCTTAGAAATGATTTTTAATGAACTTATGCAGATTATAACCAAGTGTTTACTTGGTTGCAATTCCCTGACTAAGAAGTAAAGATGATTCATGTCTGCTGACATTATTCTGATGGCAGGAAGTTACCATACTTTTAATCTGAACTGTTAAACGGATGACATTCAGAGTATGGCATGTTGCTGCTATCACAATAATTGCAGCAGATGTGAATCCATCTCAACTGCATATCAAGAACTGGGACGTAATGTAAATGCAACAAGACCAGAAAATGATAAGATAAAAAAGAAAAGATATTGTACCTACACTATCGACAACGACAACATCAACTGAGCCACTCCTAACCAAGATATCAACGAGGCCCAGTGCATGCTCGCCACAGTCAGGCTGCGAGAGGAGCATGTTTTCAGTTCTCACGCCTAAAGCCTCAGCAAATGCAGGGTCCAGCGCATGCTCTGCATCGATATATGCACAGTAACCTACCATCCAATGGAAACAACAGTAAAATAACAGTGCACTTGGAACAATTTTTTTTTTTTTGAAGAGGACAATTGAAACAACTAATTCGAACCATCATGCATTCCAAATTTCTGCTCTTATACAAGCACTCCTTTATCCTATTTTTACTACATTCAAGACTCTTGACGACATACTACATAATGTTGTCCTGTTTCTGTGCTCATTTACAAAGCAAGCATCGGTGGATACAAATGAGCTGCATGGGGGTCAATTGAACCCCATATTATTTTTCAAAAAAACTTATATTGTGCAAGATATTATTCATTATTTGTAAGATGACATAAAAGAACCCCCACACTTTTTGACAAAATTTGAAAGTAAATGAACCCATAACATCTAAACTAATAAATCTTAAATAGCAGTTGTAGTCGATAATCAATTCAAAATACTGAAAGGCTGAACCCCAGTTGAATTCTGTCTGTGCACCAGGAGAAAGTGTCGTATTCTGATCAGATAATTTGATACTTGTTGGTCAGGCTGAATGCCTGTACACTTGAAGTATCAGTTCACTGCTAACATAGCAATTGGTAACTGTTATAAGCTTCTAGCATCACAATCTTGGTACAAACCCATCTCGACAGCTATCCTGTTGTTTTGCTTAAATGAATAGCAAAATATAAACCATAAACTCACCACCATTTTTCTGTGCCTCAGCAATGACATGAAGAGCAAGGGTGGTTTTCCCAGATGCTTCTGGACCATATATCTCCACAACCCTTCCCTGACAAAAGGGGTAAAGATTTCAACAAGTTGAATTCTTGAAATCAAGTATGATTAAGTAAAACTGTTGAACATCACAAATAACAATATGTTAATAAAAGGGAAAATATAAGTACTTCGAAAAGTACAAATAGAAGCATGTGGGAGATATATGGACACCTTATCAAAACCTAAGCCCATGTACCCTCACTTTAATCAAATTTTGCTTGAATTTATCACAGTAAACTGATGAGTCATGGCTCAAAATTTGTCAAGTGGGAACATAAACAGGTATTAGTACCACTTAAACACAACACCCACCAATTCCTTAGCTTGCTTACAGAGCAGTAAGAACCTTTGGAACCATATGTGGATCAGCCCCGAGTTGCAGGGCTAAGTCTTAATTTAGGCCAATATATCCTACATTAGCTGTCAGAAATCATGCTGATTAGATAAACAATTTATCGAATCTTGTTTTTATGGTTCAAATGGTGCACAACTCAAAAAGAAAAATAAGTTGGTCAAACTGTTAGGAATTCCATACATGATAAAAAAGGGTACAATTAACCTGAATGTTAACAGCAATAGTTGTTTAAATGACTAAAGAAACCTTTGGAAGGCCACCGATTCTCAGAGCGAGATCAAGAGCAAGCGAACCAGTGGAGATAACCGGTACCTCTCTGAATTGGTGGATTCGATTGAGCCACATAATAGACCCTTTTCCAAATGAAGTCTCAATCTGATCCAACGCTTGTTGTAATGCCATATCTTTCCTTGAAACTGAAGCCTTATCTGACTCAGATTCACTATCATTGGCCATCTTCTTTCCCTTGCCTGATCAAAAAAGAAAAAAAGGTAAACGAAAACATAAATTATATATATATATATTTTTATCAATCTTTACAGTTTCGGCACAACTGTCAGACAAAAAGTAAAGAGCTTGGTTAGGTAAAATACCTTTAGTACTGAAGAAGTAAAATTGGAGTTCACAAAATGGCTTGATTGATCCAAAACAGAACTGTTAAGAAACAAGCGATATGAATATCCATTATATAAATCAAACAAGGATGGCTATTTCCCAACCATGTCCATTGCTAAATTCTCTGTAAGTACCCCATATCACCAATGAAATAATAACTCATCCGCTAAATTAAATTCAAAGCACTGGCGGTTACCCACTCCAATCTCGGATCCCAGGTGAGGGTCAGTGTGTGTGTGTATGAGACAGAGAGAGAGAGAGAGAGAGAGAGAGAGAACCAGAGGACATGAGAAGAGATGCCTCTGGAAAAGCGCGCTTCTAAGAAACCTGGTCAAGGCCATCGTTATCGCCGATTAAGAGATCATTCAGAGCTTTACCGAGTTGCACTGCGCACTCCAAGAGGCCGAGAGTGTTGATGCTCATAAGAGGAATAGAAAAGCAGCAGCACTCCGCACTTCAAGAAGCTGTGAACCGCGAGTGTCGTCGGGTCCTCTAGAGGAAAATTAGAGAAGAATGAAGCCCGCCAACAAACCATGTGTTTCTGATCCAAGATGTAACAAAAAGAAAATCCGGCCCATGAGCCTCATTCTGGAAAGATCAAAATAACAAAGTTTAAAGGCTCAGAGGCCATATCCAGACCGTCCATATATAATAAATAGAAGGGGGGAGACGACCTTGTGAACCCTCAAAAACCCTAGAACTCTTGCGCGCCGTTCCTCTCTCAGCATCCGCCTTTCGCCATCGCCATGGAGACGGGAAGAACGGTGAAGGATGTTTCTCCACACGAGTTCGTCAAGGCTTACGCTGCTCACCTTAAGCGCTCTGGAAAGGTGTTGATTTCTTAGCTTGTACAATTTACTATTATATTTTTCATAAAAATAACCTATGTTTTGCCTGTACAACTTAATCTGTCGGTACTTACAGTCTCTGGATTATTGGGGTGTACTGGATCGGTTAAGTTTAGCGACACTTTTGGTTTAAGATCACATCGTCTCTAGTCTATACCTGTGACTAGATGATTTCCGTTTTATTTTATGTCCCTGTCATTCCTGTTGATGTCAATATCATAATAATATCTCATCGAATAAGAGAATTAACTATTTGTTAATTACTGTATTAGTACCATCTTAGCTGGTTTATTGTTGTTGCACCTTGAATTTGTGCTTGTGTATTGTGTTGTGTAATAAAATCTTGTTTTTTGTATTGTATATGGAAGTCAAAACATTATTGTTTCTATTGTTTAAAAATGAAAGTTAAAATTTTCTATCATCCATTATGAAATAGATGGAGCTGCCTCACTGGACTGACATTGTGAAGACTGCTCGTTTCAAGGAGCTTGCGCCCTATGACCCCGATTGGTACTACATCAGAGCTGGTAAATTTCTTGTGATTATTCTCTTGTTTGTAATTATAGTTTTGCTTCTTTCATTGATTTGTCAGACATTACTGGTGAACTAGTTAATAGTTATTAATAAATTTATATTTTTCCTATAGCATCAATGGCAAGAAAGATTTACCTTAGGCAAGGCATTGGAGTGGGTGGCTTTCAGAAGATATATGGAGGCCGTAGAAGAAATGGTGTATGCCCTCCCCACTTTTGCAAGAGCAGTGGAGCTGTTGCTCGCCACATCCTTCAGCAATTGAAAGATATGGACATCATCGACATCGACCCCAAGGGGTAATCTTTTCTTACTATTTTCATGAAGTTATTTTATGCATATCCTTAAGTTTTTCTTTGTGGATTTCTTATCGTAAATGCATCATGACGGGCTAATTTACACTTTTGTTCCTTGGAAGAATAAGATCTCTGTTATTGAATTTCTTATCGTAAATAGCCTACTTAAATGTGGTCATTGAGAAAATCAAATCTTTTTGGACATGATGCATTTTTTTTATTTGCATGATATGATAAGCCATAAAGTTTAATACAATAACCTGAAAGTTATCCATTTTCTCAATTTTTTTGTATATTGCACCCCCCCCCCCCCCCCCCCACCCCCACGCTGACAATGTTACAAATTGTTTTCAGATGAAACCTCTACTGATAAGGTCATCAAGTAATAAATCTGGGCATTCCCATTCTATTGTTGTCATCAATTGCAATTTTGGTGCAATTGTAGTGTGTTTATTAAATAGTAAATTTTAATTTCAAATTGCAGTGGAAGGTTACTGACTTCACAAGGTAGGCGTGATCTCGATCAAGTTGCTGGTCGTGTTCCAGTTGTCCCCTAAATTAGACTGTGCGAGCTAGATATCTATATTAGTTTTATTGGATTCTAAGAGAACATGTTTGTTGGATTTGATTAAGAGCCTTTTGGCTTTAGGTGAGTGATGCTTTTCACAAGTGTGTTGTCATTTTTGTTGTGGATTCTTCCTTTGATGTCAAAATCATTGCGTTTCTTTAATTATAATTTCAAATGACTTGAAATGTTATCTGGTGCTTTCATCATGGTTGTCTGCTTGTCTGGTATTCATTTTCTCTGCAGCCTGATGTTTACAAATGTAAACTTCTCTGCCCTTATCTTGACTCTTTCAAATAGTTGCAGTTTCAGTCTGGTTGTGACTTTTGATAAAGATTTTGTAGTTGGTGACTGGTGAGTCAGACAGCCAACGGGAATAGGAATGAGTAGCGGAAGCTATGAAAACTGATGTGCTGATGGTAGTGGGTTAGAACAAAATTGTAATGTTGTTAACTAGGTTTGATATTTAAGTTAGACCAAAGCGATTCATCTTTTCTCCCCCCAAAAAGGAGATGATTGTTACAAAATAACAGAAATGGTTGGTTGTTGCAAAATATACAACTCGCAACTTTGTGCGCTCAGTAGGTACAAAACAATACACTAAAAAATAATCCAGTAATGAAAAGAAACAAAAATGAGCAAAGGATGAAGAAGATAGGTGCCATTAGAGTATGGATCACTCATCATCTTTCCAAATATCATGCAAAAGCTGATACCGGACCTGATGGGTACAGTAATGCTTCTTTACCCCAGTAAGACGGGCAACACAAGCCATCAACAACAGAGGTCAAGGGTGAATTCAGTTCTTCTAGCTCATCATCAATCGTATTGGATTTTTTAATCACAGATGAACCACTTCTCGCAGTTTGTGTGCTGTGAACATCTCCGATGATGCTCTGTAACAAGGCAACTGAAGGATGAGCATATACCGCAGGGCCCACATTGTAGGGTATCTGCCTCATTCCAACCTCTCCACTGTCCAAAATGTCCTAAAATTTAGCAAACTTTTAGCAATTACTGCAAAGTAATGGATATTTGAGTGTTGCAACTAAGTTGCAACTGATATATTAGCCTTCAATTTTATCAATTTAAGCCCACTGTACTGATGATTTTATGAGTGTAATGAAGCTTGGTTCCTAAATTTAACCCAACTTGAGAGTCAATTTAACCGTGAATCTAAATCTCGATGCCAAAAAAAAAATTAAAGAAGGGAAAGTTAAACCACAAAAAAGGGACAAGGAAACTTGGTACAGCTGATGATTCTGCTGCCGATAAGTGCTAGTTAATGAAGGGACTAACCAAAATTTCATATAACTTTTCAGTTCATCATATCTTAATAAAGAGACATAAACTTGTGCCTAGCTTAAGAGAAACTAACCTTGGATTCCAGTGCCATAAGAACATTCTCTGATATTGGCTCCGGACAAAATTCATCAGTTACAAATCCATCAAGTGCCCGCTTGATAATGGACGATCTAAATGTTGGACATATCTTTTCAAATAGAAAAAGTAGTTTGCATGCTGTTAAGAATGTAAAGTAGTGACATTTTGTTTAACATGATATCAATACAATTCTTCAATTCAGACCTCCTAATATATACAGTAATACTGTTTGTCCAAATTTTGAATTCAACAACACAAGGGGCCATAATAAAACCAATCTCAAACAAGTCCAACCTTTTACCGTAATTTATTGATTAAAATTAAGTTATTGCAAGAGAAAAGAATATAAAAGAAGTGATGCTGAGGTTTCTTGGCTTAACTCTTCTCTGAGGGAGGTTTCCTAAAGCATATATTTTGGGAGCATGAGGAGATCACTAGGTGCATTTAGAAGTCGAAAATGTACAAATTGTGATGATCCAGAACTTGCATTTGCATCTTCAGGTTCATCAGTATCCGTACCAAACAAGTCTGTCAGCCATCTTGACCAGTTTCCGATCTACATTAAAAAAAATAAACAAGAATTACAATACAATTAACTGGAGAACATCAAGAATTTCAAAGTACTAATGTTATTTGGGATTGGGAGCACCTTTGGATCTGTTATTGGGTCAGACATCGGATTGGTAGGGACTTCATCATCTGATTCCTGTAAGAGGGCATTGAACATGGCAGCATCCAATCTTACAACACACTGTTCCATTACCTGGGAAAAGGAAGTATATACATTATCAAAAAATTAATATCAAAGAACTTTGGGGACCAGTGCCTGTACCATCCTTGGTTACCAAGACAAGTAAAGCAGGCCAAAATATAAGAACATTGTATTTTTTTCCATGATTTGAGTCACCAAAAAATAGTATGACATTTTTTTATGTTTCAGGGACATCTTTCTGGATTTCCCAGAGTTGTGTCTTAAATACAACAACAACAACAACAAAACCTTTAATCCCAAATAAATTGGGGTAGGCTAGAAATAAAACCCAATCTGAAAGTAAAATCAAGGGTGATGGGTATCGAAACCCAGGCTTTAACGCCGGAAGCAAAACTAACTTTCAGTAAAACTAGGCAGAACTGAACCAGTAGTAACCGAACAAATCAGTCTTAAGTACCAGTCGTGCTAGCACAGGCAAACAGCCACATGTGCGAACAGGACACAGCTTTTCAGAGGCATCTTTGAAAGCCTTTTTCCAAATATCAATGGAGAGGTTGGCTTGTATGTTGGTCCCCAACTTGTCACCTTCCTATATATTCTTTTGTTAGAAGATACCTTCCTCCCCTCAGTGCCTTTCTTTGCTGACTGCATGTGTGATGTGAATGTCTAACAACAAGAATATTAAATGTGTTACTTTTCCTGCTAATATACTGATTTGCAAGTGTTATTCCAAGTTTTGCATGATAATAAATGTTCATATTATGCCATCTTGTAGGTAATGTATTATGGCAACATTAGCAAGTTATTGGCAATAGAAGTGGGATAACAAATAATCAGGGAATTTTGGTTCCATACTATAGGATATTGGTACTAGCCCCAATGGTCTAGTCTATCTTACTGCATTACACCACATCTTAAAGTGGTCAAATTTGCAAATATTAAGCCCTATAAGAATGCGTTGAGCAGTAAAAATCTTGGGTTCTGTAAATTAAGCCATACACAATTTAAAAACGAATTGGGCACAATGACATTTTTTTTTTTTGCAAAATCAACTTTAAGCCTTTAATTTGTTGAAATTTATATGGTAACAACAGTTGGGAAATAGGTTTTAATGCAACGACATTTTGTTTTATTTGACAATTGACCAGGAATTCAGACAAAAGGCCAGTTAACCTAAAAAGAGTACTGTTTTTGCCAGACCACATCAATTCATTCTATCAATGGACCTGAAAATGAAGCACCTGAAAGAAACTTAGCGAATATACCCTTTCAAAAAAATAATGTAAAAGAATCTTTAAACAAAGTGCTCACGTACCTGCCACCAAAAAGACTCCAATATTCACAAAAAGATCCATGACTCAGTCTTTCTGAGAGCTGACAGGAATGTGGCAGGGTCTGCCCAATGCTCTAGCTCCTCAGTGAAAAGCAGCTTTCCTATCTTCCTGTAAACGGATTCCCACAGAGAAGCTGTTTTCTTTTAAGCTGCTGACCCAAACATGTTACTGCTTTTCTCCTCGACCGCCCCAGACCCACTAGCGCTAGTCAATCCAATTATATCCAGCTGTTTCATTGTTTGGCTTATAATTACCCTTACAACCGCCGTGTTTGATAGCCAGTAAACCAACCTTACAAAAGCATAAAGTGAATTATTAATACCAGCAAGTACTACAATGTCAGTTTTATTTTTCTTGGCTCCCGTACTTTCTCAGCATTTCATGTTGCTTTGGAAGTGACAGTAATGGGCTTGTGTGGACTGGCATTGTCAAATCCATCTACATCATCATCCATGACAAGGCTGGGGATAGGGTTTTCTTGCATGTGAACTTCCTTAACATCCTCAGCAGCTGGACTAGGGTTAGGGATTGGCTCTGTAGGAGGTTTTACTGGAGGTAGCCTAAGGTTTTTTGCCATATCACTACTTAAAGTGCTATATGCACGTTCACCAAAAACATGACGGGGATTGTTACCAGTACCTGTTGTTCCTGTAGCAGACATGCCAAATGCAAATGACATTTTTCGGTTCATTTGTGAAAATCGAGGAGACCGTGTAGGTGGGACTGCTTGACTTTGAGTTTGACTAGGTACCTCAGTGTTTGGATTGCTTAGTGCTGGTACTGGTGGTTGAGGTGACTCTTCTGTCCTTTGTTTCTCCATTTGGACAGTGTCCTTAATTATACCTCTGAGTTTGAATGCATTTGATACGGGATTCCTACTGCTGATCTCATAAACCTCCTTGTCATGTGGTTTGATCTCCTCTTTTACAGTCTCCCCATTAGTTAACGGATCTTCAAGCATGGTTGTAGTGAGTCTGCCTAAATAAACAAGCACAATTTGCTTCATGAAAACAATTACAATAATTTATTTTCTTATTAGAATTCATAATTATTTATTTAATCATAAATAATGTCAATGACTTATATAAATTTTATCATAGTCTAAAAAGATATGGCTGAGACGAGTGATTGCAATAATGTGTTGCTACATTATTAATATACATAACTATTACTATATGCAGGGGCGGAGCCAGAAACGATCGATAGGGGGTGCCCGGTTCAAATAAATAGAATATTCGGGTCAAAACAAATTTTATTTTTTTACCATACGATCTTTATTTTTCAGTGAACCGAGGGGGTGCCCGAGCGCCGGCTGGCGCCTACCTTGGATCCGCCCCTGACTATATGTAATTAACCACAAAAAATCATATAAATATTTTTGTATAAATTGTTAGAAGGACAAATATAAATTATTTTAGTTAAAAGGTCCATGTTTCGTCTAATGAACAAAGTATAGTCCAATTACATGTATATTATGAAGATGATTAATATAAATAGTATTACAGTGAAGAACTCATGTGCTTCAGCAGTTTAGCATAAAATGTGGGTCTATTTTGCACAAACAATTATAATGAAATGCTCTAACAATTAATATAAATAATTTCAATGATTTGTATAAAATAGTATCATGATCCAAAAAAACATTGTTGTGACAATTATTTGCAATAATGTGTTGGTACACTATTAATATAACATGTAATTAACCCAAAATTTTATATAAATAATTTCAGAGTAATTTTTTTTGTCTCATTCATATAACTAATCATATAGTTCGTTATAGAACCCCAAAATTTTTTTCTATTTTTCTTCATAAAATAAAGTTACATATATGTATAAATTGTTATACATAAATTGTTAGAAGACCAAATATAAATAGTATATTAGTCAAAATATTCTTGTTTCATCGAATAAAATAAAGTATAGTCCAATTAAATATATATTATAAAAATTATTGGTATAAATAGTATTACGTAGTAAAGAACTCATGCGCTTCAGCAGTTTAGCACAAAACGTGGGTTTATTTTGCATAAGCAATATAACGATGTGATCTAACAATTAATATAAATAATTTCAATGATTTGTATAAATAGTATCATGCTCCCAAAAAAATGGTTGGGACAATTGATTGCAATAATATGTTGGTATATTATTAATATAAATAACTATTCAATATAAATAACTATTCAGTAACACGCAATGAACCCAAAAATTTATATAAATAATTTTAGAGTAAAAATTATTTTTGTCTAGTTCGTGTAAAATAATTATACAATATGATATAAATAATATTGTTAAATTATCAATCGTTAAATTATGCATCACTAAACTTATGATTTTTGGCAGATGATTCTTCACCTGTTAGATTATCACATGTAAATAAGGCAACAAGCGGTTTCTCCCGTTCCTTATTGATTGGCCAAATCATATTTAACTATGTTATGTGTAATCGCCACTGCAACAATCATATATAACTTATTTATTTAATGCTAAATTGCTAACAATACTAGAGCAAAAAAAATTAAAGTCGCACTTCAAAAATTGTGACTGTTCGCGCTTTAAGAATTAGCGTTAACCGTTGAATTCGCCAGAGAAACGTTAAATATGCGCGGTCAGATGTCTGGGGATATTTTATGGGGACAACTATTATTATTAATAAAAACTGATAATTTGGTGTTCGGAGGATTGGAAAAGGGAGAGAAGTCTACGGCTAGAAGAATATTAGGCGGAGAGCGTAGTAACTCGAATCTCAAAATGGTCGAATGGATTACACGCTGCAGTATATCTGAATCCCTCATGTGGGCAGAATTGAAAAATATATGCACAGCACAAACTTAATTAAAAAGGGAAAAAAACTGAAAGAATCAACAGAGAACAAAATGGCAGAAATATAAATATAATGTTTGAGACAAATAAAATGATTTAAAGTGTTAAATAGTAGATACGATGTATTTTGAATCCATGAATAAATATGAAAAACAAATTAAGGAATTTTAGAGTATATTAGATATATTAAAGAGTATATAGGTAAATATGAAATGATGAAAAAAAATGTATAAATAGGAACGAATTGAAGTAATGACGTTAGCAAAGTGAGGTTTAATTGTTTAAAAACGGAGTCATTGAGATAATTGCAAATAGCCTTGAGAGAACGGTCCATGCTTTCTTCTTCCCTATATTTCATCTCCGATTTCCCTATAGATATTACTTTTGTGGTAATTTTATCAACAAAGTATATTAATTTATGATATTCTATATTCATATGATTGATGTTGTAATTAATTGCTATATCGAACATATTTAATTTCGAATTAAAGTTAAGATTGTGGAAATTTAACAAAAATTTTGAAAGATAGATGTAATAAAATAATAAAACCGCAGGAAGAGCATGGATTCAAGCTGCGTGGAAATTTTTATTTGTTTCAAAAGAATTAAAGTGGGTACATGTCTATTTAATATTTAACATAACAAAATAGTTTATTTCAGAACTGATTTTAAAAATAATTTAAAAAATAACTAAAAAGCTCAAAAAATCATCAAATTTAATATCCCATAAAATTTTGACATACAAAATTTATTAAACAATTTAGATTGATCATTTAATACCTCAATTTTTTTTAAAAATAATATAAATTTTTTTATTTTGCAAAGCACCATAACATACACACACATATATATATATATATATATATATATATATATAAAGTGTGTGGTGTGTGTGTGTGTGTAATGTGTAACTAAAAAAATATATCAAATAATTTTTAAATTTTGATTTATCATTCTCATTAAATTATTCATATTGAAATCTTACATGGTACAAAAATTTGGGGTGTTTCAAATTTTCTAAGTCACTCTTTTTATTTTTAAAAATCAACTTTAAAAATAATAATAAAATATTCAATATATGTATATTATTTTTAAAAATTAAAAAGAGCGAGTTAGAAAACTCGAAACATCTCAAATTTTTGAACTCCACAAGATTTCAACATTAAAAATTTAATGAGAGTGATAAATCAAAATTTAAAAATCATTTAATATACTTTTTGAATTAGAATCACGAAAGACTTCATACTCCTAGGAACACGTTAGTCTTAATATATATATATATATCAACCTGATATGTCCCTGAGGGTAGATTCCCTTCGTTGGAAGATTCGTCTATTGTGTTCCTTCCAAATATTACAAAGTTAGCCAGTAAGTGTATGCGTCGTCTATATTTGGCTTTTGCGGTGTAACCCTCAGTGTTGAGATGAATCTGCATTGTAAGGATAGGTGGTTGGATGTATGATCGAGCCATGACACATTACACAATGATCGTATTGAGGTCATCCTTTTGGACGCAAGTTCTGTTGTGCTAATATTCTCCAACACGGTGTACTGTTCATCACTTCATTGAAGGCCGAGGCAGTCAAAATTGGAGGAAATAAAATTTCAAAAGCAGCTGAATAATAGATTGTGCTATAACTGCATATTGCAGAATGAGGTAGGATTGCTCGCGCCTTGACGCAGTCCACAGGCCACAGCCCTTGTTTGACCTGGAAACTTGGAATACATAATTTCATTGTTTTGACCCTCCTGCCTCTTTTAGGGGACCAGATGATACGACATTAGAAAGTAAACTGGAAACAAAAACAGATAAAATAGATACTAATTCTAAAGCAGTGATAAAATTATATATGAAATATCCATCTTTTTAAAACTCTTTCTTCTTACAACTGAAACGATGAGCCCACCGGCAAATGGCCAAAAGTACAATGCTTGCGTACTATCTCTCAATCTATTCCCTAGCATTACATCAATATAGTCTTTTTATTCTATGATGTTCCCATTTGATTGATAAAATTCAGAACTCATTATGCTCCTCCACTAGGCAAAATATCATCTATACAAACAACCGCAAATCCTACAATTTATCGGTTTTCTATTACTAAACAACAGATAAAAGAATGAGGGATAGATTGATTTGTCCATTCAAATAAGGAGAATATCCACATGCTTCAGCTGCTGGAATATAGAAAAGGAGTGTTGGGGGTTGAGATGTGTGATAGGTGATAATATTCTCGAGATCTACAAGGGCACTATGTAACTTATTACTTTATGGAAGTATATATATCCTGCTATGAAGGCGGAACAAGAAACAAAATAAGAATTTCATGAAGCTCAGGACCAAAATTGCAAATTTTCCCAATGAATCATGCTTGTGAAGTTACTTCTGACTTCCGGTCCCCATCAGCAGCTCCTTGGACCTGAGCTGCGTATTGCAAGTTCCAGAGCACCTCTTCCACAGAAGGCCGAAAAGAAGCTTCCGGAGACAAGCACTTGGCTGCTATGGAAATTACTAGAGACAGAGATTCTTGCAAACTGGTGGCGAGCACTATCGGGTCTAATACCTGGTCTGCATCTTCATTGTCAGTAAGTGATGTTATCTGCAAAATAGGTTTTCTATTTCAGCTTGATTTACTAATACACTACACACTTCTTTATGAGTGTTTCTGCTTGCAAAAGTAATGTACATACAAGAAAGGGTGGATAGAGTAATTTTACAACCAAGGGCTGTAATTGAATTTTGTGGAATAATATAGAGTAAGCTTCTTATATATATCAGTTAACTATAGCATCAACTGGTCATTCCCACTCAATTATCTGATTAGACCACAACCACTTTCATCTTTTTTCCTCTCAAGGCCTACAAAACTGCTTCCATTCTATGTATTTTACCTTGTTACTTCTCTGTTTCTAGTGTTATCATCTCTATATTTAGGCACACAATTGAGGTAAAGAAAACCTGACTATGTATGTAAATTGAGACAACCATACAAGACAGGAAATTTGGAAAATATGGGTCAAATTGAGGTTGACTGCACCAAAGAGGAAAAAGTTTGCCAGAACAAAGTTGAGGTAGAATTTCTCTTTGCTAGCACATACTGCGAAGAACCATACTGACCAGACCTGGAACCAGAAAATTACCAACAGGGTTTCTTGTATGAAAATTACCCAGGCAATTTTGCCCCCAGATCACCCACCATAAGAATTACCCAGGCAATTTTTCCCCCAGGCCACCACTAACAAGAGTATTATAGGTGCTGATAAGTGATAAGAATGGAAAAGTAGTGAGATTAGGAGTTTAAACTCAGAATTTGTTGAAAAGCACTCACAAAATATTTTAATCTATCAAAAACTTTAGACAAGTTTACAACCTTGTATTGAAGAAACTCTCAACCTCACAATCCTCTCTGCTTATCATTTTTTTTCTCTCACTTGTGTTTTTGCTTGAAACAAATGACTGCCTCTCCTTTTATAACACAAGGACTTACATATCACTACAACTCAAGTTCAATTACTAAATTTCTTATAATACATTTAATTCTACAACTCAAGTTTAATTGCTTAATTTCTTATAATACATTTAACTACAACTCAAGTTTAGTTACTTAATTTCTTATAATACATTTAATTCTACAACTCAAGTTTAATTACTTAATTTCTTATAATACAAGATGGAGCCAGAGAAACGAGATGGAAAGGATTTCATGAACGAACTCATGTTAAATGAACCAAGGTTTTGGAGCAACTAATCAGTTTGCTTGG
The DNA here is from genome assembly GCA_037127355.1 of Schoenoplectus tabernaemontani. Lineage (NCBI taxonomy): Eukaryota > Viridiplantae > Streptophyta > Magnoliopsida > Poales > Cyperaceae > Schoenoplectus > Schoenoplectus tabernaemontani. The sequence goes on from CM073739.1 coordinate 21,121,425, forward strand.
GGTAACAGCAAGCAAATCCGAAAAGCGTCCTGCAAAAGTGCCCATAAGTGTCAACCCTGCATGAACTCAATGTTGTAAAAGGGTTGACACTTTGATTTGTGCTTGACACAGTGACACATTGTAGGTACTTGGTGACCTAGGGTGAAAATGCCCCTGGTGACAGAAACCCATTTTCATACATACAAATATACAATTACTATGAATCATAGCATTAGTTTACTGGTATTGAGAAAAGCCATACCAAATGATCTAGATGTGAAAGCTCTCCTTTTCCAAACCTAGGTCCTATCAGAACTTCAAGTATTATGTGACCAAAAGAGTAAACATCATCATCATCTAAATTTCTTGGAACCCTGCACAAACAAGATAAGATCAGATATTCCACATTGAAATATAGTTCATATTTTCTTCATGGTGCGACAAAAGAAATATTGTTTTATATTGGGAAGAACATTACACCAGTAAACATAACCAAAAGGTACTAAATAAACATTATTTAGTGAAACTTTTGTTCAAGGAACTCACTCAATTGAAGAAGTCATGTGGATTGGTTGATTGTCTCTTTTTTCCTGAAACAAAGTAGATTATTCTAGGATTAAAACAAACAGAATCAAGTTATATTGCCTGGAAAAAAAAAACAATACTTTCATTCACTTCAGAAACATAAAATGCTCTCACTTATCTACTTTAAAGAAAATGCACAAACTAAATAGTGGAAGTCAATAAGAAACATGAAATCTTATGCATTTTTAAAGAAAACAAGAAAACAGAGAATATGCAAATTTATTTTATATGGGTGCTGAAAGACAATCACTTTCCATGTTCATATGGTTTTTTCCAGCAGGTCCTTTTTGTTTGAAAATTAACTTCACAAATGGCAATCAATACAAACCTGACGTCTGTATATCTCCTCAGTAATTATGGATAAACCATAATCGCTTAATTTTGCAACAAAGTGTTCGTCTAACAACACACTATTTGTCTTCAGCCTGTTGTTAGCAGATCCAGGTATTATACCAGTATGTAGGAAATGCACTGCCTTCGCAATACCAATAAGGACTTGTAACCTATCTGGCCACTTGATAACTTTCTCCAAGCTATTTTCTATAAGAACATAAAAGGCAAAATGAATTTCATTTGTCTGCATTATGGTACCTGCTTTCTCAGTTAGTGTTTTTCAAACAGCAAACTAAACCATTACACCCAGTTGTGCGCAATAACTAGCTCATCAGTACACCTTGAGACATGCAATGTCAAAAGAACAGATTATTGAAACATGCACTTGCTGGTACCAGGGTCGGCAAAACTTTATCAGATGCATTAACCAAAAGGTGTATTTAAGCTACAATTTTCAATTACCCAAACCTATGCAATTAAGCTACAATGTAACAACATGTAAAGTGAAAATAAGTTTTGAATCAAGACACTTGACCTTAAATAAACACCAATACTGCATACTAGAAACAATACACTATGTCTGCCTTTGTTAAGTAGCTCTTTTCTGCCAAAAGTGCCAACCTTTAAAATTTTTTTGCCTCAATTTAATAATAACCAGCCTTAAGTTTGACATGATGCCTCTAGCTGTGTACCTGAGTGTCAACCTAATCATCAATTCTTATTCTTTTTGGATCCTTGCACCTTACCTGACAGATACGAATGAAGAGTACCGCTTGGCAGGAACTCATAAACAAGAAAAACGTGGCTGACATCAGCATCACCAGATGCACCATCAATGCAGTGTCCCAAGAGAGAAACCAAATTTGGGTGGCGGAGCTTTGCAAGCAGATCCAGCCGCAGCTTCAGGTTCCGGATTGAATAGCTCTTATACAGAGCCAAGCACCTTATGGCAACATATGTCCCATTCTCTAACCTCCCTTTGTAGAGCTGCAATTTGGCAATCTTTCAATAAAGGGTTCTTTTGGCTGGAAAGTATTCTATAGAGTATATCAGTATATCAGTGAAGGTCAGTGATTGAATAGAGACTAGAAGGGAAAAAGAAGTCTAATTGGTTGAAAAAGATATTGGCCAATGAACCCCTAGAATAGACATACTTCTTTTGGATTGTTCTAGCATATTATATAAACATGCTTCTTTAAAATTTGACTTTTGTGAGCCTATCTTGGGTGATGACAACATATTCTGGAATCCAAAAACAGATTATACATGAATAATAAGTCATTAAGGAGTACTTTGCCAATGGATCCCTCTCCAATATAGGATGACCATTCAAAATTCCTTGTGGCTTCTTTAAGCTCTTCCACAGAGAAAACCCTGTATGTCGGCAATATCTGGGTTCCCAGCTTCACTGACTGTGAAATATACCCTAGCAATGGGAGAAAAGTTACACATATCACACTTAACAACTGAAAGAAATCTACACATGATAACAAAATCACTACCAGCAACAAGCTAGAAAACTAACAACAACAAAGCCTTTAGTCCAAACAAGTTGGGATAGGCTTGAAATGAAACCCAACCGAAGTCATAAAAAGTTGGTACCAAAAAGCATTAATTTATCAGTATCCAGTACTGTCAGCCTTGTTGTACAAACTTTCTATGTTTAGCGTAAAGGTTGCGCATCAAGGATTTCTCTCCAGGACAAAATGATATAACTTATGGTTTATCATGCTGCTTAGATTTCATTCAGGAGTACTAAAATAGTTATACTCTCATATTCAATGTTTTGGCATACAAATACCTAAGTGCAGACAACCTATTTTCAAGTGAAAATCATATTCTTACATATCACATGCACACATTACGTCAACAGAAGAAAAATATAAATGAACAAACAATACAAGCTCATAATGATAATAGGGTTGATGCAATACTTACTTGCATTTGCAAGGAGTTCAGAAGAAAAGCCAGATGCTGAGTTATCAGATACTGGCTTTTGCAACAACTTCTTCTCTGATAAAGCCCTTTGACAACTCCTCCGACAAACAACAAAAAACACAACTAAGAAAAACAGAAGGATAGAACTCCCTCCAATAACCACAGCCATCATGATCTTCCTAGATTTCTCACTAATGTTCCCCTCTTCACAGTACTTCAGATCATGCTGGTTCTGTAGATCCCCGCTTAAGCAATTCCCCCCGAGTTTAACAGTTCTCTTGTCTGAATTTGCATTTGAACTCAAACAAACAGAAATGTCTCCAAACAGCCGGTTCATTGACAGATCAACAAAACCTAGCTGTGCACCACATGCTAGGTCATCAGAGAGGGATCCTCTAAGCATATTGCAACCCAGATTTAGGTAACTAATATTTGGTAGAGAAAATAATCCTTCTGGAGGAGCCCCTGTCAAGAAATTAAATGATAAATCGAGGTGCTGGAGCCTATTCAAAGAGGCATATGGTTGCGGGATTTCACCGGTTAAGGAGTTGTTGCTTAGCAATATGGTCACCAACCCATTAGGCATACTGGGTAGACTCGAATCCAATTCATTAACTCTCAAATCTAACATCTCAAGTTTATTTAAGCTGCTCAAATCAGGTATTTTACCTGAAAGATTATTACTTGAAAGGGACAGCTCTGTTAAGGTGGCAATTTTCGAAATTGAATCCGGTATTGTACCATTAAAACAATTGTTTTGTAATTGCAACACAGTCAAGTTTGAAAAGGAGTCTAGCCAACCAGGAATGGACCCATTAAAGTAGTTGTTATCTAGTGTTAGCGTATGTAGCCCAGTGATTCTGGATATCTTGGGAGGAACAGAACCATAAAGGAAATTGGAGCTCAAATCAAGCACCTCAAGTGCAAACAACCGGTGGATCTTGTCAGGCATGGGGCCCCAGAGACCCAGAGAAACAAGGATTAGAACTCTCAAGGTTGTCAGCCTTGTGAGGGTAGTAACAAATGAATCCATGACAAAAGAATTGGAGAGGGTCTCATTGGGGATAGCATAGCCCGAAAACTTAACCGGTCGATCGAGCTTATCCCCAATAATCTTGAGCTCAGTAGCAACACCTCTTTCACATGTAACTGCCAAGTTAGGAGAGGGTTGCGTCAGGCAAATATCATAAACTTTCTCCCACGAATCCAATGCTTTTGGGTACTCCAGCTGTCTTCTTACCTGAAGCAGTAACTGGGTTTGTGAGGTCTGTACCTGCTGGGTATTCTGGAATAACAACAAACAGACTGTGAGCACTACCGGGAGGCTCACTAGAGAGGCCATTGAAGTTTTCCAAACTCAATTTAAGCTCAAGTACCGTTGCTATCTTGAAAATGTAAGCTCTCTTTCGTACTTCGTTCCTGTTTTACGAGAATGATTCTTTTAGCTGGAATTAAGGAAATAGCAAGAAAAAAAGGATAATGTGGATATTAGAAACGAACTTTCGGTAAGGAAGTCAAATATATCAAATTGCACGCCGAGTTGGGAAAAAAGAAAGAAAGAAAAATTTGGAAGGAAAAATTCGAAATAAGTGCTGATCTAATTGTTTATTGTGAGAGCGTCATGAAGTTGCGAGAATTGGATATTCCATGGCGTCAACAAAATAATGGAAGGGATAGGTAGTGCAAAAATAACAGATACAGATAGAGGAGGGATCGAGATATTATAATTTGACAGCATCTGCCAAATTTTCGGAAAGAAAAGGAAAACAAGACAAAGACTGAGAGAAGATGGAGCATTTAAGATAAGCACATGGTGATGCACCTGCTAAGAGCGGCAGCAATCTCTCGCCATTAATGGAGAATGTCAGAGTTGGGATGAGCAAGGGTCTCACTTCTCAAGTGAGAGCACAGTATCAAATAGAGAAAGTGTCCAAGAGAGAAAAACAGAGAAACGGCTAAAACCGGATATTGGTAAATTTTACTTTTCTTTTTAGTCCTTGTACTGTCTAAAATTAGAAGAGAAGCTAAATATTGTCCCTCGAGTTCACACCCTCCTAGATTTGTACATATTAAATGTACCTATTAAATGCCATATTGTCATTCTAATGACCTCAACCATTTTGGTTCGTCTAAGAAACATATTCTTTTCTCATGGAATTTTATTAGACATCGTAAAAGTTAAGAAGAAGTAAAAGATCTGAAATGATGGAGGTAAAAGGGTTATGTTATGTTAAAACTCCAACAATTGAGGTAAAAACTAAAAAAAGTAGAAGGTAAAAACTGAAAAGTGACGGTAGATAACGACAGTCGGAAGATGCTCGGGAGTGGGGACTGGGAACGGTTTGCCTTTAAAACGCGACCACGTGAAATGACCACTATACCCCCAGTTCGATCTGTCGTTTTGGGAAGAACCTGGTAGCTCGATACTTTGATAGTTATCATTCAAATTGGACCAACTTAAGCTCGGAATTACAACTCCAGGACATAATAAGTGCACTAGAAATCATAAATAGTCGGGGTAGGATGGTACGCAGGATTTGAAATTTCGGCGGCTTAGTTGGATGAAAGATAACGAAAGCGCTGGACGGAGCCTCGCAATTCAGACAACCAATTTGTACTACGATTTACTTTTCCTTTCGCAAAGGATGAATTGAAGACTTCCTTTTTTTTTCTTTTCAATGGAGCCCAGGGAAAAATCGTCAGTTAGCTGAAAGTTTTGAGTTTGGGGTATATTAAAAACAAATGAGCTTGATTTGTCTGATGGTGTTGAAACATGAGGAATGCTAACAATTGTCAAAGAAAATTATTACGGACTCATTCATCAAAGGTGTTATGAACTCGTACAGATAGACACGTGCAATATTTGCTAGCAATCATCTTGCTTCGACTCATTTTTAACTCGCACAACCAACAATTTATAATCACACGGACCGCACAATAAATAGGTCATAATTCATATTGGCTTATTTTTTTTAAAATGATATATTTAAATTAAATCAGGATTACAAGTACAGAAGTTAACTCTAATCTAAAAAATGTAGACACTAATCGATGAATTTTGAGGAATTAGATTGAAATTGCATGAATCTCAATGCACAAATGATATGACACTGTTCGAGATAACATTGTTAAGGGGAAGTTTGAATTTTTCAGACATCAATTTTTTTAGTGCTACATGTGTTCCCATCAAAAGTCACAAATATCTTGTGCTTCCTCATTGATTTATAGGGACCAGGATTTTGTCGAGAGAGATAATTATTGGATTATAATAATTTATTGGTTCAAATTTATTGACTAATCTGATTCTAAATAAAAATTAATAATTTAATATATATTTTTATCTAATAAAAAAGTTATCAAAATAAAATCCTTTTACATATTAAAAATAATAATAAAATAAAACTCAAAATAATAAATAATCAAGTAGATTAAGAAAGTTTTCATCTACTTAACTTTATATTTTTAAATCTTTACATAATTATTTCATTACGCATGATATTAAATATTTTTCTCTCAATAAATGTAATCAAACAATAGGGGGAGGAGGGAGAGGGCAAAAAAAATTTCGAAGGGGGAGATGACAGATTACTAAAAGCATTACCTAAAGACACTCTTTTTCAAAATCCAAAGGACAAGTCCTCTGATCTAAGCTGGGTCTGCCCTGGTGATTTACCCATGTAAACTGTAAATGCTACTGGAAAAGATAAATGTATTACTAAGATTTTAAAATATAAATTTCAATACGTGTGTTATTGGTCACTACATAGTGCATATACAATATACGGGTACATATACAGTTAAATAAGAAAATATATATTCTATGAAGCTCTTAAAATATTTGATCGATTGGATATTTTTAAAGAATCTTAATATAAAATAAGAAAAATATAGTAAAATATAAATACAATTTTAAAAATTAACATGAAATATATTATATAATTAATTTTATATATTTAATATTACATACTATTGAATATATACATGTATATTTTTATGCATATAACATCATATAAGTATGAATGGATCACATAAGTGATCATGACCATATATACCGTATTTAAAATAGAGAAGGGATCCAATTACCATCATTTTGGTGCCACATCGGTGCCATTAAAATTAAATATCAAATAACTATTATTTAAATTCTTAAATAACAAAATTAATTGAAGGAATATTTTTTAAATATCATCTTATATATGTATACAAAAAATTATATCATTTCAATATTATTTATATAGGCATCAAGCGTTAATAAAATCAACGGACTAAATTTTATAATTTAGACACGTTACTTGATGGCTATTCAAATGAAATTAAAATTTTATGATTTTTCATATACATACAATTAAGATGATATAGAATACATCTAACGATTTATATTTTTAAATTTATACATAAATAAATAAATAGACACCATAAGCACCAAAAAAATGATAATTGGATTATTTCTCTTTAAAATAATGTATAGAATCAATTAACTTTTGCATAGTTGTTTGGAATAATAAATTTGCCTCCACGTATATTTGCGTCGAATTACTCACAAATGATGGTAATCACTAATCAGCCCATTGAATCTACTGGTTCATGTAAAAGAATAATATAAAATAAATCAGCCACTGAATGTGCTGTCAGATCCCATTCAGGCATTCTCACTGTTTCACCCCCTCTTCCCATGTGCTGTTGTTGCTTTCACATTCGTTGAAAAATGAATTACCTTCCTTTTCCCAGTGGCAAGTCCTCTTGGTCGTTCAAGTACTTCAGAGTCTTCAGTTCAAGGGAAAGAAGGAATTCAAATCTTCTCTAGTAATTTATTCGTTTTGGGCAGTTTAGGTGGGCCGCTGGACACATGAATTTACGGTCAGAATGTATTTATCCGAATTGGAGATTCTATGGTCTGAATTGAAATTTTTTGAAAAAGAGGTCGGTTGCTATATAGGATTGTAAACTATCCGGCTGTCTTGAAGAAGAATATGATTATATTATTTATTCTAAAAAAATAAAAATAAAATCTAAAAAAAAAAGTTTAGAGGTATGTTGTTTTATTTATAGATTGATAGTATGTCAAATTTCATATAATTTCATTATTTTTTTGATCAAAAACCGTTAATTTAGAAACGTTATAAATATTATTAAAAGACTGTTAAATTTGATAATTTTTGATAAAATATTAAATATTAATTAAATTACATGAAATTTAACGGACTATCAATCTATAAATAAAAAAATATATCTATAAACTTTTTTATTTTTTGGAATAAATAATATGACCATATTCTTCTCCAAGAATAACAACAGATTTGGAGCCAAACTATCTAAGTTGAGCTAGACTAGACAAGTTCTTGAATCTTAGCGAGTTAAAAAATTATTTAATTGAGATTGACTCATTAAGTTATTGAACGGACCGAACTGACTCGTTAATAAATTTTTAATAATTAATAATATTTTAAACACTTTATACCAAATTAAAAAATTAACAAGAATTAATAACAATACAATTTTATACATATAACATATTTCATACAATAATTTTATATTGAATTATAACTTATACAATACATTAAAATTCCATAATAGAATGATATAAAAAAATATTAATAATTTAACAAGTCTAACGAGATTAGAAAGCTGAGTCAAATCTAATTTCATCTCATTAAATTGATAAATTTAACAAGCAAACCAAATTCGAATCAATCCTGAATAAGCCATAAACGATCCATAAACTATGAGTTTTCTCCTCAGTTGCTGCTTTGCTGGACATACTCCATGCTTATTTATTAATTATTATTATATTTTTTTTTCTGAAAAAAATTACATGCCTGAGGCAGTGATTGTCTTTATCAGAATAAATGAGGTTAGTGAGTCCCACTTATTTCAGGAAAATACCAGAGCTTCGCTTTAATATATAGTTGTCAAAATAGTTGGGGACTCCAGCAATATTCAACTATCAGAATACTATAGTTTATTTAATAAAATAGTGGTCGTGCCTTTTTAATTCCTTCTGCTACAACAAGATTTTATGTAGTAGTTATTATGACACGGATACATATAAAACATACATGACATAATTCATACGTCTATTTAGTTTGCCTTGTTACACATAAAATTACCACTCACCATTAAATAACACCCAATTCTTCTCCCTCCAAAGATTTATTCCCATTTGAGGCCACAATTCTCGGATCATGTCTGTACACGTAACTGTGGGCCCAAAATGCATAATTCAAGAAGGAAACAAGCCCAATAACTGACAACAACCAATAAAACCTATCCAGGTGGCTCCTATTCAAATTTGCCCCCTCCATCCACCCATTATTTCCACTTTCGTCCCTGGTAGCCTTGTTCACTAATTCAATCAAAAAGCTCCCCATCCAGGCTGACAAACCAAGCAAACAATAGAAAATAGAGGTACCAGTAGACTTTGTTCCAACAGAGGCCTCACTATAGAAGAACTCCAACAGCCCCACAAAGGAGGTCACGTCTATGATTCCAACAAGGAAGAATTGGATCACTAGCCAAAATACTGACATTGGCACGCCTGTACCGGCATCCATCAAACCATGCTCTGCTGCCAGTTTCTTTCGTTTCATCTCCACCAGAGCAGCCACACAGGCAGCCAATGTTGCGAATGCAAAGCCGATACCTATACGCTGTAAATGGGTAATGCCACCTTTATAGCCAGTCATTTTTCGTAAAATTGGAACTATTAACCGATCATAAATTACAAGGGTCGACATTTGGAAGACAACCGGAATTATGTCAAGGGTTGCAGGGGAGATTTTAATTTTGCCAAGCCGGTTGTCCATTGTAGCACCTTGTTGTACGGATAGGGTTAAGATAAGGGAAAAAGGGAGATAACCAAATACTGAACTAATAAAGATTGGGATTAATCTGATTAAAATCTTTGTTTCTTCAATTTGGCTAGTACTGCAGTAGGACCAAGCTCCTTTCTCTCCGGTGTCTATTGAAGCTTTGTCGAGTAATCTACCAGGTATGAAAGAGACATTATGTTATTTTATAAAGCAAAAGAAAATTAACAGAGATATACTAAACCAAGGTCCTTTGTATATATATTGAACGATTAATGGTTTTTTGGGAGTTTAATCTCTACAAAAATATGTCGAGGAATTATTTAAAATCCAAGAAAAATGTAGTTTGTCTGAGGGATGGCAGTATGGTTATTTTTTTCTCTAAACAAAGAGAACAAATAATTAAATTGTTATCTTAGATGTTGGCAAAAAAAAAACTGATATTACCTATTTCATGAGTTCCTAATTTAATGATTTTTGCAGCCAAATTGTATATTTGACAAATCATTATAATCACAAATGTGAATAGCCTTATTAATTGTCTTTGGAAATAACCCTGACAAAATAGGTACATGCTAATTTCATGATTAAGACAGCAAAATGGAAAATCACAAGAGGTGGAGAAGTATACTTACTTTAACCCCTTGGTTCTTGAGAGCGCTTCCACGCTATCAGGATCACTATCAGCGTATTGATGAGGTTCTTCCTTTGAATTTCAGGAAAAGGAAGTTTTCTCTTTTTATATGCAACTATAAATACCTGCACGTTAAAGGTTAAAACTCTACATCTAGCAAATTGGGTCCCACAATTTATACTGTATAACAAAGTAATAGAACAAAGAGAGCGGTTGTCAATTATTGGTTTATAAAAAGTGAGTTGAAAGAATGGTATAATAAGTGATCTATGCAATTAATGAAGATTTATAATTAGTAAGAAGAAGAATGGAATGGAGGGTGATTTTTTCAAAAAATCATATTTGCTTCTTTTTCTGCCTTGTTCGGTTGTTCCTACTCTCACCTCCTTTTTGTTTTTGTTAATAAAATCTAGTAGGTTAAGCATATTTCTCAAAAAATAAGAAGAAGAAAAGCAGCAATAATAATAATAATAATAATAATAATAATAATAATAATAATAATAGTTGTAATAATAACAACAACAACAATAATGTTGTGACTTATTTATCACAAAATTGAGCAAGTCCCTGTTAAAATTCATAGTCAAAGTCACCGGTTTGCATTTTCTTAAAAGTGAACAAATTAATGGCACATACATAAAACAAGAACTTCCAAACTTAACAAAATTCAGACAGAAACATTACCTGTACAATCCTGGTGAATGGACTTCCAGCCGGGATCCGATTGCGGTAAAATGGGAGACCGCAAGCTACAATCACCAGCCCGGCCAGGACAAGAAGGGCGCAAACAGCAAAACCGACATCCCAACCCCTGTTGTTCTCAATCCAGACCACCACAATTAATCCAGTGAAGGCTCCTAGGGATACTGAAAACGTGAACCAGTTGAAATAGCTGATGTTCGCACGCAACTCTTTTGGATCATCACTATCAAATTGGTCACCTCCAAGCGAGGCAATTGAAGCACGAAGGCAACCATCAGCAAATGTGATTAAGTAGAGACTGGTGAAGAACAGAGCAGCATTAGAACCATGGACTACCTTGCAGTTGTTTGGTATCTGATCAATGTTGCATGGTGGGGGATGTAGTGAGGGGAGGTGCGCTTGTAGGGCAAGTAATCCATATCCCTGTGGTTAATTGATGAATCAGATGAATAAAAGTGATCTTGAATAAAAAGTTGTAAATCCAGCTTTAAAGCCAACTAATTATTATTATTATTTTTTTTGTGAAATTGAACATTTTGTTAGGGACTCGAGGTTCCTGAAATGTTCCGTTGCGCTCTTTGAAAAGATGACACTAATGTTTTGAGGTGAGTCATCAAACTTTTTGAGAAAAACAGAAAACATATATTCGTAGACTTGAGAATACTTGGTTTTTTTTCTTCTTCATTTTTGTTGGCAATTTTCTTCTGAAGTGTCAACAGTGATTAATAAACCAAATGTTCCTATCGCCAACTGCAACATTTTGAAAATATCTTATGTTCTGACGCATGCTTTAACTGTATATATATATATATATATATATATATATATATATATACAAGGACTTTACATAAGTTGGAGAGGACAGTGGGGCAATTGATCACGGAATGAGGGACCAACCTTCTACATCAACTAGACATAAGTTGTTTAAATTTCCTTGTACAAGCATCTTGTCACTTTCAAATGCCCCATCTGAAGGCTATATCTAATCAACCTAGCTAACATGATTAAAATATGTCAATGTAATTATTATATCATGAGTTCTAAAAGAGTAGGACTCGAGCACTGAGGTCAAACAAGAAGTTAATGACTCCCATGGACCAAGAGTTGCATATATATACATACATTCCAAAATATCTGTATGCATCATTAATTAAGAGGATATCATTGTTCTTTTTTTAAGATATGAGTTCAAACTATTCAACTTTAAATATTCAAAAACAATAGTTCATTTAAATTTTGAATCTATAACTTTCTACTGAGTATCGGCTTTGTTGATGGACAAAATGATGGTTCTCTAAAAAGATATTATTGAGATTATATAATTTTTCTTATTAAAGTACATAAAATTACCAGGATCTCCAAGGGGCCAAAAATGAGAATGGTGTTGAAGCGCCTGATGTAAGAATCAGAGATGAAAGCACCAACTATAGAGAACATAGATATAGCACCAATGAAGTTAGTGACAGTGGTCGATGCGCTCGCAACTCCCATGTGCAATGTGCTGCGCAAATATCCGACCAAGTTCAGCATGTTGGCGATGTTTGCCATGTTGGAGAGCCATACCAAACCTATATTTCAATTTTCAAATAAAAATTGCTAATTTATATCATATCAAATATGATTGTTTACAAAATCACGTGATTAAAGGATGTCAAAGTAGGAGAGTTGGAAATTAAAAGAGCACACCGAATATTATAAAGGTTCTATATAGCAATGAACAATAAGTGAAAAAAGTTTCTTAGATTGAAAAAGTGCACCCTGAATCAGTAACAAAGGAGAAATGACAATCTTTTGAATTTGCAATGAACATATATAATTTACACCGCAGAAGTAATAATTTATAGCATCTCAGAATTCCCTGTGTGAGCTTTGTTAATTATAACCTCTGTGAACACAGAAGATAAAATCAGAGAGAGAGAGAGAGAGAGAGATACTGTGGAGAAAAAGTGTAGCCTTAACCCCACCGTGCTTGGTTTTGCGGACTGGTTCTCCTCTCCAATTAACAAGACCTTGAACTGTCATGTTGTGTTCTGAGCCAACTAAGAGATTAGCTTGGGGAAACTTAAAAAAGTGGTATTATATAGGAGTCGGATGTTACAAACTTACAATCAAGCAGAGAAGTGCTGCTGCTTTGGCAGTGAATTTAAAGGGGAATATGCTGCCAACAACTCCACGACAAAAATTAGAACAATTTTTGTTGCCTAATTAGCAATCGACTCCATATCATTTTTAATACATTTAATTTCTATCATATATTTAATGATTTATTTTTTATGATATATTCAACTCTTACCATAAACATTTTTAAGAAATATTATATTAACTATAAAAATAGAATTATAAATGCATTTATAATTATTTAGATAAGACATATCAAATTATTTGAGTCAATTTCAAATTTGTTCGGTCATTCATCGTTATGTCACCAACACTCTACTGTTAATTTTTTTAATTATTTAACGGAAGACTAAATGTTTTAATTTGGATCTGATACATATCATATCCAAATAATTTCAAATAATTATTTGAGAATAGTCTAAACTTTATAATTTTAATGATATTTTTTTTATGAAGTTTCTCTTTATATTTTTAGATGAAAAAAGTGAGAATGAAGTTTTCAAATTTTATAAATGTCTATAAGGACTTTCATCAGGATTTTGAACCCATGACCTCCCATACAGAGAGTGTCGCCTTTTGTTAGTAGATTAAAAACTGATTTTTTGTCCTCTTTATATTAGAGACTGGGTCCGATACCTAATTCTTTTAAGATTTCAATATCTCCTTTTAAGAGTGTGTTGAAATTTCAATCTATGACTTTAACGGTGATGACAATATCACTGAGTACTGAACACTATATATTTTTTATTGTAATGGTATCCTTAATCTATACTATTATATAAAGCATTTAAGAATTGGAGGGTCCATTTTTTGTCATGGTATTTTTTTATTATACCCATTTTATCCCTCAATTAGACGGATAATATTTATTTTTGGTTGATCGAACGTATGTGATTGCGTCCATTGATCCCCTCTTTCTCTCCATTTCTTTCCCATATATACTATTATTTCCATACTATTATTATTTTTATTTAGTAACCTTGTACATATTTGGTAAGAAATTAATGGTGATAATATATGTTAGAATAATTTATTTTTCTTGCTATAAAAATCATGAATCATTAATTCATATTGTGCTAAAATCTCATTCAAGATTAAATATAGTTTTTATTATATGTTTTCTCTATAATTTGGTGAATTTATAATTTAATATTAAATAAATATGACTTTTTTTATCTTATAATGTTTAAATAAAAGAGTGACTTTTTTTTTATCTTATAATGTGACTTTTTTTTATCTTATAATGTTTTATCTTATATTGCTAGTTTAAAGAATGTACGAATCAGTGCAAGTCACTATGTAATGTTAATTGTTTAATAAAATATTATCCAATATTCAGTTGCATGAGTGGAAAATAAAATCAAGCCATCAAAGTACTAGTTGCGAATAAGCTCCGCTCCATTCTAGAGGAATCAGATCTGCTGTCGCGCGGCACCGTGCGGCGCAGCACGTGGTCCGTTCGATCACTTCAAGATTCGTGCTAACTCAAATCTTAAAGTATTAACTCGAATCTTGAAGTGATCGAACGGACCACGTGCTGCGCCGCACCGTGCCGCACGACAGTGGATCCGGGTCCCATTCTAGAGGGGATGTGTTGGTTCTGCGATTTTCTTTGAATATCAAATGTAGTTAACTAATTTTATGAAAATAATTGATTATATTCATAAAAATAAAGAAAAAAACTTCTTTGATCCTAAATTAAATAATATAAAATATTAAATGAATTTTAAATTAAATTATCTACTAAAATAATTTAAATAATTTTATTTTCAATATATTTAGAGAGACAAATTTTGAAGAAACTCAAAAATTCTTTTTCAATCAGCCGACCATGATGAAATTATACTTAGTTTTTACTAGATCATATTAGTTATTGACTATGCCGTATATCTTCAGATCTTGAATTAATATTTAAATTTATTAAAGTTGAAGTAAAACTTCTTAAGTATTTCAAAGCACGTCTCATTAAAATAAAAAGAGTGATGAAAAAAATAAAAAAAAATCGAAGTAAAGAAAAAAGAAATAGACGGTGGGAGAGAGATAAATGAATAACCTCTCCTTACCAGAGAGATTTATCAATGAAGGCAACTATTTTTTTTCGTTCTGTGATTTTTCTCTTAATTTACATGCTTATTAAAGATTTTTTTTTGTAGATCGTCATTTTATAAATGATCAACATTTGTATTTTTATTTTGAAATTTTTAGTAATGTTACCCTACTTTTTGAATGTATATATTTAATAAGCTATGTATGAATACTTGCGTTCTGATCTATAAACATGATGGCTTTTTTCTAAGTGCTGAAATAACTCTGTAAATGTATTTGAATACATGCATTCATAATGAACTTTGAACGTCTGCGTTCACAAAGCTATTTTAGTACTCGATAAAAAATGGTGAATTTCATTATTTTTTCGGTATGAATGCACGTGTTCACACGTAATTTGTGAATGCATGTGTTTAGAAAGTAAGGATGGTATTGTTAAAATTTTTAAATATAGATACTGTTATTAAAAGTTTAAAAGTGGGGAATAACAAAATTTACTACAAAACAAAGAGGCATAGAAGAAAGACACCGGAGAATGATCAGAGGCAAATTAATATTTCCTGCTACAAAGAAGAAAGGAGCCAATCATCACATTCTAACGGTAACAATGCAATGCAGGTAACATCATGCAACAACACACATTTACATTTAAATTCAATATTTAGACATTTTGTAATAACTGAAAATTTGGGGTGCTTTAGGTTCGGAAATTGTCATGGTGGGAAATAACCAATTGCTTAAACTAGCAGTGAATTAGAACCATACTGCCTGTTTTGATAGGCACCAGTACTATACCGTCCAGTAGTGAGCTGAACTACTTTCTTGCAATACTACATTTTTTTTTTTGTAATGTAGGACATAGTCACATAACCTTTTTTTTTTGTGTAGAACAATCGAGAACATATTCATCAAACAATAAACGCAATGTCCATCACCATTTTTTTTCTCCAGAAAGGGATCCTTTAATAAGGAATTATTTTTTCTGTTATTCCCCACTTTTCAACTTTTAATAATAGTATTTATATTTTAAAAAAATTTAACAATACCATCCTTATTTTCTAAATACATGCATTCACAAATTATGTATGAACACATACGTTTATATCAAAAAATGATGAAATTCATCTTATTTTAAAAAACTGAAATAGCTTTGTGAACGCATACATTCACAATTCATTATGGACACATGTGTTCAAATTGAATTATGAATGCATGCGTTTATAGTTCATTCTGAATGTATGTGTTCAAAATCACTACATTCATAGAGTTATTTCAGTACTTAAAAAATCATCATATTTATCGATCAGAACGCAAGTGTTCATACATAATTTATAAATGCATACATTCAAAAAGTAGATATAACATTACTAAAAGTTTCAAAATAAAAATACAAATGTTGAACATTTATAAAATGAGGATACATAAAATTTATAAAATTTGTGAATGCATGTGTTTAGAAAGCAGGAAAACAAACTTTGCGTATAAAATTATTTTGATTTCTCGGAAGAGTAGAACAAAATCATGGCACTATCATCATAATTGAGGTGCATTAATTATACCATTTATTATGAGTTCCGAGCAGAGCCTTTTGATGATGAACTCGATAGTGATCTGGAGCGGTATGCATCTTTCCGTTCCATTGGCCAATACTGAAAACATTCAATGACCTCAATATTGTCTGAATTATGTGATCCCATGAGTAATTGCTTCGCATTTAGATGAGAGTTTTGGTACTAATTATAAGGGTTGGTTTGGTAAATTAAGGAATATTCTGGAAGAGTGATAATTTTAAAAGAGTGATAGAATATTATCATTTTGAAATAGTGGTAGAAGAGTGATAGAATATTATCATTTTGAAATAGTGATATAATATTATTATTTTGAAATAGTGGTAGAAGAGTGATAGAATATTGTCATTTTGAAATAGTGGTAGAAGAGTAAAAATATCATGTACTAAGATAATTATATAAAAATATATAATACCATTAAAATTTTAAAAACATGACCGTATAATATTGTGCGATAGTGATATTTATACTTGTACAATATATATATTTAAATATTTATTTTATCAGTAAAGATAACGTGAGTTTAAACTCACATAATCTTTTTATGAAATTAACTTCAAAAAGTACATCAAATTAAAAACAGTGAATTAAAAAATTCAAAACACTTTAAATTTTTGTACCTTATAAATTGTTTATATAAAAAATTTAATGAGTATGATAAATTAAAATTTAAAAATAATTTAATATTTTTTGTGTGAAACTCACATAAATCCACCGTGCTATCTTTACTCCTATTTTGTTCTCGACGCCCTATGATTCATTTATGCTTCCGCCCCTACACGCAACTGTGGAACCACATCTAATAATAATATAATATATTTGGAGCTCCATCCTAGAATTAGAGGCCTAGTTTTAGAATCATAAATCTTTAACATCGGTACATTTTCCAATCTTTTATTTCAGTTAGAAAGAATTCATGAAGTTCGTTGAATATACATCAGATTTTTGAAACCTGAGACACAATGAAGTAATATGTCATCATTTATATACGTAAAAATCATTCTTTTAGTGAAATTAGTGGCCCTTGTACCAATGCTTTCTTATTAATTATTATATAATTTAAGTTATGATTGATCAAATACAGTGGTCGCTATAGTGGTATGGTGGTAGTCTGCTTCTGCTAGTGCGGTTTGATCTCATCCAACTCCACGGCAATGAGTATATGTGTTCGATTCCAATTTAAAGGGATTTCCAGTTGGGCTCCACCAAAAACTCATTATAACTAGTTCGATTCATTTTTGTGGGCTCCATCAAATCATTGATCTAACGAGCTTTGGTGATTACTGATTACTGATTACTGATTACCGATCAGCTAAAAAAAGAGAGATTAAATTAAAGGAAGCGGCAAACCTTAGCTCCAGCTGTACCACGCTATTAGCTTGTTCTTTATCTTAATTAAAAAATGTTATCTTTGTTTATCGTGCATTATGTCGATTCCCGGATAAACACAGTAGACAGACATGGCTTTCAGATTAATATTAACGTATCATCTGACTTGCTAATGTACTATCCTAATTTGAACATATCATATAACTTGCTAATGTACTACTAATATTAACATGGGTGCGGATGACCTGACAATGAGTTATTTTTTCAATTTTGACAATGAACTTATTTTTTTCTAGGGATCTAGTATTAAATTTCACCACAGTAAATAAAGAAAAGAGATTGAACACGCGATTTAACAAAATTCAATTAGAATGAGTTTATGTTTCTGAAATCTGCAATCACCAACAGTCAATTGTCCTAAGTAACTAGAACAAATAGTCTTACAACTGTAAACCACGATCTCTTACACTACATAATCGGGCAGCCGTCAACAAACTAAAACAAGCAAAGCGTGAAGAAACAAGTCTCACTAAGAAACAATAAAGAACTAACTTCTCTTACTCTATTGGAGGGTATTGCAAAGTAGTCTTGAGATTTAATATAGTCAAAATGAAGGTTTGTGCTCAAGCAAGATGACGATTAGGATTTGGCTATTAAAATTTGTTAAGTTCCGAGTAGATGGAAAGTGTATATATAGAGATCAAGCTTTTAAAAAACGTTTAACGGCTCTTAATGGTGAGGTGATCAGATAACGGTTAACGGTTTTACACGACCGTTAAATTAAAAAATGGTCAATCATTTTTTACCTACTAATTCATATTTAAAAAGGCTAAGAAATACATTCTCATATCATTAGTGCTTAATAATTAACTAAATTAAGTAATAATAATAATTACAATATTAATTAAGTACTTAAAAATTAAAAATCTTAAATTATACTAAACTATTATATAATGAATTTGCTTTATATTTTTATTAGGGCATTAATTTATATTCAAAAAATAAAAAAAATATAAATTTATAGTCACTAACTATTAAGATTTGAAACAAAAAAATTTCAGTCGTTAAATGCGTTTTTTTTCAAAAAAAAAATTAACGATTTTAACGGGTTTAACGTGAGATAAAACGGTTAAATCAAAAAAAACCCGTTAAATCTGTTTTTTCTCAAAAATTTAATGTCAGAGCCTGTCAAAATCGTTAAAATGGTTAAAACTTTCCATTTTTTAAAAGCTTGATAGAGATACTTCAAGGTTACAACGGATGTAAGATCTATTACAACGGATATGAGAGGAGTTTATTCTAGAGCATTTTGATCAAATTTAGGTCAGAGAAATTCTATCAAGGTTAACCGTTACAATTGATGTAAGATCCGTTACAATGGATATGATAGGAGTTTATTCTAGAGCATTTTGATCAAATTTTATGTACAAATAATTTAATCTGTTATAACAGATATTGTGATATGTTACAATATTTAAAGGCTAAACTTGTCTCAAGTTCATCCGTTATAATAGATATGAGATCCGATGCAATGGTTAGGGTATGCAAAATATTTTGGAAAAAAATGAACAAAATTTGTACATGATTGTTTTAATCTATTATAAGGGTTATGAGGTCTGTTGTAATAATTAGGATATAAAGCCTCTATTTTGACTGATTTAATCTCAAGATCATTTTGGTTATCTTTATATATTATAATTTTAATCTAACTAAACTATGTCTTTGAGATTTTCATGTATATATTCTTCTGCCAAATCTTTGTATCTACATTTCATAAACTCCAAGAAACTGTTATATACTTATTTGATTATTTTACAAATTGGCAAACATAATTTTTTATCATTTTGAGAATTATTTATAACAATAATCTCTCCCTTTTGATGATTTATAAAATAATCATATATATATATATAATATATAATTTTGGGAACGCATAATCCCTTTAAAATGTCAAATTGATATTTATGCCAAAATATTTCTCCCTTTTGTTTTGAAAATTGAAAAGAAAAAGAAATTTGACAAAGTTTTCACTCAAAATATACATTATCCTTCTCAAACAAAGAATAGTACAATTTAAGCACACAAAAATATAGTAATCATTCACCACATGAAACCAACAAACATATGTATAATATAGCAGGTCAAAATATTCAATCACAACATGCATAGTATCAGAAGTCAAGCATATTGGGGCCTACATGCACTTCTAAACTTTATTATGTCTATTTAATAAATTTAATTTAGAGATTCAAGTATTTCTTTGAGTAATAAGCATAAAACAATTAAAATTCTCCCTTAATATGTGGCTATTTAATATTTAGAAAATTCTCAAAAACAAACCCTTACTCTTTTGATTTAGGAGCCTAAACAACCTTTATTTTGTTATTTCGCTTCCTAAGTTTGCATTCGACTAAAATGTGACCCAATTGACAATAATAATTGTAAAATATTTTTAAGAAAATTTTAACACTAGTTTGAACAAAATGAGACTTGTAGTGATCTTTCAATTCTTGAGCTCAAGCCCTTGGATCCTTTGAGATATTTTTCACATTTGTTTGTGACTTTTGTAGATGTTTGAGAACATCTCTTTATGACTCATTATTTTGAGTCCAATTTTATGACACTTGCTGACTTTTAAGTTCATAAAATCAATCATCTAAACCTCTAAAATAAATTTTATTTGACCAATTAGGATTAAATATGTCCCTATTACCTTGATGATTGTTTCTATTCTTATTTCTTCCATTCGAATATTTATATCGATATGCATGATTTTACTTTCTTCTATTATATTTTATATTTTCCACTTTTTATTTTTATGATGAGATGTTTGAGAATGCTCCCCTTTTTGTTTTGGGCTTCTGGTGCCTTTAGGTACAGATGAAGAAGATGACTCCGCATACCCAAAACCTGTTTTGTTATGAGTTTTTTGACACACAATTATTTTATCGAGATCTATCTTAGTGTTACATCTCAATTCACTAGATATTTTCAAAATTTAATTTTTCATCTCTAAATTTTATAATTTTACTTTTAACAAACATATCTCATCTAGATGTGACTCACAATTAATTTTATTTTTGAGTTTTTTAATTAGAGTCTCACTTTCTTTTTATCTTAAATCTGAACTCAATAATTTGTGCATTTAATTTTCCAATTAACTTATCTTTCATCCACCACAGAAAAGTAGGTCTTTTAGCCAACCGATGCAAATAAGTCAACGTAGTAAGCATCGAGGTTAATAGATGTTTGCATCATCTTTGATTGTAATTAATCCATTTTTGACATTTCATCTCATTGTTCAAAGAATTGCTTAAATCGTCCATCATAATTATTTTATCACGATCATAGTCATCACTATCATAAAAATAATTTAGAAATACCTCATTAGTCTCAAGCGAAGAAGTTGATGTGCTAGCTTGTTGTTGTGACTCGAGCTCCTTATTTTTGGACATGACTATGTTCCTCGGTAGTTTGATTGTCTTGTTATCTGAGATGTTCTTGCTAATTATGATCTCATCAATATTAATTGTGGAGGGATCATCTTTAACTCATGCCATGAGAGCTATGCTGAGCTCCTAGTCATCTCCCGACTTTGCACCTGAGTCCATTGATGTCGCTCTTGACCTTATTTTTGCTCTTGTATCCATCACTCTTATAGCTCGACTTGCGGTCTAATCTTCCCACACCTTTATTTTTCAGATGAAGGAATAGCTTGAAATAATTTTGGATAGTGTGTCATTCTCTGTGGCAAGTGAAACACACCACTTTCTGATTTTCTTCCTCCTGTTCCTTGTTGTACTTCCACTCAAAACTCAGCATGCCTTAAAAATCTTAAAGAGGAGAAGTGCATCCTTCGAAACTTCATGATCAAGATTTTGTATGAAAGAATCGATTGTGAACTAAGAGTTGGATGCACTCGAATGATGGCGAGCAAGAAATGCTACTGCTTTGGATCCATGCATAGGCTCACCGGTTTGCTTTAAGATTTTCTCAAAGCTCCTCGAGTGAGCATACACTTTGTCCGGCATGAAGGCGGCTTGCACCCCTTGCATTGTCTCCAATGCGCTCACATAACATTCCTATCTCGATTTTCTGAGTATCACACGCAAAAAAGTTTTTCTACAATTTTTTGTTAGATAATATTTTTCCAATTCACCAAACTAATTATATATATATATAAGCCTATTATACATATCTTCTTTGATTTCACCATTCTCTAGCCTAAAATTCTCAAATTTGATCTCAATTCTAGTAAATTGATCTTTTTAATTTGTGAATTGCCTTCATATATTATAATCAAGGCATTTTATATTTCATTTGCATTAATCATAATAGCAAACAAGAGGGCTACACTCTCTCTTACCGAATTTAAGATGGAATTTATAGTATTATTATTTTTACGCTTTATAATTAGTGACTAGGATGTAAGTATATTAGTATTTGGGTTATATTTTGGTATATAATATTTTTCTACCACATCTCAAAATTCTAATATATTCAAATAATTAATCATGATCTTTTTCTAATGACTAAAGTTTTTGGTAGTTTGACCAAAGATCTGGAGGTGCTTTCACAAATCTTGGTAGTCTCATTTAAAGAATTTAATATAACCTGCTATGATATCACTTTATTTTTCTCTAGGGATCTAGTATTAAATTTCACCATGGTAAATAAATTAAAGAGAGTAAAGAGAAAAGAGAAATAACACGCAATGTAACGGAGTTCGACTATAACAAGCCTACATATCTTGGGACCCGTAATCATCAACAGTCGATTGCATCGAGTCACTAAAATAATTAATCTTACAACTGTAAATCATGGTCCCTTACACTAAGTAATCGGGTAGCTTTCAGCCAACTAAAATAAATAAGACGTGAAGATATAAATCTCACGAAGATATAAATCTCACTAAGAAACAATCAAGAACTAATTTCTCTAACTCTAATGGAGGTATTGCAAAGTAGTCTTGAGGTTTAACATAGTGGAGAAGAAACTTTGCACTCAGGCAAGATGACGGTTAGGGTTTGGATATTAAAATTTGTCAAGTTCTAAGTAGATTGAAGGTTTATATATAGAGATACACCAAAACTGATAAAACAAATTAGCATAATCCATTGCAACAATTTGGTCACAGAAACCTTAGTGAGGTTATAAAATCCGTTACAATAGATATAAGAGGAGCTTGTTCTAGAGCTTTTTGGACATATTTAAATTGTGTACAAATGATTTAATCCGTTATAATGGATATTGGGATCCGTTACAATGATTAGAGGCTAAATTTGTCTCGAGATCATCCATTACAATGGATGTGAGATCCATTACAATGATTAGTGTATAAAAAAATTCTAAAGCAATTTGGATAAAATTTGTACATGATTGATTTAATCTGTTATAATGATTATGAGGTTCGTTGCAACAGTTATGATATAAAACCTCTATTTTGATTGGTTTAATATTAAGACCATTTTGATTACCCTTATGTATTATAATTCTAATGTAATCAAACTATGTCTTGAGATCTTTATACATATATTCTTCTACTAATACTCTATATTTGCATTTCATAAACTCCAAGAAATTGTTAAATACTTATGTGATTATTTTATAAATTAGCAAACATATTTTTATAACATTTTGAAAAATATTTACAATAACATAACTCTAGAATAAGTATAAAAGAATCTTAAAATACAAACAAAAATTATATATATGTTCTTTTATTTTTAGAATGATAGTGTTACAAATTTCATATAATTTTATTATCATTTGGTAGTCCATATTCAAAGACCGTCAAATTATAATCATTATAAATTATATAAAATTTTGTTAATCTTTGATGAACTATCAAACGATAATGAAATTACATGAAATTTAAAACATTATCAATCTATAAGTAAAAGGATATATCTATAATTTTTTTGTATTTTTAAGATTTATATTTTTAATTTTTTTATATTTATTCTAAAGTCCATTGTCAAAAGTCAAAATAACTCATTTCAAGTGGTCCCGCCCTATTAACATATCATATGACTTGCTAATAAATCAATTTCTTATTTTTTCATATCTAATAGTCAATTTATTATCTCAATAAAATTTACCCATCAATATATCAACGAATGATATTTTTATTAATTTTAAATACATTAATTATTTTTACAGTTTTGAAAGATGACTTATTTTAATATTAGGTATTCAAATAGTTTTTAATTATCATAGAGTTATCTTTCAGAACTCCGAAATGTAGCTCAAATATTCCAAACATAATATATCTTTTAAATAATATCATTTTTTACGAAATTGCCCAATCAATATACGATCGCGTACACAACACAGCGCAAATTTTGTGCCCTAGTAGATGTTTTGTGAAGAATCCATCCATATTGGGCTCTTTTGGGTCAGTTGACTTAACAGTGATTGAATTTAAGTTATTGTTATATTCAGAAGTGCGCCTACAAAATCAATCCATAAAGGCCCAATCAAAATCCCAAAAATTTACTCAACTACCTACCAAAGATTTCCCAATAATTCCATTTTTTCCTAAAATTGCCTGTACTGTAGTTGCTAATTTTCCCTTGGGCCTCTCAAGTCTCTAGTGGTTGTTGACTTGTATTACAGGGAAATCAATGTATTAAATATCGTTATGTGGACAGTCATGATTCACGAACATCAAATAATACTTTTGTGTGTTATTAAATAGCATATCAGCATGCACTTTTTTCTTTATTTATTTGAAGCTGGCAGTCATTAATCATTAGCACTGTCCTTCCTCTCACTGGCTAGCAGTTTCATAATTAATTATACCCTGATTAAATTAAAAATTGAAGTACAGTTACTAGTTAGGACGATTTAATATTTCCTCAACTATCAAGGCAAGTCAGAGCTGTAATTTGGAGAGAGATGTAATCAGCTTTTCAGAAAGCAAGGCAAAATATTCCTTGCATTTGCGAGAAAAAATATTGCAAAATATCGAGCGTGGTTCAAGACGTAAAATAAGAAAATAGAATAGGAGTTTTATTTTATTTCACTCAATAACCCAATTATCACTTTTAGTGATCAATGTAACATTACATATTAATGGAATTTGTAAACTAGATCTCCATCTTTTTTATTAGAAAAAAGTCAGAGCTAGCTGGCAAAAAGATGACTTGATTACATGCATCATAATTTGTATTTTATATAAGTACTGTTAATGTGTTATTGAGAAATTGCAATTCTTTCATACTACAGGCAAATCAATGACCTATTTTATCAAGGGTAGATTTACGTGTTCAATGCTCCCCCATATTCTTTTTGCCAAATTGTTCATATACAGTTGATATTTTAAGAATTTTTATAGCTAATTTTGCAAAGAATTTTCATATCTGATCTCCATGAAATTACAAGAATTATTCCATTAATTAGTGACTTTCATAGTTATTGTATTGTTTTTATAATAACTATTGCGTTGATATCAGTATTTTCTGCGGTAATCAAAGATGACTATCTAATTCTTAATTTTTTTTAGGCACCGCGCGTGTATTTTATGGAATGCGTACCAAATATTTTTAGTTCCGTGTATTTTTTTTATTGGTTTATATAATATATACTCCAATACCTGGCGCAGGAATTGGGTCTCAGCAATGATGTTACCAAAAAGACATTTGCAATGTTTCAATGGGTTTGTATGTGAT
The DNA here is from genome assembly GCA_037127355.1 of Schoenoplectus tabernaemontani. Classification (NCBI taxonomy): domain Eukaryota; kingdom Viridiplantae; phylum Streptophyta; class Magnoliopsida; order Poales; family Cyperaceae; genus Schoenoplectus; species Schoenoplectus tabernaemontani. The sequence continues at coordinate 21,147,136 of CM073739.1, forward strand.
TTCGTTAACTGCACTCAGTTCTCTGTGTTTTTTTTTGTTTGGGGGGGGGGGGGGGAATCAGTTCTCTGTTGTTGATGGATTTTTGTTTGTTATTTTTGATAGTTCTGCAATAGATTCCTCTGTTAAGGAGTATTTTGTGTTAGGATTTTCTATTTCATGTAATGGTCTTGTATTGGCTTACATACTAGTTTTACATTTTTAGGAGAATAATGTCTCAGATGGTATCAGCTGTTTGGAACCACTCAAACATTTTGAGGTGCTTTAGACTTGTACTATTCCAAAGATTTCAATAAAATCGGTGGAAACACTTCACTTCTGTCAATATATATATATATATATATATATATATATATAATATATGATGCTTTGCAAAGCACGGAGGCAAAAAGTATATGGGGCTTTCCGTGAGTTTAACTCAAAAGTCAATATATATATATATATATATATATATATATATATATATATAATTTAGCGTATTTTTAATCTTATAGAGACTTTCCGTGAGTTTAACTCAAAAGTATATATCAAATTATCTTCAAATTTTAATTTATCATACTCATTAAATTCTTTATATGAAAAGTTTTTAATTTTCTAAGTCATCTTTTTAATTTTTGAAAATAATATACAAACATAAAATATTTTATTCTTATTTTTAGAGCTGATTTTTAAAAATAAAAAATAAAGACTTAGAAAACTCAAAATAATTATAATTATTATTATAATAATAAATAATATAAATAAATACATAATAATCTATAATGATCATATAAAAAATTATATTGTGTTAAGTTTCATCTTAAGTATATTACACATATTATTTTAAATGAAGAGAGAAAAACTATTTTATATAAATTTTGGATTCAAGAATATAAAAAGATTAAACAAAATCAATAGTGAAGAAAAGTGGTGATGTGGCATTCTTGAAAAGCTTGAAAAACTAAATTATCTTTTTGTATTAAGATTTAATTCCAGCTAAGGACTTGATAGAGATTTTTTGTGTCCCATGGATTCTAAGCTTCCTTAATTATTTAATTCTTTGAGATCTTTGTCTTATCATTTTCTAATTAAATAAATAGAATAACATAATAAAATGCACATCAAATTTTTGTATTCCATAAGATTTTTATATGAAAATTTTAATGAGCATGATAAATCAAATTTTATATTTTTTAGAATTCATTAGCTATTTTTTGGATAGAGAAAAACCATCATTTTTGGATGAAACAAAATTCTCAAATCAAGTCATTTTTTCTCATCATAAAAAATAGTAAAAAATTCTAAAAAATATATAATTTTGTTTACTAATAGATTTTGATATGAAAATTAGATTGAATGATTCGGATCAATAATTTATGATTTAAAATTAAAAATAGAGCGCAAAACGCAAAATACACAACGTCTTTGTGCTTTGCAAAGCACCATAGTCGGACTCTATATATATATATATATATATATATATATATATAGAGAGAGAGAGAGAGAGAGAGAGAGAGAGAGTAAAGATACCATGAGCTTAAGCTCACGGAAGACTTTCGTGAGCTTAACTCAAAAAGTATATTAAATCATCTATAAATTTTAATTTATCATACTCATTAAATTTTTTATATGAAAATCTTATAGGATACAAAAATTTAGAGTGTTTGAGTTTTTTAAGTCACCGTTTTTAATTATTAAAAATGATGTTCAAATATTAAATATTTTTTATTTTTTTAGAGATGATTTTCAAAAATTAAAAATCATAACTTAAAAATCTCAAAACACTCTCAATTTTTGCACCCCACAAGATTTTTATATAAAGAATTTAATAAGCATGATAAATTAAAATTTAGAGATGATTTGATATATACTTTTTGAGTAAAATTCACGGAAAACCTCCGTAAGCTTAAGCTCATGATATCTATATATAATAAATACTCCAACAACCCATAAACATCTTTGAGAATCCTTTACTATAATCTTAAAATCATGTTTGCTCCGTTCCAGAAAGTCAAGATGCCTTGCACATGCAAAGATTAAATTGTTTTTATTAATTAAGAATTTTGTACATAAACAAGAAATTTTATTCTATACTAAAGCTAAAAAGACAGCAAAAGATTAAAATTGTACATCCTCCATATAACATTATCCGATCAATACTACCCCTTTTGCTGCCTCGTAATTCCATAATTATTTTGTACCCCTACTCATAATACCATCGTTAATCAAGGACCTAAAATGTCTGTTTTGCAATGCGGCGTTTTTCTCCTCCGTCTCTTGCTCTGTTGCGCAGAAATAACTAATGAGTGCTTTTTTACCATGGTAAAATTATCTACTGAAAAAAAAAACCATGGTAAAATTAACGCTTCAACTGCATAGTCTGACAGTGCATGCCACTGCCTGAGCCCAATATTTTAGCCTTGCTTTTACCTCGTCTGGATTATCCCCTGTTATAAGAGAGCGACAATTTTTTTAAACCTTATTTTTATTTGAAGGATCTAATCAGTTTTTAATAAATAGTTGAACAACAAGTTCAAGTTTTTTTTTTGTCTTTTGGTACTTAACAAAAATTTAAAAAAGAAAACTTCTAGCTGCTATTTTCAAAAAAAAAAAATCTAGCTTCAATTCTCGCATCAATTGGAAATTTTTATAATATGGCATTACAAATTCATGTAATGGTTTAACCAATTGAAATAGAAATTATGTACGAAAACAGGAAAATTGTTCGAGATTCATAATACTAATGTAGCTAGTATTATTTTGCCTTTGCGAGTAAAATAAAAACATCACACAATTTCCTAGCTACCAATGCTCAATTGACACGTCTCTTGGTGACAACCAACTAATAATTAAAGCAAAAGGTACAAAATTCACCAAAATTATCACAAATGAGCACGTGAACTACATCTTTTACTCATCATCTAATATTACAATTGAGATCCTCAGAAGTTAGCCGTTGCTAAGTGCCAATTAAGTACTAAACCTAATTAACTCATTGAATAATTTTATCAAAAAAATTAATTAATTGAATAAATTAATAACTTTAAGTTACATGATGAAAGAAATTTACAAACCTGGGCTAGATATCTTCCAACTTGCTACTGGAATAGGAGAAGAAGAAAGAGGAATCGAGTAAGCTGCCTGTTCAGCCGACTTACTACTCTCCTCCAAAAATCTCTGAGTCATGGAATAACACAACTCAAGAGCAGGAAGTGTGTTGCAAAGCTCTGGTATCTCTTCATAATTGAACCCAAAACCTAGATCAACACACCCCTTGAGCTCCTCCAAATCATCATCCGTCAAGCTCTTTGTTCGAGCAGCGACCAGCTCACCATTGCCATCTGACCGCTGATCAGTGGTGTCGGTGCACTCTACATAGCCCTCCAGCATCACCACGCCGCGTTGTGTGTCCTTCTTTTTTGATCTCTTTTTTTGTCTTTTAGGATGCATGTTTCTGGATTTGGGAGTTGAAGCTGGAGAGTCTGGTTCGGAGGAAGAGCTCCACATTGGTATATTTTGTTCCATGCACTGATCTCTCTCTCTCTCTCCCTCGTGCTCACAAGCTCTGTTGCTCGAGGTGACTTGGGGGCTTTTTAAACGAGAGACCGGTAAATTTGAATAATTGAATGAGATGAAGACGAATTTAATACTGTAAAGGGTGTTGAATGAGATGAAGACGCATTTATTACGATTAAAAAGTGAGTGGGGCGATGGAAGATGAGATAACAGCTTTGCAAATCATCACAAATTTGTACTCCCAGTTAGTGAGTGCATTGATGTCATCAGCTTATTTATGAATCATGATACTGACCTACCATAGATTTTAATTGCTAACGACGACTTATATTCACTTGAGGTGTCTCTTGTATGGAGCTGTAAATGGATCTAAGTTGAGACGAGTAAGGTTAAATTTGAAATATGCTCATTAACATAATGAGTCAAAATATAGATTTAGATTAATTTATTAAGTTAATGAATGAGTTGAGCTAGTTTGTCAACAGCTCAGTTAGTAATTAAATAATATTTATATAAATATTCTATAGGAAATTTAAAAAAAACAAAATCAATGACCATAAATTTGAACATGTTAGAAAAAAATTAGTTTGATATATAGCACATTTTCTATAAATTTACAAAAAAATCGACTCAAAATAAATAGTGCAAGAACACAATAATAAAGTTGAATGCTAGATGTAAATATAATGAAAATATGCTATGAGAAATTGATCAAATATGAATTATCAAAAAGAATAATTGATATAAAACAATAGACCTTAACTTCCAATAAAAAATGTAACTTTTTTAAAATTATAGAATGTGAAGTATCAAAGATGTAAGTGCAAAATTTTAGAGAAGATAAAATATATTAATGGAGTTTGATTATAATAACCTATATTTTCGGTTTCGTTCCACTAACGGAATGTCATTTTATTACTTAAAAAAAAATATTTTATAATTTAAAGCTTTAGTTTTCTTCACAAAATAAGTGCAAGAAGACTCAAAATAATCTAACAAAATAAAATACAACAAAGAGCACTTAAGGCTCAGAAATAGACAACTAATAATTGTAAAAAAATTGAGCCAAAACTCAAATATGAGAGCTAAACAATGCTCGGAAAATTTAACAAGAACTCTAATAAATTTGGCTAATTTAAAATCTTAGTTTATTGTGTTTGTAAGGAGAGAATGAAATGGCTCTTTGTTAGTTTTGGATTGAGTACTCAGATTGCTTATAATTGTGAAAGTTTGATCAATTTGAGCAATCCTTAAGCAACACTTTAAATAGAGCTTAACATAAAGCGGTTGGTATTATTATGCAGAAAACTATTATAATGGTTCAAAAATGTTATAATATTTCTTGATCTTGAATCTTGAGTTTCTAAGAATACCTCTTGTTAGAATATTTTGTAACATCACAACGGTTCAAAAATGAATAGGATGCAGTGGCGGAGCTTTATTATGACTAATTGGGCCATGACCCCCTCTATGAATCCCAAGATGTAAGAAGTAATATTCATTTTTCAAAGGAAATTAAGTTTGAGATAGGAAATTGGCCCCCTCTAATTATTTAATATAAGTAATGAGACTTAATTAGTCCTCTCTTAAATTAAACTCAAGCTCCGCTACTGATAGGATGAACCGTTATAACGATAGCAGAAAACATTGAACGTTTTACAAAACGTTAACAACGGTTTGACTAGTTTGACCATCTTCTGACAAGATCTACTGAACTTCAGAATGATTATAACGATTCAAGAAATCGTTCAACGGTTACTGAACTGCTTTATAAATCGTTACATAATGATACGATATGTTAACTCGGAATGTTTTCTGCCTTAGCCAAAATTTTGAAGAGTAAAGAATAAAGTAAGGAATCATTATAACGGTTCGTGAACCGTTATAACGCTTTATTGCAACAAAAACATATATTTTCTTATAAGCTTATGAAAAAAACATAAAATTTTAAATTATACCTTTACATTATTGTGATCCTATATCTTCAGTGAAGTTTCTTCAATAATTTTGAGCATCCGCAACATTGATTTCTTGAAGTATCAATAGAATTTTACATAAATATTTTAAAAGAAACTTGTTAAATTCAAGTATATTTTATAAAATAATAAAATTAAAAAAATTGTTAAGTACAATAATAGTACAACACATACAATAATTTTATATATATTGAATTATAATTTATACAATATAGTAAAAATTTATAATAAAATAACATAAATAATAAATATTAATGGTTAATGATATAATATAATAATATAAATTTAAATATTAATAATTGAACCAGCTCAGCGAGAGACGGCACAAGCAGAACACTTGGAAATCTATTTGGACTATTACTAGAAATCTAATATAAAACATAGAGAAAACGTTCTAATTCTATACTTTCATGACCATGAGGAAATTGGGAGATCGATTTTAACTAAAATTTTCAGGATAATAAAAGGAAAAAAATATCATGTGCTTAAAAACCAAGCGCCGATCTATATGCATATACAGCAGAAGAAAATATGTTTTTAATTATTTACTTGCTTTTAAATAAGCAGTGAAAATGTTGATTGGTCAGTGAACCGATGCGACCAGTGGGAAACATTAATATCTGCACGGACCCACGTGCCCATACCTGTCGCTGTGGATCGTTACCCTGGCTGAGAAACAATAAACAATGTAATCTCGGCACGATATGTGTGACTTCTATAACTCTATTTCGCACAGAAAATTCATGATTGGTTTCACAATTAATTATTTTATGCATGGGTGGGGATGAATTTACAATGGTTATTTTAATAATTTTGATAATAAATTTTAAATAAATATTAAAAAAAATAGAAATTTTTTTTTATAGATGTGTTTTTCTATGTATAGATTGATGGTCATTTAAATTTTATGTAATTTTATTATTGTTTGGTATTTTATCAAAAACCATTAAATTAAAATCGTTGTAAATTGTATAAAATTTTAATAGTTTTTGATAGGGTATCAAATGATAATAAAATTGCATAAAATTTGAATGATCATTAGGTAGAAGAACACATTTATATTTTTTTTTCTATTTTTTTATTTTTTATATTTATTTAAAAACCAATATAAGATTGTCAAAATAACCATTGTCAAGCGATCCCACCCTTTATGCATACCCATATTGAATTCAATATAACTGATATGCATGCAACGTTCGCTATACTGCATCTACATGACTACATGTGACGTGATTTATATTTCTTGTTTTTTTTTATTCATTTCACTATTTCAGTGATGAATTAAAATAAGTGGAAAAGATTTCAGATTTAGTTGTCTACCACATAGATCAGAAAAAAGGAACTATTCTGTTTATTTTGTCTTTTCTCAGGGCTTCTTTTGATCTAGGCATCTAGCTGGAAGTGGTTAGAAGGTTTGTTTTCTCAATTGTCATTTGTCAATGCTAGAAAAATGATGCCTGTTTTGTGATTCTTTCAGAATAAGCAACCGCTTATTTGAGGGAGCAAAATTATTGATTCGACAATAAGAGAAAATTTAGGAAATTAGATGGGTCCATCTATTGATCTGGAGGTAATAATTATCATTCCTCCTAATTGATCGATCTAGCTTTTTCATAAAAACAGCTGCCCGTATAATTCTTGTTTTTAAGTAAAATTTCTTCATTTGGCATTGCTTGTTATTAATTTGTTGTGTGTTTCGATGCCTCATCGAGGAAACAAAATAGAAAAAGAGGATTGCTATTATAACTAGAGTCCTATACAAATTAAGTTTGATTATGATTTTAATATGAACATTCAAAAAGAGTGTGCTTCAATATCAGTGCTAGCAATTTATGAATTTCTATATTTTCGTTTTTTAATATTTTATAGTTATTTGTTTATACTGTTAATATTAAATTATTTTAATTAATTAATTTGCCAATACTGTTAATGTTAATTAGATTATTTTTATTAATATTTATAAATTTATAAATATTGATGATAAAGAACAATAATGGGCTGGCCACCCAATATAGTTTTTAATCATATTAATTATAAAATTGGTGTGGTTGTTATTAAAAAATCTCAGATATTTAGTATATACATTAATTACTCTTGACCCAGTCAATATGACCGTTTGGTTTCTACAAAGAATTAACTAATGACCGTTTTCAATAGAGTAAATTAAATTGACAACACAATCATCAGATGAATATCGTAATTATGTTATTTGTGGCATATATGACCGTTACTTTTGTAAACCTCTATATAAGAATATTGAGAATATTGTTTAAGATATACGGAGAATACGGTGTACATCAAGAGAGAGATATAAAACCATCAAAAGAAAAAAATAATAGTGGAAATGTCCAAAATTCTTGAAATATATACAATTAATATTATATAGCAATTTTTTGATCTATTGTTGCACTCAAATTCGTATTCATTTCTTATACGGGATGCACCGCATCAATTAATGGAAGCAGGGTGAAATATCTTGAAAGGAGATTGATACAAGTTCATAATGCCATGTGGGGGCGAATACTTCTCTAAAGATAGTATTTGTAATTTCACTTGTACGTTTTGATTTCTATACTGGATGAAGTTTACAATGAATAAAGGCTTGTTTGAAGATATGCCTCCAAATAATTGTTTGATTTTTAAACTATTTATTTAATTTATCAAGTTATAATTAATTGGACTTATTTTCCAACAATCAGTACAATGTCTAACTGAACAATAGATAAGAATAAGAATAAGAATGAGAATAAGAACAAAGAAAAGAAAGAAGCAAGTAGAAGAAGAAAGAAGCTATATCACCAATAAGTATTGAGCTATGGTGTTATGCATAATATGATCATTTTTGTACTATGAATCATTTTTTTCATTATCAAAGTTTAAATTATCGATTCAAACACTCAAAAAGATTTACATATAAAAATCTAATTGAAGATCAAATTTTATATATTTTTTAAAATTTTAGTATTTTTCTAGATAGTTGAAAAATCATTTGATTCGAATATTATGAGCTTTTCAAAAGAAGTATTTTTTTTTAACTATTTAAACATAGTAAAATAAAATCTAAAAATATAAAATTTGATTTCAACTAGAGTTCTATATAGAAATCATTTTGAGCAATTTGAATCGATCATTTAGACTTTGAAAATGAAAAAAAAATAATTCATAGCACGGAAAAATTTGTGCTATATATAGCATCATAGCCCAAATTTTGCCAACAATATACTGTTCATTAAGATTTTTTTTCATTTTTTTAAAAGAAAATTATACCGTTCTTCTATACTTATTCAATTGGGAGTCCAGTACGAAAAGTACATATATGGCATAAAGTTGGCTTTTTTTTCAAAAGGAAATGGAAAGGTATACGGAAGTAATTGCACCAATCAATTTCATGCCAAGAAGAAGATAAGACGATAAGAGAGAAATTAATATGAAGATCACAGATGGAATTGCATGGATCGTTAGTTGTTTTTAGCTGATAGAAACTGATAGACTTTGAAAAAGAGACCTCAAGTTCTGCATGTTTTCGGCTTTTGTGGAACAAAAGGGAGGAATCCAAGAACAGCTACAACTAATTCTTCGGAATTAATTAATTAAAGTCGTCAGAAAAATATTTAGATGGACTTATTTCCAATATAACAAAGAAGAATAAAATAGACCATACAAACAACATTAAAGATATCACTAATTTACGATACAATTAACATTATCAATGTACATTTATTATTAGAAAAAGAACTGAATAAAGCCATTAATGTTATAAGGAACTCTCAACTATTATTTTGACAAGCAAATGATTTAGTAGTTTAAGTGAAAGCTAACTAAAATAATTGATAAGCTAGACTTTCATCTTTCTCTCAAAAAAAAAAAACTATTACTTTTACAAATATAATTATTGTATGAAAATTGGGAGTTGTTTGTGGGACTTCGTCTTTAAACGAAATCTATCTTAGATTAGTAAAAAAGAAAAACTTACAAAATATCTACATCGAGATGTCAATAGATAATGACATAAGTCGGAAAATATTTTCAAATCATATCACATTTAATGTTAATCTTATCTATTATCTTACTTTTATTAAATTTCCTTTACTTCATATATTATTTGTTGTACTAAATATTTTTTTTTGAATTTATCAATTTATAAAAATATTATATTTGACTTTTATAAATCTTTCTTTGAGTCAAGATTGTAGGTCAAAATTAAAGATTATAAAGATTGAAAAATATAGGATAGTCTTAAAATAATTTAGGATTACTTATGTTTTAATTTTGTAAAATTTTGACTAGACATGCTTGATGAAACACAACAAAATAAGATTTTTGCACTCTGAGTCGTTGGTAATGACTTGACTTACAACATCTTTAGAAAAATTCTAAGGTGCAAAAAGCTATTGAAAAGGGCCAAAGTGTGGCGTTGAGTCAATGCCTCCAAACCGTTATAACGGTTCACTAGTCATTAGTAAAGGCTCATCAAATCAAAGGCTCAAATAACTCAAGATTGATCAAGATTACAATCTTTTTTTTTGTGATCAATTCTTATTAAGCTGTAATAACAACTTGAACCATTAGTAACGACTTAACTCGAAATAGTTCATTTAGCTTAGTTTTCTGAACTGTACTTAAATTGTTGCTCAATTTTTTTCTCATTCTAACTTAAAACTTCCAAATTCTCATTATTCTCTAAGCATATTGAAATCTTGAGCCTACTAGCTAAATCTAAATCATCTTTCATCAAAGATCTTAAGTCAAAGACTAGCTATATACTAGTTCTTATTCCTTATTTTATCTTTGAGCTTTAAGTTCTCTAGCGTTATAGATTTTTATTGTTTCTTAATCTTATTGTACAAGTTACGTAAAGAAACTAAGATTTTATTTATAAAATATTTTTTAATTAATATATTAGCGCTTTCAAGCACCCACCACAAGATATAAAATACCGAGAAATATCATGTGGTGGGCGCTTGAAAGGAAATTAGTCCCAACAAAGTACGTTACCCTTATTAAGGATATGTACATAAATGTTGTGACTTGTGTCAGAGTATGTGACGACAAGTCCTATGCATTTTCTATTAAGATAGGATTACATCAAGGATCAGCATTGAGTTCATATATTTTCACCATAGTGATGGACGAGATCACAAATGACATACAAAGAGATATTTCTTGGTGTATGTTCGTTGCTGATGATGTGGTACTAATTGACGAGAAAAGAATTAGAGTCAATCAGAAACTAGAGTTGTGGAGATAAACTTTAGAATCGAAAGATTTTAGATTTAGTAGGACCAAAACCGAATATATGAGGTGTCAATTCAGTAGGGAAAACTCATATGACGGAGATTTTAGTTTGGATGGACGGAGTAGTATCCATGAATGACACATTTCGGTATTTGAGATCGATGTTGCAGAGTGACAGAGAGATCGATGAAGATGTTAGTCATAGAATAAGAGTTGAATAGATAAAATGGAGATAATCATCTGGTGTTCTTTGTGATAAGAAGGTCTCAAACAAATTAAAAGATAAGTTTTATAGGACGACAATTAGACCTACGATGATGTATGACACATAATGTTGAGCTACAAAAGGATAACGCATTCAGAAGATGAGTGTAGCTGAAATGCGAATGTTGTGTTGGATATGTGGCCACACAAAGAAAGATCGAATTAGAAATGATGATATTAGAGACAAACTTGGGGTAGCATCAATTTAAGAAAAGCTAATCCAACATCGTTTGCGATTGTTTGGTCATATCCAATGAATGCCTCCTAAAGTATCAGGACGCAGCGGTATTCTAAGAGATTTGAAAGAAGAGTAAGATGTCGACCGAGACTGATATGTGAGAGGAGCAATAAAAAAAGATTTGAAAGAATGAAATATATCCAAAAAGCTTGTTTTGAATATGAGTGCTTGGCAGATAGCGATTCATGTGTCTAAACTATGATTTAGGAGTTAGAGTTTAGTAGTAGAGTTATAGACTTCAGGTTCTTAGATTTTTAAGATTTTAGATTTAAAATTTAAAATAGAGGTTTAGAAATTGGATTTTAGGATTTTAGAATTTAAAATTTAGAATTATATTTTAAAATAAGATTTTAGAATTTAGAAATATATTTTATAATAGAGGTTATTGTACTATTACTATTATTATTGTTATTATTGCTATTATTATTAGCATATTATCATCATCATCATTATCATTATCATCTCTATTTATTATTATTATTACTATTATTATTATTATTTTATTCATTTATTTTCTTTTTCTTTCATCATATTCATTATTATCATTGATATTTGAGTTTTTTGATTTTATGCTTTTCGATTGGGTTTCATTTCTAGCCTACTCCAATTTATTTGGGATTAAAAGCTTTGTTGTTATTAGTTTTGTTGTAATATATTAGCACTTTGTTCTCGGAGTGAGATTCTTAAAATGTAAGTATTTATCGAACTCGTTAAAATTTTATCTTTCTTACTTTATAGTACTTTCATTTTTATTATGTTGTGTTATCTTTCAATCGGTTGACATCTGCTGAATTCTCTATGTTGGAAGATTACTTCTTTTACACTAATTGTCTATTTTAGCAATTAGTATTTTGATTCTATTTTACTTGTACTTTTGTTTCTTGATCGAGTAGTTATCGTATTTTATATCTTTTCTAGATTTTTAAGTTGTAGTTAAAATCTTGATTTTGGTCTCTATTAGTCTTGATTCTTTTAGAGTGATTTGAATAGGATTACCAAACCAGTTAAATGTATCGACTTGTATTAATCATATCTTGATAATTAGGTTAACTACCACCCTTAGACTCTCATTTTTTTATCACTATCTTTACATATTATGTACAGAGTAACAGACAAATAAATAATAGGGTCTGACTAACAATCTCCCAGAACAAATCTCCTAAAAAAATCTCCTCCCTAATTTTTTATTTTTGATAAAAAAAATACATCATCTGTAATTATTTTTTTATTTTTGACAATAAAAATATGTCTCGATAAATGAGTTAGATAAGCAAGTCACATATTTTTATAGTGAATCAAATATTTAAATATGAGACTCAAATATTTATATAGATTGTCTGTAAAAAATAACAAGAGATAGAAAAAAGTCTTGAAAAATAAAATCACATAGAAGAAAATTTTGATGGCAGTAACAAGAGAGATATAGAAAAAAGAACATTAAAAAAAGCATATGAAAGAAGAGAGAGAAAAATTAATATTTTATTTAATATCTATTTATATATTATCATTTTCTATTAAAAATAACGAATAGCAAAAGAATAAATAATATTTTATTTAATATCTAAAACGTATCTTTATTCGCATTTTAGATTATATGTATCTGAAAAATAAATAATAAGACAGACGTCATTTGGCTACTGTCCGTAAAAGTAAATATCCGGTCCATTTCCAGTCCTAATGTCATCGACAGCCCTGCACAACCCTAATTTCATTGATAGTCCTGTGCAGCCCTAATTTCATTGATAGTCCTGTACAACCCTATATCATATATGCACTTACCGAATATTACCCGATCGAAAAAATTTCATATGGATATGCCTATTCAAATATTGGTATGGATATAGTATTGGCAACGGTCCGATTCGGTTCAGATCTCCCGATTTAAGGGTAAACACGAATCTTATCATACCTACTCAACTACGGGAAGTGTAGGGTATCCACTACCATTGGCAGCTCTAATCGTTGATGGAAAATATTCATGGGTCAAATGTGAGCACGGTCGGACGGTCCGAGTTAGAGCGGTCTAAAATGAAAAAAAATTCAATCCAACACTTTGTAAACCCTCAAAGATAAGACTCTCATGGATTGGGACGGATGAGTCAAGAGACGGTATGATCTGAGGGAAGGGGTGGGCACTTTTTTTTTGCAATTTGACAAAAATGCAAATAAACTGCAAAAACTCCAAAAATTCAAAAAAAAAAAACAATAAAAAAACAATAAAAAGTATAAAGAAATTGATGTAAATTTTGCTTATAATAATCAACGTCCTAAGCAGGATTCGTATATTATAAGATTAAATATTTAAACAAAATCTCCATTTAATATGCATGTCAGTACTTTCCATTTGCAGACAATTTTTGGTACAGACGCTTTCGAGTTTCAATTTAGGTGCTTTATTTTCCAAAATTGATAAAAGAAGCACATTATATTTTACTTTCTGTTAGAAAAATCACACTCTGTCAATCAGCATATACTTAGATTTTAGTTACAATACGGTTAGTTATAAAATCTTCTATTTGAAACAAGTCGTTGCAGTATATATAATAGCTAAGCATTACAACAAAGATTAATCCTGGATGAATTACTATACTTGTGTATAGGATTAAACCTAACAAATTTGGTTATGGTTTTTGTTTGACGGAACAATAAGAATTGAGCTGAATTGATTATAACGTTCTCATGACTACCTAGGTTTAAACCAGTAAGTATTTCAATATGTATTATAGCAAATAGAAACAATACATTGACATATGAAGGCCAATTTTAATTACTGGAAAATCCTTGTTCAGTGAAGCATGCATGTGTAGAACAAGAACTCGCAGTAAAATTATAAAACCATTATAGATTTATAAATGACTTTTAAGAATTAAGATCTTCTGTATTGTAAAATAAAAATATTTTATAGTTTATTCCAATTCCGTAAGAAAATGGAGAGTGATGATAATATAAAGCAAGAACTAGCTCGTATCATGTCATGTCCATTTTCAAGATTAAAAGTTGATGCGGGTGGGGTCCGGGTCTAGACGGGGCGGGTCATGAGTATGGATGAAACGGGTTAGATGCAGTAAATGTGAGAATTTTAAAACTGAGCTTTTGTTAGGACCGGATTTTTTTTGAATCCGAATTAACTATGGATCTCACACGGTCCGAGTTGGGAGAAGTCATGGCCATGGATTTTTATGAAACAGGTTGATTCGTTCAGATATTTTTAATACTTTAGATAATAATTTTTAATATTAATTATTTATATTTAAATATTAAATATATATATAATATATTATTTAATATATATTATAAAATTAATATTATTTTCCATTATAATTGGATAGATATTATGAATTTTAATATTTTAAATTTAATAATATATTTTTAAATAAGTAATAGTATTAAAAACATTATTTTAAAAATTATTTTAATAGATTTTATAAATTTTAAGTGAATTTTATATTTATATTTAATAATATATACATATTACCTATTGAAAATATCTATATTCATATTTGTATTCGGAAAATTAGAAACTAAATAATTCTGATCACTATCATATCTGTGTGCATTTCAATTATGGGATGGACGGAGTCTGTTAACGTCTTAGAGTATTTATATTCTATTGTCAAATAAATTGTTAAATTTTATTTAGTAATTATTATTTTAATCTCAAGATACAAAAAGACGAGAGAGGAAAGGAAAAAAAAACTCTTCGCTCGCGCGCAAAGAAAACTGATCCCCAATTTTCATTTCTTTCTCCGTCCCTCCCCTATCCCTCTTTTCTCTGCTGCCTCAGCTACCCCACCAGCACAAGCTCTATCCAAAAGTCATCAGCTCTCGTGCTTGAGCGGGCAGCTGCGATTGGCGATGAGGGAGGCTATCACCATCAACTCCAGTCAGCTTAGAGTGAGAGAATTCCTCACTGATCCGGAGATGTACGCCAATGTCAGGCTCTGAATTCGAACCTTTTATGAGTTCAGAGAATCGTATGGCGTTGAGGTGAGAAGAGTTGCCTAACTGACCTCTTGATGTGTTTTCTAGAAAAGAACTAGATTGGGATATATTTCATACATAACTACTACGAATGGTTCTACACATTATACGTTACTCACTGGCGCGCAGCGACGGAATGCAAAAGCGGGCAGAAGTTCGGAGGTAATCTCATGTTCGGAACACCTTAGGACTGATTTTTCAAAACTCAAGTAGATTCATTCAGCAGATGTGTGCGAATGCAGATTTAAATTAATTTTATCATTTGGTTTGTCATGGTTGGCTTGTGCTTTGTAGTGGGCTTTTAGTTTAATTCAGGTTACTATTGTCTCACCATAACCTAATTCAGGTTTCTAGTTTGGATTAGACTAATTATCATTTTACTCAATATCTGTTTGTATTGTTCTCATTTGTGGGGCATTCAGGTCCGAATAATTTGAAGTTTATATGTTGTGGTTTAAATTTAATCAAGAGTGCTGACATTACTTTATTGTTGAACTCTTTTTAAGTTCCAGCTCGAATACAAAGAATGGCCCTATTTATGTTTTTAAATTAGGGTCACTAGTATTTTTTTTTTTTGAGGGAAAAACTGATAAAGTGCCAATTGTATTGGAGGTTACTTATTGAAAATTAAATGAAGTATAATTCCAGAAGCATCTGTCATTAGTACATTTTTTTTTCAATTCAATCCAATAATAATATATCTTGTCTCTGTAATGACTTCATATATTACTTGAATAAGTATACATGAGAGTTTAAAATACAAAAATTAAAGTATCAATGTAGTATTTCCAACTAAAAATATCAGAGATGATAAAAAGGCTGGACATGTTGGGTTATAGCCATCCTGGCTTTGTTTGTTGATATTTTCGGCATGATTTTCAGATTTAACTTATTTTAGATTTGTCAGATCATCGCTTGGTCGTTTTACCAGTTGGCTCAGTTCGTTCTTGTTTTCATATTTATATATTTCAATAACATATTCTGATAAAATGTTATCAGACCAGCTTCTATGATTAAAAAGAAAAATTGACGGAAGAGACTTAAGAGAGGTGCTTAAAAAAATTTGACGGAAGAGAGGGACGTCGCGCGCCATAAATTTTTTCGCGCGAAAAAGTTTAGACAATTTCAACGATGCAGCAGTTCTTCCTCCCAAGAGACGATTTAGTGTTAGTATTTAGAATATTTCGCCAAAAAAAAAAAGGAAAAAACATTTAGCATTAGGCAATAAGCACTCGGTTCTCGGTAGGATTTGCATCTTTATTTGGACGTGGGAAATTTTATGGTTTTAACTTTTAGTTATTATCTAATCTTTCATTGTATTAAATTAGTTTTTCCTTTTAAAAAATATTAAATTACTTCTATTTAATAAAAAAATCTAAATTAGTATTTAAAATTTTAACTATATCAAATAAATATTTGAATTCTTGAAAGAAACTAATTTGATCTTTAGATTAAAAAAACTAATTTAATTATTGAACTTTCATTTGTGAGGTGTCATTCTTTTAACTTGAATATCTCTTAAAAAAATTTAATGACTAATTTGGTGCAGATGAAAATTTAGGGTTCAATTTAATCTTTTTACGAAAATTTAGGAACAAAAATGAACTTTTACTTTGTATTTTATGTGAAAAAAATTGGGATAAAGAAAATGAATTTTTCTATTAAATGAAATATAGATAGTGAAATTTTAGTTTCAATATATATTCAAAAATAATCATTTTGTTATGCTATTATTTAAAATTTGTGATGGAAATTGATTAACACATACAGTGGCGGATCAGCATCTTGAATAAGTCTAGGCACACTAAATAAATTATAAAAATTAATATAAACACAAATTCACAACAAAACAGTTTTAATATAAAATCATATTAAATTTATTTTACTAATTCAATACTATTACAAAATACTGTTGCTTTTTACAACCACGAGTTTGATCAGCAAACTATAGTCAAAAGTTCTAAAATACCTTCCTAATTTCTAGTCAAAAGTATACAAAGAAAACAAAATCATTATAATAGAAGCAATAATCCTCGATGTGTCTTCTTATGTACTAGCGGATAAAGCAATTTTTTCCTCTTCGCAACTAGTTTCTCAACAAGATCACCTATTCCATTTAGTTGCGAAAACTCACCATCACTTTGCACATCAAGTATATAACATTCAAGTTGTGACTCCAAAACACAAAGCTCTCTTGTAGAGAAGTCATTTGAGTAAAAATTAGTCAATTCAATCAACTTCATTTTATCAAACGCATGAAAGTTATTCGATGGATTTAGACATGACATACATCGAAATAACTCTGTGCTTCCTTCTGTGAAGCGATTATTGAGTTCTTGAAGTATCATGTCAATCACAGCATAAAAAAAACTCAACACAATAGAAATGTCGATTAATCATACCTTCAACCCGTTGCTGTGATCGTTTGGCAACCCACATGTCCTCCATATTCAAAACATCAATTTTAAATGTAAAATAAAAAGACTGAACCTCATCCAACAAGGAGTCCCAACCATTATCTCGTAGGTCTTGCAAACGAAATTTCGCTATTGTAACCAATGACACCGCATTCATGATGTCTTGCTCCTTTCTTTGCAATGCTTGTGATAGCTCCTTAGTTATACCTAAAAATAAAATCAAATGTTATAAGAGCTTCTATCAAATTTGAAGCATTAGCTTTCTGTTTCCAATCTTCCCCCTTCTCCACAACATCCTTGAGCACTTCTAGAATAGAGTCAAACATCAAAAGTAAATTTACCATAGATTTATAATGTGAACTCCACCTTGTGTCGCCTGGACGTGCAAGACCAGTTTCTTGATTTAAGCCTCTTCCAGTTGGAAGGTCACCATCTTCAAGAGCCTCTTTTATCTTAGCAGCTTGCTTCTCACATAATTTGTCATGTCTTTTACATGAAGCCCCAACAATATTTTGCGCACTAGAAATCCAATTAAAAAGATGTGCAATGCGTTGATGGTTTGTAGCCACTACTATTAGAACAAGCTGGAGTTGATGTGCAAAGTAATGCACATAATAAGCAGAGCTATTCTCTTTCAAAATTAATGTCTTTAACCCGTTGAATTCACCTCGCATATTGCTAGCTCCATCATAGCCTTGCCCATGGAGACAGGAAAAACTTAACCCGTACTTACTAAAAAGCTCTTGAAGTGAGGCTTTGAGTGAGATTGCAGTAGTCTCTACCACATGGAGCGAGGTTATGAGCGATGTTTCGTCCTCTGATATGTTCATCAAGGCCCTTCTTACACTTCCAATTTTTATAACCCGTGATTGTAAAAGCATCTCCACCACCCTCTTGATTCTCCATCTTAAAAAGATAACAATACAAACAATATGCTGCATCCTTTTGTATACTATACTCCAACCATGAGGGATATTCATTGTACCATGCTTTATTAAATCTCTTTAACTTATCCCAAAAAGAGTTTGAGGGAAATTATGCACGGGCTGACAAGGACCCCTTTGTAAATATTCTCTTCTTATTTTATCATGATCATTTGGATGATAATTGGACATGGGTGGTCGAAGGCCATGATCAGAAGGGGCAACAAAGTTCGATTCAAAAGCTAATATTGTTCTCTTACGGCATGGTTCTTGATCTTTAGTACCAAATATGGGTTTAAGTGCCTTCTTAAAATACCTATCCATAACT
Source organism: Schoenoplectus tabernaemontani (assembly GCA_037127355.1). Taxonomy (NCBI): domain Eukaryota; kingdom Viridiplantae; phylum Streptophyta; class Magnoliopsida; order Poales; family Cyperaceae; genus Schoenoplectus; species Schoenoplectus tabernaemontani. Next base: position 21,165,990 of record CM073739.1, read on the forward strand.
GCAAAAAATCTTATCAGCAACCTAATAATTTCACAATTTCAGCATTATAATAAGTTAATACTAGACAATATAATGAAGGAAATCCAAATTTAAGTATTCAATTTCTCAAGGTATGAGGTGAATGAACTTTACATTCAAATTTCTCAAGGTCGTCTAATCTGAGTAAAAGAAATAAAATACTTTTGTTAAACACTCAAACCTAGTTACTAATGATACATCATACATCTTCCAGTTTTCTCTGGCATAACCATCATCATGATCGCAAATGTATATATGTTTAACAATTATTTTGTCAAAGCATTTTCTCATCCATTTCCTATTTCTCCTCTCCAAGATAATTGAATGATATAGATGAAATGTCTAAAATTCTAATTCTCCATAATCGAGTTCTAAATTGTAACATGTAAGTCATATACTGAGTTGTACCATATTATGGGCTTATGGCCGACCTAACTAAATTAAATTCTAAGTTCCCAAGTGAAAAATTCCATGTACTTTATGGGAATCAAATAAACCTGATTACGAATAAATTAACCGACACTCGAATACTCAATCGAAGGAATAAATTAGGAATCAAAGATTACCTTAGTAATTTCGTGTAGCCGTGGGGCCATGGGAGGCGTTAGGCGACAGAGGCGGAGGTGTGACGCGGTAGCGCGAAGGTGAGGCGCGGTCGCGCGGAGGTGTGACAGACTGACAGTGGCACAGAGGTCAGGAGGTGCGACAATGACGCGGAGGTCAGGAACGCTTATTTTGTGAACGAGTATGTGCGAATGGGTCAGAAGAATGAAAAGGAATATGGGAGACCCAACTTTTTAATCAAGCCCAAAAACTTATATAATTCCACCTCTATTTTTTCTGGGCTAGAATAAAAACTTTTTACTCGTATAATTTCGAAATTTAAGTTCAGACACTTAGGCCCTAAGCTTGCCTTGTGTGTGCATCCGCCACTGACACATGTAAGAAAGTTGCAATTACGCAAAAGGCGGACCCTGAACTGCAGAAGAGGGACAGCAGGAGAAAAAGGAAATACAGATAAACGGTGGGGTGGGTTCGACGTGGCAGGAGGGATAGAGAAGTTCATGTGGCTTTCTTCCTCCTCTTCCTGCACTGTGCTCGGAGACAACTCTTCCTGATCCGATCTCTCGGTGAGTCGTACACTTCGAGAACCTCTCACTGCCGAATGGAGAGAGCACACTGTTCGTCGATCTCCCCGCCCGAGGCCGATGCTGAAGGCGTTATTCGGAAGATAACTCCGGTTCTTGATCGAACCCGCTACAAAGGCCAAGCTGGTACTCTTGTTTCATCACTGTTATCCTCCTTTGAACTGAAGTTTGATTAATGTGGGGGTGCTTATGTAGGCGTTGTTACTGCATTTGTAGGTAAAATTGCAGTTATAGGCGGATGCCGCGAGTACACTGGTGCTCCCTATTTTACTGCTATATCCGCCTTAAAAATTGTTAGTTATTTCCTTTAGCTCAACATCTCTTGTTTCTATTGCGGTTGTTATGTTTTAATTCAGCAATTGAGGTAAGCTGGGAGCGAAATGGGTAAAGTTGACCCTTTTTAAGAATAAATTGCATAATTCATGGTAATCAAGGCTTAATTCGCTTCTGAATAAAGGTGTTTTTTATATATGTTGTTCCTGTCAAACAGAAAAGACTGTTAATAGTTGTGCACTACCTAAAATTTCAGCTTACTGGATATAAATTGAAGCACTTATTCTTAATTTTGTGGCAATAATATTTTGAACTAAATTTTACTGAGATCAGAATGCTTTGATGGTGTGATGCCAGGGTGCAGACCTGTCACATGTGTTCTGTACGAAAGATGCTGCAACAGTAATAAAAAGTTATAGCCCTGAGTTGATTGTACACCCTATTTTAGAAGAGTCCTACAGTGTCAGGTAATTTGGTTCACTGTTTTTTATTGTCCTGTAACAGCGTAGATTTTCAAAGCTGCCACATAGAAATTACATGCCAGCCTTGGCTTTTCAAAGTTTAAAATCGAAGAGAAGATAATAAAATGGCACCGATTAAAACTCAAGAGGGAAAAATGAAGAGCTTTAAAAAAGTTTTTACTGATACTAACTCTGGTACAATCTAGGTTAAAAATACTCTAAACACGGCAATGTTAGAATTACAATAAGCAAGGGAGTTGTTTAAATGAAGGTTACATGAGGCTATATATCTGATATTGAGACATGGCTGCTGAATTTGTTGGGGTTGATTGATTCGGGCTCATTCCATTTGAAACAATGTAGCTGCAAGGCTGGTCCATTTACATATGATACCGATACTGTAGTTACCCAGTTCAGTTTTAATCATATATTGGCTGAGATTGATCCTTGATCTGAGCTGATCGTAGTACTTAAAATTATTCCAGGGAAAATGAGAGAGAAGCTGTCTCTTATAAGGTCCTCACTGAAATCAGAAAGTGGCTGGAAAGATTTGACTGCATAGTTGTCGGTCCAGGTCTTGGGAGAGATCCATTTCTCCTTGTACGCTTCATTATTAATTCAAAAACATATGCTTAAATACAACTTTGTTGTGCTATTCTCTGCACAACTTGTGTTTTTTGTGCTACTTCTCCACTAACTACTTTCTGGGTTCTTATTCATCCTGGTACTATCTGAAAGATCGATTGCTGAAATTAGCCAAAATTATTTAAAATGTAAGGTGATTATTATTTATCAGTTAAGATGAGCAATAATCATAAAAATGATGACATTGTAATATATTATTGCTGTTTCTTTTGTCTTTGTTGGTGCCATCAGTACAAATGTATGTTTATGTAGAAAGGTAATATTTAGTGACACATTGAATTTCCCTCTTATTTCTGTCTTAAATGAACCAATGTGCCCTTCAGTTTGAAAATCATAGAATGAGATTTGAGATTTGATTTGTAGCATCTTTTGTTTTCTTGGTTTCAGAACTGTGTCAGCGACATCATGAGGCATGCGAGGCAGTTAAACATACCAACTGTTATTGATGCAGTAAGACTATTTCTCGAGCTATATGTGACATTACATTTGTGTGATATAATATACTTAATCAAATTTAGATGACTTGACAGATATTTGTACAATTGCTATTTTGCATTTTTTTCAGTGCTTTTTAAAATATGCAAGTTAAATCTCAGTGACATCTTGGTTGTACAATTGAACCATAAGTTTTCCCAGTCTTCCTTGTTCAACTTTCCCTGCTGTGCAATTAGGTGTCATGTATACACTTGTGCTGTAATTGATCTTGATTTGTAAATATCAAACTTTGACGCTTCAGCCTCAAATTATCTTGATATATTTTACATGCTAATATTTTTTGTTCATACATATATACTACTATATATATATGTGTTCTATACAAAATGAAAAACTATGTTGTACAATTTGTAGGATGGGCTATTTCTTGTTACAAACAATATTGACCTTGTGAAAGACAATTCTCTGGCAGTAATGACGCCAAACAAAATGGAGTACAAACGCTTAGTAGAGAAAATTCTCAATTCTGATGTCAATGAGGACAACCCATCTGAGCAGCTACGCCTTCTTTCTCAAAAGTATTTTTTTTCTTAGCAGTATTTTTTTATACTCTGAAAGACCACTTTTTAGTAGGTTTAATGATTAAGTCTTGTTGTAAGTGTTCTTTTTATGAATTATTGGAAAGGGCCTGGATAAGTTCGATCCCTTTATATTTAAACTTACTTCTACAAAATCATATCACAAGAATTAATTCAACTAAATTATCATTTGTTCTTATTTACTTTATATATTTGTTTATTCCACCTTTTTGTTCCTGCTAATTAAATAGGATTGGAGGGGTTACTATTTTGCGAAAAGGAAAAGAGGATCTTATCAGTGATGCTGAAACAGGTAGTGCTCCATACTCCTTGTTACTATAAATCAAGCTTTATGTTTAGGTACAGATCCCTTGACAATTGGTTATTTGACATTCTTGACAATGGATTTTTAAATAAATATGAAAAAAAAATAGAAAAAATAAAAAAAAACTTTATAGATATGTTATTTTACTTATATTATAGATTGATAGTGTTTCAAATTTCATGCAATTTCATTATCGTTTGATGGTCCATCAACCGTTCAATTGGATTTTTACAAATTGCATAAAATTTTGATGGTCTTTGATGGACTATCAAACGATAATGAAATTATATGAAATTTGAAACACTATCAATCTATAAGTTAAAAAAACATATCTATAAAGTTTTTTCTATTTTTAAGATTTTTTTCGTATTTATATAAAAATTCATTGTCAAGATTGTCAAAATAGCCATTGTCAAGGGATCTCTCTCCTTTAAGTTTTCGCATGACTAATTGACTAGTAAACTGTCATCCATTTGTGAGTTTGATATCTGAAACTTTGAAAGCTCATATAAATTGAGATTTGATGTGAAAATTGATTTTATGTTTTTCAAGTTACAAAGGTGAGCATAGTTGGATCCCCTAGGCGCTGTGGTGGTCAAGGTGACATCCTCTCTGGAAGGTTTGTGCAATGCCCCTAACCCCTCAACAAAAAAAAAAAGGAAAAAGAAAGGAAAAAGGGAAACAATTTGATTAGGTTTCATTTCCATAAAGATCGGTTGTTTTAGTGCAGGGTTTGCCACACCCAACGCAACTCTCCTCCTTTATCCTGACTTGGACAAGTTGTACAGAGATTAGTCTACACATGCAGAGTTTAAAAAAAAAAAAACTGAATTTGGCCGGTGGGCTTAGAGTAAACTGAATTTGCAATATAGGTTAATGCAGAAAAGAAACAAGCTTAGAGTTCATTTATTTAATGAAGAGATGGGGCTTGATGTTCCTGCTGACAAGGAGTTGCTTTGGTTTATTGTACCTGTTAATATAGAGTTTTTTTCTATAATTTCTTGATGTTCCTCTATGCTCCAGTGTTGCTGTATTCACATCATGGGCACGGAACTATCTCATGTCTGGCACAACATCTGAAAAGAGGTTCTTGTTGTTACTATTGTGTTTCACTTTATTGGACATAAGCTTCATGCCCAAGTTTCCCCTTTTCCCACAAATAATTGCTGAATTGTTCTGCATGAACTTACCAGTTTAAATCCCTTGATCCTTGGTTGTGTGGCGGGTTCAATTCTCCTCAGAAAAGCTGCAACAGCAGCTTTTGCAAGCAGAAGACGTGCCACCCTGACAACTGACATTATTGAGTTTTTAGGCCAGAGGTAAAATTTTAAGAGCATTTTTGTTGCTAAATATGGGTAAATGTGAATAACATATTTTTCAAATAGTGCCCATGAGTGCACCATTATGGATGCAACATCAACTTTTTTGGTAATACACTTGATCATGATGACAAACAAGTGAAAAAATACATTATGTTGCTTTTTGGACTTTTGGCCTTTTTTCTTGAGATAAAGATGGGAGTCTAAGTTAGCTAGAGGTGGCAATCGCCAATCGGGGGGTCGGGTCGGTTCGGGTTCGGGTTCGGGCGGGTCGGGTAAGTTTGACCAAAAAAATTTATTAGGTCACAGGTCGGGTCGGGTTTCAGGTCGAACACTATCAAGTTTTTTCAAGTCTCAGGTCATTTTGGGTCGGGCCGGGTTGGATTTCGGGTTCTTATGAGCTTAGATCATTTCGGGCTTCGAGTCATTCGGGTTCGGGTCGGGTCGGGTAAGTTTGACCAAAAAAATTTATCAGGTCACAGGTCGGGTTGGGTTTCAGGTCGAACACTATCGGGTTTTTCAGGTCTCAGGTCATTTCGGGTCGGGCGGGTTGGATTTCGGGTTCTTATGAGCTTAGATCATTTCGGGCTTCGAGTCATTCGGGTTCGAGTCGGGTCGGGTCGGGGTTCAAGTCATTTGATATCGGGTAGTCTCAAGTTTCGGGTTGTTTCAGGCCGAGTCGGGTTCTTTTTGTCATGTTTTATTTTAGGTCGGGTTGGACTTCGGGTCATTAGATTTTAGAATTTTTTTTTCAGTTAATTTAATTAAAATACACAATAAAAGTAATAAAATAAAATAAAAATTGTGCATGAAATAAATATACAATTATATACATAATTGTAGTTCAATTGTATTTAAATCTTTTAAAATCAGGTCGGGTCGTTCAGGTTCGGGTCGAGTCAGATTTTGAGTCATCTAATTTCGGGTTGTCTCGGGTTTCGGGTAGTCTGATCTTGGGTCATCTCGGATTTCGAGTCGTCCGAGTTTGGATCAGGTCGGGTTGGGTCATGTCTAGCCACTTTAATTTCGGGTTATCTCGGGTTTCAAATTGTCTCGGGTCTCAGCCACTTTAATTTCGGGTTGTCTCAAGTCGGGTTCAGGTCAATTTGACTTTTTGAAAAAATCGGGTCGGATTGGGTTCGGACCCGGATGGGTCGGGATGGTTTTTCGGGTCGGGTCATATTTTGCCACCTCTAAAGCTAGCTAACTTTAAATGTCCATAAAGGACTCCCATCCGAATATCAAATCTGCAATCTCCCACACACAAAGAGACTTTTGGCCTTTTGTTTTGAATTAACCTTCTCGTTAAAATAAGACGACGTCAAAATAATTGAACAAAAAAGGAGATTAAGGGACTAGTATGTGTGTTGCAGTTTTTTAGCTGTTTTCTTAGCATTTCACATATATTAATTTATGAATTTGTCTGTTAACTTTAGTTATATACCCCAGGTGAAAAATAGCACAATAACTTTTGTATGTAGTGAGCGTAAGCCTGTCATAAAAATAAGAAAAGCAGTTGAATATAAATTAATAACATACAATTTAATTCATTGTTCTTGCATTATTGTATGATATTATTTCCAGTTTGGAGGAGATATGTCCAGCTGAGTAAAGTGCCTTCTCCAAATTTCAGTTTTCAAATAGAGGTATTCTCTTGTAGGATTTGTAGTTATGGTTGGTTTTTTGTTCTTAATTGAGGATTTTGTATAATAATGTGGCATAAGAGGAAAGTTTATGTGACAGTTTAACTTTGTTTTTGTAAATTTGTCAAAAAAATACACAACTGTGTGGAGGTGCATTGGTAATATTCCTTATTTGTTCGACTGTACAATTACAATTATCGGTTCAACATCAACTATATTTGATACCCAGGCCAAGATTTAATTGTGGTTTCCGGCATACCGCAGGCTATTGTTATCAGTGAAGGGTCAATGCTGTGGTCAATGGAACATCTGCTTCAGTTAGCCATCTGGTACAATTTGAAATTTACCAAATGCAATATGCATTTTTTTTTTGTACACGGACATGATAGTAGTAAATGTGTCCCCAGTTTTGGTGCAATGTCAACTATGCAGTCCTGTGACTCTGTGAGGGAGATCTGTGTTTAAAGTATTTTAATTGTCTTACAAAGATGAAAAGAACGCATAACACAGAAAATTATTGTTGGTTGTTGGATGTTACCAATGTTTTCATTCATCCGTAATGTTTGGTTCTGATGCATATTTAAATCTGCGCAAAAAGAAAAAAAAAGTACCGAAAATGTATGAAGCCGTGAAGCTGTAAACGCTGTGATTTATAGTGTCTCACGTTACCTAGACCTACTGATTTATGATCAACTTCCAACAGATGAAATTGAGAAGCGACTGTATCTACAAGTTTTTAGTAAAATAGAAAAAGAAAAGAAAGTTGCATGTGAAACCAAATATGTAGCAGTTCCAGTTTGCAAATTCACATTCTCAGAACGCCGTTGTGACTGTTTTGTCCACAATTTAAATCTAACGGTTATTGTGAATTCAAACAGTTACTGTATCCGTACGGTACTTTAGAGCAATCAGACAGTGCTCGCTGCAATTTTATATTTTTTATGTATTGTAATTAATGTTCAGCTGGATGTCTTTTCTCTTATCATTTCTAACAAAAATATATTATTATTAATATAGAAAACACTTTGATAGAAACTAATGCACATGACACTTATCTGAAATAAGAGCGACGAATAATTTCCTAAATTCCCTCAAATTGATCATTTGGAACGTGAAAATCACGTTTTACAATTTAGCATTTTGATGAGTAAAACATTAAATTAGATGGAAGTAAATAAGAGTGAAGGGAAGGAGAGTAAAATAGAGTTCGTATTCGGGTCCCACTAGGACATTTTATTAAGAAATTTTGTTTGATCTTTTCAAAATAAATGTCGTGCTATAAAATTGTCCAGTTTTTAACTAAACTAGGGTTGTAATTTAGGTTTCCCCCGACAATATATTCCTCAAATAAATAATTAGTAATATAAAATTTTAAATATATTTAATAAGATTTATATTAAAGAAAATTTAGATAATATTTTTAAATGCTAAAAAATAATTATAGTTACAAGAATAATTATTATAATAATAAATAATATAACTGACATATAATAATTTATAAAGAATGATATAAAAAGTTAGATCATTTTAGGAGTTAAGTTTCACCTTAAATATAATATACCTTACTTTAAATGAGGAGAGAAAAATTATTTTATATGAACTTTTGAATTTAAAAAAATAAAAAAATTTAAATAAAATTAATGTGTAAAAAATGATGATATGATATGTTTTAAAAACTTGAAAGCTAATCATCTTTATGTATTATAAATATATAGCAGTTTGTATCGGTCATAGTTCATACCTACTACCATTAAACAATGTTATCCTATTACAACTTTTTTAGAACATATCAAAACGAAATGATACGAAGGATCTCCTAATTTCATATGTGTAATAAATGCAGTAAGCATTTTAAAACGTTTTAAACTATCAAGTAGAAATGAATTTAAGATGAATTAAAATTAAAATATTTATGAAAATATTTTAAAGTTAAAATATTAATTTTTTCAACACTTTTTATATAAATTATTATATCTATTTATTTTACTACTATCAAAAAACATAATAGATCAATATCTTTTACGGAACCGTAAAGGATAGAATGAACGGCTCAATGAAGGAAAAGAAAGACAAACGACTTTAATTTAAATTCACGAAGTCTTTTTAATATTAAAAAACAGACAACACTCTACTTTATAAGTTTATATAGTACCACAAAAAATATGGATCCAAACATAATTGCTTCATGGTGATTTAACTTCTTAGTCCGCTTTATTTTACTATACTTGTCATAGAAATTTTGGAAAGATTTTTTCTTTACGCGAGCCTATCATTTTATTATCGCACAGTCCATTTGACAGCGAATGTTAAATCGAAACAGGTCGAATACACACGAAAATGAAAGGAACGAATCCGAAACCGGCATAATAATCGATCCAAACCCATAACTTAAAACTGTTTATGACATGATGCGAAACGACACCACGACACAGCGGTCATTTAAGGGAGGTGACGCGGGAAAATAAACAAGTCCAAGTTCTCTATGACCATTTCTATATAATTATCTGTATAGCAAATAACTGACTTGAGCTTACTGTCATGGGGACCTACTGAACGGGTGATCGATATAAAATTTAAACTAATAGTTGCATCTGAAAAATCTAATATCACAGAATAACTTCCATTTTCTTTATCGGGCCTCGTTGTGCTGTCAAGCTTTTAACCAGCACAGAAAAAAAAACAATACTTGCAATGAGGTGAGCAAATAGATAGCTTCCTCGTCGAGTGGCAAGACGCTTCGCTTTTAATTCGAAGCCTCCATTAATTGAGGTACGATTTCAGCATATGTTTTCCCTTTTTCAATACTATTATTGTTTTCGTTTTGGCCTTGTCCGTTGTTTTGGATTGAAGTTGTGTAAGGTACTAAGGTTGGTTCTATCTTGCCATTCTAAAGGTATATGTTTTTATATTCATCAGGCGGTAGTTTGATATTTTGTTTCAAAAAAAAAGTATTGTGCAATTGCTGCTCTAAAACTTGAGATGATAATCAAGTTTGTAGGTTAGGAATCTTTTTTTTGTTTCTCTTATCTTTCAGATCAGAGAAAATGTTCAAATGGGTACTTTTGTTAGAAATTTTGTACTAAAAACAGGTTATCCTCTTGCCCGGTTGTGATTTTGTGAACTTGTAATACTCCTGTGTCTCAAATTAAATATCTAAGACTAAGAGATCTTATTTTCCAAACTCAAAATTTTTCCTTTCTTATTTTCTTTCATGAATGAAGGGCTCAGGATCCTCTCTATTAAATAAATCCCAACCTAATTTGTAAGTCCTAGAAAAATCCAATAATGTTTTTCTTCTCTCTATATATATATACATATAAAAAGACTCAGTGTCCTGTACCAGTCTGACTTCTTTAGTCAAAAGCACTGCTAGCATATCTGAAAAGGTCTGAGTTGGTTGATGAACTTCAAATGGAATCTTCAGAATTTGTTTTATTATAATATTATTTATTGTTTTTTCTGAGGAATTCTACAGAATTTGTTAGAAAATAAAAAAAAATGACTCTGAAAAGGTCTAGGCTGAAAAACAATGAATGACAAATTTAATTCTCCGTAATTTAAGCCTTTCTTTCTCCTCATGCCCATGTTTTCCTACTTTCAGGTTTATTGACTTTGGACTTGGAAGACAATGAGTTCTCGCAGTATAGTTGCTTCATTGATACAGCGTTATGAAGCAAAAAATGAGAAGAGTCTGACGGAAAGTCCAATTGCTAGTCCAAATAAGAAGGATAACACAAAGATCACAAATACTTCACCAAGATCAGTTATTAGCAAGACTCTGTCGTGTGTTAGTACTGACAGCTCGGATGTTGAGTGTTCCTCTCATAGTGAACAATTATCTTCAGATCTCTCTCTGTCCCAAGAAGGTATTTGCCTCTCTAAATCAGATGAGAGTTCAAATGAAAACTTAACACTTGTTAATGATAGCTTGTGGTTTTTTTTTTCATGACAACTATGTAGATATTTGGGTTTCTTCATTAGACCTAGATGAAGAAGATTCAGAGTTGATAGAAGAAGAGAAAGATATGGGCAGCTTTGATGCCAATTTTCCTAGCCCATCCTTCAACGCCATGTCAGAATGCGAGGATTTTTGTAAGGATGAACTGGACAAGTTGGTCTTTGATTCCGACATTGAGGAGCCCATCTTCTGGCCTTTTGAGAATGAGTCATATAAAACCCCCGATCTCGATAAATTCCTTTGTGTGTCGCCACGTAGAAATATGTTGGAAATGGATAAACCAGTTAAATCTGGTTTGGATCCAATCAAAGTGAAACCTCACCAGAAAAATAATGGGTTCATAGACACAACAGTAAATGAAAGAAAATTTGTTCCAAACCCTGAACCAAATTTGACAAACACTCTGACCAGGGCTCAACAAATTCCGAATATGCCCTCTAGATTGGGGAGATTGAGTAATGCATCTAATGACTTGCAATATAAAAACTTGTTTCCCACCAAAGGTGCTAGAGAGCGTAATCTTATTAAGCCTTTTAAAAATCTTATACAAGGAGGTTTAAGAACCTTCAAAGAAAGTTCCATTGAGAAATCAATTGGGTTGCATGAATTTGACGGTCACGAAGGAATTGAAGAACATGGAGCTGATAATGATATTCCTCTTTGTGGGTCACCTTGGCAGATTGCTAGCGTGATGAAGTTTGGCATGCAAAGAATAAAAAGAGGCACAGTTGGAATGCTGTAATCAAACAGTTACTCTCTGGTTTTAGATCCTGTCTCTTGAGTTTATAAATTATTACCAGTTGTAGGAGTTCTATCACACAACTGTTGGGGATAGGAGCATTTTGCTTTTAATTTGTATGTATCTTTTTGGTGTTCTACTAGATCTAGGAATGTCTATGGTCATTTTCATAATTTCACTGTTACATTTTGATGACCTGCAGATAATATGAATATTTGCTTATTTGAATTTGTCGACTATGAAAATTTCCTATACACTTTTACTAAATACCATAGAAATTAAAAACGTTGGATAAAATATTCTAGATAGAGAATTGAAATGGACCGGACGGTCCAACCCGTTCGAATCGGACCGTGGACTATCATGTGCCTTACCTTGGTCCGGTCCAACGGTAGGCTGGTTCTCCTTTCACCCGAAAATGGACCGTGTCGACCCGTTCCGTGCGGACCCATGGACCGGACCGTGGATCGTGCGGAACCGTGAACCGGACCGGATCCCCCCCCCCCCCCCAATTACAACTTTTTATCATTTTTGGTATTTTTATAATTTTTTTAGTATTATTCGATTTTTAAATTATTTAAAAATATATAATTAATTCGATGAAAATTATTATTTAAAATTGATAAATTTATTTTTCAACTTTTATTATTTTTTACAATTTTCTGAAATTTTATTTTTTTGGAAATTTTTTAATTTTTTAGTATTATTAGATTTTTAAACAATTAAGAATAATAATTCGAATTAGTTAAAAATTATTATTTTTTCCAATTCATTAAAAAAACGGACCGGACCGTCCCGTCTTGTCCCATGGGGGTCCTGCCCCGGGGGTCAACGGTGAGATGAGTTCAGTTTTTTCAAATTTGAACTGTTTAGAACCGGCCCATATGAACTATGTGGGACCGTGAACCGCCCGAGTTTGCACATTTGTGTCACTTATGAGTAAATTCTCCACTCTATATCCAAAGGCGGGGACTTGGAGCTTAATGCATCAACTGTTAGAGAGAATCAGGTCCCTATCCATACCCCTGTCCTGAATAGCTTTGATTGCCATACAAATCGCATGAGCCTCAGCCTCTATGGACTATGGGATTAGATACCATTATGTGAGACAATCCATATTCAACAAACGAACCTTGATCAGTTATGATGTACGCCGGCGCCCCCCTGATTTGGTGGTTGAAAGGAACCATCCACGTGAATCCGCAAGCTCATATCTGTTGAACAGCCCACCTGTGGCAAGTTAGAAATCCTGCTTCGCCCACACAGACACTGAAATTGTTGTACCGACTAAATCAGATTTTTTTTATTTTAGTAAATAAAATAAATAAATAAATAAAACTAGTCACCTCTCTCCTAACTTTTGCATATTTAGTCAGATCCGAGTTTGAAACTCGGGTCCGGATTTTTTTTTACACAGAAACGTAAAAAAAAACGGACCCGAGTTTCAAACTCGGGTCCGGATATTTTTTTTATGTTTGTGTGTTATATTAAAAATAAAACACAACAATCAATAGATTGATCTAAAATATTACAACAAAAATTAAAATAAAGTTTTATAAAGCAAAATATAAGCACGATTAATACATTGTTCAAAAATAGTGTCAAACAAATTAAAATATTACAACAACAATTAAAATTCAATTGTTCTGGTAAATATAACAATAAAAAATATAAACACACTGGTAATCTAAATCATGCTCTGTTGGAATGAGCTCGACCTCGAGTTGGCAGCCTGTTGATACGATCCTCCATTTCATCCATAACCATTGGAATGCGTATCTTCCTTCTCCTTCCTTTGTTGATTTTTGATGGATCTGGCCTGATGGCTGGACCATTGTAAATTGGCTAATCTCGTTTATTGTTGATCCGTATTCAAGCCGCGTGCACATTTTCTGCTGACGAGGCTCTGGATCTGTCGAAAAATAAATTTCCAGTTGGAAGCTCTTGCAACAGTAACAATAGCGATTTTGAAGAAATGGTTAGCTGAAGGAAGATGAAGAAGAAATGTACTGGGTATGCTATATAATAGCATGATACTGGGACCGAGTTTAAAACTCAGTTCCAGGTGTACTGAGCCGAGTTTAAAACTCGGTCCAGACACCTGCAATTTTCAAATGTACTGAGTGTGTTTATTTTAATTTTTGTTATAATATTTTAGATCAATCTCTCGATTTGTTGTGTTTTATTTTTAATATAACACACAAATGTAAAAAAAATATCCGGACCCGAGTTTGAAACTCGGGTCCGTGTTTTTTTTACGTTTCTGTGTAAAAAAACCGAACCCGAGTTTCAAACTCGGATCTAGCTAAATATGCAAAAGTGAGGAGAGAGATGGCTAGTTTAATTTATTTATTTTTTTCATTTACTAAAATAAAAAAATGTGCGACTAAATTGTACCTGTATAAGAAAAATCATTAGCTAAGAAGAGCACTCTTGCCATCTGTGCTTGGCTGCACCATATATATAGATTTTCTTTGATCGACTTCATACGACCAACTGTGCACCGTTTCATCTTATCAAAATCTTAATTGATACTTTTATTTACTTTCATTACCGCTCAATCGTCAGGTTATGTCTTAACTAGTCAATTCATTTCTTCGTCAAATTGATAAATCAATAAATCATAAAATTTGTTTTGTCTATCTTATTAAGATTTAAATAAATTCGAAATTGAATAAATTTTAATTTGATCTTTGAAGTTTATTTCTAGGTATTGAGTTTGTTTCTTGAATGTTGTATCATTTATTCGATATTTTAGTTCTATCAATTGATCTCATTTATATCTAAAATTTATATATTGGTTTATCGATCTATTTTCTATAGTCATTTGTATCAGGTTATTTGTCTTATTAGAGTTAAATGGTCTTTGATTATACATATTAGTTATTATTATTAAATTAAATTTGGCGGTTTAACATATATAGTAGTACGCAAGTTATTTTCAATTATGAACAACAATTAGAACAAATCGCTAAATAGCAAGATATATAAATGAATGATTAATTCTCTATTAATGCGATAAATGACATAATTCAACATTTAAATTATAATTCATATACTTTTATAGACAGAATTTTTAGACATGAAGTAATTATGTTTGCCATGAAATAAAAATATGAAAAATATAATATATTTGATTATTAAAATTAAAGTCTAAGAACACATAAATCATATAAAATAACAAAATATAAATTAGAACTCACAATTCTGAAGAGCGTCATCTTGAAGCGGAAAATAGCAGAAGCGAAAACTAGCGGAACCGAAAATACTGATTTTCAAGGATTTTTCTCAGACATAATGAGGGATTAATTAAGGGTTTTCTTTCTACTATACTCCTTTTTCTGTTTTTCATTAGTGGACGAAATATTTATGAGTAAATATTCATAACTATAGAATATAAGCCCTTTATAGAGACTGAGTCAACCCCTAGGATCTAATACAACGAATTTGAACATCTGAATTTTTCATCAAAATACATATACACTATTCAGATGCACCATTTAATTAATTATCTAATATCTACAAATAAGCGTGGCACATAACTATTAATAGTAGGCTGTACATTAAATATTATAATATATAAATATTCTAGCATTCTCCCACTTGGCCTAAATTTTAACATTATAATGAAGCACACGTTCAAAACTGACCAATATAATATCATTAACTCAAACCTTATTCAGTTATAAACACCAAACCAAACTAATGCAATCAAAGTAACTATAATCATAATTTGATCCACATTGATTATAGTAGTGATATTATTTCCAATAAATGGTTAATAAAATTTATTTGATCCTCATAAATCAAAATTTACTTAAATTCAATAAGAAAAATAATAACAATGCGTAATATAAAATATAAGTAAATATTATAAATTCAAAATCAATATACATAAATTAAGCTTCAATACATAAACGAAATATTGTGCATTACAATAACATCACAATTCATTTATCAAACTCATATCGATAACATACTCTTTGTAAAAAGTAAGTGGTAATGCTTGTGTTAGTGAATCAACTAACATAGCTCTTATATTAATATATTGTATGATAATAGTATCATCTTTGACTTTATCTCTAACAATAAGCTATTTGATGTCAATCCATTTAGAAGCACCGCTTGATTTATTATTTTTAGAGAAAAAAAATAGCAGTCTCATTATCACAAAGTAAAGTAAGTGGTCTCATAATACTATATATCACTTGAAGTCCGGGTATAAAATTCTTCAACCAAAATACTTGTCCAGTAGCTTCATAACATGTCATAAATTTTACTTGCATAGTGAAAGATATTGTTATAGATTGCTTAGCACTCTTCTATGAAATTCCCCCTCCCCCCCCCCCTACAAGTATGAATATGTAATATGATGTGGATTTTTTGATGTCAATGCAACCATAAAAGTCAGAATCAGAATGACCAATAACCTCAAGATTATCCGACTTCATGAAAGTGAGCATATAGTCTTTAGTCCCTGTAAATAGAATAAATTTTCTTAGCAACTTTTCTATGGTTCGTTCCCAAATTTGTTTGATACCGGCCAAGTATGCCAACGATAAACGCAATATTAGAACATGTACAAACTTATGCATACATTAAACTCTCTATTACCGAAGCATAAGGAATTTGTTTTATTTGTGCACGTTCTAAATCATTTTTAGGACATTAAAACTTACTGAATTTGTCACTCTTGACAATAGAAGCAACACTTAGAGTGTAATTTTGCATATTATAACATTTAAGTTTTTTTTTTTCAATATATACTTTCTTAGATAAACATAAGATATCACGAGACCAATCTCGTTAAAAAATGAAAAAAAAGATACCTTTTAATTTAAGTAGAAAAGAAGGATAATTTTGTTATAATTGCTATGCTATGCTAACTATGTCACTTGCTAGTTTTTTTTATAACTTGAATGAAGTTGGGTTGGAATTCAAACATTTTTTTGAATCTCAACTTCAAAAAGATCTCTTTTTATTTTATATGAAATGAATGGATATCTACTTATCTTTTCTTATTTTAGATTTTTAAAGCGAAGGAATATGTTGAATTGGTAAACTAGAGAGGACCGAAGATTCAGATAGAGAATCCAATTATGTCAAAAAGAAAACTTAAGTTGCGCCCCAAAAAAGAGTTTTTTTTTTCTCTTTTTGTAGGAATGAGATATATATGCGTCTTATTTCTATTATCAGAAATATTTTTCAAAACAAGAAATAGAAAATAAAGAGAGTGATTCTACAATGTTTCAGATTAGAGGAACTAATATCTAAAAAAATATCTCAATTCTGATGTAAAACACAACAGTTTTATTTAAGATGCTTTGTCTCTTTTGTTTAGCCTTCATTTTTTTTAATAATGCTGAAAACTATATGTTAGTTTTTATTTATTTTTGGAAACTACTTACAAAATATTAGTAAACAGTAACAAAAGAAACTCTTCTTACCTAACAACAGTAGTAGTATAAAATATCACCACAAAACTATGAAAACATATCGACAGTAACCGAAGTCGGATATTTTTAGCCTTCATTTATATTAAAAGAAAATTAAGTCCAATTGAAATAATATTCTAGGTATTTTTCAACAATGACATAATATCTAGCATTTGAGCTGAAATTGAAAACAGGTTGCATATTCCATTAACTATAGTAACAAAACTTACGAGCAATTCGTGTACAGACAGATTTTAATTCATTAATTCATGAATTATTCACTTAAAACTTGTATTATTCGTATATTTAACAAATATTATGTATTATTCGCAAATTTTATCAAAAGTTTGGCGCCAAAAGAGTTAAATTTTCATTTTTTTTCACGTGGACGTGAACGTAGTAATAAGTTTGTGATTCAGGAAATATTCTACGAGATCAAAAAATAAAGATTCAAGTATCATACGAATATAATTTGGGAATAGTTAAATTCATATAATATAAATAAAAAATTAGGTTATTATGTTATATATAATTAATGATCAAATTTGCTACGAATTGAAAAATATAGTCAATAAAAAGCTTTTAGTATGCACATCGATAAATTCATATAAAAAACTTTTAGTATGATACAAAAAAATTGTATGTTTGAAAATTTTGAAGTATTTATTTTATAATTTTAAGATGACGCAATAATAATAAATAATATATTTTCTAAGTCATTTAAAAAAAATCAAAACTAATGCTTAAAAAATTTAAAACATAGTAAAATTTTATATCTCATTGTATTTTGATGTAAAAAATTTATTGAGATTAATATTTAGAAATAATTTAGCTATATTTTTAAATCCGTAACAAATTTAATCATTAATTACACGTAGTATCATAAACCTAACTCTAAATAAAATATATATTATAATGTTAAATCTTTAAATCTTTAAAAATATATAAAAAGAATATAAAATATCAATTAAAATATTATATAATATATTTTTCTGAAAATATTTATTCACAAATAAAATATTTTTGATGAAAAATCACATTATATATTAAATTGATGAATTATTCATGAAATATCCAACTATCCAACTAAATATAAAAAACAAATTATTCATAAATACAATGTGGATCATATTACTATGAATGTGAACCCAAAAAGAGTGTTTGTCTCTGTAGAACTGTAAATTTTACTCAGAAAAAAAATCGCTCTGGATCTAAACACTATTTTAATACTAACGTAATATACTATTAAAAACTTTTAAAAACTAGCGTAAATACTATTTGCCTAATCGTAATACTATTCCCTTTAAAAACTAGGGAAAATCAATTATATACCTTTCAAAACATTATAATTTGGATATTTCTCCATCAAAACTTTAAATTTGGATATTTCCCCATCACAACTCGAGGCTAACTTAGATAATTTTTTTGAGCAATTATCATATCCTGATACTATACATAGGCCACATATCAAAAGGCCAAAAATAAAAATAAAAATCATATACAATCGTAAGGATTTGGAGAAGAAAAAATTAAGATTGAAAGTTTAATGGAGAAGATGAGATGAGAGAAAAGGGTACTTTAGCTTTATCTCTTTTTTTTCTGGAACGAAGTCGTCGATATTCCCTGATACCGAATTTGCCAGCATTAACCAAATATCCGCCACAAGGAACAATTACACAGACAGCTACAGATACCGGGTCACATGTCAAAAACATTTTCAAGTCGTTTGATTTAACAAGCAGACAATTATACTGCAAATTGAAAGGTAAAGGAAATGTAGAAGCTTGTTCGAGGCCATGAACAAAACTGAAAGAATTTGCCAGGCACGGAGAACTACGTTTAGCTGTTGCCAACCTTCAATGCAAAGAAATCACTATTGGTAATATTATGTGACTTTGCTCTGCGAATTGGCTTAAAATCTTCTTCAAAATAAGCACTATGAAAAAGGGGAATAATCAAAGAAAACTGTAGCAGCTTGTTCGAGGCCGTCACAAAACCAAGAAATCTGAGCGGCACGGAGAACTTCTAAATATAATATCCCTTTGCTCTGCGAATTGGCTTCTTTACTCGAAAACAACACAAGATTTAAGACCAGATCGATTTTCATCTCAATAAATAAAAATAGTAGGTAGTATCAGCAACTTCTAAAGATTTTAAGCACTAGAAAACGAAGAGAGATTCGAAAAGCACTAAATTGCTGAAAACATAAAGCGAGAAAAAAAAAAAAAAAAAAATTGGAGAAGCGCATGACCTCCGTAATAAACCCTAGAAGAAACCATTTCTCAGTGACTGAGCGATGGATAGGTTTTTATATAAGAAAAGAGATGGTGAAAAGAGGGATCTGGGCCGGACTTATAAATTATGGACTGGATTTGGGCCGGACTCTAACTCAAGAGAAATGGATACATCCATTTTATTTGTATTATTTGATTAAAACACAAAATAGGAAGAAATAACGTATCTTCTTCTCCCTCACTTCTTTGGTGGATATATATTCCTACAGCTCAGTCTTTCTTCTAAGGTCCTCTCATTCTTTCAATTAAAATTTTCAAAATAAATTCGATAAAATTCATATGATCTTTGTTCAAAAAAGTCAATCACTTCTGTTACAAAAAAACCAAGCATGATTCTGTTGTCTTTTTAACCATTTTAATTAATTGCCTTATATATTTTTACAAATGACTATCTTATACTTTCATTTTGAATGTAAGTCCATCAACATATAATTAGTGCTCTGTAAAAATTCTCATTCTTCATCGAAAACTCTTAGTCAAGCTCTTAATTTATATTGATAAAAAAATAATTCGTTACAAATAAGGGTTTTAAGAGCAAAGTCTTGAAACAAAAATGGAGAAAAGACCCTCATTAGTTCGGAGGTTGGCTTCTAAAGAGTTAAAATAAAAAGAAGAGATTAGAAACAATAAGTTTGAAAAAAAAATTAACCGATAGGTGACTAAAAGAATTATTAATATTAATACTTTACTCAAGAAAAAAAATAACCGACATGCTTTTAGTTTTAAAAGATGCAAAACTTCAAACAATCTTAGATCAAGAATATGTTTGGTGAGTGGTCTTTTTGAAAATTCATTTTTTATTTTTTTTTCTATTCACTCTATAAGAAAATAAACTTTAAATGAGAGTTGATAGGAAAGACTTCACCCGAAAAAGAAAAAAAGAATGAGTTTTTCGTTTCATTGTTAGAACCCATCCAATCTCTTATTCATTCTCATAGAGTTCATAACATGAAATTCTCTCCTTTCCGAAAAAAGAAAAGGCGCGAAACAGAGGACGACGACGATACATCAGATGCAACTGATAATTGAGGTGCGGATACAAAGGAATTTTTTTTCTTTTTTTATTGCATTGCTGTTGAGAAAACGAAGAGACATTCATATTTCTCAAAGCCAAAGATACAATAGTTAATTAAGTACTATTATGAGTGAAATGATATGTTATATAATGTGTTATATAATGTAGGGATCTACCCCATAATAATTCTGGCCTCTTTCTTCTACCGGCTCACTTCCGCTTGTAAAAATTGGGTGCTTCAAAAGGACAGGGATCGAAATTGCAGCTTATGTTAGTGGGTACAGTTGCTTATGGGGGGCTGCAAATAAAATGGACAGCTCTATTTTAAATGAAGGGATGAAAGAGTAATTCAGTGTTTGGTATTTGATAACATATTAATAGTGAGTTATATAAAGAAAAGGGGATAGTAAAAAGAAAGTTTAATTTTGATGGATATAAAATATTAGAATGTTTTGATGGGATATTGACAATTTAGAAGATTTTGATGGGTACATCAGAAATTAACTCATTAATTTAATATCTGTTGCGTTGATTTTCTGGTCAAATACCAAATCTGAATAGAAATGCCGTAATTCAATCTAGTTCATTTTTCCTACAAATGTGACATGTGTCTTGGAGGCTTTTCTGGTTGAATTGTTTTTTGGTCCATTATGCACATTTTATCTGCTGCACTCTCTCTTTCTCATTCCCACACAAGCACATGCATTATCATGCTTACACATTTGTAATTCAAATTTTTTTGGCAGATGTATGAAAACGTTAATTTTGAACTTCATGTCCAAGAACCATTCTTCACACAACTTAAGGTTAATAACTGACTTTTAGCTTTACAAGTTGTAATCCGTTAATGTTGGGTTGATAATTTTATGCTAAAAATATGATATGTATTTGTAAGCTCTTTTCTTTACAATTTTGGATTCATGACCTTATTTTTGTTTTTTTTATTTAAATGAGTTTGTGGGGGGCTAAAGTTAGCTGAAAACTTTTTTGACTTAAAAAATGCTTGTTCAATGTAGCTGGTATGAAGAATGTTGAAGGCTATCTGGCTGCTGGTTATTATAATAAGTAAGCAAATTAATTTCCATTCCTTTTTGCAGTGAAGTAAATTTTGACTATTCTTTTTGAAGGAGATAAATCAAATTTATTAATTGACCTTTTGGTTTTACCTATGGTGCTGAAGGATCTCTCCTCCTTTTCAATAAATGTCTCTTGCTTAAAGTTGAGGTAAATAATTATTGTTAATTTTGAGTATTAAACTATTAACATTTAAGTGAGGCTGAGACCATTAACTGAACAAACAATTTATCCTAATATCGTTCTCAAATGATAGATTTCACTTGGGCATCTCTATGAAATTATTTTGCTGCGAGTTACACACTATCAATCATTTCGTCAAATGCTGCAAGTGGAGACACTTGCAAATGTGCTTCCTGGAGTTACTACAATTGAAGAAGGCAAATACTCTTTTTCATCTGTGAATTTATGTGTTGCAAATGTTGATAAACTTGAAAGTGTGCTTTAGAATTTTTATGGAAGAAATATTTGGCAATTGCCTAGAAAAATTAGAAAGCTGAATATGGTATATGATTATGCAGTGCTTTAAAATCTTAATTATCTTAAAGTAAGAATGGTGTCATGTTGTTAATTTACCCTACCAAATAGTCAACAGGAATCTTTGTAGTTTGAAGCTTCTTTAGTACAATAACAACAACAAGGTCTTTAATTTCAAATAAATTGGAATAGGCTAGAATTGAAACTCAATTCTAAAACATAGAGGTCAAAGTTCTCAAATATAAAAAATCAATGATAGTAATAGTGGCAATGATACTTATAGTAATGATGATGAGAATGAGAATGATAATGATAATGATGATCCCTGAAGATTCTTTACTGCATAGATAAAATCCATGCCACATATAATTTCTATTTCTTTTGCGACCTATTGCAGGTGTTGCTATATACAGGAAATTTTACTCCAAGGGAAAGGAGAAATCTAATGGGGTTTTGGCTATTTCTGTTTCAAATCCATCTTTCCAACCTTTTGTCTTTATGAAATAAATACTTAATGTGAGTTCTGGGATTTTCCTTCTCAAGTTTTCAACCAAAATTAGGTCTAACTGTTGTTGAGCTTATGAAAGACTGGTTCTCATATATAATTGTTGACAGGTTTTCATGACTGATTCTTAGTATGGTTTTCTTAGCATCTTATGAGCATTCCCTTTCTATTTCCTTTTTTACTGTCAGCTTTTTCTCTTTTTTTTTTTTGAAGGGGCTGGGTTATGATGTTGTTGGGAGACTCCCATACTTCAGGTACTGTCCTAGATGCATTGCCTCCTTCCAGAACAGTACTGGTGTCATCTGCAACAATATCTTATCAACCAGATGTAGGTTATCATTTTTATTTTACTTCTCCTTTTTGTTTGGGAGTGTGATCCTCAAGTTGAACAAATCATTAAGGCATGTGCAAAAATCCAAGGTTGAACTAATGATGAGTTAGAAAAAATTGGTGGCTCGTGGCTCACTCGTGATTTATTTGGTGCCCGATTGGCTGTTGTTTGTTTTACTTAATTCTTATTTTTGCAAGAAGTTACATGAATCCGCATGGAAAGCTGTATAAAATAAGCATGTTACCCTGCATAATGGAACTAATGAAACGATCTCCTGTTTCTCAATTTATTCAAAAAAGGTTATTGAACTGTACTAGAGAAGAAAGATGAAGGAATAACTATGTTGTCTTCTGTATAACAGCTGGAAGAAGCATTCCAGTCTTTTGCTTATGTCCGGTAGTGCTGTATATAGTGTTTCCTGGATTTTCTGTTAGATCTGGTAAGAACTAAAAAATTTCAGAAGTTAATTTTAAATTGTCTGACACATGTAAGCCGGTCCCCACCAGTTTCCCACTGAGTTGAGTACAGGATGTATTCCTTAGTCAGGATTAGCAGAATTTTGATAATTCTTGAATTATTTTTTTCCTTTTAAGTTGTTAGACTCCAACAAGAATCAGCTGGCATCAGAAGTAATAAGCTGGCTATTAGGTGATTGCTGTTGGATGAACATCCACTTAATCCAGCCATATGGTCTGGTCTTTGAGATCCATGTCCATTAAGGTTATGGTGCAAGATGGTCTCATGATGGCTCTAAGGTTGGAGCTTTCTCTCTTTAGTATTGTAAGGGCTCATATTCTACATATCAAACTTCCAGAGGTGGTTTCTCAATTAAGTACTCTTGTTGCTAGCTCATCTCTTTCTTATGGGTTGTTTTTATTGTAGTTCATTGGATTTTTGCAGCCATACATGGCAGATGGCTTTTCAAAGGGCTGGAAGCGTTATAGTTTAGAACCTTTTGTTTTCCTGTTAAGTTTGTTTTTCGCCAGTTTTTCATTCTCTTTATGTAAACTTAGAATGCCCCAATCATATATTGAGATCTGTGTCATCCAGTTATTCTTTATTGTAACGATACACTTTACCTTATTTTGTTGGTCCAATCTCCACATATCTAGACATCAGTGCATTGAGAAACAGGCCAGAGTAGTTGTCTAGGTTAGGGTTGTAAACGAGCCGAGTTGAATTAGACTAAGCTCATATTCGACTCATTAGCTTAACAAGCTGAGTTGAGCTGACTCGTTAATTGCTTCTGAGTCAAAAAAATGATTTGATATTGACTCGTTAAGTTAACGAACTAACCGAGATGGCTCGTTAAGACTTACTTAATAGTTAATAATATTTTTTATGATGTTTTATGTCAAAATTTATAAAAAAATAATAAAATAACTAATGATAATATATTTCATACAAATTTAATATAACAATTTGAGTACATCTCATACTATAAATTATTTATTATACTAAAAATTTATAGTAAAAATAATATAAATGACAAATATTAATAGTTTATCAAGCCAAACAAATTTATGAGCTGAGTCAATCAAAACTCAAGCTCGGCTCATTAACTTAAACGAGCTTAACAAGTCAGTTCATTAACAACTCGGTCCATTAACAAGCGAATCAATAATGAATCGATCCCGAATGAGTCACGAGCGAACCATGAATTATGAGTTTTTTTGCAAGCCCTTCAGGTGACATTTCGATGATGTTTGTGCGAAAGCATTATTATGATCTTATGTATTTAAAAATGAGGAATAATGTTGCTTGCCCCCATTTGGCGCCAATCGGGCAAACCCCCATTCTCGTGGAGTCTGTGGCGCAACGTGTGAGTTCTGTAAATTTTGATAAGTTTGAACTTGTTACATATTTAAAACATGGTTCGCTTTACGAAAACAAATTATCACTGAAACGCTGATAATCCAATGCAATGACGAAATAAAAACAAACAACAGCAACTTCCAGATTCTATTAATAGACAAAATGAAAAGCCTTTCGGCGATGCAAAATCAAGCATCGAAGCAACTTAGTATCACATTTGCTCTGCTGTTTACTACAAATAATCTAGGGCATAAAAATAAAAAAAGAATAAGAAGGAAAAAGGAGGTAACATGGGGTTGTGGAGGGTAGTTAAACTCAGCAAGACCTTGAATTACAAATGATACATTTATTCATGTTGTTTTCTTTCCAAATAACAAGTTCCAACTGTATGCATTGCCCGCCTTTGCAGCAACATCTATCCGTTTAGCACCAATCTACAATGAACAAATGAATTTATAAGATCAATGAATGGACACTAATGCATCATTACAAGCTATTTTAAAGCCACGATGGAATACCTTATCCATCAACCAATATCCAATGGCTGGCGTGTATTGTACCAGGTACATCACAACCAGTACAGGCTGCAAGAAAAACACAGAGAGCTAATAAGTTCAAATAACTAAAAGAAAAACTAACACAAGAGAGAAAATACATTAGTTGACAAAAGCACTTAAAATACAGAGAGTTGAGATGTCATTTCTTTCAATGAAAAATTATAGATGCCAAGTCATACGACTCACAGTAAGCAATGTATAATAGGATAATATCAACTATGTCATTGATTAAATGATTTGTAACATAATCAACATTGTGAACTTATAGTGACAGTAAAACACTGAATAACCTGGTATGAAATCCAAGCTTCTTTTAGACCATGTGTTGCCGCAACAATTGTCAGTTCAGCGCATCTCTCTGATGACACCCGTTTCTGTCAATAAAATTAAATGCAAAAAAAAAGTTTAAAGTGATGTTGCTGAACTGCTGATGATATATGACTTAACATTAGCCCAACAATACAGTGGATTACTGAATGAAGATTAAAAAGGGAAAAAAATATAACCAACCTCTGGACCACCGGTGGACTTTTCTGTTTGGATTGGCCCTGGGCAAACAATAGTAACCCCAATTCCTTTCTGACATAACTGAAATAAAAGATAATTTGCAAATTAATTATCCTTATATGCATGTTAACTACAAATTACATGTTCATATTATTAATTAGTAGCAACGAAGAAAATGAGCCAGAGAAGTGATATCTCAAAAAGAACATGAACTTCTGGAAATTAAACTAACACATGCTAGTATTTCAAAATAAGTTTGATCCAATCATCCAAGAACCAACAGAATAAGTTATTCATGTACATATCACTGATTGAATGTTAAAATAACACCAGCAACAGCAACAGAGAAAACTACAAAAGCAAACTCTAAATAATAAAATAATCTATATCTATACTATATTATAAAGAACGTATGCATTGGAAATGTCAATTAATGTTATCAAATAATGTATAATAACCGAAATATCCATATTCAATTTATGATTGAGATTAATTAATTTTATAAAAGCGACAATCCATATTTCAGTCAAACATATTTTTCCTCTCCATTTCATTTGCTATTTTTTCCATGCATTTATAGGTCCAAAAAAAAAAGTTAAATATCCAATGAATTAAACATCAGCTATCACTAAATTTTATTATAAAAAAGGAAACTACGCATTATAGAACCTTACTCGAAAAAGAAAAATTGTTATATTTTATACATTGTCTTTTATTAAAGATAAAACAAATTACAGATGAAAACCAAAATGACAATTAATGTATTGCATAAAATTATAAATAGAAGATGAAAACCTCAGAACGAAGTGTGTGGAAGTATCCATTTAAAGCATGCTTAGAAGCCGAGTATAAGGCCTGACCAGGAGCAGGTGTCTTCCCAGCAGCACTGCTCATCTGGAAATTACAAGGAGAATTAAACCAAAATAGGGGCCTTTAAGAAAGCAGATATACTGTTTTAGTGAAGCTCATTATGGTTATCAGCCAGTGCTCCTCAGTAATTTCAGGGCCACCAGGTCAAATGGAAACACAAGGGCACTGGTGAGGGATAAATAAAGGCTCACTAGCCATTAAGGCATCATGGGTACTAAGCATGATTGTAATTGAAACCTAAAATCTACAGAACATTATTGATTGACCTACCACAACAAAATGACCCTTCCCTCTGTCAAGCATGTATGGTGCAAGAAGGCGTGTGAGTGTTATAGTACCCAGCACATTTACTCTGAAAGTCATCTAGTTTGAAGTAACAGGAAGAAAATGTGAGTCTCATAATAAATGACACACAATTGCATTGGAAATTCAAACGAGATAAGAAAAATACCTCGGTACCTTCTTCAGTTTCCTCCAGAGCTCTTCTTTTCTGTAATTATTTTTTCTCAATAAGCAAAGGTCTTTACAGTACAAGCATAAAATGGAAAGCTAGACACAGTAATCTGGTGAAAGAAAAGGGGGAAATGATAATTACTGGACGCTCAAATGCCGCATTGTGGATCATAAAATCAACACCAGCATCAGAAAACAGAGATTCTGCCTCTTGCACGCTTCTCTTCAGAGCTTCCTCTCCAGATGACAAGTCCAAAGGCAATACCTCTACCCCAGCAGCTGGATACTTGCCTTTGCACAAACCAATAGGTCAATTACAAAATGTTTGATAAAAGGTGTAACTAATACAAGAAAAAAAGATGCTAAAAAGGAAAGCCCAGTGAAGATGTACTGAAGCATATGAATGCTCTTCTGGTCAAAATTCTGACATTGCTGTTCTTTTATTACAAGTGATGATTGTATGTTTCAGAAATTACCCTTTTCCATTTATTTACAAGCTGCAGAAATTACCCTTATCAATAATGCAAAGAGCTCCTATTGAACAATTATATAAGAAAAGAGGCCATTGTCACCAGGATTTAGCACATCAGCATTGTTGATTAATCCTTTGATGGCTGTTGTTCTCTTGGTAAAATGCTCTTGATCCTTAACGACAAAACTATGTTAATAGCATCAGATGCTACTTAAAGCCTATGGACCAATTAGTACTCTTCACCAATGCAAACTTAAGTTTGGACTTTGGACATGTAAAAGATAGCAGGGACATTTTGCAGTATTTAGTAAAGAAGTTTGTTCTGCTAAGTTGCCTTTTTCTTTGATTAGAGCAGAAACACATTTTGCATGGAAGTTCCACAGGAACTGTCCTAAAAAACTAACAAGACTCATGTAATAAACCATCATTCTGTACCATGGTACATTATATACCAACTGTGACATACGGGCATGAATTTACATAAGGACCCCCAATCGGAACTTACTAGTAATTTCATTTTTGACCCTCTCAAGTTCTTCTTTATTACGAGCAGAAAGAATCAGCTTGGCTCCAAAAGCAGCAAATTGTGTTGCAAGGACTACCCCTGGATTTGTAAACAAAAATATTCAGATGTGCCGGGACATTTGCTGAGACCACATGTCACATGATATTTGTAGCAAACTGGCTGTTATTTCTAATTTTTTTGTGATTTTATGTGCACTAATTTGAATTGTGTTAAGTGTTATACATGAATAGGTAGATGTGTCAGTTGGAACACTCATGAAGAAATCAACTTAATGATATTTATCAAACAGCTTACATTACACAAAACAAAGTCTGTTTGTCAAATTAATGAGACAATTATAAAACAGAAAGGGGAAACTGTCAGCTAACCGATGCCACGGCTTGCACCAGTAATCCATACTACCTATTGAACAAAAGAATCGAATTGAAATATAACCCAAAAGATTATAATTAAACAAAAATATATAAGCAGAAATGGAAAACGGATAATATTTAGGCCACTGATTACCTTGCCCTCAACAGCTTGGCGCTTTGCGGGACCCTTAGATAGAAGCGTGAAATCGCCTGAATTATCAAATAAAAAAAATTCAATCTCATACGAAAACAGTTTATTCCTTCCATATTAAGGGGAAAAAAGAAATAACTGAATTGAATCTCCAGAACGCGGAGATGGGAGAGGTACCATCGGCCTTGGCTAATTTGAAGAGAAATACTGCCACGGCAGCGAGAGAAAGGAAGAAGAAGAGTAGAATAAGCATCGGATTCGCTTGTCTTTTCCTTTTCTTTGTTTCCTTCGCTCTCTCTTTCTCCGGCGGTTGTGATTCCGGGAACCAGGGGCGGGCGGATGTAAGGGGAAGCAAATGGGTAAACTCACCCCATTTTTTATTTAAAAATCACTAATTTATATATAATTGTATTATATTTTTTATGAAAAATAGTAAATTTATTTTCTTTTAAATCATTGACCTTCATATATAAAAAAATATTACAATTAAGTAATAATTATATAGAAGCTCAAAATATTGCCTCATACAAAAAAAAATGATGCCTGGCCCACTTAAACAGATTTTTTTTTAGTAAATGAAAAAAAACGTTGAAATTGGTCAAAATCCCGACGCATTTTGCACCAATAGTCTGGCCCGAGTTTTTGAACTTGGGTCTGAGGCCTAGGATCGAGTTCAAAACTCAGGTCCAGCTGATATGCACAAAATCCACCCCCCCCCACCCGAGCTCACTCTCTCTCCCATCTCTCACCCTCTCCCTCTGTCTTCTTTCTCTCTTTAACTGAATTTTTTTAGATCTATCTCATTTTTACTCCAAATTATAGACTGTTTGCGCGAAATTTCTTATCGTTAGAAGGAGAGTCGGAAAACTAGTCTATCTGTCGATTTCATCATCATTTCAAAGGTAATTTTTTATTTTACAATTAAAATCCGAATTTATAAAAATTAGTAATTTTATTAGATTTAGGTAGTATAATTATAGTGATAATTGAAATATAGTTCGATTGTGTTGATTTGTGTTGATTTTTAGTGTTATATTGAAATATATTGTTATAATTAGCTTAATTCTGTATTAGCACTAACGAGGCTAATTATTTTAAATTTATTACATTAAATTAGGTCAAATACTGTTAATTATATGTACATTGGTTAATTATGTGAAAATTTTCAATTATACTAAATTGTACCGAATTATTTATTTGGTGCAAAAAATTAAATCAATTATCGCACCAAATTCTAATTGCATGAAATGATACTAAAATTTATCAGATTGTATCAAATTGCATCAAATTAAATCAAATTGTACCAAATTTATAATTAATTTAATTCTACTAAAATTGTACCAAATTTATATTTTTTTCAAATAATTGTAGTGAAAAAATGGAGTATCCGCAACTGTTTTGTCGTGCCAAAAAATGAACATATGTCACATAGAGCCAAAACTGATGTAACTATTTTTTATCGTATAATATGGAAAAAAATATACTTTATAATTAATTTTAGCATGTCGTATATAATAAAATAATTTTTGCAGCCTCATAGCACTCTTTGTTTGAACGCACGTCGTCCGAAGATACCATACAACACGCAGATGGATCCATATCTGCATGCGTTTGGGTCTGTACCAGATGGCGATTATGGGTGATTGTCAATTACATAAATCATTCATGATAACGCTTGTCGAGAGATGGCGACCAGAGACGTCAGCATTTCATCTACCAATCGTGCGAGCTGACAGTGACGCTAGAGGAAGTGTGTTGTCTATGGGGATTGTCTATCTGAGGTATTTTAAAATTTTAGTATGTTATTTTTTTTGAAGTCTAATAATCTGATTTTGCAAATTCAAAAAATACAGAAAAACCAATAACAGGGGTGACCGACGATGAATGGAGCGGGACGGTCGAGATGCTACTTGGGTTGGATACCGATCCATACAGTTACGACGACATCACCGATAATCCATGGCCATTTAAGACAAGGAACATGGGGGAAAGAGAACGAGTACATTCAGTATCCGACTCGCGTGTTTGCGAAAGTGTTTTCAAGAGTTGTCCCCTTATTCAGATGATGAGACCGTTCGACGATACTAATTTTACTCAGTCCATGAATTTATTTACATACACAGGAGTACTAACTTTTTTTTATTGGTACACACGAGCATTTTTCTTGGATTTGTTCGGGTCCGTGATGTTCCCGGACAATAGTGCAGACACAGTGCCGGCAATTTATTTGTCATTCCTTGACGACATGCTCAACGTACCCGAGGAGGGCTATGACTGGGGACAGGCGGTACTTTCTTGTTTGTACTTCAACCTCTCTCGGTCATGTCTCGAGCCAGCCGATTGCATAGCCGGCTCACTGCTTCTGCTTCAGATTTGGTCGTGGACGCGATTCCCGATCGGGAGACCGAGATAAATCATTCTTACTCACCTCAATTGAAAAAAAAAACATATTTTGTTCATATTTTATTGGCGGTGCAGGTGCAAAACTAAGGAACCTCCACTTGGCAGTCCTGAGCCTCAATTGCGACCTCCATACGGTGTCAAATGGGCAACCCGACACTTATTCAAGTACATGTCGCGATATGGAGGACCTAGACACTTTCGGGATCAGTTAAAAAATTTACAAGATGAGAGTGTCAATTGGACGCCGTACAGTGCCTACCACGACGACTTGCCTTGGGTGTACTACGCGTATTTCAATCTGTATGTTTCTAAAATCAATAAAATTTATGTAGTTCAATTGATACATGAATTTCATTTGCTAACTGTAACTTATGCAGGTGGAAGTGTCGTGTGTGGATGATCCACTTATGGATGGTTAAGAATCACTATCCAGATAAAGTCATGCGGCAGTTCGGTCTTTTTCAGCGGGTTCCTCCGCCAACGTCGATCGATTATCAGCAGGTGCTGACTTACCGTAAGAACAAGCACACGTCGGGAGGCGGTGAAGGGCAAAATGTCGATTGGGCGCAGTATTACTGGTACCCAATACGATGTTCTGCACGCGTCATCGTATGACACTCATGGTTCGTCCACCCGAGTGCCCGAGACGCAGGCACCGACGGAGGCAAGACACGAGTGCTCTCGCCGTGAAATTCGGCCGAGAGACGCATACAATTCGTCTCTCATTCGGAGGATATTTCGTAAGCGTTGATGTATTTTTTTACAGTTCTTTATATAACTTTTGTTTATATATCTATTTTTATTTTCTCATTTATGATTTCAAGTTTAATTTTCTTTATTTATGTTTTTACATTAACTTCTTATAAAATTTTCATATAACATAATAATTTTAAAATCATTAATAGCAAAAAATAATAATAATAATTTTTATATAACATAATAATCATTTATGCAATATAATTTATATAACTTAATAATCATTTACATAACATAATTTCATATAACATAATAACTAACTTAACAGCAAAAAAAATATAGACCGGACCCGAGTTCAAAACTCAGATCAGACTATTGCTGAAAAATGAACTCAAATTTTAACCACTTATAGCGTTTTGTTTTTCATTTACTAAAAAAAAATCTCCCACTTAAATCCCTGTAATAACTTCCCCCTTAAAAAGGGAGAAATGTTGGCTTCTCATTCATTTGATGGCTCTGGACCGTTCGATTTGATGATTGGACGGTCATAATTTGATAAGAAGATTAATTTCTTTAGGATTTGTTCTTTTTTTAGTTGGATGGCTGAGATTTAGGCGGGGTGTTTACAGTACGGTTGTGGAAGATCCTTTTGTTACGGTCCATTGAGGACGGTTTAGACCATCCTATTAATTTGACCGAGTCGTTGCTCTATTTTTCGAAGAGAAAACTAACTGATGTCGCGGCTACACACATTCTCCCCTTCTCGATTTTTCTCAGCAACGCGAACAAGATAGCACCCTCTTCTCTTCGATTCTCAATGGCAGAGGTAATGTCTTTTTTCATTTTGTCTCCCGCTTTCACTCCCCTTTTTTCGTTGTCTCTTCGGATCTCATTGACTTGGTAAGAAAAATTCAAGCGGCACCAAAGGCATTTGTGGCCAAACGACACTTGACAGTGCCATTATAAACACCTTTTGTATTTTTTTTTTATTTTTTATCTGTTTGTTTATTTTATTTTTTTTATTTGTAGGAGTAAGGAGAGATGATTATGGGCTGTTTTTCTTCCAAGGAGCAATAAGGTACAATCACTTTATTTAATTTTTTTAATATTTATAAATTTTGACTGGTTGCACGTGCTTTTAAAATATTACGTTTAATTTCTGTTCAGATGGTATGGAAATAGTTAGATAAAGTAAGTCTTTTCATTTCTGACTTATGAGAAAGACATAACACACTTGTCAGTTCTATTACCGGTGCTAGATACAAGCAGTTGAATTCTGGATGATGTCAGAATTTATATCCGAGTTTATGGTAAAGTCCCATAAAAACTCAAAACCATTGGCCAATACATCATTTGTCAAATTGAAAACAGTGTAATGGAGCCTCTTTGTACTTCTGAAAATGATGGATATCTGTTAGACTGTTACGGTGTTACCTCTGAACGTTTTCTCCAAATTCACTGGTATAGACTTTCCATATGGAAATATAATAAATATTTCCTTCTTTGGTATCGATGTATTTTATATACATGTTATATATAGTCTTGCAATACACTTGGCTTCTTTAGCAACTCAAGTAAGCAAAAGGACTCAGGTATGTGTCATTTGTTTTGATACTGAAGATTTTCAATTTTAACCTTTCCCTTTTTTTCCGTAGCATGAACGGCTGCTCTAATGTTCCTTCTTATAAGGAAACCCTTCTTTCTATATATTTAAAACTTCAATGCATATCAAGAGGTAGAATATTATTTCATCACAACTAAATAGGAAGTTAAACTTTAAGAAAACTAGATTTCTATTCTATATAGAATATATTGCATCGAAAAATTCAATTCTATTATGCCTCAACACCTTGAAAAGTTGATTTATGTTCCACATTGTAGCTTTCTTACTATTTTTGGATCTCCACATAGGTCAATTTGAAGCAATTTCTTTTCTTGGTGCCATGCTATGCTAGCTTAAGGCCATTTTCTGCCTAATTTATCATGTTAGAGAAGACTGATTGAATGCAGCTGTATATGGTGTACTCTCTCAACCTTCACACGGGTCACTTTAATTTAGCTTCATTAATTTGTCTTATTATCTAGCTATGAATAAATGATAGTGCTTTCATA
Organism: Schoenoplectus tabernaemontani; assembly: GCA_037127355.1. Classification (NCBI taxonomy): domain Eukaryota; kingdom Viridiplantae; phylum Streptophyta; class Magnoliopsida; order Poales; family Cyperaceae; genus Schoenoplectus; species Schoenoplectus tabernaemontani. Next base: position 21,199,578 of record CM073739.1, read on the forward strand.
TAAGAATTGTTGAAGCTTTTGGATAAATATCCCTTTATTCATCATATTACATGCTAAAAGAAAAAAAGAAAATTTTTTTCGTGACATGGCAATGTAAATTTACTAATGATTTAGTTGAAAAAAATGCAAGGCAGAGAAATATCATCATAGATTTTGTAAGTTTAATGACATTTTGTGATCAACATAAGATCTTTTATTATTTGCTTCTTATAAATATTTCTTGGTTATTAGTCTGACAAATGACATTTTTGTATTTGCCTTTCACGTTCTATAAGTTAATCCAGCTTGCATTTGAACTTGACCTATTTCTGTTTGCAACGGACAACTTTCTTATGACAAATAACTGCCTAAGTAATGAGGCCACATGGATGCCTCCATATGCCATTTGTGAGGAAATCTTTGAAATCTGCAGTCAATTTAGTAACATGTCGGCTGAAATCAATAAACAGCCATACAAATTGTTTCATTCCTTCTGTATTTTTTATTATTTGTTTATTTATTTATAGGAGCAAGGAGAGGTTTATGGGTTGTTTTTCTTCAAATGAGCCATACGGTACAATCAATTTATTTATCTTCTAAATATTTGTAAAATTTGGCTGGCTACAAGTGTTTTTAAAATATTAGGTTTAATTCCAGTTCAGATGGTATGGAAATAGTTAGATAAAGTAAGTCTTTTCAATTACACACTTGTCAGTTCTATTTCCAGCGGTAGATAAAAGCAGTTGCAATAGCTATCAATGTTATCAAGTAAACAACCTGATCAGGAATTTCTAACCTTCTTTTTGGCCTACCTACTAATCAATAGCATGTGCAAAGGATACATATATTAGCTATAGCAAGAAAAATTTTAGTCTGAAAGCATACATGTTAGCTGGTCAATGTATTTTTGTTTCTTTACTTTTGTTATTTTCGGTCATTGTGCAGTTTGTGCAAACGGTACAGTAGAAAACAAAGAATGGTGCATATCCATGCATTCAGGCTAATAGAGAATATTATCACCAGCACTATATATCTATACTATCAAGACTGAACACAAAATTATACAAATTATGCATATAATTTTTGCAAGTAAGATAACTCCTTTTGCTCTTTTGGTGGAGCACCAATTAGTAATTGTTATTTTCTTCTTTGTCATCCATTTTCTTTTTTTAGTACAATAAAAAGAGCATTCTTTCCTCTCTTCATCTCTCTTTGTTTTTCCGATTAAGTTAATATGAAACGATCATTGAAAAACTCAATCAACTGTATTTTTTATTGTGAATGTTGTTGTATGATTGCACGTTCTTTAAATTCTTAAAATAATAGAGTAGAAATAGTTTTATATTTGCTAATTTACCCTATCAAATAGTTGGCAGGACTGTTAAGTTCATATATACCAATCCATGTTGCATATAATTTTTTTTTGCCACGATCAATTTCAGGTGTTCCTATACATAAGAAATTCTATCATTGATCCTTGAAATGATTTTCTTAGTATCTTATGAATGTTCCCTTTTTTGTTCATGTTTTGCTCATTTTCTTTTTTCTTTTAGTGGGATTTGGTTATGCTGGTAAATATATTAATTTGATGACATCGTATGTAAAATAGATTTGTAATGAGTGTATTCTCAATTCTGCTGTGATATCTTTGAGTTTAATTTTATAATATAGATTTGTTATGTAGTTTTTATTTTATTTTTCTTGACATGAGGATTAAGGTGTTCATTCTTCAAATATGCAAATTGGTCAAAGTGATATGTATTTATCTTATTTAGGCACAAGTATCAGGATTTAACTCTTTTGTAATTTTTACAAATCACCACTTAGCAAGTCAAATTTCTGAATTTGACTCATAGTCATGTCATTTCTCTGACACTTTTATGGAGTTTCTTTTCCATCTCCTTTTCAACCATTAACACAACATATGGACAACAGCTCCAAAAAGAGCACAATTCCGCCACGAAGCGCGGGTGAGCAATCTAGTGATCTTATATAGTAGATAGAGATTGCAAAACAAGGAGATAATGAAATAATTAGGTTTTAACCATGAATTTTTATTGATAGCAAAAACTGAAAAAATACAGAAAATAGAGAAATAAGAAAATTACAGAAAATTATGGAAAACCTGATGAACTAAGAAGCTAGATTGTTTTCATATAGAGAGGTGATTTTTTTTTTATGGGTAAGCAAAGGCTATCATATAGATCCGACCCCTTCAACAATGACTTCAACTCTCACCATTGTGAAAGCGACTTCGATCTTCGTCACCGGCCACCAGTAAATTAGGAATGCTTTGTTAATACTTCTTTAATTTTTTTTTCTTCATTTCTTTTTTCTATTTTCTTTTTCTCTTCCTTTTTTTTTCTTCATTTCTTTTTCCCTGCTCAACCCTCATCAGCGTTGCCTGGTTGACTGACCGTCGGAATGATAGAGAGAAAAAAATGCAATCAGATTAGAAGGCGTGACCCGAGCTTATGCCCTTTAGTTATTTCAGCTTACGTTCTAAGGGTGTGAGTCTAGATGACACCCTTTTATATTTTACCTCTATCAAAGATTACTCAAAAAATCGAAGATAGAACATTCAAATGACACAAACTCAGCTCACACCCTTGAGGTGTATTAGCACAATAAAATAACAATTATTTTAATATACTCAAACAAAATTATCCATAATGAATTATTTGAATTTTACTAACTAAAATACTACATTAAAATTCTTAAATCATTTAAATAGTATATTAAAGTCCTCAAATTAATAAAACACTACATCAAAGTTCTCAATTAATTAAAAACTAATTCAAAGTTCTAAAATTAATTAAAATACTACATCAACTATTTGAAATTATCTAAAATACTACATAAAAGATTTGATCATCTAAAATATTACATCACGAGCAATAACACCCCATTGCAATATTTCCTTCCATTATCTAAAAGAGAAAAAAAGAATAAAATCATCAACTTTATAATTAATGAGTAATTTACTACAAAGTAAATAAGAATTTCAATGAAATACCTTAGCTGTTTTCATTAGCCGTGGAAAATCCTTCTAATGTGGCCTTGTTGCCTGCATTTTTGCATGTGTAGGTATGTTTTTGTTGGCTTAACTCATTCATTTTGTTGCAAATTCTGATATGTTGATGCCGATCTTTTTTCATCATGTACATGGACGGATTTGGTATAATCGTAGGTCCATGATGTTATGGTCAAGTCTCTATATCCCCAAAGTAAAAAAAAAACTTCAATTTTCATGTTGCCATTAACTCGTTTGCTCGAAAAAATGCACCACATGTTGGTTGCTATCTATGTTAGCTAATGCACAAGTCACGAGCACATGAGAATAAGGAATGCCCGTCAATTATGATTTTTGACAAGTGAATTACTCCATCATGACCCTCTAATCTAACCCAATGTCGCTTTCCTCATTTAACTCTATTTTCTTCTTGTCTTTCATTGGTTACTACCTCATATTTTCTTTCATCTCGATATAGTGTGATAGTTTGTATATTTTCTTTAATAGTCTAGTTTCTAATAATATCTCATTTTTTTTGGCAAACACAAAATGATCATGCATCATTTGTTCTTCTTTTAGTAAAATATTTCACCAACTTGTAGAACATAATCTCAACAATTGAGGTTACCGGCAAGTCTCGAGCTTCTTTAAAGATATTATTGAGACACTCAGGACCATTTATTATCATTATACCCCAACAACGACCACCTTCATCATAAGAATCTCATAACGTAGGTTAGAGTGTTCATCTCTATCATTATCAATAAGCTATTATGCTGCGTCAGCCCTTTCTTTTTCTTTTTCTTTTTTTTTTTTTGCCAAATTTCACATCTTTAGGTGAAATTGAACAATGTATTTTAAACAAAACTTGTGATATGTTAGTCCCAATTTTGTATGTCAATCAAGATCTGACTCTTTAAAAACTCTTAAAATAAAAGGATACCGATCCAAAATCACATAAATCACTCTCGAACCAATCACTTCCCTACAGATAAATTTCATAAATCTCTCCCATGATAAATTATTCTCTTTGTCAAATAATCCAAATGCAACCAATACCAATTGTCATTCGGCATCATAGCCACAAGCAGTCAAGAGTCGGCCTTTAAATATCGATGGGGTGTATGCTTGACAAGTCATTCACGACCACGTCTGCGACCTTCATATGTCGATGGGGGTGTATGCTTGATGCGCCATAACATTCCTTCGAGTATGTCTAATTGTAAACTCGGTTATAGCTTGCGTTGGGTCCTCAACTTGAGAAGCTAAATCCTTACTTGATGGATGAGACAAACCACCTTTCTCATATGTACATGCACTCGATGATTCACCATGCTCCCATACATCATGCTGTGAAAGTTATGCCGATTGCGGTTGGTGTAATGGTGCCTCAATCATGGAGCTAGTGTAATTTGACTCGAGTAGTTGGTTTAGCCAACCGTAATCGTTGGGTTGGACTCACATTCATTCGATTAATGTTGATTCCAATTGATTTTCTTCAATATTGTGTTGTTCAATGAAATGATAAAAAAATTACACCTTAATTGACATCCTCCAAGCTTCCTCTACACACTCGCAAGACATGTCTTGCGAATGCATTCATGGCTTGATTAGCTAAGGCGCCTACAACATCTCTTACAAGTATTAAATTACGGATAATCTACAATAAAAGTATGAAATGATGTAAACTTGCAATGATGCATGGGAGCATGGTGAGTTTACAAAAATACACTACTAAACAATATTTATCGTGCGTTGAACCGGCTCACTGCAATCGATGAAGGTCTAATATAAACATGTAATGGTCGGTTGATCGGGGGCAGGGGGAGGGGTGATTTACTCCAGGCTGCGGTCGAGTCATGCCACCACACCGTCCGCATTCCTTCATGGCTAAATCACGCCATATAATTCCTCCATGTCCTCGGGTCCCGCAACTCATCATGTGGCACGATCCTTTGTAGTCGTGTGTTCCATAACATAATATGATCTTGAAAATTTATAGACCAGCCAATATAACAATGAGTCTCATGATGAATTTTGTGCTAGTCGTCCATAAAATTTGGAGTAGGAAGGGGAATCTCCTGTCTTATATCGAACTGGCGCATTCCTCTCTAGTGTATACCGCTCGACCATCCAAAATAATATACAAGACCCTATATAAAAGCCACATCTCAATCTCCATATCATCGTGACATACCTCTAAAAGCTCATGCATGATATCCTGATATGACCACCAATTCACTTCACCGTCCGTGAGATTATCAATGTGACACCTATACAATGTGATGCTTTTGTAGAGATCCTTAAGAAAATTATGGGTTGTTCTTCATCTCACTCCGAATGTGTTACCTTGTAGACCATTTTTAAAAGAAATGATATACGAATCTACCCAATGGAAATCAAGTCCAAACCCATATCTGCAATAGTATGAGTGGCCCACAAATCTCTGCTGCATTTTTGTCTGAAACATCACATAACCCTTTATACAAGCAAGCGAGTACCATTGAAGCTCAACTATATGGAAGAGGGTTGTCAATGTCTCGTATATATTGGAGATACATCGTCTAAAAAATCTGAAATGGTCGAGAACATGACCGAAGAGAATAAATCCAACATATATGCGTGTGCATAATATTCAATTTTTTTGGCATTAGCATTGGAAGATAAACTTGTCCAGGGCCACCTAATATCATTCTCATCCTCAATGATTTCTCCATGGCTCGCACAACTAGTTGGACTCAAGTGATATGTATCGGATGGTCGTCGAAATGCTTGTCACTCGACACGACCAAAGGCATGATGCACATTCTCCTCCCAGTTATCATCCGCAAAACCAGTGATTGATTATCCATTAATTGGTAGACCCCATTTTTGTGTTTAGATAATGGACAAACCCGAGTGGTATTTGTTGGTGTAATGGTCATCTCGCTGATAGAAAGGTGAAACGTGTGGGGTCTTCACCTTTATGTCATTGCTATTATCAAGTCTCTATCTATTTTTATTATTTCGATCTTTGCTAGATGGTCGAGACGAAATCTTTAAAGAATAGACATTATTATTCATTTAGCGTGATCCTCATATGCGTGGCTCTTATGGTTAACATCACCTCAGGCTATTATGATTGTGTTAAAACTATAATTTTTTTAACATATGTAATATCTTATAAATATTAAATGGATATAATTAAAACTTACATGTTCATAGATCCGATTGGATTCATGAGTCTCGTTTGTAGACAATAAAGAACCTTGATATGATTCATTGCCATGAGTTAATTATTGTTCTTCACCTCGTGCACGACCGCATGGACCTCATGTTATTTATAACTATAAATTGTGTAAATCATTTTTATTATTTCTAATCCAAAAATAATATTTGATTATTCATTGCATTTTTTTCAATAACATCAATTACAAAAATGATAATAACTTCATTAATCGAATATTAACATATACGTTAGCACACTTTTCATTACATATAAGACTAATATAATTTTATTTCTAAATTCAATAAAATTCTAATTTATAACTCCATAATCAACAAATTTCTAATTTTTGACATCCATAATCAATAAATTTCTAATTTGTAACATCCATAATTAACAAATTCTCAATTTCTATCATCCATAATCAATATTTTTTAATTTTCATCATCCACAATGAACTAAATCAACCTAATTGCGAATATCTTAATTTACACTAGATTATAATTTTTTCATGCACTAAAACCTATAATTCATACTCTCTCTAATTAACATTATTATTCTATTTACACTAAAAAGTAGTTAACTAACCTTTGATTGCTTAATCTTCAATTCTAAGCTTTAAAATTGGCCTCCAATAATGTATACCATGTATAGAGATAGAGATGTGAAATAGAAGAGGGGAGGATGTTTGTGAGAGATCGAGGATGAAATGAGAGGAGTGCTTACAAAATTATTATGAGGGATGAAATGGGGGGAGTTGTGAGAGAATTTGGGGAGTATTTTGAGATTTATTGGTGTAATTTTTAAGTTACGGGAGAAAATGGGTGAAGGAGTCAAAAAGAAAGGGAAGGAAAATGGAAAGAGAGAAGTCACAGGGGAATAATAGTCGAACTGGTTGTGTCCTTCAAGTTTTTTTTTTTGCAAATTTTTAGGCAATGAGGGCAGGGTAATTGGAGTTTTGAAGGGCGTGAGTCCAGATTTCACTCTTTGCGTTGTCGATTGTGAAAATAACTCGAGTGCATGATAGTTGGCATAAATTAGTTACTGCTAAGAGTTCTTTGAGAAAAAATCTTCTATTGATGACTGCGAATTGGAATATTGGGATGTGTTCATGGATTTTTTCTTAAAGAACCTTCAACAGTAACTAATTTATGTCAAGGGTCACGTCCTATACTTATTTCCACAGAGGATCATGGGAAGGGTGTTGATGTTTTAAGGAATGGTTGATGGTTATTACCCACAAAACATAGAAATTATAAGGAACACAGAAAATGTTAACGGAGTTCGGCTTTAACAATGTCTACGTCTCTGGGTCTCATCCATAAATGGAATGTCGCTTTATTACTCAAAAATTCAGGTACAATATAGAAGTTTTAGCTTCTTCACAAAATAAGTGCAAGAAGACTAAAAACTGTAATAAAGAGAGAACAACAAATGAACACTTAAGGCTCAAAGAGAAATTTGAGACAACGCTAAGAGAGTAAAGAACTGAAGATTGCATAAGAATGTCTATAGATTTGGCTAACTCAAGATATTTTGTTCTTGTAATTTGCAAAGGAAAGAATTAGCTCTATTGATTGCAGTAGGGTGCTCTGGGTTACTAAGAATGTTGATTATTTTTCTTGATCAATTGTTCTACACCAAGAACATCATTTTTATAAGTCATTAACAGAAAACTGGTATTCTTGCGCTCGGAAACGTTATAACGATTCACAAATCGTTATAACGTCTCATAATGAGAGTCTTGAATTTCCAAGAATACCCCTTGTCAGAATTATATTGAAATATTATAACGATTCAAAAATGAATAAGATGAATCGTTATAACGTTATACAGAAATATTGAACGATTTACAGAACCGTTACAACGCTTTGACTGATTTGATCAACCTTCTGACAAGTCTACTAATATTAGAAACGTTATAACGATTCAGTGAATCATTATACGTTTTATGAATTGTTGAACGCTTTATGAAGCGTTACATAACGATACACTCTGTTAAGTTTAGTTTATTTATGCTCACAAAGAACTTAGAATATTTTTGAGTAAGTATATTGAATCGTTATAACGCTTTATGAAGCGTTACATAACGATACACTCTGTTAACTTTTGGCTCATTTCTACGCACAGAGAACTTAGAAAATTTTTTGAGATATGTATTGAATCATTATAACGATTAGGGAATCGTTATAACGGTTCTCTGCGACAAAGTCTCTTCCTTGCATAATTATGAAGAATATAAAATTTTAAATTATACCTATATATTGAATATGATCCTATATCTTCATAGAAGCCTCTGAATTGATCTTGATCATTTCTTCTTCATTCCTTTGAAGCTTCTTAGAATCCTGCAATTAAATCTCAAGAACACCTTGTTAAATTCAATAAGATTTTGCAAAACAACAAAATTAAAGAAATTATTAAGTATAACAGGTGTAATCCAGGCTCACACCATTCAAATGGTATTTTTCATGCCCTACGGCTGACCGCATCTAACCAAGATTAAATGGTGCAAGCCCAGCTCATGCCCTTCAGTTCAAACTTGAAGGACATAAACTCGATTCACGCCTTTCAATTGAGCTAGGATAGAGATTTTTTCGTGAGCTTTTTTAAATTATATTTAAATATTCCGATCGGAGTTTTTATCAAAAATTATAAATGTTTAAAGCCCATCAGTACAAATTTAGAAATTATTCAGCCCACTACTCATTAGATATAACAAATAATTAAAATTATATTTACATTTTTACTTAAAAATTCAAATATAATTTTATTATTTATATATGTAAATGGTTAAAATAACTAAAATTATAATTATAATTATATTTATATTTTTAAATACAATCCGATTAGCTATTGATTGCATTTACATTTATATTTCATTATTGACGGGTTAGCTATTAATTATTTTTAAACTATTTGGACTTATTTCATTATATATATATAAAATTATTATTTAAGTATTTACATTATTATAATGAGTAGTAGCTGAAGAATTTCTAAAATTGTGCTGATGAGTCGGAAATTTAATTTTTAAACGTTTATAACTTTTGATAGAAAACTCTGATCATGATGTTTAATATAATTTGAAAAGCTCGTGAAAAGATCTATGTACTAGCTCAATTGAAGGGTGTGAATCGGGCTTATGCACTTCAAGTTTGAACAAAAGGGCGTGAGCTGAGTTTGCGTCGTTTAATCTTGGTTGGACGAGGTAAGTTATCGGGCACAAAAAAATACACTTTGAAGAGCGTGAACACGAATTTGTGCCATTTTTATGATCCTATGTGAAAATAAATTTAGAGTGTGATTATTGACGTAGATAAGTTGATGGGGGCCGATTCTTTAATAAAAAAATTATGTGTTGGTCTAATAGTCTATCCATGGACCATCCATATCTTTGGGAAAGATATCTGCTAGTCGTAAAAGAAACGAGCATGTCTTTGGTCGTCGAGATCAGATAATATAAGTTAATTTAATCTCTTTAAAATTCGTGCACATATTTTTTGAGATATTTTTTATTGTTAAATTTGCGAACATGATGCTGCTCGTTTGGAAAATGAACAGCAGATTATTATCCATATATTTGTTCATTCCTCGTCTTTTTTGATAGGATTTGTTCGGTTAATTGGTTTTGATCAAAACAATGCTACATACTCCGGTTGCTACTACGGACTCGTTCTAGCCTTCTAGTCGGGGTTGGGACTTTAGTCGGGTTCTAATCTAATCGTATTTTATTATTTCTGCGACTCGACTAATAATAATGTGGAGTGGATCTTTACGGAAATTAAATTCTTATACACCTAATATATGTCAGAAATTGATGAACATGTCTTGAAATTTCTCCCCATTTTTTTACGTAAATAATCACTTACTGAAAAACTTCAGTACTGCATAGCGTATCTGTAGATAGACGAGTCGGGCTCTTCCACTTATTTAATATTTTTAAGAATTTTCATTTAAAAAAACAAAATGTTGTCATTAATACCGACTTTATAATTCATGCTAAATAAGTTATTTTTTACATTAATAATTTATTTCTATATTATTTATTTATATAAGTTGTATTTAAATTGAATAATAAAAATAACATATAAAATAAATTACATAATAATATCATTGACATAAATAACAACTTGTTTAATCAGGAAGACCGAGTTCAGATGGTATTTCTATAATATATTTGTTTTCTTTTCTTTTTTTCTTTGAGTAGATTAAGAGTTGAGACTTTACGTTGAACTGTAAGAGAAAAAAAATTGGAATTTTAATAGCAAAGCTCTTAAACGTCCAATTAACAGAATCCAACACACATGTATAATTAATGTTACATGATTAAATTCAACGAAGTTATATATTAATTAATTGGTTTAAGGGTTGAGTTTGTCATTTTAATCATTTTTAAAGTATCAATAATTTATCATTCTGGTCCGTAAAAAATATTGACTCATATCGAATCAGTCTTATGATCATCAGTTCATCACCGATAAAAATAAGTAAATGAAGATAAATGTTCGCGAAAATATCTTTTATGATAATTATGTCTAAATAAATGTAAACACTATTTTAACTAATTTGTTACAACACAAAAACTAGTTTGATTAATATTTGACGCCGCGAGCAATTATATTTGTCTCCACATTATTTATATATTTTTTGATGATTACATCTGCATTAATTTCAACATCAAAAGATGATGTTACAATAATGTTAAATGTAAGACAAGGACCGAGGGATGTCATATCATAGGACACCTTACTCATTGCAGGACGACCTAAATTTCGGCAAAAATGCATCATTTTATGTTTTGGTTGGAATTGGATCAGTGGGCCACCTGGCCCACCTCCGCAGAAAGATGGAGACCGATCGCTTGATCCAGCGAAGCGAGGGGCCTAAATCCTAATTAGCGGTGGCGGCGGCGACGGTCCACAAACATGCCATGCTCCTCATCCACGTGCTCTCGGTCCCTCCTCCGAGCGACAATGCACCTGGCGCTCGATTCTACTGATATTATATTATCAATTACCCATCAAAACTTCTTAAATTATCAATATCCTCATCTAAACACTATAATAACTTATATCTCGATTCAAATTTAATTTATTTTTCTTATATCATTTTATGCACATGATATATTATTTTATCTATTATAACACTTAAATTAACTATTATACCCTTTGAAAAATATATATACGACTCTTTATTTTCTCAATAGCAGTGAAATAAAAAGAGAGTTTGCATTCAATATAAAAGTATAGGTATAGAAGATAGTCATTAATAGAATTTATCAGACAATTAAAATAATTTACAAAAAAATAGTACAATATAGTTTTTTTTTCAATAACGGATGTCAGCGACTTCTCTGAATAGATAGATATAAGATTTTTTTTTTTTTTCAAAACTTAATTGATACGAATAAGGGAAACTGTAAGACAAGCAGAAGAAAGAATGAGTTGTACAAATATATACGGAAGAGCTCAAGAGAAAGCCGAGAAAAAGAATCGATCTTCATTCTTATTTTGTGTTAATAAAATAAGATGAACATATTCATTTCTGAAAGGATACAATAGTCAATTGAGTGTTATAATAAGTTTGAAATAACTTATATACATAAAAGAAGATATAAAAAAAATAAATGAAGTTTGAATGAGATATAAACTATTATAATGTTTGGATGGGATATTAACGATTTAAATTTTTTGATGGACATACTAAAAATTAACCCGAAAAAAAGTATTTTACATAGATTCGCTAGACTGTTGTTCCATTCAGTACTACGTCCCACAAAGGCACAAAATCATCATCACGATTGAAGGTCGTGATCCGCGAGATTACACTTTTAATTTATCCAGGCGAATGATGAAAAAAAAACAATTGTTGTTGTAAACATGTGCAACAGATCCATCAATTTTGCAAACCCTTGATTCGATAATTTCTCCGTGAACGCTCTACATGGAAGTAAAAAAAAAAAGTACGTTGACATCTATTTACTTTATTTCATGCGAGTATTGGGTCGTCAGACTATATATTTATTTCATATTTAAGATTGTCTCTTTAAACTTCAAACTAAAACATATCTTGCGGATATCATAACAAGTTGAGATGTCTTGTGGCATAGCACATGTTCTCAGAATTACGAAGTCGTCTGATATCGTTGTCAACTTCTTCTCTATTATATCAAATTAAGTTAATTTCAGTTTTTTTTTTGTGAAGTAGCAAGCAATTGCTTGCTAAATTCCATTAATTAAATAAAGAGAATAGTTAATGTTAGTTGATGCTGGTTAATATAAAGATATGCATTTGGTACGTAAAAAGTTGATTATTGTGCAGCATTTTTAGAACAAGAAATGCTTTATTTTTTTTATTAGCCATGATAATAGTCTAATTAAAAATTCCCCAAAATTTTCGATTAAGATTCTTCCGCTTGAAGCGCTCGAGCGTGTGAATAAAAGTGTTTATAGAAAACTATAAAAAAAATCTAAAGTAAATATAAACTGTGTTACTAAGTTTACTTTTTTTCACTTTGAGATTTTTAATAAATTTATGATTGCACATAATTATATTTATTTGCATTTATTAGATCATATTAAAAAAATATTTATAGATCATATAAAAAATATTTATACAAAAAGTGTTCACTGATTATATCAGTTTTAAAATATCTTTATTAAATATTTATATTTATTATGTGATTAAATAATAACTAAAAAATATTTATACTGAATAACTTGTAGTGATCCTTATTAAGTGACAAGTGTCAATTCATACTCTTTTACTAATTCATTCTAAGTGCCAACGTTTTGTAAAAACTCCTAAAATCTGAATAGAATCAACTCTAAGAGCATTTTCAATGCAGTAATTGGTTTTAAATTTTCTATTACTTTCATGTCAGATTTAATTAGAGAAGTTGCTAATTATAGTTAACACTCTTTAATATAGAAATCATCTCTATATTTTATTTATGTCAAGTCATTTAGTGAAAATAAAAAGAAAAATAAATAAATTTAATGAAAATGATCTTCAATGTTAATTAAACGAGTTACTAATTTGACGTGACAATTAAAATTGAGTTGTTAAATTAAAAATTATGATTAAAATTTCTAAATTAAAAAATATTTCTTCAATGTTAAAATAAAAAATAAACAATAGAACATAAGAATAAAAACTCCCTCTAACACTTTGCTTGAAAGAAGAAAAGAGCGGATGACAAAGTGAAAGGGAATGACTGATCAGAGAAAAAATGATCAAACTTTGCTCCCGAGCAAAAAAAGAAGATGATAAAGGAAGAGCGTGGCTTAATGAGGAGACTTTTGCGTTGATTTTCAACGAAAATTTGTACCTCTAACTTAAGAATTTAAAAACATAACCTCTCTATTTTCTCCGTATCTTCCATTTTATTGCTTCACTTTGCTCCTTTATCTCGGGAGCACAATATTATTGCTTCACTTTGCACCTTCAGCTCGGGAGCACAGCACAGCACAGCACAGCATAAATGGAACAACATTTTTGTTCCCCCTTGCACAGGGTCCTGTTAAATTCTCCGCTGTTCAACGCCAAAAAGTTATTGAATAATTTTACCTTTTTCCTCTTGATCGGCCCTGGTCCTAGATTCATTGAGGCTTAAAAGAACACAGCACAACGTGTCTCGAATCGTTCGCATGGAGCCGGAAAGAGTACAAATAAAAGGCGACCGACCCGGAAAGTGTTCTCTGGGACCCATTGGCAGTGACCCATCACTTCTCTTTTCCTACTTCAAGAAAAATTAAATTCTCATCCCTTCGTTGACGTCAGTATCTCAACCATATCCTCTAAAATACTCACAAAATAATTGTTCTCTAGATCTGATGTGAACTTTCCCCCTTCCCACTTTTACAAACAAACTGCGGCGGCCCCTCTTTCCGAGCAAACAGCTTGTCCGACAGCCAAGAAATTTGGGAGTTGCTTACACCTGGCCATCCATGAGCTTTGCTTTTCTCTTTGCTTACACATTCTCACTTTCTTTCTCCCCGCTGCCCCTTCTCTGGTAGTTTCCTCTGAGTAAAAAGACGGAGTTAAACGAGCAAAAGGTAATTGGAGCTGGCTTTAGTGGTTAAAGGTTTTGTCTAGGTTGATTTAAGTATTCAGAAATCATTTCAATTTGGCAATACGCTGGTACAATTTGTTTACTGTAGTTTCGAAATTAAACTTTTTAGAAACTTTTCTATTTTCCGCGCTGATTCTCGTCAGTTCTCAACATTTATGTTCGCTTTCTTCGACTATTCTATAGTAAATGGAGGCTGGTTTTCAATTTGTCAATTTGCATTATTCTCAGGGGCAGGAAATGAAAATAACTAGGAAGTAGGAGGAATGGAGTATTTATTCTACTGTTAGGACTTATCAACAAATTATTCCCGTTAATTTTGCTGTTGAGTAAATAATGTCAGCTCCGAATATTAGTTACGAAGAAGGAACTTTTGGAACTAAAAAAATGTTTCTATCTTCGTTTTGAAGCTTTTCTCAGCTTTTTTTTTTTTTAAATTGTAAAGCTCGTATAGTTTTCTGTTACTTGTCTGAAACTTTAATCTCTCCCGTGTCGTGAAATTAATAGAATCCCCCTATCTCCTAAGTGGAGCACAATTTCGTGTTGTTTTTGGACCAACCTGACTCTCTCTGTGCTTTTGAGCTTCTCCCTACGGAAAGGAAAGCAACGGGATTGGACCCATGTGATATTTCTACAAATAATTAGATAATAATTCGGTCAAGGATATTAGTATATTATCCTTCCATTATGTTTCGACAATCGCACTGATTGCTGATCCAGTCTCCAACTAATAGCACATGGGCATGTCATGTGCTGCTTCTCTCTCCTCATGCATTCCCACGGTGGCACCTCAATACTGATTTGTATATATTTTGTTTTCTGTCAGAGGTTTAAATTTTCTGACGGACATTTCTTCAATCTCTCCTCCACTTGGCTTGATAATTTGACATAGACCATCTCCATAACTAGATGCTCAGTAACTGCATATTTCTATTCTTCTTTGTGGATTATTTCTTGAAAATAAGGCAACTTTTCCTCTGAAGAGTTTGACACTCATTTTCTCAACCGTAGTCACATTTCTTTTTTTTAAGAAAACAAATTATATTTTGTTTGCATATTCATTCGAGCAGTACACCCAAATTTATTCTTGTTTTGAAACTTTTTGTAATAGCTGCCTTTTTGTTGTATTAATTGACATAAGTTGAAACCTGAAATTACGATTTTTTTGGTTAAAAATTGTGCTTATTATTGTTCTACTAATTCTCCTTTTGGTTTTGCAGGTAAGTAATTAGCATAATTGGTGGTCCAAGTAAAAATGGCAATGTTAGTCCAAGGAGCCCTTTTGAAGCTCCTCCAACAAATGAATGGTGACCCCAAGCCAGCTGGTGAGCCTCACCGTTCCACACTCCTCCAGGTTGTTGGCATCGTGCCGGCATTGGCAGGAGGGGATCTCTACTCCAGCCAAGGCTTCTACCTCAAGCTCTCTGACTCCTCCCATGCTACCTACGTCTCTCTAACTGCACAAGACAATGATCTAATCTCAAGTGACAAGATTCAGTTGGGACAGTTTATTTATATTGACCATCTTGAACCGGCCTCTCCTGTGCCAGTTGCCAGGGGTCTCAGACCAGTACCTGGTCGTCACCCCTGCATTGGTACCCCTGAAGATCTTACTGCCACTACTGCCGCTGCCACCATGAAAACTAATAGCAACAGCAACAAAATAACTACAGAGAAGGAGAAGAGAAAGGTACCAAAACCTGCTCTTATTGTCCCAAAAATTGAAACAATGGAAAGCAAGAAGGCATCACTAAGCAGATCAAGCTCATCTCTTTCAAAACAATCAGTTAGTAGCATAGAGGAGAGAAGAGAAAGGGAGTCTAACAGTAATGCCAGGTCAAGGTCTTTGTCTAGGTCCATTCCTTCTTCTCCAACAAGTTGTCATTCAGTTCCTGTCGCATTTGACAAATTTTCCAATGGAGCTAAGAATAAGGAAAGTAAGCCAGAAGGATCAAGGATGGGGTTGTTAGAGAAAGCGGCTTCTGTTCTAAAAGTGACGAGTAGAAAATCTTCTAGTGTGAGTTCAATTGGGAATTCTTTGATTGCAAACTTGTCAGGGCCAAAGGCTTTGAGAAAGAGTTGGGATGGAAATGGAGAGCCGCTGAAGGGCAGGGATTTTTCCAATCCTAGGCCAGCCAAGTCTGGGACTAAACCTGAAGCACGAAGCTCTTCAGTATGTTTTATTTTTGTTTTTAGTTATTGTTTTGGAATATGTTACAAATTTCTAATGTAAATTTTTTTTTTCACCAGAGATTAAGCAAATAAGTGAAAAATGAGAAAGAGTTGCGTAGCTCATTTATAGTATTAGTCGAACATATCTATTATTGCATTCAAATTAATAAAATACTCCTGATAAAAGAAAGAGAATTGCAAATGGGATTTTTTTTTTGTACAATTATGATCTTTTCTTCACAAAATGGGATTTATTAACTCACAGGTCCCCAAAAGAAAACCAAATGCTGATGAAAAACCGCCTACTAAGGAAGAAAACAAGCCACAAACGCCCACAAAGAAAACCAGTTCAAGATCAGCACCTGAAGATTCAGAGAAACTGAACAGGCAGAGAACTCCTCTTGTGAAGAAAACAAATGAAGCTCCTAGCAGTCTCTCTTTAAGCAATCTGGTGAAAGTTCCTGTTAATAATAGAAAAATGGCAAAAAGTATTGCTTCATGGGGATCTCTGCCATCAACAATTGCTAAGCTTGGGAAGGTAATGTAATTACATTCTTGTAAAATTGTCAATCGGTCAGGTCCTAGGAAATTCTGAGGTACTATGAGTACAACCTTTTGGCAAAAATTGAGGTACTGGGTCTATTTGGAAAAATAAGATGTCATGACATCACTGTTTGCGTCCGCTTCACGCTTATCTTGCCTGAGAAAAATATTCTATTCTCCTCTATACAAAATCTCAAGTTATCTATCTCTTTAAACGTCATAATATTCAACTGATTAGAGTTAAGTTAAAGCTGGTTTGTTGCTAGGCACAACGCCTTTATATGTGGATAAATAAACATCTCATCACCTGTGCTTCAGTACAAGTATGTTAGGTAAATTAAAAAATTTCTTGTCGAAAGCAGGAAGTAATGAGTTATCGAGATGCAGCTGAGCAAGCAGCTATAGCAGCTCTGCAAGAAGCTTCTGCTGCTGAGACATTGCTGAGATGCCTCAGGTGATATATCACTTTCTCAACAGATATTTGTTGTGATTTTTATTGCATTATTATATCACAGAAGTTGAACCTAACTTGTCCTACTTGTTTAATGGATACTAATGAGGATAATGACCTGGAAGATCCATATCCTAGCTAGACATATTACTACGCAAGGACCTCTTATTAATCAAGTTGTACAAGTTTTCTTGTGGCTTTTGATTTGAGAAACTTACAATCACCTAAACAGGAAATGCCCTTGATTAATTTACTCAAAGCCTCAAACATCAAGATGTTGTGAACAGTAAAAAAATATTAAATAATAAATTGTTATGGAAAAGCCATTATCAGTGCAGCTTAAAGAGGACAACATGTAGTTTTGATGAAATGATTATTAATAAGTACCTGAGGTTCATATAGTAAAAAGAACGTAAAAAAAATGAATCCCAACTTAGATCCAATTTAATTGGACCTTCATAATCTCCCTTTCAAGAAGATAACTAAGCAAATATGGCTTGAAGATGGCAGACTATAGAATTACAACTCAAAATGGGAATTGAATTTGGTAATACTATATGCATGTGAATATCACTGGTGATGCTGAGGCACTGCAGATAAACTACCAATTTTTCCTTCATAGGGGAGGTTTTGCAGCAGTTAAAACTGAGAAAAGGTCTTGTTGACACTGAAATTGCTGCTACAATTTTATCACAATTCAACCTTCAAGAAAAAAAAAATATCACTGTAGTTGCAAGTAAAAGTTCATGAAAGATAATTTTTAGAAGCAAATTTCAGGATGAAAAGATCTTTTGTGGAACTTGAAATAAATTTTGAAGCTCCAAGTGTTTGATCACAAGCAGGTACTGGGTGTTTGTACAATTTCTTAGGGGAGAAGGAGATCACAATATTAGGATAGAAATATCAGCATTTTTTTACCGAGTGTTCATTCTCAAGTTCACCAACAGAAAGTTGCTCCCTGTCCTCATTGCATAATTGCATAATTAACTTGTCTTTGATTTTTTTAAATAAAATTTACTTCAGCACCTATGCTGAACTGAGGTCCTCGGCAAGGGAAGACTCACCTCAACCAACAGTAGAGCAATTTCTCTCCCTCCATGCTACCTTAAACCGTGCAAGCCTTGTTGCTGATTCACTCTCAAAATCCAACTCACCCAAGAGGCCAGTTCTTCTGATTCCATTGTTCCACCTGGCCCTATTCCAGAAGAACATCTTCATGTCACCTCGGACCACCGACACCTCGCTGCCTCCTGGGTCAATGCTGCCCTCTCTACCGACATCTCCCCTTTCACTCTCTATGGTCCTAGATCTGCTCTTCTGCCACCGTCAGCTGCCACTCCTCCGGTAGTCACGGCTGTAGTGGCTGGTGATTCTCCTGCTGCCACAAGGCCCTCTCCTTCTACTCCTTCCAAGTCTCGACCTGTAGCAAGACGGCAACGCTCACCACCACCACCGGCAGCCTCAGTTGAGGTCAGGGAGTGGACGCGTGACCAGGAAGGGATGGAGGAGGCTGCTGAGATGGCAAGAGGGCTGAAGGAAGAGACCACAAGTTGGTTTTTGGGGTTCGTGGAGAGGTTTCTTGATGCTGATGTGGCGGCCCCAGTGCTATGGGACAGGGATCGGGTGGCAGGGATGTTGTCGCAGCTGAAGAGGGTGAATGATTGGCTTGATGTTGTGGGGCAGAGAAGGGATGGAATAGAAGATATGACAGGTGTATCAGAGGGAGAGGTGGAGGAAACAGTGGAAACGGGCAGTGTGCCCACGGAGACTGTTGAAAGGCTAAGGAAGAAGATTTATGAATATTTGTTAACACACGTGGAGTCAGCTGCAGCTGCACTTGGCGGTGGTGCTAGTGCCTCTGTTGCTAGCAGCCCAACAGCGGCACCACCTAGTAGGAGCGGTGGGGATAGGCCTAGCAGTCGTCGGAGCTGAGATTTAGCTGCTGCTTCTTTGAGAAGCAATATTTGGACCATAGAAAGTCAATAGGAGCTACTTTTGTACAGACTTTGGGTGAATTTGGTATTTAAGTCAAGTGTATAGCATTGTTGTCACGTCTCAGTACATCCACTTGTCACTTTTTACATTATTTTCATAGGTTTGCAAAAAAGATAATAGCGAATTTATAAAAGAAAGAATAATGCTGGAATAATGCTCCTTAATTGTTTGCTTTGCATCTGCAATATTTAGTCTATTGTAGTCGATATAACTCGAGTTTTCTCCGACACATTTCTATCCGCAGTCAAGCAACCATGGTCCCCGTAAAACATTTTATGTTTTCGGCTTTGTTGAATTTTGTTATATTTATACATGGTGATAAAAAACGGGAAAAGCAGTGCTTCGTAAGGTAGGACCTATTATTAGCAGGATAGAAGAAAAAAATAAAAAGAAGTCTTTCTCCATTATCAGAGCCAGGTTTCGATCCTGGGACCTGTGGGTTATTCCGCTGCGCCACGTTCCGATCCTGGGACTCTGATTTTTGTAATCAGATTGGTACCAGCTTTTATAAGTCATCAGTAGATACAAATTAGCTTTACCCAAGGTGTTAAAATGCTGATGGCCTTTGATACGCTGGTCCAATCAGAGACAATTTATGAGTTTCACGTACCGCAAGAAAAAAGTTCTGATTTATAATATAATTTTGTTTGGATATAACAACAACATAAGTGAAATTTATTTTTTTAACAACAACCTAACCTAACACCTTTTGTTAAATAAGAATTTTTTATTATTTAATTAACCTTTTCCACCTGCAAATTATACACCTTGCGTTACATCATCTTAGTGTACAATGGAGACGATGTCTCACTAGTTACTGAAGCACGTTCTGAGCTTTTATTTTGGTTGCAGAAAAAAAAATGTCCATTATTTCGAATGTTTCTATCCCAAAATGATATGAAATGCAAACTCTTCCATCCCAGAAAACAACAGAATGACATAATATTTGTCATTTCTTCCCATAAACAGCAACCCCCACCCCAGCGCAAGAATATTCCTGTGCACGGGAAAGCATTACGTATTTACGTTTAATGCAACATAAAAAATATGCACAAATGAGCATTTTCTTTAATGCGATGTTAGATACAATATGCAAATAACAACCAAAAACAATGGAGAAATGTCAGTCTTCTTCGATTAAGCTGTGTTCTGTGGGTTTTCCTCTTGGGCTTGATGATTCTTTGAAAGCAGAGGGGCAAATTTCATTTATTCCGCAAACCCCGCACTTGGGAAAGCGAGCAGTACATATTGTTTGCCCAAAGCCAACCTATACTTGTTAAAGACGTGTAGAAATCAGAGGCTTATCAAACATTTTATTAATGCTTAAATAGTAGAGTAATATATGTTGGCCTGGTGGTGCTTAGAATTATTGACTTCAGCTATTGCCGCTCAAAAGCAATTAGCCCAATCTGCTTGTCCATCCCACCCCCAAAAGCACTATCTTGCCCAAATTTCACTTTCTGATGTTAAAAAAGAAAACTGAGAGAAATGTACCAGAAGGGGATTGATTGGCGACCATTCATTTTTTGGGAGCCATGCCTCAAGTGCAACTCTCGTTTCTTCTGGGCACAAAGTTTTCTGCAAAACAGTTGCCAATTCAGCCTGACCTAATCTTAAATCAAATTCCTTACAATAGAACACCATAAAATCCAGAAAATTGTCAGAAGTGCTGATAAATACCCACCTAAATGTACATATGACATCACATCTAAAAAATTAAAATTTTGGATTTCATATTTCATTTTTGGGTCAAGTAATATTCACTATGGTTCAGTCTATAAATAAAAAAAAGACCAAAATACCTGTTTAGTCCCAGGCTTGAATACCCATCCAAGACGGTTAGAGATACGATGCATATGAGTGTCGACACAAATTCCCTGGACATCATACCATGCAATGCCCATAACCTGATCAATTTAATTCATCAGAATGAAGCTGTTCCAAGTTCAAAAATACACACAGAGGAAGATAAGTTGCTACAATACCAGGTGGGCCATTTTGGGACCAACTCCCTTAAGAGAAAGGAGGTCTGACAAAGATCTAGGGATGTCTCCTCCATACTTCTCTAGACATGTCTGAGCAGCCATTTTAATAAATGAAGCCTTTTTTGGATAAAACCTCACCTAATAGTGAGATTAGCAACAGAAGATAGATTGGTTAAAGGGTGCAGAAGATATGAAACACGTAGCTATAAGATATAAAATTAACTTTGAATATTATAGTGGAAGACCAGCCAATCCTGAACCGCATTTAATAAGTGGTGTAGGAACCCTGTTAATTACCATTATAATATTTCTTTCTTACTTCTAGTGCAGATGTTAAAGCAAAACTAAGACTCAGTTGCACGAACGAGGATATTCGAGGTTAATCAAGGCATATTGAGGCTCCACTGATTGTCTAGAGGTTTTTTGCCATACTATTCCATTAATAAACCATACAAATTCTGCATTCTTGTGTGTTAGTACCGGGTGAATCAAATCTCTGATAGCTGCTTCATCAATTTTGATGATTGCTTCAGGATCCAGCAAACCATTCTCAGAAAGACGCTTGACAGCACCTATTTTTTGGTGGAAGAAAATCAACATAAGAAATTGATCAATAAAATGCAGAAAGCACTACAACAAATGTAATAATAGAAATGAGCCATCTTAGGGTGGGACTTGTCATGTGTAACTTCATCCTTGGTTTGGCTAGATAACATTGACGAAATCAAAATAGCAAATCTCTGTTCCTGAAAAGTTACCAAAATTGCCTTAGGAGGTAAAAGTTTGCCAGCTTTTTCACAGCCCTTGGTGGCTACTGGTGCATCTTCTACGCATCTCATTTTCTTTATCCCTTCTAGAAGCTTATCCCAGTTCTCAGGAGCTTTCACTGCATCAACCATACTCACAGTTTCTTCATTTTTTAAACAAGCCGATATTTCATTGAAATTATAAAGTACCTTTGGACACAGTGGTAACATTAATAGCCTTTCCCAACTGAATAAATGTTGACTGCTCCTCGCTACCTATTGGATTGAAAACAAAGGATACAGAATGTCAATATAAAGGCAATAAATTTACAGGGGTATAATTTGTTGTAAGGCATCCTTTTTTGATAGTCACACAGAAGGCCCTAATTGTTTTCTTACTGAAAGATTTGGTAAAGCAACATTGATTTCAATTAGAATAATGCCCTAACATCAAAAATTAGTAGTAAGAGTAAACCATATTGAAGCATATACTTACGTAAAGATTTCTTGACATAACTAAAGTCCTCTATATCAGCCAGCGGAACAAACTGCAATAAAGCTTTTGGCTTGTAAATCACCTGTTGGAGGTATATTACACGACAAAGGAAAATAGTGTTTTGGACTAAAGAATGTCAGGAATTCAACCAGTACATAGATTGAACCCTACTGAATGAACTGGTTTACCAAATTTGCAATTATGCTTTAATTGGCCACCCACCGCAGATGAGCTTTAATGAATTGCAATTTGAACACTAGTACTTTATCCATAAGTTGGGCAACCAAGCTTCAATTTGATCAAAATAAGCCACCATTTCAGCTCACTCATCCATGCAATTATGCGAGAGAATAAAAGAAACCGGAAAAGACGATGTGTGCAAAAATGATAGAACCAGTACCGGTGCCTTGTTTTCTGCTCATGAAATTTAAACACAGGGCATACCACCCATTCACAGAAGAAATGTGGAGGTAAAGTGATGACAAAATTTACCTTCTGATTAGAATCCATGGCATTTGGAACTTCTTCTTTGATTTTAGTTACTTGTCTAATTCTGTTTCGTCTTTGATTTACCTCTCCGTGTTCGGTGGCTGCCAAACAGCTCAAACGTGTTTATTTTTTTTCATTATGGTGAAAAAGCACGGCAGTGTGAATATTAAGACAAATTTAAAACTTACAACAGCAATCGAGATAACTTACATGGGTTTGATTGCGATTTGGCGACCTCAGTAACGCCAGAACGAAATCGCATAGACAATCGTGTTAAAGGCATCCTTGCGGATAGGGTTTTCACTGGAGAGGGGAGGGAAAGGGGCATCTCTTTTTGGAGGAAAGGAAGAGGAAAAGGTGAAGGGGGTTTTATGATCATCTCCGATATTGGGTTTATGGACTGTTAATTAGTGATCAAGACATTTAAACTCTTTTCCCCTGTAAATATTGCGCGTTTTTTACACCTTTCGTTTTTATGATGAAGATGAAGTGGAAGCCTATGGATCAATTATCTCAGGCACTTCGTTTCTGGCTTTCTGCCAATTGTTGATGGCACGTTGGCAGGGAATGATTTACACTTGGCATTAATCGTGATTGTACATTAGATGTGAATGGACTGCACAAATAAAACTTGTTGAGGAAGCGTCAAGAGAACAGAATAAAATGGTACAAATATATCAGCGATTTGTTTTAGTAATCCACATCCAATTATGAAACCAATCTCCCCACCTTCTATTCATCGTAGTGACACCTAACTGCATAAAAAACATCCTACTTATAATTTAGTTCGGGATCAATTCAGATTTGAGTTAATCCGATTTGATAGTTAATGAGCTGAGTTTGAATTGATTAATTTGATTCGGATGATAATAATTATATATTCTTTTTTCGTCGAACCTTGTCCCTATAACCCCTCTTATTCTCTTGCACAATCTCAGTGACTTAGCAACGTGTTTTATTCGTTCATGACTTTATTCGTATATCTGACTTGATAGTTTTTTTATCAATCCATCCATTCAAATTAATGCAATAAATATTTCATTGAAAATATAGTTTACTAATATATCAATTTTGTGTCAACTTTTTGTTAGATTTTCTATATGGCCGTGATCCTCTAGTGAACCCTAATAATAAATTATGTTACATTGATCTATAGTGTCGATCTTCCAGAGAGACACAACCCCGTTGATCACCAAACTTCTTTAGCCTTCCAGTGATCTTCCTCTAATCTGATGGAACGATTGAGAGGACCGACACATATAGCTTATTCTCTTCTGGAACTCTGTTTAGAGAGATGAATCTCTATTGGGAAACAAAAATGTGGCAGAAAATGGAGAAATGGGAATGGTTTCGAAAAACCAACAGTATTCCTATATATAATGGACACCCATATAACTGAGAGCAGTTATATCTTAGCGGGTCCACATCGGATCCAAAACTCTCTTAACGGGTTCGCCGCCTTAATCAGAAAACTGTCTATAATTGTGTTCTCCAGGGACCAATAACATAATTGTATTATTATCAGACTTTATATAATTCAGACCATCACTAAATCATAAAGTCATTAATATACATTCTACACATTAAAGGGTCACTTCTCATGATATATAATAAAACCCGATATAAAATTTGATCACTTCATTACGGATATAATTTGACAGTCCATTATATAATATATATTTATTACATATAAGCCCATACATGTTGTAATTAATAATAATTAATTCCAACAATCTCCCACTTGGGCTATATGTATCTGAAAATATATATATATAATATATATATATATATATATATATATATATAGTGGAGATAGCGTGAGCTTAAGCTCACGGAGGCCTTCCGTGAGCTTAACTCAAAAAACATATTAAATTATCTTAAAATTTTAATTTATCATTCTTATTAAATTATTTATATGAAAATCTCATGGGATGCAAAAATTTGGAGCGTTTTGAGCTTTTTAAGTCGCCGTTTTTAATTTTTGAAAATGATGTTAAAAGTATTGAATATATATTATTATTTTTAGACATGATTTTCAAAAATTAAAAACGGCGACTTAAAAAGCTCAAAACGCTCCAAATTTTACATCCCATGAGATTTTCATATAAAGAATTTAATGAGAATGATAAATTAAAATTTCGAGATGATTTAATATGTTTTTTGAGTTAAGCTCACGGAAGGCCTCCGTGAGCTTAAGCTCACGCTATCTCCACTCTATATATATATATATATATATATATATATATATATATATATATATATATTGAATTGAGTACTCTTTAACTGTGTTGTCTTAACTTTTTGTGTCATTATCCAATTCCGTCCATCAATCATATCTATAAGGACTTATGTAGTATTCGTCTCATAAATCGAAACTAAACTAACACAAATCATAATATAAATATAATTAAATGACATGAATTATGAAGGGAATGTGTAGTTTGAAAATTACATGTAATGTGATCTACATATCTATTTTTAATTTGATCACCTTAATTATTCTGAATTTGAGGTCAATCATAAACTCAGAATATTTAGGTCACCTTATATTTAGGTCTATCAAGAGATATTCAAAGTTTGAAAATCTAATTTGAATCATTATGAATGAATCCACGTATATATCTTAAAAATTATCTGATAATTTATTAGAACCACATATAAATCTTTAAAAAAAATCACTTTAATTTTTAGTTTCACATTAAATCTTGCATGATCCAAATTTGTATCCGCTAAAAAATGGTTAAAATTTTTATCTTGCAAGTTTCTAATAATAATCACATTGCATCGATTTTAAAAAGATTATGTCAAGTCAGTTAAATTATTTTTTGTACGGAAAAATAAATTGTACATATTTTTACTAATATTAAATATATATACTTAATTATTTTAAATATTTGAATATATAATCCGAAATACAATCTGATATGATGTCCGAATTTACATTTAAATCTGAGATTAGATATGAGCCCGCAATCTTATAAATCTATATTTACATTTAGATAAAGCTAGACATTCTAGTTATATCATGTCTTTAGATGTAAGATCGGTAATTCATCACCGTTGAGCTATTTGCAAACCACACTCCGATGCATAGTTTAATTCAAAACATATCAAACCAAAGCAACAAAATATCCTACCATAATCCTAAAAACAAACATTAAGTTTCTCGAGAAAAAAAGAAGAAGAGAAAATGTCCTTCTCGGTATCAATTCAGATCATTATCATGTTTAAGTCATGTTTTTTCTTTTAAAAAAAATCTTTGCGGTTCAATTTAGATCATTATCTTGTTTAAGTTATGTTTCTTATTTTTTCGAATAAAGATAAAAATTTAATTATTTAGCTTTTAAATTTTTATAAAGAACTATTCATTTAAATTTTAAACTTGTAACCTCTCACTAAGAGAGCATTATCTTTATCGCTGGACTAAAAAATAATTCTCATTTAAATCATATTTCTTCTCTGCGCAAAAGTCTTCCTAGCAATCCAATTTTAATTTGTTTGTGCCAATTGATTGTGCCTGCATTTGTAGTTCACCCTCCAGCATTCCGTGTATGTTATTCTTATCTTACTTCTTATCTTATTATATTAAAAATGAGCTAAACACTGAAGAATCTAGTAATATTACAATATTTTTTTTAATAACTGTAATACCCTTTTGTTAATCAACGGTTCAGATTAATCTTTAAAACATAATGAACAAATACAATTAATGTTCGATGATTTTCTCCTCTCCATTTTGTTTAGACATTTCGCTCTTTGCCTGCCTCTTCAATCTTTCGCGCACCTCTCCCTCCCATTTTTCGCTCTTTGTTGTCTCTCTCAAAAACTACTCTTCTCTTTGTTGGCGCCCCTTCCAGATCTATCCGCACCCAACTTCTTCCTCACCCCTTCGCCATGAAAATAATAACCCCTCATTCCTCCGCCGACCAAAAGTGGGAGTTTTTTCACGTCGTGTGCGCCAAGCCGAGGAATTAGTTGATCCCTTTTCTTTTCTTTAGCTTTCTTTTTCCCTTCAAATTACTTCTCGCTGAGGCATCAACTCTCTCTTGTGCGCTCCTTTTTCTCTTGCACCAGTGCATCGTGGTTCTCCTTCACATCGAAAGTGAGAAACCTCCTGCGAATTTGGCCCACTTATCATCTCCTAACTAAACCCTCAAATTTATGCCCAACTGTTTTCTCTTTCAGTTTTTCATTTTCATTAATATTTCTATTCTCAAATATATTTCTCAATTATTTTCTTTTCTAACTTATTATTTTTAATAAATAAATAATAACTTTATTTTTGATAAGTCTTTGTATTTCATGATCAAATATGTACACCTCAGTAACTAAGTGTAATGACTCATTGATTAGATATAAATACAGTTCATTTCAAGTATGAACATTCATATTAATATTTTGTGTTTTTTGAATGAGGGATCAGACACGTATAATGTAGGATGTTCATTATTATTATGAATAAATTTTAATCTGTTCGATGTGTTCATATTTATTATCGTGGGTGTTCGTATTTGTTATCATGAATATTTGTATAGAAAATAAAAATATCTGTAATTATTGTATCTGCTAAAAAGCTAGGTATTTTTTAGCACATACTTAATTATAAATATAATTTGATTAATTCACACATGCTTAATTAGTGATTAGAATGATCAGGTGGTGATCATCACTTTTAAGAATAATTTTTAGTCAGCTCTGAATGTTTATTCCTTAACAAAAATTACTCATACCGCTATCAAAAAATATTTATATAAATATTCATACAACTTATAAAAAAAGTGAGAGATTCATTAAATTTTTTTATAGAGATACAACACACCTTAAAAAAAAAAAGCAAAATCGGGTATATACCCCTCAACACATTCTATTTTGGATATTTATTCCTCCAAATTTAAAAATTAGATATTTATCTCTCAAAATATCATAATCTTGGATATTTATCCAAAACTACTATTATTCTCATAAAAACAAATTAACAATTGATTAAAATTATAAATGGACAAAAATACCCCTCCATAAGTCAATAATTGACCTTAATTTTGTTGAGAGCTAGCAAATTGAGAAGTGTTAATTTCATCTTTATCATCTGATCAAGTTGAATAATACGAATTTCATACTTAATTTCCTTCATATCTCAAATCCGAAACTCTCAACGAACACATTATTTTTCACAGACAAGCTATAGAAGATCCAGTCACATGTGTCTCAAGAGAGACTGCTGGAGCTCAATTAGTTTTTTTAAGGAGGCTGATGATTGTGCCGAACGTTGCTGATTATCGTTTTTGAGCTCGTGGAATCCATAAAAAAAAATAATAAGACTATTTTGAAAAGACTATTGTAGATTTAAGCAAATAACATGAATGAAAGGAAGGGTCTTTTATTTTATTATAATATTAACTAATTATAATTTAATTTCTATGAGAATAATAATAATTATAGGTAAATATCTAAAATTTTGATATTTTGAGAAATAAATATCTAATTTTTAAATTTAAAAAGATAAATATCTAAATTAAAATATATTGAGGGGTATATATATAATTTAGCCTTAAAAAAAAAGAAACAATATATTAAAGAAGAGAAAGCCCACATCGCAGAGAAGACATTCATCCTCCAGCCCAAACGCCAATTGCCGCGGCACAAATCGTCGTTTCCATTTTTCTTTCTGAAAAATCAGAAATTCCATATCCTTCACGTTTCAGACGGGAATTCTTTTCAGTCGGAACCACAAAATCAAAGTGGAGAGTCGACTGATGGAGAGATTTCGATCCAGGGTTGGGGGTCTAATATCGTTGATCTTTGTTATTCTCTGTATTCCCACCAAGGTTCCTGCTATCAGGTGATATCGCTTAAAATTCGAATCTATATTATTTTGTATACATCCCGTAAATACCTATAACACTCATTTACAAACTGACTGGTTCCACAACCAATTATTTTTTTCCTCCATTGTGGTCCAACTTTATTTGGTCACGGATCAATTTGAATGGCTGAAGTTTGGATCCATTCTACTGCAATTGATAAATTAATTGTATTTGGTTCAATGGTAGAATCAATTGGGAAATATGGTATGGCATACCATTGTTTATTTCTTTTAACTGTAAATATTCTTCAGGAGTGACATTGGTTTTCGTCAAACTCCCTTGTGCAAGACCACTGTCCAGGGACGGTATCTGATATCAGATAACAATGGTAAGTGCATTTTCAATTTCATGGGTTATGAACATTTGATACTGCAAATTAAACAAAGTTCTGTGATCAGAAAAACTGGAATAATTCAAACTCACAAGTCATAAGTCATAACAAATAGAGTTATTGTTAGTTACTGTTAAATAAAATGTTGTAGACCTCTAGATCTAATGTTAAATAATACTTCAGGAAACATTGGCTAATTTCATCTAGAAATTATTCATTGTAGCTGATTTTTATGTAGGTTATGTGTGCACTGCCCTTTTACTAGATTCTGTTTCTCGCTGCTGTCCAGCAGGAAGACAGCGGTTTTCTTGTCAGTGAGTTTTCCCATTTTTCATTTTATCTTTTTTCTCATCTATTACACAAATTAACTAGAAATGATCTAAGTTCGAAATGCATAATATAGGGGATGCGATCTTGCTTCGCAGTGTTGCAACTCTTATGAGTATTGTGTCTCATGCTGCCTCGATCCATCCAGGGTTTGTTCTTTAGATATACTTTACAGTTTTATTTGCAACTACCATCGATCTTTTGCCATATAACTGTATCATATTTATTCTTTTATTTTGTAGACAAGGGAGGATCTGGCTATGAAGATCAAAGTAGCGAAACCAGTTACTGCAGGTAATTTATATATCAGATGTTGACAAGTTCACATTGTTGCATAAATACATTCCGTAAGTGTTGTTGTCTATTGCTTTTTTAGGCACTTATGCTAGCCTGTTTGATTATTGTGCGGGCAGGTGTCGCCACAATTCTGCTAGTGTGGTATGATCACTCTCTCGCTGTCTCCCACTGATATGATATATTTTATTGTGTTCTAAGTTGTCGCAAACAAATTCCAAAATATTTTGAATTGATGAGATGTGCAACAAGCACCAAAACAGTTAGCTTTGGGATAGTTTAGATATTGCTGTTAAATGTTGATACACTTATAAATTAGCTCTTTTCAATGTTAACTTGAAATATAATCAAGCAAAGTGAGTTTATGTTTCAATGTTTTGTTGAATTTTAGAAATAAATTTGTATAAACTAAATAGGTGTGGAGCGTGGACCATTTGGGGAGGGTACAATTCAGCCAGTTTTTGCTTGACGTAACCATGTTTTCTCAATGGTTGGGATTTGTATGTTTACTACAAACATGACAAACTTAGAACCCTTTTTTATGTTGATTTGCATAATCTGGATGAGTCTTACATATCAAATTCTCCCAGCTGTTCCACATTCAGTCTAAATAAAATCATAATATTTGTTTGAGCTTTTGTCGGTGTTTGTCTTTGAAGGTGCATGAAAATGCTTATGCTAGTGATTTCCATCATTGCTTTTCGATGCACCAGAATTCATCTGGTATGGATATTCCATCCTCAGCCATAAAAATTTAATTGAAATCCTTTATACTAAAATTACTGCATTTTTACAAAAAAAAGTCTGACAAATTTGAACCAGAGACTAAAGAGTCAAAATCCGAAGCAAGGTTGACTGGGATCGATGTTCTTGTGGGAAGGTTTGTAATGCTATAATCCTTGCAGAAAATGATGTAATATGTCAAGTTTAGTTAAATGTAGATGATTTGTAATTCAGGCCTGGGGAGTCGTGTGAATCAGTTTGTAGGTCAAGGGGACAATCTTGCCTGTCTAACATGCTCTCCTTACTAAACCGATGTGATATGTGAGTACCTTTTCTTTTCTTCTATTATGTTACTATAGACTGCCAATTACTCTTTATTCTGATTTCAGAAGTTCATGTGATCTAGATTCAGTAGTGATAATATTTTGTTGCTGTAGATAATTTATTTTGTATCTGCATATAGCACCCAACAAGATTTGTACTGGAAATGGGCATGCACATTTCCAACATGAATCAACAGGCAGTTTGGCCCCTTGTGGGTTCAAAGATGATGGTTTATGTTGCTCATGGAGTCCTTTATCTTCTTTTTTATTCTTTCACCAAAGATGTATTTAACGAAAACCAAACTAAACTAAAATTTTAATGATATATGTTATTTGGTGTTATCAATAAATTTCATTAAGTTACTATTGCAAATGTTAGAAGCAATTTGGTCATGTTTGACAAACTTAATGTTTGTGATATTATTGACATTATGGGTTCTTCTTTGCAAAGATATCGGAAGTAGGGAGTTTTAGCTGCATGTATGAGAAGTGTTGTTGTTTGTGGATAATTATGGTAAAAAATGCAAAAACACTTGTTTTGCTATAACTGAATTTTTCTTTCTTTTGGGCATCGCTAGTAGTTTTAGCTGCATGTATGAGAATTGTTGTTGTTTGTGGATAATTATGGTAAAAAATACAAAACACTTGTTTTTCTATAACTGAATTTTTCTTTCATTTGGGCATCGCTAGTCTACAGAAATACATGAGATGCAAAAATGGTTGTTATGTTAGCATGGGGGCCGACCAACCAGCTGAAGTGGCTGAGGATGCTCCTAGCCATTTGGTATGCCTATAATATATTTGACATTTGACAAGCATTTGGTTTTTATTTTCTCTTGATTGGAGGTGTTAATAGGATTATTGGTTATTTTGCAGAACCCTGGTGCATGCTTGTACACACAAATGGAGAAGCGGCTTTTCTGTGAAGGGTCACATCAGCATACCAGGAGGCTGTGCCCATGTGCTTGACTATTGTGCACATACAAGATACAACTCACAATTTAGTTGCTTCGTATTAGTATATTTTTCTGATGTTTTGGTAGATGTGAGTGAACTTTTAAATATTTGCTGGTAGTACATTGGTCAATTGATTTGCTGGTTCTGGAGTTCTGTCCGCTCTCTTTTCGGCTCCTGAGAGAATAAATACATATAGCTCAGTACAATTTTACAAACAAGAATGATTAGTTTATATATCTTTTTGCTTTGCAATTATAATTATTAGCATGCACAACGATCCTTACGGCTTTTCTGGAACCGTACGTGGGCCTACTTGATTCATGATTTTTTTAAAATTATTATTTCATAGATTTGTCCATCCACAAACTTATTCACCTATTTAGAAGAGAATTACATGAAAAAAAAAAGATCTTGCTAATTTGATAAGCTATAATACTCCCGAAATTGACTGACATCCTATGCATCAGATGTTCTATTTTAAATGCTATCAGTGTCTTCCAATCAGCACACAACCTGCACATCTTCCAAGGAAATCTGGAAAGTAATTCAAAGTACAATTAGATTAACAACCTTTAAATAGTACCGCCATTTGCACAGAAAGAACAATGGTTTTAATCTCCCAATGCATATAATATGTGTCCTCTCAAAATGAATAATCAGTTTTGAAATCTAGCAACTTCTTCCTCTCATTTCCTTTCTCAACACCCCTTTGCACACCCTCCGTGCTCTTCTCCTCTCTCACCTCCTCATCGCTCTCTGCTCCCTCCTCAGCCTCGTCGAATGCCGGGTGCATGAGAATACATTGCAAGAGCTGTGTCCCTCTCAACGCATTAGTAAGCGGTAAATGCCCCTCTGGCGTATCATCCTTCAGCTCCCAAACAAACTCATCAGGGAACGCTCTGTAATTGTATTGTTCCACCTCGGTGTCGAGCTTCTTCATCCAACGGACGCGTATGAAAAAGCGTGTAAAGTCCCGACGCGACTTTTCCCACAGCCGCTTCTGCACACTGTAACCGAACTTGCCTCTGCTGTACCTCCGCCAAATTTTGTCGATTGCACATAAATCATCAGAAGAGATAAATTGGACCTCCGTGCAGAAAACATAGCCACGCTTCTGTGCGGCCTCCCCAGCGAGGTCTATGAGGAGGCGGCGCGTGACTTCATCTGCCTGGCGGTAATTTTCAGATGAGAGATGGTGCTCTAGGAGTTCAAGAGATGGGGTTGTTGCGGTGGCAGTGCCAGTTGTGGATGTAGGTGTTGTGGTGAGAGAAGAAGAGGAGAGATTGGAGAAGAGCACATGCTTAGTACTCGACTTGCCTGGTTTGAATTGGAAGGAGAGCTTCGGTTCGGGGTTGTAGATGGTTGCGAAAGGATGACGGTGGTGGCGATGGAGAAAAGTCTGGCGGAGAGACTGTAGAGAGGTGGTGGCCATTGGCTTGGGATAAGGCGTGAATGGGGAAAGAGAGAGAAGCGGGGGGACTTAGAAGGAAAATTTTTGTACAGAGAAGGGATGAACTGATGATGTGGAAAAAGAGAGGGGAAAGGGGAGCTGTGATTGGTCGAATGTGGGTGAGACGGGATACGGCCCCTATCGCCAGTTTGAGCTGGCTCATGCATGCACTATTTTCCTGTTCCCAGTTTCACTCGGGAGAAAGGGAGGATTCCTTGTGGTGTTTAGGTGTTGTCATTTGTACAGCTGTACAACAGTACGAGTATCGGGGTTCCTGTAACACTGGAATTTAACAAGGCAATAGTCTCAGGCAGTCTATAGTTGTTTGTTGTTTGTTTGGCTCTTGAATTCAGTCTGATCCGCTCCTTAAAAAATTAAATCTTTATTGGTCCCAGCTAACTCTTTCTAATAATAAAAGTCAGGCTTTTCAAAAGTTAAACTTAATTTTTAAAAAACAGACACTTTTAATCCCGCTCTTATCAAATTCAACTCTTTTTAATTCTTATTCGATTTTTTTAATATTTAATATTATATATTAATTACACTTAAATTTTTCAAAAAAATAGAAAAATTAAAACAGAATGCCAAAATAAAAAATTATAATTTATTTTTTTATATAAATATAAATTAACATTAAAAAATATCTAATGATCAAAAGAAGTATATCAAACTCTTACCCGTCGACTCTTATCGGGCCCTTATCCAAACCTTACCCGACCCTTAGAGTCTGGAGGGGTTGGTAAGGACTGAGTTCACCCCTTAAAAATCAAGTCCTTTAATCGCGACCCTCTAAAAGTCTTTATCAAGCCCTGCTCTTTCGTAGGCCCGCTAGATTCGGCCCTTAAAAAACCCGACTTGACCCTTAAGGATGATACCTATCTATCGGATGGAAGATTGTGATTTTTTTAATAATTATGAAATAAATTATAATTTTAATAATAAATATTATTTACTCATATTTATAACAATAGATATGACTATGTGTAGGTGAGATGTACATTTAAAATGTGTCAATGGGACTGACACTTTGATCATTGGAGGGTTTTTTTTCTCAATTTTTGATTATCATTGTTAGTCAATTTTTTTTGAAAGACGTTAGTCCCACTTGTGCCTTGATCATTGGGAGATTTTTCTTATTTTTTTATCATCAATAGGATAGAATTTTTGTTAAAGCCATCAGTGAGACTGATGCGTTTTAAACACGTGATCTCATCTAATATCATATTTATTATTTAAATTTTAATTAATTAATGTTTATTATTAAAATAATAATTAATTTTGTAGTTATTAACAATGTCAAGTGTGCAAGATATTTGTTGTGGCGCTAATGTGCACAAGATATTTGTTGTGGCGCTAATGTGCGCGTGTCTGGGTCCGAATCGCAGATCGTTTGCTCTTTTTATATGCAGCGTTCGATTCACAATACGAACATGCGATACAAATGCACTGATAATTTAGCGTGATTTGTTGGATACAAAACAAACGTCTGATTTTTGGCTCGTTCGTTAGTGGTAGAGGCAGTTTGTTAAGCTCGTTCGTCTGATTTTCGGTTCGGCTCAGCTCATTACTAGCCCTAAATTATGTAAATAAATATAATTGATTTTTTTTGTGTGCTAAATCTTGTTCGAACTTCAAATATTGTTAGTATAAATGCAAGATGCAATTCGATCTAGTAGATGAATATTATATTAATTGCTTAAATTCAGATAAATTTTCAATTTAAATGATTTGATACTGTGTGGAACAAAGATGTTCGAAATTGGATGGTTCTTCGTATGAGAGGTCATATCCTTCGTCAAGTAATTAACAAAAAAAAACTTAAATGGCTAGCCGTACATTTCAAAAATCCCTACAATGATTTCATGAGTTGAGAGTGTTTTACATTTTTTTGTTGTGTGTGGATTCAGGGATAGCACCGTACATTTCAAAAATCCCTACAATGATTTCATGAGTTGTGAGTGTTTTACATTTTTTGTTTGTGTGGATTCAGGGATAGCAGTTTCGGAAATATAGTTTAATACAACACAATAAAAAAACAATTTCGGGCAACGGTCCATAAATTATATGGACAGATTTAGGGATGAATATGCTCGGATAGTTATTAAAATTGTATTAAAATTATATCCGTATCTGTTTTAATTTTTTGAATATGAATATAAATATAAATATAAATAATTTCAAACACGAATATATATTAACAAAAAATAATATAAATTCACTTAAAATTTATAAATCTATTGAAATATATATTAAAATAAGTTTTTCAATATTATTATTATTTATTTAAAATATATTATTAATTTAAAAATATTAAAATTCATAATATTTTGGAGAACAATATTAAATTTTAATAATATATATTAAATAATATATTACACATATTCGGATCGTCGGGTAGGTGACCATTGGTGATTGGTGTAAGGTTAGACAAAGATTATTGGCGATGGTAGTTGAATTAGGTGAGTTTAGATCCTTAGGTGCTGGAGCCATGGAGGATGATGCGATTTCAGCCTCAGCTGGGGACTTGAGGTCTGGATTATGAATTCGTTTTTGTTCTTTTTTTTTTCATAATATGGATATATTTAAAGAGTTATATGTACAAATATTTACAGAGCAATGTCTAGTAACTTAGACATTTATGTGTAAATTGTTCAAAAGAAGTGTCACACGACTCTCATAAATTATCCACCCTCAGTTTTATTTATCAGAATTTTTTTCAATGTTACAGAGTTACAGTTTTCTATTTTCTATTCTATTTTTTTCTGCACGTCTCTCTTACAATTATATATGAGAGAAACATAATCTCACACAACAAAACCAAATCAATTATATTTACTATAATAAGAATCTATGTCTATTTCTTAGAATGATATCTAAGAGCTAAGGAATGTGCCTATGCGTGATTTCCAGGTTATCTGATTCACCTCTACAAGTTGCCTTTTTTTGTTATGATATTCCTTCTTTGATTTGATACATCCTGATTTTGCAGGTCAGCTTGTCATTCCAACACTAATGCTCAAGCGGATTCGTACAAATCAGTCATTCCAAGCTTCTCTAAACGGGTATTGAATACTTTGCTTGAAAAAACTTTAGTTAACATGTCTGCCACTTGTTCTCCGAATCTTACAAATGGAATCCCAATTACCCTCGAATCAATTTTTTCTCTGATGAAATGTCTATCCACTTCAACGTGTTTAGTTCAATCATGTTGTACCGGGTTATGAGATATATCTATTGCTGCCTTATTATTACACAATAATTTTATTTCCTTTATGGGTTCAAACCCAAGTTATGTTAACACTCTATGTATCCATAAGAGTTCATAAATATCTTTGACCATTCCTCGAAATTCTGTCTCAGCACTCGATAATGCAACAACATTCCGCTTCTTACTCCTACAAATGACTAAGTTGCCTCCCACAAATGTGAAGTATCCTACGATAGACTTTCTATCATCCAAAGCACCCGCCCAATCTGCATCCGTGTACCCTTTCACCTCGAAATGTCCATTTTTTCTGAAAGTCAGTCCTCATCCCGGTGAACCCTTTAAATACCTAAGGATTTTTTTTTTGCCTCCATATGTTTTTCATTTGGAGAATACATGAACTGGCTAACGACACTCACAACATAGACTATATCCGGTTTAGTGTGAGATAAATAGATTAATTTTTCAACTAACATTTGGTATCTTTCTATGTCAGTGGGTATTTGGTTTGAATCCATTTTCAGTTTCTGATTTTGAATTATGAGTTCTCAGCCGGCTTACATTCCAGCATTCGATCTCTGCTAAGATCAAGCACATATTTTCATAGGGACAGAACAATACTATTTCTATTCCTAGCAACTTTAATTTCCAAAAAATACTTTATACCTCCTAAGTCTTTCATTTTAAATTTTTTTAATAACTTTGTCTCCAACATCATTATTTCCTTATGATTATCTCCTGCAATGATTATATCATCCACATATATGATTAATATAACTATTTTTTAACAAAAAAAATAAATTTCTAAATAGAAAAATAGTCATTTTTTTTTTTTAACAAAAAAAAGATTTTTTTTTACCTCCATCTTGTTTGTAGAATAAAGTATGATCTATATTACTCTGAGTATACCCATATTCCTTCATTGCACCACAAAACTGACCAAACCAAGCCCTTAGAGATTGTTTCAAACTATATAGCGATCTCTTCAATTTGCACACCTTGCCCGTTTCTGAACATTGAAAATCCAACAAAATGTCCATGTAGATTTCCTCCTTGAGTTCCCCATATAGAAATACATTCTTGACATCAAATTGGTATAGTGGCCAGTCAAAATTAGCTGCAAGAGAAATTAAGACTCGCACAATATTTAGTTTAGCTACTAGGGAAAAAGTTTCTTGAAAATCTATCTCATATGTTTAAGTATACTCTTTTGCTACTAAACGTGCTAATTTTAAAAATATTAATTGAATTATACACATTAACGGAGGTAAATTTATAAAATTCAGTGGTGTCATTTGCACCTACACCTGTGTATGTAGCTCCGCCACTGATTCCAGAGCATGATACTGATCACATGTAAGCGGTTGCTGGAGGAGCAGATGTCGTTGCAGTCAAGCCTCCTTCAACGATACAAATAATCTATGGCCCCGTTGGACTGTTGTAGCCAACGGGATATTACCCCAGTTATCCTCCCATAACAAAATCATACTATCATCACTTATGGTCCATCTTAGTGAGATAGAACATATTGACCGTAGACTTAGCAATGCCTTTGATGGTACGAATACGTATAGGCTTTTAAACCTAGAAAATGCTCCACTAATCGCAAGCGTACGACTTCGTTGAGTAAGTTCAGATATCGAATCCACAGGGATGGAAATAAACTCTAAACCAGACTCAGTTCAATTCAGATCCTAAAAGTAGGTCTTTTTGATATTTTTGCATAAAAAAGGGGGGGTTTGTAAAGTTTTAATTAAACTACGTAATTAACACTAACAGATAGTAAGCAAATATAGATAACAAAGTGAACAGGTGTTTAAATCAATCAATAATAAAATCTCAGGGTTTCGGGAAATTGCTGTCACTGGAATGGTTTCTTGCGGCCCGCAAGAAACAGTCGCAGAGAATGGTTTTCAGTCGTAATTGGTTCTTAACTATCAGTTCGTTATTCTAATAACCTCAACTCTCATTTGTTGGTAATTACACACTTGCTAACAGTTGTAAACCCTTAGGATAATCTCTTATACCTAATTTTAATTGGATTCGTTCTATTGATTTGTTTAACCTCTCGATCAAACACGAAATGTCCCTCTCGGGTATTTTCGGATTCCAAATCAACCAAGACAGTTCCTAATCAGTTGCAAATCGTTTGATAACTCATGCCACACTGGATTTGGCCTTATCCACGGGCTTACCAAGCAATAAACAAGTTTCAATAAGAAAAAATGAGAATAAAATCAATCCAATATAACAATCACGACCAAATATCAATTATAATCAACATCCATGACAAGCAATATGTTCCCTAATCCTAAGATACAGTTTACTACTCACACATAGTAGCAAACAACAAGAAAAGAGGGTAAAAGAATGAGCTCATAGTCAAAAGAACCAGAAAAACCCAAAATCAGCAATCTGCCCTTGCAGGTGGTCTTCTCATCGTGATATCTCTCGAAATCCGTGAAGGGAGACACCAAGCAAGGGTCAGGTCCTCTTCTCCTGTGTCAGGTCTAGACGGCTGAACCCTAGAACCTCAAAAAAAAATCACTATAAATAGCTCAAAACGCGAGAGGAACAGCCCATGGAGTGTCTGGAGTTTCCATATCTGTCCTTGCGGGTCGCAAGCAAAGTCTTACGGCCCGCAAGGAAGGTGCAGAGAGGTAAACGTCTCAAAACGGAGCTCCTGATGTGCTCGTGATGGTCCCAACTGCTCCATATGCTCCATATACCTGAAATAAGACCAAAGTAGAGCAGTAAACAAGAACAAGGCAGAGAAAAAGCCTAAATGCAACTGAAATGATGATTTTAGGATGAATATGAGTACATGTCGGGGCAAATAAGTGCATATGAATGCAACGCATCAAATCCCCCCAAGCTAAAGTCTTGCTTGTCCTCAAGCAAAAACCTAAGTCCTACGGTGCAAACCGTACTCAAATTCAGACCTAAATCCCATATAAACTAAAGTCCTAGGTACAATTGAGAATGTTGCCAACGAAACCCTAAAATGGTCAAGTTAACTCCTTGGTTTGGTTTCAACTAGAACGACTAAAGATTGGAAACTATTTGGGTTGTCGATTGGAGGTCTTATTCACCACACAAGCACATTTTTTATTTAGTTTCAAAGCAAACCTAACTACATGCAATTCGGTTTTCAAATTAAAAAGGTGTCAAAGCAAGTAAACAGCCTTGTCCTGACGTTGTTGGAATTTACAAGAGGTCACCCGTTTATTCTCATTAACCTATGAGTGTTTACTCGAGGAAGAAAAGTGCAATTTACCCTACAGAAAGATATATTGTCAAGTTGCAAGAATTTACTCCACCTCAGGTTTATCTTTTCGCTTGTACTTGTTATTTGAAAAATAAAATTTGTTTTTTTTTTTTTGCAACGTAGTTTCCAAATTTCCAATCTAGGAAGATTTGGACGCTATGATATATCCAGACTTTTCAAGGTAGTACGGTCGGTACACTTACTCATAGCTCGCGCTAGCGGAGTAATACCCTTGTCATGTGCTGGAACATAGATGTTGCTTTTTATTACTTGTTTTTGTTTTTATTAAAAATTTTGTTGTTTTTTGTTTTTGAATTTGTCAAGTTCAAGCGAGTAGAAAATCCTTTGGTAAGCGGTTACTTGCAACAGGACTCAACCAAAAATAGGAACCTTTTTCAAGTACTAACTGGTTAATAGGGACAACGGGTTGTTCTCGACCAAAACGTCACAAAATCTGATGTAAATCAGATGAACAAGGAAAAGTCGGGGTAAACCTCTCTAATTTGAAACCTTTATTCACAATTTTTTTTTTTTTGAAAATGCAAGTGTTAAATCAAGACATGAATGCAATACGTGTTTTTGCGTGCTATGCGGTTATACCATCCAAACTCTCCAAATTTTATTCCAATAGGGTTAAAACCAAACCATCAAGTCAAAATAGGTCGTCAAAACATTCAATTAGTACCATTTACATTACACTACTCCTAAATTACTTTAATTACTCTACTCCTAAGACTCAGGTTTGTTTCTACTCCCCCCCAAGCTGAATCATGCACTGCCCTCAGTGCACAAAACCATAGATAAAGAAAAAGTAAAAGAAGGGTAAGTAGAACACAACCTGAGGGAATCAGTCTGAAGGGCCAGATGGCCCTGCACCAGCGTCGTCTCTCGCGTGGTAAGATCCCCATGAGGCGAACTCTACCTCCAGACTCATCATCCTGGTGTCAATACTCCTCACCTGGGTGTCGATGCTAAGCAAGGTCTGTCGCTGTCGCTCCTGCTCGCTCTGTAGGGATTCGGAATGCCCAAATCCCGTTAATGCTCAAGCTGCGGAAAGACCGTAGAACAAAAATTTTACTTCTACTTAAGTTAGGGATTAAAGTATGTCGGATAATAACCGAGAGTTACAGACATTTAATCCTTTACAAAAGACGGTAAAATATTATTTTACTTTAACTTAAGCTTAGGGTTAAAGTGATGTGTCGGATGATTACCGAGAGATACACACCTCTTTAAACCTTTATTGATCTACTCCATGATTGATTTCTAAAATATTAATCTACTTAACAATTAAATAGATTAACATAAGATGTTATACCTCGCTTCCAAATTTTAATTGGAATGAAAATCGCTTGTCTCGGAGCACCAAACGTCGATGCCTCGTAGGTTATCCACCGGGACTAACCGAGAGAGCGGCTTATTTCTTTTGCCGAAATATCAGTAAACCGCGGTTTTTCGCAAAAACACTATTCACCCGAGAAAAAGACGAAATAATACTATTCACGACTCGCAGTAATTCTGTTTCACAAATGTGCAGAAATACCGCAACTTTCGTAAAAACACTATTCACCGATCCCGTGAATTACGAAACAACCGTATACCGGGAGAGAGAAAGTAGAAGCGATTTGGTGGAATTTTCTCTCTCCCCTCTATTTATAGCCAAATTTGGGATTGCAAAATTACCAAAATATCCTTGAGGATGATGTCATATATGATGTCATGGATGATGTCATATATGATGTCATGGATGATGTCATGGATGATGTCATATATGATGTCATGGATGATGTCATGCATGATGTCATCTAAGGTCCAAATTTACAAGTTTGCCATTGGGCTTTTGGCCAAATTAGAAATACCCTTGGGCTTTTGGATTTTGGGCTTTTCTGATTTTGGGTTTTTAATTATTAATTAAGGCTTTAATTATTAATGGGTTTTTGGCCCATAATTCAAATCCATAATTAACATTTAAAATCCAAATCAAATATATATATAATTGTCATCTACAATTATATTTTTCTATTGTTGTTTTGGCGAATTTATACGACGTGTCCAACACGTTATAAATTCAATCGATTTTTGCTTCTTGTCATCTCTATGACAAATATAATTATATCATATATAATTAATTATAACCATCTTATTATTAATTATAAACAATTTATAATTAATCAATAAGATTCTCCGATTAACTCCTATACGGTGTGACCGATGGGATCCGTGTTATGTTGGTAAATAGAGTTAAACCGTTTTAACTTCTATAATCATAGGAGGCATCTGGCGAGAATGCACTATGACCATCCAATTACAGATGATGATGTCTTGTACAATATCATGATCCATAAACTATTTACTTGTGTTTAATTCTTTTGTCTCATATTTATCGAGATCAGTTTCAAGGTAGGTATGTGTCATCCTTGCAAACTTAATCTTTTCTTGATCTGAGTAAAATATCAAATATAATTACTCTTGTAATTATCTTGCTATGAGATAATCTTACTCTATCAAGGGGCCCAAATGATGCTTATAACTCATATAGAAATATGAGGGACAATAGTACTTTTGGCAAACCATCTCTTCCTCCGCATAAGTTATGTATACCGAAGAGCTACCTTTATAGCCACCTTTTACGGATAACGTTTGGTAGAAATCACACACATACATATCTTATGTAGGAAAGATGAATACCTCATACTTTAGAATTTAATACTGAACGAAAACATTAATGACACGAACACAATTCCATTTAATGTTTCATTCGGGGTCTATCAAATACGATGTTCCGTGAACATCTATTTATGTGATTAAAATGACAACTCTTTGTCTATGGTCTGTAAAACTTGACCATCATTTAATCCACATACTAACCTGATAACGGTTAATTAGTGTTCCTGCTAATTACCTTGGTTAGTGACTTTTAAGAGTATATTCTATATTATGAAGTTTCACAATTCCAGTCATGAACTCGGAATGATTCATAAATTCAATAATACTCAAGGAAACAAAATATCGTTTAAATATCCAATTCATGAACAAAGCTTTATATAACAAATTTATCGTATTATTGACTTCAAGATTATTACAAACTAACAATCTCCCACTTAAGCTTGGAGTCAATCATATTGAGCCATGCCTTATACAAATCTATAAATCTCTCAGATTTAAAAGATAATCTCACAGCCAATCTCCTATGTGTCTCAAACCCATAGAAGATGTGTGCAACTGGTGCTTGGCTTGAGGTAGAGGTTTTGTAAGTGGATCAGCTGTGTTGCCAACTGTGTCAATTTTACAAATCTTTACATCGCCTCTATTTATAATTTCTCGTATGAGGTGATAACGTCGCAGGACATGCTTGGATCTGGAGTGTGATCTCGGTTCCTTGGCCTGAGCTATAGCTCCATTGTTGTCACAATAGAGGTCTACAGGGCCCCGAACACGGGAACCACTCCTAGTTCACTAAGGAATTTCTTGATCCGAAACCTTCTTTAGCCGCCTCGGAGGCGGCTATGTACTCGGACCGGTGGTTGAGTCTGCTTTGTGGTCTCTTGCTTGGAACTCTTCCACTCACAAGACCGCCGTTGAGTATGAACACGTAACTGCATCGCGATCTTGAATCATCTCGGTCGGTTTGGAAACTTGCATCTCCGTGTAACCACTCACCACGAGTTCCGAGTCACCACCGTAGACGAGAAATATATCCTTAGTTCTTCTCAAGTACTTAAGGATATTCTTTGCAGCATTCCAGTGCTCCATGCCTGGATTAGCCTGATATCTACTCGTCACACTCAAAGCGTACGAGACATCAGGGCGAGTGCACAACATGGCGTACATGATAGAGCCAATAGCCGAAGCATATGGCACTCTACTCATTATGCTTTGCTCATCAGTTGTCAAAGGACACCGAGTCTTGCTAAGCCGTGCACCATGATTTATTCAAGCGTAAATCCTTTCTTAGAATTCGATATCGAACCGATTCAAGACTTTATCAATATATGTGCTTTGACTTAATCCAATAAGTCTCTTAAATCTATCTCTATAGATCTTTATGCCTAGTATATAGACAGCCTCGCCCAAATCTTTCATTGAGAACACTTTCTTTAATGAAGATTTGGCTGATTGCAATAAGGGAATATCATTTCCCATTAAGAGTATATCATCCACATAGAGGATTAGAAAAGCGATGGCACTCCCACTAGTTTTCCTGTATACACAAGGTTCTTCTTCGCATTTGATGAAGTCAAACTTTTTTATTTCTTCATGAAATCGAAGATTCCAACTCCGTGATGCTTGCTTCAATCCATAAATGGATTTGAAAAGCTTGCATATCTTTCCAGCATTTTTTGGATCCTCAAAACCCGTGGGCTGTATCATATACACGTCCTTTTCCAAATTTCCATTTAGGAAGGCGGTTTTCACATCCATCCGCCATATTTCATAATCATGAAATGCGCAATTGCTAGAGCATCCGAATTGACTTAAACATAGCTACGGCGAAAAAGTTTCATCATAATCTACGCCGAGAATTTGTTTGAAACCTTTCGCTACTAGCCGTGCTTTGTAAAGAGTCATATTACCATCCATGTCTATTTTTCTTTTAAAAACCCACTTGTTAGCTATGGGTTTTACCCCAACAAAGTGGTGCAACCAGGTTCCAAACCGTGTTTTCATACATGGATTGTATTTCGGATCTCATGGCCTCCAGCCATTTATCAGAGTCGGGTCTATCCACTGCTTCCGCATAGGTCAGAGGATCTTCAGCATCAAATACTGAGACTTCATGCAGTCCCATGTACCTTTCAGTGCACGATCGTCCTATGTGACCTTCGTAGCACTTGTTCTTCAGTGTCGTCGAACTTCATCCACATCGATATGTGATTTAGTTCT
Source organism: Schoenoplectus tabernaemontani (assembly GCA_037127355.1). Taxonomy (NCBI): domain Eukaryota; kingdom Viridiplantae; phylum Streptophyta; class Magnoliopsida; order Poales; family Cyperaceae; genus Schoenoplectus; species Schoenoplectus tabernaemontani. The sequence continues at coordinate 21,244,352 of CM073739.1, forward strand.
ATTTCAACTTGCGTTGAAGTAGGTGAGCTCGGGACTAGAACTTCTTCCACAACTATTTGTGGATTTGGTTCTTCCAAATGCTCATTAGCTGAAGAATCAAGTGGTGGGTTTATCTGATCAGGATCAGATATTATATTGTGTGATGCATCTTGAATTTCTTCAAGTATTACATTACTCCCACTACTTCCTTTTGTGAAAAACTCTTTCTCCAAAAATATACCATGACGAGCAACAATTATCTTGTTCTGACCGATAATAGAAGTAATATCCTTTCGTTTCCTTAGGATACCCTACGAAAAAGCATTTGTCAGCTTTGGGTCCAAGTTTGTCAGAAGTCGGACGTTTGACAAATACCTCGCAACCCCAAATTTTAAGATAAGACATATTTGGTACCTTACCAAACCATAACTCATATGGAGTCTTTTCTACTGACTTGGATGGAACCCTATTTATTGTTAGTGCAGCAGTTTCTAGTGCGTGCCCCAAAACATTTTTGGGAGTGTGGTATTACTCATCATGGAACGAACCATGTCTAACAGAGTTCGATTCCTCCTCTCAGAAACACCGTTCCATTGCGGCGTTCCCGGAGGTGTGAGTTGTGAGACTATCCCACATTCTTTTAAGTACATTGTAAACTCATAACTTAAGTATTCGCCTCCACGGTCCGACCGTAAGGCCTTAATACTTTATTCGGCTGATTTTCTACTTCGGCCTTGAATTCCTTGAATTTTTCAAAGGATTGGACTTATGTTTCATCAAGTAGACATAACCATATCTACCGTAATCATCGCAAACGTGATAAAGTAGTGATTACCGTTTCTTGTACAAGTACTCATTGGTCCGCATACATCTGTGTGTATAAGGGCTAATAAGTCACTTGCCCTTTCGCCCTTCTTGGAGAAAGGTGCTTTGGTCATTTTTCCACGTAAACAAGATTCGCATGTGTTTATTATTTCAATATTAAAATTACCAAGAAGTCCAACTTCATGTAACTTTTTGATGCGTTTCTCGTTTATATGACCAAGGCGACAATGCCACATAAAAGTCGTACTTTCATGAGATGTTTTGAGTCGTTTATTGATGTTAAATACGGGTTTGTCAATTTCTAGTATATAAAGACCATTCATCATAAAAGAAGATCCATAATATAACTCATCTTTGTATATAGAACAATTATTATCCTTTATAACAAAAGAGAAACCATTCATCTCTAAACATGAGATTGAAATTATGTTTCTAGAAATACTTGGAACAAAATATACATTTTCAAGTTCCATTACAAGCCCGCTAGGCAAATACAACTCTATATTTCCGACTGTTACGGCTGCAACTTGTGCTCCGTTTCCAACTCGGAGTTGTACTTCCTTGTTGCGTAGTTTCCTCCTATTATTTAGTGCCTGTATATTTGAACAAATATGAGCACATGATCCAGTATCCAATACCCAATCATAAATAGAGGTAACAACGTTAACTTCAATCATGAAAATACCTGAGGTTGAAGCTTTGGGAACCTTTCCCGTCCTCACATCCTCCAGATACTTAGGGCAGTTCCTCTTCCAATGACCCTTGCCTTGACAATAAAAGCAGTCAGAGGTAGAAGCTTTTGCCTTGGAAGTGTTCGATTAGGAACCATCTTCCCTTTACCTTTGTACTTTGGTGCCACTTTGGGAGTCGCTTTGCGTTTCATCTTTTGGTTCTCCTCGCACCTTCTAGGACCATGAGGACAGAAGAACTCTTCTTCATGTCCACTTCGCCGATCCTTAACATCCCTTGGAGCTCCCGCAAGCTCTTGTCCATTCCCAAGATATGGTAATTCATAATGAAATTAGAATAGCTAGGAGGGAGAGAGTTCAGATAATATCCGTAGCAAACTCTTTGCTCAACGGACCGTTAAGCTTCTCCGTGCTCAACATCGCTCGTCATACGGAGCATGTGAGAGCCGATAGAGCGCCTCGGTCATCTTATGACTTAACAGAGATCTAGTCACCTTAAATTTCTCGACACGTGCTTGCTCTTGAAACATGTTCTTGAGCTGTTCACACATGTCGTAGGTCTTGGTGTCCATAAATCGCCTTTGCAATTCAGGACCCATAATCCCGACCAAGAGACTTTGTACATCAAGCTCATCTTCTTTGTGCTTGTTATACTTGGTGAGTTCTTCGCCGTGCACGTGCCTATTGCAGTCGCGCAGGACTGTGTGTGAAGGGCGTACTCACGTTTCTCTCGTTTCTTAGTACGATTGTGAGTGCACGAAACCAATCGGTGAAATTAGTTCCATCGGTTTGAGTTTTTCTTTCTCAAGTAGAGCACGCAAAGTGAGAAAGAGTTTTCTTTAGCCATGTGCTACAACGTAAAATGTAAAGATTTTTAGCTTTGTTCATGTCACACCCCAGAAATAATAAAACGGGTTAAGGGTGCTTAATCCCGCCACGTACGCACGACGAGCCGTGCGTACGAAAGGCTATGTGAATAAAAAATAAAGTAAATCCCAGAATAAACAAAATAATAATAATAATACAAAACAAAACAGTCCAGAATATACAGATAAATACAACGCCAGACACCGGCGGGGCTAACTCCATCGGAATGGGTAGCAAAATCTCTCAAATAAAGCCCAAAGAAAGAAACCAAAAAAAACCGATAGCCGATAAGCCCTAATCAACTACCCGCCTCACTGTGCTGATGCGGCGAAGCACCTACGATATCACGGGGCCCCACTTTGCACCTAGCACTCTCATCAAAACTCGAGCCCATACAGTAAACCTGGATCCCATGACCGCGTGGAAACGTGAGTAATTTTAAAAATTACTCGGTACGGATTTAGATCCGGCCTTAAGATTTGATCTTCTTTCTAGGCGGACCCAAACACCGATCTAGAATTTAAATGCATTGAATTATTTAAATATATGTTAATGTATCATTATTTTATACAATTCGAGAACACCTCTACATGAATGACATGAAATGACAATTAACCACGAAATAGAAAATGCGAGGAAATAGTAATATAATAATAAATATAAGGTACGAGTAAACAAACACCGAAATAAATATCCCGATTTGCAAATCACGAGATCTATCCCAAGCGGGCGCCGCGGCGTCCCGACTTACGAACTTGGGCCTTGCACTAGCGGGCGCCACGCGGCGACCCGACTTACGAACTTAGGACTTTATGTTTATGCGGCGCCGATGCGCATAAACGATAATTCGGGCTCCGAGGCGATAACGCCCTAGGAGAGTGAGCGTGCATAAGCACGTACTGCAGTCTGCTAAATACGGTAATTCACCTTACAAAATAAAAACAAACGGATAATTATGTCTTCGGTTGCCATATCGCAAAGGAGATAACTACTCGTGAATTAACAAATCGAAATCAAATGGGAGCCTGCTTTGTACCAACCAAGGGTCGGAGGACCGCATCCGTAAATGTATCAAAACGAAATATAACAAATGGGAGCCTACACTTTGTACCCGCTAAGGCCGGTGGACCGCATCCCGACTTTCTCTGTACGACTACGGGCCAAAGGAGAAAGCCCTTCGCCGGACAATATTAGGATCCTAAATACGCTGTGGGATAAATATAATAATATACTATCACGAACTAGATTCCGAGTCTCGGATATGGCCGCCACACTAAACAACGAAGTACACGGTATCTAAATCGCTCAAATTTGGATTAAAAATTAACTCATATTAAGAATAATAAAAATATAATATTGATCAAAGAAAAACACTCGACACGGTAAGAAGACCGCCAAATGACGGGATCGGTGGATAATCAAACAGAGCACGGATGCGCATGATACATATACTGAATAGGTGGGTCCCACGAGACTATGGGTCGCCGTACGTAACCACTGACGTGATGCAGTTATGCAAGGCAACTTAGGCGGAAATTACCGTCGCCTCTCGGCACTCCCATGCATTTAATGCATGATTAACTACGACTAAATTAATAATTAGTGATAGTAATAATATTTTCCTAATAATTATAATCTACTGACTTGAATTATTTAATTCTATCGATCTATCTCGGGACTATTTCCGGATCCTACTCTATCTGTCTACGTGCGGTATGACATGATATGACATGTAAATGCGGGTATGTCTCAAATATCTTTGGTCAATTTCTGGGATGCAAATGACAAGTCGATTGGTCTCTAAGTTAATTTGGACAAAAACACGCAATTGATTTATTTAAAAACATTTTATTTTCGGTTTGGGTTCCTAATTCGAAGAAAGAAGATGAATCCCGGAAACCGTGCACAGGAGTCTTGGTGAGGATCGTGGAGTTGCTCTACTCGGAGGTAGAACACGGCCTCGGGGTCGGTGTCGCGTACGTCGGGTCGGGAATGACCTCGTACTCGCGAGAGGATCGAGTCGACTATATCACCTAATTAATTTAAATTAGATGTTTATTAGTTTTACTTGATTTACTTAACAATTACTAACTAAATTAGATTGATAATTAATTACACGGTTGTTCGGTTTTATCGTCTTTTCTTGAAAATTTCGTGACATTTTGCTGCATTACATCGTATTGATCTTGGGAATTTTCGTTGTTCGCATCTTGATTTTGTTAACTTATGTTTATCGTTCTAGATCATTTTTATACGTTAAATCTTCATTTTAGTTTCAAGTTTACGGATTTAATTTCTAAACCAATTAATTTAAAATAGAGAAATTGATTAATATATATAGTTTAAAAATCTAAATTATTATTATAATTTAAGTTATTATTTTATAACTCTTAATTATTTATAATCTATTAATTGATTATGTTTTATTTTAGTTATACTAGTATTATTTTTATAATTTAGAGATTATATTTATTTGAGTAACGTAACTAATTTAATTTACTTAAATTAAATAAATTAACTTAATGTTATCCTTAATTGACTTGATTATAATTAGGATAATTAATTTGTTATAAATAGAGAAATTGATTAATATATAATATTATATAATTAATATTGTTCTTATTTATAATAGATAAATTGATTATTAGGTTTTATAAGTTAGAAAAATAATTTTAAAATTAAAAGTAAAATAAAAAGGGTTAAAAAGAAATAAATAAAATAAAATAAAGAAAAATGAATAAACAAAAACAAAATAAAGAAAGTTATTATATTAATATGTGTTGGTGTTTTAATGAACGGGATCATACGGCGACTACAGAGCCAATTGTGTGCACTGTACTTTGGACCGGCGAAAGGGGCGATCGGGAATTTAATCATTTCCCGCATTTAAGTTTACGTTATTAGTAATGGGTACCGCCAAACCTTTCGGGGCGGCTCCCAATTAATTTGTCACATTCTACGTTAAGCACTCTTAATTATCTTGAGACTTTTAAATTGGTTGGGCCTTAATTAATCTCACTAATCCTAATCTTACAATTTAGTTAATTAAAAATCCAATTATTGGCCCAACAGGATTCTTTTTATTCATTTGCTCTAGTCTTTTTATCATGGGCCCCTTTCTGTAACTAAAAGCCCATTTGTCCTACTTATTCAATTATTCTCAAAATTCCAATTTAGATCAGCCCAACAGGCTTCAACACTAATAACCTCGATCGGTCGCACCCCTTTGAGACGGTAAGAACAACAATAACAAGTCAAGCAAGCCACGAGCCCGCTCGGTAAAGCAACAACACGGACGGTGAGCGAACAACGACAACCGAGCCGAGGGTGGTACCGGTCACCCGCTTTCGACCCACAAAACCCAACGAAGGCATCAAACAAGCAAATATAACACAACCCGTACCGGTATCGGTGGAATTAGGTGACACACAACAACAAAAAAAAAGAACCCGAGAACAATTTAGAGGCGATACGAGGCACAATCAACCACGAGTAACAATCCGGCCATCAAACGCAAAAGGGATAGCCCGGGGGCAAGGGTCGACATTTACCGGAGGTGAATCAAAACCGGACTAGCCCCTGCATCACGCGGTACTTGATGCCGTGTACCGGGGCCACACTGGGTAATACTAGAGCCTAACCAAACCAATCCATACAACGGGCATGTAGTTAACCCAGCGACGAACAAAAGAACGACCACATTTCGGCCATACGACAACTTAGCAACAGAGACCATGGGGCCAGGTAAACCAGTAACAGCCACAGGAGAAAAACAACTTAACAGCAGCAACAGAACCGGATTTTTGGGTATAGAGCATGATCTCAAACCACAGGCAACATAATCAGTCAACAATAACATAGTCACAAATCCCGTAAGTAACAACACAGATGCAAAACAGCTAGCACAGCTCAAAACCAGCAAGACAACTTGCTAGTAATAGTGAGAAATTTAAGGAGCTAGGTCAAGTGTAGTATCAATATAAGAGAAATCAGCAAGGACACTGAGCCAACAGAAAAATTTCCACATGTCAGATCAGTGACTACAGCAAACCAGAACCAGATCCACCCAGAGAGAAAACCCAAGGGTACCAGCAAACCAGCACAGGACAACAGGCAAAAACCCCCCCTCTTATTAACCATTCAAGCAGAACAACAAATCAAACAATCAACCAACACAAATCCAGGCAATTAATTCATTCAACATTGAACCATCAGAGATTGTCAAAGTTTACCAGCAAAGGGGAAAATCGGGCCAGTGAGTGAGGCACAAGAGCTTAGAGGGCCAGAGGCTTGAGGTTTAGCCGGACTGACGCGCTTCCTCGACGCCTCCCGCAACTCCTCCCCTCAAATCAGATAGCTCAGAGTTTAATTGAAAATTTTTGAAGCTAACTCAGCACATGAGTGTTAATGGTAAATCAGAGGGGAAGAAAGGGGGGTCGGGTCTGTGACCCTTAAAGGGGAGGCGCGGGGGTTATCGCGAGGTACCACGTCAGCCCAGACCAGACAGGGTTAGACAGCCACGCAACAGGGTGCAAGTGGGGTGATAGGTCGTCGACAACTCCGAGAACAGCCCCAAATCACGGGGTAGGGTTACAGCTAAAATGGCTCGTCGAGTACACGACGTGACCGCCAAGAGGGGAAAACGGGATGTATGGCGGGTCTCTCGCGGGGAGAGAGGCAACGAGAGAGAAAATGAAAAGGGAAATGGGGCGTGGAGCGGGGAAGGGACGACTTGATTGAGAGAGTAGATCGGTGAGGAAGGGCGGGGCGGCGTCTTCGGCGCATTAATTGCGCGTGAGGGAGGGGGACGGAGAGCGATTAAGACGCGACAGGAAATGGAGAGAGAGAGGAGCGGTATCGGGAGTGAGAAGGGAGAAAGAAAGGAGAAAAATACAGGTGCAGAGGGAGAGAAGTCCGAGGGAAAAGAGAGAGAAAGGGGTGAGAGAGTAGGGGAGTGAGAGAGAGAAAAACAATAACTGGAGAGAGAGGGATTGGTGGGAGATATTAATGAGGGAGAGAGAAAAAACACTATTTTGGGATTGTCTGTGACAGAATTTGTGGCCAAACATGTGGCAAATGTTGTGTTGCAAATCAATTTCTAAACAAAATCTCATAATTATTGTTATTACTATGAATCAATATTTCTTTATTAAATTCAAACCGGGTTAAATCCCGAGGGTATTTGGAAAATTTCTGATTATAGTAAAGTAAATGAGTTACAGTTTTTGGTTTAATTTATTTTAGGTGATTATTTATTTATTAACCGATTTAATTAAATTAATTATCGAATTATTTGTTTTAAATTAAAATTTTATTTTTCTCTATCGTTAACTTTAGCTATTTGATTTTTTTTTTTTTTTTTTTTCATAGTTGTATAATTATTTTTCTTGATATTTCTTTAATTGTTATTTTGAGTTATTTATAAATTTATGTTCAATTAATTTATTTGTTTTGTTAATTATTCTTAATTCTTAATTAAATTTCACGGTTTGACATTTCACTCCCCCTTAAAATTTTCGTTTCGTCCCGAAACGAACTCACGCCGTGAACAACTCGGGGTGGCTCCTCGCATCTCGCTCTCTAGCTCCCAAGTAGCCTCCCGTGGCGAGTGATGCTCCCATTGTACGAGGACTCGAGGAATGGATCGTCTCGGGGTGGGTCGCTGTGTGTCTAGTATGCGTAACGGTCGCTCTCTCGTAAGATAAGTCGGCTCCACATGAAGAGGCTCGACCTCCAAGACGTGGGAAGGGTCGGATACGTAACGTCTCAAGCGTGATACATGGAAGACGTTGTGTACGCGCCGAGCGAGCGAAGGCGGAGAGCAAGTCGATATGCTGCGGGTCCAACTCGCTCGAGAATCAGGAACGGTCCAATATATCGTGGTGCGAGCTTCCCCTTGACTCCGAACCTCATAACGCCCTTGGTGGGCGAGACTCTCAATAACGCGTGCTCGCCCACGGCCAGCTGGAAGTCACGTCTCTTGGGGTCCGCGTAACGCCTCTGTCGGTCCTGTGCTGCACGTAGGCGCTCGTGGATCAACTTGACGGTAGCATGACTCTCGTTGACCATCTCGGATGTCGTAGGCTCGTACGTACCGGCAGGTCCCCAGCATACGGGTGTACGTACTGGCTGTCCGTAGAGCGCCTCGAAAGGGGACATGCCGTCGAAGCATGATAGGCTTTGTTATACGCGAACTCGACAAGCGAGGTGCGGCTCCCAATCTCCACTCATCGTGAGTGCGCGAGCGCGTAGCATATCCTCGAGAGTCGGATCGTACGCTCGGTGTCCGTCGGTGCTGCGGATGAAAGGCGGTCTTGAAGGCGAGCGGCGTCGTCCGAGGGGCCTCTGGAATCTCCCCCAAAATCGAGACGTAAAGCGGGGTCACGATCGGAGATGATCCGCGTCGGTACTCCATGGTGGCGTCGCCGGGCTAGGTACAACCTCCCCATGTCCTCGGCCGATGTCCACTAATCGAAAGGGAATGAAGTGCGCGACCTTGGTAAGCGTGTCGACAATGACCCAAACTGCGTTGTGCCCCCGGTCGCGTCTGGCGCCACCTGTCACAAAATCCATCGTGATGATGTCAAACTTGCGTTGTGACTTCGGTAGGGGTGTATCGGTCCGGCCCGGCCTCTTGCGGTCGGCCTTAACCTTCTGACATACGAGACATCTAGCCACGTACTGGGCTATCTCCCGGTGCATCTTCTTCCACCAGAAGTGTCTCTTGAGGCTCTGATACCACCGAAGGATGTCACACCCCAGAAATAATAAAACGGGTTAAGGGTGCTTAATCTCGCCACGTACGCACGACGAGCCGTGCGTACGAAAGGCTATGTGAATAAAAAATAAAGTAAATCCCCGAATAAACAAAATAATAATAATAATACAAAACAAAACAAATTCCGAATATACAGATAAATACAACGCCGGACACACCGTGGGCTAACTCCATCGGAATGGGTAGCAAAATCTCTCAAATAAAGCCCAAAGAAAGAAACCAAAAAAACCGATACCCGATAAGCCCTAATCAACTACCCGCCTCATTTGTCTTGATGCGCGAAGCACCTCTCGATATCACGCAGATCGTTGCACCTAGCACTCTCATCAAAACTCGAGCCCATACCGTAAAACCTGGATCCCACAACCACCGTGGAAACGTGAGTAATTTTAAAAATTACTCGAGACGGATTTAGATCCAAACCTTAAGATTTGATCTTCTTTCCTAGACCGGACCCAAACACCGATACCGAATTTAAATGCATTGAATTATTTAAATATATGTTAATGTATCATTATTTTATACAATTCGAGAACACCTCTACATGAATGACATGAAATGACAATTAACCCTGAAATAGAAAATCTGAGGAAATAGTAATATAATAATAAATATAAGGTACGAGTAAACAAACACCCGAAATAAATATCCCAATTTGCAAATCACCAGATCTATCCCAAGCGGGCGCCACCTGCGTCCCAACTTACGAACTTGGGCCTTGCTAAGCGGCGCCACTAAACGACCCAACTTACGAACTTAGGACTTTATGTTTATGCGGCGCCAATGCCGCATAAACGACAATTCGGGCTCCCGAGGCGATAACGCCCTAGGAGAGTGAGCGTGCATAAGCACGTACTCGGGTCTGCTAAATCTGGTAATTCACCTTACAAAATAAAAACAAACGGATAATTATGTCTTCAGTTGCCATACCGCCAAAGGAGATAACTACTCGTGAATTAACAAATCGAAATCAAATGGGAGCCTACACTGTACCAACCAAGGGTCAGAGGACCGCATCCCGTAAATGTATCAAAACGAAATATAACAAATGGGAGCCTACACTGTACCCACTAAGGCCAGTGGACCGCATCCCGACTTTCTCTGTACCAACTACGGGCCAAAGGAGAAAGCCCTTCGGACAATATTAGGATCCTAAATACGCCGGATAAATATAATAATATACTACCACGAACTAGATTTCAGTCTCGGATATGGCCGCCCACACTAAACACTGAAGTACACGGTATCCTAAATCGCTCAAATTTGGATTAAAAATTAACTCATATTAAGAATAATAAAAATATAATATTGATCAAAGAAAAACACTCGACACAGCCGAACCCGCCAAATGACGGGATCGGTGGATAATCTGACAGCACGATACGCGCAAGACATATACAGACCGGTGGGTCCCACGGGCCTATGGGTCACCGTACGTAACCACAACGGTCTGGTTATGCAAGGCAACTTAGACTGGAAATTACCCGGTCCGCCTCTCAGCACTCCCATGCATTTAATGCATGATTAACTACCTGACTAAATTAATAATTAGTGATAGTAATAATATTTTCCTAATAATTATAATCTACAACTTGAATTATTTAATTCTATCTGATCCTATCTCGGGACTATTTCCCGGATCCTACTCCTATCCTGTCTACGTGCAGTATGACATGATATGACATGTAAATGCGGGTATGTCTCAAATATGCTGGTCAATTTACCGGATGCAAATGACAGGTCAGATTCAGTCTCTAGTTAATTTGGACAAAAACACCGCAATTCAGATTTATTTAAAAACATTTTATTTTCGGTTTGGGTTCCTAATTCTGAAGAAAGAAGATGAATCCCAGGAAACCGTACCTGGGAGTGCTGGTGAGGATCGTGGAGTTGCTCTACTCCGGAGGTAGAACACCGGCCTCGGGGTCGGTGTCCGCGTACGTCGGGTCGGGAATGACCTCGTACTCCGCAAGAGGATCCGAGTCGACTATATCACCTAATTAATTTAAATTAGATGTTTATTAGTTTTACTTGATTTACTTAACAATTACTAACTAAATTAGATTGATAATTAATTACACGGTTGTTAGGTTTTATCGTCTTTTCTTGAAAATTTCGTGACATTTCGTCGTATCACGTCAAATGTGATCGGAATTTTCGTTGTTCGCATACTGATTTTGTTAACTTATGTTTATCGTTCTAGATCATTTTTATACGTTAAATCTTCATTTTAGTTTCAAGTTTACGGATTTAATTTCTAAACCAATTAATTTAAAATAGAGAAATTGATTAATATATATAGTTTAAAAATCTAAATTATTATTATAATTTAAGTTATTATTTTATAACTCTTAATTATTTATAATCTATTAATTGATTATGTTTTATTTTAGTTATACTAGTATTATTCTTATAATTTAGAGATTATATTTATTTGAGTAACGTAACTAATTTAATTTACTTAAATTAAATAAATTAACTTAATGTTATCCTTAATTGACTTGATTATAATTAGGATAATTAATTTGTTATAAATAGAGAAATTGATTAATATATAATATTATATAATTAATATTGTTCTTATTTATAATAGATAAATTGATTATTAGGTTTTATAAGTTAGAAAAATAATTTTAAAATTAAAAGTAAAATAAAAAGGGTTAAAAAGAAATAAATAAAATAAAATAAAGAAAAATGAATAAACAAAAACAAAATAAAGAAAGTTATTATATTAATATGTGTTGGTGTTTTAATGAACGGGATCATACGCTGACTACCGAGCCAATTGTGCCTGTGCACTGGCAACCCGAAACGGGGGCAGTCAGGGAATTTAATCATTTCCCGCATTTAAGTTTACGTTATTAGTAATGGGTACCGCCAAACCTTTCGGGGCCGCTCCCAATTAATTTGTCACATTCTACGTTAAGCACTCTTAATTATCTTGAGACTTTTAAATTGGTTGGGCCTTAATTAATCTCACTAATCCTAATCTTACAATTTAGTTAATTAAAAATCCAATTATCGCCCAACAGATTCTTTTTATTCATTTGCTCTAGTCTTTTTATCATGGGCCCCTTTCTCTAACTAAAAGCCCATTTGTCCTACTTATTCAATTATTCTCAAAATTCCAATTTAGATCAGCCCAACAGGCTTCAACACTAATAACCTCAGTCAGTCACACCCACCCAGACAGTAAGAACAACAATAACAAGTCAAGCAAGCCACAGAGCCCACTCGGTAAAGCAACAACACAGACAGGTGAGCAGAACAACGACAACCAGAGCCAAGGGTGGTACCAGTCACCCCTTTCAGCCACAAAACCCAACGAAGGCATCAAACAAGCAAATATAACACAACCCATACCAGTATCAGTGGAATTAGGTGACACACAACAACAAAAAAAAGAACCCAGAACAATTTAGAGGCAGTACAGGCACAATCAACCACAGAGTAACAATCCAGCCATCAAACGCAAAAGGGATAGCCCAGGGCAAGGGGTCAACATTTACCAGGAGGTGAATCAAAACCAGACTAGCCCCTGCATCACTGGTACTTCAGTACCCGTGTACCAGGGGCCACCTGGGTAATACTAGAGCCTAACCAAACCAATCCATACAACAGGCATGTAGTTAACCCAACTGACAGAACAAAAGAACAACCACATTTCAGCCATACAGCAACTTAGCAACAGAGATCATGGGGCCAGGTAAACCAGTAACAGCCACAGGAGAAAAACAACTTAACAGCAGCAACAGAACCCGGATTTTTGGGTATAGAGCATGATCTCAAACCACAGGCAACATAATCAGTCAACAATAACATAGTCACAAATCCCGTAAGTAACAACACAGATGCAAAACAGCTAGCACATACTAAAACCAAGAAGACAACTTGCTAGTAATAGTGAGAAATTTAAGGAGCTAGGTCAAGTGTAGTATCAATATAAGAGAAATCAACAAGGACACTGAGCCAACAGAAAAATTTTCACATGTCAGATCAGTGACTACAAGAAACTGTAACCGATCCACCTGGAGAGAAAACCCAAGGGTACCAAAGAAACCAAAGACAGACAACAGCAAAAACCCCCTCTTATTAACCATTCAAGCGAGTAACAACAAATCAAACAATCAACCAACACAAATCCAGCAATTAATTCATTCAACATTGAACCATCAGAGATTGTCAAAGTTTACCAGCAAAGGGGAAAATCGGGCCAGTGAGTGAGGCACAAGAGCTTAGAGGGCCAGAGGCTTGAGGTTTAGCCGGACTGACGCGCTTCCTCGACGCCTCCCGCAACTCCTCCCCTCAAATCAGATAGCTCAGAGTTTAATTGAAAATTTTTGAAGCTAACTCAGCACATGAGTGTTAATGGTAAATCAGAGGGGAAGAAAGGGGGGTCGGGTCTGTGACCCTTAAAGGGGAGGCGCGGGGGTTATCGCGAGGTACCACGTCGTCCGGACTGCATGGGTTAGACGATGCCACGCAACAGGGTGCAAGTGGGGTGATAGGTCGTCGACAACTCCGAGAACAGCCCCAAATCACGGGGTAGGGTTACAGCTATAATGGCTCGTCGAGTACACGACGTGACCGCCAAGAGGGGAAAACGGGATGTATGGCGGGTCTCTCGCAGGAGAGAGGCAACAGAGAGAAAATGAAAAGGGAAATGGGGCGTGGAGCGGGGAAGGGACTGCTTGATTGAGAGAGTAGATCAGTGAGGGAAGGGCAGGGCAGGCGTCTTCGGCGCATTAATTGCGCGTGAGGGAGGGGGACAGAGCGATTAAGACGCGACAGGAAATGGAGAGAGAGAGGAGCGGTATCGGGAGTGAGAAGGGAGAAAGAAAGGAGAAAAATACAGGTGCAGAGGGAGAGAAGTCCGAGGGAAAAGAGAGAGAAAGGGGTGAGAGAGTAGGGGAGTGAGAGAGAGAAAAACAATAACTGGAGAGAGAGGGATTGGTGGGAGATATTAATGAGGGAGAGAGAAAAACACTATTTTGGGATTGTCTGTGACATAATTTGTGGCCAAACATGTGGCAAATGTTGTGTTGCAAATCAATTTCTAAACAAAATCTCATAATTATTGTTATTACTATGAATCAATATTTCTTTATTAAATTCAAACCGGGTTAAATCCCGAGGGTATTTGGAAAATTTCTGATTATAGTAAAGTAAATGAGTTACAGTTTTTGGTTTAATTTATTTTAGGTGATTATTTATTTATTAACCGATTTAATTAAATTAATTATCGAATTATTTGTTTTAAATTAAAATTTTATTTTTCTCTATCGTTAACTTTAGCTATTTGTTTTTTTCATAGTTGTATAATTATTTTTCTTGATATTTCTTTAATTGTTATTTTGAGTTATTTATAAATTTATGTTCAATTAATTTATTTGTTTTGTTAATTATTCTTAATTCTTAATTAAATTTCACGGTTTGACAGTTCATGTAATGTTTTATTCCAAATAAAACTCCCACTACAAATTTGTTCTATTCCCGTTTGTAGTTAGGACCAAGATCCCTATTTTCATTGATAATCAAGTTATCGTTGAATAACTCGTTTATTAATTATCTTAGGTAAGCAACTCTTTGCTAATCACATCTCTATGTGATTCTTGGTTTCGCTAAACATCATATGTTTTAACGAAACTTTGCCCCAAGCCCAAAACTGTTTTGGAAATCATTGGTAAGTAACCTAACTCTATTTGGTTCGTTATGTCGGACATAACCCTCGACAACCAAAGGTAAAAGGTGACGCCTACTGAGTAGGTCACGTCTGCCAATGAACATTGATTTGCGGAGGACAGAGTAGGTAGGGCATATTACTTAATTTTTCGGGTTTAACATCGTAAGTAGTCAGTTTGTTAAACTGACTTTAAACAGACTTACGAACACGTAAAAGATGTATGCCAGAAAGACCACTGAAAGTTCCTTTTCCAGTCTTTCTTTGACACAACATTCCTTCACGGTTTCTTAAAAATGATAAATCTAATTTACACATTTATAATTAGTCAGTTTATTAAGCTGACTTTAAATGAACTTATGAACACATGAAAAGACGTCGCGCCGAAAGACCATTGAAAGTTCCTTTTCCAGCCTTTCTTTCTTTGACATAGCATTCTTTCACGGTTCCTTAAAATGATAAATCTAATTTACTCATTTATTATCAAAGCGGTAAATCCAATTTACCAGCTCATACAAACATTTTGTATATATACATGAATCAGTCACGTATATAACTACTATCTATCCAATAGAAGTAACTTTGCATCTATGATAAGATACATTTCATATCAAAGCAGTAAATCTAATTTACCTGCTCATACAAATATTTTGTATATATATATGTGAATCAGTCACATATATAACTATCAGTTCTCAATTCTTTATTTTGCAACTACATCTTTGTTCTTTATTTATACCGTAAAAAGCATATAAACATTTTATATGATTTCAAAACAGTTAATTCCTTCTGGTACGATAAAGTAATTTGATAACGTGACAAAGTTCCTTTTCGGCCGATTATCGGGACACGTAAAAGGGGCTCCCAGAAAGATCGGGGTCACGAGGACCACTTTAAATTCAATCTTTCCTGCATTTAACCATCTCTTTCGGGTGTGGAGATCAACAGCTCTTACTCAGGTACTTTATTGCTTCATCACATTCATAGATATACTTCTCATAACCAAAAGTTTTCGAAAAAGCAAAAGAGTTACATTTGCCATGCTTCGAAAGCGCAAAAGTAATTTGGTAACGTGACAAAGTTCCTTTTGGGCCGCTTATCGTGACACGTAAAAGGGCATGTCGAAAGAATACCGAAGGTATCCACTTCCCATCTTTCTTTGACATCACCTTATCTTTTATGTGTGGAGATCAACAAATTTCTTACTTAGGTACTTTATTGCTTCATCACATTCTTAGATATACTTTAACACAATCGAAAGTTTTCGAAAAGAAAGCGTAAAGAAAGTATAAAGAAAGCTTAAATCTAATTTAACTTTCTTAGTCGACAATAGCCGAACCAAGAAAATCTAATTTTATTTGGTTTGGACTTTAAGCCGCAAATCTAAGAATTAAACCGATACGGGTATATGCATCTTATTTGCATAAGATATAACCTTATAGAAAATCAATCACGGGAGAGTCTTTGCTCGATACCACCGTAGGGATTCTAATGCCCAAATCCCGTTAATGCTCAAGTCGCGAAAGACCGTAGAACAAAAATTTTACTTCTACTTAAGTTAGGGATTAAAGTATGTCGGATAATAACCGAGAGTTACGTACATTTAATCCTTTACAAAAGACGTAAAATATTATTTTACTTCTAACTTAAGCTTAGGGTTAAAGTGATGTGTCGGATGATTACCGAGAGATACACACCTCTTTAAACCTTTATTGATCTACTCCATGATTGATTTCTAAAATATTAATCTACTTAACAATTAAATAGATTAACATAAGATGTTATACCTCGCTTCCAAATTTTAATTGGAATGAAAATCGGCTTGTCTCGGAGCACCAAACGTCTGATGCCTCTGTAGGTTATCCACCAGGACTAACCAGAGAGCGGCTTATTTCTTTTGCCAGAAATACTATAAACCGCGGTTTTTCGCAAAAACACTATTCACCCGAGAAAAAGACGAAATAGTACTATTCACGACTCGCAGTAATTCTGTTTCACAAATGTGCAGAAATACCGTAACTTTCGTAAAAACACTATTCACCGATCCCGTGAATTCTGAAACAACCGTATACCGGGAGAGAGAAAGTAGAACTGATTTGGTGGAATTTTCTCTCTCACCCCACCCCTCTATTTATAGCCAAATTTGGGATTGCAAAATTACCAAAATACCCTTGAGGATGATGTCAAGGATGATGTCATATATGATGTCATGGATGATGTCATATATGATGTCATGGATGATGTCATGGATGATGTCATATATGATGTCATGGATGATGTCATGCATGATGTCATCTAAGGTCCAAATTTACAAGTTTGCCATTGGGCTTTTGGCCAAATTACCGAAATACCCTTGGGCTTTTGGATTTTGGGCTTTTCTGATTTTGGGCTTTTAATTATTAATTAAGGCTTTAATTATTAATGGGCTTTTGGCCCATAATTCAAATCCATAATTAACATTTAAAATCCAAATCAAATATATATATAATTGTCATCTACAATTATATTTTTCTATTGTTGTTTTCTATTAATTTATACGACGTGTCCAACACGTTATAAATTCAATCGATTTTTGCTTCTTGTCATCTCTATGACAAATATAATTATATCATATATAATTAATTATAACCATCTTATTATTAATTATAAACAATTTATAATTAATCAATAAGATTCTCCGATTAACTCCTATACGGTGTGACCCGACAGATCCGTGTTATGTTGGTAAATAGAGTTAAAACCGTTTTAACTTCTATAATCATAGGAGGCATCCGCGAATGCACTATGACCATCCAATTACACAGATGATGATGCATCGTATAATATCATGATCCAAGAACTATTTACTTGTGTTTAATTCTTTTGTCTCATGCTATCGATCGTTTCAAGGTAGGTATGTGTCATCCTTGCAAACTTAATCTTTTCTTGATCCCGAGTAAAATATCAAATATAATTACTCTTGTAATTATACTTGCTAGCAGATAATCTTACTCTATCAAGGGGCCCAAATGATGCTATAACTCATATAGAAATATGAGGGACAATAGTACTTTTGGCAAACCATCTCTTCCTCCGCATAAGTTATGTATACCGAAGAGCTACCTTTATAGCCACCTTTACGGATAACGTTTGGTAGAAATCACACACATACATATCTTATGTAGGAAAGATGAATACCTCATACTTTAGAATTTAATATCGAAC
This sequence comes from Schoenoplectus tabernaemontani, assembly GCA_037127355.1. Lineage (NCBI taxonomy): Eukaryota > Viridiplantae > Streptophyta > Magnoliopsida > Poales > Cyperaceae > Schoenoplectus > Schoenoplectus tabernaemontani. Next base: position 21,262,374 of record CM073739.1, read on the forward strand.
GAAAACATTAATGACACGAACACAATTCCATTTAATGTTTCATTCTAGGTCTATCAAATACGATGTTCCGTGAACATCTATTTATGTGATTAAAATGACAACTCTTTGTCTATGGTCCGTAAAACTTGACCATCATTTAATCCACATACTAACCCGATAACGTTAATTAGTGTTCCCGCTAATTACCTTGGTTAGTGACTTTTAAGAGTATATTCTATATTATGAAGTTTCACAATTCCACCATGAACTCGAATGATTCATAAATTCAATAATACTCAAGGAAACAAAATATCGTTTAAATATCCAATTCATGAACAAAGCTTTATATAACAAATTTATCGTATTATTGACTTCAAGATTATTACAAACTAACACGCTCTCCAGACGACGCACAGAATCACGTGTCTCCAGCTGCACCTGCTGCATACCTGTCAAAAGAGAGTAAAACTGAGGCCACGACCAGTCGGCCGGGACCTCGTGAGGTGGCATGTGTGGTGGCCGCCGAGGACGTCATGAGGAGAGGCTCGGAGGATCCGCTGGGCGCCTCTCCTCCATGGGATGTCTCCCCGGGCCCGCCTTGTGGCATGGGGGCGTGGCACCGCCGTGGCCGAAGGCGCCATGTGCGGACATCATCAAAGACGATGGGGCAGTGAAATGGTAGCTGAAATGACCCCTCCGTCTCCGTGACCCACATGATCCGTCTTCGTGGTCCCCTATGAATCTCAACCCACCCAAAACGCCTGAGTGAGTCAAGTCCGATAGTCACGGGGGCGGGGCACTGATGATCCACCGAGAGGTCAATATTCAGGTGGCGAGCAATGACGGTGATGAAGGACCCGCATGTGATAGCGCCACCTGCCTTCCCATGCCTCTGGATGTCGAGCCAATGATGGACCATAAGAGACATCGGGTGAGGTCGCTGTTCGGTGGTCGTGGCGCAACATGGTAGCAAGCGACTTGAGCTCATCGTGCACAGGGCGAAGGTTAGACTCCCCTAGCAAAGAGAGAGAAGCCCGAGAGACCGCAGATCATGCGTAAGGCCGGGTGGATGATAGCACTCACTCGAGGGTCCGGCGAAATGGTGGGAGATGCGACGGGTGATGGCATGCCGAAACTCTCTCGGTCACTACATCCCCAACCTCCTCCTGGTCCTCCTCATTTGGCCCGTACCCAAGGTATGCAGTCTTGGGTGAGGCAAAATGGAACCACTGTCTCAACGTCATCAAGTAAACCTCACGGATCAGACCCTGCATGAGGAACCGGATGTAGTCCCTCCCATGCTCATCCGTGTACAGCTGTATCGACGAGATGAACTCCCGGGTGATCTCAGTGTAAGCCCGGAAGCGTGTAGGAATCAACCAAAACTGTGATCTAAATCCCACTCGTGAAGTGAGGAGATGGAAGTCATCAAGGATACCAAGGGTGCCCAACGCGTCAAAATCAATAACTGGAGTGGACTGGACATCCTTGGTGGATATGGTGGAGTAATGCCTTTGGTATGCTAACTGTTCTGCGGGAGGAAGGTCGTCCTCGGGGCTCTGATCCCTTCTCCTAGGCATATTGGGTTCTAGATAACTGGATTGCGGGTAGCAAGGGTAGACTTGCGGGTAGCAAGTGGCAAGGGCTTGCGGGTCGCAAGGGTTTGGTACCAGTTCTGGTGCAAGGCAGAAACCGAAATCCCAAATCAAAAACCTATCAAAATCAAAGAGTTTAGAGTTGCAAACCGATTTGGAGGAGGAAGAGATGCTGTTGGTTGCTAGAGGGGCGGCGGCGGCTCCAAGAATTCTTGGCTCGGATCGAGAGAGAAGAGGGAGGAAGAGAGGTGGCGGGACGGAGGAGAGGTGGAGGAGATAGGAACGGCGGCTGGCGGGTCGGCAGCTGGCGGGTCGCAAGGCTGGCGGCGGCGATGCGGGTCGCAAGAGCTCCAGAGAGAGAGAGAGATAGATGGAGAAGGTGGCTGGTCGAATGAAGAGAGAGAGAAGAAAGGGGCTGGCGGCTAGGGTTTAAGTAGGGCCCCACAACGCCTTGCGGGCTGCAAGAGACCCTTGCGGGTCGCAAGACACGATGTCTAGCGGGTCACAAGCCCTTCCTTGTGGGTCGCAAGCTGTGTGCAGACTTTGTCGTATTAGTGTCCCCTGATCCGCTTTATTGCATATTTCCTTCCACCTGACACCTGCAATCTCACAAATAACTCAACCAAGTGTATGCATGAGAAAGAAAAATAAAGTAATGCAAATGAAACAAAATAAAGAAAAAGAAAGAACCGAAAAGCTAAACTCTATCCCTTGGGTTGCCTCCCAAAAAGCGCTTGTTTTAGGTCCCGAGCTTGACCTTCTTTCCTCTACGTCGCTGATGGGGTTGGATCGGAAAGGTGCATCTCAATGCGTTCGCCATGATGCCGATCAGCAACATAGCCCTTGAGGCGTTGACCGTTCACTTTGAAATCCTTTCCATCCTTTCCTGCAATGTCCACTGCTCCGAAAGGATAGACCTTCTTCACCACGAAGGGCCCGGACCACCTTGATTTCAGCTTGCCTGGAAATATCCTCAATCTAGAATTGAACAAGAGAACTAGATCACCTTCTTTGAAGTCCCTGCGCATGATGCGCTCATCATGTACTCTCTTTGTTCGCTCCTTGTAGATTTCGGCATTCTCATAAGCCTGCAAGCGCATTTCCTCCAATTCGTGCAAGTCGAGGATGCGCTTCTCTCCAGCTGCAAGCAAGTCCATGTTGATTGCACGAGTCGCCCAATATGCCTTGTGCTCGATCTCAACCGGAAGATGACAAGGCTTGCCATATACCAGTTTGAAAGGGCTCATGCCAATCGGTGTCTTGAAAGCTGTGCGATATGCCTAAAGCGCGTCATTGAGCTTGAAAGCCCAATCTTTCCTAGTCTTCGCAACAGTCTTCTCCAAGATGGACTTGATTTCCTATTCGACACTTCAGCTAAACCGTTAGTTTGAGGGTGATAGGCAGTGGCTACCTTATGTGTGACCCCAAGGCTGCTCATGAGCAGCTGAAACTGACGGTTGACGAAGTGTTTGCCTCCGTCATCGATGACGGCTCGAGGCACTCCGAAACGAGGAAGATGGTGTCCTTGAAGAGGCGCTGACGCATTCGCATCCGCCTTTGCACAAGGTAGCGCTCTACCCATTTGGAAACGTAGTCCACTACCACCGGGATGTGCTCGTACCCTTTCGAGGAAGGAAACGGTCCCATGAAGTCTATACCCCGGACATCGAAGATCTCAACCTCTAGGATGGGCCGTCGTGGCATCTCACTACGCTCGTGATGTTCCGGTTCTTTGGCACCGATCGCATGAAAGCACAAAAGAGTGCGCATCCTTGAAGATAGTGGGCCAAAAGAAACCTGACTGCAATACCTTGGTAGCAGTTTTAGAAGAGGAGGCATGACCTCCATAAGCGGAAGAATGACAATGAAAGAGAATAGAATGTACCTCCTCATGTGGCACGCAACGTCAAAAAATCCCATCAATACCTACCTTGAAGAGAAAAGGCTCTTCCTAAAAATAATACTTGACATCAGCCTTAAACTTCTTCCTCTGCTGGTAAGTCATGCCTGGGGGATATACACCTGCAACAAGAAAGTTAGCAAAATCCGCATACCATGGTACCGGTGCAGGTTTCAGCGAAGAAATGTGCTCTGCGTGTGCTACTTGCGGGCCGCAAGGGTCATCATGCGGGCCGCAAGCAGTAGAGTCAGTGAATGCCATGAGGGAGTAGAGCTGCTCTCCAGGAATCGAATCGTCAATTGCAATGTCGCTTTGGGCCTCTCCTTCCCAATGCAAACGTGAGAGGTGATCTGCAACTGAATTTTCTGATCCCTTCTTGTCCTTGATCTCCATGTCAAATTCCTGCAACGAAAGGATCCATCGGAGAAGACGGGGTTTGGCATCCTTTTTGCTCATCAAATACCTGAGTGCGGCATGGTCAGTGTAGACAACGATCTGAGAGCCGACCAAGTAGGAGCGAAACTTCTCAAGGGCAAACACCACAGCCAAGAGCTCCTTTTCGGTTGTGGTGTAGTTGACCTGTGCTGGATCGAGGACCTTGCTCGCGTAACAAATGGCGACGGGCAACTTGTCCTTCCTTTGCCCGAGAACTGCACCAACAGCATAGTCATTGGCATCACACATGATCTCAAAAGGCTTGGTCCAATCAGGAGGCTGTAAGATGGGTGCTGAAACAAGTGCCTCATTCAACCTGTGAAAAGACTTAACACACTCATTAGAAAAGACAAAATCATTTTCCTTTACCAAGAGATTTGTCAAGGGCTTGGCAATCTGGGCAAAATCCTTGATGAAACGGCGGTAGAAGCCGCAATGACCAAGGAAACTGCGCACATCCTTGACGTTGGTCGGTGTGTAAAGCTTCTCGATGACCTCAACTTTTGCTTTGTCAACTTCGATGCCCTTGCTTATCACTCGATGTCCAAGAACAATACCCTCTTGCACCATGAAGTGACACTTCTCCCAATTGAGAACGAGATTGACTTCCTCACATCTCTGCAAAACCTTACAAAGATTGGCTAGACAAGAATCAAAAGAGGTACCACAAACAGAAAAGTCATCCATGAAAATCTAAACCTCTTTTTCAATGAAAGCAGAGAAAATAGCCATCATCGCTCTTTGGAATGTAGCTGGCGCATTACACAAGCCGAACGGCATCCTTCGATAGGCAAAGGTGCCATAAGGACATGTGAATGTCGTCATCTCCATATCCTGAGGATGAATGGGTACCTGAAAGAAGCCTGAATACTCATCAAGGTAGCAGAAGTGAGTGTGATTTGCAAGACGCTCCAACATCTGATCCACAAAAGGAAGGGGGAAGTGGTCCTTGCGAGTCGCAACATTCAGCTTGCGGTAATCAATGCACATTCTCCACCCTGTCGTGGTGCACACTTGAACCATCTCACCCTTTTCATTCTTAACCACTGTTGCTCCACCTTTCTTTGGAACCACGTGCACTGGACTCACCCATTTACTGTCTGAGATAGGAAAAATGATGTTAGAATCAAGCAATTTAAGAATTTCTTTCTTTACTACCTCTTGAAGGATTGGGTTGAGCCACCTTTGATGCTGCACTGAAGGTTTGTGACCGTCCTCCAGGTGTATGCGATGTGCACAAATGGCTGGACTAAGCCCCTTGATATCTTTGATCGAGTACCCAATGGCACCCCTGTGAATTCTCAGTTTCTCCAGTAGCCTTGACGTCTCGTCGGGGCTCAAATGAGTGCTCACAATCACTGGAGAAGACCTGTCAGAAACAAGAAACTCATACCTCAAATCGGCGGGAAGAGGCTTGAGTTCGGGCTTACTTGCATCCGTGAGTGGTGGTGCACGATCTCGCTAAAACCTCATGTGATTCGCATAGTATGCGTTCTGGTTCATCTGTTGAGACTTCAGCTGCACAAACTGCTGCATCCCTGTTCAGTTCGATGGGCTCCTTGCGGGCCGCAAGGGTGTCCTTGCGAGCCGCATGACTGTCCTGAGTGCTCAAGTCATCCTGAAAACGAGACAAGAAATCAAAGTGATACCTGAGCGAGCTCTGGGTTTGCTCGAGAAAGTCTTCCTGCACGTCATTGACCAGCTCATCAATGACATCAACACGATAGCAATCATCAGGTGAGTCGGGGTACTTCACTGCCTTAGCAACTTGAAACTGTACTTTTTCACCCTCAATTCTCATGGTGAGAGTTCCTTCATATGTGTCGAATATGGTCATTGTTGTTCGGAGGAAAGGACGCCCTAGAATGACCGGTACATCCTTGTCCTCATCCATCTCCATCACCACGAAATCACCTGGGACAAAGAATTTGCCCACCTGAACGGGCACGTCCTCCACTATCCCCAATGGCAAGCGGACAGAAGAATCTGCAAGCTACAAAGTCATACGGGTGGGCTTGAGCTCACCCACACCTATCCTTTGAAAGATGGTGTGAGGCATGAGACTCACACTTGCCCCCAAATCACATAAAGCCTTCTTGATAACCGCTTTACCAATGGTGCAAGGGATAGTGAACTTACCTGGATCGCCAAGCTTAGGAGGTAGCTCGCGACTCACCACAGCACTGCATTCAAGGTTCAGCTGTACGCTTTTGCAATCCTTCAAGCTCCTCTTGTTAGATAAGATGTCCTTGAGAAACTTGGAGTAGGAAGACATCTGCATAAGTGCGTCAGTAAAAGGAATAGAAATAGCGAGTTGTTTCAATACCTCCATAAATTTGACAAATTGCTCATCCAAACGAGCCTGGCGAGCCTCGAGGAATGGGGGGGCGGGCCGTAAGGTGGCCGTGTCACCGCTCGACTTACCCTTCTCCTTACTCGGTCGCCCGTGGTATCGGCCGATCTCCTCGAACGGATTCTTTGATTCGTCTCGTCTCGCTTTTCTTGCGGGCCGCATGAGATGTCTTACGGCCGCATGTCTCGGGCCGATTGCGGTGAAGAGCCTGCAGATGTGCCTTGTTGTGCCTCTTGCGGCCGCATGGTGTCTTGCGGTCGTAAGCTCGCTATCCGATAGCCGATTCTCCTTCTGGCTGAACTGTTTCCTCCGGCATAGAAGGTCCAGTGTACTATGTACCACTCCTCAAAGTGTGGATTGCCTTAACTTCTCCATGGGGGTTGGTTGGTTGGCTTGGTAATTTGCCCTTATCCCCCGAACTTGAGGTTCCACTTGCGTCACCAAACCCCATTCTCGCCAATTTCTCATTCATCGCTTGCAACTGCTCAAACATCATCATATTCATCTTCCCTTGCTCGTGCATGAAATCAGTAACATGTTGGGGCACGAAATCTCGTTTGGGTTGATTGTTGAATTGTGGTGGTTGAACATTGCAGTTTTGGCCTTGGTTTGGAAAATGGGTGTTGTTGTAGAAGTTACGGTTCCCACTTCCTTGTTGTTGCTGCTGTGGTGGGCCTTGATTTTGATAGCGAGGAGGGTTGTTGCTATTGTTGTAAGACCCAAAGGTGTTTGGTCTTTCCCTCCAAGCTTGTCGATCATTGGGGTCAATTGAGTAGGAGCGGGTGAAGGGTGGTTTCAGAAAGAAGGAAGGCTCGGAGTTGAGAGAGTTGACATGTTCCGTGTCCTCCTCGGGTTGTGCTAGTGGACATGCTTGATAGTTATGCTTCTCGTCCCCACAAAGGGTACAAGCTTGGACTTGCACCATTTTTGAGGCTGCCTTCTGTTTGTCCACTTGGATTTGAAGCGCATTAATCTTGGCTTGCATCAAGGTAAGCTGATCAACCTCGTACTTTCCTCCCGAACCACGGACCATCTCACGGTTCGACCACTGTTGCTGCTGGGTCGACCGCTCAAAGAGATTGAGGATCTCTGGAGGCTCCAAATCAATGATGGTCCCACCTGCACCATTATCAACAAACACACAACTCTGGGAAGTTAGACCATTATAAAATGCATCAACAAGCATCCAGTCACTCAGATTATGGTGTGGGCAAGACTGGAGCAAATGGTTGAACATATCCCAAGCGTCACTAAATGACTCGTCATAACCTTGTTTGAACGCAGTTATTTGTGCTCTAACCTTAGTAGTTCTCCTAACAGGAGTACTTTGCAAGAAAAAGATTAGACATTTCAGCCCAGGTACCAACTGAGCCTTTAGGGAGAGAGTTAAACCAAATTTTTGCTTTGTCTCTGAGAGAGAAGGGAAACAAACCAGCTTCACATACTCCATGCTTGCTCTTGCACATTTCACCGTTTGACAGCATTGGAGGAAGTTGTTGAGATGCTCGTGCGGGTTCTCAACCTCCAAGCCGTGGTAACAGTTTTGCTGGATCAGGTTGACAACGCCTGAGCCGAAACTCGGTGGATCTCCAAGCACCTGTGGAAAGACGATCGGTCCTTGTGCATCATCAGCTCTAGGGATGTGGTAGTCCCTGAGAGTGCGCGGCACAAATGGCGGAAAGTCATCCCCCTCTTCATTGTTGACGGGATCATTTCGTGGAGGATCTTCTCCTCGATTTGCCATGTCGGATGCTTCAGAATGAGAAGGGACGGAGATTGATTCAGGTGTGATGATCGGGTTCGGTTTCTTGGCTCTACTTCTCAGGTTGTAGTCACCAACCGGAGGAAGCTTATCCAGTTTGAGCACCTGAAACAATCAAAGAAAGATGAAGATAAAATGTTAGAACTAGAAAAAAATAAGAGTTAGATTCAAAATAAATATTGTCGTCCCCGACAACGGCGCCAAAAAGCTTGATGATATGAATACGTATAGGTTTTTAAACCTAGAAAATGTTCCACTAATCGCAAGCGTACGACTTCGTTGAGTAAGTTCAGGTATCGAATCCACAGGGACGGAAATAAACTCTAAACCAGACTCAGTTCAATTCAGATCCTAAAGGTAGGTCTTTTTGGTATTTTTGCATAAAAAATGGGGGGTTTGTAAAGTTTTAATTAAACTACGCAATTAACACTAATAGGTAGTAAGCAAATAAAGATAACAAAGTGAACAGGTGTTTAAATCAATCAATAATAAAATCTCAGGGTTTCGGGAAATTACTGTCACTGGAATGGTTTCTTGCGGCCCGCAAGAAACAGTCGCAGAGAATGATTTTCAGTCTTAATTGGTTCTTAACTATCAGTTCGTTATTCTAATAACCTCAACTCTCGTTTGTTGGTAATTACACACTTGCTAACAGTTGTAAACCCTTAGGATAATCTCTTATACCTAATTTTAATTGAATTCGTTATATTGGTTTGTTTAACCTCTCGATCAAACACGAAATGTCTCTCTCGGGTATTTTCGGATTCTAAATCAACCAAGACAGTTCCTAATCAGTTGCAAATCATTTGATAACTCATGTCGCACTGGATTTGGCCTTATCCACGGGCTTACCAAACAATAAACAAGTTTCAATAGAAAAAAATGAGAATAAAATCAATCCAATATAAAAATCACGACCAAATATCAATTATAATCAACATCCATGACAAGCAATCTGTTCCCTAACCCTAAGATACAGTTTACTACTCACACGTAGTAGCAAACAACAAGAAAAGAGGGTAAAAGAATGAGTTCATAGTCAAAAGAGTCAGAAAAATCCAAAATCAGCAATCTGCCCTTGCAGGTGGTCTTCTCGTCGCGATATCTCTCGAAATCCGTGAAGGGAGACACCAAGCAAGGGTCAGGTCCTCTTCTCCTGTGTCAAGTCTAGACGGATGAACCCTAGAACCTAAAAAAAATCGCTATAAATAGCTCAAAACGCGAGAGGAACAGGCCCTGGAGTGTCTGGAGTTTCCATATCTGGCCTTGCGGGTCGCAAGCAAAGTCTTGCAGCCCGCAAGGAAGGTGCAGAGAGGTAAACGTCTCAAAACGGAGCTCCTGATGTGCTCGTGATGGTCCCAACTGCTCCATATGCTCCATATACCTGAAATAAGACCAAAGTAGAGCAGTAAACAAGAACAAGACAGAGAAAAAGCCTAAATACAACTGAAATGATGATTTTAGAATGAATATGAGTACATGTCGGGGCAAATAAGTGCATATGAATGCAACGCATCAGCCTTCCATAAAAAAGATCCCCTTTTCTTCAAGACTAGCGGGCCTCTTCCAGATCGTCCTTTGGAGTAGATGTTAATTACAAAAGTAGTCCACAAGCATGAAGTGTCTGTGTATAGTTTAACAGTCCATTTTGTGAGTAGTGCATGATTGTGGAACTTAATGTTCGTCACACTCATGCCTCCTACTTGCTTTGGCAGACAAACCATCTGCCGATCCATCAACGGTATCCCCCTTATTCTCCTTTTTCATGTTCATCTAGAGGAATTCTCGTCTGATCTTATCTATCCTTTTAATTACCCAACTCGATAATTTAAAATATGCCATGAAATAGACTACAATGGAGAAGAGTACCGAGTTCAGTAAGATATGACGTCCTCCTTTACTGAGAGGCTTACCCTTCCACCTCGCAAGTCTTTTTTCCATCTTTTCGATCATTGGCATGAAACACTCTTTGTCAGGTTTGTGTATTGTTAACGGTAACCTTAAATATGTGATTGACAAAGTTGTAATTTCATAATTTAGGAGTTGACATGCCACCCGTGATTCATGTGCTGACATATTGAAAGGAATTAGGCTACTTTTTTATAGTTAATTTGCAGCCTTGATGCCTCACTAAAAGTCTGAAGAACACGTTTAAGCAGTTATATTGTGTTTCCTTTGTTGGTCGCCACGTTCTCGGTGTCATCCGCGTATTATAGAGCAATGATGGGGTCATGAAGCTGCTGAGAAATGTGTTGGTCAATTCCCATATTTACATCTAGTATAATTTACTGTAAAACATCCATGACAAGAATGAATAGCATGGGTGAAATTGGATCACCCTGTCTCAATCTAAGTTGATGTTGAAATGGCGCTAAAAATATTATTCTATCATTCTTTTAAATTATTACTCTTTCAAAACTATTTCTTAATTTGCCAAACAGATCCTACGGCTGTAGTATGATTTACCGGCCCCAATGCTAGGCCGGTATTCAATAGTTCGGCCCTATGCTCCTCAAAAATCGCACCGAAAAGCAGGAAAGTACATTATGGGACGTGGAATCAAACACCGGCCGGCTCATTTTCCAAAATCTTCTTTTCATTTTCCTAATTATTTAATTTTGATTAATTAAAAAAATCGGGCCTTTATCAGGATTGGGTTGTCAATTTTCATAGATTGAGTTATACCTCCGTTGGTATTGAATTTATTGTTCAAATTAAATGGGTTATTATTATCACAAAATTGGATATATATACTCCTCTATATTTGATTAAGTTAAATAGCATGAATTTCAAACTTTAATTTTTTCTATCTCTTAAATCTGAAACTCTCAACAAACACATGCTTTTTCTTCACGGTCAAAATCTAGAAGATTCAGTCACATGTGTCTTTGGAAGGCTGTTGGAGCTCGATTAGTTTTTTAGGGAGGCTAATAGTTACGTCGAAAGTTGCTGATCAGCTCTTTCTGAGCTTGTAGAATTCATAGAAAAATAAAAGGGCAAAACTATTTTAAAAAAACTGTTGTAAATTTAAATAAATAATGGGAGTAAAATGAAGGATATTTTTGTTCTATTATAATTCTAATTAATTATAATTTAATTTCTATGAGGATAATAGTAGTTATGGGTAAATGTCCAAGATTTTGACATTTTGAGAGATAAATATCTATTTTTTAAATTTAAAAGGGTAAATATTCAAATTAAAATGTGTTGAGAGGTATATATTCAATTTTACCTATTATTTATGTCAATAATTTCATTACATAATTTTTTTATATAATTATTTTATTCAAATTAAATGAGTTATTTAAATTAACGATATTTTTAAATTAAATAATAGAAATATTACAGTTGAATAATAAAATTATTAATATGTAATAACTCATTTAATTTCGAATAATAAAAAATCGGATGTCTGTGAACGATGCTCTCTCTACAATGTTCCCAGAACTATCATCGGTTTCGTACTTTCGGTTTTCACAACGACGTGCACAGTGATAAATAGTAGTGGTAGTTCAAAACATTAAAATAAAAAGTGAACCCAAAAGCATGTTCCAATTAGAAACACCGTGGGCCTTGCCATCCAATTCACTGAACTGATGAGTGATGATATTTTTTAGAGGTGACAATCGGGCAAGTCGGGTCAGGTTCAGGTTCAGATTTATCGAGTTACGGATCGCGTTCGGGTCAATCTGATTCGGGTCGGGTTGAGTTTTGGGTCAAATATTATCGGATTTTTTTGGGTTTCAGGTCGGGTCGGATCGGATTTCGGATTCTTAGTAGCTCAGGTCATCTCAGGTTTCGGGTCATTCGGGTCTAGGTCGAGTCGGGTCAGGTTTCAGGTCATCTGATATCAGATAGTCTCGGATTTTGGGTTATTTCGGGTCGGATCGGGCCAGGTCGGGTTCTTTTTTTGTGATGTTTTATTTTGGGTCGGGTTGGATTTCGGATCGTCAAACTTTAAATTTTTTGTTCAAAAATTCATTTTAGATGATGTTTGGTTATTTTGACTTTTCAAATAATATGGATATGATTAAGTAATTTGGGTCTAGTCAGATCAGTTCACGGTCGATATACTTCATTCATTTTATTAACAAACTGAAAACATGCTACTTATGATTATTCTAATTAATAGACATTATTATTATTATTCGAAATATATATTTTTTATTTTGGTATAAACTTTGAACATATATTATATATATATATATATATACTTTGAACATATATATTATATATATATATACTCCAAATTTTAATTTTTCGCTCTCATTAAATTATTTATATGAAAATCTTATGGGATGCAAAAATTTGGAGTGCTTTGAGCTTTTGAAATCACCATTTTTAATTTTTAAAAATGATCTTTCGCGAAGCACTGTAGGGTCCATCTATATATATATAGAGAGAGAGAGAGTAAAGATACCGTAAGTTTAAGCTCACGGAAGACCTCCGTGAGCTTAACTAAAAAAGTATATCAAATTATCTCTAAATTTTAATTTATCATACTCATTAAATTCTTTATATAAAAAACTTATGGGATGCAAAAATTTAGAGTGTTTTGAGGTTTTTAAGTCACCGTTTTTAATTTTTTAAAATAATGTTCATGTATTGAATATATTATTATTATTATTAGAGCTGATTTACAAAAATTAAAAACCATGACTTAAAAAACCTCAAAACACTCTAAATTTGTGTATCCCATAAGATTTTCATTTAAATAATTTAATGAGCATGATAAATTAAAATTTAGAGATGATTTGATATGCTTTTTGAGTTAAGCTCACGGTATCTTTACTCTCTATATATATATGCACGTAGGATAATTTCTTAATTAAAGTTATCAAAATTATACGTGTAACTGTTTGTATGTGTTATATTCATAAAAATATTTATTAATTTGTGTTAAAATAAACTGACAGTACATCATTGTTTATGAAACTCGTACTTAACCCAATCCTTTATCTAAACCCTTGCTTAACCTAACCTCCCTCAAAATAAACTGGTAGACAAGTATAAGTTGAATTTATAAAGAAAAGTTTAATATTTATACATTATAATTTTAAAATAATTAGATACATATATGCAGCACGAGTCGGGTTTCAGGTTGTCTAATTTTGGATCATTTCGGGTTTCAGGTCATTCGGATTCGGATCGGGTTGGGTTTTGGGTCATCTGATCTCGGGCCATCTCGGGTTTTCGGGTCGTTCGGGTTCGGATCGGATCGGGTCGGGTTTCGGGTTGTCTGATCTCGGGTCATCTCGGATTTTCAGGTCGTTCGGGTTCAGATCGGGTCGGGTTTCGAGTTATCTGATCTCGGGTCATCACGGGTATCAGGTCGTTCGGGTTCGGATCGGGACAGGTTCGGATCAGTTTGACTTTCTAAAAAAAATAGATCGGATTGAGTTCGGATCCGAATAGATCGGACGGGTTTCTCGGATCGAATCGAGTTTTGCCACCTCTAATTTTTTTTGTCATTTATTTGCACGACAACATTATCGGATTCGATTCTCATGTTATGTGAAGTCCTATTATCCCAAGCTCAGCCTTCAGATTAAAATTTAACGCTCTTCAATGTATCCCGAAGAGAGAAATAAAAGATAGGAGAGAAAAAAATAAATCAATCCGATTCATTCATTTTTGATCCGAGGGCCGAGATCGGGATAACATGACTCTATTATCCCTCTCGCAAGGATGAAATCAGAATTTTAGTATAGAAAAACCCAAATGTGGGTTTATATCACTAAATCATTAAAATCGATTTCATCAAAAAAACATTAAAATTAATAAATTATATTTATCACGAAATATATTTAATATATGATAAAATTTAATTTCAATATATAATTTTCACGGATTGAGGAAGAGGGAACAAGCCTCCAGCCCCCTTTTGTCTCCGCACCTGCACTCTTCACTCTTGGGATGACAGGGGAATCGGTTCCAACGTTACCAGCATCAACCATGAAACTAATAGCAACCATTTTTTTTTTTACTTGGTACCCAAATGATATAGTAGCTACATGTAAGCACCAAAACCAGATAAGTGAAACAGGGGCAAATTATCTTATGCCTAAGATTACATTGCGGGGATTCCAAAAATGGATGTAAGAGAAAAAAAAAATATAGCTTATTAAAATCCTCCTACCAGCAAATTCTGTATACTAAAAAACACAGAACCATATATTGGCCTAGAAGTTATGCTGCAAGAACAAATTCTCCTGTGGTGATGCTGGCCCGATTTCTTCTTCAAGGCACCGTAACGGGTCCCCATTTATGCCACCCCCACTCCTCCCTTCAACATTTCTCCCCTCAAGTACTGTATCAGCCTCTGATGCCGATGATTTCCTCCTTAGAGAAGAAGTAACACTGGGGAAAGTGATCCAAGAAGGAGCTCTATACTCTATCCTCTGTTCATCCCCTTCCCCAACCAACTCATTCTCTGAACAAGACAGATTAGTAGATGACCGTTGTGATGCCTTCTTGTGCATTCGACTACTGCCTAATACAACCTCCGTTGGTAAAATCGGTTGCTCATTGGAAGGGCTGCCCATTAGCAGTGCAAGTGCTCTCTCGAGTGCGGTTGTTACCTTATCCATTGATGGCCGGTCTTTACCTCTCATTCTCACACACTTATATGCTACCATTGCAATTTTTTTGAGTGCTTCAAGATCATTAGGCGGGTTTGAAACAGGGTCAAGAATGGAAGGAATGTCACCAGATTTTATCAGTGGGACAGCCCATTGCACTATGTTCCCTTCTTCAAATTGCATGTCTATGGCCTTGCGACCACTAAGTATCTCCAAGAGGAGCACTCCAAAGCTATAAACATCTGACTTTGTGGTCAAGTAATGGAGCCTGTAATACTCTGGATCAAGGTAACCCAGAGTACCAGCTGGCAACTCAGATAAAGGTGTATTGCTATCAGCAGGGCCAAGTAAAGAGAGGCCAAAATCTGACACACGTGCATTATGCTCTTCATCAATTAAAATGTTGGATGATTTAATATCCCTATGAATCACCGGTGGACATGCATATCCATGCAAGTACTCAATACCGCGTGCAGCTTGAACAGCAATTGTGACCCTTCTGATCCAAGTCAGTTGCCTTTTCAAGTTTGGGTCCTTGCCATGTAAGTGTTGGTACAGTGAGCCATGAGCCATAAACTCATAAACCAGAAGTCTTTCGCCCTCTTCTTCACAATAGCCCAATAGGTTAAGTAAATGTGCATGATTTAACCTAGACAAAAGGTCAAGCTCAGTGTGAAACTCTTTTGAGGTTTTCTTCATGTCTGAAGAAGCCTTTATTGCCCGTTTTACAGCAACTATAGTTCCATTTTTCAATATCCCCTTAAATACACAAGAGAAGCTCCCTTTCCCGACTTGTGAGTCTTCAGAAAATCCATCAGTTGCCTCATCCAATTCTTCATAAGAGAAAACTTGGGCCCACCGAATCTTTAGTTCATCCATATTGGGTTGGATCTTCAAGGAATCCTTGTTAAAAGAACAGGCTTGATTTTTCATTGCCCGCACCTCGACATCTGAGCACTTGCACCCTCTTAGCTTGTGTCGCACATACATACAGGCTACTGAAAAAATAGAAATTACCAATATGATGGCGAAGGATATTTCAGCAATGAGTACTGGCATTTGAACTGAGAAGAAGCTCTTCTTCCTTAGTTTACTTTCATATGCAGCTGAACAGTATGAGGGGCAATTATCTGATGTGCAGTTCGAACAATTAAGCTGACAGCCATGGTATGATGTGGTATTGCAAGGCAGTGATTGAGAACTCCCATCCAAACACCCAACACTACATGGTAGACAAATCCTAGAATCAGCTGGCTTACAAAAGCTCCTCCCCAAACTTGTGTGGATGTACTCATAATACCCAGACCCACATGGGGCACTGCTGCATAATCCAGGTGATACGGCCATTGGAACTGACCATGGGCCACCTGTACCCCAGCAGAATGGCCTATAAGTGTCTGAAAACACACCACAGGTGAAATAATCACCAGCCACTATTTCCAGAAACCGCTTGTCAGTAGGGGCTGGTACAGTGTTTTTCAAGGAAAAACCCCAACAGGAGACTCTGTGATCTAAGCTCTTGATACCACATGCATGAAACCGCCCACCCACAACCGATACCATTGGGTCCATGGGTACCATTCTGACATCACCTTCTCCCAGGAGATCAGCTTGCTTCATTTCCAAGCTGGTGCCCCAGCAAAAAACTTGCGCATTCTGTAAAATGCCACATACATGGTACCCACCTGCTGAAATTGATTGAAACCGCACACTGTGAGGGACCAAGGAAATGACCCCACTGGCAGTATCATCTCCCCAACAAAAGACAGTATGATTGTAGGCAAACAAGCCACAATTGAACACTGACCCGGCAGAAATTGAGTCAACTGCACCACTCAAGACATGTGATGCTGTCATGTTATAGCCCCAACAGTCAATGACCGAACTGCTTCCTGAGGTTTCATTTGAGGGCATTAATCTGAGGGCACACAAGTGGCAATCTCCTGCACTGATTTGTGAATACCTTGCCCCTTCCTCCATCGGCTGTGGGACTCCCATTTTGACATACATATTGCTGCCCCAACAGTATGGTTGGCCCGAATCTAACAAAAGTCCACACACAAAACCATCGCCAGCTGTTAAACCTAGTAGAGGGAGTCGGACTGGGGCACCATACACTATTGACGCATCAGCACCATAGCAACTGACTAGGTGGGACCCATCTGAGACAAGGCCACAAAATACAGGCCCATTCTCTCCATATGAGACGGCAATTGATGACATTGACCCAAGGCTGAACACACCATGTCTAGCCAGAGACGCCATGAGAAGCAGTAGCATAGCTTGCAGCCAAATGACAATATTAACAGTCATTGTTGTTTCCTTCATAAGTGCACTACAAGTTATAAGAAAATTATTCTTTACTTCTATGTAATTGTGAGCGTTGGGTGGGGGGGGGGGGTTATCAAGGGCAATTAGCATTAACAATATTGCGCACATTGTGCTTGAATTCATACCATGAAGTGATGATTTCCTATTTTTGTGACAAGATGCCCTTACTTTTCTTTTACACTCCGCAATTCTAAAGCTTTCCTTTTTTTTGAACAAAATCAGTGCAAAAGATCTACAGCTTACATTTACACCAAATATAGTTTTCATACACTCAAAACCTTGTTCTATCCAAAGAATTTGATTTACCAATAATCCAATGAATCACATTGGTTACACCACACAATTCTGAGTACCAATATTGCAAATTTGAAATTTTGGGGTTATCTTCAAAATTACAAAATTATCTTTTCAAGGGCGTGCATGGTAAAATTCCCTTTCTTCTTCAATAGTTTCATGCGACGCCATTGCTATTCAAAATTGGTTCTTCGGTACTACAAACTACCTTGGCAAAGAATTTTTGTAGGACAAAACAGAAAATGTTCTTTGGTTATCCAGAGTTAGAAGATTAGAAGACTCACCAGTATAGTGGGATTTATTTTCGACAAGGTTAATAGGTAGGCCAAGCAAGGAGAAGAAGTAACACAACCTACACCTGACGATTTAAGAATCAAATTAGCTCCGAAAATCTCACGAACGAAAAGATAATTTCTTTAACTAAACAAAAGGCAAGTAACGAAGGTACAAAAAGCCAAGTCCCTTTTACCTTTTTCGTTGACATCACATTATTACAGGACATGATTCTTGCTTCTATGCACAAAGCAGAGTGTTTCAACCCATTGCAAGACAAAAGGAGAACTAGCTCGCGACCAAGTCGAAAAATGTGTGGCAAAACGCTCTGGGAGTTTCTTTCTTTTCCTACTGGGAAAGGAAGGTGGGTCTTAGCCTCGGGCTCTGAAAAAGCTACAGCCTACCGCATAGAAAGAGACCGAGAGAGAGAGAGAGAGAGAGAGCATTAAATGATGGTTCATGGGTTGGAGGGAGTGTAGGTAGAAGCGTAAATGAGAAATAAATGCGGTTGTGTGTTTTCATGCCTGGATCTGTGCATTTGTCCATCAATTCGAATTCGGTGCTCCCTTCCTTTCTTCGCCTTTTCTCTCCTATTGTCCCCGACTCCTTTTATTCATCTCGAAGGAGTCACACGTAGTACTCTGAGATTATCAGATTAGCATGTGTGGGGCCAAACAAACGACTCGCCGCACGAAGGTTGACATTTCGGAAATCCAGAAAAGATCGGACGATTGTCATTTTCGTTCGTGTTGTAGAGAATTAAACGGCCGTTTCTAGGTGGATTTGATTTGATTATCTCCTCTCCGATTAATGCGGATTTCGTTGGAAAGTTCTTTCTCCCTGATTGGGATCATTCCTTAGAATTGAACGATCCTGATTGAAGTTTTGACATAAATAGATAATGGGTGGGGATCACTTAAAAATAATTATTTTGACAATTTTCACAATGAATTTTTAAATAAATATAAAATAATTATTTTTTATAGATGTATTCTTCTAATTATAGATTGATGGTAGTTCAATTCTTATATAATTTAATTATCATTTGATACTTCATCAAATACCGTTAAATTAGAAGCGTTGTAAATTATATAAAATTTTGATAATCTTTGATGGAATATCATATGATAATGAAATTATATGAAATTTGAATGATTATCAATCGATAGGTAGAATAACACATCTATAAATTTTTTTTCTTTTTTATAATTTTTATATTTATTTAAAAGTTCATTATCAAAATTATTAAAATAACCCATTGTCAAGTGATTCCCACCCATAGATAATAGATAGGGACAACTATGTAATAGAATTGATTTGGACGGTCTGTTCTATAGTTAATAGTCCAATTATTTATAGACAGAAAAAATATAAATGTGCCTATCAATTCTCTCATTATGAATGAAAAATGAACACTCTAAAAAAATATTAGTAATAATAAGTTTTATTAAATTAATATTATTAAAAATAAGAGTGAGAAACGTAAAATTTCAAATATACGAATGACAGCGCGCTACTGTCAGTGGCGCGTTTGAAACGCGCCACTGTCAATGGCGCGTTTCATTATTTTTACGAAACGCGCCACCGCCAGTGGCGCGTTTGCTTCTTATATATACAAAACGCGCAGTGTCTCTTCATCTCACTTGCGCGGGGTTTGGACGAAATGCGCCAATGCCAGTGGTGTGTTTCATAAAAAATAATTAAACGCGCCATCGCGCGGTGCGCGCGTTTCGTCCGCGCATCGGCGGTGGCGGCGCGCAATTGGCGCGCGTTTCGTCCGCGCCATCGATAAGTATGTATACGCCATTCGTATATTTGAAATTTTACGGTTCTTATTCTTATTTTTAATAATTATTATTATTAATAAAAACTGAAAAAATTACAAAGTGTGAGATCCACTTATAGTGATAAAAAATGACTCTAAAAAACTATATTGTATGAGATTCACTTATAATAGTAGTAGAGAAAAAAAAAGATAATGTTAGAGCACTGTGTCAGCGTCCAAATAGATATCCAATAAAGTGATAGGTGGCCAGTTCACTTCACATCTTTTTGTGATTTAACGGTCTATAAATCAACCATAACACTCGATCTGAATAAAAATTCACGTCGTCAAAGGAAAATAAATGTTATCTTTAATTCATTATCTTTATTGATTAGTCAAAGGGAAAAGGTTTCTAAAATGTTACTTTAACATCGGTGATGTGAGTCAAAGGGAAAAGGTTTCTAAAATGTTACTTTAACATCGGTGATGTGAAGTAATGTGATAGTTGGAAGTAGGGGTGTTAATGGGTCGGGTCGGGTTTTGGATCGGATTATTATTATTTTATTATTTATTTGATCTGATTTGAATTCAACTCAATTATATTCGGGTAAATTTTTTTTGACTCATATCCGATCCGACCTGACCCGTGTAAATAATTAAATATTTATTAAATATTTTTATATTATTTTAAATAATAAAATATTAATTAATTTATAATTAATCTTAATTAGTATATAATTAATATATATTTAAGTTTTAATTAGTACTAAATCATAAAATTACTAAAAAACATAATAAATCGGGTCGGATCGGATTGATCCAGACTCAATCCGATCCAATATGAATCAAAAAATTAAATTCATATCCGACTTATTTATTTTCAGATCACGTCGGATCCGATCGGATTAACCTGACGAATCGGATCAATAATTGACACACCTTGTTAAAAGACAAATTATTTCATGCATCTCCATCATTCAAAAACGAAAAAGTGAAAAAGCAAACACACACACAACTCGACCTTCTCTAGCCAATGATATTTTAGTCATATATATTATCTCATTGTTTTTCTTCTCTCTAATTCATTTGCCTTTGTGTCTAAATACTAAAATATTATTTATTTTTTTAAAAATGATACTAATTTCTTGTTTATCTATATGAAAATTTTTATATAAGTAATTTTATTATTATTAATGAATACACGATATTATTATATTTTAAATATTTTCAGTTCATCGCATATAAAATATAGTGAGAAATTGCTTTATTAAGATCTTTTCTTTAGTAAAGTTTTTTCAACGGCATAGTCGAAAAATCAATCCAAGTTTAGATATAGTACATTAGTGAATTGTCCTTTTTTTTAATTTTCAGAACGACTAAACTGAAAATTATAATAGTTCGATCTTTTTATATCCGCGTGTCAAGAAGAACTTTTATCAGGCTACGCGCTAGCGCAAATGATGATGAACTTCATCTCTCTCTCTCTCTCTCTCTTATGAAAAAAATATATGTCAACAGTTCGTCTCATTAAAAGATATTTGAAAATAAATGAACGAGGGAATACTCCCTCACGAGAGCCCTTGAATATATAGAAAAACATCTTTGATAATATCTTTTTTTATTCAAAGTATTTTTTTTAGATAAGGACTATTAGCCTGATATTTATTACTTTTCAAATATCTCTTTTGGGCACTAAAAATAGAAAGAGATATATACCTAGCGAAGTTCTCTAATTTCGAGGATATTTTGGATAAAGAGACTGCACAAATCATTATTACTATATTAATTGAACTCTTTTAGTATAAATTGTTATAGCTATTGTCGTTTTGTATTCAAAGTTGATACTTGTTTCCAATAATTGTAGTTAAATCATAGTTGCATGCATTCAGATAGATTCTAAAGGATGTAAATGATTATATTGTTATCAAGTTCGTGCTGTGTTTTCCTTTTAATAAAATAAAAAAGCTTTTGAAATTGTTTTTAAACTCTTTCTCCGATCATCAAAAACATTGAAGTGAATATATGTTCCATGTAATTATTCAAGTAAAAATGTCTAATTAATAAAAACATATAAAAGCCTCCTAATTAAACACCACTTTTAGTGATGCAATTTTATCTTTGAATGCAAGCATGCAACGTGGCCATGAATTCGCATCTTAAACAATCAAAACCAGCCAATGATACATTTTGACGCCATGGTTTGGTTTCATTTTGCAGTTGGTTAGGATAATTATTTAAGAAAAAAAGAAATATTGTACGATTGTTGTAGAATCTGAATGTGACGTGATTTGAAGACGATCAACGTGGCAAAAAAAATAATAACTAAATATCTTTTGAGTTTTGCAATATATTATCTGAAATGGACAGGACAAGTGAACAACCAAGAATATGGAAAAATGGACAAATTTTGAAAGTCTAATTCGGAAAAGATCCAATCTAAAGGTTAATATTATGCACCCCTGATACCTACCATATGAAGTACCAGTATTGAAAAAAGTCCCCTTCATTGTTGAAGAAACCGGGTAACCTACCATATGCACAATCATGTACCTTTTGAGGATAACATAATAACAGTGACTCACTAATAATCAGAAATTCAACTCATTAATAAGAAGAAATTTGGTTTCCCTTACAAAGATTTTATCTCGTTTCAACTTTCAACCCACTGGCCACTGCCACTGCCACTGGTCACGCTGTAGTGTAGTGTAGTGTAGTGTAGTCCCCTTTAGCTAACAAAATATAGAGGGTCAAAGCCTCAAAGGCTTAATGCTTGAAAGTTGAACCTAATATATTACTGCGGCGGACAGCAGTACAGGGCTACAGGCACAGTAAGGCACAATAAGGCACGCTTTTCTGGGTTCTTTTTTGACTTCAAACAAATTGTAAGCGCACGAGCACGCGGCATATGGATGTGGTAACAGAGAGAGGAACACAGGTCCACGCGGCTTCCACAGCCATGTTCCGGAAGTACTCTTAGTAACCTACAGTCATTAATGAATCTTCTTTATTAAAAATATTATTAAAAGGTAAAAGTGGCAAGTTACACACAGCTTGTGATGTAAAATGCTATAAACATAGGAATCCAATCTGCTGCCCATGAGCAGCAAATTTATGTCAACCATGAATTGGATCAATTGAATATAGACAATGAATTGGATTTCAATAAATATTTATTAAATTCTATTGTTAAATTAATAAATATTTTTTATTCTATATTATACAATTATTGGTTGATTTAATTAAAATTTTAAATAAAATTAATTTATTATTTAATAAAATGATTTTATAATATATATATTTTTCTACGTGTACTACCAATGATTTTCAAGAAAAAACCAACATAAAAAATCAAGAGGTGAATCCAATAAGAATGTACGAAGATCAACTAATCTTTATTTTCATTTTTTTTTTGGGTAAAAAGTCAAGTGTTCATTCTAAATTCTTCTGAAACAAATAAAAGAGTCCACGGAGATTGAACCTATATTCTTTAAAAAATAATTAAAGCATTCGGCGACTAGATCAACCATGCACTTATAAATTCACTTTTATTTATTTTCAAATCATAAAGTATTACGTTAGAGAAGAAAAATATGACATATTTATGTTTATTTGATTCCATATATATAGTAAAGTTTCTGAATTGACTCTCATTAGCTCGTATTTCTTCAAAACTATATATATGAGTAAAGATACCGTGAGCTTAAACTTACGGAGTCCTTCCACGAGCTTAACTCAAAAAGTATATTAAAATATCTCTAAATTTTAATTTATCATCCTCATTAAATTCTTTATATGAAAATCTTATAGGATGCAAAAATTTGGAGTGTTTTGAACTTTTTAAGTCATCATTTTTAATTTTTTAAATTGATATTCAAGTATTGAATATATTATTATTATTATTATAACTGATTTTCAAAAATTAAAAATTATGACTTAAAAACCTCAAAACACTCTAAATTTTTGCATCTCACAATATTTTCATATAAAGAATTTAATGAGCATGATAAATTAAAATTTAGAGACGATTTGATATGTTTTTTGAGTTAAGTTCATGGAAATCTCCGTGAAATTAAACTCATGGTATGTATCTATATATATATATATATATATATATATATATATATATGGGTGTAGGTTATGGTACTTTACAAAGTAAAGACCCATTTTTATTTTATATTGATATTTCATATTCCGACGGCTCAAATGGTCAATCTAAGTTGCTCAATAAATTTTTTATGTTAAAATATTATAGGATATTAAATTTCATATATTTTTAAGATTTTTAGATATTTTTTAAATTATTTTTAAAAATAGTTCTAAAATAGATCATTTTATTATGTTAAACAAAGCATGTTTTTAAAAATAATTAAAAAATAACTAGAAAGCTCAAAAAATCATGAAATTTAATATCCCATAAGATTTTAACATAAAGGAATTATTGAGCAACTTAGATTGACCATTTGAACCGTCGAGATAAAATCTCGGATCTTTACTTTGCAAAGCACCGTAACATTCCCCTATATATATATATATATATATATATATATATATGAATAAAGCTAATGTGAACCTAACTCAAAAAATATATCAAATGATCTTCAAATTTTGATTTATCACTCTCATTAAATTCTTCATATTGAAATCTTATGAGGTACAAAAATTTGAGGTGTTTTAGTTTTCTAATTCATTCTTTTTAATTTTTGAAAATAAACTTTAAAAATAATAATAAAATATTTAATATTTGTATATTATTTTTAAAAATTAAAAAAAAATGACTTAGAAACTCAAAACACCCCAATTTTTTGTACCCCATAAGATTTTAATATGAAAAAATTAATGAGAGTGATAAATCAAAATTTGGAGATCATTTGATATACTTTTTGAGCTAAAATCACGGAAGAGCTTCGTACTCCTAGGAGCACGCTAGTTTTATTATATATTTTTAAATTGCAAATGGGCTATGATGTTATACATAGCACAAATTGCTCCCTTGTTGTGGATCAGTTTTTCATTTTTAAATTGCAAATGGTTGATCTAATCATACAAAATGATTTTTATATGAATATCTCAACATAGATCAAATTTTATATATTTTTAGAATTTTTAATTTTTTAAAATAGTTAGAAATTTACTTAATTTAGTTATTATGAGTTATTCAAAAGAAATGATTTTCTAACTATCTTAAAGAATAATAAAAAAATTAAAAATATAAAATTTAGTCTACATAGATATTCGAACGAAAATCATTTTGTACGGTTGGATCGATCATTTGCACTTTGATGATAAAGAACCAATCTATAGCACAAAAATGATATGTGCTATGCATAACACTATAGCCCAACTCTCTCACTATATTATTTTGTTTTGTGTAGACGTCGATCTCAAATACTCCATAATCCATACTCTAAAATCATGCAAATTCCCGTAATTTATTTTTATTTAAATTCGGTAAAAGTTCAATTGATAAATGTGAGCCAATACTAGAGGTGTCAATGAATGAAGTGGATCGGGTGATTTTTTTTTTTACCCGATTCGAATATAATCCGATTAAATTCGGATAAAAAAATCTTAATCCATATCCGGGTCACGGATTGATCCGACTCGACCCATGTAAAATAATTAATATTTATTAATTATTTTTATATAGTTTTAAGTAATAAAATATTAATTAATTTATAATTAATCTTAATTAGTGTATATTTAAGCTTTAAATATTACTAAATCACAAAATTACTTTAAAAAAATATAATTAATTGGGTTGGATTGACCCGATCCTATTTGGGTCAAGTCAGGTTGACCCGAACCCAACCCAATCCGATTCGGATCAAGAAAAATAAATTTATATCTGATTCATTTATATTCGGATCAGATCGGATCAGATCGGGTTAGGATCGGATCAGGTTAACCCGTCGAGTCGGATGAATAATTTACACCCCTAGCCAATACCAATGAGTTTTTGAAATTTAGATTTTGAAAGTCCTTACAATTTAATGGACGCCGTGAAATATGAACGTCGTATACAACAATAAAAAGCCCAAAACGATACTAGTTTCGTTGTCCAGGCTTTGATAGGGCTTCGCTATGCGGATAGATAATGGCCCAAGTCAAAATGCTGTCAAAACAATTAAAGCGCATATATATATATGTGACATTAAAGATGTTTGGAAAAGAACGGCATGCATCAGATTGCAATTCTTTTCTTGGCTGCTTGGTGAGGAATGTCAAGTAGTCAACTGAGAATGCTAATTAAAAGTTAATTGATCAAAATTAAATCTGGTCACTTTTACAGGGAGCACAGTTTGTTACTTTAACCTGAGCGTATTAATTGTTGTTCAGTGCATTCATTTTTATACCATATTAGCGTAATAGCGTTCATTTAAAGTTCTAGTAACCATTGTAATTTTATTTGGTCATATAACATGCAATTATTAAACTAGTTTGAGCAGTTTTATTTATTTGAGAAACGTAAAAACACATCAAATTAATTAATCAAACCTCTAAGAAAAATCAGATGAACTTTGTGATATAGGAAAGCCGGAATAAAATAATTTCAGGTCCTTTAAGCTAAAAAATAAAAGGAAAAAAATGATAAGGTTAGGGATATGAATTATAAATGGGGAGGGATAACTTGACAATGGTTATTTCAATAATTTTGACAATAGAATGACAAATGAATTTGAAAAAAAATAACAATAGGAAAATAGTTCAAAGATATATTTTAAATTTTATGCAATTTAAACTTTATTTGATGGTTCATCAATGGTCGTTAAAATTTTATATGATGAACTATCAAACAACACTTAAATTGCATAAAACTTCAATTATATTCCATATATAAGCTCAATAATATGTTTATAAATGTTCTTTCTATTTCATTTCTTTGAATTTATTTCATATTTTATTATCAGAACGATAATATATATTGTCAAGTGATCCTTCCCATTCTAAATTGTGGTCATCAACTAATGAGGAAGTAAGAGTTTGGGAAATTTTTGAAGAAAATTGAGAATAGCGGGCTATGTTGACATTTTCTGTCTTTCGTAAGGTGCATGGTTTGGATGAAATATATGATATTATTTTTTGGTAAAATGAGAACCAACCTCCTCATTTAACTTTATTATTATTATTGTTGTTGTTGTTATTATTATTATATTAAATTATATTAAAGAGACTATCTATTAAGACTTTGAAGCTTGTTCTTCCATACGGATATCATAGATTTTGCCACGAAAGCAAATATAGCTGGCTTGATATTTTTTTGTTCTCTCTCGCTTTCAACCTTGACAAAATTTATATATGAAATTTGTGAACCCGCTAACTAGCACAGGATTTCTCACATTCTATATCTGATAGATCCAAAAAGAAATCTGGAACACTAAGTTGATACACAATATGTCAAGGAATAAAATAAACATCCAATTTGTTTGTACTTGTATCTTTTAAGACGGGAGCGAGAACCGTCCAACAGTCATCGTTGGAAGAACTATAATCTGAGAATTTGACAGCAGAGGATACCCATCCAATTCAAATTTGATTCCATGGACATCACTGCATCAGCCATCAGACAGCCCCAGCCCCTGCTCCCTATTAATTTTAACCAGTAAATACACGACTTACAAGGTAATTATTTCCTACACAACGATAATCACGGCGTCATTGCATGAAACTATGAAAGGACTGGCTGATCAGACGGCCCAAAACACTTCCAATTAATTACACAGTTCACCCATCAAATGGTCCATTCATATTTCATACCATCAATAGTCAAGACCATCCAGTTATGATCATGAATATATCTATAAAGAACCGAATATCTTTAAATTTTGTAATGAATGGTTGAGATGCTGACAAATTGAGTAAAGGCTAGAGAGGCCCCTCTCTACTCACCAAAGAACAATCAAATCAAATAATTCGGTATCAGCAGAGAACCTCTGAATCTGAGATGCGCTGTCTGTGTCTAACAGATGGAGAGTTAATTTATCGCTGGAAACGCGTTTTCTGGTGCGCAATTATAGTCACTTAATCAGTGGATGTGGCTCTTTACCCTATATAACCTGACAAAATCCGATATTCCTACTCAGCTTCAGTCCGTATATTCTGGTTCCAATTTTTCAATGCTAAGGGATACTTGGTAATCTTCACAATGAGTTTTTAAATAAATACAAAATAATTTTAAAAATAGAAAATATTATCAGTATATTATTTTACTTATAGATTAATATTAATTTAAATATTATATAATTTTATTATCATTTGATAGTTCATCAAAGATATCAAAATGTTATGCAATTTACAATAATTTCAATTTAACGATCTTTGATTGATTATCAAATGATAATGAAATTATATGAAATTCAAATCATCATCAATCTATACGTTTTTTTCTATTTTCAATTTTTTTCATATTTATTTTCTATAAGTTTTTTATTATATTTTTATTTTTTTCATATTTATTTTACGAATCATTGCCAACATTGTCATTGTCAAGTAATCCCTTCCCTTTTTCTATTTAAACATTTGCACTGCCATAAATAAAGAAGTAATTAAACCGTGTGACCTGAGACGTGACAAACATAGCACAGAGCTTCTCCTCTCTCTCTCTCTCTCTCTCCTCTGTCTCCAGAAGAGGCAGAGCTGTTGTAGAACCTCCTAATTCAATCACCGCCTAAATTTCCTCCTAACAAATGAAACTAAATAACTAGACCCATATCCGCATTTCCCCTTTTATTGAAGAAAAATAGCAAATATATATCTCTTCCTGGAATCTCTCCACGGCTGCCATCAAGCCGTTTGGGTTACATGCAAACCATGACCGACAAAGCCGAGCTCAAGCGTGTCTTCCAAATGTTTGATAGAGATGGCGACGGCAGCATTACAAAGAAAGAGCTTTTTGATTCCCTTCAGAATCTTGGCATCCACATTCCTGAGGATGAACTCACCGCAATGATCGACAAGATTGACATCAATGGTGACGGGTGCGTCGACATTGATGAGTTCGGTGGATTGTACACAGCAATCATGGACGAGCAGCAGAATGAAGATGAGGACATAATGGAGGCGTTTAAGGTGTTCGACCAAAATGGAGACGGGTTCATTACAGTAGAGGAGTTGCGGTCGGTGTTGATCTCTCTGGGATTGAAGGGGCGGACGCTTGAGGATTGCAAGCAGATGATCAGCAAGGTCGATAAAGATGGCGATGGCATGGTGAATTTCAAGGAGTTCAAACAGATGATGCGTGGCGGCGGGTTTGCGGCATTGGGTTAAGAGTATTGATTGCTTGGTTTGAAATTTGAAAATGTTATTTATGTTTGTTCTAGCTTGTTTGTTTAGAAAAAAATAAAAAAAAATAGGATCTCAATAGGAAAAAAGTTCTATCTCAGGGAAGTCCTGTTCAGTAGACACATGATATTTGTTCACGGGCTTATCTTGTTCTTTAATTTTTTTTTTCCTTGGCAAGATTATGTTCATTTAACCCTGTGTTTTGTGAAATACTGGAGTTGAGTAATTAGACGAGATTAATGGCTTGTATTGGTAATGTTAAAGAGAGAATTTCTACCTCCTTGTGCCATATTACATTATCCTCCCCTACATCAGTTCTTTCCTTTTTAATTTTTCAATTTTCTCCAGTTCTTTGTAATTTGATAGTTAGCAACCCACCATTTGTATTCTATGCGTTCAGACGATATTGTTTTTGTTAGAATTTGTTCCTCTCCGCATAGAGCTAATAATTTTTCTTTTTACATATTTTGAAGATAATATAGTTTTGATTGTAAAGAAGATCTTACATATTGTGAGGCTCTTTTGAAACCAAAAAAAAAGATAGATAATTTAAGTTATTTGGTTTTCCTAATTTCAGATTTTAGTTGTTAGTTATATTACCAGATGGATGGCTCACCTGCCCAGTTATATCAACCGAAGCATATATTACATTTGGGTTTATTACTTAATTTATTGTACTATAAAGGTATAAATATTGTCGACGGTATAAAAAAGGGCATAGATATTTACAAAGAAATTTAAAAGCAAATCGAATATAAAGGAAACAGGAACGTAAAGAAAAAGGAAAAATCAAGAGTCCCAATGTAATATTTCTAAATAAATTAATAGATTTGCTTAAAATACCTCAGAATATTGGAAATGCATATTCAAATGTTATGATTATTTTAATTAGTCGAACCATTTGAAGAAAAAAATTATTTATAAAATGGAAAAAATCTTATTGAACATTAAAAATCTTAATTGAGTGAAAGAAGGGACACGTGGCCGTACTTTAGTTGTGCAAGCTGTGCAGCACTATTTTTTTTTCTGTTGTTAATTCTTACGGAAATTTTTTTATTTGCCATTTTAGAACTTGAAATTTAGGAATTTGCCATCTTAAATTTTAAATTTAGTTAATTGTCACTCTAAACTCATTTAATTTAGTAAATTGACACATTTATATAGTTGATCCATTTATTTAATTAAAAAGTTTATAAAAAATACTGTATAAAGAAACGTATTTTAGTATTTCCGTAAATGCCCTGGAACAAAATATTTTCATTATTTCATTTGTCAGTTAATATTCTTCTCACTTGCGACTTGAAGACTTGGCCCTTCGCCATTCGCCATTCGCCATTCGCCATTCGCATTGTCATTCCCGCTCGCCAAATATCGTCGAGCGACACCCGCCTTGCGCCCTTCGCCAAAGATCGTTGATCTCCACCATGCGTCGCCACTGGCCACCATGCATCTACGATCCCCACGACTTTGGTGGAAAAAAACAAAACGGTATGTGATTTTTTTTCTTCAATCTTAAACCGGTTTCTAGGTCTTAGGCTCTTAGCGGTACCAAATCGGTACAGATAGTGTCAGTCCCTGAACTCTTCAATTAGGTTCAATTAACTCCTTCCCTGAATCGGAACATGGACCAAATTGGTACCGGTGTTGTCAGTCCCTGAACTTTCTTTTGGTTCAATTAATTCCTGTCGTTAAACCCAGCCAGTGTGAAAATAGAACCCTCTCATGTCGGTACATGGACAAGTAATCACCAGATTTTTTTTAGTAAATAAAAGAAATAAATAAATGAAAATGGCCAAAAAACATTTGATTGTTGCGTGGATATTCTGGCCCGAGTTTTGAACTCGGGTCCGGTTCGTTTTTTTTTTGCTGCTTTTAAGTTAGTTATTATGTTATATGAAATTATGTTATGTAAATGATTATTATGTTATATGAAATTATATTGTATAAATGATTATTATGTTATATAAAAATTATTATTATTTTTGTATTGTTAATGATTTAAAAATTGTTATGTTATATGAAAATTTTGTAAGAAGTTATTGTAAAAACATATATAAGGAAAACTAAATTTGAAATCATAACTGAAAAAATAAAAGTAGATATATAAACAAAAGTCATATAAATAACTGTTTGAAAAAATACATCAACGCCTACGAAATATCCTCTGAATGAGAGACGGATTGTATGTGTCTCTCGGCCGAATTTCACGGCGAGTGCGCTCGTGTCTTACGTCCGGTGATGCTTGCGTCTCGGTCACTTAGGTGGACGGACCGGAGTGTCGTACGATGACGCACGCGGAGCATCATATTGGATATCAAAGGTCCCAGCACCCGGATCGAGGTTCATCTAACTCATCAGCTGAGAGTACGACATGGAATTTCCCTGGAATAAGTCGAACTCATCAGTCGTTGGCTCCGGCGTCGGGTCAGGTGGACCGCTGATCGCACGGTCATCGACAGAGATATCGATGTCCTCAGGATCCGTCGGAAGACCTGTACGAGTAAATTATAAAAAATTACATGAATTAAATTATCAAAAATCAATTAAATTAAAAATACGCACAAGTTAAAATTAAAAATTTAAATATTGACCTGTAGAAGCAAGCATCGCAGTGAAAATATATGGATGACCTAAATCACCCATCAAATGCTTTATCTGGCGCAATTCATGCTTGTCAAACATTGAATGCTCGGGCATCGTAAGCCAACCAATGGCGGTGACTGTATTCCTCACCAAATGGAACATCTGCATATATAATTTTTTTTTATTCTATAACGCAAGTTATGTGAAGAGTTTAATTAAGAAAATATAGATTGGTTAAATGCTAACCGCTCGGGCAATCTAGTGTGAATGTGGTACGTACGATAACTCATCTACAGGCTTCTCGGGGTGCGGTAACGGCTGGCTCAAGTGCTCGTCAGTGTCCATGTCGTACCATATTATAGTCATCCCTCTCTTGTAGTACCACCCCATATACGTGTAGTGCTGGGCATAGTCGTACGATCGCGACTCCATGATAGGAAACTAGGGCTCGTTCTGTGCCCACCAGTAATACCGCGCTCAATCGATATTTTGTCCTTCACCGCCTCCCGACGTGTGCTTGTACTTACGATAAGTCAACATCTGCTGGTAATCGATCGGTGCCGGCGGAGAAACCTGCTGGAAAAGACCGAACTGTCGCATGACTCTATCTGGATAGTGATTCTCAACCATCAGAAATGAATCATCCACACACGACACTTCCACCTACATAAGTTACAGTTAGCAAATGAAATTCATGTATCAATTGAACTATATAATTTTATTGATTTTAGAAACTTATAAATTGAAATGCACGTAAGTGGCCGCATTGCATCAAGAAAGATGTGCACAACATCTAGACGAGGGTCTCAATCGGTGGGGAATAATGACAAACAATGGTTCAGAATCACTGAACAACGTGTCCAGGATCGCTACAACTTTTGGTATGTGCTATCATCGAAAATACGTGGCACAAATGTGTTGAGTGGTTTTATAAGCGTCGAGAAATTGCAGCAGCTTGGGAAGCCTAAGGTCTGATGTTCTCCCAAAAGGTCACCGAACTGATAAAACATCGCGGTGATAAGGGAAGAACTTATGATGTCATACCACTGGATTGGGGTATCAACAACTACGATGTTTACAATAGAAATGAACTTATCGAGACGGTAATATTCGATTGTTGTAATATACGATGTCATACCACTGAATTGTTGTTATATTTTAGATCAACCTCTACTGGATGTTGTATTTTGTTTTTAATATAACACACACAAACGTAAAAAAAAAAAAAAACCCGAAGACTATATGGGTTAATTTTCGGGATAATCTTTCCATTTTTATTTATTTATTTTTTTATTTACAAAATAAAAAAAATCTGAGTAATCACTATATAAAGTGTATATGATAACAGACCTAAAAACTGATAGTGCCGCAGGTCAAGTTTAATTCCTGTTGTGCAACCCTATGGTATACATCACAATAGTAATTATCAAAGTCAAACTTTGTTTTCTTCTCCTGGCTAATTTCTTCAAATTTAACTTGAAGAATATTTTCATCACCAAGAACATGTTACATGTTGCAAATCAGTCTTAGTTGACTCAAGAAAAGGACCATGTATAACAAAAAAAAATATGTATAGCCTACTCATAGCTTGCTTTTCTAGTATACTGCCTATTTCTTCAATGAGTTGTCAAGAAAAGAAACACGTGATGGTACAGAACTAGTTTGTCTGATTGTGGTAGTTACATTTGGTGGTATAGGCATGAATGATATCACTATTCATAAGATAACATAGCAACAGTGTATCAATTGCATCTCTGTTAGAAATCAGTGATTATACGACATGATATACCTTTCTTGTAGAGGATCTCTAAGTGCAAGTTCTTCATGTGGGAAGATGAGTACGCGGAATTTATTCGCGGAGCTTTGAGAAAGCCGAGTGATGCTCTATACGATGTTGAGATGGGAGAATGGAAGAAACGTAAATTCCTTGTTGTTATAAATGTTTTTATAATGATCAGTGTTTTAATTGTAATGATATGCAAGTAGTGCTGATGTTTAGGGTTATGTTTAGTAATCATGATGATGTTTAGGGTTATGTTTTAATTTTAGTTATTTAGTTGAATTTGCTTTGTAAGGATCATGATAATGTTTGGACGCTAACTTGCTTAAAAGTTTTAGCTATCTATTTCCATTTTCTTCATGTATCAATGTGATGTTTTGTACAGTACATACAATATGCTAGCTGGTAAATTTCATTATATACATATTGTGAGTTAAGTTTTTTTTTTCCAAATGCCCACCTATATACTTCACAATTTCTCAATTTCTCCGAGCCTACTACAAGAGCATCAATGTTGGTAAATTTTATTTTTTTTGGTAAATTTCATTTTTTTTTTCAAACGATATAGAGCCTAGCTACTATAAGAGCAACATCAGTATGTACAGACAATACAGAAATACTCAGAAAATAATCCAATTTATATAGAGAGACATCTCTTTCCAATGCCCCTTCTGTTTCCTGTCGACTTCTTCTCCCATTCCCACCTTTTTTTGTCAGTTCTCAGAAAATAATCTAATTTTTTTTTTCTAATTATCTCAGCAACCACACAGAACAAACGAAACTCAATTGAGATTTGTATCCACAAATGTACAACAAACCTCTATCTATTGCTCCATATTAGTACAACAAGCCATTAATCTCTGATAGGTTCCTTTAACCAACTCTTTTATATCAGAATTAACAAAGTTTGTACTACAGAAATACAGAGAGCAACACAAAAATACAGATAATACAAAGCATGTACTACAGAGCCTATTCTACAACTGAATAATAATCGTAAGTTTGTACTTGATTATACAGGTTAAATACAAGGCAAAATTATACAAATGATTTCAAAGTTGATATACAAAACGGTTTCAAAGCTGATCAAGAGCGGTGCTAACTTACCTAAATAAATGACGGAGCGGCAGAGGTAGAGGATGAACGTCGCCGGTTGCTAGGGCTAGGGTACCTTTGATGAACATCGATTAAAATTCCAGATGAACTGCACTCAGTTAATAGTCAATGGAAATATTAGAGAGGAGTTGAGGGCACTTGTGGAAATATTAAAAAAAAAAGATTACAGTATATAGTATTTTTTACATACTTTTTAATTAAATAGGATCAACTGTATAAAAAGGGCAATTTATTAAATTAAATGAATTAGAGTGATAATTAACTAAATTCGAAGTTTAGGTGATAAATTCTTAAATTCTAAATTTAGAATGGCAAATAAAAAAAATATCCCTAATTCTTATATTCGACGATGTGAAAGCCACGTTCTGTTCTTTGAGGAGTCAAACTGTTTTTTTTTTCTTTAATTTTGACAATTATAATTATCTAAAATAATAAACCAAAATTCAATACCGGGTCATAGGCGGAACTTCTCTTAGAAAAAAAAATTTCTGTGCTAATATTCCGCATCGAATTCCCCCAGAAATTTTTTTTAAACGTCAACCTGAGTAACGCAAAAAATATGAAATTAGCCCCCAAAGGAAGTGTTTGACATCTCTGTTTTATTCTAACTAATAAATAATTTTCAAGAAAAAAATATTTTAAGACTAGAAGTCAACCACTATTGAATGTTGTGTTTGGATGGTGAAAGAATAACGTTTTCTGAGTTAGTAGTTGAAAATAATGTGAGATTAATGATTTCTAAAAAAATATGAGAAAAGTATAAATTTTTACCATCTCAGATTAGTAAAATATTGTTTGAATGGTAACTTAAGAACAATGAAGAGAACAGCTAAAATAATTAATTATTTTTTATTATTTAATTTAATAATAATATTTATTTAATATTACTTTATACTAATATAAAAAAATATTTTATTATTTTCACTACTCTCATGAAACACTAATCCGCTAATCTAACGTTTCTTATAGTTTAGCTAATTAGCATTGTTCTGTTGCTATTTTCGATTTTATATTTATATTTGAATAATTGCTAATCCCAAAAATAGCACCGTTATTCTGAAAACAACGTTATTCCTCACCATCCAAACAATTGAGGTCAAATCTGCCAAAAAGTTCTAAAAAAATCTTTACATATGTACTCTCTGATTTTTCTCGCTTCCAATTTTTTTACTTTTTATTACAAAATGCCATAGATAATGTCAATCTTTAGTAATTATATTATTTTCTTAAACATTTAATCCAGTTTTTCTTTTCAGTAAACAGCCGGAATATAGTACCAAAAAAATTAATGCTACCATTTGCATTCTCATACTGTTGAAAATTTAAAATTTGGAATCCTCCTGTATATATCTTATTCTTTCACTCGGGGTCAGGGGCGGAACCAGAAACGATCGATAAGGGGTGCCCGGTTCAAATAAATAGAATGTTCGGGTCAAAAGAAAATTTACTTTTTACCATAGGATTTTTATTTTTCAGTGAACCGAGGGGGTGTCCAGGCGCCGACTGGTGCTCACCTTGGTTCCGCCCCTGCTCGGGACATTTTAATACGGGAAGGGATCACTTGTTAACGATTATCTTGACAATTTTGACAATGAATTTTTAAATAAATACGAAAAAATCTTAAAAATAAAAAAATTATGGATATGTTCTTCAACTTATAGATTGATGGTGATTTAAATTTCATGCAATTTCATTATCGTTTGATAGTCTATTAAAAACCGTTAAATTATAACCGTTGTAAATTGTATAAAATTTTGATGGCCCTTGATGGAGTATCAAACAATAATAAAATTACATAAAATTAGAATCACCATCAACATATAAGTAGAAAACATATCTATAAAGCTTTTTTTTAGAAATTTTTTAGTATTTATTTAAAATTCCATTGTCAAAATTATCAAAATAACCCATTATTAAGTGATCCCCAGTTCCCCACCCTTTTAATATTCCGATCTTTTTTGTTTCTTGTTTTGTAACCCCTTGATGATACGAAAATGTTGGCAGGCTCTTCACCAATCTTCAAGACAACGGAAGAAAATAACAATAATTAAATCTCAGCTAATGAAGCAAATTTTAGATAGAAACACACGAACCTTATAATACTGTACGGAATCTCAAAGTTTTGAACAAGTACATGTCTGCTTATACTGGCAAGTACACGAATACCGTTAGTATTAGGAATATATCTGATCATGAATACTAAACACAGCGGCCACAAAGCTACACAACCAGTGATACACCATTAATTAACCGAGATCAGGTACAACGAAGAACTCTTCATCGTCAGAAGCAATTTCAATTCTTGGCTTCTTGAAAGTTGCTCCTGATTTGTGAGGCTTGTATGAAGATGCAACAGAGTTATTATTGTGGTAATGTGGGACCCGCAGCTCAGGTACCTCAGCTGTTGTGGGAGAGCCCTTTGTTGGAGTCTGATGCTCTTGCAGGAGGCCAATGTCAGAAAACCAGTCTAGTTCGCCAAAACCAAGAGGAGAACCCTTCTGATACTATGTTTAGAAAAGAAAACAAACAAACTTAAAATTGAGTATATGCATGTGCTTGGTAAGAAAATGTAGTGATTTACTAAACCAAAACTTTATAAAAACATAGCAAGTTCTCAATTTCTTTCTTTTTACATCTAGTTGTAGTTGTCCTTGGAACTAGGATTATTGTGGGTTTCTTCAAAAATAACAATTCAATTTTAGTATTATTTTTTGTTGACAAATGACACAAAATTGTGCTAGTTGGAATTCCAATCAAGAAAGACCTAATTATTGATAACAATCATTCAATCAAGATTGTAACAGTTAGGATTATAACTAATTGTAATCTTAGTTATAATCTTAACTGTTACAATCTTGATTGTTATCAATTATAGACATTTAAATCAGGCTATAGGGAAGAGAAAACTATCGTAAAACTGTTATAACACCATCATAAAATGGCATGCGAGCCTGAGAGGTCTAAGACTAACCTTGTCACTTGACTCATAGTCAGAGAGCTGAAGAAAGTCATCAACCGGCCAAGATGGTACAAAAGGTGATGCCACTTCTGGTACTGGTGCAAACTTGGGCTCCACAATTGGAGGGTGGCTCTCAGGTGGCTCTGATTTGTTGCCTCCAACAGGGTCCTTGACACAAACAGGGTCAAGTCCGACACGGATGCCGGTTGCGAGGTAGCGCTGGTGGTTCCCTGAGAGTGAACCAGGAACATGAATTGGCTCATCACAATCCCGGCAAAAGAGCGCCCTATCCTCTACACAGAAGATGAAGGCCGGTTTCTCCTGGTAAAATATTCGAGTGAGAAAATGATTAAGCTTACATGTTATTCATATGGAATTATCAAACTAAATTAGTAAACTGTATATTTAGGTATTTCCTTTTACTTTCTTATTTTTTGGGAGGACCTCAGTAGTAGTTGATAACAGCTTATTGAACAAAAATGGGGCAAGGATAATCTGTGATCAATCTGCACCAAATTGTTGGTTATGTGGCACTGAGTATTAACACTCAGATTTGTGTTGCTTCCGATGTATGTGCTTGTTTTCACATTTAAGAGAGTGTGACAGCTTGGTGGCTGGTTAGAGTACATAATAACCAATGATGTAATCATGTAAACAAAAGAAAATAGACTGACTGAAGCCGTCCCCAATACAGCAATCACTTCCAGCCCGATATTGGACCGAGTACTGGTATATACCACCTGTTAGAACACAGAACCGAAACATATGGGTGACAAAGCATCGTGCCTGGTACTGGTACATACCACCTGATAAAACACAGTGGTGAAAAAAATTGGGGGCCAAACAGTCGGACCTGGGAGTCTGGTACTAGTTAGTCGATACAACCTGGTAAAACATGGGATGAAATAAACAGGTGCCAACCAAGACTGGCAACATCTACATACTACATAATACATACAGGTATCAATTAGGTACAGATGGATGAGAGTGAACTTAAATTGTGTATTGTAACATTTTTCTACTTTTAGAAATACACTTAGTAATCTATTTGGTATTTGAACCTAGAAATTTTCGCTCTTCACTAATTGCCCTGCCCTGGAACTCTTGGTTATTTATTCATCCATACAATCGCCATGTCAGCAGATCTGTGGATCCTCCCAAATTTCACGAGGTGTTAAAATTTAATCTATCGGCCATATCGCTCCTCAGGCCGAATCCATATTCCCATGCACAGGTTCAGGTAAGTACGATCCGTCGTTCCAGATATAGTATGTGAGAGCTCACCTGACAGATATCGCATCGAGGGAGCTTGTTAGGAAGGCTCTCAAGGAGCAACCTCTGATGCTTGCTCGCGAGTTTATTCGCCGCGTGCACTTCCACGTCACAACTCGCGCACAGCGCCGCCTCGTCGGCGCAGCATATCAGCGTCGCCGGCGCCTTCTCACACACATCGCACTGGATCTTCATCTCTTCTTTTTCTCTCTTCTTCTTCTGCTGCTTTTATGGGCGGACCAAACAAAAGAGACAAATGTCGACAAGTGCGGTGATTGGTGGGAAGTTGGCTAATTATCTTCTCTCCTCTACAATCCATCTTCAAAAAATTTATATATTTTTCAAAATGGTGAACAAATAATTTAGCCTTTCAAATATATCAATGAATATTAAATATTAAGTAACATAAGATATGTAAAGAAATTTAAAATCATCGTTTGAATATGAACTCTTGGCGACTATATGTATAATTTAGGCCATGACTTACTTTTCAGAATAATAATTAGTAGGTTTCAAATTTTATTCACCAAAACAACATTATTATTCCCATATATTGAAGTAAGTATAAAGGTTTATTCTATATCAAATCAAATCATAAAATATTCTTTATTGATTATTATGTCAGACGGATGAGAGAATAAAAAATAAAATTAACTAAAATATCATATATAAATTCTAACTTTTAGATATTTCAAACTCAAATTATATTTAATACGATATCTTTACAGTTAAAAATAAATCAATGTATACATAATCTGAGTTTGTTAACTATGCTACAAGTATGAGTGTGATATTATTAAATATACAATATATTTTTTAAATTTCTTATTCCTTCGAATTACATAACCTTTTATTGTCACCAGACAACTAATACAAATCATTTAATTATATTAACAACTATAATGATAAAATGAATAGAATATATTTTCCTCAAGTTTCGAAAGTGAAGCAAGGAGGACTGAACTCTTAAATATCAAAACATGTTAAAAATGAAATGAAGCGGATATAAATATCAAATACTATTACTTCACCTCACTAGGACTACAATAATCTTTTTATTTGATCTTATTTCATTACCAATGCTAATACAATTAATATTATTGTTACTATTGAGTTATTTTAAATTTAGTTATTATCTATAGATGAATATAAAAAACTTCATAAGACAACAATGCAAACAAAAATATTGCATAAAATCTTTATAATGTTTTAATTTATAAATATCAACATTTGTGACAATTATTTAGTAAAATCTTCAATTTTTTTGGAAGAATATATTTTGGTCCTTTTTGCACTAATTTGTGAATTTATATTGTCATCTTCGTTTTTTGAACTAATTTATTTTTTATATTAAATATCAATGAATTAGAAATGAAATATATACATTAATTATACTTCACTTTTATTTTAGTATATTGACGAAATTAAAGATATGTAAATCATTTGAGAATAAGGATTGCAGAGGAATGCGAAGAACGGTAAATCGTCTGATTCTCTGCACCTAGGCGATGATATTTTATTGTTTGAGGGGTACTGGGAGCTAAGTGGGTCCCAGAAACTTGTGGCTGTAGATGAAATCATGAAGGCAGGCTGAGGCAGCTTGTGGCTGTCTTTCGTTGCATTAACAGCTGTTTATATTTTCAGGCGACCGCGTGATTGGAGATCTTTTATCTTACAATGTTCTTTGGAAAAAAAAAAGATTTATGAGTATTAGACTGTCAATGTGGAGTTGCTACCTCTACAAAAAAATTATTTTCTTGTTTGTATTCTTTTGCTGTCATTTTTTTAGGTGATTTTTTTCATTTGAAAAATTGTCCAACGCTTCTGCTTTATTTCGTCATTCGGCGATTTTTGTTTTCCTGATTTAGACCTTGAACAGAGCTTCAATTGAATTTATAGTAGATTAGGACTGAAATAATTTTAATGCGATATGAGTATCCGCATTCTAATTGCAAATATCTTGAGGTCAAATCGGAGAAGAATTTTTGTACGCTGACATTAATTAAGAATTTAAAATATAATTGTAAAAATTGTCGAAGTGACAAAACAAAACATAGACACGACTCTCTATTATAACCAACTTTTATTAAAAGAAATATATTGTCCTTGGACTCGTGAATGCCCGATACTTCGCTCTTTTGTTATCTATAAGAGGAGGTAGTCAACTTTTATGTTTGCCAGTGCTGTTTATCTCTTGAAAAATGTAGCATATATAAATAATTAAATATTTAAAATAATTTTTGTTAGAAAATTTTAAACATAAATATATATTTTTAAATATTAAAAATATATTTAATGATAAATATTATAATTTGCTATATAATAATTCATTAAAAATATAACGAGTTATATTATTTTCGTATTTATGATGAATAACCAATAAATTTTAAATTAAGTTAATTTAAATAATCAAAAAAGTAGATTTCTAATTTTTAATATAAATAATTAATCTTCAAGATATCAAGTAAATATATCCTTGAATTATGCATTATATTTTATTAAATAGTAGAGATAGATTATTATGAAATTTTTTTACATTTTCTACTGATATGAAAACGTAACCAAAAATATACTTCAAACTCTTTAAAATTTTAATTTATGATTCTCATTAAAAAATTTATATAAAAATCTTATCGGATATAAATTTGAGTTTTTTAAATATTTATTTTTTAAAATAATGTACAAACATTCAATTTGTGTTGATTTTTTTGAAAATCCAAAATAAATACTAAAAATCTAAAAATAAAAAATTCATATCCCATAAAATTTTCATTTGAAGAATTTATCTCTAATTATAAATTAAAATTTTTAAATTTTTAAAATATATTTTTTATAAATTTTCATATCACAAACGTTTCCTAAATAGGAATGGTCTGTTCTGGGGTTCTTCCATTAGGAGCAGCACACGTCACCGATTGACCCTCAAAACGAGCTAAAGTCCAAAGATGGGAAAATATTTGAACTTTTAAGGCTCACAGTGCATGACAAAATAATTAAATATTGCTTCAAGATCAAATTGCTTTTATATATAATATAATACATACTCTTCTGGAGGGACTGTTTGAGAACAGAAGCATGAATGGATCTTTCGCCAAAAGAATTTTGATAATTGCTAATTGATTGGTCAAGGTTCAGCCACACCTTATCTGTGCTTAATTTAATCAGTTGCTGCTGCAATTGGAGAAAACTTTTGACCATAAAAATTAAAAAAAAAATAACCAAAAAGAAATCCCTTGACGGCTTGACCATTGGATGCAAAAACATTGTTCTCTGTTCTTTATTTTTCACCCTTGTTACTTTGGTATCATCTTATTAGTTATTGTTCCTATTAGCTTCCCTACCCAGATTAAAAATGTTGCTAAAAGGACATAAATTTTCCATATTTGGCAGCGTATCCAAGTAACCGTGTTGATTCCTACTTTTCAAATTCCTTTGTTAGAAAGTTTGAATGTTTGATTAGAATCAGAGTGCAAGTGGGCTTTCAGCATGCATCCTCTTGCTTTTTTGTGGGCCTCGTGACAAGGAAAACTCTGATTTAGACGGAGGAAACGTTTAGTGGATATTTGTTATTCGTGGAGAGGAGCATTAATTTAGCATTTAGGGTAAATTTATCAAAAAAAAATATTTTTTATTTCTCTCTCTTTACTCTTTAATTTATCATACTTATCACTTAACTCTTATAAATATTCTTTTATGTCCTTTAAACTAATAAGATGAACTAATTTATTGTCTTCTCTTTAAAAATGATGGTTTGACCTTTATTAAAATAGAAAAGACAAAAATGCCCCGTAAAATGAGGGAATTATCTATCTAATATTGAAGAGAGGTTGGTGATTAAATCAATAAGAATTGACAAATCGAATACAGAGGTATCAATGAATCGAGTCGAGTCTGGTCGGGTTGTTATTACTTCATTATTTTTTGTATCCAAGCCGTTTAAAATCGGATCGAAATTTATTTGATCTGACCTAACCCGAATAAAATAATTAAGTATATATTAATTATATTAATTATTTTATATATTTTGAAATAATTTAATATTAATTAGTACATAATTAATTTTAGTTGGTGTATATATATTTTTTTATTAGTTAACAATCATAAAAAAAAACAAGATGGAATGCTGACACTCTCGTAGCCCGTAGGCGTGTACTCACACCCCTTTTATGCGCTACGTAGTGGTGGATGAGTAGACGTAAGCGTGACTGACACGTGTTTTACAGGAATCAAGACGGCAGGCTGTTCGGTGCACTTGGGCCGCTAGTAGTGACTGGGCCTTTATTATGAGAGTCATATGAAGGACTTATTTTTACAGGCCATTATGGACTGCTTTGAGGAAAGATCTTGAATAAATAGCCCTATCACTATGGAATGAGAATTTATTGAATTGAATCAATTGATGGGTGGTGCTTGTAGTTCTGCATTAATTTCTTTGTGGCCGAATCAAGAGGAGGCTCTTTTTAGTTCTATCTATGTTCTCTGTATCTGACTAACGCTTCTTCTTTTATTTTTATTTTATATACAATCTGGTGTTGCTTCTAGTATGCTACATGCTGAGGGTGGATGGGAAACAGTAGTGCCACAAAAAAACAGGTGCCCTAATTTAATTGTTCTTCTTTCCTTTATCGGGACATTTATTTCAACTTGTTTCTTTTTTGTGAAGCTTGCATTATTTTAACAACTGTAATGGTTATAGATCTTCAGGGTTATAAGTGTTGGGGAAGAGGAAATGGTGAACGAGCATATAGTGTCCTCTTAAGAAAAAATAGAATAATATTTAGTGGTTGTGAAATGTAACGGAGGGGTCTTTGGGAATAAACTGTCTGGAGAAAACTTGAAAATAGAGAATTAATTGACCTGTATTCCAATTTCAATCTCTATGACAGAGGGCTTTCTCAAAGTCCCAAATTATCAGAAAAAACTGTCACTGACTTGTTAATTCTAGAGCAGTAACAAACAAACCAAAACCAGTTCTATACAGATCCGTATAGAACCCCAAACTTTAAACGTTCCTGCCCATTTATTACAATCTTACAGAAAAAACCCTACAAATGAAGACAATCACTTTTGGCAATCATGCAATATATGCCCAAGTAGTCGTACAACTGGAACATTTCTCAATTTATGCTCACTTTCTTGACAGTT
This sequence comes from Schoenoplectus tabernaemontani, assembly GCA_037127355.1. Lineage (NCBI taxonomy): Eukaryota > Viridiplantae > Streptophyta > Magnoliopsida > Poales > Cyperaceae > Schoenoplectus > Schoenoplectus tabernaemontani. The sequence goes on from CM073739.1 coordinate 21,305,776, forward strand.
AATTTCTGATAATTCAATAACTCATACTGAACGTGCTATACTGCTATTGCATCACATCTGACACATGTTGCTTCACTCTTGACATTTTGATGTTGGTGCTTGAATTACACAAGATATGATTAAATTTACAAATCCAAACAAATTTAAATTACCAGCACATCATTTATGTTTACCAACTTTTTTCACGCAGTAGAACTTCATGCTCAGGTTATTCAGAGTCTACGTTTAAGATGCGCAAGTGATTCAAAAAGCTATAAAACTTAAAGGTGCATATGTATCAATGATGCCAGTTACATAACTGAAGACAGACTGGTTTTGGTGCGTTAATTTAGAACAACTTTTTATTAAAAAGTCATGCAAACATATATTTAAGGATATTTTAGATTTAGATTTTGTCTATGTAAAAGAAAAAAGTCAGAAGATAAAGATTTTGTCTATGTAAATTTTCTATCACTAAGTGGGAAATCAATTAAGTGAGATCATTAATTATTAAATTAAAATGATTACTAATTTCATGGCTATAAGTTTTTTTTATTTTTTTCATATATTTTTTCTAACCATATTAAAATCCACACATAACAATCAACCATCATACCCTAAATTTGCAATGTATTCTAATTCTTTGAAGAAAGAAATATTTATGATATACCGCTGTAAATTCAGATAAAGTTATCTTATTTATTTGAAAGTAAAATAGTTATAGAGAAATCAAGAGTCCAAACTTGAGAGATAACAAATAAAGAAGAATTTACACCAATAAGTATGCATCAGAATTGTCTGAAGACGGTTTAAAAATCCAACTATCTATATGAGAACTCAGAGGATTCAAAGTTCGTTGTGTAAAATCTTCAATTTTAATTTTCTGAGTCCTACTAATTCAATATGATTTTCTAAAAGATAATTCTTAAGTAATGTTATCGTTTTGGACTTATTTAAGTCCCGACAGTTCCAAGTTTTCAACTAAGAAGGTGCAGTCAACGCCTCTTTACTAATATCTAATAACTTCTCTTGTGCTCGAATAATGGGCGGATTTTTTTTTCTAGTATATTTAGAAGGCGTAATATGTGTTTCCTTATTTACCGCTTCTTTAATTTATAAATTACATGTGGTTTCTTTTTCAATTAAATCGGAGGCTTGATGCAATTAACCATCAATGAGGTGAATTTATCCACCCGCATCTTCTGAAATAGTAGAGAAGTCCTCTGATTCAAAGTCTTTCCAAAAAAAAGACTGATAGAGAGCTTAATTGTAGCTAGCAGACTATTTTTGTATAATAGATGATTGATGAAATTTATTCTCGCGTGTACATGTATATATTTTTTTGATAGATATATAAATCTAATAAAAGTGCCTAATTTTAGTACCACAAAAAGTGAACAAAACTAAACAAAATTTCTCGGTGTACTTTTTTTAATTCAGGAATTTAATAATTTTGAGAACTTCAAAAGAACTTGTGCAAGTTCCATTGAGATTCATAACGAGTAAATATTACATGATCAGTAAAAATTTAAAAACAAACATCATAATGCGCAATAAATAACATAAAATTAAGATATTTGTACTGAATTTGGTTAATTTCTTGAGATAATAAAGCCATCCGGCATAAAGTGAAAAGGTTCAAACAGTAATATGATAACTCTCTTATATATGGATGAAAATCTGTTGCTCTCCAAAATGGAGAGCAAAATCCTGCTCTTCTGATTAGATAGTTGAAAATCAGTAAAACGCAGAGTTTTTTTTTTTTTTAGAAAGAAAAAAAACGCAGAGTTATTGTAGCACGAATCATGTCAACATCATTTGATGGTGAATAGCAGGACCCTGCTCTACAATTTGGAGAGCAGCAGAATTGATGTCCTTATATTTGGACCCAACATATGTTCATTTCTCATTCGACAAAAATTGCGGTAGTAGCTATTCTTTTCTTTTTTAGGGATTGACGAATCAAAATTAATTTCTCAATACAAATAGTTTGTTTTATAATATTAACAAATGTACAAGCTCTCAAATGCGGACTCTTATATTAAAAAATATTAATTATACGAAACACTTTTACTTTAAAAAATGCTTACATATTTTTATTATAAAAAATAATATATTTTACTTAGATATAATTTATGTTTAAAATAATTAAAATAATCTTAAATTTATAAATAAAATTAACAAAATATGATTTATAGAACAATAATAATTTTTTTATTTAATTAAAGTTACATAGTAGATAGTTATCTTTTTAAAAACTTAAAAATAGTTGGTTATTAATTTATTTGATGGATAATTTTTTCTTCTAGACCTCCCATTAATATATGGTCAAAATTAGAAAATGTAATGGAGAGAAAAGACATTGGTCAAAATATAAACGGTTAGTTTTTTAAAATATTGATCCACAATGTTCAATTAGGGGTCGGAGTTTTGATCGTTAAGAAAAGACTGAAAAACTAAACATTACTCGATAAATTCATCATATATACTCTTTCAAAAATTACGCTGGTAGCTATTTTTTTTGGGATCCACTAACGGTCCCACGGAGCAAATCCACTACCTTTCCATTTTTAGCAAAAAAAAAGTACATTTACTATAATTAAATTTTCATTTTTGACAAAAAATACGTCCATCTACATAAGTTAGTTAGATAAATAAGTCAGGTATTTATATAAGTGAGTCAAATATTTATATAGTGAGCCAGGTATTTAGATATTTAAATATGAGACTCAAGTATTTAGATACGATGCTCAGATATTTAAATATATAACTTAGGTATTTAGATATGTGACTTAGTTATTTAGTAAAATAAAAATTGCAAGATAGAAAAAGTCTCAAAAACTAACAAACATCAAATAAATTATACGAAAAAATATGTGTGACATATGAGAGAGAAGAAAAACCTCAAAAAATAAAAAAGGACTTGGATATTTTATATATGTGTCTCAGGTATTTAGATAGTTGAACTAGATATTTAGATAAGTGATCTATGTATTTAGATAAGTGAACTAGATATTTAGATAAGTGAACTAAATATTTAGATAAGTAAACTCGGTATTTAGATAGGTGAATCGGATATTTAGATAAGTAAACTAAATATTTACATATGTAAATAAGATATTTAGATAGAAAATGATAAACATTACAAGTGAATCAGGTATTTAGATAGATGAACTAGATATTTAGATAAGTGAACTATGTATTTAGATAGATGAGTCAAGTATTTATATAGAAAAAGTCAAAAAATCACATAAGTATTTAGATAAAAAAGGACTTGGATATTTATATATATGTTCAAATATTTAGATAGGTGAACTAACTATTTAGATAAGTGAACTGAATATTTAAATAAAAAATAACAACATCACATAAACTGTATGGAGAATCGCGCAATATGAAAAGGCGCGTAAAAATTTTCTTGAGAGATGAACACTTAGGAGGATAAAAAAAATTCTCATTCTTTTTATATGCACCTACATAAGCTTCAATTAATTTCTTATTACAAATTTGTTTTATAATGCTAGCAAATGTACATGACATGAGAACCTTTATAACTCAACTCTGCTACTAGATTCGAACTCTTAAATTATAATTCTAGTACGTGAATCATCATCTTTCAGACACTTCTATCCAAAGTGATTTTTTTAATCCGACAGCTCGTGGAAAGACATCAGGAACAAAAAAAAAGGACACGTATTTGATCCATTTACTGATTTAGAGAAAACTTATAACAAAATACTAAGAAATGTTATGTAATGAGCGCTTCAAAAAAATAAAATTCCAATAAATTACGTTGCCTTTATCAATGAGTGCCTCAAAAAAAAGAAAATAGTAAAAAATCAATCGTATATGTTACTTTTATTATAATTTTTAATCTCAATCGCATAGATAAATAGAAAATATTTTGATCAATAAGTTATATTAAAATTATTGGATTCCTAATTCCTTAGCTACTTTAATATAGTAAGACAAGATAACACTTGTCCATTCTAATAAAAAAAAAGAGAAGAAAAAGAAGAAAAATGATGCCATGAGAGGAGCAATTTTAGATTTCAACATATCCTTGAACTACGAATGTCCTGTTGCGTACACAGCAGTTCACCAAATAAAATAAAATGAACACTATTTACATATGAGACCCTGCTAATTATTGTCCGAGAAAAAATCAATCTCTGATTCACCAACAAAATTCATTGAGCAACATCATTCTTTCTCATAAGGTTTGAGTTTGACCATGTACAAATTAAATTTGGACAGAGAATGCTGTCCGGAAATATGCATGGTACACATGGCACAATGAAACGGGTAAGCAAGCTAGGGTGATTTTTCCTGAGCAAGCAAAAACATTCCCTTCTACAAACTACAATTCCATATAAGACTCCACATTCTGGATACTACCCCAGGCATATGTAGTTATTTCTATAGGAATTAAGTGTAATAATTTGTTATCTATATTCCTACTTTCTGATGTTGTTTCCATTTCAATAGAAGATGATCATGAATCTTATCTTTATGAACTTTCTTCAGGCTCCTCTTCAGTTCTGCAAGGTTGTAAGAGCTCAACTTGACTCCACTATCGATCAAATCCTCTGCATATTTACATGCCTCAGGCAACAGGTCAAGCCTATTCAGCAATGAAACCAATGAATTACCTGCCTCTTGCAATGGGTGAATACCATGTTTAAACATGCACTGCCACACCTTGATACACAGGTCTGGATCTTTTGTATCAAAAGCCAAGAGGCAGTTGGCATGTGTAGGCAGGCACTCATTTTTTAGCATCTCATTTAGAACAGCCATGGCCTCCCTTACCTTCCTTGCTTTCACAAGCATCTGTAGGTTCAAAGAATTCATCACTATTAATATCTCATAAATGACAGCTAGTTCATATTTAGGGATTATCTGAACTTCTTTTTTACTTGTGAATTCTGCCGTAAAGCCAAACTGTGCCAAGCACATGTCGGTCAGACCTGGTAATGGCATGCACTGTTAATATGGTTTTAACTGACCATTATGCACTGTAACCCGTACCTGCAACAACACATTGTAAGTGTCTGGATCAGGGAATGCACCATGCAACACCATCTTATCAAAATAAGACATTGCCGCTTCTAGCTGCTTTTCCTTGCAAGACAAGGCAATCATGTAATTATACATGGCAGTGTCAGGGAGGCAAACACCACGTTCAATGTAGTCTTTCCATAAGGCAATAGCGCTACGATTGTCAGACTTACTAAGGCACAACTGGAGTGCGGCACGAAAGAATTTGGGGCCTGGTGAACAGCCATGGCGACAAAAGTCTTCTAGATATCGCATTGCCTTGAGAATACCATCATCAGGTGAGGAAAGAAGGGTCACAAGGAACGAGTCATATGCTGGTCTGTTGATAGGATTCCATCCTAGGTAAAAAAGATATGCTAGTCAATAACTTCACTTACAAAGCAGTACCATTTCAATTCGAGGTGCAGTTGCAATTTAATATTGTCTGTGGACAAAAAGCTAAGATTCCTTTTCTTTCAGGTCGATAGACCAATAAAGGAACTGCAGAATTCACATAATTGTGAAACATTAATTATAACAAAACTCGTGAAGTTGGCCTCCAGTTACTTTGGATAAATAGAAGGCCCAGCAGGAATGCTGAGAACATGGATATAGTATAGGCAAGGGTCAAACCAAACATGTACCAATAGATTTCCCCATTTATAGATCAGATACAGATAGGAGTACAGATTGGATGTTAAACTTAAACATATAGTAGTTGCAAATAGGTTATTATCAGATAGAATAGCTGAAATGGAAACATGACCCAGATGTAGAAACAGATCTTGTCGCATAAAGTTGGTGATGTGAGGATTTTTCAGCAAAATACAAACTTAATAATATGTGGATCCCATTTTTCATTCTGGTTCCTAAAATTTTCAGTTCAATTGGCCACTTAAAATTTTAAATAATTGCATCGGCGCAATCAAGGCACTGGTAAGAAATTAGTAGAGTGGATGCGGCACATATATGATGCTGACATGGGACAGATGGTCCTCAGGGAAGAGATGATGCAGTGCCAATTCATCTCTTTAACTGCAAAATTTTAGCTTGGCTAAACCATAAAAAGAAAAAGAAAATGTATCAACCTAATTGAATCAAATGGAACGGTTTAGGAACTAAAAATGATTTATTTCCCTTCTAAAACAAAATTCATTATTTCCCTATCTCATTGTTTGTGAAGAATGGACCACAATGTCAAAACTTAGTCATATATTCTACCAACAATGGAAGGCAGAAAATGGAGCTTTGTGTCAGTTGAATACGACCTTGGCATGTATATGTATATATGTCAGATGAAGAATGCTGATTTAGCAAGCAGTTATCATGTGTTTCAATTTTCTTTCTTGCGAGTAAGGGTGCTCTTCCACGAAATTGGTTAACTATTCAAATTAGATAGTTTGGGTAATTTAAATAGTTTCTAAACTGTAATGCAAATACGGATATTACTGCTACTTAAAGTCTTTAGTTTCTTCATGAAATTTGGCTTGTAGATTTTATCCAATATATGCTTACCCATATTCATGCAGGATCCATACAAGGCTTGAAGAGAACATTTCAAACTAATGTAATGGTCTAACAAATTTCAAAAGCCCACGGAAAAGAGTAAGGGGAAACAATCTAGCTAATGCTCAAGCACCGTACAGAGAAGTAATTCATTGTAAGTATGCGACCAACCTATGATAGTGATCATTTCATCAAAAACCTTATGTGCGCACTTTCTATCTTTCTCGTTCTCACATCCTTCTAACAAAACCGCAAAAGAATCCACATCCGGCCTCACACCAACCAGCACTGATTCATGCAGCACTGCACGGCCATCCCCCAGAAGCCCAGCCCGGCACATTGCTGCCAACAATGAATTTAATGCAACCGTGTCTCTCGGAATACCATACATGGGAAGCGCACGAAATGCAGCTAGTGCCTCCCCTGCACGCCCATCAGCAGCAAGTGATGCAAAAATCGAGGCAAAGGTGGCGAGGGAGAGAAGGTTTAGGTCACGCATGGAGCGCACTGTGTCCCACATGGCATCAAAGTGAAGGGTTTTGCCGAGCATATCAACTACGAGGTTCCATGAGTAGGGAGAGTGCATGTGGTTGAGGTGGCGCTCCCCAGCCCAGCGAAAGAAGGTGAGAGCGGGGTCAGGGTGGGAGTAAGAGAGGCGGAGGACGGCCTCGACTTCAGATTGGGTGACCCGGAAGCCAGTATCGTCCAAGTGGGGAAGAAGGGCGTGGGAGGGGATGGAGGGGGAAGAGAGGATTTCACAAAGGATGCGGAGTTTTTCGGGGAGTTCGGGGTGGTCATGGTGGGAGAGGAAGACCGGGGCACGACGGGAGGGGTGGGCGGAGGATGGAGAGCGAGAGCGGGGACGGCGGAGGTGACGGGATCGGGAGCGAGACCGGGAACGGGAACGGGAACGGGAACGGGAGCGGGAATGGCGCTTCGAATGACGATCCCGGGAGGCACGGCGCATTCGGCGTGAAGGCGACGACATGGTGAGTTGATTCGTTGCTGGGTTAGAATTTGGAAAGTTGGTATTGACTGGAGTCGAAGCTGGGCTTTGACTGGAACTTGGGTTCGAGTCGGGGGAAGGCCGGAAGGGGAATCAGCAATCACTTTTGGTTTGTGGGATGAGCGGAGTTAGAGCTGAAAATAACGTGGGAGGGATCACTTGACAATAGATATATTGACAATTTGATAATAAATTTTCAAATAAATATATTTAATTGATAGTGATTTAAATTTTATATAATTTTAATTATCATTTAATGGACCATCAAATAATATTAAATTAAAATCATTACAATTACATAACATTTTGATGGTTTTTGATGAACTAACAAACTATAAAAAAAGTTGTGATCACCATCAATCTATAAGTAGAAGAACATATATAATATGTTTTTTTCTATTTCTAAGATTTTTCATATTTATTTATAGATCCGTTGTCAAGATAACTCATTATCAAGTGATATTTTCGCTAATAAGATGGGTATGGAACTATGGATAAAATAAATGTTAGATAATTTAATTGAAATAGGTATGGATAAATATTATTTTTAGTTAAATAAATGAGTATGGTTATGAATAAAAGTCATTTTGTATTTATAGAAAAGATTATTAAAAATTAATTCATATTTTTCTAATATAGTTATTTTATATAACAATTATTTTTTTAAAATACAAGATTAATTGTTTTGAGTCTTCTAAATTAATTTTTTTCTTCTTTTTTGATATACAAAGTTCAAACTATTTAACTATAATTTTAATTTTAATTTTATATTAATAAAATAAAGATGTATTTATATGAAATAAATGAGTTTGAATGTTTTTTCATGAGTGATGATAAAACTAATTAATATATTAGTATTATTTGTTATCATTTGTTATAATTTTGTTATTTATTTATGTTAATGGATAAAGTTAAGATATAGATAAATGTAACTTTAATGGATAAAGATAGGATATGAATAAGAGTCATTTTAAAAGATATGATAATAAAAATATTTTCATCTGATATATATCATCCACACCATAGGAGGAGTTAACACCTTACCAGTTTAGCATATTTCGTCAAAAAAAGAGGGAAAATAACATTTAGATGAATGGGGTGGATTAGTGAGAATAGTCACTAGCTCAAAATTTTGAAGTAGTGGCTAAACTAAATTTTTATTGGATTAGTAGAATAACCACTAACCTAATAATATTTTTGAAGAGACGTTTTCTCATCTAAACATAAAATAGTAATAAAAATAATAGTTAACCCAAAAAGTTATTATTCTTCATCCATCCAAAGACACATGTATGAATTGGATCTTAATTGGGTCTAGGGAAAAATATGGTTTTAACTTTTAGTTATTTTCTAGTCTTTCATTGTATTAAATTAGTTGTTCCCTTCAAAAAGTATTAAATTAGCAGTTTTTTGTATTTAATTATTATAATAATTATATTATTAATAATAAGAGTAATAAAAATCTATTTTTAAATCTATGAATGGTAGTGCGTCACTAACAATGGCATGAAGCAAATGCGCCACTGTCAGTAGCGTCTTTAAGGAAATACATCACTAAAAGTGATGTGGTTACTCCCTATTTAAATAAACGTGCCAGCAATCCGCCTATGTGTTTAGGGGGGAGAGATAGAGAGAGAAAGAGAAAAAAGAGAAAGAGGAGGAGAAGAGAGAGGGTGTGGGATGAGAGATGAAGTGCGGAATTGATAATTGATTTTGTTATTAAAGATAACTTTTATTCATATAATTAATTATAAATAAATTATGGATGAATTATAAATAAATTATAGATGAATTGCAGATAAATTATAAATAAATTAAATATGTATTATAGATGAATTATAAATGAATTTAGATTTATTATAGATTTATTAAAATTAATTAAATTTATAATTAGGTCCGTAATAAATTAATTAAAATAAAAAATATTTTTATTATAGATAATGGCAGACGAGCAACGCAATGAAAATGTTATCATTTATCTTCTTGACGAGAAGCATCAGATATATCATAGTCAGGCAAAGGTAATATATATTTATAAAAATAATTATAAATAGAATACATATGTATGATAAGCTAATTATAAAATTAAAATTACAGAGAGATAACAATATCATTTGATTCTACACTCATCGTCCGACAATACGGACATCTCGCACATTCCAGATAGGTTGTGGGGTCTCGAATTTCTCCATCTCATTAGGCTGTGAGAGATACATATTTAAGAAATGAAGGCCCGTAAGTTAAAAATTGATACAGGATTCTGAGCGCCTTAATCGAGTTTCGAAGGTCACAAACTCATAGTTTCATTTTGATTTTGGCGAGATAACAGTGACTCTAGAGGTAATTAGTCAAATATTATTTTTAATTTATTAAAATATTATGTTACACTTAACATCTTCTTTGATTTGTCGATTTGCAAAATAATCTTGAATTTTACAATTTACCTTGTTTGAGTTTTGTGCAGGGATCAACATGCAAATGGATTAGTGCACAAGAATCAAGACTAATGATTGGACATAAGAGCTAAATCAAGACTGCATTAGGATTAGGTTTAGTTAGACTTAAACTGGGTTGAATTGGTCAAGATAAATTGAGCTTAAATAACAGAGTAAAATACTTCTGCCCAGTGAATCATTATAACGATTCAGTAATCGATATAACGGTTCATCTCAATATTCTAAGGTAGAAAATTCTCAAAGAAACCAGAGCGTATCGTTATGTAACGATTCAGTAATCGTTACAACGATTCATGAAACGTATAATGATTCAATGAATCGTTATAATATTTCAGCTTAATTAATCCAATGGCTATTCTTTCTAAACCGTTATAACGATTCCCAAACCGTTATAACGATTCAGGCTGAAAAATAGTTTCTTCAGCTATTTTAGAAGATCTATTTTAAAAGGATCATCTCTCTTATTGAAAAAATAAGATCCATCTAGCAAAATCATTACTACAGAGAGCTTACTAGTCATATTCAAGAGATAGAGATAACTCAAGATATTGATATACTCAATTAGCCAAATCTTTGTTCAAACTCAATCTAGCTTCCCTATATTCTCCTAACTTGATCTTCCGTGATCTTCTTGAAAACGTTCTCTTGAGCTGTTGTGCTCAACTCCTTTTTGAGTTGTAGTGCTCACTTCTTGTTTTTTAGTGTGTTGTCACTCATATTTTTTAATGTGTTGTCACTCGTGTTACCGATAGGTTTGAAAGCTCATTTTTGTGTAAGGGACCAAGTTCTACAAGTGTAAAAATATTTTTTAATATATCGACTCAACCTCAATTGTTGGAGGTTGAGGGTCCCGGAGACATAGGCATTGTTAAAGCCGAACTCCGTTACATCTTGTGTTCTTGATTGATCTTGTCTTTTTTTTTTTCTCATATTTCTTTGATTGTTATATTCTTGTGAGAATTGAATTGATTTAAATTGTATTCAGTTGCCATTACACTTGAACACTAAGCCCCAAATCGGTTTATACATTTCTACTTTAGGTTCTTTACATTATTGCACTATTTTGACTTTTCAATACCACCATCCTAGAGCTTTCAAAGGTCTATCATATTAAATAGGGTTTATAGTAATGATAATATTTTTTTTCAGGATGTTGCATGTCTATAAGCCCTATTGACGATCGGTGAGCCGGTGACCGATACACTAATGGGGATTTCTCGGGATATATTCATCAATTTATTTGGGCAGGATGTTATTTCAGCATTCTACAAGAATGGGAGGTAATTGATGATACTTTATATGAACTTCAGCATTTTTTATTTACAAATTGAATTTAAATTGAATTTAATTTGATAGATGTTTTATTTCCTTTCGAGAGTTACGCTCCCACTTTGATCATGTTCCAGACTAACGATCATCAGAGTCTTGATCGATATGCTATTGCTTTTGCTTTGGAGTTGGCGGGGTCTATCATTTTCTCTAACAACAGTGGAGACTCGGTACCAACGTATCTTATGCTGATTTTGATGGTAAGTATTATAAAATAATATCTGAGATTATCTTCTTTCTTTCTAATTTTTGGCTTCTTTATATAAATTTTCTGTGACGTGTTGCATACAATACCGATGTACCACCTCTTTATGTTGTACAGATCATCCTAAATGCAGTAACTCAAAAATGACCTTTATTCCCCTATTACTGTCGGATATAACACATATTTTCATGTTATATTGGATCACTTCATTACGGACCCATTGCATGAACCAACCTCAATTATCTAAATTTTCTTCATTCATGATTCTAAATGCTATAGGAAGAAGTTTATTCTCTATATCGTATCCGCACACCATCAATATTTTACCTTTATAATGGTCCGATAAGAACCCAACGTCAATTATATAACGGGTCTTAAATGTTTGAACGCAACAATACACGGTCCATAAGCCCAATCTATGGATTTAAATATTTTTACATTATCATATGAAATATCACACGTCAATATTTTATATTTTGTACCGAAGTAGTCCGAGTAATTGCCCCCAATATTTGTGGGAGCAATATATATGACCATTCTAAGTGCCAAATAATTATTTGATTACTCTTTCTCGACTATGTCAAAATTTATTGTATGTTAGCATATTAATTTGTTGTATTGTTAGATAGAGATTATTTTTTAAATGTTATCAAATACATCATGCAATCAAACTAGATGTGAGTTGTAAGTGTTTGCGGTCTCCTGATAGTCTTCTATAGTTGTGAGGGTTTTATTTGTGATGGTCCTCTATGCGGTTGAGTCTTCTTCAAGTCTAGCGTATAATCTCCAAGGACAACTCTCTTCTTTGAATTTCATAATAAATCGTGTTTTATAACTTTTTTGTACCCAATTTTGAATAATTTTCCTAACACTCCAATCATAAATTACCCAATTTAAAACTAATTTAGAATTAAATATTATATTTTCAGCTAACTCGTTAGCGGGTCCTAATCGGTCTTCATTTGCACCTAAACGGTCGACATCTAAAAATTATTTAGTGCTTCTACAGGATATTGTCTCTCGGTTCGTCCGGTAACTAACAATGTGGTATCACTTCTATGAATTTTCTCATTTTCTGATTCATCATTCGAAATATCAGACTGTTCAGTGTTCTCCAATTTCTACTTCACTCCAATAATGCAGACCATGATCATCTTGCTCATCATCATCATCATCATCATTATATTCCATTATAGGTGTTAAAATGATTTCTGATGATGTCAAATTAATATTACTACTGTCACCAATAGTACTTCGCTCTTCGATCCTACCAAGAGTCAAATTACCATAAAAAATGTTTAAGTTAAGATCATCACCTAAATTACTGTAATTATCTTCAAAATTTGATTCTTGATAAGTACTACTACTACTACCGTCAAAAAAATTATAGGTATGACACGGTTGCATTGCTGGTTCAGTTGTTGGTAAATTATATTATTACCGTAAATAGATGGATATAGATATGGATAAATGCTACTATCACATGGACAATTCGGATAATATTCGTCTTGATTAAAATTTGATATTGTATTTTAAACTTGATTTATATAGGAATTGGTTTGACCATAGTTTAAAAATATTTTGGCCAAAAATTTACTATCACCTGGTTCCTCTGCAGTGTAATTTTCTTCATCGGTAGGTTAAAAATTTAAATCATGTCTTATTTTGAAGAAATATGAAAATTTTAGATATTTGAATAAATAGTTTGTGAGATGAGTGGGAAATGATTGTTTATGAGATGATGGGAGCAACGGGAGGGACTATATTTATAACGACCAAAGGCGCCACTAGTATCAGCGTTTTCAGTGAAAGACGTCACTATCAGTGGCACGTTAATCTAAACACGTCACTCCCAATGTCACGTTTGTTCTATGTCACCGGCAGTGACGCGTTGCCATTCATAGATTGAAAAATATTTTTTATCATTCTTATTATTAATAATACGATTATTATAATAATTAAATACAAAAATTCTTAAATTAGTTCTTCTTTAAAAAAACTAAACTAGTATTTAAATTTTTAACTATATCAAATAAATATTCAAACATTTGAAAGAAACTAATTTGATCTTTGTTTTTATTTAAAAAAACTAATTTAATTATTGAACTTTCATCTGTGAGTTTCTAGTTATTGGTCCAATCCAATGGAAATGAAAGTTTATGAACTAAATTTGATTTTTAGATTCTAATGAAAGTTGATGAATCAATTTGATTCTTTTTAATCAAGAACTAAAACTTACATTCTTTTAACTTGAGTATATTTTAAAAAACTATGGATTAATTTGGTGCATATGAAAGTTTAGGGATCATCTTAATCTTTTTACGAAAATTTAGGAACCAAAAAATGAACTTTTACTTTGTACGTTGTGTGAAGAAAATTTGAATAGATTTTTCTTCAAAACTTACAAAATTTTCTATTAAATTTGAATATAGGCAGTGAATTTTTAAGCAGTGAATTTTAATATATATTAAATATAATCATTTTGTTTTATAATTATTTAAATTTTATGATGAAAATTGTTTAATACATTATAAAACACAATTTAGAAAGATCATTTAGTGAAACAGTTCAATTCTACAGTTGAGTAATTTTTTTATAGGAGAATGTAATTGATCTATTAATTTGTATCTATTTGTATTTTAGAATCTTTTAATTCAATTGTATAAGATTTTTTACGCAGATGCTATGTAAGCTTTTGTTAGAGTTTTAAATGAAATATAAATAATATAGAAATTAAATCCGAATGTACATTGAAATTTAATAACTTAATAATTTAATGAATAGCAATATATAATTGGAAATTCTGTAAATTTCATATAAATTTTGACCAATAAAAAAATAGAATGACAAAAAAAATTACCCGAAGTATTTTTAACATTTAAGATTTAAAAACCAAACCGGTGCTGGTAGTGGTAGCTCGCTTCCTAACCCCGCACCCCGCCCGCCGCCTCGCTTCGCCAGTTCGCCCCTTCTGTCTGAACCTCTTTCACCATTTCCCATATTCTTCATTCTTCCCTCCGCGTCTCCTCCTTCTCGTGCAAGAGAGTGTTCTCACATGGAGTTGGAGAACTACTACGAGATCTCTCGAACCGTTGATTTTATCCGTAGCAGAAACTACACCAAAGTCGTGCTACAGGTCCTGCGCTCTCTCTGTCCCTTACTGATTCAGCTCTTAGTTTTCTTGTCTCTATGCTTTCTCTCACTTATTGATTTATCCCTTGGTTTTTTTTTGCTCACATACTGAAACAGTTCCCGGACGAGCTGCTCAAGGACTCGGCGACCGTATGCAAGGCTCTAAGGCGAGAACTTGGCAGAAGCGTAAGAGTATATGTCATGGCCGACACGGCGTACAATTCGTGCTGTATAGACGAGGTAGGCGCATCGTATGTCGGAGCGGAGTGTGTTGTGCACTACGGCCATGCCTGCATGAGCCCGTTAGAATCTCTTCTTCTAATCTCATTTTTTTGTTCGTTGATTAGTTTAATTTGATTGACATGTTTGTTGTCTCTTCATAATAAAGGAGCGAGCTTTCTGTTGATGTATTTTGCATTTGATTCACCCTGCCAAGACTAGTATGCCTAAATTATGTCTGTGTTTATGTAAATTTCTGTTCGTGTGCAGTTGATCAAGTGACCAAAACATAACTGTGAAAACAAATTGTTTCTGCTTTTTGTCTCCACTTGCTCTTAGTTATGAAAACACAAGGTAAGGGGTGGAGGGTTGTAGGTAATGAGTGTGAATTACAGAAAACTTGACTTATATGTTATTTCTTTTTTCAGGACATCTAATTTACCGGCCTTGTTTGTTTTTGGCAAAGCCCCTATAGATATTGTTGCTTGTGCAGAAGCAGTAGGCGAACTGTTATCATCCACTGAAAAGGAAACTTTGGTATAAATCAGCCTACTTGTTTCTGCTTTTCTTTTCTTTTGTTCTTGTTAGTTCCTTTATTTATTAGACATATTTGGATGAACTCAATTTTATTTGGAACTAAAGGCTTGTTGTTGTTGTATTGATTTTTCAACTTGCGTAATTATTTTTTTCTTCTATTATTAAGCACCGAATTAATGACATGAAGCATTCAAGCATCTATTTGCTGACTTTTCTATGTTGGTGCTTTTACTTACACTTAATTCATCATTTGGATTTTAAGAATGTCAATGCATGTGTGAACTAGGAAAACATCGGAAAATAAAAATGGTTGTTTGTTGAATCCTTCAATCTCATAATTCCAACTTTTGGGAATAGGATAGTATTTCCATGTGAATGCTCTCACAATCTTTTTGCATCTGCAACTTATCAGTTGTGTTTCAATGTATCTAGTGCAGGTTTTATATGGGTTAGAATATGCACATGCTATCCAGAATCTCAAAGAAGCTTTGACAGAAGTAATAAGATCATCGAATGGCAATTCAAGTGTGCATTATGCTGAAGTAGCTTGCTCATTTATAGATCCATCAGAAAGCAGTAATTCAGAAGTTGAAGATAATATCAATGGTCCTCAATATAATTATTGCAAAAGAGAGGGGTTTTCTTCCAAATATCGCCTTGGTGGACTGAGCTGGTGCATCCCTGCTGCTAAAAACATGGAGGATTACAGTGTATTTTGGATTGGCAACGACAATTCTGCATTTGCCAATGTTGTGCTTACTTTCAATAATTGTGAAATAGGTTAGGTGACTCTTCCAGTTCAATAGCTCCAATCATTTACTTGTATCTCTGTGAATTCATGCAAAAAAAGGAGAAATATTGTATATAGCTTCACAAATTATGAGGAGCTTTATCTATAGAGGTTACTCCTTTACAAAAAGGGAGGACAATATGAACGATCTCTATGCTTGTTCACCTTTATGTAACTTTGACAAAAACTTTCTCCTCTCACTGATCTTTTCTATAAGAACTGAAAGGAGGTAGTTCATACAACTACCATAATTAGAGAGGGGTGTAGCAAAATTCAGGAATACTACTGTGCTAGTGCTTTGCATTTAACTTCCGATTTTGAAAATCCAAATGACCAGTTTAACTTAGTTTGACCTGCATATTGAAATCTTATTTGAAGGCATTTTTTTTCTTTTTCTTTCATACTTTTTTTAAGATAGATAAAAAACCATTCCTGCTAAACTGCCCAGAATATTATTTTTTTGAATTGATGAATATTTTTTCCATATTAAGTAGTCTACAGGATTTGAAAGTTTGGCTTCAAACAAGATTTAAAAATAGGTTACATTAAGCAGTTTGGATCAGCCTTTTAAATTTCAAGAATCAAGATATCAATGCAAAGTACCTACATTTTTAGGACTTTTCTAAGGATCCCTTATTTATCAATGCACATGATATATTGTTACTGGAGCACACATCAATTTTTTTTTCTTCTTTAACAGTTAGCAATTATTATATTTCTAAATAATAGCTTTGTTCAGTCAGGTATGATGCTGCTGAGAATAAAATGTTGAGGGATGTGTCTCATCTCAAAAGGATTCTTAAGCGAAGGTATATAGATGGTTTGTCAAATATTATCTGATTATAAATACAATTCATATATACATTATAAGAGCTGCGATGCACGCCCTAGAGATGAGAACCCAAATGTTCTTGGTTGTTAGAATTACTCCGCTGCTATGTTTCTAAGATGCCGAAAACTATCCTTCTTTGCTATCTCATTTATGTAGAGATGTAAAGTGAGAAGGCAGAGGCAATTTGAGGATACTCGAAAGAAGTTAAGAAGAGGGCACATAGGATTTTTATTGTTCTCGTAGGCTTTGTTTCTGTGAATGCATATATTACATCTTTCGCTTTTATATGTATTGTTGAAAATTTTACCAGAGAAGTATTACCTTGCTCACAGAATGTTTCATTTTTTAAGGTACTTCCTTGTGGAGAAAGCAAAGGATGCAAGTATTGTTGGCATTTTGGTTGGCACTCTAGGTGTAGGTATGTCAGCTTATTTCTAAGTTTTGTTGTTCCCCTTTTTTTTGGACACTTTGGTGAGGTCCACATTTATATCTTATGAATTCTCTTAAGTTACTGTTTGTTTATGCTGTGATTGTAGCTGGGTATCTGCACGTAATACAACAAATGAAAGAACTTATTGAAGGTGCTGGAAAGAAATCATACACACTTGTCATGGGCAGACCAACCTCTCACAAACTTGCCAACTTTCCTGAGGTTTAGCATTGATTAATTAATTACTCTGGATTTTAAATTTTGATATCATTTGGTAAGGATTAGTATCTGAGGTATAGGTCCTGTTGGACTACAAACTTTCCCACTTGGCCGCTTCTTTCACCTACTACCTGTTGTGTTCTTTCACTTTGTTTTCTTAGTTTGTAGAAGTAGTGCTCTTGGGTTGGGTTGGGTCCATGTACCACAATACTGCTAAACTCCTATAGTCCCTAACTCCCCATACTGGTCCACCTTGACTTCAGCTTAGTTCCAGATAGAATTATACAATACATATTGTGGCATTCTTTGTGCAATGGTTACAGATAGTTAATTACCCATATGCTACCTGTATAAATTCATACACTGATCAGGTTGGACCTTTGGGTCTGGTAACTTTCTTTAGGTGAATGCCATATCTATGAACCTCTTTAGGAGGATTATCCTAGAAACTTAGATATGAATTGTTGTCTCGTTTTTATTTTATCTTGTAAATCATATACACACAATTAATACGACAATCATTTATGGTAAACATACAAATTTGCCATAATAATATCCAGGTATAGTACCATTCCATACTAGAAGATCTCTATTGAGTCTAGGTTGCGTATCGCCTAGGTTTGGTCTGGGACGAGGCAGTAGGTATCAATTGCCACCCTTTTTGGGCCTGTTTGCGTAATAACTGTTTGGGCTAATTATTCGAGCTAAATTGTGGCTCAACTTTTGTATGTTTTTTTTTTTTTTTTTGTTAATCAAGTTGTGCATGGAAATAGATTACTATTATTGTACTTCCATTTTGAGCAGTGTGAAATTTTCATCTATGTGTCTTGTGCCCAAACTGCTCTACTGGATAGCAAAGATTTTTTGGCTCCTGTCATCACCCCTTTCGAGGCTCTGCTTGCTTTCACCAAGTATTTATCTCAATCATTCTTTAATCTTAATTGTTAGATTGACAATTTTTCTTTATTTTTGTTTGACCTTTTCTCCAAGATATTGTACTCTAGTTGTTGCTAAAATTTTCTGCTGAATATGTAAGATAATCAATTCCAATTATATTGTTATGGAATTAATTATGAATTTGTACTGATGTCTGAAGGCCTACATTAACATAATAAAACTTACAAGATTTTGAAAATATTATTATTTCTAAAACGGTAGATTCTATTATTATGTTTAAATAGGGGAAGGCAATGGACTGGAGAGTACTTGCTAGATTTTCAAGATTTGATATCAACAACACATCCTGCTGTTGTAACCAAGGGAGAAACAGAATTGGAAGAACATGATGAAGCTCGGTTTTCCTTCTTTAAAGGATGCTATGTTGAAGATATTACTGCCCCTCGAGGTATCTTACTTTTGTGTGATTAAATTATCTAGTTATCTTTTTAATAAAGGGACACTTTTTGACTGCCTACACATTTGAGCTTTTGAGTTCATGTTGGTAAATGAATTTTGTCTCTCAATGGCATCTTCATCCTTCAACTCCTCTATACACAATGAGGAGAACTGGAGCAAGAGAGAGAACTTCGTGTTGATTACTCTGTCCATTATAATGGTTGTTGTTTTGCAAATGCCAGCCATTGCCATTTTATGAGGACAAGTTCTTTGCATATTTATGTTGAAGATATTTTTACCCTGTATTCATTGTTAGCAGAAAACAGAGAAGTTGAGAACTCTTTAGCTCTGGTGCAATCAACAGAGAAGGCGATGACTTTGAAAAATCAAGACACAGATGCAGTTTTGTATAAAGGTTCAGCTAAATCCGGTTCAGAGTATTTTGCTGCACGGTCATTTCAGGGTCTCAACACAGATTATGAAAACCCACTTCCACAATCTTACGTTGTTGGCAGGAAGGGAAGGGCTGCTGGTTACAAGGAGGAGACAGAGAAGTCTGAGCCTGATCCAGTTATTTGATTGAAATTAATGTAATATTTGTATCACTTCATTAGTTTTAGTTGCCTGAAATATTTGTGTGCTTCTTTTTTTTTCTTGGTCCTTTCGTAAGTTGGTGCCTGGTCGCTGGTCAGCATTGTGAAATTTGTTAGTGTTAACCTTCACGTGGTTCAACTCTTCATTATGCTTTCGTTTTTACAGTAGTACTTGGTATTATCTACTCGATAAATTTACATCGGGAATTTATGTTTTCGAACGTATAATGTTGAGGTCAAATCTCCAAATTGCATTTGGAATATAGTAGTTTAAAAATTGTTTTTTTAACAAAAAGTAAAACATTTTGAAAATACAGTCCTTTTGTTCTGATTTGTGTGAAACTTGGATCTTTCATAAATTGCAATTTCGGAAGCTGTCCTCCTTTTATGGGTTTATTTTCTTTTCTTTTCTTTTCTTTTTTTGGTTTTTGAAACACAATTCTTCTTATCAACAATTGCCATCGGCAGGGGAAGGAACTAAAAGTATGACTTAATCAAGGATATCAAAATAAAGGGCAAAACTAATAATAATTTACTTCTATCACAAAAATTGTAATCAATAATGGTGGCTCAGTACAACTAACACCATCTTCACAAAAAATTGGAATCAATAATGGTGTCTCTGAGGCTCTGACGTGCTGTACATGCCTAACGCGCAGCAGGTGATATAAATTCCTGACATTATGCCATGTACTGTTTATGTTGTGTTACAGTTACACATAATTCAATTCAACAAATTAACAGAGATTTACAAATGAAATGAACTAATTTATTTTCACAATGCGACTGTACTGTTCATCCTCCCCAGCTTTTCATGCATGACAACTTTGAGGAGCTGACTGTTCTGGTCAGTGGCCAGGACCTTTGGGGCTCTGGCCCGAGTCGAGCCGGGAAACCAAATTCGATATTTTCTGATACATCATTCTTTTGTAATCCAGATAGTCGGTTCTGCTGCTCTCCGGTGGGGTTGAGCTACCCGACAATGGCCTGGTTGCTTTGACATGAAGAATCATTGTAGAAATTGTAACCAATACGAACAAAATGAAGACCAAACGGGATCTTGGCATGTTAGAGGGAAATTAAGAGCCTTTCTTACAATGTAGTTGTATAGAATTTTGGCGCTGGAAGGATGCACAAGAGAGTGTTCGATGATGAGTAGATGAGATTGAGAATTTGAGAGAGCTCATATTTATAGTCCAAGGTGTTGTTGCATCTTAAATTCTTAATTTTTTTCTTCTTCTCTCCATAATGAAGTATAACAATTTCACTTGGATAGTTGGATTGTTCAAAGTTGACCAGAAAGTACATGACGGCAGAGACAAGGTGGCGCATCTGGGGTTTGAATTTTTGAAATACATTTTATTCCCTGGAACTTTGTGGTTTCTAGAAATTTCTTTCAGGAGGCAGTATTTCTGAACTAATATTACTTGCCAGATAATATTACTTCTATTAATCATCTTGTCGTAAACTTCCCTAACTCCTCTAATTAAAAATGTAATCAAGAAATTAAACAATTACTGGCTTCATTACTGAAATAAAAAAAAAATAGCATTTTTTTTTTTTGTATCAAAGAATGGTTGTTTTTCAGACAGCATGTATTTATTTGCTAATTGAGCCAATACGTATTACGTAGCGGGTAAGAAACAAAATCACATGGTTATTGACTCAAATTCAATTCCAGGGGGGAAATTTGGAGGCAGGAAAACGAAAGCACGTGCCTACAGGTGATGGAATTTAGGTCTTGAGCACTAACTACTAGCAAGCTTCTAGGTAACAGCAGCAAGAGTTGAAGCATGGACTCACTTGCTCCCACAATTCTCTATTAAAAGATGCGAAGCTTTGCGAGAAGGATAAGCAAGCACTAATATAGGAAGCACAATTGAGTCATTTACGACGTTGACCCTTGCTTAATTTGTGCTGGATCCTCTGTTGTCTTACCCTATGTAGTTTTTTTTTTCTTTTTTAGTTTTAGACTTAATTTAGAGCTGTCTGATAGCGCATAAAATTTAATCAAGTATTAATTTATTCCTAGTATGTTTTTGAATAATTGAAAAGAAAAAAAGTTCATTATTGTGGTTAAATTTCCAATTATTCTTTTAATAAAAAATTGAATAAGTTAGAGCTGTCTGATACCGCATAAAATTTATTTTTGAGAATCAATTATTCTACTTTATTATTTGTTGATTGTGATTACGGAAACAATTGGTTCTGTCATTCGAGCTAAGAAATCATCAAAAATATAAACTTGCGGGAATATATTTTTGTATTGAATGCTGAATTGGCGCATTGGCGCTGGAGCTGTGAATTAATTAGATGAACTCGCCAAAAGGATGAACCGTTTGGATCGGGATTTTGAACCCGACGTGAATCGAACACGCAACCTTCTGATCTGGAGTCAGACGCGCTACCATTGCGCCACGGATCCTTGGTATTACTTATTGAAAAAGAATAAACTCACTCGTAAATCCCTGGCTTCGTAAGTATAGAAATCAAAAGTTGAGAGGTTAAAATCTTATTTTTATATTATCTTTTTTAGAGATATATATCTATCAATAACATAAAAATCTCTATTTATAGGTTAGAAAAATATCATGTAATAAAAAAAAAAATTAATATAAAATTAAATTTAGAATTAAGAAGAATGTGAAGAGAATGAAAATTTTTTATCATTATGAGAGAAGATGAAACATCTATCATTAATTTTATAACACTTCCCCTTAGATGTTTCGCCTTATATTATACACTATTAATATTGTATTACTGGACAAATATTAAATTTTAGTACTTCGGAACTAACTTGATTTAACTGATACTTCTGGATCAGTTATGTTGCCTCATTAAAAACCTTACTAAGAAAACTCAATTAGATAAAACTTAGTGAAGGAAAAAAGAGTGCAACGTGTATAATACTCCTCCTCATTTTAATGTACATCTTTTAAGTGACGAATGTCAATCTTATGTGAAAACTGCTCAAAAATATTTTTTGACAATGATTTTCTGAATAAGTCCGTCAAATTATCGATTGATCTGATTTGACAAACATTTATCAAACCATTCTTCTGTAAATCATGTGTTGAGAAGAACTTCGGTGAAATGTGTTTGGTTCTGTCACCTTTGATATATCCTTCTTTGATTTGAGCAATGCATGCAGTATTATATTCGCATATCATTGTCGGGTTTTCTTTGAGTGACTCGAGATAGCATTCCTTTTGAATGTGTTGGATCATGGATTTTAACCATACACATTCTCGTCCAGTATCATAAAGAGCAATTAATTCTACATGATTTGATGATGCTGTCAATGTTTGTTTTGTCGATCGCCATAAAATTATAGTGTCGTCATATGTAAATACATATCCGGATTGTGACTGAGCTTTATGCAGATATGATAAATATCCTGCATCTGCATATCCAACTAGTTTGGACTTTATATTTGTTTCGATAAAATAGTCCCATATCACGCGTCCCACAAAGGTAACGTAATACATGTTTGATTATGTTCCAATATCGGCGTATTGGATCAGAACTATATCTTGCTAATACATTTACAGAAAAAATAATATCAGGTCTCGTATTACTAGCAAGATACATCAAAGCCCCAATTACACTTAAGTATGGTACTTCAGGACCAAAAGTTTTTTCATTATTTTTTCGGGGCAGGTAAGTATCTTTCTTAACATCAAGTGATCGAACAACCATTGGTGTACTTAAAGGATGAATTTTGTCAATATTAAAACGTTTCAACATCTTCTGAATGTAGTTTGATTGATGGACAAAGATATCATTATGGAAATGCTCGATCTGCAGGCTGAGACACAACTTTGTTACACCAAGATCTTTCATTTCAAATTCATTATTTAATAATTTTGTAGTCTTTTCGATCTCTTTAGGAGACCCAATGATATTTAGGTCATCAACATATACTGCTATAATTGTAAAACTCGAGATTGATCGTTTAATAAAAACACATGGACTAATTATATTACATTTATATCCTTCTTTTATGAGATATTCACTGAGTCGATTATACTACATTCGACCCAATTGTTTTAGTCCATATAATGATTATTTTAACTTTATAAAATATATTTCTCGAGGTTTTGATTTAAATGCTTCAGGCATTTTTAATCCTTCAGGGACTTTCATATAGATATAATTATCGAGTGATCCATACAAATAGGCTGTGACAACATCAATGAGACGCATTTGAAGGTTCTCAGTAATTGTGAGACTGATTAAAAATCAAAGAGTTATTGCATCCACTACAGGTGAATACGTTTCTTCATAATCAACTCCTGATATTTGTGTAAAATCTTGTGCCGCCAACCTTGCTTTATATCTCACAATCTCATTTTTCTCATTTTTTTATTGCAAATACTCACTTGTAACCTACAGGTTTAACATTTTTAGGGGTTAGTATTACAGGTCCAAAAATATTTCGCTTTTCAAGCGAATCTAATTCAGCCTTCACGGTATCTTTCCATTTTAGCCAATCATTTCTGTGCATACACTCTTCTGGAGTTTTTGGCACATAATCTTCCTCATTTATCACTTCAATTGCTATAGCATATGCAAAAATTTCATCAACACGTGTTTCATTTCGGTTCCATATTATACCATTTTGTACATAATTTATTGAGATTTCATAATCATTCGGTGCCTGGGTTTATTCTGAAACTTTATCAACGATCTCTTCTGGGATTTTACCGATAATCTCTCCTGGGATTTTATCGGTAACTTCTGCTGGAGTTACACTAACTGTATTATTCCGCTCTTTCCTGTTTCGTAGATTTTTGTCTTTGGAACCGATTGGTCTTCCACATTTTCTTTGTATAGTAACCTCTGATAGGATTATATCAATTCGAGTAGGTGCACTTAAAGCTGGTATATGTGATTTAGTCACTTTTTTTGTATCTTTAAATGCATCTGATAACTCATTTGCTATTCTCTGTAAATGTATAATCTTTTGAACTTCCAGTTCACATTGACCACTCCGGGGATCAAATAAGATATTGATGATGCATTCCAAGTTACTTGCTTTTCCAGCTTTTCTTTTTCTCCCCCTAAGATTGGGAATATTATCTCATCAAATTGACAATCAGCAAAACGAGCTGTAAAAATATCTCCAGTTAATGGTTTTAAATATTTAATAATTAATGGAGAGTGAAAACCAATATAAATTCTCAATCTTCTTTGTGGTCCCATTTTTATGCGTTGTGGAGGAGAAATTGGAACATACACAGTACAACAAAAATTTTTAAGATGAGACAAATTTGATTTTCTTCGGGAGATCAATTGTAATAGAGAAAATTTATGAGATGCAGTTGTTCTTAATCTAATAAGTGCATCAACATGTAATATGATGTTCCCATGCAAAAGATGGTAGATTATATTTCATAAGTAATGGTCTAGCAATCAGTTGTAATCTTTTAATTAATGATTCAGCTAAATCATTTTGTGTATGTACATGAGCAACTGGATGTTCTACATTAATCTCAATTGACATACAATAATCATTAAAAGACTGGGATGTAAACTCTCCCGCATTATCAAGCCGGATACTCTTAATTTGGTAATCCAGAAAATTTGCTCTCAATTGAATTATTTGTGCTAATAGCCTAGCAAATGCAATATTTCTTGTAGCTAATAGACAAACATGTGACCATCGAGTTGATGCATAAATTAAAACCATAAAATATCTAAATGGTCCACATGGAGGAGAAATAGACTTATAAATATCTCCTTGAATTCTCTCTAAAAATAAAGAAGATTTATTTTCAATTTTATTTTTAGATGACCTAATTATCAATTTTCCAAGAGAGCATACTGCACATGATAAATCTTTTGATAATAGGATATTCAGGTCCTTTAGGGGATGCTCATTTGCACTTTCAATTATTCTCCTCATCATAATGTTATCTGGATGACCTAACCTATCACGCCACAGAGTATATATTTTCGTATCATGTAACTTCTAGTTACTAACTATATTTGATTCTATTGAACTTATGTTCGTACAATATAGTCCAGATGATAAAACTTTCATCTTTTCCAATATGATCTTCTGACCATACTTAATCGATGTAATTTGAAGATATTCAATGTTATTTTCAGTCATTGAGTTCGTAGAATTTTATGGGGCCAGTGGGCATGCTCATAAATCTGAATCGTTACTATAGTAGTCGACAAGTCGCCTAAGATTGTTGCTATAGTAATCGTTACTATAGTAGTCGACAATAAATTAATAAAAAATCTTAAAAGTAGAAATCTTTACAAATATATTTAAAACATACTAAAACTGTAACTCAACCTGACAAAATAGTTTTCAAATAAATAATAAAAATATAAAATATAAAATTTGCATGAAACTATGTGTACTTATGCGGCCAAAAAATTTGAAAAATACAAACAACTTTCTTAAGTAGCTGTTTTTAGTGTATCCTACTTATGCCTTGTGCAAAATTAGTGTCGTAGAATGTTCATATCGAAGTGTTAATTGGCTAATATTTTAATAAAAATAATTAGGAGTAATTGTATTAATTTTCATGAAATTATATGTAGTTATGAGGCCAAAAATGTTGAAAAACTTAACTTTTTTAAATAGCAGTATCTGATGCATCTCACTTATGTTTTGAGAAAAATAGTGCCCTAAAATATTTATTTTGAAATGTTAATTGAATAACTTTATAATAGGAGTAATTAAGAAAGATCAAATAACTTATTTAAATAGCAGTTTTTAATGCATCTTACTTTTGTTTCGTGCAAAATTAATGTCGTAGAATATTCATATCCAAGTTTTAATTGGAAAATCTTATAATAAACATATTTAGGAGTAATTATATTAATTTATAAGAAATTATATTTAGTTATGCAGCCAATTTTTTTTGAAAAACTCAAATCACTTGTTTAAACAGCAGTTTTTAATGTATCTTACTTATGTTTTGTGCAAAATTAGTGTTGTAGAATATTCATATCGAAGTATTAATTAGAAGATCTTCTAATAGTCATGCTAAGGAGTAACTATATTAATTTATAAATATTATGTATAATTATGCGGTTACAAATTTTAAAAAACTCCAACAACTTGTGTAAACAGTCATTTTTAAAGCCTCCTACTTATGTTTTGTGAAGAATTAGTGTTGTAGAATGTTCATGTTGAAGTGTTAATTAGATAATCTTTTAATAGGCATAATTTGGAGTAGTTATATTAATTTTTACGAAATTATGCGTAGTTATGGGGCAAAAAGTATTGTTAAACTCAAATAACTTTTTTTAAATAGGTGTTTGTAATGCGTCTTACTTATATTTTGGGAAAAAATAGTGTCGTAGAATATTCATATCGAAGTGTTGATTGAAAAATCTTATAGTAGGCATAATTAGGAGTAATTATATTAATTTATACGGAATTATGTGTACTTATGGGGCCAAAAATAAATAAAAAATTCAAACAACTTGTTTAAATCGCAGTTTTTAATGCATCTTCCTTATGTTTTATGCCAAATTAGCATCATAGAATATTAATATCAAAGTTTTAATTAGATAATCTTATAATAGGCATAATCAAGGGTAATTATATTAATTTTCATGAAATTATATTTAGTTATGGGGCATAAAAATTGAAAAACTCGATCAACTAGTTCAAACTGTTGTTTTTTAATGCATCTTACTTATGTTTCGTGCAAACTTAGTGTCGTAGGATATTCATATCGAAGTATTAATTGGATAATCCTCTAATAGGCACAATTAGGAGTAATTATATAAATTTTCACGAAATAATATGTAGTTATGAGATAATAAATTTTGAAAATCTTAAACAACTTATTTAAACAGCAGTTTCAAATGTATCTTATTTATATTTTATGCAAAATTACTGTTATAGGATATTCATATTGGAGTGTTAATTGGACAATCTTATAATAGGCATAATTAGGGTGTAATTATATTAATTTGTGTAAAATTATGTGTAGATATGCAGCCAAATATTTTAAAAAACTCAACCAACTTGTTTACGCAGCTGTTTTAAATGCATCTTACTCAAATTTTTATGCAAATTTCGTAGTAGAATGTTCATATCGAAGTGTTAATCGGATAATCTTCTAATAGGCATAATTAGGAGTAATTATATTAACTTTCATGAAATTATGTGTCGTTATGAGACAATAAATGTTAAAAGTCTTAAACAACTTGTTTAAACAGTAATTTCCAATGTATCTTACTTATGTCCTATGAACAATTAGTGTCCTATGATCTTCATATCGAAGTGTTAATTTGACAATCTTATGATAGACATAGTTAGTAGTAATTATATTAATTCGCTCGAAATTACGTGTAGTTTTGATGCAAAAAATGTTCAAAATCTTAAACAATTTGTTTAAACAACAGTTTCTAATGCATCTTACTTATATTTTGTGCAAAATTAGCGTCATAGAATATTCATATCTAAGTTTTAATTGGACAATCTTATAATAGGGGTAATTAGAAGTAATTATATTAATTTTTATGAAATTATATCTAGTTATGCGGCCGACTATTTTTAGAAACTCAAACAACTTGTTTAAACAACTGTTTTTAATCCATCTTATTTATGTTTTGTGCAAAATTTGTGTCGTAAAATGTTCATATCGAGGTGTTAGATTGGATAATCTTCTAATAGGTATAATTAGGAGTAATTATATTAATTTTTACGAAATTATGTGTATATATGAGTAAAAAAATATTAAAAATCTTAAACAACTTGTTTAAACAGTAGTTTCTAACACATGTTACTATTGTTTTATGAAAAATTAGTGTCGTAGGAGATTCATATCGAAGTGTTAATTGGACAATCTTATAATAGGCATAATTAGGAGTAATTACACTAATTTGCATGAAACTACGTGTACTTATACAGTCAAAAAATTTGAAAAATACAAACAACTTGCTTAAGCAGCTGTTTTTAGTGCATCCTACTTATGTCTTGTGCAAAATTACTGTCGTAGAATGTTCATATTGAAGTGTTAATTGGCTAATATTTTAATAGGAATAATTAGGAGTAATTATATTAATTTCACGAAATTATATATAGTTATGAGGCCAAAAATGTTGAAAAACTTTAAATAGCAGTTTCTGATGCATTTTACTTATGTTTTGAGAAAAGTAGTGCCCTAAAATATTTATTTTGAAGTGTTAACTGAATAACCTTCTTATAGACATAATTAGGAATAATTATATTAATTTACATCAAATTATGTGTAGTTACACAGCCAAAAAATTTCATAAAGCCAAACAACCTGTTTAAATAGCAGTTTTTAACACATCTTTTTGTGCAATATTAGCGTTATAGAATATTCATATCAAAGTTTTAATTGGACAACTTTATGATAGGCGTAATTAGTAGTAGTTATAATAATTTCCACGAAATTATGTGTAGTTATGTGGGCAAAAATGTTGAAAACTCAAACAACTCTTTTAAATAGCAGTTTCTAATGCATCTTACTTAAGTTTTATGAAAAATTAGTATCGTAGAATATTCATATCAAAGTTTTAATTGAAAAATCTTATAAAAGAAGTAATTAGGAGTAATTATATTAATTTATACGAAATTATGTGGAGTTATGCGGCCAAGAAATTTGGAAAGATCAAATAACTTGTTTAAACAACTGTTTTTAATGCATCTTACTTTTGTTTCGTGCAAAATTAGTGTCGTAGAATATTCATATCCAAGTTTTAATTGGAAAATCTTAAAATAGGCATATTTAGAAGTAATTATATTAATTTATAAGAAATTATGTGTAGTTATACAGCCAAATTTTTTGAAAAACTCAAATCACTTTGTTTAAACAGTTGTTTTTAATGCATCTTACTTATGTTTTGTGCAGAATTAGTGTCGTAGAATATTTATATCGAAGTATTAATTAGAAGATCTTATAATAGTCATGCTAAGGAGTAACTATATTAATTTATAAATATTATGTATAATTATGCGGTTATAAATTTTACAAAACTCCAACAACTTGTGTAAACAGCCGTTTTTAAAGCCTCCTACTTATGTTTTGTGAAGAATTAGTGTTGTAGAATGTACATGTTGAAGTTTTAATTAGATAATCTTTTAATAGGTATAATTTGGAGTAGTTATAATAATTTTCACGAAATTATGCATTGTTATGGGGCCAAAGTATTGTTAAACTCAAATAACTTTTTTTAAATAGGTGTTTGTAATGCGTCTTACTTATGTTTTGAGAAAAAAATAGTGTCATAGAATATTCATATCGAAGTGTTGATTGAAAAATCTTATAGTAGGCATAATTAGGAGTAATTATATTAATTTGCACGGAATTATGTGTACTTATGGGGCCAAAAATAAATAAAAATTCAAACAACTTGTTTAAACCGCAGTTTTTAATGCATCTTCCTTATGTTTTATGCCAACTTAGCATCATAGAATATTCATATCAAAGTTTTAATTAGATAATCTTATAATAGGCATAATCAAGGGTAATTATATTAATTTTCATGAAATTATATTTAGTTATGAGGCATAAAAATTGAAAAACTCGATCAACTAGTTCAAACTGCTGTTTTTTAATGCATCTTACTTATGTTTCGTTTAAACTTAGTGTCGTAGGATATTCATATCGAAGTATTAATTGGATAATCCTCTAATAGACACAATTAGGAGTAATTATATAAATTTTCACGAAATAATATGTAGTTATGAGATAATAAATTTTCAAAATCTTAAACAATTTGTTTAAACAACAGTTTCTAATGCATCTTACTTATATTTTGTGCAAAATTAGCGTCATAGAATATTCATATCTAAGTTTTAATTGGACAATCTTATAATAAGCATAATTAGGAGTAATTATATTAATTTTCACGAAATTATATCTAGTTATGCGGCCGACTATTTTTAGAAACTCAAACAACTTGTTTAAACAACTGTTTTTAATCCATCTTATTTATGTTTTGTGCAAAATTTGTGTCGTAAAATATTCATATCGAGGTGTTAGATTCGATAATCTTCTAATAGGTATAATTAGGAGTAATTATATTAATTTTCACGAAATTATGTGTAGATATGAGTAAAAAAATGTTCAAAATCTTAAACAACTTGTTTAAACAGGAGTTTCTAATACATGTTACTAATGTTTTATGAAAAATTAGTGTCGTAGGAGATTCATATCGAAGTGTTAATTGGACAATCTTATAATAGGCATAATTAGGAGTAATTACATTAATTTGCACGAAACTATGTGTACTTATGCGGCCAAAAAATTTGAAAACTACAAATAACTTGCTTAAGCAGCTATTTTTAGTGCATCCTACTTATGTCTTGTGCATAATTAGTGTCGTAGAATGTTTATATCGAAGTGTTAATTGACTAATATTTTAATAGAAATAATTAGGAGTAATTGTATTAATTTTCACAAAATTATATGTAGTTATGAGCCAAAAAATGTTGAAAAACTTAACTTTTTTAAATAGCAGTTTCTGATGCATCTTACTTATGCTTTGAGAAAAATAGTGCCCTAAAATATTCATTTTGAAGTGTTAATTGGACAATCATAATTAGAGGTAATTATATTAATTTGTGTGAAATTATGTGTAAATATGTAGCCAAATATTTTAAAAAACTCAAGCAACTTGTTTACGCAGCTGTTTTAAATGCATCTTACTCAAATTTTTATGCAAATTTCGTGTCGTAGAATGTTCATATCGAAGTGTTAATCGGATAATCTTCTAATAGGCATAATTAGGAGTAATTATATTAACTTTCACGAAATTATGTGTCGTTATGAGACAATAAATGTTAAAAGTCTTAAACAATTTGTTTAAACAGCAATTTCCAATGTATCTTACTTATGTCCTATGAACAATTAGTGTCCTATGATCTTCATATCGAAGTCTTAATTTGACAATTTTATGATAGACATAGTTTGGAATAATTATATTAATTCGCTCAAAATTATGTGTAGTTTTGATGTAAAAAATGTTGAAAATCTTAAACAACTTGTATAAACAACAGTTTCTAATGCATCTTACTTATATTTTGTGCAAAATTAGCGTCATAGAATATTCATATCTAAAGCGTTGCTAACATTCTGTGAAGCATTATAACGATTTGATGAACCGTATAACGATTCAAGTAATCGTTACAACGATTCCTCAGAACATGTTGACTTGTCAGAGAATAGTCAAAGTGTTGCCAACATCTTGTGAAGCGTTCAACGATTTGATGAACCGTATAACGGTTCAGGGAATCATTACGACGATTCCTTATTTCTTATTATTTATTTTTATCATATTTTTTTATTATTATTATTTATTTATTTTTCTATTCTTGTTATGTATATTTTACTTCAAATTCTACTTATTTTCTGTTATTAATTGACTTTCGGGCTTAATGGATTGGGCCGGGATTAATTAAACTGTAATTTCTCTGGGCCCTTAGATTAGTGTTGAGATTGACTCTTAAACTGTTTTAATCATTGGATCTCTTTGAGATTCTCTCAGATTCGTCAAGATTTGTGTTGATGCGTCGAGAGTCGTGCTAGCCTATCTCTTCATCTATTCTGTTAGTCGCACGCCGAGATTCGTGCTACTGGCCTTCTCGGTGACTGGGAGCTCCGATTGGCGATCGGCCGGCGGCCTTAGCATCGTCTAGGTGAGAGGAACACGATAATCCCTTCTGATTGATGATTCATGTAGCGGATGGTGAGGGATAGCTATACCAGTTTGGTACTGTTGTGCGAATTGGTACCGAGACGAATTAGGTTGATTTTTTGATCAAATTGAACACTAATCCTTGCAATTCTTACACTATATCTTATCGCCTTGATGTAATTGAGGTGTTCATTGACTCTTTTCAAGCAATTGACTCAAATTACAATGAAAATTCTTAAGCAATCGTTACGATTTTATACCAGTTACAAAATTGATTACAATCTTGATTGTCAAGGCCTTGTATATGAGTTATACATACTCATTATCCCTCTGCACAACTCCATTTGGTTTATTCTGTAGTTATAACATGAATTCATGGTGAATTTCATGCCATTGTGCAGAGGGAGGTATGCGAGTGAAGGTATAAATGAAATTGCTACTGATTTAGCTATGAATCACACTCGTTTGAATCTCAGTTGGCTAATCAAGTTTGTAATAGTGTCAGGAGGGTTACACAAACCCTTCAACTGATCTCAATTACAATAATTGTTGAATCCCTTTGAATAACACTCGGGAGGGTTACAAAAACCCTTCAACCGAGTCCTATCTGATCTCACACACTCTCACATTATGATTAACACCAAGAAACAACAAAAAGGTTGAGGAGAGAAGAAAAAGAAAAAAATGAAGAAATCGAGAAATAGCAAAAATATTCAAAAAATTCAGAAATTATTCAATGCTTACATTGGTCTCTTCACAAAATTACACTCAATTAGCAACAATTACCTAGTCTTTAAATGTTCTCCGAGATGAGAGAGCAGCTAATCAAAGATTCAAACTTGATTCAATTGAAGAAGTTGAATTGGAAACAATCAATCTCTCTTTTCTCTTTCTTGCTTTCAAACTATCTCCTCTCTCTTAAGCTCTCCATTTCTCTCTCTTTTCTTCTTCCTATGTCTGTTTGTGTCTCTTCCTCTCTTTTTTTGATGGCCAGAATAGGGTTTATATAGGCTTAGGGGCTTAACTGCGATTGGTGGATTGATTAGTGGCCGGATTGCACCATTGAATTAATCTTATCCCTTGATTGTATTTCATTCGATGGTCAAGATTGATTTGTGCTTCTTTTCAGTCAACTCACTCCCTTGAGTTAGCACTTGGCAGTTTCAAGTTCGTTAGAGTTAGTTAAACTCTTTCTCTTTTTACTCTTTTGTCATTTACTTGCACCAATCAGCCTTCTTATGATTCTAGAGTTCTCTAGAACATTCTAATTACTTGAACAATCTTGAAACACTCCCTACTATATAAGCTCTGAATAATTCTCAGCCTCAACTGATCAATCAAAAACTCATTTCTTCACTCAAGCCTCACTCTCGGCCTCCTCATCTAATTAACACTTCCCTTTATCAATTCCTTCGATTAACGACTTGCATAATCTCTCCTTACTCTCTAGAATTGATCCAACATACTTGCGTGATCAATTGAGCACCTCTTCACTGAGTTTAAACACCTTCGCCCATGGCCGGTTTGTGAATCGGTAGAACACTGAATTAGAGGCTTCAAACAGCCACCTTGACACTTGCCTTAGCATCGTGTGAGTGAAAGTAGAGCTCTTGCACAATCAATTGGACTTACAAGCCTTCACAGAGGTGATTTCCATTTTCAAGCCGATTGACTATCTCTGTCAATTTCTCTCTTTCTCTTTGTTAATTCTTTCAATTGATTGCTTGGACAACATCGTAGTAGTGTCTAGAAGCCCTTGTGAAGAAGGATTGAAACAAATCATCGGGTAGATCTACTTCCCATTCATGGCGCCCTCGCAGTCGGGTAGAAGGAAGAGGAAGAGAGAAAGAAGAGAATGGGACGAGGGAGGGTCGACCTCGGGTGCGCACGATGCATGTGAGCCGATGCATCAAGCAAGGCGCAGTCAGAGGGAATCAGCACATGAGCCATGTACACGCCTAATCCTTTCTTTGATTTAATTCTCTGACTTGATCTGTGTATGGGCTTGGTGCATGGTTGCTTATGTGAGTTGTACACTCATAAACCTTACAAATGTGCCCCATCTGTAATCAATTGAGTCTAGGCCCATAAGATTTAACTGTGAATTGATTAATGGCCTTCTTAGGCCTAACAGATCTGACTTGGCATGATCTTATAGGGCCATCTGTTTAATCACTATATTAATTATCTGTTATAGTATCAATCTGTGTTGAGGTGACATCTGTTAATGAATGCCATGTGTCACCTGTGGGGTCCACACTGCTTAATTGCACCAATGGACAACTGTCATGTGTCACTAGGAATAGTTCAATCTGCTGAGGTGTGTTGCTGTTGTGTTGCCATGTGGCTTGATCTGGTGATGTGGACCAGTAGATGAGTGCCACGTAGCATGTGTGGGGCCCACTTGTTAGGTGTCATGCGCTAGGGTGGGGCCCACCAGTGCTGACATGGACTAATAGGGTGGTGACACGTGGCAGTTTCTTGCCGACTTGACCCAATCCGGTGCTACCACGTGGCACACCTTCTTTCTTCATCTGTTTTGTATTCTCAGTGTTTCTTACATCCAGTTTGTGCCCAAAGCTGCTGTTGTCCCCAAGTTGTACCCAGACATGTCTCAAATTGATTCTCAACCTTTGATTAATCTGTTTTCCTTGTTTGATCTTATTCTGATAGCTCCACTTATCCAAAAATTATGAAATTTTCATCAAAAATCCCTAAATTTATGATGATCACCCCTTTAATTTTAAATTCTACTTTTTCCTCTGCCTCCTTATTCTAATAATTCTTTTGCTCAGAAAACCCTATTTTTCTCTCTGAATTAATCCCAGATTTTAATTATAGCTCAGTGTCTCTGCCAAATAGTGAATCTGACCTATATCCCTAAGAACTATTATTTATAAACAAAATCCCCCGAAAAAATATTTACTTACCGCTTTTTTTTGTCTTTTCTATTTTCAACCAATACAATCTGAACAACCCCCCTCCATTTTTACTAACCTGCACATCTAGATACTTGAGCGGGATAAACTTATGAATTACCTCATTCCCTGTGGATCGACCCCTTACTGTACCAACATAGGCTGTGCGCTTGCAGTCGAACCGAAGTATCATTCAGGGTATTATAAATTTTAAATGCGACACATCAGAGCGCAAAATATGAAAACTGAACCGACGCACTCGGTACCGTCGAAAACGAGTCTGGCGGCGCAAATCATGAAAATTGGATCCGACGTCCTCAGCATTGCTGAAAACGAGTCTGGGAGCGCAAAACATAAAAATTAGACTTGTCGCTCTCGGTATCGGCCAAAACGAGTCCGGGAGAGCAAAATATGAAAATTGGACCCGACACCCTTGGTACTGTCAAAAATGAGTCCAAAAGCGTAAAAATATGAAAACTAGACTCGACGTCCTCGAGAGCGCGTAAAACGAGTCAGAGAGAGCAAAACATGAAAACTGGACCCGACGCCCTTGGTGCCACTGAAAATAAGTCTGGGAGCGCAAAACATGAAAATTACACTCGACCCCCTTGGTACCATCGAAAATGAGTCATGGAGCGTAAAACATGAAAACTAAATCCGACGCCCTTTGTATCGCCGAAGACGAGTCTAGGAGCGCAAAATATGAAACCGAGACTCGACGCTCTCGGGACCACCCCTCCACTCGACAGTAAACCCTATCACTCTGTTCCCTTTTTAATTTCACTCTGCCAAAGCAATTTCACTTCTCTCTAATCCGCCAAGTCCAAACATAGATAATGCGTCTTCTTCGCGACTGAACCAAAAAATATCACTACCAATTGTGAAATGCCCTACTTGTAGAATTTTTGTGATGAGACTTGTGAGCACCACCGATGCAAATCCGAGATGGGTTTTCTATAAATGTGAAAATTACAAAGTATGTGAGCTAGTTTAATTTTCACTTTCGGTATTAATTTTAATTTTCAATTTTCGAAGAGGGTTTTAGTCTAATTCATCGAAGAGGTGACTGAGCCACTGAGCCGAGTCTGAATCCAATATTGATAGATCCTGTAAGGGTATAATTGGTACTTTTAAAAAAATTTCTTTTTTAATTTTGATTAAATTTCTATAATGGCGAATTTTTGAATAAATGAGATTTATGATGATAGTTTTCTTACAATTACAGGATTTTATAATGACAAAATCCATCAATGTCTCGGAAATCCAACCTTTCAAGTTCCAAGCTTCAAACCGCAGCCCATCAATCCCTGCCTCTACGCCTACCGCCGTCTACAGTTCTATTACGATCAATCCTACTCGAAATCTGAAAACCCTCCCAAATCCAATGGCTACTATACTCTCGTTCCTCTGGTTTGCTCCTCTTCCCCCTCGCCTCACCCGTCCTTCCCTCACCGTCAACCTCATCCCCCGTCAAAATCGCTGGGTCAGGATCCGTCCACGTGTCCCTCCGGTCTCCGCCTCCTACATTGTTCCCTTCACCGACCGTCTCTTCTCCATTCTTTCCTACACTCTCCCCTTTCTAAATTCTCTTCCTTACGACCGCATCCTCCTCTCCCGCTACCCTACTGTGGCCTTTCTCACCTCGCCTTTCTTGCCCATGCTCTCTACCTACCACTCTGTTTCGCATGCGGGGTTTGTGGCCTTTTTCCTTCTCTACCTTGCTCTGGCACGAAACACTAATATGAGCTGGTATGTGCGGTTCAATGCAATGCAAGCAGTGGTGTTAGATGTGATGCTGGCATTCCCGGTGCTTGTTCAGAGAATCATCGGGGCACCATCAGGTCAGATGGGGCTTAGGGCTTTGGAATTTGGTTATGGGGCAATATTTGTGCTCGGGTTTGCCAGTTTTGTTTACAGTGCGTTGTGCTGTTTGCTAGGCCGTACTCCCTATCTTCCTGTTGTAAGTTCTGCAGCTGATAGGCAGCTCTAACACTTTGTATAAAGCTTTTAAATTTAGGGGGATTTGTTTGGTCCAATTCTTGGGTTAGTTGTCTGTAATGGAGATGTGGAAGTTTCATATAGATGCTGTGATGGCAGCACTTTTTTGTTCTTGAACTTGAATACTTGATACATAAAGAGTTAATTCGGTTTCTTGTGAGATCTTTTTGTTATTTGAAAAATATGATCTGCTTTAGGTATCAATTAGTGGTATTCTGGTACTGCCAAATATCCGTGTGCAGTTGAAGATACTAATTGATGCTGTGCTGCTATCGAAGGTTTACTGGCAATCCTGTTAATATAGTCTTTTTCAGCTTATTGCTTGCTTTAAACTATTTACTTTTATTTCGACCCTGAAGAAATATCAAGGGTTTAAGCATCTTATGATATCAATAGTCAATAGATAAAAAAAAAGCATTGACCAGATTTAAGAAAAGAAAGTTCCATGAATGCTCTGGCACGAGAGAATAGATTCTTAATATATAGCTTTTGGCTTGTCAGTTCACCGTTGTCTCTCAGGTGAGCTGAAATAGGTTATTTTCCTTGGTATGAGACACAACGCTGACCTCATGAAGAAAAGCTTATTCTTAAGATAATTTGTCAATCAATTAACAGTAATAATAACTTGATCTTTAATAGGGGATCCTGATTCATACTTGTTAATTCCTTGTCACTGTCAGCATGGTTTTACTTGTGGATGTCATGTTCGTTGTTTACAAATCTCTTTTGCAATGTATTGATGTTGCTTTATCAGGATTTGATTAATGGGTTATTCATTACATGATGCAGGATGCATGTGTTAGCAAGTTGTACTTTTTCTGTAAGAGAATTTTTGCTTAATTTCAGAAATTGAAACACATGCAAAAGATGGGCAAGCCAACTGTCAATTTCTTGGAGCCAATTTTTTTTTTTATCTATCGCTCTTCTCTCCGTGCATAAAGGAAAGGTTAATTGTAATATGCAAGTGAACTCTGTAGTCACCGTGCATGCAAAATTCCAAGTCTTAGATATGATCGGTCCTTGAAATTATTTAACAGCACCTATTCTTAGTTTCAAGTAAACTTAATACAAGTGGTCCCGATCATATTGACACAATTGTCCTATAGTGGTAAGGGGATGTCCTTTTCTTTGTTATTTGACTTATTTCACAAAGGCCTATATGGTACATTGGTACTCTCATATCTTGAAGATGAGGTGAACGAAGAGGTAATTTAAGACGAATATTTTTTTTACTCCATTCCTTTTTGTAATAGTATTTGGTACAACTAATATGCATTTACATTTCTTTATGTGGGTTTCTTGATATTTTTTAATCAAATTTGACAATTGACAACGTTGACGATCATAAATTAAACAAAAAGGAGGCTGATAATAGTCCCAAGCATTTGTCTCCATATTTTATCCCAAAAAATTGATTATCAAGAGACAAAATAGTGTTTTGCTTGCTATTTATACTA
Source organism: Schoenoplectus tabernaemontani (assembly GCA_037127355.1). Classification (NCBI taxonomy): domain Eukaryota; kingdom Viridiplantae; phylum Streptophyta; class Magnoliopsida; order Poales; family Cyperaceae; genus Schoenoplectus; species Schoenoplectus tabernaemontani. Next base: position 21,344,402 of record CM073739.1, read on the forward strand.
AATATTGTTGCTAGTAATACTAAATAAATGAACCATTGATAGCTAATTTTTTGTCATCTAAATTAAATTATTTATATTTATTGATAATCTTATTTATATCAATTATCTTAGTTACAGTTCATTAGTGTTAATTATCTCCCCGATAGTTGGCTATCAAGAGTCAAAGTAGCACTTTGTCTGCTATTTATACTCAATATTGGCGCTATTAATACTAAATGAAGAAGCTATTGATAGTCAATTTTTTATAATATCTAAATTAAAATACTAATAATTGTTGATTATCTTATTTATATCAATTGCACTTATCTTGTATATATCAATTATAATAATTACTGATCATTAATATTGATCATTTATTTTATATAATGTAAGGGTTGACATAAACACCAAAGTAAAAAATATATCTATTTAGAGCAATTGACAATCTTATTTATATCAGATGTAGCAATCTTTTTTATATGATTTCAGAGAGCCAAATTGTATATAATCAAATCAAATAAAAAATGAAAAATGAAAAACAATCGACGTTTGATATGGACTTGAAAAGTTCTCAAGTCCAGATTGCAACAAAAAAATATTTGTTTCTTAGTTTAAGCAAAAAAAATTAATGACGGATAGGTAAAATTGAAGATAGAAACTCAATTCCTTAAATTAAACATGAAACTAATCACTGTATAAAGATCAAATTGGTGGTTAGTATATCCAACTTACCCACAAAATTCAAGAATATATAACGTTATATGAAAATTCAAGAATATTTCAAATTAAGATTCCAAATAATAAATGAAAAATAATTTATGTATTCAAGAGTTTTTATGGGGAAAATAAAAGATGTTTGTCAAAACATACACATCATTGTTTAAGAAAGTATCTTCATTTGAACACAAATAAACACAAATCAATTAAATATGAGGACAAGGATAAAAAAATCTTAGTTAAATGAGGGTTTGATGATGAAAGATAAAAAAATATGGTAAAAAAAGATTAAACGGTGTAATTGTATTCATTCATCTTCGATATTCTTCTTTTCTTGATAAGGAGATCTTATAGTCTCATCAAAAATCGGTAGAGATTTGAATTTGTTGTTGTTGTTGGAAGCGATAAGAAGAAGCAAAAAAAGTTGATTTCTCAACAGTGTTCAAGAAGGTAGAAAGAAGTATTATAGTTTTAAATGGATGAATGGAGTGGATGTTATTTGACTTTTTAAAAACGGTTTTGAAATGAAAAAACGTCTGAATGATATGAATGGAAATTGTGCTGGAGATTTTCTCATGGGGACAAAGAATGAGGACAAAGTGATGGAGATTAATATATTATTCCTAAACAAAATTGGCGGATAACATTAAACATATATTCTTCAAATGTTCATAAAATTTATTATGTCCAAAGTAATAAATGTATACTAATATTATTTGCGTAGCCCTTTTTCCTTTCTGTTATTCCGCAAAACAGAGAATTTTAAATTTTTGCTCCAGTAAAAAAATACCTAGAAGGAGGGGGATCGGTATTCTCTGCGGAGAATTTTCAAGCGAAGATCTCCGCAGAAAAATTATAACTGCTTAAGAAAATTACAACGGTTGTAGAAAATCTAAATATGATTTTTAATGTACGAAACTGTTTATTATTGTTAAATCAGAACTATTGATAAATGATCTGACCGATGTTGATATGGAATTTTTTTGACTACGCAGTTGATATGAATATGAGTTCAGGAGGGGGGGGTCGTGCAGTCGTGAGCATGCTCTCCAAAAATGTATGGGCGCTTTTGGAAAATACTAAAATCAAAGGATAAGTTTTACTTATTTAAATATGGTGTTTTCTTTCAGAGCACCAAACTATTGTCGATTTAAGCCATGGTTTCTCTTTGCCAAATTCGACACCAGTATACCGGACATAGCAGCCTCTCCGCTCGTCGCTCTCCTCCTCTGACAATCCGCTGTGGGCTGAGAAATGGGCCCAGGAAATCTCTGTGGAGATCCCACGTTCTCTCCACGGAAGCAATCCAGGCCATCCATGCCCTGAAGCTGGCCGCGAAATCCTCCTCTCCTGACAAGATGGACTCGGTCCTCCGTGGACGTGTAGACCGTCTTTTCAAGTCGGACATCATTGCTGTGCTCGTGGAGCTCAAGAGGCAGGACCAACTAGACCTAGCTCTTCAGGTCATTTTTTTCCTCGCTTCTCTCGTTATATGCATTCCACATTCCTTGCAAGAATTCTGAAGTCTATAACAGTCAAACGGGTTTAAGTAACTGTACTGATTAGAAACATCTTATTAGTTGGCTACATAGCTGTATTAATTGGCCTTTATCTCAGTGCCATCTTCAAATAACGAAGGTTATATAAATTGTTTCTCTTTATGCCTTCTATAATGGTGGGGCAACTGAAAAAAAAAAGATTTCTGTTGGGTGCTAAGCAATTGGCCAAAACTCTTATTTAAGCCTTAATAATCTTTCAACATGCATATTTGAGTGGTCTGTGTATCTCAAGGCAATTTCGGCATTCAATCAGTTGACCAAGGAGCTGTAGCAATATATTTTATATGGTTGTAGGGAATTTTGAGGATTGGCTCATATTTTCCTTTTATAAGAAAGCTAGAAAATTTTCTGATAGTAAACCATATGTCAGGTTTTCGCTTTTATAAGAAAGCTGGAGTGGTATAAACCAGACATTTCCTTGTATAATGATATGATTTTAATGGCCGGAAAGAAAAAGCTAATAGCAGTAGCCCAAGATCTATTTGTGCAATTGAAGGATGAGGGCTTGGAACCAGATACAAGGACATATACAGAAATGATAGGTGCACTTCTGCAAGTTGACATGCTCGAGGAGGCTATGAACTTGTATAGAACAATGAAGGAGTCAGGGTGCAATCCAGATAAATTGACTCTGACAATTCTGATAAGGAACCTTGAGAAGTTAGGAAGGAGTGATCTTGCATCTGGTGTGAGGATTGATTGCGAAGAATTTTTAGATTTCCCTGAGAAATTTCTTGAAGAGGTCAACAAGACCTATGTAAGCATGCTAGCTATACTTAATTTATCAACACAGAAATATATATAAAAAAAAACACATTGGGCATGTATTTCTGTTTCTTAAATAAGCAAAGACTGCTCAGGGAGACAAATTTAGGCATCACCGGACTGTCCAAACTAGACCATTTTCTGAGCGTGGCCTTTCTGTCACACTAGTGCTTATTAGCTCCATCTTTGTGATCCAATACACTCTTATACAGTCATGTCTGTACCGGTATACCAGATTGAACTTCCAGAGGATTTACTGGTTCTACTGAGTCATGCCTATTGTCCTTTATTTGATTGACGGCCAAGATTCACGATAATTTCATAAGTGTTACATGTTTTAGCGTACAATGTAATAGGATTTTGCATTTTTCAAGTACTTGTTCAACAAAAATGCAAATTATCCAATTTGATACTGTTTGTTTTCATGCTTTGTGATGGCTTTATATTCTGCAGCCTAAAAGAAGGTCAATGAAAGCTCCCTAGAAGCTTTTTCGAATTTGTGCCCAAATATTTGTCTCTCTGGAGCACACTTTTTTTTTTGGAGATCTTGCTCTCATAGTTTGTATGAAGTCTTTTGGTGTGTTTCTCACTGCAGCAGGTTGTTTTGTGCATTACGAGTGAGGTTATTAATATTTTTTTTGCATAGGAATTATGTCAGGTTTGTTCCAATTATGCAGGCAACAACCATGTCCATTTTTGGGAATTTGTAATGGATATATTTACTTCATGTCTCTGACATGGTGATTTTAACAAGATATAGATGAGTTTACTTTAAAATGCTGCAATGAATTCTCTCCACTTTAAGTACCCAGCTTGCCATTTTGTGTACCTTGTTTGACCACAAAATCATACTGCAATAGAATTGTATCAATTGGATAAAACTATAATTTACTGGGCAAATCTACTTATCTCGAATCTGTAATGCTGGGAAAGCTTGATACATTATTTTGTTTTTGCTAGATAGATAGTCAGCTGTTCATTTACTTGGTTCTGAGTCTATTTTTCTTCACGCTCTGTAGTTGTTTGAAAGTTCCAAGCGGTTCATATACTTGTTTGAAAGTTCCAAGCATGTTATGCAATTTTTTTAAGCTACATTTCCGGGTCTTCTGGTACAGAAGCTCAGAGATTAAGTTATAACAAAGTTTCAGATCAGAACATGTTAAATTTTGCACAAGCAATCATGTCAGGACTTGGGGATTCAGCACAATTACTGCGACATTAACAAAGAGGTTAAACTTTAATTATGACACCAGTTGATTTTTATAGGTGGTGTTTGTACAACACCTATTGGATTGTAATTGTTGTTTTGCTCAAGACCATAGAGAGATATTGTGGAAATGCTTGTGTACTGGTTTTCGTTTTCTTTGGTGCCAATATGTCTTATTGACTGCTGAGCACAAGAAATTATAAGCATAATATAGTAACTTAATTGAAATTTGTTTGCTATTTTGTTTATATAAAAACCTTTTATTTTGCATCAACCCTCCACAGCTACTGGCTTTTACTTTTATTGGGTTGGTAATTTTAAGTCCACAATCTCTCAATTATTTTTTTCAAAAACAAATCCCTGGCCCAAAAATTCAGTGTGGACCATTCTTTGGGCCCTACTTCATTACTGCCTAGCTACCTCTGGGGAAACTCTCCAATCTGTAATGAGATTATTGACTAAAGATCTTTGGTTGTATGAGCTTTTGATTTTGAGAAAGAATATGTGACCGATGGAGTCGATGTCTGGATCCTAAGCTCTTCTCTGTGCACTGTTCTGAGCGGTTTGTCGCCTTGGCCTTGCTTGAAGGTATTGTTGAGAGGTTAAACTGTATAAATTATATATTTCCGATCAGCTTAATCTATATTTAGGTCAAGTAAAATGAATTATTCAGTTATGATAAAATTAATATTATCCACAATTATTTTTAAAACCATAAAGTACCACACAAAGAGCGGGGTGGAGACAAAGGGGGATTGGGGGATGCCTAGACCTCTTCAATCCCACGAAAGTTAAATATTGGGATGAAATTTTATCATATATTTTTTATTTATTAAGTGTATTGTCATTTATAATTTATCAATTTTAATACTTTAATAATTTAAATATGCACCTCGGCCCTCATATATGAAAATTTTGACTCCGCCCCTGAGCGAGTTCTCTACTAGTTGATCTAATTATGCTGAACTTTATCTTAATTCTGGCTTGCTAAAAGGAGCCTGACTGCAATTTGGGAACTTTCTAAAAAAAATAAAAAAAACCTTTGTCTCAAAATAGTGTTGATAAAATTGTCTTAATATGCACCTAGAGTTATAAAAGCGACAGCCATATTTCTCACTTTATTAAATAATAAAGCCTACATTAAATTTCATTCTTTTACGTGTGTAAGTATGATATATAAAGTTTGATTCACATCAAAAGTCCTGATTCAAAATCAGAAATTATTAATTATTTACAGTTGTTAACAAAATTTGCAATCTGTTATCAATAATTTAGAGGAAAAATGAGATGTGCTGTTATCTCGCTTGATGTAAGTTTATTAAAAAAAAGTAATTTCATTATCGAAATAAAAGAAAATGACAGTCGCAATTATACATGCGCAACAATAAAATTGGAGGATCATTCATACAAGTGAAATTGAGAAAAATAAAAGAAAAAAAAATATCCGTCACGTGCGCTCAGCGTAGTGCGGCCTAAAAGTCGTCTGCGCTCGTCTTCCTCGAATCTACTCTGTCATTCATCGGTTTTCTCCGCTCCGTCCTTCACCGGTTTTCTCCGCTCCGTCCTTACCACTGCCACAACACCATCTCTCTTCTCCTTTCACTGAGCATGAAACCATCTAGTTTTCTCCTCTCTCTACTTGCTCTACTTCTCCTCTTTTCCTCCGCTTTCTCCTTCCAATCCGACGAGATACTCCACAACGATGACGAGTTCGAGGGAATCGGATCCTCGCCCGATCCTGCTTACGTCAGCCCTCCGGTCCGCCGTAGGCCTGATCTCGATGTCTTCTCTGTCTCTGATTCCAAATCCGTGGAATTCTCTCTGGAACATTCTCTAGGCGGTTCCGACTTCTCCGTGGCCGGAGATTTCACCGCCCGCCTCAAGTCCTGGACTCATGGTGGCCAGGTATTCTCTTTTTCTTCTTGTAAGTTCTATTTAATCCGTTACAATCATATCTTGTCATGTTCCAAACTTTCAAATATTTCCTTAAGGTGCATAATTCGAGTTGCAGTTACCTCCAAATAGTGCACTTTGGTTCAGCTAAACCACTTTGTGTGCTTGTACTTATTTATCTTCAAAGTTGAAGTTAAACACTAAACTGTATTGAAATAAAAAGAATATGGATAATTAATTGTTAAAAGAGTATAACAGGTAGCAGAATGTCTCGATTCTTAATGTGACTCTACCATTTCAAATTTTCATATGTACTGGATCTTAGTTTTGAGGGATGCTAACTGGATGTCCTAGGTTTTCCTACCGATCAAAGTGTGCTAGGTTGTCCCACATTTTTCATCCATAAGTGTGTATCCTGCGGGAATTCAACTGTCTGCAGTTGACAGAAAAAATGGTTACATAACTTTGTGCCCTGCAGAATCATGTTTATTTGTGGTGGTGGACAAGCCCAAAGCGAAAATTACCAGGGAAAGAGATCTTTTCCCTATTGTTTTTGCCTCTACCTCTGAGAGATTCCAGACGACATTTACTTTTATTCATAGATTGAACAAGAAATAATTTATGAGAATGCTTGTATAATTTGTCTTTTCCTTTCCACTTGTTTGGTTAATTAAAACCAAAGGTTTTCTGCTTACATTTTTCTATATATGTGTTAATCAGACACTGACCAAGCTCCGGTTTACAAGAAATGCAATCTCAGAAGCAGAGAAGGAAAATTTTGAAGTAAACTCTATACCATCATGTGCTTATTTTTCAATTCTTATTTTGTGTCAGAGAGAGAGACTTATAATGATCTTGTCTTTCTAAATTTTTCTTTTTGGTGTGATGCTTGGTGATTTCAGAGGCTTTTGAAGGAAGATGGTTTTTATACCATCAGAATCCCTTCAAATGTGCTGAATCCATCTGAAAAAGATTATGTAGTTTCATCTATCAGAGCTGTAAGTCCTCTTCTCAGTTTTATTTATTTTACTAATTATCATTTTTTTTTTCATTTTTCTTGTAATCCCAATGACATTTTTTTTTTGTTGAGTTATGTTCCTTGTGGATTTATATTCATATTATGCACTTTCTAATGGATATCAATCACATCAGTCAGTCAACAGCTTAATATGACACTATAAACTGTATTTGTAAATGAATTATTTTTGTCTTTGCAGAGATGCCTTCCAAAGGAAAGCTTGGATGAGCATATTGTAATTCACGCTGTAAGTTTCTCTATCATAATTTCCCTTTTTGTTTAAGGGCATTAAAAGAACTACGACTGGGTATGATGTTAACACATTCAGGTAGTGTAACTGATCTCTCTTGAGGGAACAACTCATCTCCTAGGATCTTAAGCTTGTTTATTGTGACTCCTTTTTTTCCACAGGATGGTGTGAATGTTTTGGCTGTGAACTATGGATCTGCTTGTGGTTGCCAATATCCAAGGCCTTTGAAATTTGTGAGTTTATATCTGAAATTGCAGACAAGAATTTTATTTATTTTCAAAGAGAGAAGTTATCTGATTATGATGTTAAGGCTGAATGTGATCTGTTTAGCGAATATTACACTTGCAACAATGTGACATATAAGGTCAATTGACAATGGAGAACTAGAGAATGCTTGCTCAGTGATCGGATATAAAGTTTGACTGAATCGTTTTGTTGGAAAAAAAGTTTTACTGAACAAAGAATCAGCTACATGTTTTGTTTTTAGCTTTTTTTTTTCTTTTTTAGCAATCACAAGTGTTCTACTGAACAAAGGGAACAGCTACATGTTTTAGTTTTGAATTTTTTTCTTTTACTTAATTAGAAATTAAAGTGTTAAACACCATTGCCTCATTGGCTGTCCTTCAATTTCAGCCAGCAAAATGGACTTTCAGTTCCTATACAGTTCTGAAGAACAGTGAACAAGCATCGAGGTTTGATGTCACTCAATTATTACATAAACAGTACATATAGATCCTTTAGTTTAAGATACAGGGTCCTAGTGTTATTACAAAAATGGGTCTCTACAATTTCCTCCCTATTCTTTACCTTACTGCAAAGTTGCAATTAGCTCCTTGAAGTTTATTTGCAAACAGTACTCAACCATTGTACTAAACTACTAATGCATCAGAAAAGGCATATAGGTGAGAGATTTCCTACTTTTGTTGTTCTTAAGTTGCGCTGTTATTTCTTTGATTGAAGCAGTCAAAATTGAACTTTTGCAAACAGCTACTTAGGTTTGTATACTCATGTCTTCTGTTGATCTAGTTAATAATAAAGTGGTACTCTCCTCTTGCAGACACAATTGGTTGCTGTTTATAAGTTAGCTGCTACATAACAACTGCTTGTTAGCTGAACTATACAAAAAATGTTGGGTTTTAGTATATTTTTTAGTCATGTATACAAAATTGTAGGGCCCTTCTTGGAAACATGGTAGATATTGGATGCAGTTGTTAATAAGAATCCTGTAATCATAAGAAACTTCATACCAAATGTGGGTCATAATGTGCAGAACCCCTACATTTGTTGAGCAGCTGATTGCTTCAGAGAATTCTCTCGAGGAAGGCGTAAAGCCTCCTGAAAAGTCCTTCTGGGCTAAATATGTGAGTACCTTTGCTTCATGTTGGTCTGAGTTGTCAACTTTTCATGTTTAATAATGTATTTATTGTTATTTAGGCTGTGCAATACTATTTTGATTAATAATGTTGTTCTGATCAGTCTCTTTAATCTTGAGCTAATCTTGGTACACCTTTATGATGGGTAAATCTGTTACATAATCTAATTAGGTTGTATCAGTCTCTTTAATCTTGAGCTAATTTTGGTACCTTTGGTTAAATATTTTGGTTTGGATGTACCGGAAAGTTCAGGTCATTAGTTCTGATGGGTAAATCTGTTACGTGATCTAATTGGGTTGTGTCATCTATTAATCATTAACATGTGGCAAAATGGACTTCAAGAAATCCCAAAAATGACCATGGTTGTAATGATTTTGGATGTTCAGTGTTGGTACATCATTTCGGCAAACAAGAATGTTATTCTGTTGTGGGCAGTTAATCTGCTTTTTTTTATATATATTAGTTCTGACATTGTGTTATTCTGTTATGGGCATTATCCCTGGAGATCATTTCATTTAACTTTTTTTTTTTGTAATATCTTCATTCTATTGTTGAAAAATGCAGTGGATGTATATGATACCAATTGGATTTGTGATTATGAATGCAATGGCTCAAGCAGCAAACACAGCAGCGGAGGACCAGAATCAAGGTGCTCAGCCATCACAGCGGGCCCCGGTTGTCAGGAGGAGATGACCCATTTTTCCTAGACCTTCCTTCACTTGGGTAACTTTCAGTCTCCTGATTCTTTCGTTTAAAAGGAAAATGCAAAACGTTACTGAAGTTGGAACTTTGGTAGCAACTTTAAAACTTCAGCCCTTCTGCCTGTTCTGAGTGCTATCAACTATGTCGTGAGTGGTCAACATAGAAACTATGCCGTCAAGCTATTTGATAAAAAAACAAAATGAATATTGTGTCACATAACTATGCTTAGAAATCCTTATTTTGATTCATTTCAGATTTGATCTTTCAATGGGACTGAGCTGGGCGGGCATGTCTTCGTTGAGACGACGATTCCTAAAAGGCAGTGCTTTATTTTGTTATGTATTTTTCTTTGGCGTGCAATGAAGTTTACAATCACATTTTTCTTTTCTTATTAGTAATGCTATTTGTTTGACTAGTTGTGCAAATATTAGAATCACATTTTTATGGGAGTAATTTAATTTTGGTAGTTGTTACTATGGGAACAGATGACAGCTACCTGCTGGTGGCCTGGTGTAAAGGGCATCAATTAGTCTTCACTTCCCGTTTTTAATTTTATAACACAAGTCGCTCTTTTCTGTTGTTTACTACGATTTCTTCCTTTAATATATATATATATATATATATATATATATAGTGGAGATTCGTGAGCTTAACTCAAAAAATATATTAAATCATCTCGAAATTTTAATTTATCATTCTCATTAAATTCTTTATATGAAAATCTCATGGGATGCTAAAATTTGGAGCGTTTTGAGCTTTTTAAGTCGCCGTTTTTAATTTTTGAAAATGATGTTCAAGTATTGAATATATTATTATTATTTTTAGAGCTGATTTTCAAAAATTAAAAACGGTGACTTAAAAAGCTCAAAACGCTCCAAATTTTTGCATCCCATGAGATTTTCATATAAAAAATTTAATGAGAATGATAAATTAAAATTTTAAGATAATTTAATATATTTTTTGAGTTAAGCTCACGGAAGCGCCTCCGTGAGCTTAAGCTCATATATATATATATATATATATATAATTATTTACGGTTAAAGTACAAAACGTTTTTTACTTTGCGTCGTATCTCTCATTTCCAAATTTAAAATACCGATCCAATCGTTAAAAGTGTTCTCCATATTGAAAACATATTGAAATATGTTTGAGAGATCAAATTTTATATTTTTTAGAATTTTTTTTAGTGGATGAAAATGTATTGAGTTTATGATATTTAGTAAGAATGATTTTCTAATCCTCAAAAAAATAGAAAAAAATTTTAAAAAATGTAAAATTTAGTTTTCAAATATATTTCAATATGAATAACACATTTAACGGTCGGATCGGTATTTTAAATTTGAAAATGGAATGAAAGATACTACGCGAAGTACAAAAACGTTTTGTACTTCGCGACTAACCGTAGCATAGCTATATATATATATAGAGAGAGAGAGAAAGTAAAGATACCGTGAGCTTTAAGCTCGCGGAGGTCTTCCGTGAGTTTAACTCAAAAAACATATCAAATCATCTTTAAATTTTAATTTATCATTCTCATTAAACTCTTTATATGAAAATCTCGTGGGATGTAAAAAATTGAAGTGTTTTGAATTTTTTAAATCATGGTTTTAAATTTTTAAAAATCAACTCTAATAATAATAATAATAATATATTCAATACTTGAACATCATTTTAAAAAACTAAAAACGATGACTTAAAAAACTCAAAACACTCCAAATTTTTGCATCCCACAAGATTTTCATATAAAGAATTTAATAAGCTCACGGAGGTCTTTCGTGAGCTTAACTCAAAAAGTATATCAAATCATCTCGAAATTTTAATTTATCATCTTCACTCCAATTTTTTGCATCCCAACATGTTTTCATATAAAGAATTTAATGAGGATGATAAATTAAAATTTCGAGATGATTTGATATACTTTTTGAATTAAGCTCACGGAAGGCCTCCGTGAGCTTAAACTCACGGTATCTTTACTCTCTCTTTCTCTCTCTCTATATATATATAATAAAACTAACAACTTTCTAAGTCGATGTTTTAAATTTTGAAAATAATGTATAAATATTAAATATTTTATTATTATTTTTAGAATTAATTTTTAAAAATTAAAAAGAGTGACTCAGAAAATTTAAAACTCAAAATTTTTATATTTCATAAGATTTTTTTTTATAAAGAATTTAATGAGAGTTATAAATCAAAATTTAAAAATTATTTGATATATTTTTTAGTTAGGATCACAGAATGGCTTCGAACTCTTAGGAACACACTAACTTTACTCTCTTTTCTCTCTATATATATATAGAGAGTTGGGCTATAATGTTATGCATAGTAGGGATCGCTCTTGTGTTATGAATCAGTTCTTCGTTATCAAAGTGTAAATGATTGATCTAACCATACAAAATGATTATCGTATAAATATCTCGACGTAAACTAAAATTTATATTTTTTTAATTTTTTTATTATTTGAAGATAGTTAGAAAAATCATCTCTTTTGAATGGTTAACTAAATTAAGTGATTTTTAACTATTTATAAAAATAAAAAAAATTATAAAATTTAATCTACATCGAGATATTTATATGAAAATTATTTTATATGATTCAGATCGATCATTTGAACTTTAAAAACTAAAAATCAATCTATAACACGAGGACGATCTATATTATACATAACATCATAACCTAATTATATATATATATATATATATATATAAGAGGAGTAAATCTACCATAAATTTAGCTCAAAAAATATATCAAATGATCTCCAAATTTTGATTTTTCAAACTCGAAACATCCCAAATTAATGAGATTGAAAAATCAAAATTTGAAGATCATTTAATATATTTTTTGAGCTAAGCTCACGGAAGACCTCCGTAAGCTTAAGCTCACGGTAGATTTACTCTATATAAAGTAAGACAATTATACTGTAAAGGCATATCAGCCACCTTTGTGCTCTTGATGATCATCTGAAATGTTTACATTCAAATTTAGACTGATTGCAGCACGAGTTCTATTTGAAACACGATGGTTGGATTTGTCAAAATAACCATTGTAAAAGCCCTCCGATATCAACATGTCAACAATGCCAGAAAATCAAGAATATAAACATTTGCAGCATGATAAAGAAGGCATCAACATTTTTTCGACAATATAAACACCAGGCATACATAAACTATCTAGGTTCCTAACATGAGATTTTTAGCTAGTATTAACTAATAATAAATCAATCCAAAAAGATGCAAGCAGGAGTTTTCTAAACATAGGTTCTAAGTTAACATCTAAGAACAGAAAAGCTACTTCCTAATTACAAGACAGGTTCAAAATCCGAATCTCCCAAATAACTTATTAGCTACATATAAAACACAACTTAATAAGAAAACACACAACTTAGGATTCTTGCTTTAAATACTTCCATCTCGATGGATGTTGCCATCTGAATTGCTCTCCTTGTGAGTCTGAGACTGAGATCCAATCACACCTTTCATCTTCATATCAAGAAGCGACCTATCTTGTGGTAATTGGACTTGATTCTGTAGTTGTGAGTACATCTTCTGATTGTGCGAATGGAGTTGGAGTTGCTGTAGCTGATGAGCTGCCAAAAGGGATTGCATGTGATTCTGGTGATAGCTGTTCTGCGGGGTACTAAAGGAAGATGGCCCAAAATTCATCTTTCCCCCATTTGACACCACCTGTCCAGTCGCTATTTTGAGGCGCTGAATCTCATCCCTCACTGTATCATTTAATGCTAAAACAAACAAAAAGTTGTAATTCTGTCAATAGCATAAAAATAGAATGTCATGGATACTCTATTAAAAAGGCTTGTTTATTTAATACTAGCTAAAAATTGGAAAGCTGATTCTTCATTGTTTAATCAGTACAATGAGGGACACGGTCTTAAGAGTGTTTATGCAAGTAGCATTATTGTTTGTGGTGTTGATGTGGCTCATTGAATTTCATTGTCTGGTTTATTCATTACTTGCAACTTTTCTAGTAGTACTAATGGATTCTGGCTTCTCGAATTTCTTAGCAATGGTGCCATACCGAAAAGTTATGTCTAACAATTTATAACAAGGATAAAAATCTGTGAATCTTCAGATTGGGGTTCATTTCTAGCCTACCCCAATTTATTTGGGATTAAAGGCTTTGTTGTTGCTGTTGTTGCTTTTGGATCGAAATCCTTGAATGAGGTATAAACTTCTTTCTTGTTTGCACATGAACCACCTCAATTTTTAATTGTTGTATTCTCAAATGTACCACTTGTGATGCTTCCGGTGAGGGTAAAATTTTCTTTTGCTTGGTTGACATGAACCACCTAAGTCATATTCAAAATAACTCTCCATGCTTATAGAAATAGCACCAAAACATCCTAGCCTCCGTAATTGTAACCACTGGTGTAGTTTGCTAGGTTAACCACCGGTGTTGTTTGCTAAGTTAACGATATATTTTACTCAAATAATCCTAAACTGGTTTCAAGAATAGAATATCAATGAACTGTAGGTCCTGGAAAAGAACTTCAGATACAAAGCATACACTAAACAAACTGTACTATCCTGGAGGTGCACTTCTTGTTCCACGTGGATGCGGTTGAGAAATAAAAGTTTCAGCATGACCTAGATAATGTCAATTTCCTTTTCACTCTGAACCATCAGTAAGAATGAGAGAAACAAAGGAGCAGCAATTCAAAAGACTGTACCATCCTGGAGGCGCACTTGTTGTTCCATGGACTGCAGACGTAGCTTCAGTTCACTATTTTCAGTTGTCAAACCTGTTGTGTCCCTCTGCATGTCATGTTAACAAGCAACCATGCATCAATTACTTGACAAAGGAAAATAGTTAAACACAATCATAGAAAAAAAAATAATGTTTTACCTTTATTTATCCTGATTTTCAAACATTTAGCACAGAATGAAGTACATGAATTACAGTTGAAACACACTTCCTTAATATTTTTTTGGGGTTACTCCTTGTCTTGTTTGGCTTTTGGTTGAAAATTCCAGTAAAGATGCTAGATAATCCAATTTTACAAACTGAGGATTAATTTAAGTGAGGTGCCTTGATTGCTAGGACCAACCATTTCTGTACCATGAGCCAACTTTGTCAATAATCCAACAGTCTGACTTCATGGCAGATAATAAGACTTAATTGAACTGACTCGGGCCTTGATTTACATTAAATTGGTCAATCTGATCAGTTCATTTGCACTTGATTGTGGAGATTACATAAATAAGATGAAGATGGTAGGAAAAAGAAAGAACCTGTAGCATGGTCAGTTGTGCTGAGAGAGTAGTAGCCTCGGTCTGAAGGGTTTGAACTTTCCTCTCCAGTTCAGCGATATATCGCATCTTCCTCTCTTTTGACCTTGCAGCAGACTGCCTATTCGCCCATATCCTGCCACATACGAAACATTCCCTCTTTAACAGGAAAGATAAAAATAAGCATGTTCTTTCAGTACTTTTGTCCTTCATTTGTTTATGTCCAATTCCCTTATTGGGTTTGATTGAGTTAAATTGGTCAAATGAAGATAAGACAGCACAATATCAAGTCATTGAGGCTTATTCACCAATTGGGAGTTCACTAAAACCAGAATGTGTAATTGGATATTCAAAATCCCTTTTAAACCAGCATAAGATCAGTAATTGACGACTACCTCTTGGCCCTCTTCGGATCGACAAGTGCCAGCTCGGCAAGCTTAGCAGCTGACATAGCCTTCTTGGCCTCAGCTGAGCTTTGTCCCTCTGACATGAGCATCTCTGCCTTGATCGAAGATGAAGATGAACCATCCATGGACTGGCTGTGCTGGTGCCTTACCCTCAGTCTGTTGCCACTGCCAGGCAGATCCAATCCCTCTTTCTTGTCCATCTGATTTGACTCCACCTTATCCATGTCCATAAACATGGAGAACAGGTCTTCCTCTGTTTCATCTGACAATGAGGGCCCTTCAACGCCTATCAGACCGAGGTCACTGCCAAACGAGATGTCATCAGGGAGGCTGAGGATCTCTGACTGAGCCCGCCGATGGGCCCCACTACGTGGCGGTGGCCGCTCTGGCATCCTGCTGATGTCATGACTGATGTCATGCCCTCCCGAAGAGGAGGCAGCATCATTTTTCGGCTGCTGGAAATTGGCTCCGGGCGAGCTGAAACCAGGGGCATGCGGGCTTGTGGGAGGAGGGAGGCCTCCAGTTACTGCATTCACCGGTGGCTTGTCTTTCTCCATCTGATCGAATGAGGTACAAAACTATTGCGAGGGCTATCGAGCACCGGACAAATAAAAATCAGTAGAAATATTGAGTGAAAAGAAAAGGACTCGTTTGAGCAGAGATTTAAAATCGATCAGGTGGACTCGGTTTCCAGAAACCCTCAGCGATATCAGAGGAAATCTTAGAAGCGCGGAGATCTGCGCAGCATTTACTCAGTAGATTTGGAGGGGAAGCTTAGAAGGAAAGAGAGGCGGAGAGGAACTTATTAGGAGAGAGAAAAGAGAACAGTGGAAAAATAAAGCGGATTTTCTTGTAAAGGATTCGTGGTCGTGGGATAAGGAAATGGAAAACCGGAGGCATGGAGAATTAAAATAAATTATAAAATTAACCCTTGTAACGAAGAACTACAATGCCTCTTCAGTCTCTCTCTCTACTCTTGTCATTTCTTCAACGATATGTTTTGCTCTTTTCGAATTCAGATGTTCCGTGACGAATTCTATGTTAAGTCAACGATGGATTCTTCACAAAATAGTAATAAATTTAGGATTCATAATAATTTCATAAATTATTTGATGAGATAAAAAATTTATGAATATAATACGGATATAATTTTAAAATAGTTTATTTCATATAATATAAATAAAATATATATTATAATAGTAAAGTTTTAAAAATATATTAGAAATTATTAAATTTTAATTGAAATAATATATAATATATTTTTACTGAATAATTCGTAAATAAAATATTTTTTAATAAAATATACTAAACTGATGAATTATTTGTGAATTAAGGATAGTAATAATCGGATTCCATATACTCATGACAGAAAATGTACAAGAAACCTTATAACAGAGGATCTAGAGCAGCTTTTTTTTTTGTTTTTAAATTTTTAGTTGTTTTAACATGGCATGAGCATTGCGTGGTACCCAGAAGCAGTGGGTTTCCGCGTTATCTGTTGATCTGTTCACCCTCAGTGATGTAATGATCATCTGCACCAGTGCCCGTCTCATTAGATCACCGTCTGTTGCTTTTCGAATCGTCAAAACGATTTTTTTCTAATTAACTAAATTATTCCGAGAGCGGATATATATATATATATACTAGCTATATACCTGCGCATGCAGCAGAATTTTTTATTTAAACATTAAAATATTATAAGATAAAAAAATTCACATTTAATAAAGACTATATTTAATCTTGTATGAGATTTTTGCACAATATGAGTTAATGATTCATGATTTTTATGGCAAGAAAAGTAAATTATTCTAACATATATTATCACAATTAATTTCTTACCAAATATGCACAAGGTTCCTAAATAAAAAAACAAAAATTATGAAAATAATAGTATATAAGAGAAAGAAATGGAGAGAAAAAAAGATGATCAATGGACGCGATCACATACGTTCGATCAACCAACAATAAATATTATCCGTCTAATTGAGGAATAAAATGGGTATAATAAAAATTTACCATGACAAAAAATGGACCATCCAATTCTTAGATGTTTATATAATAGTATATATATATATATATATATACTGTATCGTTGATACAATTATCGATATTAACTTTTAATCGTTCATTACTTAAAATTAAATGGTTTAAAGTTTAAAATTATTTCGATCTATAGTAGAATCTTTTGATATTTCATTATTCATAACTAAGAGTATTTTAAGTGAATAATGAAATTAAAACATTTACATAAATTATATAATTAAATCATTATTATAAATAATGATTTATTCAACTCGAATAATATAGCGATATGATGATGCATCTTAGTACAATAATAATAACAAAAATAAAGTTTTAATTCAAGTAAATTAAGTAGGTTAGAAATGAAATCCAATCATCCTAGTATCTCTCGAATATTTTCCAGTTAATATTTATAATTCAATCTCTAGAAAAACAGGAGACGGAATTGCATATTTTAAGAAAGTGTTTTTTTAGGCTATCTATTCATGTGCACTAGATAATGAATCAACATAAAATCATGATATAAAACAGATTCATTTATATTTTGTTAATGATCAACATACAGAACTCTGCAAATAAACTAAAAAAAACAACACTACAAGTTAATGAATCCAGATTAATTAAGATTCGAGAAATAGTTAAACTTCTATGTTTTCTACTTCCACTAAAGATTTCGTGGACTTGAGTTGGGGGAAGAACGTGCTGTTGCGGTGTTTGGATACTGGATACCGAACTCCAGATTTGTTATTCTTTTCTTATGCACTTAACGAACAAAAAATCATGTTCTTATTACTATTTTTCGATAAAAGAAGACGATAAGTTACCAATTTCCATTTTTTCGGGGAATTCATAAGGAGGCATTACATCCTAATATAACTACTGGCCGGAGCCAGAATTATCAAATAGGGGACGGAATTATAATATATAATTATCGAAAACAATACAAAATATAATAAAGCCAAAAAAATAAATTGGATATCCATTATTAGTAATAATGATAGTATATAAATATTTTTTTAGTTTTGTTTTTATAATTACAATCACTCATTTTAAATTTTTATGTTGTATGATATTTGATGTGGTGGAATGCAATGCAATAAGAAATCACGCTTTCTAATATAATATATTGCAGTATACTAATTATTGACATCAATTCCATCAAATTTAAAATTTCAATCAATATAGTTACATATCACTAACATTATGATTTTAGAAATAAAATAAAAATATATTTTTAATGAAAATATTAAAAAATATATAATTGATTAGCAAATGTATTGGTAGTCAAAAGATATAGATGACTTGAAGAATTTTTAAGAGAATTTTGATTCGAACATAAAAATATGTTTTGGACAATATAACAGTGATTTAGCTTAATTTTCAAAAGTGAGGAGTTAATTAAATATATCAAATAAGAAATATTTTAAAAAGAAAATATTTTTAATGAAAAAATAGTTAATTTGACAGAGAGTAAAATAAAGAAGATCAAAACAAAAAAATTCAATTATGAAAAACAAAATATAAACAGAAGGTAAAAAAATATATAATACTTTATCTTATCAACTTAGAGCTTACTAAAATAATAACTTAAAAATCAACACACAATTAACAACTTAATAATCAACATATATTTTTAATATAGAATGCAATCTATATATATATTACTAAAAATTTAATCAAAAATTATATATTTAATCCCCTCCCTCCCTCCGCCCTAAACAGGCAAGGCACATACCAAAGTGTTGTCAATAATCCCCCAAATAATAACCATCCCTACAAAATACATCATTCATGTCAGCAAAAAAAAAAAAACCCTAGTTTTTCCTTAAAAAAATAACTTGTGGTACCCGAGAACCAACCTTTAATCTAGTGATAAAAGACAACATCCTCTGTGCAGATTTTTTTTATTTTAGTAAATAAAATAAATAAATATAGCAAACTGGTCATCTCTCTCCTCGGTTTTGCACAAATAGCCAGACCCGATCCGGTTTTTTTTTTTTATGTTTGTGTGTTATATTAAAAATAAAACACAACAGTCAGTAGATTGATCTAAAATATTACAACAAAAATTAAAATAAAATTTTATAAAGCCAAATATAAGCACGATTACTTCCAGAATGATAGTGCTTCCAGGTTGAATTAGCCATGACGGGAATTGGTAATTGTTGGTGTCAGAAATCGTAATTGACCGGCATCCCATGCGATCACTTGCTTGCTATTTGTTCATTCAGAAGGCTGGATTACACTCAGTACGTTAGTCCATATTATACCATACAGTATTACATTAACACATGGTCTGGTCATTGGCGTAGTTATGACAATAAACGAGATTGACCAATTTATAATGGTCCGGTCATCAGGCCAGATCCAGCAAAAATCAACAAAGGAAGAAGAAGGAATATACGCATTCCAATGGTTATGGATGAAATGGAGGGTCGTATTAACAGGCTGCCAACTCGAGGTCGAGCTCATTCCAACAGAGCATGATTTAGATTACCAGTGTGTTTATGTTTTTTGTTGTTATATTTACCAGAACAATTGAATTTTAATTATTGTTATAATATTTCAATTTGTTTGACACTATTTTAGAACAATGTATTAATCGTGCTTATATTTGGCTTTATAAAATTTTATTTTAATTTTTGTTGTAATATTTTAGATCAATCTATTGACTGTTGTGTTTTATTTTTAATATAACACACAAACGTAAAAAAAAAATATATTTACCCGGACTCGAGTTTCAAACTCGGGTCTAGCTATTTGTGCAAAACCGAGGAGAGAGATGATCAGTTTGCTATATTTATTTGTTTTATTTACTAAAATAAAAAAAAATCTGCCCTCTGTGTGAGAGGTCGTGGGTTTAAAACCCGGATGAAAGATTCTTATGCACAATTATAAAATTTAAGAGCTTAACTCTTATCTTTCTAATAATAAAAAAAAAACTAGTAACACCTAGGGGTGTCAAACGTTCGTAACGTTGACGAAAATGATATCTTTCGTTAAACGTTTTGTTTAGTGGACGTAAATTTTTTTTTTTTCGTTAAACGTTTTGTGACCTTAACGAAAGAAAAAGTTGTTGCGTTGATCGTTTCGTTTAAACGAGCGTGCAAAACGTTAGAAACGTTAAATTTTTTGATCCGAAACAAATCGCAAAAATCTCTAAATTATCAAGTTAACATTGACAAATTTTGAACAATAGTACAATATATAAGAAGCACAACAGAAATAAACAAATCTCAACTTGCCTGTTGCCATTACATAATACATTTCATCCAAATTCCAAAAGATTAAAGTGCCAGCAAAATACACAACATACCCTAAACTCATAAAGCTCAAAATACATTGCCATTTCGTCCATTTGTCATAAAGCTCAAAATATACAACATACCCTAAACTCAACCCAGATCTCAGCTCTTTTCTCAAAAATTACCAATCTCAGCTCTTTTCTCAAAAATTACCAATCTCAGCCAACTTGGCTAAATATAAAGAGTTCAAAAAACACATTCATCATCACTGAAAATCACTGCTAAGATCTGAGGAGCCAAAGAGACTAATTGCCAGTCTCCAGGCTATAATCTTCTCACAAACCAAGGCAACAAACTATTAAGACAACAATGACAACAATCAAGCTGGCAACAACTACAAAGCAACACTAACATTTAATATAAATGCTACTATTACCGGCCACAAGTTAAAACTTCAAGCTTTCAAGCGCCACATATAGTATCATCTTGTTGCACTTCATCGATGGACGAGACAACATCACCAAATTGTCCACCATTCTCACGAATTAACGGGCATAAGAAGAAATAAATCACATTAGTATTTAATTACATGCATTTATCATATTATTAATGAATTAATGAATGAAATATGAAAATTACCGACTTAGAAGCACGTAACCGAGTCTTGGGCACATATGAGAGCTTGATGCTCTCATCACTTAGAGAACTCCTAACAGGGCTCAAAAGTTCACCAGCGATCGAAAGTGCTCTCGATGCCACTTTGTGGAAATTGGCACACCTAAGATGTCCCTTGCTAACTTAGCAACTACGGGATACCTAGGGCACTTCAATTTCCACCATGACGAATGTCAAAGGCGAGAATCCAAACTATTTTCATCAAGTGGTTCGGTGAGATATTGTTCCAACTCGATTTTATTGGTTCGGTAGTCTTCATACCACTCGAGATAATCTTTTAAACCGACTCTTATATCACTAACATTGTGTGATGCACCGAGCCAACTCTTAGTACATGTCATGTAAAAATACAATCATAAGTATCAACTTGCAAGCAACAAAGAATTCAAGATATAAACTAAGTTCAAGATTACCTCATGTTTTCGGTGAAATTTTATGACTTGGGTCTGTCTTTGCCTCAGTTGTCTTTCTTCGATATTCTTTGAACAAAGAATTCAAGCATGCCTTTATGTTGGTCATGAAGGCTGCACAATCCTCAGGTGCCATCATATTGTAATAGTACTCCACCTTTTGCCATCTTGCACCTAGGATCAAGAACACAAGCCATAGCCAAAAGGGCATTCCCATTTCTCCAATATTTGTCCCACTTGTTAAACATTTCTCTACCCATTCTAGCAACAAATTGATATGAACTTCTTTCCATTTGCTTTATAGTTAGATAAACCTCACAAAACTCAGTAAAGTACAAGTTAAGGGTTGGATACTTGACACCACTTAGTTTAATGGTGGCCTCATAAAATACTTTCAAGTGCCCAACTAAAGCATTAACATGAATCCAATCTTGTTCAGATGGACAGAAAGTATAACCTTTGTCTATGGCAGCATATCTGCTAATGGCACCTTGCAACTGCAATGCTAACTCCAGCATCAAGTAAGTAGAGTTCCATCGTGTCGGGACATCCCATGCTGGCTTCTTTGCTGGGGCCTTAGCCTGATGAAATTAGCACAATTAGTTTCAAGCAAATAAAAGTAGGGATTTGATAAAAAAAAATATGTTTATAGAATTATACCTGAGATGCCGCCAATTTAAAGATGTTGCCATCAACTGGTAGTTGCTTTCTGAACTGAGTTTTACCCAACATTTCCCTTATGGCAGCATCATTAGAAGCAGCATTATCAAGCACCAAACAAAAGACCTTTTTATCTAAATTCCACAATACCAACTTCTCATATATGGCTGTGAAATGTGTTGACCGGTGTGTGGAGAGGGCAAGGGTGTGAAGTTAATAATTCTTTTTCTCAAAGACCCAATTGTCATCAATGTAATGACATGTGAGGGACATGAATCCCCTGTCTTTACTTATTTGGTCCACAAGTCACTTGTGAAACTAAGCTTGCAATCCAACTTACCAAGCAAGTCATACAACTTATATCTTTCCTCTTCATAAATATTAATACAATCTGCTCTAAGTGTATTTCTTGATGGCATTTTAAAGCTAAATTTGCAAGTCCTTTAAAAAAACTTTCAAGAAATGGTGATTGGCAATGTTAAAGGGGTATTCATGTGCAATCACCATTCTTGCTAAGTTTTTCTGCTTCTCATTTGGTCAAATACCCAATTTGAGAGACTTGGCTCATCTCGTTTGTAAATGAAAATAACCAAGTAAATGAACTAGTTTATATCTAATTGTATGATATAAACATTAAGAATTTCAAAGACTAGGCTCTTTGGTGCATTGCCTCACCAACGAGCTTTTTGTAGTGCGTCTGGTCTTTGTCTTTTTCTTGGCATTTTCTTGCAACCTCTATTCATGTGATGCAAAAGTGAACCAGTGCTTCTTGACTGGCCTTGCATATACATCTTTCCACAATAGTTACAAGTTCCAACATAGCTTCCATCTTTCTTCTTTGGACCCTTTGTGAAATGCTTCCACACAATAGAATAATGAACATCTCTGCCATTTTCTTCTTGTGCAGCATCAGGGCCCTCAGTGCCATTAGCAGCATCTTGAATCCTCTGAATTTCATCAGGGGTTTCTCCATGCAAGCCAGCACCCAAGCTATAAACAATCATAATAATTATCATGTGCCAGCAAATATAATGATCAAGTGCCAGCAAACATAATTATCAATCAAGCAATCAAACTGACATAACTTAATATATCATGTTCAAGCAATCAAGTAATGATCAAGTACCAGCAAACATAACTATCAATCAAGCAATCAAACTGGTATAAATTAATCTATCAAGTTCAAACAATCAAGCCAACAAGCAAAGAAAGAGAAAAAAAGAAATTAACTCATCTGAAGACAAATCTTCAAGCTCATCCTCATAGTCAGGACCGTGTGCATTGTCATTCTCGCCTTCCGAACCGGACATGTTTACTTAGATCCGCATGTAAATAAAAAAAGGATTAAAAGATGAGCAAAAAAATCATCACAAACAAACAAATTAAATTACAAGAAGTACCTTCAAGTTGTTAGATAAGTGCCGGTGTGCCACTATGACAACCCTTATTTTCCTCTTCTCCCTTCCTCTCCTTTTTTTTTTCTTCTTTTATTTCGCCATTTTTCTTTCCCTTCAATAGAGACATATATAGCCACGATAATGATTCGGCATGATTGGTCGCCTTTGCTCGAAGTCGAAGAGGTCCTAGTTGACGATCTTCTCACCAGTCTCACTGGAGGAGGAAACGAGGAGTCGAGTAGATGGAGGAGGAAACGAGGAGTCGAGGAGATGAGCGCGTGCGACGGTGCGAGAGAGAGAGGAAAATCTGAAATGAAACGGCGCAGATCTAGGGTTTTCCCTCTTTTTCTTCGCCAAAAAATACCCTGTATAATACCTGATGAAATTTACGTAACTAAACGAAACGTAAATGGCCCATTTCGTTAAACGTTTCGCTGGGCCAACGAAATCAGGCCCAGTTTCGCTACACGTTTCGTTGGGCTAACGAAACCCAAATATCATTGCGTTTCACGTTTCGGAGCGACGAAACGTAACGTGCAAACGTAAATTTTGCGTTGCGTTGCCAGGCCTAGTAACACCCCTTCCTACAAAATACATCATCCATATAACCAAAATGGCAAAGTCAGATAAGCATTCATGCAACAAACACAAACAGTCATAAAGTCAAACATCCAAAATAATAGCCGAGTAAAGCTTGTCAAGCCTTATTTAGCCCAACAAATGTGGTTTCAATTGCATTTTAGGGGTTAAATAGCTGCTCAGTTCGATTTGACACAAGCGCTTATTATATAAAAATTGTGACCAAAATCATTTATTTCTTACCTATTCATTTGCTATCAGCGCAGTTCGTACCATCAGGAGGGAAGTTAGTGTGAATAACATATCTTTTCCTAACAAATGATTTAGTAGTTTAAGTGGTAAATAACTAGAATACTTCTAAGAGGTTATGAATTCAAATCTCCATGGATACAAATTGAAATTTGAAAACCAAATTCTTATCTTTCTATCAAAAAAATTTGAAATTTATTTGGCAAGTTTTTGCGTAGTTTAGAGTGAAATTCGTGAAAGTCACTTGAGAAGCATTATGTGCGCACATAGAAGGAAAAGAGATATGCGTATGCAGTATGCTAGTTCAATTTGATGAAATTTGAATTCGGTTTGCGTAATCAAACAAATCAGAGAAGCGCCTGGATTTATATGTAGACATGTCAATCGACTGTTCTGGAATTCCAAAGCCAAGTGTTATTTGAAACAAAAGTTGACAATTTTTCAATGTATTCCAAAATTTTACTCAATGAGAGCTGCTTAAATTTCAGCAGTTGGTCGACAGAAGATAATTAATTTGTTAACTGTTAGTCTCACCAATCAAGGATTATCTGATGGGATGCACTTTAGCCTGTAACTAAGCAATGCACGCTTAGGGCAATCCAATATTATTTCTCAAATAACAAGACAAGAAATTAAACCTGATTACATATTGTATTTTCTTTGTTTTTGAGCTACATAATCCAAACAAATTCATTTTTTACTCCATTAATTCTTCTCGTCTGTTCTTAGAGGGCGGTCTTCGCCACTCAATCCATTTCTCCTGTATTTAGCCCACTTCAGATTTATTTGATGATATGTGATTTTGGAGTCATGCCACATCAGTAAATAAATAATATCGGTTTGATCAAGAAAATAAATTTCTTTAATACAATCAAATATCTTGTTGAGTATGTTTCCA
This sequence comes from Schoenoplectus tabernaemontani, assembly GCA_037127355.1. Taxonomy (NCBI): domain Eukaryota; kingdom Viridiplantae; phylum Streptophyta; class Magnoliopsida; order Poales; family Cyperaceae; genus Schoenoplectus; species Schoenoplectus tabernaemontani. The sequence continues at coordinate 21,369,653 of CM073739.1, forward strand.
GAGAGGAAAAAAAAAAGCAAGAGAAAAGAGGGGATGAAGATGCATATATGGAGCGAGTATGTTCTAGAATATTCTACCACCTCATATGTTTTTTAATTTGTTTGAAATAAAAAAATAAGATCAAACTATATATCTCACTAATTATAAATATGTAGAAAAAATTTCATTTGAATTTCAAACATACGAAAACTTCACCCCAGCAAAAAGCAAGTGCCGATATAATTTTAGTTGGATTCTTGAATTAACGATATATAACTTTTACGATCACTATTCTCATAGAATTAACATTAAGTAATAAACACCATTAAAAACTTAGTGTTTCTCTCCCTTTCCAATTTTTAGACAATGCAAAGACTTTAATAATAATAATTATTAAATTAATATTATTAAAAATAAGAGTGAGAATCGTAAAATTTCGAATATATGAATTGCAGCGCGCCACTGCCAGTGGCGTGCTTCATTATTTTTATGAAACGCGTCACTAACAGTGACGTATTTGTTTCTTATATATACAAAATACGCAGCGCCTCTCCATCTCACTTGCGCGAGGTTTGGACGAAACGCGTCACTAACATTATTTTTATGAAACGCGCCACTGTCCGTGCCACTGGCAGTGACGCGCTGTCATTCGTATATTTAAAATTTTACGATTCTCACTCTTATTTTTAATAATATTAATTTAGTAATAATTATTAATAATAAAAACTGCAAAGACTTCAACGTCGAAATATGCTGCACCGCAATCTGTTTAGCAGATATCAAATTCTTTTTGTCCCCTCATATATTAACACAATTTTAGGCATCAATACGAGTTATAAAACACTAACACGAGCTAGTATTTCTACTAACAGCTGAACACAACAATACACCGTTCTTTGTCACATTACATATATAAGAGTGCGAAATAACCATCAGAAGATGTAGTGCGGCTTGTCCAGCAAAAAGGGAGCCACTCTAACTTCGAACTCCCTCCCTTCAGGCTTGCTCAACCTGAAGAAGTAAATTAATAAAACAAGTGAACATTATTATATCAAGAAACAAATCGAAGAAACTTGTCATAGTGTCACATAATGTGTCTAAATTAAAAATAATACATGTCAAATTGTTAATGAATGCTACATGGAGAAGTACCTGCCAGGAACAAAAGTGAAAGAACCCTCAATGGATCCCGGTACTGCTGGTATAGTTGTGCAGCTTTCATAGACAAATTCCTCCATGCCAGGAAGTAGCAGTGGATACTGCAAGCGAAATACGGAAGAAAAAAGGAAAAGATTATTTTCTTGTTCCCATGATAAGAAGAACAAGATACTAGAAATGTGATTGAAAAAAAAAATTACATTTCCAATAACAGCTTCTCCTCTTACATCATCCATAATGATTTCTCCTGACCTGATAATCCAGTGGCGGGACCGCAATTGACAGGAAGAGTAGTATGCACCATCTAGCATACAACCTTGTGGAAGTAGAGATATGCGTATCGAGTATGCAAACAGATACCTGTCAGTGTCAGGCCCTTCTGCACCAGGGTTTGAGCCTTCTGGTACTAGCACAGCAGATGCCCGTACCTGCTCGATGCACCACATTCACCCCAAAAATATTTTATAAACTAAGTTTTTTTTTTTTAAATGGAGAGGGCAACTTCACCTGATGATACATGACCAATGTACCCAATCAATGACACCTTAGGCAGAAACCAGCAAGATCGTTTTGTTCATAGTTTTGGAGGGTATAATAATGATCAACCTAATGGTTACGACCAACTATATATATAAAATATCACACACAGTCAATTAGGTAAAATAGCTTTCGACTTGTAGTTATGTTAAATTCAATATTTTGTAATATCACACTTTGTTTATACTTAATGATGAATATATTTCAGTTTTTGTTATGACTATGCTACGCAAAGTTAATTCTAACACATAATAAAGGACTATATGATTCAACTTGTAATTACTCAACACCAGAACACTTGGCCACAAAAGAATAGTAGAAGTTAAATTCCATATCTTTGTATCAATCAGAGTTATGATTGATTCTGATTCTTACAGTATGGAAATACACCTTCAGAAAAATTGTCACAACTGTCCTACCCTTTTTAGACCTAGAATTATCATTTATCAATGTATCTGAAAATCAAACCAAAACGAAGATTGTATGAATCAACAGTAGCACATACCTTCACACCATTTGTCACAGCTGTCGAGCACAAAGGAGGGGCCTCGGGAAATAAGCTCATACTATTGTACTTCCGCAAAACTCTAGTACCAATCACTCCACTTTGCAACCGTCTCAGATGCTCCTCCAACCAAACCATGAGCCCATCTTGCAGCGTATCAGCACCATCACCAAGCTTGATCAATGACTCAGGGACACATGGCATCAACTCGCCATCAGTGACCATGTTCTGAGTTCCTACATAAAGCTGGCCTCTGTTGCAATCCAGAAAAAACAACTTGCGCAAATTGAGAGAGGTCGCAATTGTGACAACATCCATTCTCTCCATGAAATCCAAATCCCCAGAAACATGCTTGGTTGTTGTTACAACTTGCTCAAGTGGTAACAAGTGGACATTTACAAAATGCCTATAAAACTCATACCCTCCTATGATTCCATAAGTAAGACCTTCTATTTTAGGACTGTTTGTCAACTTACGCTGGCCGTTACAGATTCTGTACAGAATCCTTGTGGGAAGTGGCAAGTTGATACCCAGAGTTCTCTCAGTTAGTTTGATTTGGTTTTCAGAAGCTCCCCTGTTTAAAGTGTTGAGTGCTTCAGGGAAGTTTGCAGCCAACCAGTTTCGCATTGAAGTCCAGAAACTTCTAGCTCGTTTAACTAGCTCAATGGGGTACATTTTGAAAGATTTAACCCATGCTGTATATGCCTCCTGCAAGAAATTTACGAGGAAAAAAAGAAAAGAAAAAAGTTTAGATAGACACTTGATGCATCAGAGAACATTGAAAATCTCAACCAAATACTTCACAAGAGGAACTTGTTCATAAAGCGAGCAATAACATTTGTGTTTGTGAGGTTTTTCAATAATAAGAAACCCTGACATTTCTGCAGTTAGAGGAGTCATATATATAATGTACAAAATTTGAGAAGCCAAATAAAAGAATAATAAAGAGAAAAAGAACCTTGAAGGATGGGAGACGGTTTCCATCAGGATCAACAGGTTCTGACAGATTGAAATCCTTGGCACAGAAGCGGCTCCACACGGTGTCATCCGATGCAGCAGTTCGCAGCCTTGTGCTGGCACAGCCAAGGACAGCAGCATCCTTTGCACCAATTCGGTACACAATCATCTCCAGTATCAACCCCTCCATTCCCTCCAGTCCCCCGCTGGTCGCCATTGCACGACACTACCTTTCACCAAAGCAAAGTCAAAGAGATTCAAGGACTGTTACGTACTTACAAATTCCTGAGACCAGATAATGATAAATGAAATACGACACCAGCTTCTTTCTCCATTCAGATACAAGAAAGAGAGATCTCAGATGTTGATATCAATTTATCTTAGTAATTAGAAGCAACAACGTGATTAGTGATTACAAAATTGGGCGTTCAATTGAGGCTCTAAGATGAAGGGATAGATGACTCAATTACCCGGTGTAATGCGAAAGCAGCGAGCTGAGCGTCTCACTCGTATCTAGGGTTTCACTGTGGCTCGAGACGAGGAAAGCAAAATATTATTGCGGGAGTGCGAGAAAATGGGAGAGTGAGTCGCAACTCTGACTCTGAAGGGAGACGCAGACGCTGCCAGCCTGCCACGAGGGATGCTTGGGATTTTCTCTTTCTTTTTCTTTCTTTTTCTTTGTTAATGTGCTGCTTCCGGGCTACATCCTAACTCTAACCCGTCCGATCCAATCGCAACGGTCAGATTTTAAGAAAATGAGAACCTGACAGGAACGTAGGCGGCCTTTACCACAGGAACAGGATAAACGCAGCAGTGACTACCGAGTACTGATTGCTGATTGGTCCCCATAATAATGAACATATAGCATGTTTTAAGTTGCCGGGACCCGTTAGTTCGGGATGTAAACGGATATTGTTTTATTCTATTCGCATTTGTTATAATTTAATTTTTGATATACGGATTGGAGTACAAATCAGATATTCAATGTATATCAACTGCAGATAAAAAATGGAATTAATATATTTTATATATTAAATAAAAATAATATATATCATTTTAAATAATTATATACTATTTTTTTATCCAATCATTAATTATAAAAATTAAATATTAATGTAAAAGTTAAATATTAATAATTATTTTATTAGTAATTCAAATGTATCAATGAATATGTCAGAAATTAGACATAAAATTAATTGAATTTGTAATGTAAACTAAAATCTAATAAAAATATATATAATGGAAATTTTTCGAAATAGTCCAAACTCATATGAAGACAACTGAAATTGTTTATGGTCTTGGTCGGACATGAGTTTTTATATAGAAAATTTATAAGAAGTTTAAATAAGAATGAAAATTTGAAGTTTTAATTTGAATATGTGACTGTTGCAGAAGTGCTCGGTAATAGTACTGGATACAGTTCCTCTAGAATGTCTTTTTTTCGACAACAATTATTTTAACAAAATAAATATTGCATCCTCTTCTACGAAATATCTTATTCTATACTATTAGGGACCTAACTGCAAAGTGAGGAGGATCTAAAATGAAATATTCTTTCTAACTCGTTTTTATTTCATCATCATTATAATTTATTCTGATTTTCTTTTACTCATATTCGTCTTCATTCACATCTCTTTCATTTTTTTTGGTGCAAATCTTTCATTCACTTTCACATTCTCTCGATGTTATGGAACACTATTTGTGTTTTGCAAGTACGCAGCAGTTGTTACACATCACATTTTCTGTGTTTTGCTAAACGGGTCACGAAATAAAAGGAATATCAATTTCATGTTTATATACATGACATATATTATCATGATTTGGCTCGACAATATTGAACTTTATTAAATAAACAAAAAGGAATTAATAAAAAAGAGAAGAAAATTGTAGACACGTTGTTTGCCTTAGTTATACCTTAAATGTATATTAATTTTCATATAGTTGAAGTCATCAAACAATATTAGATATATAATTTTTGTAAACTTGAGTGCTTAAATTGTTTTCTAAACGTTGGGATTGAAGTTCCCGTGGGCTTTTTTTTAGTTCCAAAACGATTAAAGTGGACACTTAACTATTTTTCTGAAAAAAAGGTCATATGTTTGGATCACATAATGGCACAACTGTTCAAGATGAATACTGATCCAAACAACAAAATTGCTATTCGGTATAGCTCAGAACTATTATGTGTGAAGTATGTAATAGCGAATTAGTCTCCGTTGAGGTTAGAAAAAAAAATATGTTAAAATTAAAAGGCCACCTACTTTTTTTTTTTCAATTTATTTCTCCTGCCTTATTTTTCTTTGTTATCTCCAGAGACGAGAAAAGTAACTTCACCTTGATCAACATTCTCTGACCACATCAAAAAAGTATTTTAAATTTTTAATCATCCGATACAATGAAACAGTCTAAAATTATATTCCAATTCATAGCAGAGTTCCCCTAAATAGCTAATCCATTATGAACTCTTTCTATTATCTTCTCTAAATTTTTTCCCCATTAAACTTCGGTTTATTACCGAATTTAAGCGTGTTTCTTGTTCAGTACTATGATATCCATTTGATATAAGAAATTAGGTTGCAGATTCCTCGAAAATCAGAAACTATTTTCTTTCATGGGAGAACTCAAATTCATTCTTCCATCAAGAAAATTGCTCATGAAATTCTCAATTCACACGAAACATGGGTTCCTAATACAATTGATGTTTCTTCATAGTAAAATTTTAGAGGAAATTAGTTTCAGCCACCTCAAAAAAAAAATAAAACTAGCAAAATTTCATCTTAAAATTTAAACTCTCTCCTATGCCATTTCAAACACATTTAATTAATTGATTATTTTTATATAATTTTTATACACCTCTAACTAAAAAACCACTATATTTTAAAATATATTTCTGTAATTTTCAAAATATCTCTTTCTCTTTTCTCTTCAAACCAAGGCTTCAGTCTCCCAGACTGAGCCTTACAAGAATGAAAGCAATCTAACACAGCATCAAGAAAGGACACTCCAAAAAGACTCTCCAAAATCAGACGTAAGATTATAAAATTAATTAATAGTAATCCAAAAATTTGGAAAAAAAAATACTCATCTACGTTATTATTATACATGATAATGTGAAAATAGTAATTATTTTTTGAAATTACATTGCAAAATTAATAAAATATTAGTTATTTCAAATCTAATTATTTATGATTATATAAAAATAAATATAAAAATCATAATAATTGAGCTCATTTAAAACTCGATTTAAGCTCGAGTACGAACTAATTTAGCTCGATTTTAATTCAATTTATTTTAGTTCGATTTAGTTTGAGATGGATTCAGTTCACTCATTTACGCCCCTACCTTAGAAAGAAATCCCTTACTTCACTAGCAGGGAAAACGAAAAAAAAAAAAAACGTTGGGGTCAAATGCATAAGGCTTTTTGGATATATAATTCCCACCGATTCAACCTCCTTCCTATCATTCTAGGCATGCTTGAACTGGCCCCAGATCAAAAAGCATTGGAGCAGGTCGTGTTGATCAATCCATTCACCCAGAGCATGGTGGTTCTACACGGCGATGATGGTATACTCTCGGTGATGCTTAGCAGCGCTGTGAAGTCAAAAGAGAAAAGAGAAAGGGCTATTTTGGAAATTATATAAATTATTTTGAATTTTTTTAATTAGAGATGTATACAAATTATGTAAATATGAAAAAAATAACTAATTAAATATATTTTTGAGTGGTATGGAAGAAAAATTTAAATCTTGAGATTATATTTTGTTAATTTTAGAGTTCTAAAATATCATGCATCTAATTTCCTCTAAATTTTATCACTTCACAATTCACATACTCGTACTGCAACGGCCCACATTTGGCAGATTAAAGCACCTACTAAAGTGCGTGTTTTTGGATGGCTAGTGTTAGTGTGTTACCTAACTATTTAATTTGTAACCTCAAAAAAGAATATTTACTTTGTTTGACAGGAGAAAATGAGGTAAAGAAAATAATAATAACCAAGGAAAAACGACTGCAAGTCGGCTTAACTAATCCTTCTAACACATCAGCCTGAAGCCTCCATCGCCCAAAATCCTAGAGCTTTTGTAATCCATCACCTCGTTTTTTATTTCATTCATTGTGCAAACAATGGTGTGTCACGTGTATCGTCGTGAAACCGTACAAATTAACATATTTTTTGCAAATAATTTAGTAGTTCAAATAGTAACTAGCTAGAATGATTTTTAAGAAATTATGAATTCAGATTCTCATATACATAAAATGAAATTTATGAAATAAACTCTTATTTTTTTGTCAAAAAAAAATCTTCTTCAAATAGTAAGGTTTATCAACTTCTTTTTTAATGATTGTTGCTTCGTTTTCAAATATATAGTCTGGTTTTAATTCAATGCATTCCTAAAACTATTGCATTGGAGAACCAGTCTTTGATCTAGTGATCAAAGACAACACTCTCTGAGTGGGAGGTTGTGGGTTCGATACCCAGATGTAAGTTTTTATGGACAATTATGAAATTTGAAAATTATGAAATTTGAGAGCTTGACTCTTATCTTTCCGATCAAAAAAAAACTATTGCATTGATTCAAACGTCGTCCTTCTTTTTTTTTAAAAAAAAATAGAGTTTTAGTGCGCAATGTCACGCTCAATGCCACATCAGCATAGTGCCATAGTGTACATTGCAAGATTGCCTTGTCAGGATAATATCAACAATAAGATGTAAACTTGAGTGTGCTATATTATAAACGCACAACGCATAATGTACAATTTTGTGCATCACGGAGTTTTGTACTGGAATAATCAGATCAAACAGGCATGCCACCAGATATTGCAGGTAATTAACAACACTAAACTTAAGAATGCAAATTGATTTCTTTCCTTTATAAATTAATGAAATTACAACTTATGAAAATAATAGTTTGTCACAATGCACAAGAAAAAAGGTGCAAAAAGATTAGAAAGGGTGGACATTTTCCTTCGGTTCCAGTCTCATCCCCATTTCGAGCTCGTATTATTCTTTCTTTACATTTATATACAAGTAAAATAGAAAGTCTAACAAAAACTTCGTTTGGTTTTGTATCCTCTGGTTTTACATGGTCTTGTATCATCTATGGTTCTATCTTGTCCTCTGACATACTATTAGAAGACAAATGCGGCTTTACCGATTTATCAAGGGTACAATGCCATCTTTCATGTAATGATTCTGAAATCCATGCTATGCTAAATAACATCAGCAATGTAGACAACACCGCCATTGCTGCCCATGTCATGTGTGCATACTTATTGAGCGGTTCACATTGATTGAGAAGAATTTCTGAAAAAGCATCTTTCACCAATTGACAGTTGACCAGCCTTTCCATACCAGGAAAAACATCTAGTATATTCTGAATTGAGTTCGTGTATACTTGGATTTTACTGTAATCACTTGCAGATAGAATATATTTCGCTTGTGTACAGTCCGTTTCATCTGTTTCTAAGCATGCATATCTCCTCAATGCCTTCAAAAAGCATTATTCCGTCATATTACTATTCAAAATGTGTTCTGCACTGATCATATTCTTTATTTCATTAATTGTTTCCATGTGTTACTTAATTCTTTCCCAATTTAGCATTAGTTTGAAAATTAGATATTATATAGACGTGACTATAAGTACCTGAGGGATATCTCCAATCTTGATGGTACTTGAAGAACAATTATCAGGCTGATACAGATAACCTGGTGGTCCTGAAAAAGGGTTGCAGACATATTCCAAATCTGGCATATCTGATGTTCTTACAGTAGAGATCTCTGCGTTCACCTATGATACAATATAGACATCACTACTTTGCTTTCAAGGTAAAAAACAATTTATGTTGCATAATTAGTGCGTCGGTAGTAGGGGTGGCAAGGATTATAAAGGGTATTTAGCTGCATGTTTACGATCCAATGGGGGGAAATCTAATTGAGGGAGCTGAAGATAAGCAAGACTTATACAGACAAATAAACAATAAATAAATAATTAAAGAAATGAAATGTAATGCCTCTTCACATCTCTAGTGTTGCTATTACCAATTAATTTTTTTGAATGAATATTACCTGATTAATTAAGCTGTGAATTCCTGTTCCGACATCTTCCAGCATATTATTTGCCGAATCAGAGCATGGAAGGATGGATCCTAAGCTGCTGTTTTGTGGATTTAGCTGGTATTCATCAAGAGCTAAACATGTATCACCTGAAAACCTGATCAACAATTTAGCTTCCCAATTATAACAGTGAATTACTGAACTACAATCTGGTTAAGTTATTGGGAATTGATAGGCTTTGCATATACTTTTACCATGTAAATCCTCACAAAGACCATAACAGGCATTTTGTTTCTGGCTTTTCATCTATAATATAATCATGCTAATTTTCCCTTATTTTATTTCTTTTACTTCTCTCAATTTTGTTTCTTTCCTCTTTATTTTCAGAAGGAAGAGGAGGTAGGGGTAGTGGTGAAAATACAACAAAATGTTACTTTTGATCATCTGGTACCAAACTGGCTAGGATCAGTACTATATGACACATACAGTGTAGTATTTTTTTTTTCAGTTGTGGATAGATGTACTCACTCAGCAAGGAAGAAATAAAGGGCGACGTATATCCAAAAGAGGGATGTAAATATCCAGCAGACAACTATTATCCTGTTGCAGAGATTTTTGTTAAATATTCATGTCGAAGAAATTCCTTTAGGAAAATGACAAATGCTTGGTGCATTAGGCTAGCTGCTATTATGGAACTTGATGAGTGTTTTTTTAGACTTACGAGGAAAATAACAGCTTCAGCTTTAGAGATCTCGCCACTGCAATGAATGTGCAAAAGTTAATAGTTGAACCACATAGTGTATGATTAAGTATGATTTCCATGTACTGATCCTGTAATTAATTGGACTTACCTAGAAAAGTGAGAGCAGCAATTACGTTCAAGAGTACAAAGACAATCGTTACAACTTCCCTGAAAAATTTGCATCGCCCTAATTAGACAATAGGGAACAAACTTGAAATGATACGAAAAGAAAAGAGTATCTTTTCAGGTCTATAAAATATGAAGATGTAAAGTGAACCTAAGAAAATCTAGATAAAAAATTTTGTGGGGGTTATTACAAATCTGAAACAACCAAATTCCATTGCGGTAAAAATTCAATAATGATATAATAACAAATGCAAGTTTGGAATTTGCTTAAGGTATCATCTCTATGATATTGATGGACTACCATTGTTCTTGTAAGAAGGCGCTGATATTATATTCAAGAGCTTATTTCCTTATCAAATAGAAGTCAGAATGACAGCAAAAGGGAAATTTCTACAAAGTTGCATTGAAACATATAACAAGCTCTGTAAAAATTAAAGAAATAAAAACATGAATAAAGTGAATCTTAATCATTTCTTACAAAATGTTGATTCCTCTATTAACAAGGCGCATGCTATTCTCGGCCTTCATTTCTATATTGGTCGCCTCTTCACTGAGACTTTGCGCAGTTGAATTGAGATCAATTGAATTAGCAAGACCACCATACAGGTGGGTTAAATTTTGCATGGATTCTATAGCCCTTGTTACATTATGCAAAGTTTGTGAGGCTTCTATTGCAGTTTGAGAAATTATTTTTCTAATTGATTGTGCTCTTGAGTGGAATCTTGAACTGCCTGTGAGTGCAACTGCAGATGTAACTCTACAAAATGAAATGCAAACATAAATGAATAAAAATTTGATTTTGAAGCAGTAAAAAAAAAGTTTGATTTTGGTCACTCCAGTTCTGATCTAAGAGCATGGTGTGATGCATACTAGCACCGACTGCCTGACAGGACTTCTCATACTGATGTCAAGGGATGTAAATAGTGCTGAATCCTTTGTATTTTATGAATATGGACCAGTATAAATTAGGTTCCTGATCTAGAGTAGCAGAGAGTTAAATAACTTACATAGTGAAAAGTAGAAACAAAATGCCCAAAAATGTAAACCAAAATCGGGCATTTGTGGAGCAAGAATATTTTATGTTCTCTATTCTTTTCTTTCTGGTGAAGAAAATGCTGGAGATAGCAAGAATGATGCCTCCAATAGGCCATAATGCTGCAAGAAAGTATCCGTATTCGCCTGTAAATATGGTTGACTGGAAAAAGCAAATTGACAAAAATATTAAAAATCAGATCATCTGATTGTATGATTCTATGTCCTTGAATGGATTAGATAAGATAACTGCTCAATTTAAGAAGGGTCAGGAGCTGACCCGATGCCCTTTGGACAACGATTGCTCCAAAGGTATCAATTTTAGTAATTATATGGAGACAATTAATCCTCTTTAAAACAGAGAATTTAAGTTGTTTTTTTCCCTGTCGCTTCAGAAAATGGAGATACTTTTAAGAGTTTACTCAAATGAAGATGCTTTTAAGAGTTTACTCAAATGAAATAATTGTAGTCTTGTTTTTAATTATTGTTTAGAGTTTTAAGTCAACCTTAATTAATAGTTAACATCTAACAATCTACGCACTTCCGAATATGGATAAAATTGATTTACATTTTTTTTCAAAACTGGAAAACATACATGTATTTTGAGAAACAAATTAAGATCATAAATAACTATATATATAACTATATATATAGAGAGAGAAAGAGTCCGATTATGGTGTTTTGCAAAGCACAGAGGCATTGTGTGCTTTGCACTCTAATTTCAAGTCAGAAATAATCGATCCGAACCGTTGAATTTAATTTTCATATCAAAATTTATTAATAAACCAAATTTTAAATTTTTTAAATTTATTTGCTATTTTTTCTGATGAGAAAAAATGACTTGATCTGAGAATTCTGATTCATCCAAAAATGACGGTTTTCCTCCTATCCAAAAAAATAGCAAATAAATTACAAGAAATATAAAATTTGGTTTACAAATAAAATTTAATATGGAGATTAAATTGAGCAGTTTGGATCAATCATTTCTGACTTAAAATTAATAATAGAGCGCAAAACACACAACGTTATTGTACTTTGCAAAGCACCATAGCCTAATTTTATATATTTCAACGGAGTCAAATTCTTTGTAACTTATAATGGAGTTAGATAATGTTTATCTTCATTTCTTTGTCAACTAGAGTGGAACAAACAAAAATAAAGCTGTATTTTCTCTAAAAGGAGTATCCCGATTTGCAATTTTCCTATCTGTGTTCATCGCCTGAATCAGACGATAGAGAAATCATTTGGATAGCAAAAATGGTCAAAAGGCTTCGGACCTATTCCCAACCCATTTAAAAAAGAGAGGCGTTTAAAATAATAAGAAGGCCGAAAGGGACTAAAGGGCCGAGCAGTTTGAAGAGTAATCATATTTTAAAGAGACAAACCCTGATTGGAATAAGCAAGATAAAAACAAAGAACAAACTATGATATTTTCCCTAGTGAGAGGTGAAAAAAGAAAAATCTAATTGAGATGTTTTCACACTCAGGGACCCACTTCACACTTTCCGTTAATGTATGTCTTATATATGATATGTTACAATAAGATTAGTTAGATTGGTCTTAATCTTAAAGTCTTTTTCTTAAATTATGTGGGGCCCGGTTTAAAATACTCCATGATGTTTGACACATTAGATGGATATTGTATATGTTTAATTTATTGTGCCATCATTATGAAACTCTGTGTGTGAGAGAGAGAGAGAGAAAAGGGGAAGAAAGAATTACAGTCCAATAATGGCTATTTGTGATATTGTATCCTCCTCTGTATTTCTTAAAATTATCAAGCGGGTCAATCCTCTCTGTCCTAATTGATAAAACAGTGCTCCTTGAATCTGAATACAAATCCATCAAAATCCTATTTGAAGCTGAATTTAGCAAAAAAATAAAAAAAAAAAAATTAGTTAAACAAAGGTGATAAATAGTTCAATCATTTATTACTACATCATAAGCATTAATTCTTCTTTACAACTACAATTCCATAAGTTCACAATTTTGCATTCATATACATTTCATTTAAGAAATCGCATATATAACACGATGGATATTTCATAAAAAAATACAATGAAATATAATGTAATGGTGCAACGTCTCTCCTTCTTTATATTTATTTATTTATTTATTATTTGGTCAGAACCGTCTCTACTATACTGGAAGCTGTTTTGCAAATAGAGCACCAAAATTTCATATATTAACTTATACAGTTCCTTAAAAAATATGAAAACAATTATAATGCATAATTGCAATGAAGTATGGTATACCTAGCCTGTGAGACACAACTTGTCCAGCATTCACACTTGAGACTGTCATGAGAAAACAGAGCAGCAACAGAATTTCATCTTTTCTTTTGGACCCCATCTTGTAGTTCTGATACTGAAAAATATTCAAACCATGAACATTTAGTTTCATTATCCAAATGTGTTCATATCAAAATCATTTACTAATTGAAAGTGGGATTCTCTGGGTACTGTTCATATGTTAAACTCATAAATCATAATACATTCTTTCAATTACAAAACGGTCCTGTCTGTTAATAGGTGTGTAATTAACATCCATTAGTTAAGATGTCACCTTCCCAGAACACCATATTCAAGTACAAATATTAAAACAGCAAAAGAGAAAGGGGAACGATGTGATAATTTGAAAATAGACACTCACCATGAAGGCCATGCATGCAGTATATGTATTCCCAATTAAGGCAGCTTTGTTCTCCTTCAAACATAGAAAATAGAAGGAACACCTCACCAGCTTCTCTTCAAATCAGAGGCTTTCCAATCAGACCAAACAAGCAGTCAAGCTCTTCTTTGTTTCCATTCATGACTCAAATTAACTTTTATATACAATATGTTGCCGTGTCAAACAGATCCTTCTTTCTCTCTTTAATACCAATCCATCTCTATAAAAGGGAGAGGAGAGAGTGGGTAGATAGATTTTATTTATAGATTATTGTAAAAGAGAAGCTGAAAAGGGTAAAGCATGCTTTTCTTGTGGAGTGGGGAAATGCATCTGCACCGATCGGAAGCACCAAATCCACTCAACCAAGGAAAGAATTTAAATTTCAAAAGCTTTATCAGTTTCAAATTACTTAGATAAAAAAAAAAGGGGCTGGCTTTGGAGCTCGTGGGAAGACTTTCGACTTAAGGTTCCATGCCTCCATGCGACGTGTGAAACCCGGTGCCAAAAAGAAAGAAAGAAAAAGGGCTATAAAAGCAAAACGACTGGATTTGCTCCTGTTTTTCTAGTTTGGTTAGCTTCCCCCACAATCCTGAGCGGTGTTTCGAGTCTAGGGACAAAAATGCATTAAAGTGCAAACTTTGTGGCTCCTTATATAACAATATATTTGAACATATTGATAGTTCTCCTTTGCAAACAAAGAAGTCAAATGTATTTCGTCATTATGCCCCATTAGATATAAAATATGTGTCCCCATAGTCCATAGAAGCAGAGAAGCACAACGTATCATGATTTTGCATAAAACAGGTTAATTATATGATATATGACCAAGGAAATTGGAGAAAGAGCTCAGCTAAATGTTGTCGGGGGCAATTATAAAACTCAGACTCGTAAATAAAAAAATTCAACATGTATAAATAAAAGCATGGCTTTATTGACTTCGAAAAAAATTATATAATTTTATTATTTTTCTAATATAATTTTTTATTTTCTGAGTATTTATGTATGAATATATGACAGATCTGACTTTATTAATGGATAAACTAACGCATAATTATTCCCGACAAAATAGATTTTTTTCGCTAAAAAATGGAAAAAGAATGTATCGCTGTGCTTCAGAAGAAAAAAATAATTACGTCAACAACCTAAAATATATTGTGGCGCGACAGGAACTTCCTGAAGTTTCTGCTTTGAAAAAAAACTAAACCCCTAAAAGAACTTTTCCAAACTGTAATTAACCCTAGTAATTATTGGTAGTAAAAATGATAGAAGTATTATATATATATATATATATAACGCGGGTATATATATATATATATATATATATATATATATATATATATATATATATATATATACTAGCTGTGTACCCGCGTGTTGCAGCGAATTTTTTTTATTTAGATATAAAATAATATCACATGATAATATGTACGTCATTCTAATATGGAAAAGATCAATAAATACAAGATCAATTACATATACTATATCAAATATAATCTCATATGATTTTTCTCAACCTTTAATTTTCTTCCTCTTATATGGAAAAGAAATGGAGAGGAATAGAAAATAATGGATGCTATCGTGTTCGTCTGATTAGTCAAAATTAATATAAATCATTAGATGAGGTGTATTTTAGGATATAAAAAATTTGAAGGAAATGATAAAAATGGACTTGTTCAATTCTTAGTTGCTTTATATAATAGTATAGATATAAATAGATCCTCATTTTGTTATTCTCGTCATAAAATTTGTACTTTTATTAGTTTTTCAGCGAATTATTTTCTCTTGTGGAAGATAAGAAACATGTTTAGGGGTGTCAATGGGTTAGGTTCGTGTCAAGTTATTATTATTTTTGTTGGCCCTAGGGTGGTGATATTTAAAGGCTAAAATAGTGTAAGATATGTAAAGAACATAAGGTAAAAATGTATAAACCGATTTGAGACTTAGTGTTCAAGTGTAATGGCAGCGGAATATAATTTAATTCAATTCAATTCTCACAAGAATATATCAATCAAAGAAATGAAAGAAAAAAAAGATCAAATAAGAAACAAGATGTAACGAAGTTCGGCTTACAATGCCTATGTCTCGGGACCCTCAACCTCTAACAATTGAGATTGAACCGAAATACTAAAAAATAGCTTTATACTTGTAGAACTTGATCCCTTATACAAAAATGAACTGTCAACCCTATCGGTAACAAAAATGACAACACACTCAAAAAAGATGAGTGACAATACACTCAAGAAAGATGAGCACTACAACTCAAAATAATTTATAAGGAAAGTAGATCACGAAAGATCAAATTGGGAGAATGGAGAAAAAGCTAGATTGAGATTAAACAAGGATTTAGCTAATTGAGTGTTTATATCTCTTGGTTTATCTCTCACACTTTGTATATGGTTAGTAAGCTCTCAAAAAATTATGTTTTAGCTAGATGGAACAAAAATAAATTAGTGAGAGAGGTGATACTTTTAAAATAGATTTTGAAACAGATAAAGAAACTATTTTCGGCGTGAATCATTATAACGATTTGAGAATTATTATAACGGCTTAGAAAGAATAACCGTTGGATCTGATTAAGCTGAATCGTTAATAACAATTTAATTAATCATTAACGATTTGTCAAAATATTACAACGATTACTGAACCGTTACACAATGATACGCTCTGACTCGTTGAGAAATTTTCTATCTTAGAATATTTTTAGTATTGAGATGAACCGTTATAACGATTACTGAATCGTTATAATGATTTGCTGGGCAGAAATATTTTTCTTTGTTGTTTAAGCTCAATTTATTTTAACCAATTCAACTCAGTTTGAGTCTAACTATACCTAGGCCTAATGTAGTCTTGATTAAGCTCATGTATTCCATAATTAGTCTTGGATTTTAATCCCTGCATAAAACTCAAACAAGATAAATAATAAAATTTAAGGTTGTTTTGTAAATTGACAAATAAAAAAAAGTGTTTAGTACAATAATTTTATTATTTTTTTCCGACTTGATTACATTCGAGTCAAAAAAATCTTGTCCCATACCCGCCCCGACTATGTTACGGATCGACCCGACTCCACCCGTGTAAATTAATTAATCAATTATTAATTATTTTAAGTAATTTATAATTAAACATAATTAATATATAATTAATGTATATTTAAGATTTAATTATTACTAAATCATAAAATTACTTCAAAAAACATAATTAATGGGGTCAAAAAAATTAGATTCATATCGACCCATTTATTTTTAGATTATATCGAGTCGGGACGGATTCAAATCGGATCGGGTTAACCCGACCAATCCGATCAATAATTAACACCCCTACACTCATACGACGTGTACATGTGAGAGATGCTATAGAGTTTTGCAAATTGAGCATGAGAGGGCTGGTACTTTGGACTTAAATATTGAAAATCAAAGTCCAAATGATCGGTCTAAGCCATGTTAACGCAATATGCATATTAAAGTCTCACGGAGTATCAAAATTATTATTTTAAAATTTTCTTACTATTTTTTTTTGGATTTTCAAAAAATAACTCTAAATAATTTACAACTAAAACAAGATTATCTTTTAAAATCAAAATAAATAGTAAAATAAACTTCAAAAATAATAAAATTTTATGTATTCTAAAATTAAATATGTTTATTTATGTTCAATTACTTTGACTTTAATTTTTGTGATATGTGTCCAAAATACTAATTCTCTTATACTTTGTAAAGCACCATAATCTAATTATATATTTATATATGTAAATATATAGTTAGTGTTGCAAAGTAAAATGGGGATTTTACTTGTACTTTGGACCCTTATCATGAAAACTGAACCTCGAATTATCTATCCAAGTCATATATATATATATATATATAGTATTAATAAAACTAATGTAATTCTAGAAGCACAGAGCTATTTCGTGATTCAGATTAAAAAATATATTAAATCATTTTTAGATTTTAATTTATCATGTTTATCAAATTATTTATATAAACATTTTATAGGATACAAAAATTTTGAGTGTTTTGAGTTTTCTAAGTCATTGATTTTAAATTTTGAGACTGATGTACAAATATAAGTATTTTATTATTATTTTTAGAATTAATTTTTTAAAAATTGAAAACATTAACTTAGAAAATTCAAGACATCCCAAATTTTTGTATACAAAATTTAATAAGTATGATAAATAAAAAATTAGAGATGATTTGATATATTTTTTGAGTTAGTAGTACGGAAGGGTTTCGTGCTCTTAAGAATATGTTAGCTTTACTATATATATATGAGTAAAACTAATATGCTCCTAGGAGCACGGAGTCCCTCCGTGATACTAGCCAAAAAAAATATCAAATAATTTTTAAATTTTGATTTATCACTCTCATTAAATTCTTCATATTGAAATCTTATAGGGTACAAAAATTTAGGGTGTTTTGAGTTTTTAAGTCACTTTTTTAATTTTTGAAAATCAATTCTAATAATAATAATAAAATATTTAATGTTTGTATATTATTTTCAAAAATTAAAAAGAGCGACTTAAAAAACTCGAAACACCTCAAATTTTTGAACCCCATAAGATTTCAATATGAAGAATTTAATGAGAGTGATAAATCAAAGTTTAGAGATCATTTGATATATTTTTTGAGTTAGAATTACGGAGGGCTCCGTGCTCCTAGGAGCACACTAGTCTTATTTTATATATATATAGAGAGAGAGAGATTGTCTATTGTGTCTATTGTGCTTCTAGTAGCACTTTGGCCGAAACACTATCAGTTCAAATTTTATTTTTTTATGCTCAAAATTTTAATTTAAATAGCTCAATAAAATCTTTATATCATAATCTTAGGGAGTGTTTGGCACCCAATGGAATAGCAAAAAGTTGGAATAGAATAGCTATTCCGACGAATTAATTTGCCAAACGAATTTTAGACTAAGTAGAAGAGTGCATAATAGTGCTAATCCGGTATACCAACTTATAGGTGGAATATCGGATTAG
The DNA here is from genome assembly GCA_037127355.1 of Schoenoplectus tabernaemontani. Taxonomy (NCBI): domain Eukaryota; kingdom Viridiplantae; phylum Streptophyta; class Magnoliopsida; order Poales; family Cyperaceae; genus Schoenoplectus; species Schoenoplectus tabernaemontani. Next base: position 21,388,392 of record CM073739.1, read on the forward strand.
CTCTCGTCGGATTAGCGATTATTGTTTAATTATATTATATTATATTATTATATTATGATTATGATTAAGATTTAGTATTATTATATTATTATATTATATTTATGATTATAATTTATTATTATATTAATATTATCATTATTATTATTTATTATTATTATTATTATCATTATATTATTATTATTAAATTATCATTATCATTATTGTTATTATATTATCGTTACCATTAGTATTATTATATTATTTATTATTATTATTATAAATATAATTTTAATATTATATTATTATATTATGAATATAAATATAATTATTTTATTATTATGATCAAGATTATTTATTATTATATTATTATATTATGATGATTATAATTATGATTATTATTATTTATTATTATTTTATTATGTTGTATTATATTATTATATGTTGATTATAGTGATGATTAATTTATTATTATATTATTATAATTATAATTATTTATAATTATTTTTATGATTATGATTATATTTTTATTATTATATTATTATGATTATGATTATGGTTATATTATTATGATTATGACTATAATTATTATTATCATGATTATGATTATGATTATTATATTATAATTATAATTATATTATTAAAATTATGATTACTTATTATTATATTATTATAATTATGATTGTAATTATAATTTTTTATTATTATATTACTATATTATGATTATGCTTATATTTTTATTATATTACTATTATAATATTATTATTTATTATGATTATTTTTTATTACTTTATTATTATTTTATTATGTTGTATTATATTATTATATGTTGATTATAGTTATGATTAATTTATTATTATATTATTATAATTATAATTATTTATAATTATTTTTATGATTATGATTATATTTTTATTATTATATTATTATGATTATGATTATGGTTATAGTATTATGATTATGACTATAATTATTATTATCATGATTATGATTATGATTATTATATTATTCAAATTATGATTACTTATTATTATATTATTATAATTATGATTGTAATTATAATTTTTCATTATTATATTACTATATTATGATTATGTTTATATTTGTATTATATTATTATTATAATATTATTATTTATTATGATTATTTTTTATTACTTTATTATTATTATTATCTTTATTATTATTTTACTATTATTATTATTATCATCATCATTATTAGTATCATAATTATTCATATTTTAACTATTCTGAGTAACAACTGCCAGACGATATTTTCGTTCTTCCGAATAGTCAAGAATACCACTCTTCTACCACTCTTCTACAACTCTTCTACCACTCTTCCAAAAAAAATACTATTCTATCACTCTTCCAAAATTACCACTCTTCCAAAGCTATTCCTTGATTTGCCAAACTGACTCTTATATAATACTAATTTTTATCGTGTTTGGAATTAATTTACTATACTTAATAATTTTTGAAAGATAGCCCTAAAATAATAAAATAATAATAAAATTTATATGTCAAAAATGTTTACTTTATAAAAATCATTAAGTATAGTAAATTAACTCCAAGCACGATAATAATTAGTATTATATATATATATATAGTTTATTTATTGTGCTTCCGATATCACTTTAGTTGGAAAACTAATAGTGTTACATTATTAGCTGAAATATATGAAAATTAAGTACGTAAAAAATATATAATTGCCTCAAAATTATAATTAGAATAATTCGAATCAGGTGCAATTATCAAATTAGAAGTCTGTCGAATCAGGTCAAAATTTTTTTGCCGCAATAAATTGAATTCTATGCAAGAAGCCAAGTACCAGTTATAGTTATTAACTGCCAAAAAAACTAAGATAACTTGAGCGGGCTTGGAGCATAACTTGTCCCTTGAGGAGAATGATCAGCTCTACTTGGAAGAGACATAGACCAGCTTCAGATCAACTCTTTTATAATTTTCTTGTCAGATGGTATTTAATAAAGGCAGGAAAGAAATGAAGACAAATGTGAAAAGAATATTTATGAGAGAGAGACGCATTTTGTTGTGTACTCAACGAGTAATGAAAAAAAAATCCTGAACGTTACTATCAAAGTCCTGACAATATATATGCTGGTCCCAGAAAAAATATATATACATAAAGACAAAAGCATCATGTTAGCAAAAGTGAGGCGATAGCAATAGCATCAAATCTATTTTAATATCAGAGAATTTGAACCATAGATTTAGAATAGCTTTTCTCCTTGTGAAGTGATATAAGTTTGAATTTTAGCAAGACCACAGTTTAAAAAAATTAATTGATGTTAGAATTAACAAAAAGGTGTATTAGAGATTTTATTTAAGCATGAGCAAATATTATTTTGAAGGGAACGGATAGACAGATAACAAAATTAATATGAACTTTATTATTCATGTTAGAGTTAATTATTTATATTAATGAATTTAACATTAAATAGTTTAGACTCTCATCTTTATCTCAAAAAAAGTCACTTAATGTAATAATCAACAAATACAGAACTTCAAATTATCTTACATATAATATTATAATGTTATGTTGCGCATCATTCATGTAATGTTCAGGTCGAGATTTAAACTTGATTTTTGAAAATTGTCAAGATTTTCAAATAAAATTGTCAAGTGACTTACCCCGATTTTTATTAATTAATCAAATAAATATCCAAAATTAAATTTATAAGAAATAAAAGATATAATTCGGAATATATGCAGGCTGGGGAATTATGTACCGGCCCATGGCCACAGAAATTGATGAAGCTAAACGCGTTGTGCTGGTATTAAATACTATTAATAAGATTCACCGCCCCATCCTTCTCTGTTTGACTCTTTGAAAAACGAGGAGAGTAAATATTGTTGACAGGGGCCAGCAAAAAGACAATTGAAATAAATAATAAAATATTGCTATTCTACTGCACTGCACCTAAAAGTGACAGCTAATAAACAATTTGAAAAAGTAACATCAGAACGATTGAAATAAATAATAAAAAAAATTATGCTAGAATGAAGTAGGTGCTATTGTGGCCTCATGGGGAGCACCAACAAAAAATATTGAGTCCGGTGTTTTGAAAATATAAGGGACGGAGTTCTAATTACCGATCTCTATGAAGGGCCGCTATATCCAGGTGAAAATTTTGAGAAAAAAAACACCATCTGGTTAATTGGCCAGAGTATGATTAGAGTTTGTTTGACAATGCATGGAATAGTAAAAAATAAGAATAGAATTGTTATTTTGACAATTGTGAAAAAAATACCGATTTCTATAGTATACTGGATTAGTTTTTATCGGAATAGCGATTATTATTTAATTATATTGTATTATATTATTATATTATGATTATGATTATAATTTATTGTTATGTTAATATTATGTTTATTATTTATTATTATTATATTATTTAATTATAATAATAATATTATTATATTATTAAATTATCATTATCATTATTATTATTATATTATCATCACTATTAGTATTATTATATTATATTATTATGTTATTATAATGATTGTTATTATTATATATTATCATCACGGTTAGTAATATAATATTATTTATTTTATTATTATTTATTATTATTATATTATAATAAATATGATTTTAGTATTATATTATTATATTATGAATATAAATATGATTATTTTATTATTATATTATTATTATATTATTATTATTAATATTATCATTATACTATTTATTTATTATCATCATCATTGTTAGTATCATAATTATTCATATTTTAACTATTCTGATTAATAACTATCAAACGATATTTTCACTCTTCTGAATAGTCAAAAATATCATTTTTTATCACTTTTTCAAAAAGACACTATTCTATCACTCTTCCAAAACTATTTCTTAATTTGCCAAACGAACCCTTTGGAGTATGGCTAAAGAGTATAGGGTGGTTGGGGTGTTTTAAATTTAGAATATATAAATATTATTTTTCTCTGTAAATAATATTGAAAATATAATTATATTAATGAATATAGTCTTTGGCAATCTATTATCTCCTTCATATATAACACTCCATCTTCTCACTTTTCAGCTTTTTGGAAATCTGTTACATTTGTATCTCATCTTATAGTATTAAGGGCTAAAAGGATAGTGAAAAATAGGTATACTATTAACTTCTAGTTAGATAATTGGCATATCGATTATCCTTTGTCTCTTATGTTCTCTCATATTTATGCCAAGACTAAGTTTTCTTTTATGTCCCTTAGTGTGGTTTGGAATGATGGGCATATCAAACTTTAATCTCACTAGAGGTGTAAATAATGCTATGTGTCATGAAAAATCTCAAATTTTTGTTGTTCTTAATACTTTATAGTTTTCTCAAGATAATGACTCCACCATATGGCTTTGGGAGTTTACTGATTGTTATACAATTAAGTCTATGTATAATTTTTATGTTTTGGGGTATTACAATCCCTTTGCCTCAATCATTTTGGACACTTAGAATTTCATTAAAACATAAATTATTTTTTTGGATGGCTTTACATAATGAGATTTTGACTAGAGATAATTTGCTAAAAAAAAATTGGACAGGAAATTCATGATGTGTATTTTGTACATGCCCTGAGTCAGTGAACCATATTTTCTTTTATTGTCCATTAATAATAGAATTTTGGTCTAAAGTACTTACTAATCATCCTCAACAAAACACTATTATTGTTACTTTCTTGTTGGAATTTTGTACTTCTTATTTATCATTATCTAACTTTCAATATTGAAGAACTCTATAAACAGCTACTACATGGGTCATTTGGTTTACCATTTGTAAACTATCGGTTGAGCTTGACTTGTATTGACTAACTGCTTTCACAAAGTAATGAAAGTCGGCACTATTATTGATGCTTTTTCTTTTCAAAAAAATAAAAGGCCACTATTTTGAAATCCGCCCTTAATTTATATTGAAAGAAAAAAGTATTTTTAGGGTCGGTGAACGTAGTACCGACCTTTCTATAATTCAAATTAGACTTAATTTTTTTTGTACATTTAATTCTGGATATTTGTTTGATTAATTAAAAAAAGTCGGGTGATTTACCTCTCTAAAGTTTACATGATAATTTATACGTAAATGCTTGAAAATAAAAAAAAATGTCCTCCGTATGAGGGTTTGTAATTTTCAAATACAGCTAAAATTTTTCCTATAAGTATGTAAAATTTTATCTTTAAACCAGTTGGGAAATATTGCTGCTAGAAATTCTAAGTGCGAATAAAAAATGATCGGGTAACGGGTCTAGACAAAAATGAAATAAATTCAAAATGGAGAAAATTAATATTTACGCGGCCTTTGACGCAAACTCTAAAACAATTTTTAAGTGGTAGCTAAGCGTGCAATACCGAATAGTTCCCGATAACATCAACACATTTATTTTTCCATCTTAAAAAACTTCGTTTTCAAAAAAAAAAAAAAAAAAAAAAAGGAAGTGGCAAGGCACCCGCGCTTTCATTGCTTCGGACTTCCGAGAGGCAAAGTATCCACTATCCACAAATCATCTCATGTATTTTGAAGGGTAAAAAAAAGTTTGTTTCGCTGTTTTGCATTGAAATAAAATAAAACAGGCCTTGAAAATGGCCTATATTATAAGCATTTCCGGCCCAATAAAACAGGACCGAAAGCAATCTGCACCCGTGGGTTTGGTCAATATAAACCTCCTGAGCATCCTCTTTTCTTTCTTTGCTTTTCTAAATGATTTTCTTTCCATTTTGTTTTGGGTACCAGTAAATTATTATCCCTTAATAGGATCCTTTATATTCTAATTCTTTTTCCTTTTTTTTGTTCTAAAAAATACATCAAATATTAAATACACAAATATTTTATAACAAATTAACACAATATGAAAGTCATATTTCAAGTCGTATGATCATTAAACAAAAGATCATACGCGATAAACTTATCATGTAAAGTGCTTGTAATTTTGCATTATATAAAAAGGACGCATCATGTCATATGACTGTAATAAGTTGTGTCATGTGTGTTACGTCTATTGATGATCGTTTTTTAGACAAAACACCTGTCATTTTTCATTGCTTTTCGGAAAATCAGACAAATATAACATAGTTCATACATAAAGTAAAAAGTTTGTTAAACCTAATAGAACATAATAAAACCCAACTAAAAGTTCATTACAGTAGCAATAACATGAAATAACTATTCCTCAATAAAAGTAATGAGTCCAACCTCCCGACAAATACGCTCCAAATGATTTTGTTGCCATGTCCATATATTAAAAAGATGTTAAATCTTTAACACAAAGTTACTAAAATAAAAAGGAGCTAAATTGGTAAAAGATCAATCTATTTCTATCACTTCATCGGACCCAATATATAATCACAACAACCGAAAGAGCAATGATCTTGTATACTATATCCCCACCAAATGCCCTGTCGATTCCATCTATTGATGATTGTATTAAATGAGAGCACAACACTCATAAATAGTTCATTTTTTATCTATAAACATATATTTTATAAATAATTTGTCAGTTTAATATATAATATATTTTTTATCAAAAAATATTTTATTAGCGAATTATTCATAAAAAATATATTATATATTATTTTAAATAAAAAAAAATATATTTTTAATATATATTAAAAAAATTTAATATTACTTTATTTATATTAAATGAAATAAACTATTCTCGTGGGTCCGACTAGAAAAAACAAAACGCTAAATCAAATATAGCACGTGAAATCTGGAACACATTACAACTTGTGGGGTCCGGGTGTTTGTATTCATGAATGTAAATATGTAATCAGTGAGAAGTTTTTGAAGACATAAGAGAATCAAGATAATAAGAGATAGACTATCGTATATGCATAACATATACTTTAAAAAATATTTTATTATCTTTATAGTTTTGATTTATAATGTTTAATATATTATTTGTATTAAGTTTTATGGGATATCTCAATTTATTTAAAATTAAAGATTTTGTTGTTGTTGTAAGTCTTATAGGATATAATTTTTTTTTCTATTTTTTAAGTATTTATTTCAGATTTTTAAAATGATCTATTTTCATAAACAAATATTATAAATATATGGGATATAATTTTTTATCTATTTTTAGATATTTATTTCAGATTTTTTAAATGATCTATTACTATATACAAAAATTATTAATATTTTAGAGCAACTTTTGAAATTCTGAAAAATAGTTAAAAAAACTCTAAAATTATAAAAATTTGTATCCTACATTCCTACATAGTTTTAATATAAAAATTTATTGAGCATATAAATCAAAATTTTATAATTATAATATATCTTTTTCAAACATATAATATAAATATTTTTATAATAATCTATCTCATATATTCTTATGTTCTTTTAGGAGCTTAAATATATATCATATTTGAGGATCGAACTATCAAAATTATCCATCATAATAAATATGAAAATTGATCTGACGACATCGATCTCCTCCTAACTGAAAACACATCGAAGAACTATCATTACAACATTAGAATTTCAACTAGCCATAATTAGGCTGCAAACAAATTGAATTCGATCGAACTAGTTAGTGTTTGAGTTTAATTTGAAATTAATTTAAACTAAATCAACTTGAACTAAATCCAACTCGAACTTAAATCAAACTCTAGTTGAGATCAATTATTTAAGTTCTTACATTTATTTTCATATTATCTTTACTCTTTATAAAAAAAATTGAAAAAAACGATCTGAAATATCCATCTGTCATTCAAAAAATATTGACCGTTGATCAAACTGACACTTTATCTCAGTTGTTCGTTAAAAAAATATAACTATTCAGATATCAAGCCCAAATGGCCCATAATTGTTCTCCCCCCATAACATTTTTCTCTTCCCCATAGCTCTCTTCGATCTCTCACATCGCCTTCTCCTCCCATGGCACGTGTGCCATCTTCCCAGTCGGCAACGGCTCTTCGATCATCCACCCTGCCTCTTTGACTCCCCAATCTGCTCAGCACATCCTCTCTCAATAGGTGGTCTCCCAAAGCGTGTTGTCCTCGAGCAATGCCTTAGAAGATTGATTGAATCAAGTTGTTAAGCACCAACTGATACAAAATCTCTTTGCCGCTAGATCCATTATGCCAAGTCGATTTAATCCTCTATAAATACTGGTATCAAACCTCTATTATAAGTTATAACATTTCTCATAATTCGGGAACTCTCATATAATTCGAGAACTCTCATGAGTCTCAACTTAGGGAAAGGGCACGGTTTTAAAATTTTCATTTAGGGTTATATAGTTTCTGTTAATCACACCTAGGTATCTTCTATTTTGAGTTATCTAGGGAAGTTGATTTTTGATTTATTCGATAGTTAGTCCTTTACTACTTGTGTTGTCATTCTATTTCTTTTTGATCTAGGTCTGCTATATGATTTTATATTTTTGTAACATGTTAATTCTATTTGGCCTCTCTAATATTGGTGCTGATGATGGGGATTACTGAAATTGCCTAAACTAGCAGGATCTGATCATGAGACCCAATTTGGTACCTGATTGTATTTTAAATCAAGTTGTGTTCAGATGCGGCCAGTTCATACATGGAGCTTATATGTTACTTTCATATTTGTTCTTTTATAGGAAAAAAATATTAGATTACTCTCCCCTGAGATTATTGTTGCTTCAAGGATGTCTTGTTGTATGTAGTGCAGAAGAAAATATTTATTTATTTTTTAATTTGATATGCTAATTGTGATTGATGTTTTTCCTTCAATACCCTTATACACTGGTATATATTTGACCTTTCTAGAATTCCTTTTAATACTTATATAAATTGACTTGTCTAAAAAATATATTGAATTCAGAGGTACTTTCTATAAATTTTGGGATTTATCATTATCATAGTGTTATGATGCATGATTTGAATACTGTAACTACACCGTAAGGTTAAGGATAATTATGATGCATGGCTGTGATTAATGTGTCAAGTTTTGCTAATAATGTTAATTTTTTTAATATTACCAATTATGCTTATGTTCAAAGTGAAGAGATTTTCAATATCTATTAGAATAGTTGGCTAGATAATCAAACAATGTGAACAAGAAACAACAAAAAGAAAGGCCACTAGTTCAAATTAGACTCTGATCAAGAGGATCAGCAAATGATAATCATTAAATCGTGTTCAGAGGAGCAATGTAAAGATAATGAGTTGTTTTAATGTGCTCTATACTCTATTAATTGAAACAATTGAAGTCCATGAAACTTATATATGTGAAAGTCTAGATCAACCTTCTGATAGATTTCAAGGTCTGTAATTTATATATCTTGGCAGGTTCAACAATGTACATCTTTAATATTCATGCAAATTTTGTAAAGTTATCATTTTTTATTTTTATACTTTTGTTTATATATCTTTAATATTAAAGATTCATTATCTTTCATGACATACACAATAAATTTTGTACAATGTTTCAATGATGTGCTTGTGTTTTATTACTGATATGACAAATGTCCTGAATTCAAGCAACTTGTTCCTCTTGAAATATTTTTTTTTGCTGATATAAGCAGAAAAAATCATTAATTGTTTAAACCAAGGAAAGTTATACTCCAGTTCAATATACCCTCCTTGATTTACTGATACATGGTGGCATGATGCACAACATTCTTTTGTAATGTGATAGCTGAAAGTTTTTGTGCCTTGTTTTTTTTGAAATTCGGATTTTCTAGCCCGATTTTTTTTAGGGGGGGGGGGAGTCCCATGGGCTTGGGATCATTTTTGGTTCCAAGGCACTTTTTGACCATTAGATTAATATCTAATCACTAATCTTGATGCAACTGATTTTCAATCCTATACTTTACTCCAATCTCAATGTTAATCCAAAGGTTAAAACATGCCTTGGAACCAAAAATAGTTATTAATTAACAAAATTCCTCAAGTTAGGTATTAATTAACAAATGTTATTTTTAAGAAAATATAACAAATATTGGTCATTAAACCTCGAATATCTTTGTTATCATTTTTCTTATGTTAGGTAAATAAAAATATATATTGAAGAATATTTTATTGAGAGGTATCAGATTTACACAGCAGGTTAGCAAAAATATTGAAATATTTGTAGATCAGCAATAAAGTTTAGGGTATAGTAATAATTTAATTAATATTGAGTGATAAAATAAAGCTCTATTATTATTTATGGATTCATCGTAATAAATAGATAAACAATTATTTTTCAGAAGTGATAATTTGCACATTAACAATTGTTGAAGTAATTAAGTATAACACTTTTGTGTATAGACAATAATAAATTAAATATTGATAATTTTTTGAGTGTTTAATTCTTACATGAACAAAATCAAAATATCAATTCTTTTATGCGTCGTTAGAGGAAGTAATATACATCAGGTCAAATTATTTTTTATATAAGATCATAACTTTTGAGATTCAACATAATTGAGATAGAAATAAAAGAAATATACCGGCTTCTGCATGGTTCACGAAGATTCAACAGACAATGTGTTACATTGTACGGTGTTGTGCAGCAGAAATGAGGGATCCCGTTGCATGGTACGGGCTGATTACTAGGAATAAATAATTAAAGCTAAAATAATTAATATTTTATTAATTTTATATTAAAATTTGAGAAAAAATAACTAATCGTTATACATTTAATAATATCATATTAATTTTATAAAAAAAATATATTATTATTAAATAGTTAAATATATATAAATAATTACATATCGAACTCAAATTAGTTCATTAAAAAAATTATTGAACTGAATTCAAAACGAAATGACAAAAAAATTAATTAAATAAACTAAACTCAAAGTAAAATCGAATTAAATACCGAACAAATTACGAATTATAAATATTTGTTGCATGCCAGCTACACCTCCGTTGAGTAACACAGAAGTTCCCAAAAGTAATAAGAGTTGGGCTATGGTGTTATGCATAGCACGGATCGCCCCCCGTGCTATGGATTAGTTCTTCATTTTTAAAATTTAAATGGTTGATCAGAACCATACAAAATAATTTTCATATGAATATCTCGATGTAGATTATATTTTATATTTTTTTTTTAGAATTTTTTTACTATTTTTTAAGATAGTTAGAAAATCACTTGATTTAGTTATTATGAACCATTCAAAATAGACGATTTTCTATCTATCTTAAAAAATAGCAAAAAAATTCTAAAAAATATAAAATTTGGTCTACGTCGAGATATTCATACGAAAATCATTTTGTATAGTTGGATCGACTATTTACACTTTAATGATGAAGAACTGATTCATAACACGGAGGCGATCTGTGCTATGCATAGCACCATAGTCCAACTCAAAGTAATAAATGTGAATAAAACTGAGATGAATTCAGTCTGTTTTAGTGCGATCACATCACTACAGATACAGTCTGACCGCCGCGATCTCTCTATAATCGCTCTGCTCGTGCGCACACTCCGTTCCAAGTTCGTTATGGAGCCGCACTGCCCAATTAAAACATTATATTCAGATTTTTTTAATTAATTATTTGAATAATCATATTTTTAATAATAAAAATAATTAAATTAAAATTTTAAAAATATAAATTACAGTGCGTCATTGTTAAGTAATATTTTGCAAACATGTCATTTAAAAACGTCTTTAATTTTTTTAATTTACAGTTGTTTTATAAAAAAAAAACACAACCGCACCAATGGAAATGATGTGTTCTCCCACTAACGCATCTCCCATTTAACTTGTTTTAAAAAAGTTGATGAAAATATAAAAAAAAAAAATGTCATTCGCAGTGATGTCTTTGCTTTCATACGTCAGTCCGACTGGCGTATTTGCACAGCGTCACTGACAATAACGCACTGTCATTTATATTTTTAAAATTTTAATTTAATCACTTCTATTATCGTATTTTTTAAAATTTAAAAAATCTGCATTATATTTGTTCCTTTGCTTCTTTCTTGGTGGCATGCTGGCGATGCTGCCCCCCTTTCAACCTCTCTGCCTCTTTCATTGAATCTTTTCTATTGAATAACTCGAACGCGACATTGAAATATTATCACACCTGTACTTTTCTTCTACCAAAAAAATCCCATTGCCGAGAGCACAAAGGCGGTTTTTGATATTAAACTAGCCGCGAAACTGAAATACCGCGTGCTGTAGCGGGTTTCAAGCTGATTTTTCTGATTCTCGAATCAAGATGATTCATCTCCTCTCTCTTTCTTTCTTCTCTATCGCTCTCTATATCTGAGCTAGGTTTTCTAACCTTTTTGCCCCAATTTGCCGAGAGGCAATTGATGTTTTGACACTTATTTCACTTGTAGGAGGCGACAAGCTCGCAAATGCATTGGGTCGTCTCCAGGATTGCATCAATCCTGTTCTGAGCATGAGAGAAAAGCCAATTTCATGATAGTTCGAACTTTAGGATCTTATTTCTAAGCTTAGATGGATGTATTCTTGCTGTTTGATGATGTTGGGAGCCCGATACCAGATGATCCATTTACTCTCTCAGTCTCTTCTAAGTCTTGATGAGTACTCTGACCTTTCTACTGGGTCCATGGCGGATCTAGTCTTGTCTTCCATGAGCTACCCGGCTTATCACCAGGTACACACAAATCAGTGTCCATCGCCAGTCCAAGATACCATCTCCACAAATTTATCAAGCTCAAGTGAAATAACTGAAAACGAAGTAGCCATTTTGCAGCATAAACCCCCTTCAAATCAACTTGCCTTGATACCCAGACCAATTGATCATGTTTCTCTTCATGAGAGAATGATGAAAGCACTCTCTCTTCTTAAAGAGACGTCAGAAGCCAGTATACTAGCCCAATTATGGATGCCAATTAAACATGGTGCCAACTGTTTATTAACCATCTCTGACCAGTCTTATCTCTTTCATCATAACCTTGCTGCATACCATGAGGTCTCTAGAAGGTTCACTTTTGCTGCTAAGGATACACTAGGTCTGCACCCTGGCTTACCAGGTCAGGTATATATTTCTGGGTTGCCTTAGTGGACCCCAAATGTACTTTACTATAGGAAATTTGAGTATTTGAGAGCTGATTATGCAGCAAACCATGAGGTTCGTGGATCTCTTGCTGTACCAGTGTTTGGTACCAATGGAGGTTCATGTTGTGCTGTGATGGAGATTATCACAACTAAAGAGAAATCTGATTTTGACCATGAAATGGATAGTGTTTGTATGGCCTTGCAGGTTTGTACTTGTTTGCTAAAAAATTTGGAAGATACATGCATACGATAAAATTACCATTGTTTTATTAACTGCATATTTGAGATCACAATTGTTTTATTTACAGTCGGTGAGTTTGAGGACTGTTAAAGCAAAACAACAAACCCATCTTCAGGTTTTGTTGTTGCTCTTTACTTTAATATTTGATTTTGCATTTAATTGAAAAATGGAATGAACTCTAGTAGTGAAAATTTGTTCATTAAACTAGTTATAATCATGTAACTTTTTGAAAGTGTTCTTTTATTATTGGTCCTGGCCAGACTAGAATTATTTCAGTAGTGACATGTACTAGTACCAGAATATACACACGTTTGTATCAAAATACTTAAAATTGCAACAACATAAGGTGAATGTGTACTGCTTTCTATATCAGATTAATCATGATTAAAAAACAATTGAAAAAATAAATTTGTAACAAAAAGAAGTTCTAACGATTTGAGAGTTTAGCAATGTCAAGAAAATTATTTCCTAAACTACAATTTCTATTAATTTTATAATTCAACGAAGAACCAAAAGGCTGCATATATTGAAATATCGCAGCTGCTAGAAACACTGTGCCAAGCCCACTCACTCCCTCTTGCTTTGACATGGGTTTCACTGACAATCAATGACAAGATCATACTCACAGTGCATTAGCCTTCATGCTATGTTTACACAACAAACATGTGTGGGTTCCTCTGTACTTGCACGGAGACCTGTCTGGCAGAAGGCCAGGGGATGGCCAGTCGGGCTCTCTGGTCAAACCGCCCATTTTCTCCCCTGATGTTTGTGATCTCAATATCCTTGAGTACCCTTTGGCCCACCATGCACGGAAGTATGGATTGCGTGCTGCTGTTGCAATTCGGCTCAGGAGCTCACATACTGGGGATCACGATTACATTTTGGAGTTGTTTGTCCCAGTTGATTGTTGTGCAGCTCATGAGCAACATATGCTCTTGAATAGTTTGTCTGCGACAATGCAGAGGTTGTGCAGGAGTCTCAGGACATTGTCGGATGGTGAGATACAAACTGGGGTAGGTACTGCCATGTCAAAATCTGATATCTCAAATGATTATTTCAATGTTGGAGCTGAGCCTGGGAGACTGAGCGGGAATGTTATGTCAACTTTGGAGTTTGAGCAGAAGGGAAATGTGAAGCAAGAGGATATGGGCCCATGATGAAGGTATATTGCCAATTGTCTTCCATATTTGTGAACTTCAAATGTACTGTGTAAGTGTTTCAAGATCTGTGTGGGTTGTAGAGAGTCATATTTTTTATGACCCAATTTTCAATCCTTTCCTCAAGAGAAAACCGGCAAGAAGAGATCCAATAGTTTGTATATTGATCTTTTCCCCGAGTTATTAAATTTAGGCGGTCAGTTAGCCATAAGATTTTTTCCATCAAATGGGAATATATTTTAGCTGATAATTACTCTCTCCCCTGGTACCAGCGGCTGTTTTATGCTTCTATTGGACCGAAACTTTTGCTTGAAGTAGATGTAGAGGCACCTAGATAATTGACTTCAGTTGATTTTGAAGTCCAATGCAGCTCAAATTCCTTTCAGCGAAAAAATTTAAGATCTGACATGTAAAAATTGATAACTAAGAAGTTATTCTGATCATGCACAACAGCTAAAGACGAGTTTCACAAGCCGTCTTGAGATAAGGAGAAGCACTGGAGACGAGTATAAGCTTGAATACACTCCGCCAATACTTTTCAGGTAGTCTCAAAGATGCTGCAAAGAGCATTGGGGGTGAGTTTCCATTTGTAAGTTCATTATAAGCTCTTATTAAAAGAATGTACTGCAACTCTTAATCTTTAGAAATGATTGTTCGTCTTTTCCTGTTGGAGTTTGTCCGACAACTTTAAAAAGGATGTGCCGACAACATGGGATATCAAGATGGCCTTATCGCAAGATAAACAAGGTAAACCGTTCTTTGAAGAAAATTCAAAACATGATAAAATCAGTTGATGGTCTTGAGGGGACACTAAATTATGACCCAGCAACTGGATCCCTGATCACAGGTATGCCTTCCCCTAAAAATACTGTGCCCTTAACCTGTGAACCCAGCAAAGGCGACCTGTTATTTCCCTTTGCAGCTCACAGCAACTTGCAATGCATACCAACTTTTCCAAAATTAGAACCTGATTTCTCTCCCATGTATGGAACCCCTTGTAAAACTCCGCATCTATGTTCAAATCACTACTACGAGAAAGATCAGTAGCAGAAAAAGATGCCCCGTCTTCAGTATGACTGAGAGTGGAAATGGAAGTGCCTCAAGTCATCCAAGTTCTAATCAAACTATGGAACCTAATACTTGTTTGACCTCTGGAGGTATCTCAGGCCTTGTGGTAAAGGCTACATACAAACACAATACTGTTAGGTTCAAACTGCAGCCAAATTCAGGATACAGCTATGTGTTGGAAGAAGTATCAAGGAGGTTCAAGCTGCCTATCGAGGTGTTTCATTTGAAATATAAAGATGATGATGAGGAATGGGTGGTGCTGCTTGTGACTCTGATTTGCAAGTGTACATTGAAATGACACAACATGCCAATTTGCATTTTATCAAACTACAAGTTCTTGACGTTCACTTTAGTGAGGGGTAGTTCATGTGGCAGTAGTCCTTGGCTTGCAGGGCTGTGAATG
The DNA here is from genome assembly GCA_037127355.1 of Schoenoplectus tabernaemontani. Taxonomy (NCBI): domain Eukaryota; kingdom Viridiplantae; phylum Streptophyta; class Magnoliopsida; order Poales; family Cyperaceae; genus Schoenoplectus; species Schoenoplectus tabernaemontani. The sequence continues at coordinate 21,404,190 of CM073739.1, forward strand.
TGAAGTATTCTTCTGAGTTTAGTTTTTTTTTTCCTCTCACTGTATAATATACATAATAGATGTAGAATTAGTGTGCTAGGAGATAATTTCACCAATAGTTGTTTCACATATTGTTCCATCTTCTTCCCTGTATAGCAATATAGCATTATGGGTTGTTTTCATGTTGTTTTGACCTTTTCCCCTGTAATGTTTTTGTTGTGAATATAGCAATCTGCTTTCTCCCTTTAATTTTATTACCGGTTGATTATTCGCTATTATGCTTCTGCATAGAGAAAAATTTATTTCCCCCACTAAATTGCCCCAGAGGTCAGACTCATCTCTCCCCATCCTGTCTCTCACCCTCTCTTAATTGCTCTCTTCTTTCTTAATATACTTTTTCCCTCCTCTCTGTGCTTTCACCCTCCTCCCTTGTGCTATTTTTTTCGTGCTCTCTCCCTCCTCCCTCGTGCTCTCTCCTCCTCCCTTTTGATCTCCCTCTCACACGCTCTCTAACGAAACAAAATCAGGGATGTTGATGCTGGTAATGCGTCATCATGAATCTGGGCTATCCAGGTAGAGTTGCGTGCCAAGGGATCTACGGCACATAGATCCGCTGCTTCTAAGGTATTTGATCTGTTTTTCTTTCTCAAGACCTCCAATGGATCAAGGTTATTACATTCGATGGCCCATGATAACATGTTTTATTTGAATTATCTCTATGATTTAATATGAATCATCCTATGTCGGACATGGTCAAGAACAATCATTCAACTGGCACTTGCAGTTTAAGTGTATCCTTTTGATGCTGGAGCAGTGCCTTGTGCAAGGCCTGGAACACCATGATAAGAATGCAATCTACAAGTTGCCTTCATGCATATGCAACTGTAGACAATGACAAATACTATTTTCGTACATAATAATCCCTTGAAAGTCAATAATAATCACTATTTTTGTAAATAATAATTCCTTGACAGTTAATGATAATCACTGTTTTTGTAAGTAGTACTCCCTTGACAGTCAGTAATAATCACTGTTTATGTAAATAATAATTCCTTAATAGTCAATAATAATTACTTTTTCTTTAAATAATAATCTCTTAGTAGTCAATACTAATCACTTAGGCTAGTTACATATTTTAGTAGATCTGTTACTTATTTGATATAGTTTTTACTTGTTCAGATTATAATGTTCAGTTTTTCTTCCTACTTTACAGTTGAAAAGATACCAGAAATACAATTATTCAAACAAAATGTGGTGTTAATATGACAATGAACATTGCTTGATTGGGAGCTGATGTAGTGCAGATGCTGCAAGAAATAAAACTAAAAAGACGATGTTCAGACTTGTATAAGATTTTAGTTAAAAGTTATTGAGATCAAGAGGAGGGATCCGACTTCAATTTTGACAGTTTGGATATTATGCACAAGGGGTAAACATATAACACACATGCGACAACGTTTTTACAGTTTTCTTTTTCAAATTGTAATTTTAAATCCTTTTCTTTAACAACATTGCCTCTTATATCCTCCACTATTATGATATGTTGGTCTCATATGTTGTAGCTTTTTAGAGGGTCCATTTTCTTGTTATGATGGGAGAATCAGTTAAAAAGCAACTTCGTGTATCCATGAATATACTTGGACAAAGTAAACAATCACCACATATCATTACTTATCCTATAAACACATCTAGAACCCAACAATAATCCCTAGACGTAAGAAACCTACTCTGCAGAAAATTATTGCGAAGAGAAGCTGCTTAGACCAAATAAAAGCAGGTTTATAACACCTAATCTGCTGAAATTATTAGTAGATACACCACTTTCAAACATATAAAAGCAAAGTCTACAGAAACAACCTGGCTACACGAGGCCCAATCAACATTGACGAACACTCCTCTCTCCTAAGTGCCACATTAAATCGGTACATCTTAAATATCTCTAGGCCAGTGTTTGTGACTCCCTTGCATCCATGGATGTACAACACCTCCAGCTGGTCACACCCATCTCTTAGTGCATTCAGACCCTGGTTGCACAGATTCTTGCATCGGTTAACATGCAAAATTCGAAGTTTCTTACAATTCGACCCAATGGCCAACCAACCTAAGAGTCGTATACCGTGACAGATTGCGAGGTTCCATTCTTCCAGCAAGGGACAACCCTTGGCAATGGCAGAAGCCGACTCATTGGACATGTAGCGACACATGCGCAGGTTCAAGAACCGAAGCCTCTGTGCATAACCCAACCCAATATGGCCCAACCCATTGCCATGCTTAGATAGGTTTCTTGGATGTGAGAGGTTCAAGTATTCAAGCCCACCCCCGCTCACCGCTTCATGTATCCCCTCTGAAGAAAGTATGCAGGACTCAGCTTCCAGACAGGTCAAGGTAGGAGGAGAACCCTTTAGCCCAGTTCCTGTAATGCCCTTGCAAGATGTGATAATCAGAGCATGTAGTTTTCGGCATCCATTGCACAGTGCATTGAGACCGTGATCTGTAATTCTTGAACAATCAGACAGATTTAAATTTTTCAAAATGTGACATGATCCAGCAATGGTCTCCAGGCCAATATCTGTTATGTTGCACCGATAGAGATTTAAGGTTTCCAGATTACGGCACCCAGTACAAAAGAGACTAAGGCCAACATCTGTTATGTTAAAACAACAATACAAAGAGAGGTATCTGAGACTGGAACAGGAGACCATTAAAGGGGTCAAGGCTGAATCAGGAAGATCTGTGCACCCCGCAAGAGATAACTTGCTGAGATAAGGAAAGCGGGCCAAGAGCCGTTGTATGTATTGTGGGTACTCTTGTTGCCTTCTTGGGTTGAAGGAGAAATCAAACACCAACTGTGTACGTGCAATGTTCTGTATGTGCAACCATCGTTTGCACGTCAACCCGAATGCATCCCGATCATCACGGTTTTGTAAATTTTGATGGATTATTAGCAAACAATCATCAGGTAAACAGCTGTTCGTCCAGTCTATACTGTTAGACATCCTCTACAGTTCAAGGCACATGCATATGCATTTGCTCCTGGCAATAAGTTGAATCTGTACTAAAAACAAATTAAATACATTAAAATTGTCACATATGCTAAAAGACGGAGAAAATTAAATATCAAAAATATGATTATTCAAGATATTATCCTTAATAATAAACATAATATCATATTGATATGTAACAAGGTGAACAGTAGGAAGTACCCTTTTTGGAACATTATACAAACCTGAAAACTTTTACATGTTTAAGTTAATTAGGTATCATGCAAAATCTACCTAAGTTGAAGTAACATCAGCATTGATACCAAAACAAATGCAAATATCAAACTAACAGAAAATGAAAAAGAGAATTCTACAAATGCAAAAATCAAACTAACATCAGCATAGTGAAGATTAAAAATGAAGTAAAATTTTAGTCACATGGGTTAGTTTTGCCAAGTAGTTAACTGTTGCCGGGCTCCAAAATCCTACAATTGCTTTGCAACTTCAGTTTTTGGTTTATACTAGAATTGGTGTAAGGTTTAGTGACTTGACAAATGAGTTTCCAAAGCAGGGGCAGAACTAGGATTGAAGAATAGAGGGGTCTGAGTACCGAAAACCTTATATTTTATTATTAAAATTATTCAATAACTACTCAATTTAACTAACTTTTTGGGGGAGTTGGGGGAAGGGGTCAGGCCCCCTCTTGTCCATCCCCTCCCTCCGCCCCTGTCCCAAAGCATAGAGAGGAACAAGATTTTACAAATTTTACCCTGTTAATAAACTTTCTATTGCCCTTTACAGAATACAACTTTAACGGACTTATTCACAGAGATAGATAGGAATCTACGGGGGGGGGGATTTGTTGCATAAAGTAGGTGTCATTTGGACCAGATTATAATCTCAAGTTGTTTCAATCCTCCAATTAAACCATCTCGACATAATTAGCTGAAAAAAATAAAAGATAAAACCAGCTTGATAAATTAATAAAAGAAGGAAAATAAGTAATTAACGTGGGACAGCTTATTGATTTGATCCAAAGGGCTCTAGAACTACTCATACCCATCAGCGTGTAGAGATACTGGAGAGGGGCTGACCAATTAATGACGAGATTGAATAGGTCAAGGTGCATTGCTCTTGGAAGCACAATGAACATGATTTTGATCAATAGGAAGAAAGATATACTACGATTTAGCAACAGAAGCGAAAAACTGATAAATGAGCTTCTGATCCGGAGATGAAGAGTATTTCCAAGAACATACAATACAAATAACAGTAAAAATAGAAAAAAAATGAGGGTAAATCACAAAAAGTAGTTTAATTAGAAGTTTAGGAGAGATCAGGCACCTCTAAAGAAGCCACTAAACCAATTGCAAGGAGAGGTGCTCGAAGGCGGTTGCCTTCAACTCTCGAGGAGGTCACCGCTCGCCACCGCACAATGAGAGATCGGATTTCGGATCAGGAGGAAAAGGTTAGGAGTTCTAAGATTGCGTCTGGGTATTTGCTTTTCTTTTGGGTTATTTTTGGGAAGGAAAACATATAGAAACAAAATAACTGCCACTTGTTTTCCAGCGCGATCTCCTGGAGTATAGTATAGATCCTTTATTCCCATATCCGAGATCCTTTACTACCACATGTGATGGGCGGTTAGGTCCCGCCAAAAGAAAAAAAGAGAGCGGGTCACTTAGCACTAGAGTGTACTGTCGGGACCCACCCGTCACTGACCTAAAACAGGATCTGTGATCGGATATCTGGAACAGGAATCACTGAATCATGGACATATCTCGTGGCTTAAAAGAGCAGTATACGGAAAAAAGTACGGCACTTAAAATCCACAACCACAACTGTAGACTCGTTCCTCTAATTTCACTCTCCTAAGTCCTACCTTACCTAACACTGCGGGTTTCAATGCATCATGTTCGGATTATATTATTTTATTATTTTTTTATTCGATCTATTAAATTTGGATTAAAAAATTTTGATTTATATCTTATCCGACGGGTTACGGGTCGATCCGATCTGACCCGTGTAAAATAATTAATTATTTATTAATTATTTTTATATAATTTTAAGTAATAAAATATTAATTAATTTATAATTAATCTTAATTAGTGTATATTTAAGTTTTAATTAGTACTAAATCACAAAAATTACTTCAAAAAATATAATTAATCGGGTCGAAAAAAATTAAATTCATATCCGATCCATTTACTTTCGGATCAGATCGCGTTCGGGTCGGATCAATAATTGACACCCCTACCTAACACTGTTAGAAAAACTACTAGTCCGTGCATCATTCGGATCGACTTAAATTTAACTCGCTCGTTAATTTTATTAAATTAATAAACTGAGTTTAAATTAAATCTTACTCGGCTCACTAAGTTCGTTAAACTCATTAAAATATTAATATTTATTATTTATATTATTTTATTATAAATTCTTAGTGTATCATATAAATTATAATTCAATATATATGAAATTATTGCATAAAATTATGTTATCATTGATTTTTATTAATTTTAATATAAAATATTTATATCTCCATTCTTTATTAAGCGTTTAAGTGTTCTAACTTTGTAACGGTTCAGATTTATTTTCTAAATTCTGAAATTAACATTAGTCATTGCTATTTTTCAATTTGCGATGCTGCATCTATCTATATATAGTGTGTTGAAGTGCTCGGTTCCTATCTCTCGTGATTGTTATTTGTTATACATAGCACCACAAGAAAATGACCATATTATTTCGATTTATAAGTTATTTTGTTGCCTTTCTGGTACGTAACATGATTATTAACATATAGCGATGATTTGACTTGGTGTATTTGAAAACGAAAAAGATTATAATTAAGTTCGATCTATATGTAATTTATTCTTCAAATTTGATGGATTTCGTGCCATGAAAATTTAATGTACAAGTATCAATTAACCCAAAAACTCCAAAGGTTAAAAGGTTTTTTCTTAATAAAAAGAAGGAAGACGAAATGAGATTAAGAATACAGTAAATTTTCAATTTGCGTCGGCCCTTTTATTTAATATAACATCGAGATGTTGTCATTGATTCATTTTTCTTGTCAACTAATGGAGTTCTTCTATTCTTGAATATTACTTTAAGGTGTAAATCAAATTTTAAACTTGATTAGTTATATATTTGGAAAAAAAAAAGGCTCATCCCATACTGCAATAAATGTGTGTCCATGGGCATAATAAAAATAATTAATTTTAAATCTCAAAATAAGAAAAATTTTAAGCCATTACTATATCGCTGTTGTGCACAAGCAACGACAGGATGGTGGAGATTTCTTACTTAGTACATCTTAAAATTTACTTATTCCTTGATTGAAGATTTTTAAGCCATTACTATTTGATGAAGATTATATTTCTTCCTTTTTTTACTATTTCCTTGATTGAATTTAATTTTCTATATTCTATTTGAGTTAGATTATAGTGTTATGCGTAGTTAATGAATCAAATTTATTACGGACTAAAAAATATAGGTAAATCATCTCCAAATCTTGATTTATGGATCTCAATAAGTTCTTTATATCAAAATGTGATGGGATATAAAATTATTCTATTTTTCAAATTTTTTAAGTATTAGTTTTAAATTTTTTAAGATGATTCAATAATAATAATAATACAATAATACATATTTTCTATGTCATTTTTAAAAATTCAAAACTAATACTTAAAAAATTCAAAAAATAGAAATTTTTTATATCCCATCATATTTTGATACAAAGAATTTATTGAGATTCATAAATCAAGATTTGAAGATGATTTAATATATTTTTTAGTCGTAGCAAATTTGATCATTAACTACACACAACACCATAACCTAACTCATTTTATTTGATTGATCTTTCAAAGGAATGTAAGAAATATAATTTATCAATTGCTAAATATTGACTAATTGCTCAACCATTGCAAATGAGATTTATCTTACTTCATTTCATTTCTTTACTTGTCAAAGCAGAGAACATCCTACTTGATGACAGAAAAGGACTACACAGTTCACATCATTGTTTTAAAATGCGACCGCATATGTAGTTCGCTTATATTTATGCGGTGCGATACCGCATGAATAAGAGTAGAGGTGGCAGAAACCGACCCGACCCGCCCGGACCCGAACCCGACCCGACCCGATTTTTTAAGAAAGTCAAACCGACCCGACCCGACCCGAATACCCGACCCGAGATCAAATGGCCTTCAATACAATCGAAATCTATCAACGATCTAAAAAAACACAACATGTAAATTGACCTGACCCGCCTGACCCGATCCGAAGGCCGCATTGATTTCTTCCGGAAAGTCAACCGACCCGACCCGCCCGGCCGAATCCGAACCCGACCCGACCCGCCCGATTGTCACCTCTAAATAAGAGTAATGCATCCGCATATTCAATAATGCGTATTATTTTTTAAAATATTTATCGTATTAAGTTTATAAAATTAATTATATTATATTTTTCATGCAAAACATTCAAAAATATATTAATATCTTCTTATATTTTCTTATTTTACATTAAAATTCTTCAAAAATAAATGATCAATTTAAATATTATAAGAATTTTTTAGAATACATATCCGCATACTGAACCGCATATGTATTATGTAATGATCAACCGTACGTACATTGAAATCCGCATTTTAAAACCTTGGTTCACATGACAGCTCACTTTCTTTTTCATTACTATCTTTTTTTATGTAAAAGATAAGGAACAGAAAAAAATTCAAATAATATGCAGAATTAATTATAAAAAAATCATCATTTCTGTTTTGTTTTAATAGTTGCAATGCAGGAGGGTTATAATATAATCTATGTTTGAAATTATTCATAGCAATGCACGGATAATATATTAGTAAAATATTATTAATTATTAAATAATTTATTAACTAGTTAATTCAGTTTATTTATTAACTTAATGAGTTAATTTTAAACTAATATCTTTGAATCATTAAATTAATAAATCGATATCAAACAATCGATTTGACTCAGGTTCGCGGCTCTATTGGTCCTTAACTGAGTTACCTAATTACCTCGGTTTCGGCTATGAGCCGCCCAATGTGGCATTGGGTCAGACAATTCATTTGCGCTTTGGGCATTTAAAGCTTTAAAGTATTTAGATCGTTGTTGTAAATGTACAAACCTAATATAATTTATGATAATAAAATATATCTATATCTATAATTCTATATATATATATATATATATATCAAGGTTAACTAATATAAAAATATTTGCATTTCGATTTGAAGTGCACGTCAAATTTTATCGTAACATATCTGAATTAAATTTATCATTCCCATTAAAATTTTCATATCAAAATATTGCAGGATATAAAAAATTGAGGTGTTTAGAGTTTTTAATTATTTTTTTTAGAATTTTGAAAATCAATTCTAACTTAACAATAAAGTATTGAATTATTGTACATTATTTTTAAAAATTCAAAATAAATAGTTAGAAAACTCTAAACACCTTCAAATTTTATATTCCTTAATATTTTTATATGAAGAATCCAATGAGAAGGATAAATTTATATTTCAGACATGTTACAATAAATTTGAATTTTAAAAGATATTTACGATAAAATTTGAATTTTAGACTAAAATGCCAATGAATCCCTCTTTTGGTTTGATTTTCTTTTGAATTTAACCAAATTCTATTTTGTAGAAAATGAATTCCTTTATTTCATGATTTGCTTATGATATTACATATTATCTAAATAATTTCTTGTCATAATATATATGCTTTTATTTAGTTAGCAGGAAAAATGAGAATAAAGGATCAGATGTGGGCGTTGGAAAATTAGAAGTATTTGATGCGCATAAAACTTTGTCAAATTATTATGTATAGTTGGTTTTTACAGTTTATTCTCTTCTGGTCAATAGTTATGACGGTAGTTATTTTTATTGTTATTATTTATTTATTTTTGCTACTGACAGTGAATCAAAAGAAGACCTTAAACTCATCAGATGTGTGAGTCTTTTGGTTCAAAAATGAGCTCTATTGTTGTTAGCAGGCTAAAATATTTTTTCAAGTTGCCAAAGAGAACCAATCAGCTTTGGAGAAAAAAAAAACTGTGGAAGGAATTTTGATTTTTGGCTTCTATAATGTGATTATTAGGATAATAGTTTATTTATTTTAATTGTATTAAATATTTAGATGACATTGTAATTTCTTTCGAAAATGTAATGAAATTTAAGTAGGTGTTAAAATAATGAAAAAGGAAAAGTTATTATATTTTATAAATAATATTTTATTAAATTATGAGTTAATTTTATTTACAAATTTAAGAATTTTTGTAATTGATTTAGATATAAATTATATCTAAGTAAATGTGTTTATTTTATTATTTATAATTAAAATATATAAGTATTTTAAAAGTAAAAAGAGTTATACGAGTTTCTTTCCAGTTATGTACGTAACGAATATGTTATGTTCATATCATTTTTTAAAATATTATCATTTCTGCAATTTATAATTCGATAATACCTGTGAATGAATTACAAATGTGTATGCCATACTTCTAAACGACGTGCTAGTTTCGTAAGATAACTTGACAATGTATTATTTACCTGTAGTTAAACTACACATGTCACATGAATAATTGCAACTCGTTTGCAAGCAGAAGGGAGATATGCTCTTAAATACTAATTTCTTGAACGAACATCAAGTAAGTCGAACTTTTTCCATTTTGTAAAAAAAAAAAACGAGATATTTATAACATCTCAAATTCTCAATAGTCCTACTGAGTTGTTGCTTGCTAGGTCTGGTTACTGACTGACAGTGACAGTGGCAGTGGCAGTGGCAAAGCCACATTATCAATAATGTGTCAATTGACATTACTAAATTTAAAAAAAAATTATCTTATAAATTTATATATTTAAATTTATAATAATTTTAAAATATATAAGTTGACATCACTGAATATATTTTCTACCTCTGCCACTGCTGACTGACAAACTATTTGATCCGAGTTGATTGATACGTTAATTGGAATGACAACCCGATCAATCCATATTATTTGTAGTAAGTGTAGTTTTTGATCGTCAATGATAAAGAATAATGCATGTTATCGACTTAGTATGTGAAAATGCTATGAGAAGAATGTTAATCCGTACAGTATGAAAATAATATTAATTTTATTCTATGTATGATAGTATAAATGTTGTTTAAATTTATAACTTAAAATAATGTTGATCCAAAAAATGCTAATTTATCAATTTATCGGGGTTAGTGGAAAAAAAGTATCAGTTGGAAACTAAAACTGAAACTCAAAAATACCAACAATCAGAAAAATCACTAAATAAAAAAAGAAAAAAAGAAAAATGATCAAAAATTTTAGACGTATTCACCTTTTCACTCCATCCCGAATTTAACGTTTACAAAATATTTCACCGCAGAAAATACAACTGAGCATTTTTTTTTCGCTAAATTAGGACATAAACACGCCGGTTACCCATTGCTTATATCATTTATAAAAAGGAATAGCATCTAGTGACACTCAGAATTTCATGTATATTTTTCAAAAACTTTGAATTATGCGTTTTACTTCTTTTTTTTAATTTCATGCAGCGATTTTTTCATAAGAACCACCGTAAATGATTTGCAGCAGTTTTCAACAAAACCACTGTTAAATTTTGCAGCGCTCTCAATAACAGCGGTTGTACAACCGCTGTAAAAGCCCTTTTATGATGTAGTGTCCTTTCAAACTATTAAATTCTCAAATTACCCGATAAAATTATATAATTTATTAAATGTATCCAAAAATATCAATTAACCTCATTTAATATTTTAAAACTCAAATTAATATCTTAATAAAATTTTCATGACTATAATATTTTTTTTACATCTCCTCATTCACATCGTCTCATAATGACTCTCCAAGCACCAACATAATTACATAATATAGTTCACCTCTACCGTTTTATTTACTAAAAATTTAATTTCAATTTCGAAGAACCCAAAATTCACAATGACTGGTATTCATGTTTGATAATTGTATCTATAGTATATTTATTGAGAATTCAATTTCAAAAAAATTCTTTATTTTCAATATGGTTAAATGAGGAAATTGCAAGCGTGAAGCTAGTTTTAATGGAAGAAGATAGTATATTAAATAAATATGAGATTTAAAATTCAAGACGACAAATATGATATTCTGAGAGGAAATGCGTTATAAGTTTGATGGGCTGCCCACAGCTTACATTTACACACACAAATAAACGATTTCTAATTTAGTATTTTAAGAACCGCATGTTTAATACAATGATATCATGATAGTAGATTTTATCTCTCTACGGAGTGATACAGATTTAAGTTTTGAGAATGATATATAAAAAGTAATATATATCAGAATTTATGAGAGTTTTATTTTAAAGATAAAAAAATAAAATTTATTATTTTATGTTTTGGAAATTACAATTAGCAACACCTGGGATGAGATGAAAATGCGCCCTGATGAACATCAGATGAGATCAATGGTCAGGGCAGCCCCGTAAATACTTGTGATTAAATCGCAATCACTGATTACACGGAGGTTCGAGAGTCGAGACGCACCTGCTAACTATCGCCAATCGGGAACCAAGACTAAAAGTCTAAAACCCTCCCGCCTCCGTGTTAGTTGAGCGGGATTTTCGTTCTCTTCCGAGATGCTCCGTTTCCTTCTCAAGAAACCTCACCGGACCGTTGGCTCCGCCGTATCCATCCTCTCCGTAATTGCGGCGGCGAACCATGCCTCCTCGTCCTGCCCCTCCGATCAGACGAGCTGTAATTTTTCATTTCTTTCCATTTCGTTGCATATTGTCCCTTGTGATATGCATGTTATCATCACTTTGATCTTTGTGCTGTTCTTTTTTTATCTTCTACCAGCGAGTATCTCCATTTCTCTGCCACTGCGTGATCTGTGGGGAGATATTGGCATCACTTCCTCCTTGCCTATATCTTCTGGAGGTTTCTTGATTCTTTCCTCTCACTTAAACAATGAACTAGAGCTCTCTGAGCTAAATAAATAACAGTGCAAAAATAGCCTGAACACTGATCGGTACCATTATATTGAACTGCATATGGTTCAGGAATTTATACGGGCACTGATTGATTTTTAGAAAGTGTTAAAAGCAGCATCCAATCAGCTCCACTAAAATCTTGATAGATTAACACCATATATCACTAAGATCAGGGGCGGAGCCAGAAACGATCGATAGGGGGTGTCCGGTACAAATAAATAGAATATTCGGGTCAAAAGAAAATTTATTTTTTACCATACGACCTTTATTTTTCAGTGAACCGAGGGGGTGCCCGGGCGCCGGCTGGCGCCTACCTTGGATCCGCCCCTGACTAAGATGAAAATCTGTAAAGAATTGGACCCTCAATTGGTGATGTCCAGGACTTGTGATTTTGATAATAACTAAGATGTTTTTCCTTCACTGGTATGAAACATATTAACTCTGGAATTAAGACAGATCAATGTTGTGTTTGAGGTTTTTACCAAGATTAGATAAGCGCTCAGGTTAAATAGTTGAATTTCTATTTCAGATAGTGAACAAAATTAGAGACACTTTTCTTCATTGATTTCATATATGAATAGAATTAGACATTCTTTTCTTCAACTACCTTTCAGCGCTTTATTTAATTTTTTAGATTCTTGTCACTTTTATATGCTATACAATATTTTTTTTATCAAGTTCCTCGGTAATTCTTTTATAATATTTGTGATACATTCCTTCCAATTTTTAGATTTTTTATTGGGAGGGATCCCTTGACAATGGCTATTTTGACAATCTTGGCAATGAAACTTAAAAAAAAAATCGAAAAAAAATCTTAAAAATAGAAAAAAAAGTTTGTAGATATATTATTGAACTTATAGATTAATAGTGTTCAAATTTCATGCAATTTAATTATTGTTTGATAGTCCATCAAAGACCGTTAAATTGGAGACATTGCAAATTGCATAAAATTTTGATGGTGTTTGATGGACTATCGAACGATAATTAAATTGCATGAAATTTGAAGCGTTATCAATTTATAAATTCAAGAATATATCTGTTTTTTGTATTTTTAAGATTTGTTTCGAATTTATTTAAAGTTTCATTGTCAAGATTGTCCCCAATTTATTTGGGATTAAAGGTTTTGTTGTTGTTGTTGTTGTTGTTGTTAGTATGATATCCATTTTCAAGATTGTCCAAACACCCACCGTCAAGTGATTCCTTCTCTTCTTTTTATTTGTTGGATGATCTTGCATGTTCAATATCAGAAATTTGAAGGGTGAACTGATAAGTTTGCATAGCTTCATTAGTGGACAGACGTTCTCTTTCTTTTTATGAATTTCATTATTGCTTTGCATCAAATAGAGATTGCGGTTTTTTTATTTCTTTCTTTTAAAGCCAAAGCATTTCAATAGTTATTGTTCAAGTTCTCTTGATTGGAGTTAAAAAAAAAAGTTATTTGTAAAATTTGCGTTGTTTTTTGTGTTGTAACCAGCTTTGTTGGCCGAAAGAAAAAGAGGGATAAAATTGAGAGGAAAACGAAGTTAGAGGCTATTGCGGTATTTTCATACTAGCAAATATTTTTATATAATACACTATTATTCTATTCCAATTGTTGTTTTGCCAAGTACATTTTCACTCTTCAGAATAATACAAGAACAACATGTTTCAGTTCAGTATTCAAATAGCACATTTTTCCTACTATTTAATTTTACTATTGAGTGTTATTTCCTTGCTACTCTTTAATTTGCCAAACAAACCCTTACATGTGAAAAATAAACTTACTTTTTAGTTGATTACATGGTAAAATTATAGAACTAAATTAACAATTCTTGCTGTTTCACTCAGTACTGTTAAAGAATTTATGTTAGTTCATATCCATATTGTTTAGTTTTTACAATGATTTTATCAATTTTATTGTTTGGTTGCTTGATAGAAAACCTACCCAATGAGATGAGATTTTTAACATTTTGAGACCTCAATTAACACTTATTAGTATCTTGTCCGTGCATTACTACGATGATGTCTTTAAAAAAAATATAAAAATTCATATCTTCATGTGAAAAGAAAGAAAATAAAAATGAAGATAATTTAGTAATTAATGTAAATTTTAATTATGAATATATAATTAATGTAAAATAAATACAAAATTGAGAGGAAAATTGGCATTCATAATTTAAGGAAAGCTTATTCATAATTGATGGCAATCTAAGAGAAAAAAGAAACAAAGTAGAACAATTGTACTCGTAAATTATACAGCATTTTGTGTAACAATCAAAATTGAGAGAAAATTATAACTTCAACACAAATGTCTATAGAGAGATAATAACATTATTTGACAAATAACTCAATCCAATGACTGATATTAGCTCTAGAAATTCAATAAAAAATCTAGACCATTGTAGGATCAGAACACTTGCGTGCTTAATAAGGAGTAGAGATAGAACAATGCTAACCAGTTACAAAAAGCTAATCTATTACAGGAAAATTTTGAACATTATTGTTCATTTTTTAACAAATTGCATGTTGTGTCAGGGTATCTATCCCAGCATCAATTCATTGGCAGCCCGGCACCACCAGCAGATGCCAACAAGGATGATTGCAAGTGCTGCAAAGGGTGTCTGAGAAGGAATTCAATTGCCAATGCAGTATCTGCTGTTGCTCCTGCTGTTGTCCATATTTCTGTATCACAAGGTTTGCTACTTTTACATATTATGTCCAATACAGTCAAAATGCTGACGTACAAATTTTTTGTTTTAGGACTTGTTGAGAAGGGCATCGGATCTGGCACAATTATTGACCCTGATGGGACGATTCTGACATGTGCCCATGTAGTCACGGATTTAAATAATGGAAAAGCCTATGGCAAAGGAAATGTATGTATAGTTTGTACTTGCATTATCTGGCTTGTTTGCATGATAATCAGGAAACATGCCTTGCTCAAGAGCATGTTTAGTCAACTGTAAAAGCTTTGTGGGGAGCAATTTGGACACCACTGATTTCAACATAGCCATCGCCTCCTTGTGTGCAGTCTTGTTTTAAAATAAAAAAAAATAGCGCCAAAGAAAATTAATCTGCTTACTGGTTAGATGTGTTATGTTCTTACATTTTTTTTTTAGATCTTTTAACTCTGGCCTCTGTCCGTACCTGCAACTGTCAAATTGCATTCAGAATGGTATCATTACTTTAGTTCCCCAAATTAATTCTACAACAAAATCAGAGTCAGAATGGAATTGATGCTGTAGCACTCACAAATCAATTCTTCAATTAAACTATAAACCAGGATTCAATTGTTTAGTTAAGCCTCAATTTATGGTGACTTTGCCTCAGTGAAGCGTAAATCATATGTTGTATCTGAGTCACTGCTTAGGCATTAAAAAAAAAGAACCTAATACAGTTCAGTAAACACAAAATGAACCCCGCCAAAATTGTTATTGGAATGCAACACTGCAATGCCTGACTGGTTTTAATAAGAGCAAATTATGGTAGGTAACTGTGGTGCTACAAGATGGTCGTAATTTTGAAGGCCATGTTGTTAATGCTGATTCTTATTCTGACGTTGCTATCGTGAAAATCAAATCCAGCACGCCTTTGCCATCAGCTAGGCTTGGCAACTCAGCACAACTTAGACAAGGTGATTGGGTTGTTGCTCTCGGCTGCCCTTTGTTTTTGCAAAATACAATCACAGCTGGCATTGTAAGGTATTTTGCTCTTTTGTTGCAGATTATTCCTCTTGCTAAAGTCTAGGAAATTATTTTTTTGTGTAGGATATCAACTGAATTGATTATTTCTTTAACAAGCTGATTTTGTTGTCTGTTTTATCTCTAATTGATTTTATTCATGTTTATCTTCAGCGAGCCAGAAATAGAACAGCTGATTCTTATGGAAATGTTGTTGTTGTTGTATCTTGTTTGTCTTCATGAAATCACTTGCATTGTGTGGTGTTGACTTTGTGACATTGGTCATTTGCAAATTAAGTAATGACTTTTTGTTTCTCTCGTTATTTAGCTGTGTTAACCGAAAAGGTAGTGATCTGGGCTTTGGAGGAGTTGGTAGAGAGTTTATTCAGACTGATTGTGCAATTAATCAGGTCTCTTTTTTCTCGAATTATCAATTTACCAATCAGATTCAGACACTTCTGTCTCAACAGTTTCTTTTGCAAAATTTATCCAATAAAATTTGTTATGAATATGCTTTTAGGGAAATTCTGGAGGACCTCTTGTTAATCTAGATGGGGAAATTGTGGGAATTAACGTGATGAAAGTCTTCGCAGCAGATGGTTTAAGCTTTGCAGTGCCAGTAGATGCAATTGCCAAAATCATGGAGCATTTCAGAAAACAAGGGTAACTATTATGTGGCAATTCAAAATTTTATTCCAGAATTGAAATCTTGTTCTGTTAATTGGTTGTTCAAATTGAACTGTGCAGGAAAGTGATGAGGCCTTGGCTGGGCCTAAAGATGCTTGATCTCAATGCAATGATTATTTCACAGCTTAAAGAAAGGGATGGGAAGTTTCCTGATGTTACCAGCGGCGTCCTTGTTCCGATGGTATTTTTTTTCATTCATAAAAACCAAAGTTGATCACTTATTAGTAAAGATACTGCTTATGCCTCATTTTTCAGTCCTGAATCTAACATTAATCAAAGACTAACCAGAAGTAACCTGTATATTTGTAAAAACAGAGATACATTGTCCTAGAGATATAGTCATTTAGTCTTATTGGTAGGGTTAGATTTTTTTTTAATATTATTTTTAAGCTTTCCTGGTTTTAACTAGACCTGACACTGTATAACGTAAGGTCTGGTTTGCCATCATTATCCAACCAATCTGGTGTGTTGCAGTTGACCTTGCATTTACAATTGTGATTATTATTTTGGTGGAGTTAAAGAATGCACCACAATAAAATTGATTTGTCGTCTTGGAAGTTAATAACTCAAGAGAAATCGTTCTTTTAGTTAATTGTTTTTCAGTTATAAGTGAAATTATATTGCAGGACTTTATCTTAAAAAAGTTAAAAAAAATTAAGATCTAATTCTATCCTTGACTTGTTAAAATTTTAAAACTCTGTGGCACCTACCAATATTCCATCCAACCTGGTATATTAGATTAAGAAAAGAGCCCAATGTTGGATATAGTAACCATATATAGACACAACCTGGTGCAAAAAAAAACATAAGTGATGCAAAAGTTAGCACCCCTCATCTTTAATGAATGCAATATGTGAAGTATTTTGAATAATTGTTGAGCAGGTAATTCCAGGGTCTCCAGGCGATCGTGCTGGATTCCGGGCCAACGATGTTGTTATTTCTTTTGATGGAAAACCTGTCAAATCCATCAATGAGGTAAAATATTTCAATTATGAATTCTTTATTTCTATGATTAGTTGAACTTCATCAAAGTTATGATTTAAGTGGTCACAAATTATATATGCAGATTGTGAACATAATGGGCGACAGGGTTGGGGTACCTTTAAGAGTGGTTGTCGCACGGCGAGGCAACAAGTTTGTAAAGCTGACAGTTGAACCCGAGGAGGCCAAGTTTAGCTGACATATTTGGGCATTTAAATTTCATTATGATTTTGCTCAATTTGTACATTTTTGCATGTAGAAAGGTTTTCAGCTAAGAATTGTGGTGTCCTTTTTCCTTATCCCTTTGAGGTTTTTTTATTTTTTATTTATTAATATAGTCATTAGATGAAGATATGAGATGATAACAACAAAGATTTTTTGTTTTTTTATTCAATTTTGACCGTCAGATGTTTTATTGTTGCTAGCTCTTCATTCGTAGAGATGTACATTTAAGTGCGAAAAATCATCCCAACTTAGGGAAAAGTTTACCCAGATTGGTACTTTCTGTTGTCTTATGGTATGCTGCCTCTCTCTCTCTCTCTCTCTCTCTCTCTCTCTCTCTCTCTCTCTCTCTCTCTTTCTTTTTTTTATCAAAAGAAAATATGAGTCTGTTCGACTGAGTTATAATTGGCATAGTCTTTTTTCCCCTTAGTTGTTGTAGCAATAACTTTAGTATCTTATGACTGACAAATTAAAAATTGAAGAATGAAAAGGAATTATCTAGTCTATTTCTATTGGTTAGAGGGGGACAGATATCTGCAGGTTGTGGATCTAATTAGTTATTCAAGACGATCATTGTGATGTCTCAACATTAATTTTTAAGTTCAATTATTCAAGGCTGAAATTATTAACGTCTCTCCTCACTCGTATTGCTCATGTAATACAAAATTTAACTTGTATAGAATTTGTATATCTCCATCTTTGATATAGCAATTCATTAGATTGATCCGAGTTAGATATCGGACTTCATCCAAATATAATAACTGTGTTCACTGTTGAACAGGAACGGTCTTTTATATTTTGGCACATACTCACACGCGTATATCTATATAATACAATGTAAAAATATTTAAAGAAAAATGTTTTTCAGTAAAACGATTCAAGCTCAACGTCTAACTATGATGAAACTCTAGCTAATGGTTATGATACACTTGACAAGTCAGGCGCTTATAGTTCATGTTTGTATTTTTTTTTTCCTTTTTATGTTAAGAGGACAATTATTGTATATACAAGTTTTTAATATATTATAAAAAAATTGAAAACATAGATAAAAATTGAAAACGGATAATATTTATTTTTGGTTGATCGAACGTATGTGATCGCGTCCATTGATCCCCTCTTTCTCTCCATTTCTTTCCCATATATACTATTATTTTCATAATATTATTATTTTTATTTAGATAAATTGAATGTTAGAATAATTTTCTAAATATAGTCTTTATTATAGGTTTTCTCTATAATTTGGTGAATTTATAATTTAATATTGAATTTTTTATCTTATAATATTTTAATGTTTAAATAAAATACCTATCTACCTATCTAATCAAGTAGATCAACGTTCAAAATTTATTGTGCTGGCTAATTCTTACTAGTGATAAGCTCACGACCTGTTTGTCTGGTTTTAAGCTTCCACTAGCTTATGTATATAATATATGTGCAACTTATTGTTAATTCGTTATTCTCTGAGCGAAATTCACATTTTAATTCTGCTACAGCAAAGATTGCAAAAGATGATTCATATCATGATCAAATTAAAATGAAGTGAGAAGAAAAAGTTTGCAGATCTGATGCTCTGATAACAATTAATATACCACAATGAAGTGGGACATTCACAAAATTTATTTTTCTTTCGCTGAATTCTTACTGAAAGAAAATCCTGGCCTGGGGTGAATCTTCAATTCTTCACACATCCACCTGAAGGACGAGAAGGAAAACATTTTCCCTTGCGAGTCGAGCCAGTATTTTTGGCTCATTAATTAATGAACCGATCATCATCAGTGGAGATCGATTCATTAACTTAATGAGTGAATCAAATTCGTTCCTTACCAACTCATTTAATAACTAAAAATATTTTATATAAATATTTTATATTAAAATTTTAAAATAAAAACTAATAAGAATCAATGACAATAATATTATATATATATTTTATAATAATTTCATATATATTAAATTATAACTTTTTTTTTGATAAAAATAGTACTACCACCGATTTTATAGAAATCAGTGAATCTTACAAGCAAAATATGTCATCAGTGCCGAACAGCTGGTACTTAGACAATAGACACAGAAATATCAAGCACAAATACCCATCTCCCTAAACCATCAACGACATCTGCATGTTAGAACAAGTATTTATGCAGAGATGTCCCCCTAATAGAAAATATTACAGTTTTTCAACAAGCATTCCAAACACTAAATAATCTTGAAACAACACACAGTAAGACATACGAAACATAATGCAAACTACAAAAAGAAGCAGATTGATGAACTAGTTAGCAATAGTAGATTACTCTTCGTACCAGACAAATGATCTTCCTCCGGAATCATCTCCACTACTGCCATCTCTTGATTTTCCTCCTGTAGAGTTAAATTTCTCACATCCTATGGCATTATTAATGAAAGATTAAGGAGTAATGATTCAACATGATTTTTACATCAAAAATTCGATGTACTAACAATTTGTATACCTACAGCTTTAATAGATCTCGTATTGTCTTATTGAAAATAAAGCTTATTTCTTTCTAACCATATAGTTCAAAACACTGCACCTCTAATCATCTTTATCACTTGAATATCTCCAGCACTGCGCCAAAAATGTCGTCCAATTATAGTGAGAAATCCATTTCCAAATCCATTTTAGATAAGAACATTCTACAAAGATGTGATCAGCGGTTTCAAAAAGACACAAAACATAAATAAGAATTGCTCCACCATCCTCTTTTAAGTAAATTTGTCTTAGTTGGAATTTTAATTTATTTCTTATGAACCACAAATTATAACTTACACTACAAATTCATAATAAAATAATAAAAATAATAAATATTAATATTTTAACGAGTCTAATGAATATAAAGAGCTATGTTGAGATTCATTAACTTAATAAGCTTAATGAGCGAACCAAATTCGAGTCGAAACTGTATAAGAAAAAGAACAGAGAGAGGGAGAGTGCAAAAGGGCCCCATATATGAGGGTGTTTCAGTTTGATGTTAAATTAAATAGGGATGTTTCATTAGTTTAGTGAGCATTGGTTTCATTAGGAAAAAAGAGAAATAATAAGAGTAAAGGAAAAGGTTAAAAACTAATAATGAATAAAAGAAGAAAATTTAGGGGAAAAAAATAAAAAGTTGTGAATTAGGAAAATTTTCCATCCCCAGCTTCCACCTCGCCAAATCCTGGCCTGAGGTATGAGTGTATCTGTGTATGACAGTGTCTTTCAAGCTGTCAGAGTCGAGACGCACACTTGGAGAGGAGAGGAAGAAAAGAAAGAGAGAGCTTGCAACGGTATTGACAATTGACATTAATTTGAACGGCATGCAAGTTTAAAAATTTAAACATCCTGATTCATTTAAATTCTTGTCCTGATTCCTCAAAGTCGTGAGCGAGTCATATATAGTTGGCGCTTTTTGGTTATTTTGTATACGTCTCAGTCTACCATATTTTGTCTCCATTTGCCTTTGCTCTCTCCTTCGCTAAAATATTTACGCATCGGCATCAGGCTGCACGTTCAAGTTCTTCAAATTCAATATTAATTGTAATAATGGAACTGTTTCAATCGTGGATTAATGCTTAATTCAAATACAGATATAACGGGCTCAAATAAAAAGAATACTCGTAGATTGCACATCTAAAACCACCTCATTTCCAAATGCAAAACATTTACATCGATAAGATTAAAATTTTCAATTTCTGATTGATGTCACTGAGCGATTCTGTGGACTGTTATGGGTAAAATTGGGGTCATGTAAGTATATGACACAAGGAATTTAGCAACCTTTTTTCACTAGATTGATTGTTTCTAGTGGTATTATCTGTTTTATCTATAGATGATACCAGTTAGTTGTGTTCATTCTCATTACTTCAGATTTTGGGCTGGCTTAGTTGTTCGGCACTACTGATCATCAGGTTCATTATGGTGCTGATGAAATTTTAATTTTGCTTAGTTGTAGGTGGTTAATTTATTCAGTGAAGGAATTTTACTTGATTTTCACTTGATGTGGCTTAGAATTATTAGTGTAATTGAGTTTTTTAATTTCTCGATTATAATAACTTCTAGAGGATATCTAAGTGCAAATCTACATATGAGCTTTCTAATTTGGGTTGTCGGGTCGGGTGGCGAGGAGACATTGCTGGCAGAGAGACGACTCTCTGATCTAGGTTGCCATCATCATCAGGTGACTGAATGAGGGACGAGGGAGATAGAAGCAGAGAAATGATAAATGAAGTTCGATTCATTTTTTATCAGTAATTTGATTAAGGATATTTTAATGAGCGGACTTAAATTTTATATTTTCAGGAAATAATTTCACAGTTATACAATGTAGATGATAAAATCCTAAATAATGGCGTTCGATGAAGAGGAACTTTTGAGACGATATTTTGTTAATTTTAAATTTTTAGATTGACATAAAATTAATTTCTCCAATATTAAAATAAATATGCACAGCAAAACAGCTCACTTTTCCAAATTTTAACGTTTCTTTGGGTAGATAGAATAATTTTTACTACTAAAGAAAACAATTTCTACTACTAAACTGTAATATTTGTGCAGGGTACATTACTTCTCTTGGTACGGGGCTGAGGGCTACTGGGTCTTTCCGGCCGAGAGCATCTGCTTCTGCATCTGTTCATTGAGGGGTTGGGGATCTGCCGCCTTCTGCAGTGGTTGTGCTTTAGCCCACAGGGGTGCCCCCTCCATATCATCCCATTGAGGATGAGGATTTACTGGACTACTGAGGATATTTCTTCATATATTCTTTTGATTGCTCTATTATACTTCTGTTGTGATGGTTGTTGTGATTTTAGTTTTTTTCTTACAATTTTTCTGTATGGAGTGGTGTATGCACTCCACTTTTCTTAATTTTGGTGTATCTCTTATAAACTGTCTATAGTGATATTTTGCTTTCGGAAATTAATGAAAGCTGGCACTTGTTGCGTGCTTTTTCTTTTTCAAAAAAAAAAATTGTAATATTTGTTCTCCAACCAGGGGAGATATTGTTGCAAGATTCCGATCGGTGGGTCTCTCTCCTCCCCTCCTCCCTCCCTCTCTCCTCTTTTATTCCCACCACCACTCTCTCTGTCGCACTCCTGTTGCTTATAATTTCTTTCATCAAGTTGCTGCTCCCTTCTCCTGATTCTTCCATTAAAAAAAAGCTCCTTTATTTTTTCCTGTTTCTCCTGTCCGGTAAGATCATGGCGTCTTAAACCATGACAATACCTTCTTAATTACTTTATTTCCTTTTTCGGTGGACGGTGGTTGGATCAATTGGGTTCGTTTGTTCCAACGATTCCCTCCCCACTTTTTTAGGGTTTTCTCCGTGCAACCAATACATCATCGCTTACCATTTCCATCCAGTTCTTCCTCAGCTCGATTCATCCTCTTACACGGGTGATGAAAGAAATCCTTAGATCGGGAAGAGGTTTTGTTGAATCTTCTGTACTCGCATATCTGGAAATTGTGGATGGTGAGTGCTGATATTTTCCTCCTTATTTCCATTTTACATTCATTTTCTGATAAGTTTTGTTTTCGTTGCTTCTGTATCTGGCACATCGTTTTATGTTTTTAATTTTTCTGGTGCTTGAGTGACCTTCGTAAATGTATTTTTTTTTTGTCTTTGCAGGTGATGAAATAGGCAATTAACAGGTAAGTCATTAGTGGAATATCATCTCATGTATGCTACTAAGCTTTTGCCTTTTTACAAGGTCATAAATCTATTAATTTAAGATTACACTATTCATTTTATTCTATAGTCATTTATCTTGTGCTTGTTGGGTGGGTATAAAGTGAAAGAAAAAGAGAAAAAGTCTAACCTCAATTCTTATTCTCTATGTTACAACAGTTGTTGGCGGTGACATGAATCAATTGTAATCTGATTCCAGGGATCGATGAGCGATTGATTGCATTGAGTTGGAGATAATTGCCAACAAAGCTTTTGTTAATGAGGAAGAACAATCAGAGCAAATTTGTGTCGACATGGAGATGGATACAAATACCAATACCCAAGTGCCGTTAATACAACAGGACTCTCATATCACAAAAATCTCAAAGAATCCCAGATCGCAAGCTTCAGATTTTGCAGATGAACCTGAATTTGAGAAAAAGGAAAGAGAACCCAAATCCCAAGAAGGAAGATTGAGTAGACAAGACCGAATTGAGATCGGTCAATCTTTTCAAAAGGCGGTGAGCTTGCGCGATTGGAAGAAATCAGAAGAATTAATTTTGCTAGCCAATGCTCATACTTTTTTTACCCTTAATGATGTGTTATGCATTGCGATTGATTCAATTTGGTTCTTAACATCACGTGAAGAATTACATGAAATTACTGGGCTGATTAGGAAAATTGTATCTAACGGTGCCAATGATTTTACAAGAGCGACGTTACGAACCTCATTTCTTGCATCATGTGTCTCATCTTGCCAGGGAAAAAGTATGAGCCTGACTGATGCTGTTACTATCATGGGCCAAAGGTAATTAATTCTCTAATTCTCTGCGTGTTTTATTTGAGACTTTATCTGGTTACCAGAACCATTCTGCCATTGAATCAGTTCATAGCCTGTGTATACCTGTTCTAGTGTTGCTCTTTTGTATGGTTCCTTATATATTTTAATTAGTTTTGAACTCATGGACTCGTTGCTAAATTAATTATTTTTTGTGCTCGTCTTCCTGCCACCATTACTAAGCTAGAATTTTTTTTTCCAAAGCATTTCATTCAAAATTTGAAATGTTTCATCAAATTTGTTTGTTTCTTTTAGGCTGCATGAGCGCCTACAAGAATGCCATGGATATGATGTTCTGAAAGCTGAAGCCAGCACAAAGGTGCAAAAGTTCACAGGGTGGGCCCTCAGATGCATTGGATCTCATGCTGGCCCAAAAGGATTGAAAAACCCCAGAGGGCTGCACCATGTGACTGTCATCGAGGTGCAGCTCCAGCTGGCAGCTTTCAAGTCCTTTCTTGACATGGCAGACAACCAAATCACAGGGAAGGACTTCACTGAGGCATTTGATGCAGCATGCTTTCCTTTAACACTGTTTTCTAACTCATTTGAGCCTGGGTGGACAGACAGCGCGTCCGCTGGGGCTGTCGAGGGGCTCTTGGAGATGCTAGTTGAAGGCGGTGCTGATAATGTTAACCAGTGCTTCTTGGAGGCTTCGCAATTTGGGAGCACTGAGCTTGTGCGAATCCTTCTTCAGGTTTGTGTGTTTCTTACTGTTTCCCTTTCAATCTAAAACCCTTATACTTGTTGTAATTTGAGGATCCAAATGCTGTATTTCAGTTGGTGGTTCTGTAAAATTTACCATGACCAGTTTATCCAATTTCAACTTATCTCTTTGCTTTTCTATTCCTCTTTTAGTTTCTTCTTTTGCTTTGTGAGGTTCATCTTGTAAGTAGTGGCGTCATTGGTGTAAATGCAGTTTTGTTTACAATGACAAAATTGAAGGTTCGTTGAGGCAAACATCTGATTGAACATTGTTGCTGAGTTACTTAAATTGTACTTATGTCTCCCCACCAACCCAAATCTCCCACAAACATTTACTATTTTGTTAGTTTCACTTGACAATATTAATTCTTTAGTGGAAAATGTTTTAAAAGACTCCTAAATATTTGTATGTGTAAATATTTTCATTGCAGCCAAAAATAGATGTAGACTTGATATTATTTATATATATTCTCTGACTCCTTTTAATCATCTTATTTCTCCCTTACATAAAATGAAAACCCCAAAAAGGTAAATAGGTGAACTGATAATGTTAATAATAAGGCTCATAATAACTCGGGGCCTATAAATATTTTGTAGAACAATTATAAAAGAGTTCTATTGTCATTTAATCATTGCAACAAAACGCATAATTTTAATAAAGATGT
Source organism: Schoenoplectus tabernaemontani (assembly GCA_037127355.1). NCBI lineage: Eukaryota > Viridiplantae > Streptophyta > Magnoliopsida > Poales > Cyperaceae > Schoenoplectus > Schoenoplectus tabernaemontani. The sequence goes on from CM073739.1 coordinate 21,429,565, forward strand.
ATCTTAAGTTGATTATGAATAAGGTTATGGGATATGCGAGTCAGTTTCTGCCCACTGAAAAACTTTTGCATTTTGAGAGAAACAGGGGAATCAGTTGGGGTTTGACACTTGACAGCTTGGTGCTCTGGGTTGGTGATTTTATTTTTCTTGTAGCACAGTGAATTTGAAGCCCCTAACCAAGGTACTACAGTACACCAATTAATGCTGATTTCCTCATAAGCACCTTAATATAATAGCCTGACTTCATAGTGAACCTTGAGAAACCTGCTTGCTTTTGAAGTTACCATTCAGTCATTGATTGTTGTTTCTGTTTCTTTACTCATTTCTCGCATTTTAAAGTTTGAATTTGAGAAACCAATATTTTATCCATAATTTTTAGATAGCCCAGCGCAACAGCTTGGACATTGATGTGGACCTGGCATTAGGCTTTGCATCCCACTATGGCAAGATCCCCACCATGGAGTTTCTAGTTGATGGTGGTGGCGCATCTGCCTTTTTGGGCCCGCTTATGCGTGCTGCTGAGCGTGGCTCTCTCACCGTAGTGCACTGGTTTGTGTCCCGTGGCTGCCGTGACATGGAACTCTGCCTTGCTCTCACTGCGGCAGCTGCAGCCTCACAACTTTCTGTCGTTTCCTTCCTCCTCCCACATGTGCCTCGTCATGTTCTTGCTGCCCTTAGCATTGAGATCCTCAAGGCTGCTGCTGAAAAGTGTGCCATATCCAACTGTAATTCCTGTTTGTTTGATGGTGTCGCGTTTTTGCTCCGGTCAGATTTTTTGGGTGACCCGGCTGCGACCTATGCTGTGGCAGATAGCATTGCACGTTCGGACGATGGATTGGTGGTGCCAGAGTTGAAATCATTTTTGCAAGAGCACTGGTCTGAGGAGGCTTATGCCAAAGGGCTGAAGTGCGGGCAGGAGCATTTTGTGAACCTTGTGAGGATTTTGGAGAGGGGGCAGATGCCAGTGGGATTGGGCGATTTGCCAAGGGATTTGGTGGTTGCAATAGGATACCTGCCTTTGTATAGAGAGTGTATGGAGGCAGATTGGCCCTTGTTGCCTCAGAGCCTCAGGGGGCAATTGGTCGAGGCTGTGAGACGGCTCTCTGACAGGCCTATTGACAAGAGGTGCGAGAGCAAGGAGCTGCTTGCAATTTTGGAACACCACCTTCCTTCGTTCTTGATTTGAGTGTCATGACAAGTAAACATAGTTTGTTGCTATAGTGTGAGCGACTGGCAAGTAAACATGAAAAATATTTCTTTTGTTTGGAGTAAAGAGGAGGAATTGGGAGGTCAAAATCTTCGAGGCATTTTCCTGAGAGGGGTGGGACAGTATAAATTTTTGACGGAGGATTTGCTTCTGTTGTAACCTATCCAAATTTTTGGAGTGCTTAAAAAATATTGATCAAGTAGTGAGTTTTCAGAATTGCATTGTTGGACCAGGGATTTCAATGATTTTCTTGGAGGTGAAATTTGTAAAAAAAAATCGATAAAAACAAAAAACATACAATATGGCCCGAAGGTCCTTATAGAAGTGGCCAAGTGGGTAACTCTATTTTGTTCCCCAATTTGCTGTTCTTTTGTTTGAGGCGCATGTATTCGATGTCACTTCCATAACAATCCAAAATCGACTTTGCTAAACTTTTGTTATTTGTTGTGATAAAGTTATATTTGTGTTTCCCCCTGTATCTGTTTCCTCACTCTAAATGGGAACTGCTTTTATGGAGGCCCTGCTGGAAAATGAACAGAACGTGTTTTCGGGCCTCCATATCATGGAATGTAAATAAAAAAAAAAGTCTATTTTTTTACTAAATATGTCTATCTGCTAATGTGCAGGATAATATTATGTCTCCCTGACAGTTCCCCCAAGCCCAATGTGTTGGGCGGCTTCGCAGTTTTTATCTCTACTTAAGTGATTGATTAAAATTAAATGATTAATTTTTAAAGAGAGTATGAATCGTTAGATATGTTAGAGCCTTTTTGTAATGTGATAGATTATAATGAAAATATTTAAGTCTTTATTAAATTCATAACACGTTTGTTATATTAAAAGTTTTATAATTGATGATATCTCTTTCGTAAAAGACATAATTTTACTGAAGAATTTATCAAATTAATTTTTTAGTAAAGATGAGAATGTAAGCTACCTATATTTTAATTGTTCATAAAGGATGTCATTTGAATTTTGAACTTGCAACCTTCTAAATGGAGAGCAATGTTTTTGCCACTAGTCTCCAAATTTGAAGTTTAATTATATGTTTTTTTAGAAAAACTATGATTGCTACATAAAAATATTTGAATAATTATATTTGCTTCTTATTTTATCTGTTATCATATTTTTATATTACAATATGATAATTTTTTTAGATTTTGATGTAGAATGATTATAATATAGGAACCACCTATAGCAAAAGCACAGACAATATACTAGTCTTTAATAATTATCTTATTTGTTAAGTGTAATAAAAGTACTTTAAGTGCTTTAAAGCGTTTTCAAGTATCAAACGAAAGTGATTTAAGATGGTGTAAATAGCGATGGAGCTAGTACTCTATATTACTGGTATCAATTAATACTATTAAAATAGATTAATGATTTATTTTTTGTATTTATGTAATTTTTATAATAATTCAAATCAGGAGGTTTTGCCTCTAAATTATTGATCTAACAACTTAACAAAAAAATATTTGAAAATACGTAAAATAAAAAATATTATTATTTTGCAATTTTAAAAAAAGTCTAAAATATTAAAAATATATATTAATATAGTGTCTTCAAAATTATCACCCTTCAAAAATCATTAAAAATAATAAAGTTACTACAAATAGTAACAATTGATTTTCTATAAAATTTGTAATTTTAAGAAATTTTTAAGCTACATGAATTACTATTTTGGATGCAAACTTTAAAAATTAACAGAAATGCAAATATATCAATGTTACTAAAGAGTTAAATTTGCTTTAAATTTAATAGAAAAGAATATAAGTTCACACATTCTATTTCTTTTCATAAAAAGATTTTATTCTGCTTTTTTCTCTGTGTTAATTAAATGTATGAACAATTATTATATTTCAAATATGGTAAAAAGAAAAAATCTTTCATTGCATAGGTAACCAAAACATGCTTTCATTTATTTATCCCTTATTTAAAAACTTCTTTATTTTTTATCTATGAAAAAAGGATGAAAAGGAACAGATAAAATGTCAAAGTCAATTTGTAAATCATGATAAATATGAAAAAAAAATATAACAAGTAAATTATGATATGAAAACTCTATGTTAAGTTTAAACCAATTTACTGAAAAATGACAAGTGATTTAACATTTTCGTTTCATATTATAAGGCAACTTTTTGAAAAGAAAAAAATAATCAATCAGTTTTCGTCTTTCCTAAATTGTTGATATTGATTTCTTGATGAGATATTGAAATCTTATATGAAGTTAAAATCTAAATAAAATTTACATGATAACTTAAGTTACAAATTTTAAAAATTGATGTTATTTTTAATCTCATTAGAAAGCGTTTTTTTTCTTATTAGTCCAAAATATTAGTGATGTCAATAATAAAATTTTAAATAATTTTAGTGGGTTCAAATAGATAACAAAATAGTAATATTAATAAAAATCATCATATAATTGAAGATCATATTAAAAAAATTATAAATCTCAGTGGGGTCAGTTGACACCACTTCTCATTATGTCTTCGCCACTGGGCATAAAATTAAAGCATATTCATAAATACTTTAAAGTTAAATCACCAAAAAAAAATTAAATACTTTTACACAAACTATTTTATATATTTCAGTACCATCAAACACCACTGTTTGTGATTTAATTTTTAGTTCGCTTTAATTTTACTTCTCTTTTTTATCTGTTTTATCTATTGTCAGACTCAGGCTGCGCTCTTGGATGGTCATGGTACTGAGATCTTTGAATAAGTTTAATGAATCTTGGGTGAGCTGTTGTTTCGCTACAGTGCTTTAACAACAGTTTGCAGAACACTGTACGACTCTCTTTTTTTCCTAACTTTTTATTGGTTGTGTCTTTGTGTGCGGTGCGTGGTCCTTTAATTTTTTGCAGAACATTGTACGACTCTTTTTATTCTGACCGCTGCTGGAGTCCGCTAATTATTTTTTAATTGACTGGTTGTAGCTTAGATACGGTTACTCCTTAGTTTTCTGTATTTTAAATAGTGACTTTCGATGATGTTACAAATTTTATATGTTTGTAAATTTAGTTTTTGGTTAAGATTGATGAATTAGCTGAGATTAGTATATGATCTAGAAAAGAATTTGAGATCTGAGCTGCTGATATTTGATTTCTTGTTTCAATCACTTACTTGATAATATGATTTAGATAATTAGATTGAATTCTGATTGAGAAAAGAACTTGAGATCACTGATATTTGGTTTTCTATTTCAGTCATTTATTTTAGCCTTTTTATGGTTGTAAATGCAAGTCTTTTAGTATGTGTTAATGTGTGTCAGTGTGTGCAAGTTTGTAATATAAAAGTCGAAACATTATGTGTGTCAGTGTGTACTTTTATGGTTATAATATGTAAGTTTTTCTTTAATTAATCATTATACATTTGGGATGGCAGTAATATGAAACTATAATATTTTATTTTTTGAATCATTATAATTTTTTATGATTTTTAGCAATATTTTTTCTGATTGAAATTATCCAAAACTTGTTTGTTAAACGATTAGAAAATTTTGATTGTTTTGCACATTTCAATTATTTTGTTGAACGCAATGATATAGTGTTCTGTTTATAAAACGAAATGGTTAACGCAAAAAGAAAATTCACTCGTTCCTCTTAACAAAACGACTAACGCAAATGATCATTTTCGTGATCGTTTTAAACGTTAGATAGCCCTATCCACTAGTGTTTCATTATGCAAAGATTCATTTTTTTAGCTCTGTAGAACGAATTCATGCAGTAAATAAGTTATAAACTTGACACATTTTAAGATGTTTATTGTTCTTTTATCACGGATGAAAAGTATTGTCGTTGTTACTCTCGGCCCCTTATTTACTGTCGTTGGTCAGGGCCGGAGACAGCCAATGACAGGGGACACCTGAACGAATTTTTTTTTCTCAAAACTGTCATTGAATTTTTAAAATTATACTTCATTTAAAAAGTTGTGAAAATATATTCTATTCTGAAGAATATTTTTAAAATTATACCTCTAAAATTATATTTTTATTGTAAAAAATTATAAAAATATACTTAATTTTTAAAATAATATAATATCATATATGCCCAAATTTTTTTCTCCCCCTTATTTCAAAGTGGGTTGCTTTGTTATTCTGAGAGGGATAAGAACAGGGACGGATCCAAGAGAGTCCAATGAGGGGCAATTAGTGTTTTGCAAACGGTCCGGATCGAGACGGTCCTAGGCGGTCTAAACTTAGAAAAATCAAATTTGTCCCACTGTTGGCCTCCAGGGACCGGACCCCTATGGGTCGGCATGGTCCGATCCGGTCCATTTTTTTTATAAATTAAAAAAATTATGAAATTTGGAAAATAAATTTATGATATTTAGTAAATAATAATTTTTATTGAATTAATTTAATATTTTTAATTGTTTTAAAATCCAATAATACTCAAAAAATTATAAAAAAATTGGTCCAGGTCACGGCCCGATTTTGGGTGAACGAAGGACCGGCCCACCGTTGGACCGGATCATGGTAGGGCACAGGTTTGTCCACGGTCACGGGTCGGTCCGAGACGGATTGGACCAGACGGTCCATTTCAAAACTCTAGGGTAGCTGCCCCCTGGAGTTTTTATCTCTACTTAAGTGATTGATTAAAATTAAATGATTAATTTTTAAAGAGAGTATGAATCGTTAGATATGTTAGAGATTTTTTTGTAATGTGATAGATTATAATGAAAATATTTAAGTCTTTATTAGATTCATAACACATTTGTTATATTAAACGTTTTATAATTGATGATATCTCTTTCGTAAAAGACATAATTTTGCTGAAGAATTTATCAAATTAATTTTTTTAGTAAAGATGAGAATGTAAGTTATCTATATTTTAATTGTTCATAAAGGATGTCATTTGAATTTTGAACTTGCAACCTTCTAAATGGAGAGCAATGTTTTTGCCACTAGTCTCCAAATTTGAAGTTTAATTATATGTTTTTTTAGAAAAATTATGATTGCTACATAAAAGCATTTGAATAATTATATTTGCTTCTTACTTTATCTGTTATCATATTTTTATATTACAATATGATAAATTTTTTAGATTTTGATGTAGAATGATTATAATATAGGAACCACCTATAGCAAAGCACATACAATATACTAGTCTTTAATAATTCTCTTATTTGTTAAGTGTAATAAAAGTACTTTAAGTGCTTTAAAGCGTTTTCAAGTATCAAACGAAAGTGATTTAAGATGGTGCAAATAGTGATGGAGCTAGTACTCTATATTACTGGTATCAATTAATACTATTAAAATAGATTAATGATTTATTTTTTGTATTTATGTAATTTTTATAATAATTCAAATCAGGAGGTTTTGCCTCTAAATTATTGATCTAACAACTTAACAAAAAAATATTTGAAAATACGTAAAATAAAAAAATATTATTATTTTGCAATTTTAAAAAAATTCTAAAATATTAAAAATATATATTAATATAGTGTCTTCAAAATTATCACCCTTCAAAAATCATTAAAAATAATAAAGTAACTACAAATAGTAACAATTGATTTTCTATAAAATTTGTAATTTTAAGAAATTTTTAAGCTACATGAATTACTATTTTGGATGCAAAATTTAAAAATTAACAGAAATGCAAATATATCAATATTACTAAAGAGTTAAATTTGCTTCAAATTTAATAGAAAAGAATATAAGTTCACACATTCTATTTCTTTTCATAAAATGATTTTATTCTGCTTTTTTCTCTATGTTAATTAAATATATGAACAATTATTATATTTCAAATATGGTAAAAAGAAAAAATCTTTCATTGCATAGGTAACCAAAACATGCTTTCATTTATTTATCCCTTATTTAAAAACTTCTTTATTTTTTATCTATGAAAAAAGGGTGAAAAGGAACAGATAAAATGTCAAAGTCAATTTGTAAATCATGATAAATATGAAAAAAAAATATAACAAGTAAATTATGATATGAAAACTCTATGTTAAGTTTAAACCAATTTACTGAAAAATGACAAGTGATTTAACATTTTCGTTTCATATTATAAGGCAACTTTTTGAAAAGAAAAAATAATCAATCAGTTTTCGTCTTTCCTAAATCGTTGATATTGATTTCTTCTATGAAGTTAAAATCTAAATAAAATTTACATGATAACTAAAGTTACAAATTTTAAAAATTGATGTTATTTTTAATCTCATTAGAAAGTGTTTTTTTCTTATTAGTCCAAAATATTAGTGATGTCAATAATAAAATTTTAAATAATTTGAGTGGGTTCAAATAGATAACAAAATAGTAATATCAATAAAAATCATCATATAATTGAAGATCATATTATAAAATTATAAATCTCAGTGGTGTCAGTTGACACCACTTCTCATTGTCTTCGCCACTGGGCATAAAATTAAAGCATATTCATAAATACTTTATAGTTAAATCACCAAAAAAAAATTAAATACTTTTACACAAACTATTTTATATATTTCAGTACCATCAAACACCACTGTTTGTGATTTAATTTTTAGTTCGCTTTAATTTTACTTCTCTTTTTTATCTGTTTTATCTATTGTCTGCCACCAAGTTTGCTCTTTTTTTTTTTATTTGAATAGGTCAGACTCAGGCTGCGCCCTTGGATGGTCATGGTACTGAGATCTTTGAATAAGTTTAATGAATCTTGGGTGAGCTGTTGTTTCGCTACAGTGCTTTAACAACAGTTTGCAGAACACTGTACGACTCTCTTTTTTTGCTAACTTTTTATTGGTTGTGTCTTTGTGTGCGGTGCGTGGTCCTTTAATTTTTTGCAGAACATTGTACGACTCTTTTTATTCTGACCGCTGCTGGAGTCCACCGCTAGTTGTTTTGTAATTGACTGGTTGTAGTTTAGATACGGTTACTCCTTAGTTTTCTGTATTTTAAATAGTGACTTTCGATTATGTTACAAATTTTATATGTTTGTAAATTTAGTTTTTGGTTAAGATTGATGAATTAGCTGAGATTGGTATATGACTGAGAAAAGAGTTTGAGATCTGAGCTGTTGATATTTGATTCTTTATTTCAGTCACTTACTTGATAATATGATTTAGATAATTAGATTGAATCCTGATTGAGAAAAGAACTTGAGATCACTGATATTTGGTTTTCTATTTCAGTCATTTATTTTAGCCTTTTTATGGTTGTAAATGCAAGTCTTTTGGTATGTGTTAATGTGTGTCAGTGTGTGCAAGTTTGTAATATACAAAGTCGAAACATTATGTGTGTCAGTGTGTACTTTTATGGTTGTAATATGCAAGTTTTTCTTTAATGAATCATTATACATTTGGGCTGGCATTAATATGAAACTATAATATTTTATTTTTTGAATCATTATAATTTTTTATGATTTTTAGCAATATTTTTTCTGATTGAAATTATCCAAAACTTGTTTGTTAAACGATTAGAAAATTTTGATCGTTTTGCACATTTCAATTGTTTTGTTGAACGCAACGATATAGTGTTCTGTTTATAAAACGAAATGATTAACACAAAAAAAATTCACTCGTTCCTCTTAACAAAACGACTAACGCAAATGATCATTTTCGTGATCGTTTTAAACGTTAGATAGCCCTATCCACTAGTGTTTCATTATGCAAAGACTCATTTTTTTAGCTATGTAGAACGAATTCATGCAGTAAACAAGTTATAAACTTGACACATTTTAAGATGTTTATTGTTCTTTTATCACGGATGAAAGGTATTGTCGTTGTTACTCTCGGCCCCTTATTTTTACTGTCGTTGGTCAGGGCCGGAGACAGCCAATAACAGGGGACAGGTGAACAATTTTTTTTCTCAAAACTATGCTTGTCATTGAATTTTTAAAATTATACTTCATTTAAAAAGTTGTGAAAATATATTCTATTCTGAAAAATATTTTTAAAAATATACCTCTAAAATTATACTATTATTGTAAAAAATTATAAAAATATACTTAACTTTTAAAATAATATAATATCATATATGCCCAAAAATTTTCTCCCCCTTATTTCAAAGTGGGTTGCTTTGTTATTCTGAGAGGGATAAGAACAGGGGCGGATCCAAGAGAGTCCAACGAGGGGCAATTAGTGTTTTGTAAACGGTCTGGATCGGGACGGTCCTAGACGGTCTAAACTTAGAAAAATCAAATCCGTCTCACTGTTGGCCTTCAGGGGCTGGACCCTTACGGGTCGGCACGGTCCGGTCCGGTCCATTTTTTTTTATAAATTCAAAAAATTATGAAATTTAGAAAATAAATTTATGATATTTAGTAAATAATAATTTTCATTGAATTAATTTTATATTTTTAATTATTTAAAAATCCAATAATAATCAAAAAATTATAAAAAAATTGGTCCAGGTCACGATCCGATTTTGGGTGAAGGAATGACCGGCCCACCGTTGGACCGGACCGTGGTAGGGCACGGGTTTGTCTACGGTCACGGGTCGGTCCGGGACGGATTGGACCAGACGGTCCATTTCAAAACTCTAGGGGTTTGAAAAATAGTGTTTTTCGATAATTTTTTCAGTAATTTGTCCCCTCCTGAAAAATTTTTTTGCCCCCTAAATTGGATCTGGTTAATTTCATCAAGAATATTTTTTTTAATATTGTACATAATGAAATAATTATGCAAATATATCAAAATATAAAATTTTTGTAGATGAAATCTTTCTTCATCAACTTAATTATCTATTAATTTGAGCTTAATTTTGTTGTTATTTTTAATATATAAAATATTATTATTTTAATATTTTTTTATTGCCCCTTATGAAAATCCTGCATCCGCCCCGGATAAGAAGACCTTATTATTTCAATTAGAGATTCAGATGAAAAATGAATGCATCTGATTATCCTCAAGGGAGAAAGTGGGGGAGAAGTGAGAGAAAATTAAATCATTCTTGTCCTTTCAAGTTTTATCTGACGTCTCTGATCGACTTAACAGAGGAATTGATTCTCACACCTACAATTGGTGCCTATTTATTTTTTGAGAAGGGATCAGTTGATAATGGTTTATTTTGACAACCTTAACAATGGATCTCTAAATAAATATTAAAAAATCTTAAAAATAAAAAACAAATTATAGATTTATTCTTCTACCTTTAGATTGATGGTCATTCAAATTTCATGCAATTTACTTATCATTTGATAGTCCATCAAAGACTATCAAATTTTCATACAATTTGCAACGGTTCCAATTTAACGGTCTTTGATGGACTATCAAATGATAATGAAATTGTATGAAATTTAAATAACCATCAATCTAAAGATAGAAGAACACATCTATAATTTTTTTTTCTATTTTTAATTTTTTTTTTATATTTATTTAGAGGTTCATTATCAAGGTTATCAAAATAACCCATTGTCAATGGATCCCCCTCTTCTTTTCTTTTTTTGCTTTTTGTTAGTAAATTTTTAAATTATTTTTGTTATATGGGTTTGAGGGTTTCCACTGGGTATTTAGGTCATGACTTGCTATATGATTGCTTCAGAAGCTAAATTATCAATCACAATATGAACTCAAAGATCATTTATTTTTACCATGTAAATAATATTTTCAATTCTCAAGTCCAATCAGTATATCAAATTCGTGTAAAAAAAATTAAATTCATATCTGACTCATTTATTTTCGAGTAATGTCGGGTTAGATCGGGTTAACGCATTAGATTGAGTTAATAATTGACGCCTCTAATCTAAACATTAAAGGAGAAATAAGGAGAAGACTTCCTTGCTCAAAACAAAAATGCACTCTCAATTTTTTTTAAGAGAGGCAAAAATCCTGCCTAAATTTAATTTCATTAAATGTAAAAAGTTTGTACACATATTTACGAAGTGTAAATTTCACTAAAAACTGTAGCAGGTATTAAAAAAAACTTTATGTCCTCTAAATTTTAATTTAACAGCTGAACAATAAAGGAGAAGACTTTCTTGCTCAATACAAAAGATGCACTTTCAATCATAATTATAGAAGATAATGATCATTGTAATGTAAAAGGACAAAAGTGGGCCCCCCCACATTCCACGCACTCAACCTTATCTTCATCCAAAGATTATGGAGCAAAGAAAGCAACAAAGCTATTTTTTTTTTAAGAAAAAGATAACGACGCTTGTAATTTATCTCTATTATAATTTATAGTCCACTTTATTTTTATTATGGAAAGATTATCATGGTGTATCATATTCGTAACCTTAGAATGTAGCAACAGTTCGCATTGAAATTTTTTATGTAAAGACACTATGATCAATCATTATGAGTACTTGAATCAAAACTGCTGGACCATTTGAATTAATTTGAAGGAGATTAAATCAAGACCACATAGCCTGGAGCGAATTTACTTTAAAATTGGGATGAGTGGAGCTGTTATCACCCTTGTATAGTGCATATTTCAAGCTAGAATCTGTATACGGTGGTTTGTCATTTAGTTGATTCAAAGTGTGAGAATAGATTGGGAAGTGGTAAAAGAAGAGATGAAATTTCTACTACAGCATGTTATCAGTTTATCCTCAATTCCTTACAGATCTAATAAAATTGAACATTTTCTTTACTTCCGTTGTTCTTCGGACAAATTGTCTTCAACTAGAATTGTTTTGCAGTATATCAGAATAAACGAGATCAAAATTCGGGAGTTCAATTAAGCTCCTATGCTTCAATTAAGATACTTCACCCAAGATTCATGCAACAGATGATATACATCTAAATGGGGAAAATAAGCTGCTGTGTGTTCTCTACAAAGCCACAAAAAAGAGACCAAAAGAAGTCCAAAATGCTGGCATCAAGAGAAGATCTGAAACTCATTTAATTAATGTACCTCCAAATTTCTCCTCAAAATAAATAGAGTGAACAACACTATATTCATTTGTCACTCTATAGACCCAAAAAAAAATTACAAATACGATGAAGTAACCTGTCTGATATCAGAGGTCATGAAAGCTACCACAACTAGCAGAAGAAGTATAACAAGAGGCACCAATAACAAAAGGGATGGGGGAGGTGGTAGCGGCGGTAACAGTAGTGGAAGTAAGAGCAGTGACACTGCCACAAATAGCAGTACCAGAAATGATCCGGTACTGAAGTAGTCTGAATTCAGATTTTTCTTATTTGAACTGTACTTTCTTGCTTCCATTTCTTTGGCATGATGTGCATTTATAAAATGTCTTCGGGAATTTCTCTTACCGTCAAGCATTGTTGAGTACAGACTTCTACTGATGTAAGATTGCAGTATCTGCTAGTTTCCCAGGTTTACAAGGATACAAGCAACTGTTCAATCTTGTAAGCTCTAGTGAAGTTTGAGAAACCAACGCATAATCTGCATAAAAGAACTAGATTAGTTAGTATTTGACTTGTTCTATTGATTGATTTTGCTGTTGTTTTACTACATCTTACTTGTTGTATTTGGTATGGAATTGGAATGTAAAACAAAAGAACTGCATACATGTATTGAAAGAAAACAAATTAACTCAAGCAAATGTATCTTTGTTTGTTTTTTCAGGAACACAATTGTGTATCTTCCATTTCTTGCCGACAGGTCACAAGCTTATTTCCATTACATGTAGATGGACATAAAAAAACTACACAGTTAACAAAATTAGGAGTATTTGGGTACTAAAAATGAAGAAATAACAGAGGGAAACTAAACTTCAATTCATTGAAAATTTTGAAACAGATCAAACAAAATACAACAAACAGATAAACAGACCTAGAGACTAGAGGTACCTTTTGCTCGCGTAAGAGGCGCTAGTCAACAAATCGAGAGGAGGAAGGAAAGGGAGGAGATAAACTGTCCAGATAAACTCCGAGAACAGAGTAATGATTTGGTATACATAGAAGATTTGGTAGCTAAATTATCATATTTTTGGTCTCTCTCTCTATCCAAGTAGAAGATGGGTGCTCTGGGGAAGAGAGAGCGATTGATTTTCCAGCAGCTTGGATTGGGGAGGTACATGCACCATACGACAAGTTGCTCATAAAAAGCGTTACAATTTGTTCCTGGTGCTTATTTAACTTGTCCTTTCTTTATTATTATTGGATTTTCTTATGATACCCCAACTTGCGCCAGGCCATTTCCACACCATCAAGTAGCTTATTCTGTTTTTTTAAATAATAATGAAAGTTAAACTATCTAACTTTAAACATTTGTAATTTATTATATTTAATCAGATTTGGAACATGTTACCTCTCAGACAATGGGATTTGCTTGGGTCATTAGACCAAATGATTGTTCTATTGAACTTTTATATCGTGACATTAAATTTATTTAATAAGGTAAAAAAGATTTTTTTTTTTTTTGACATTAGCATAGTGCAAATATTTGGTATGTGTATGGTTGTAGGTACCAAGCAAAAAAAAATTCATCTAAAAAAGAAAAAGAGGACTATAATATTAATAGCTTCAAGATTAGAAAATAAAGTAATCAGTTTTAAAGAGAAAAAGAGTCCTAAAATCTCAATGACTACTTTCATGTGCTTTAGCTTGATTGTTAATTGATAGTCTTTGCTGCTGTATATTAAAATTGGAGTTTCATGTTGATATTTTAGGATCTTGACAAATGTTTAGTAAAACATTTGCTTTCATTTTCAAGCTTTTTAAACCATTTTCAACTACATTAACAAACCGCCAACTCATTCATAAATATCTAATATATTGTATGCATCAATATATATAATAATGTCACTGATTTGCTTGCTAAAATACTTGTTTCAACATCGTAGCATACCTAACAAAGTAATAAAGTGTATAAAATAAGTGCAAAGTGGGGTCGCTTAAGATTTTTTTTCGTTTCTGAGAAAAGCAATTAAGCACAGAGATGTTTATTAGTTGGTACGGAAATCCATCCGGTTCCTCCCCTGTCCACGGATCCTCTACAGTGAGCAGCCACTCTGGAGTGTACAGTGGACGATTTTTTTACAATTATTATAATAATCAAATAACATTAAAATTCGTACTGAATATTTTAAACGGTTCAGATCAGATTTGATCAGTTTTTTATACGGTGCTACAAAAGATATGGTTCTCTGTCCACGATCGTCAGAACGCCATGAAAGAAATCAAAATGCCCTGTTTCTGATAGAGACCATGTGATAAATCACTGATATGAGATATCACGGCTTTTAACTGGAGCCTGTTAACACTCGCGACACAAAAATGTACACAGACTATGTAACAGAGGAATCCAGTTCAGCAACCTTTACTTAAGTTTCGTATTTTTTATTCCTGCTTTGACCTTTCTACTTGGATTTTCTTTCATTTTTAAACTGGTTTTTATTTAAAATTGATGCGGAGAAGTTCGATGTTGATCGGACAATCTTTCTACGTGGAAGATCGAATAAAATAATAAGGGCTTGATCGGTGGATTAAAGGGAATGAGATTAGATATGAATATTGAATTAAAAAAATATTGTTATTGTGGAAAAAAATCAACTCTGAGTGAATTTTTAATTTTCACTGAAACAGTAAATGCCCCAACGGTCCCTAACTGTTTGGATGGTATCGAAATTCATAGAGATAATTTGTTTAGACGCTTTAATAAGCTAGTGAGATATTAGATTTAAGGATATGACGATTAAGACTCAGTGGGGAAGTTTGATCGTAATTTTCGGAAGGACTCCATAATTTATGCAAATGTAAAATATCATGGCTCAAATCTTTCTAAAAGCTGTGATATTAAAATATAGTATAAACTATAAAAATATTTTAAATTTTTAATAAATATCTTGTTAGTTTAAAAAAAAAAATTGAAAGTTGTAATAAAGCTCATGGTCCGTCCGCCGTCCAACTGTACGGCCGGAGGTCAAATGGGTAGGGTTGGGCCGGGTGGATACGGGTTTAGGGTGAGCCCCACCCGTCCAACCCGTAATATCAATAATATGTAATATGTATTTATATGTGTTATGTATAATTGTATAATTATATATAAATAACTTATTAAATTGGGTAAAATTAATAATTTAACTAATAGAATGTTCATTTAAATTAATTTTTTAATTAAATATCATAATTTATAAATTGAGTAATTGAGTTGGTGCAAATATTTAATAATTTTTAGACTTAAAAAAAACTTATACTATGATAGTGTAAATATTTAATAACATTTTAGTTTAAATAAAATAATTATTCTCTAAAGATATAATGTTAAGAAAAGAGAAATCGTTAATTAAAAAAATTATTAATTGATTATACAATAATTTAATTAAAAAATATAGCAACAAAATATCGTTGACAAAGTCGGGTCGGGACGGGTACGGACGGGTAGACCCTTCAAACATTATGGATGGGCCGGATCATCAAATTTAGATCCGGAGATAAGGACCGAATAGGCGGAGCCGAAGATTTTGAAAGACCGACCGGACTCCGAGTTTGATGTAAACCTGATCCATTACCATCCCTATTCTAGGTCACTAAGCTCTTCCCTAATTAAAACTGTTCATGGGCGATCTCCTCCTGTTCCGATTAAAATTAGAATTATATATATATATTTTTTCAAAACGTTATTATTTGATATTGAAATTGATATAATTTATTAGTAGGCTAAAAGTCAGTCAAGACGATTTATACTTGGTTACACAAATGAAAACGTAGGAAATGAATAATATTAGAATAACAAGCAGTTTATACAATATTATATATTAGATGAAATTTTATAGACTATTATTCATTGTTCATATTTTTTTAGATATAGACGTATTATTTTGAGGAGTGATTCAATTCATGGTCATTAGTGTCACATTATTGCTGCTAAATTAAACTCTATTATGTAATAAAACTAATTGATGAAATATTTTACACATATTATATTTTTATGTCTGCCCAGAAAAGTTTAATCGTTTTGAGTTTATTTCTATATACATCAAGTACTAATAAAATCAATGAACTAATTATGATCGATTAGTTTTAATGTATTCATTTGAGTTGGGCTCTTGTGATTTTATAATTATAAATATTTTACCAAAATGATTACAGTCCAAATTACGGAGTTTCATGTTCAAGCACATTGATTCAAGTAGCTGAAAAAAAATGTGTTATATTAAAACGTAGAAAATTAACTTTTATTATTTTTATAATTTCATAACTATTAATGGTGATTTTCCAAAGACAACCCTCTTTGACATACAAATATTGGTATTTTCTATATTTTTAGGAATATATTTCGGAAATCACCAAAAATATTAATAACATCCTAAAATGCTAAAAATCTGGTATCCTACAAGTTCTTTATATACAATTTTTTTTATCTCCTTGAATCAACATCTAGAATTCAGGATTTCAAAATTTAGACCATAAGAATTTCAGCCAAAATGCTTATGGAAGCACAATATACAAATATCATTCATTTTATAGTCATTTTGATTTAGTACAAAATGAACTCTAAAAATCATAATATTTTATGTGCAATACATCTCCATAAAAATTAACAAGATAAATGGTTTGGATTCTTTTTTTTTTTTGAGAAAAATAGATTCTAAAAATCATAATTATTAATTTTTATCAACCATTGTATTTTTTTACCTTGTCTCCAAATACATCGTTTTTTTTGATAATAATTATTCAAATAATTTAATTTTAACAATAAGAGTGATAAAATTGAAATTTTAAGAATATGAATGACACAGCACGCTCCTGTCAATGGCGATGTGTAAACACGCCAGTGGAACTAGCGTGTTTGTGCACAGTGGCATCTTTCAATTCTTTTTAAATTTAGAGTGGCGCTGATAGGGTTTTATTTGGTGGCAACACCAGTGGAAAAAATGCTACTCTCACTGGGTACTGATAGTTTTTTTTGAGAAAAACAACTAAAAAAATTATATTCTTAAAATTTTAATTTTATAACTCTTATTTTAAAATTAAAATTATTTGAATAACTATAATAAAAAATCGCTGCTCCAAATATAACGAGTAGAGAACTAGAAAATTAGTTGATGTTGGTGTCTTTTAACTGGAACACTACAAATCTAAGTTGCGACCGTTGTATATGCTCTCGGGACCGCAGTGGCTGGTCATTATAAATGCTCTCTGGACCGCAGTGCTGGAGGAGGGGACTGGGTGCTTGCCATCTTTCAAGTTTTCTTAAATTATATATTCAGTAATATCCTTTTTTATTATTTTTCACTAATATTTATAGACTAACCTCTCTATCAAAATTTATGCTACTTATTGAGTTATTATTTGAGTAAGCTCTAATTTGATAGGACAAAATATTATAATTTTGTATATCTTTTTTTATAATTTTTACTCTCCATCAAATTTACCATTCTTTTGATTAAAAAAATATTTTCTATTAAAAGTACTTATTTAATATATTTAATTTACCCCTCAATTTTGAGAATTAAGCCGAATTATTATTAGATTGTCCGATTATTTAGTTCTAAAGATATATAATTTTATGTTTGAATAAAAAAATTGTTAAAAATCCTTTAAGCGTTCAATATTTTCGGCTATCGTCTATTGATACACTTGCTAATCAATTATTTTATATATTTTTTCATTCAGAAAATATTTTCTATCTTATTTCTAAATCAGAAGGTTGCAACACAATATAGTGATTGGATTTTTAAATTTAAAGCATTCGACATCAACAATTATATACTATAAGAATTATGATTAAAAGCGTGATTTATTGTTGCATTGAATTGTAAACGCACCAAATTTCCATGATGCATTAAAATTTAAAAAATATAGTTATAAAAAATAATACTAAAATAATATTGATAATATTATTATTATTATAATTAATAATGAGTTTTAATTTAATACTTATGTTCTATTATATTTTTATATTATTTTTTTCTATAATTATTGATTGTGAATTTTGATCTCGACCCCTTATTTCAAAACCTTAGCTCCGCCTCTGTAGGACCGTTACAAGCTTTTCTTTTACCATATAAATGTTCAGGACCATTTCTAATGGTCATCGCCTTCAAATTACGAAACGTGCGTTGGGCTTTGTCTATGGATACAAGTATCTTTTTTTAACATCAAAGACTCTTACGCAATTAATTTTATTCAAAAGAAATGATTATGTCCATAGAAAAAAAGAATAGATCTTCTATGATGAAAAATAAAATAACACAAAGTATCGAATTAAATCTAAATTAAGCTATATATTACAATAATCTAAATGATTTTGCCATCAATATACATAGAGATAAAATTTAAAGAAGTAAAAAAGTTTCCTTTAAACAACTGGCCTTGATGTACCATTGTGTTTCAATTTTAATGCAATTTTAATGAATCATATTAGTTGTTGAATACGTTGTAAGACTTTAGATTTTAAATCAATATTTAAATTTATTGAAGTTAGAGCAAAAAAATTCATCTTAAATATTTCAAAGCACAACAATCTCAAATGAATAAACTAATTTTAGCACAATAAAAAAAATAAAGAGACGGATGAATTAATGGAATTTGATAAAAAAAACAATCAGTAAAATAAAAATAGAGAAAATGAGAGGCGAATCAATGAACTCTTCGGCCCCAGCTAATGAGAGGTTTTCGATGACAGCGGCTTTGTTTTTTCTTCTTACGCATAGAAAGACACGTACTGAAGTGCAATCCTTAGAGATATTTTATCACTGCTGACGCTGACTTTTAAAATTTATTTATTAGATATTGAATGATTTTATGAGGCCAGCAACCTTTGACAAAGATTAGAAAACATTAAATTCAGAACAAAGGATTTCTAAACTTCTTGTTGTAGCGATACGCACAATTTCAGAGAGATTTTTGACAGTAGCATTTCTCTCGGAAAACATAAGTCAACTCCGCAACTGCTTTTATAATCATGTTTTGATACTTTCACATGAAGTGCATTTTGATTTTGGTGGGAATCTGTTGTTGTACAAATTTATATTTGATAAAAAGAGTTAACATCTTTAGCATCTCTTATATATCATATCATAAAAAAATTCACCAAATTTTATTTAAATTTTTAATCTACTTGAATATAATAATTTATATATAATTTTCTCTCACCTTTTAAAGTAAGGTGTATATTTAGAGTGGAACTTAACTCTTAAAATGATTTAATTTTTTGATGAGCTTTATAAATCATCATGTGGTTAATTATATTAGTTATAATAATAATTATTATTTTTATTATACATCTTTAATATTTAAATAATTATATTTAAAAATTTCTTCGATTTAAAATTTTATTACATATATTTAAAAATTTATATTTCTAATTATTTTTGTGGACTATTATCGGATGAAACCCAATTACAACCCAAATTCTTATTATATCTCGACAGCAACTTGCAGAATTAGCTGGACACAGTTGATAATAAATTAATAACACAAGTTGCAATGTGGGTCCACTCTCTCATGTTCAAAAGATTTTTAAAAATCCCCTCAACTTTTTAAATCCTCATAAAATCTGCTACAGTGATTTCCTTTTCGAAATCATGAATCATAATTCCTAACAAATGGCCTTTAAATTAAGGGACTCAAATAGAGGAAATTTCATGTCTACGTGATTTGGCCTACTA
Organism: Schoenoplectus tabernaemontani; assembly: GCA_037127355.1. Classification (NCBI taxonomy): domain Eukaryota; kingdom Viridiplantae; phylum Streptophyta; class Magnoliopsida; order Poales; family Cyperaceae; genus Schoenoplectus; species Schoenoplectus tabernaemontani. Next base: position 21,449,229 of record CM073739.1, read on the forward strand.
AAATTTTCGTTTAATTCAATTTTGATTACATAATAATTATTATTAATTTCTTATGACAACTCACTATTTTTTCCTTTTATTTTGATTGCACATCTATATAATAAAAAATATCGGTTTAATTGATCCAGACAATTAATTGATCAAATATGCATTCAATTACGGTATAACTTACTATTTTGTTATTTTTGTGAGGTACAAAGTAAATAATATTTAGCAATTGAGCATGTCTTAAACTCTTTTATAAATTAGTACTTTGTTATTTTGCGAAGCAAAGCAAGTGCATGTATTAAAAAACTAATCATGTCTTAAAATATATTCTAGTTTGAGTTTTTTCTTCCTTCCGTTCTAAAAATTAAAGTACAGAAATAGGAGTTCAATTAATAAAATAATTTTGCCAATAAATTTCTGCGATAAAAAAAATTGGCAACAAATTTCGTCAGCCTTCCACTCAAATCAAACAAAGTCTTAAAGAATATAATTAAGATAACATTTCCAACAAGTTAATAGAATAAAATTGTTCCTAGCTGCAAGTTAATACAATTTTTTTATGTAGAAATCAACATAATCTTTCGCTTTTTTGAACAAGTGATGAAATTGCATAAAGTCATACGTGTTACATTAATATTTCGACAAATTTTTATATGAAATACAGAGCGATTCTATTATGGATTAAAATTTTGACAGTTATTGTATTTAGATGAGCAACAATCATTAATTTCAATCTCTTTTTTCTTTTATAATATAAAATTTGATCCGTAGTAGAATTAATGATCCAAAAATAAATTTAGTATTGATAACTTATTGTCTGTGAATTAATCGATCTCCAGTTGAACTCAGAAATAAATCAAGGCGCATGAAAAATTTCTAACACTTATTATATTTTTTATCATGTGTTGAGGTAGAAGATGGAGACATGAAGGTATATGATTTAAAATTAGAAAACTCTACACACAGTGATCGAATTAGATAAATTTAATTAAGGTTGTCAATATTAGAGTTTATATTGTAGATTATGATACTCATATCCACAAATTAAAATTAAGTTTGAATTATTTAGATTTTTATGACAAGACATGATTTTGACAGAAAATTCATGAAATATAATTAAACCGGAAATGATTCTGAGCATTTTGTGTCCTAAGCACTGATGTCGTTCAGAGAATTTTTCAAGAAAGTGGAAATCTCTAAGTTTAAGCGGTTTTGTTCAGCTCAATCCAAGTTTAAGCACTAACGCCTTGTCGTTAGTGATGATAAAGTTATTATTATTTTTATTAAAATAGAGCCAACCAAGGTATGTTCTGAACTCTTGACAGACGTACCTTGGTGTATCGTTTGTTCGTTTATTTATTTTTTCTTTTACTGTGCTATCTTTTCACATGCTGTGATTTCTCCTCATAGCGCTATTCGGCGGCGTCCCTTGAGTCATTATCATTCTTTTTATGAGGATCCAGTCGATTGGACTTCTCTCGTCTCTGTTGTCCGAGTGACTCCCGTCTATCTGCGAGGTAGTGGTCTGTTCTTCCGAGATGATCAACCTCAAGGCGCTGCTTCTACGGCTCTCTTGACCCACCTCCTGGGCAAGGAGATTATTGACGGGGAGACTTACAGGTGGAGTACTACTTCCTTTACTACTCCTCTCGAGTGCCACAACTACCAGCTGGAGTGGACTTGGTACGTGCTTATGCGAGAGGAGAATGTTCTTGAGCATGCTAGGATATATGACTTGGTCTTCTTGTCGATGTTTCATTATCACATTGATACGCCCTGCCTGCGGGCTTTTTACGAGAGGTGGAACTATTGCACCAACACTCTCTTCATCGACGATCGCGAGTTGACTCCCACTCTCCTGGAGATCCAGCAGCTGACCAAACTGCTAATGTTCGGTTGATTTTATGATGAGTTCATGGTCTCTTCCACTGACTTGGGGGACTCTACTCGGTTCCCGCCCTCTTTGCGGGGGATGCACGAGATTCATCGCTACTTATAGAGGGGTTGTCCCGGAGTTCACTTTAGGCGTTGGATCGCTTATTTTACCGACCAGGTTCACACTCGCTCTGAGGGTCTGGCTTTTACTCGAGATCTTTTTGGCACCGGTCGACTCGATATTCATCATGACGACCCTATCCCCTCCCAGGATGCACTGTGCTCGCATGATATGGATCGGGAGACTTATTTGACGATTTTTATTTCCTGGTGGATTTGTTATTTCTCACTGTCCATTTCTCTAGCATACATCATCCGACCTTCCGTGTTCGTCATGGCGAGCTTGATCGCGCGAGGTGACCGGATCTCTTTGGCTGTGCCCGTGTTAGCCAACATCTACAGAGGCCTTCGGGGTTTGATTTCTTCTCGTAGCCCATCTCAGTGTAGAGAGTTGATCCCGTGACACTTAGTTAGCGGGTGGCAACACATGCATTGGTCTAGCATATGCGATTCCAACATGGCGATTACGCTGAGAGATCGCTTGCCTTTACTAAGTGACCTGGCTTGGGTACAACCAGTTTCATTGACTCTCGATGCCGCCAAATATAGATTCTTCAGGAGCCGCGATCATTTGAGATTTGCTCGGGACATATTGGTGGCTCGCGGGGTGGCTAGAGCCACGGACATGTTGATAGTCGATAACAGGATTCCTTCCTCCGATTCTTTCAGCATTCGAGCGGACGCGCTGATTTGGAGTACTTGATCAGCATCCTCCAGGGTTTTCTCTCTCTCAGACTGTATAGCCATGTATTTATTGAGTCTTATTCGCCGCATTGGTGCGCCCACCAGTTTGAGCATTAACGTCTTGTCGTTAGTGATAATAACTTTATCAATCCAATTGAAGATAACGACTAATTTTGATAACTAATGCTGATGATTATTAATGATATATCAAGAATAAATAAGATCATATGATTCATGCCTTTGTAAACACTTCCATCTCAATAACAAGAAATGAAAATCAGCTATTCTTCTTCTAACGGATAACGCTTGAATTGTTTGATGATTTTCACGCGTTGTTCTTTAAGAAAGTTGATTGGCTTTAAAAATTAAAATTGGAGAAAAATGTGAAGACGGAACAATAGCGGGTTGGGCCTTGAATTATGTTGGCATTTGCAAACTCAATTCTACAAGTCAGGTTCTGGTTTCTATTATGGGCCATCCAATCTACTGTTCAAGATCTATTAATTTAATTATTAAATAAAAATAACAACAACAAAATCTTTAATCTCAAATTATAATTTAGAAAATAACAATGGTGTTGATAATAATGATAGTAGTGATGATGCTGATAAAAATGAAAATAATGACGATGATAATTAATAGATTAAAAAAATAACAATGATGTTGATTAAAAAATAACAATGGTGATAATAATGATAGTAGTGATGATGATGATATGATAATGAAAATAATGATGATAATTAATAGTACTAATAAAAATATATATATATTATAATAGTAATACTAATAGTACTAACAATATACACATTTTATTATTAATAATAATAATAATATAAAAATAATAACAATGATCACACTAAATTTATACTATGAAATATACTTTTATATTCTAACTCTAAATTCTAAAATCTAAAAATAGAAAATCTAAAAACTTGTGTTTGGATGAAGGGATGAGTTAGTGAGAATAACCATTAACTTAAGGTTTGAAGTAGTAGTTAAACCAATTTTTTGCTGGGTTTGTAGAATAGCTACTAATCATTTATTTGAAAAGCTATTTTATCATCCAAACATAAAATAGCAAATAATAATATTAGTTAACCAAAAAATTACTATTATTCACTCCAAACATATCATCTAAATATACATCTAAATCCTAAATCTAACTTTTAGATCACGATTCTGATACGTGAATCATAATCTTCAGCACTCCTATCTAAAATAAGTTTTTAGATATATTTTATCATTTAAAATCTCTTTTTACTTATTTCGATGTCGATCTCGATCTACCACTATTTTTTTCTTGTGTTTTCGGGATAACTTAAAATATCATTATGTACCGGTGTCTCAAGAGATCTTTGTTTGATATAAACAAACCATCACAACACGACATTGAATGAACTTATCTTAAATTGGTGTTACCCAAAGTTTGCTTCATACATAATAATTTCTGATTCGATCTCTCTTTGTATGCCACATATCTAATGCAACATCCGTATTTCGGTTACACTCATCTTATGGATGTGTTGTCCTTTTGTGATATAGCATTCTGCACCATATAGCATCACAAATCTAATCACCATCATATAGAATTTATCTTTTAATTTATTTTAAATCTTTTTGTCACAGAGAATATCAGATGGTAGTCGTCATTTCACTCATTATATTCTTATTATATGGCTTGCATATTTATCGATCACTCTATCACTCTGCAATATCGATCTCAAATATCAAAATATGTCATTCATTGATACTACTTGTTCGTCTAAACTAACATCTCCATCATTTGAACTGTTATCACTGAACTAACACATGATATATTTGATTTTAATCCAATCAAGTCAAAATCTTTTAATTTTGAAGGATTAATCTTGATTTGATTCAATGATTCTTGATCGATATGTATTATTTTCAGATCGTACTACTACGAGTCTATGATTCGATTCAAAAATAACAAATTAGGAATTCACATCACCGATGTAGTGACATGGTCCTATCATTGTATCTAGGACAAATGGGACTTAAGGGTGTCAATGGGTCGGGTCGGGTTGGGTCGAATCATATTATTTTATTATTTTTATTGATTCGACCTGAATTCGACTCATTTAAATTCGGGTTAAAAAATCTTGACCCATACCCGATTCAACCGGGTCACGAGATCGATCTGACCCGTGTAAAAAAATTATAAATTTTTATTAATTATTTTTATAATTTTAAGCAATTAAATATTAATTAATTTATAATTAATTTTAACTAATATATAATTAGTGTATATTTAAGTTTTAATCAATATTAAATCACAAAATTACTTTAAAAACATAATTAATCGGGGTCGGGTTGATTCGAACCTGACCCCATCTGATTCATATTTAAATTCATATCTGACTCATTTATCTTCGAATCATATTAAATCAGATCAAATCAGATTAACCTATCAGATCGGATCAATAACTAATATCCCTAGACCTACTAAATAATTTTTTTATTAGCTAAAATCTGAACATTAAAATCGAGCCATACCATTCTCCCTGTATTCCTACCATTGCCATAGGCAGCACACCCATGGCTGCCATAGAGACAATATGCCATAGCTTTTGAACAATCCGATTTGATTTAACGATTCAGATTTAATTAATAGAAAGATATTTTTATTTTTTATTTAGTGAACCTCACCTGCTATAGAGCCCACAGTAATAAAAATTCACACATTAGTAGCATAGTAGACACACTACTTGGATGCTTGTGCTCGTCTAGTTGCTTACTACTTGGGGGGATTACGTTCATAAGCTTTTTGAATCAAAAGATTAATTTGAAGGATTCGAAAATCATTGATTTTACATTAAAATTTATACATCTCGATATACAAAATTTACACTTTCAAACCTCGATACAAAATTAACCGTTTTTGGACCCTTCGAACCAAAAAATATGATTTATGCGAACGTAACCCAGCGCCCTGCTGGGGATACTGCTTTCCTGTGTGCCTGGCTGCCCGCTCCGCCTCTTGCCACCATCTCGTCCGATTCGCTGTACCTATCTCTCTCCCCCTCGTCAAATCGAAATCTGAGAGCGTGAGATGATTGAAAGCAGTTGCGACAATGTCAAACGCTACGCTGCCCCTGTCCAGAGGTATCAAAACCCCTTCTCCATCCCATTCCCCTCTCTCTGCGTACACAAACTTTCAAATCCGAGCAGCTACTTTTGCAAATTTTCGAGCGAAACTATGTCGGAGTTGGAATTAGCCTTTCCCACTTTAGCAACTGAAATTATGAAGTCAACGCCCTTTCTGGTTATTTGCTGAAAACACCATTAGAATGCTTTCAGAATTGGTAAAGTTAGAAGTGGCTTAGTAGCTGTATCGTAGTTTTGAAATTCCATTCTGCATGGGCACAAATTATCGATGTGTGCATTTTGTTCCTTCTTCATTTATTCAAAATAAAAATTACAAAACTTATAAAACATCAAATTATAGGAAACATCTTTTCGGAACTGTTGGAAATGCATCAGGAATTGTCTCTTATATAAGATCCAGATTCTCGTGTTGTAGTATATATTTGAGTTGCTACGCGTAGTTAATGATCAAATTTGCTACGGATTAAAAAACATAGCTAAATCGTCTCCAAATCTTGATTTATGGATCTCAATAAATTATTTATATCAAAATATGATGGAATATAAAATTTTTCTATGTTTAGAATTTTCTAAGTATTAGTTTTGTATTTTTGAAAATGAATCAATAATAATAATAAAAGAATACATGTTTCCTAGGTCATTATTAAAAAAAATGCAGAACTCATACTTAGAAAATGCGAAACATAGAATTTTTTTATATCTCATCATATTTTGATATAAAGAATTTATTGAGACTTATAAATCAAGATTTGGAGATGATTTAGCTATGTTTTTGAATCCGTAGCAAATTTGATCATTAACTACACGTAGCACCATAGTGTAACTCTTTTTCAAAATAGACAAATGGTTTCTTATGACCTTTTTTTGCATCCCTCAATGTTTATGCAAATATTATAAAGATTGAGGATTGATTTCTAATTTTGTTGATGGATCAGGAATCGTTCGGTAAACCGACGCAAATCTGGAGGTACCAATTTTTTTTACTTCTTATTTTGATTTGTTGTCCATTACATTTGCTTCAGTATGATTCTTTATCACAATAATTCTTTATGATGTAACATAATATCTCTCATTTCCAATTCAAATAGATTTTCTATTTTTTTTTCTAAAGCAATGTTCTTATCTTGTCTTGAAGGATACACACTTTTTTTCAATCCGGTACCAATAGGTAGAATTCTTGCCAGAACAACATTTTCTTTCAAACCTTTCAACCAATCAATACGACCTCGCTCCATATTTGAAATCAACTTTAGCATTCTCTAAAGGGGTCTTTTTTTATCCAGAAACCTAATTCCATATTTGAAATCAACTTTAGCATTCTCTAAAGGGGTCTTTTTTGTCAGATGGATTTTCTGGGAGAGTTACGGCATGCTGTACATGCTAGTGCAACTGCACTGCCAGCTACCAACTGATTTTTGTGCAAATTCTTCAATATGCATCCGTATATCTGGACACTGGTATTCGCTCTTTCTTTTCCCCTTATCAGATGTGGACACAAGTATCTTAATTTAAGATAATGTACTGTACTGGAACATAATGATCTTTGTAATATTTTACTGTACAAGTGTCTAGTGTTGTTGGTCTTTTTCTATGAATTGGTGATTAAATTTATATCTTAGTTAATTCTTTTAATTGTCATTTCAAATTGTCAACTAAAAGGAGACTTTTGAGGATACCAGATACTTTTGAGAGTTTACCTAAAATAGGTAAACAAAAAGGCATTTATCCACCCAAAAATAAATATGTGTGACTGCCTTTACAGCTAACCTAGAATAGATCATCCGTGCCAGCGATTGGAAATCCAGACCTTTTCCGGGAATACTTTGTTTTCATCTGTTATGCATCTAAAATGGTAACAGTTCCGTAATTCTATAACAATGATTGAATGTTTCTTGATATGATTTTGATGTAGAGGCTAAATGACAGGAAATTTCTTAATCGTTGTTTTGTTATGGTTTTGGAAGCATTCGGAAAGACCTGTCGGCTTTGTTCAGAGTTCATGGAATTTTTTAACTTTTGAGCCCCATGGTTCGAAAAGGGTCTGTTACTTCGGTGCATATTATTTGAATGTGTCGTTTTGACCTAGAAAATAGTTTGAAAATTGGAACTTTTTTGTTATTTGTTATCCGGGTCCATTTTAAGATAATTAACTGTTCTTAGGATTGTCTGTGAATGGAACGAACAAGTGGCAGCAAAATATTACATGACATTTCGGTTGTAGTTGGATGCTTGGACCTTACTATTAGAATCTTTTTCACTATTTTTAACATAGAAAAACCTTTAGAGAAGATCTATATAAAAAAAGAATAAAACTATGATTACCAAGCATTACAAACACAAGGATATTTTCAACTATGAATTTATATGCACCAAAAGAAGAAAGAAGAAGAAATGACTGCGCACAAAACAGCCAACCTGCTTGGCGCCTCACACATCCCATAATGCAAAATCACACATGTACTATTGTACGAACGCCCTACAGCTTTCGCATGAACATTATTTTGCTTTGGGCACTCTGTGGAAACAAGCAAGAAACTCAGTGTTCCCTTCAGCACCCTTGATAGGTGATTCAATCCACCCTTCAGTTCTGAACCCAAATTCTTCAACACCCTTTACTATCCTCTCCAGAACCTGTCCAAGCAAACTCATCAATAACAATTATAATGATAATGAAGTATGGCGGTTGGGTCATTAGCACAAATGCTATAAATTTAGGATGAGCAAATATGGTCCTGAATCCCAGATCTTCCTAGAGCATTAAACAATACATTGATAATTGCTAAAATTTCACAGATAATAAAGTGAACAGAATATAAAATGTGAAGTAAAAAAGAAAAAGAACATACTTCTTGATGCACCTGAGCATCCCTTACTATTCCCCCACCTCCAACCTAAATTTACAGAAAATAGTATTATTAATTATTAAAAAAAGAGATTATACAAAATATTAGAAATTAACTAGAGTTGTAAAAAATTACAAGAAATTAGAAAAAAAAACTTACTTGAGATCGGCGTGCCTCAAACTGAGGCTTGATCAATGTTACTAATGTAGACTCCATCTTCATTAAATTAACTACAGCTGGCATAACCTGAATTTTGCAGAAATCAATCAGCAAAGTCATATAAAATATTAAACACCGCAGGAATTACAACAGGGTTGCAAAAGAAATGAAAAAAAAAGGATGAATGGTTCATTTAGCGCCACTTCTTGTTGAATAAAATCTAAATATATACAAGTTCATGAATTGTCAATTGGTTCAGATAATAGAAGCATCCAAGTTTTTCATGTAGAAGATGAATGAATACCAGTAGAATAGAGATGAAAGAAAGGTCTAGAGTCACCAGGTCGACATTTTGTGGTAACTCTTGGAGATATCTTAAGTTAGTACGCTCGATAACTGTGACACGGATATCCCTTCTAATCTTGTCCGCTACCTGGAATAAAAAATAAAGTACAAAACACAGATATCAAACTATAGAATTACAAAACAAGACAAAATTATAATTTGTCCCCTAAACTATTGAATTTAGTGCAATTTGGCCAATCGATACTTGCTCAGTCCGATCAGCCCATATGATGCCAATATTTTTTTTCTTTGTGTCATCACCAATATTCTTTGGTGCAATTCGCTGAACTTTCTGTACTGATCCAAAAAGACGATCATTAGCACTCAGTAACCCAAAAACCCAAATTCTTTTCATAGCCATCAGTCATGTGTTAACAAGAATGTGACCTAATAGACAGATGAACCAAATCAAACCAATACCAAAAAATCAAGCAGAGCCTGACTGAGAAGTGCCATAGTTCTGGGGAAATTAATCCCACAAAAAAAGAGAAGAATAATAATTGTTCTAAAGAAAGTTAACAAGAAAGTTTTATGAGTTTTGTAAATTCTTGACAATTAAAAAAAGAATTATGAATATATGAAATTAACCTGGCCATAGCCAACATCGACACCATAAACATGTGAGGCGCCGTTTTGAAGCAAACAATCAGTAAAACCACCTGTTGATAGCCCTGAATCAAGAGCTACCTTTTCAACACAATCCACATTAAATTCTTTCAAGGCTGCCTCTAACTTGTGTCCTGCTCTGGAGTAAAACAAAGAAAATCAGACAATTAAGAAAATTAATATGTAGCTTCTTTATCCCAGCAAATCAATGGGGATATGTGATATTTACTGTCACTTTCTCAAAAAAGAAGGCAGTGTTGTACTTGAAGGAACACAATCATAGTGAGATTCTGAAAAGATCATCACCTACATACATATTTGGGAATCACAGCTTTTATCTCTACAACAGATTTGTCTGAGACAGGTGTACCAGCTTTGTTGACAGCTTTGCCATCAACAAAAACTTTACCTGGAAACATCATTAAACATACAAATAAGCATCAACGTAATCCAGTATGGTTTTGTTAGTCATCACTCATAAAACTGATGAAGAGACCTTATAACTATAGTAAGATACACAAAAGAATAAAGGCTTGCCAAAATTTTATTTAAATAAAAAATCTCAAACAGTAAAAAGCCAAACCAAACCAAGAAACCAGTGGCCTTTAAGTCTGTAGACACTCTTTTTATATTTGATTAATGAGATTTTGCTAACTAAACACATAAACCAAACGAATAGTAACCTGTAACGTATTGGTAGTATCATACTCAGTAAGTACATTAACTATGATCATTGGGTTAAAAATTTAATTAAAGGAAGCAAACCTTGCATTATCCATGATTGTATATATGTACGACTGTATTGCTGAAACCTTTCAAGGCATATCTCATCTAAACGACGTCTCCTGAGAAGAGGTAGCGAACAATTCTTTACTTCAGCAACATGTTACACAAGAATTAACAACAGATATCTATGCAACCACTTACTTTTTGGGTATCTGAATTCGCTCTGATTTTGAGGCTGAAAATGCTCTGAAATCGAACTTGCTTGATTGACCGATAACGGATCCAGCTGAAATATGATCAATAAGGAAAATGTCACAACTTCTGATGCTACTACTGATATTGCCAAATCAGTAGAGGTAACATTGGACTTACATAATACTACTATAAGATCATTCCTATGGATATCAGAGCGAAAACATTTAAAATTACTTGAAGCCTGCTATTGAGAATTAAGCAATAAAATTAAAAAAAAATCGGACTCGAGATCATTGTGCTCGTCTCATTCTATCAGCGATAGAGGATGAAAGAGAGAGAGAGTACGCTGAGTAAAGGAGGGAGCGAAGAGGCAGGTGTGGAAGCGGGAGAAGCGAAGCCTAAAGGTCATCCTAGTTGTCGACTTGAGCAGCGAGACACAGAGAGGCAGCAACTGCAGCAGCGAGAGCGACAGTGAAACTGAGGGGCAAGACACCGAGAGGAAGCAGCTGCAATGACGACTGCAGCCTATGCGGCGACTGCAGGGACAGCGCAAGAGGCTGGGTCCTGGGTCCGGTGATCGGAAGGCTAGTTTTAGTTGAGTGGGATTTGGCGATGCGACTGTTGCGGCGGATGCGGTGGCCCTTGGGAAATCGTCTCTCCAGTGCGGATGTGGGAGTGGGACTACTAGCACTTCAGCAGTGAGTTCGGATTGGGGAGTCCAACATATGGGGGGAAGGATTGGAGAGTAACTAGGTTTACTTCCTGATTGGTTTGGGTTTGGGTTTGGGTTTGGGTTTGGGTTTGTGCTTGTGCTTTGACGGGTTGGTTTGGGCTTTCCTGCAGCCGTATTATTCTCCACTTGTTACAAATCATCTCCATGTAGAGATGGATCGTGCCAGGCGGATTATTAACTGTTATTTTAATTTGATAGGAAAAATCAGACTCAAAGTTTTTAAATTTTATAAATATTTATGAAGAAATTTTATCTGAGTTTTGAATTTGTGACCTCTCACACAGTGGACATTTTGTTATACCCATTAAACTAAAGATTGATTCTCTTAACTGTTGTTTTAATGTCTGTTCTTTGGTTGTTCTATATTCATTTCATGATTTTGTGACTGTTGTTTTTTTTGACATAATTCTTTTGTCTATTGTTTCTAATCTCGACCACAAAACAATATAGCAATCTTGACAAATATATTTTAGGGACTTCTGGTTCTTAACTGGAACAGTGATCGACTATTGTGTACTGTGTAGAGATATTGATTTTGCTACTGTTCATTGACATCAGGGCGGATGCATAATTTTGGTCAGGGGTAATTATCGGATTATAATAGTTTATCGGGTTCAAACACATTAATTAATCGGATACTAAATAAAAAAATAATAATTTAATATATATTCTTACCTAATAAAAAATTATTAAAATAATAAAATTTTATATATAAAAATAATAATAAAATAAAGCTCAAAGTATTAGATAATCAAGTTCATGAATAAAATTTTCCTCTACGAAACTTTATATTTTGATATTTTTGTATAATTATTTCATTATGCACGATATTAAATATTTTTTTCTCAATAAAAATAATCAGACAATTCAAGGATGGAGCAAATTTTTTTTTCAAGGAGGAGACAGATTATCGAAAACATTACCTAAAAAGCATTATTTTTCAAAATTTAAAAGGGGTAGGCAGCTGTCCCCCTGGATGTACATAAGTCCACCCCTGATTGACATGATATGTACCAGCGGTTCACATTTAAATACTTCGATGAAGGGTTAATCGGCCATTAAATAAGGGAGCTGATAATGAAGTACAGATACGGTTGTTTGAAACCGTATAGACTTTATTATACACATTAATAACTTTAATGAGTTATTATGCATGTTAATAATTTTGTTATGCAAACTCATTAAGTATAATATTGTCATTATTACATCTTGAATGAGTTATGATGCATATTAATAATATTTAAGTTGAATAATAAAATTCTATATAACATGCTTCATAATAAAGTCGTTAATAACATAATAACACATTTAATGTTAATAATGCAGATGATGATATCAATTTTAATATCTCTATAACACATTGGACTCTATTCATTTTTTTTTTGTGCTGGTTTGCCTCCTCTCCCTTTTTCTCCCCGAGGACACTCTTCAAAATTTTATGTTGTGGCAATAAACATAGTTTTGAGTAGTTTGATCATCATCTCCCTCCTATCGCCTTTTTTTTTTGGAGCAGTGGCGGATTTAGACATTTTTAAGCATAGGCACAATAACAAAATAACAAAATATATTAAACAAAAAATTATTTAAATAAAAAATAGAAGAAATAATGAGTTTAACATAAAAAAATATTTCCATAAGCTACATAATTATACTATTATAAAATATGTCATATTACCATAAATCTAAATCATTTGTTTTGATATATGTTCCTCTATCTAGGACAAAAAAGATATAAAAAAATAAAAACATTTTATTCCTTCAATTTTCACATTATGGTAGGCCAAAAAGCTAAGCAATTCCAAAAAAATTTCCTCAATTTCTTGAATACTAACTAAAGCAATCAATCTAATTTAATACTCATTTAGAGCATACTTGCTTTGGCCTTCTAGAATGATTTGGATACTTTGTTTTGCTTCAATTAGTCTTGACATTTTCTAAAAGCAAATTATGAGCACTATTCAATCCACCGACATGCTCATCAAGACTTTTCTTACTCTTTCAATTTCTAAAACCGATGCTTGTAAAAGCATCTCCACGCCTTCTCGATCTTTCGTCTAGAAAAGATAGCAACACAAACAATATGCAACATCATTTTGTATGCTATACTCTAACCAATAAGAATATTGATTGTACCATGACTTATTGAATCTCCTTTGTTTATCGTCGAAGAGTGTTTGAGGACAATTTTATAACATATGTTGTCTTGGGCCGGCTTGTAGATAGTCTTCTTATAAAGTCTTGATCATTTGTATGGTAGTTCCTAATAGGTGGTCGAAGGTCTGCGTCAGAAGGGATCTCAAAGTTCAATTCATAATTCAAACATGTTCGCTTATGATTTGATTCGTATTCTTGGGGCCCAAATAATGGGATCTCAGTTCAATTCATATTTGTCACGGAAATATGCACTTTTTTTCTTTTTTTGTCTACAAAATAGAAAAGTTAGCTTTTTTAATGGTCTCTTTTATCTTCTTCATAGCCTGGTTACCTTGCAGTCTTAAATTTAAAAATATAAAAAAATCGCTATCACATTTAGATCTGTAACAGCTCATCATGCGGCAATCTCTGATGTTGATTCTTTTTCAAAATATTAGTAAGTACCAACTAACATTTTGATATGTTATGCGAAACATAAATGGCATATTTCTTCATAATTATTTGTATATTATATTCGAAATAGAAAAATACGAATTTTGATAGGGTTGATATGGCGTGTCAGACAGGCCATTAACCTTTTTCTTGGGGGGGGGGGGGGGGGTCAAGTTATGCCTTTATGAAACTCATAATTTATAATAACAATGATAATACTATACTAATACTAAAAGTAATAATATTAATAACAAAAAAAATAAAAATAAAAGTAATAATTATTACTAATGCTAAAATAATGATTATTATCATATTACTATTATTATTTTTTAATGGGACAATTTTGTCAATGAATTTTTAAATAAATATGAAAAAGATCTTAAAAATAAAAAATATAGATATGTTCTTTTACTTATATGTTGATTGTGTTTAAAATTTTATGCAATTTCATTTTCATTTGACAGTCCATCAAAAGCAAAATTTTATGCAATTTATAATGATTTTAATTTTATAGTCTTTGATGGACTATCAAGCGATAATAAAATTAAAAGAAATTTTGAACACTATCAATCTATAAGTAAAAGAGCATAACTATAATTTAATAGTCTTTGATGGACTATCAAATGATAATAAAATTATTATTTTTATACAGTATCAGTCTATAAGTAAAAGAGCAATAGCTATAATTTTAAGTTTTTTTTTTCAAATTATTTAAAAATTCATTGTCAAGATAGCCATTATCAAGAGATCCCTCCCATATTTTAATAATCATAATTATAGTTATTATGAAATTATTAATATTATGATATCTATTGATATTATTGACAAATTATCATCAATATTTTATTATCATCATAATTTTTGTTGCTATTAATGATATTATAATATTTTATTATTTTTATAATTATGTACATGTGGTGGTTATTTTATGTATTATTTAATTAACACTAATAATATTATTACTTTATATTATCATCATTATTATTTTCCTAACATTAGGATGGTTCCTGATATTATTAATAATAAATTATCATTAAACTTTTTAATTTTATTATCATTAATTATTCTTATAAAATTATAATAATAAAATTAACAACAATAATGATCATCATTATTAATATAATTACATAAATATATACTCGTTCTTCTTTCATTTGATTAACCAAATATCTTATCATGTCATAACTCTATATAAAAGTTATGTTTTCTTAACTTTACACTCTAACCATGTATGGACATTGGATTATATTTGAATAGGTTCGAGAGCTAGAGCTATAATTAATCTGCCTCAATTAATTAAATATTTAAATGTTATTTTTTTTTCAAATTCATCCTTTAATTTACGTCTGTTCTGTTGGTATAGGAACGGTCTTTTCCCCTTTTATCCTCTATGCATAAAAGAATAGTTGATTGAAACAAAAGCAGGGGTCTACTACTACTAGCTAGTAGCTACTTAGTTCAGTTCTATGTTTCTCTTTTCATTATTATCGTTTGGTACCAACAAACTTAGTTCAGTTCTATGTTTCTCTTTTCATTATTATCGTTTGGTACCAACAAACTTAGTTCAGTTCTATGTTTCTCTTTTCATTATTATCGTTTGGTACCAACAAGTTAACATAAATTGAAGGTATGTAGCAATTTATGGGGAGCTGGCGTACTTGAAACTTAGTCATTTTGACTATTTCATGACTATGATAGCACGGAAACAACCTTTATTGCGAAAGTCTTGTACACTTAGCTCATATTGTTTTACCTTCGTTTACTAATCCTTTGATCGGAATGCATTCTTATAAGATTGCAAGAGATCGTTCAATGGAATTGATTTTTCAACAGAGATGATCTGAAATTAATTTTTTATGATCAAAATGAATAAACTAGTTGAGAATATTGCTTCAGAGACGGAGACAAGGGGAGGAGGGGTCCGACGACCTTCAATCACCACGAAAGTTATATATCATAGTTAAATTTTATTTTGTGAGATATATTAACTACTCTAATTTATTAATTTTAATATTCTAGTGATGTAAATCTGTATTTTAGATTTCTATACTAAAATTCTGATTTCGCCCATAATGGGCTTAACCCCTTACCTTGTATACCCCTTTCCGACAACAAATACAATAATCTAACTGCTTAGTTGAGGACAAGACCGGACAAAGAGCCTATATTATATGATTTTTGTCTATAAATAGAAGCCCCATCTGCTACTCATCTAGGGTTTGAATTGTCTATACTGTTGTAAAAATAGGGAAAAAGTATGAAGAAGTAAAGATGAACTGAGGAGAATCGTGATTATCGAAAGGAAAAAAAGAATGAAGATTTGGTGTTGCGCCAGAAGACCAACACAAAGGAGTAAGAGGCCCAGTCTCACGGAACTGTATTTTTTGGTGCTCTTTTTTCTTTGCTGAGTGGTGCACTTTGTATCTAGACTGTTCGATCAACTTTCAACAGTCCTAATTTAATAATAATGAATTTTCCTACAATGGTTCAAAACTTGAACCATTCAAATTAATTTTTAAAATCCCTTAAGAAAAAAAATGCTCCAAAGAATATTCAGAATGTCCTTGTAACGTCAAATACCATCGCTTTTGAGAGGAATTCACAGCGCGATGTCACTTCCTCCAAATCGGTTTTCCCCTCCAATCAATAAATTATCCTGTAGAAGTTTATCATATAAAATTAAATCCAATTAATAGATTAAGTTAAAATCAAGTCAATGTGTTCTATGTAGCATTGATATTAAAAAACGGGACCTACTCGCAAGATAAGTCGCCACAATATGCTGCTCCCAAGGGCTAAAGTCGTTAAATTATTCAATTTAACAGAAATTTACGTGATTAAAAAATGGTTTCCAGATCCCGTCCTTCTACGACAGATTAAAAAAAAAAAGAAAAAAATACTTTCCAACCAAACCCCTGCTTCCATCAAGTGGCAATGGCACGCAGTGATACGGTCGGTATCTGAGATGAGATTTTTGCGGTTAGTCTTCTCTTTGATTAGGAAAAATTACACTGGAAAGTCTCAGCAGATTTTTGAATTTGTTCCTACTTATACTATTTGACCATAAGCACCGAGCTTTAATTTTGGACCATTTAATTTAAAATGAGCAGTCCAGAATTGTATAGGAGCACAAATGGGTAATGGGTCTCCAGTAATAAAAAAAGAGTGTGGAATTTTAATTAAATAAATCATAATTAAGAGCCTTTAGGCTGATATGAACTGTCCAATTTCCATCACACGGCTCACATATCAAATGCAGAGTTCCTTTCACACCAAAGCAGCTAACCAGAGAATGATAAATACCAATTGGACGCATCATTTCTTCTTAATCCTGCATAAGTCCTCTCTCTTCTCTCTCACTCTGTCTTTTCCTTTCTCTCTCTCAGCTGTGTACACCTGGTAGCTAGCTAAGAAATCATGGAACAGGCGAAGAAATTCGCTGCTCCGGATGTTTTCCTTCACACCACGAAGGATGATTGCTGGTTACTTATCCATGGCAAGGTATGTTCAATCTCTTATCTTTTTTCATGCTCCTGTCTTTTTTATATATATGAATCTGTTTATAAACCCTTTTCCGTTTGTCCAATATATATCTATTCCTTTTTTTGAAAATTCTCCTAGGTTTATGATGTGAGCGAGTTTTTGGACGATCACCAAGGGGGAGAAGATGTAATCCTTGAAGCTTCAGGTACCTTCTTTTATTTACTATTTTAATCTGAAGTTATCTGAATAAGTGTTTTTTCCCCACTATAATAAACAAGCTAATTGCTAAAACTTCCTGGAGAATAGTTACCCTTGGCTAAAAATTAATCTGATTATTTTATACATATAATTGTACCATGAGCAGCCCATAATCATTATCTATTAATTAGTACTCAAATTTGGAAAAACTGTAAGGAGTTTATTAATAAGTTTCCCTCCAAAGTTTAAAAAATATATAAACTAAATTTAAGCTTGGTTAAAATGTAGCTCCTACATTGTCACTAAAATAAAAGAAGCCGTACCTTTATTTCGATGAATTAAAACATAAGTGACACTTTATTCTCTTCAATACATCCAATCAGTTTTGCCTCAGTTAATTACTAACTATCAGTTGAGAAGCAATTGCGTCTTCAATCAGTGCATCAGCAATTTATGTTAAAAATAAAATTATGATTAATGAACTTTAAATTATAAATCGTATTGTATGGCTTCATGAATAAGACTTTATTGAAAATGTATTAGGTATTAGAATTTTTTTTTTGTTTGCCTATATATTCATTTTGCAACAGTATCCCCATTTTTATGAACAAATGAGTCCTGAGATCTTGATCCTTGGTAACACATTCGCTTTGTGTCTTAAAGTTTATGCTGAGATAATTGCTAATCTTTATAAAACCAGGACATATGTAAAGGAAGTTCGATAAAGCCTGTGCAAGTATGCAGTGATGTGTACTTGTCCCGACTCCTGACCCAATGTGTTTCTCTTTTGTTGTTAATATGCCTGATACCAGTTATAAGACTAAGTTCTGAAATGAAATAAAGAGAGTTCATGTAATTTGGTTTATACATTTTAATATACCAGTCTTAATTAAACAACTGTAGATTGTTTTAATTCATTTACTGATGCCTCTCTAGACTCTAATACACTCTCTCCACATGTACTAATTAACTATTACACAAAATTTGGTCACATGTGATCCCATGAAAAGCAAACGGAGAGGCTACAGAGGCATTTGAAAACGTGGGCCACAGCTCGTCAGCACACACGATGATGGAGAAATACATGATCGGATCCGTCGATGGCTATGTGGCAACACCTAGCTATGTGGAACCACCTAAGGACACTGGTACTGCCTCAAGAGCCTCAAGCTCTTTTAAAACCTACAAACCGATGTCTTCTCCTCCTCTGGTAGGCTACATAACTCTGGTAAACCTTCTTGTGATTACAGTTGCAGTTGCTTTGTGGTACTACTTCACCTTTATTTCTAAGAAGAAAGAATGATGGCACAGGGGTTTCTGGTATTTGTTAGGGTGTAAGTGAGGATGGTGTTTCTTTCAATAAAAGAAACAGGCGGTACTGTTTGTACCGTTCTTTGTCAAAATATATGTTTGGTATTAATAATTGGGGGCTAATAAAATGACATTTTGCACAACGTTGAGTGGTAAATATTTGTCTCCAAGGTGGACTAAGAGGTCATTTGGTAAGGAGTCTACGTTGTCTCCAAGCCGGTATTTGACTTAAATGTATCCGTGAGCAATATTCTTGAGTGTTGATATAATGGTTTGACTTGGATTATGATTGGTACATATTCTTGAGTGTTGATATAATAGTTTGACTTGGATTATGATAGGTACATCTTGAAGTTGAATTTTCCACTCCGTTTAAGTTTGAGAATGACACATACAAAATAATATATATCGGGTTAATGAGAGTTTTATTTTAAAAAGAATTTGTCTACTCATATTTCACATGAAGTACCTGAATATCTAATTACTATGATACAAATTAATGGAAAATAAATTGTAAACGACATTTTTTTTTACTTTTCACTATGAGCGGATTTTGAAGGACCCGGATCATGTGACAGAATTTTTGTTTTGGCTTGTTAATTGGAGCCTCCTTTTCTGAAAGAACAGTAAATTAGCAAGTGTATTTCCTCCAGTCAGAACTCTGGAAATTTTTGTTTGCTTGGATTGACATTTGATAACAAGTGAACTACTATTCTATTCCCAATTCCATAAGCTGGGTTATTTCATGGAGCAACAAAGGCAGATATTATATATGTTAAAATTTCCAGCTCCGTTAAGCTGGATTTTAAATTGAGCTTTGATTAGTCGTATTCTTCCTGTTTATGCAGCTGGTTGATTGGTCTTTTTGTTTAATTAATTGGAAGTTAACAGGATAATGGTCGTCTAATTTCTCAATGATGCAAGTGTTATAGTCACCATGTAAAGAAAAAAAAATGTTTTTTTTGTCAACGTCTCTCGTTTCAATCTTATTTTGTCATTGTTTATTTATTTATTGAGTGTTTCTAGCGTGAATCCAAGTTTTGGCGTGCATCCAATTTTAATATATACCAAGGGATAAAATTAAAACATAAATGCTTTAAATGCTTTTCTTTACTACTCATAAAAAGATTATTTTGGTCAGCCCATAACTTCATATTATAGAATATATGGAAAGGAGCAAAATTTATCGCTGTGGAAAGCTTCTATTAGACGGGACACTTTAAGATAGCTTCAATATTGATTTTGTTTTTTTTTATCGGAAAAATGAGAGTGAAAATTTTAAATTTCATAATTATTCATAAAAACCTCCCATTCCGATTTTGAACCCATAACCTCTTATATAGATAGTGTTATCTTTTGGCACTAAACTAAAAGTTGATTCTCATCTTCAATATTGATTTTGTGTGCTGCAAATGAATTCTTTGTATAATATATTAATTTATATTTTTATAACATTTGTAGTTTTTTTTTGTTATTTCATAGAGCTCCCCATGTCAAGATTATTAAATTCACAGTTGTCACAAAGTCAGATGATATAAATAGATTTGTATAATCATGTATAATATGAATACTCGATTTAAATTATAAGGTAGTCGTACATACATTATGGGTTACGTATATCATATGTGATATATATTGCATGTACAAAATATTCATATATTTGAACTGGACCGAATGATTGGACCACAATTACCTTTATTAACTAATGGCTATAATTTAAGATAATACTACAAAATGAGATGCACGTTAGAAAAACCCTTATTTATTTATAGTTGTTTTGTTGCAATGAATACTTCATCTATGTAGTATATGTAGTACTACCGTGGGATTTGGAAAATACTACTGGACACTTTGATGGAATATTATGATAATACTAGGTGGCAATCGGGCGGGTCAGGTCGGGTTCGGGTTCGGGTCGGGCGGGTCAGGTCAGTTTGACTTTCTGGAAGAAATCGGGCCGGGTCGAGTCGGGTCAGGGTCGGGTCGGGTCGGGTCAATTTACATGTTGTGTTTTTTTTCAGATTGTTGATAGATTTCGATTGGATTGAAGGCCATTTGATCTCGGGTCGGGTCGGGTCAGGTCAGGTTCGGGTCGGGTCGGATCGGTTTGACTTTCTTAAAAAATCGAATCGGGTCGGGTTCAGATCCGAACGGGTCGGACGGGTTTCTCGGATCGGGTCGGATTCTGCCACCTCTAGATAATAGTTAGCTAAACTCCAGACAGTTAGTATTAGCTTCCAAAACTTGCTACCTTATTCATCACAAAACATGTTATAAACTAGAGCACGGATCCATGGGCCGAAGATGATGTCAAAATCAAGGCCCAGTAAGCATAATTGTTCTGATATTTACAAAGGCTTAAAGCTTTAGTTCAACTCAAGAGCCCTTTCAGTCAGGGCCTACTATTTGAGCCCAAAATGTTGTTCATGGATGTATTTTTAGAACACTTCAGCTCCTGAAACTAGAAATGCTCTCTCCATCTTCTCGACCACAGCAAGCAAATTGGTGTTCAAGTTAAATTGCGCCAAACGTTAGCATGCGTGCGCAAAAGAAAGCGTATATATTGATATCAAAGTTTATATCAAAATTGATATTATATACTTTCAGATCGCGTATTGCCTCGCGTTTTCAATAATAATACACTTTAATTGAATAATAAAAAAATATTTTAATTGAATAAAAAAAGTTTATAATATGAATAACAAACGACATAATAATCCCTCTCTCTTCATCTCTCCCTCTTCTCCAGCTTCTAGTGTTGATTGTTTATCGATTTACGAGATTTTTTTTTAATTTATATCTTTTATTTTTTTCAAAATAATCAAAATACAAATGATACTTTCAAACATAGGGTGCATTGAATTTTTCTGTTATTCAGTGTCAAAATATATTGTAGAACTATTTTATTAATCATTTGTAATGCATTAAGTATGAACACATTGAGAAAGAAAAATATACCTGTACTACTGAATTTGGATAATAAAACTGATAAGTTGATAACAATGATAATAAGTTGAATAAGAAGCTGAATCAATTAACATGAACAATAAAAAATCACAATATGAATAATAATCACTCAACATGAATAATAGAACCAAAAAGTTAAATAATTATTCAAATAAGAAGAATGTTAGAATCAGAGTTTTTAGAACTTAGTACAAAGTTCTGATAAATATACAACATATAGTTAAGTTGGATAATAAAACAAATTACATAAAAAATAAATGATCTAATATGAATATTTTTATATGAATAATAAATGACCTAAGGACTTGGTACACTATTATTAGTGACATTTAAACTTTTTTTAATCAATGAGATTTTTTTAAATGCGTATCTTTCATTTGTTCAAAATAATTAAAATATAAAATAATAGTAATTTTCTTATTTTTCAGGTCTAAATGGACTATAGAATTATTTTCTTGATCGTTTATAATGCATTAAGTATTAAAAATTTGAGAAAGAAAAAAATCATGTATTACTGAATATGAATAATAAAAAAATAAAAACTGATTAGTTAAATGGCAATGTCAATAACATGAATAAGATGGCGTGAAGAAAGAACAACGACAAAGAGAGATCCAAAGAAGTGAAGAGGATCCAAAGAAGTAAAAAGGTTACAAACACTTTACTTATAAAAAGATGAAGAACATGACAAAACAAAATGAGCAGAAGTTAATCTTTTAATGCCACCATGTTCACCTCTGAATTTATTTTATTAATATATATATATATATATAGTGAGGCTATAGTGTTTCATGAAGCATAAAATCTCCCGTGTTTCGCGTATGTATCTCGAATTTGAAAGTTCAAACGGCAGATCCAAATCGTTAAATATCATCTTCATATTAGAATATCCTTGGAGATCAAATTTTATACTTTGTTTGAATTTTTTTGCTATTTTTTAAATAGGTACAAAATTTACTGATCTAACGATTTCTGCACTATCCAAAACTACCGATTTTGTACCCATCTAAAAAATAATAATTTTTTTTTTAAAATATAAATTTTGAACTCCAAAGATAGTTCAACATGAATATCATATTCAACGGTTTAGATCAGTTATTTTAACTATCAAATTCGAGAAACGGATATGAAATATGAGAGATTTTATGATTCGCGAAGCACCATAGCTCTCTCTCTCTCTCTATATATATATAGTAAAGATACCGTGAGATTAATTTAAAAAGTACATAAAATCATCTTCAAATTTTAATTTATCATACTCATTAAATTATTTATATGAAAATATTATGAGATTTAAAAAGTTAGAGTGTTTTGAGCTTTTTAAGTCACTATTTTTAATTTTTAAAAATGATGTTCAAACATAAAATATTTTATTATTATTTTTAATGTTGATTTTCAAAAATTAAAAACCATGACTTAAAAAACTCAAAACACTCCAAATTTTTGCTTCTCATAAGATTTTCATATAAAGTACGGAGCACTTTCATTCTTCTAACTCGAAAAATACATCAAATCATCTTTAAATTTTAATTTATTATGCTCATTAAATTTTTAATATTGAAAATATTATGGAATATAATTTTTTTAAAAATAATGACTTAGAAAATTCAAAACACCCCAAAAATTTGTATCCCATAAGGTTTTCATATGAAGAATTTAATGAGCATGATAAATAAAAATTTAAAAATAATTTGATATACTTTTTAAGTTAGTAGCACATAAGGACTCTGTGTTCCTAAGAGTACACTAAATTTATAATATATATATATATATATAGAGAGAGAGAGAGATAGTATGTGTCCGACTATGGTGCTTTATAAAGTAAAGAACGCTTGTGTACTTTGCGCTCTATTTTTAATTTCAAGTTAGAAATAATCAATCCGAACCGTTCAATCTATTCTTCATATCAAAATCTATTAGTAAACCAAATTTTATATTTTTTAGAATTTTTTTGCTATTTTTTTCTGCTGAGGAGAAAATGACTTGATATGAGAATTTTGGTTCATCCAAAAATGATGGTTTTCCCCTATCCAAAAAAATAGCAAATGGATTTCAAAAAATATAAAATTTGGTTTACTAATAGATTTTAATATGGAGATTAGATTGAGCGGTTTGGATCGATCATTTCTGACTTAAAATTAATAATAGAGCGCAAACACACAACGCACTTGTACTTTACAAAGCACCATAGTCTAATTCTATATATATATAGTGAGGTTGTGGTGCTTCACGAAACACAAAATCTTTCGTACTTCGCGTCTATATCTTGAATTTGAAAGTTTAAATGGGCGATCCAAACTATTAAACATCATTTTTATATTGAAATATCCTTGGAGATCAAATTATATATATTTTTTGAATTTTTTTCTATTTTTTAAATGGGTACAAAGTTTGCTAATCTAATGATTTCTGCACCATCCAAAACTAAGATTTTGTACCCATCTAAAAAATAGAAAAAAATAAAAATTAAAAATTTTGTTCTTCAAAGATAGTTCAATATGAAAATCATATTCAACGGTTTGGACTGGCCATTTGAACTTTTAAATTCGAGATACGAACGCGAAGCACAAGAGCTTTTGTGATTCACAAAACACCATAGCCTCACTCTCTCTCTCTCTCTCTATATATATATGGTAATTACATCCCTCGTGCACACAACATATTTACAAATAATATTAAGTATAAATACATTTTATAAAATATACAGTTTCCAATTCATGTTCTCAAACTTATATTTTTTATTTATAGTTAACGCTGTATAACTATAATTTGCATAATAATTTCTCATCTAATGATATATATTATAATATACAATTCATTATATTAAATGATTATTTAAATTATATATATAAGATTATAATTTTAGTAGACATCTTTATAGTATAATATATAGACTTTTACACTGAATATGGGACTCGAACGTTTTAGGAAAAAAAAAAAAAAGTATCAGCTGTTATTTACGGAAGGATTCCGCTTGCATGGGTCCAGATGTCAGGAAACATCAGCATAAAAAAAGTGTGAATTCTCAGGTCCCAACTCTCACCTGCTCGCTTCCAGTGCGCCACTCCATCAACTGAAGTCGATAACGATTCTCTGTTACGAGTCACTGACAGAGGCTCCGTGTAACAGTCATGCCTTTTGGGGCTTTTCAGTGATTTATTACAAGGGATCTAGTCAGAGAAATTGCAACAGAAAATCTTCACCCGCATAAAACATAGATTCTGGTTAATGTCAAATCCTCGAACGTGCGAGTAATGAATGATAAATCAAGGTTAACTTTGTTTTTCGGAAGGTGGCATCCACATCCACGGGCGTTTATGCTACGCTTTGCCATTCTCTTCTTTTTGCGGGGCCGGATTGCAAATTTATTTCGAGGGGTTTCTACTTTCTTCTTCCCATGTGCAAAACTACAAAAAGGAGATAATTCATTTCATTAAGTAAATTGTATATAATGCAGGTACCATTTCGCAAATTAAGTTTGCATTCGCCGTCTATTTTTTTTTAATATAATATATACTAGTACTAGTTAAAGCTGTTGAAAATTGTAAATTCTTCCCGGTCTTCCAACTTGGGTTCAAACATTGCTAAAAAAATTGGGAAATAATTTATTTTTCTGATTTTTATTGTTGTTTTGAATATGTTTACTTTATTAACATATAGCTTGGATAAATAGTGTCTGCGTTAATTCTGTTATTCGCATAGTAATGATTAAGCAAACAATTTTACATGGAATCATTGATCATAAAAAATGAATAAGTAAATAAAATTGCAAAAAATAGCATTGATGATTAGCTTTCCTAGGAGCAAAATTGTCCAAATAAAATTTACTTCGGTTGGCAAATCGATTTTTCAGTGTTAATAACACCATCACATATGAAAATGCAAGGCTCGAGCTCTCTGTACATGTGTATAGAGGTTATGAATATCTCTCAGCTATTGCGACTAAACAATAAATGTTTTAATCATTGGCTTCTTTGGCGATATATAGAACATGCATTAAGTTTTAAAAATTAGCGTTATATAATGTTTTCTTTTAAAAATAAATCACGAAGAAAACCCAATCAACACCAAATTAATCTTTGATGGACTCAAGTGTTCTCCAAATGAAGAAAGAATTATTAAACATTTAATTGTTATTTTTTATTGCTTGAACGAAAAAACTAAGAGCATTACATAGATTTAAATTTTACTCTATTTGTTTGTAGGATAAAGTAATGGTAAGCGAGAAACAGTTCTATCACCCTGAGGTGGTAAAAAATCTCTCTTACTTATTTCTCTCTCAAACTCAAACATAGCCTTAGCCCTCAGGCTATGTTTGCTACGAGGATAAAACAAAGATAACTAGGTGATAACTCTATTACCAGAGAGTTATCCCATCCCAAACACAAGAATATTGCTATTGATTAGTAAATTCTACATACATGATACATGCATCGAGGAGCATATTCATCTTGTGGCAAATACAGATCAGTGTCCACGCTTACTTAATGTTTCAAATTGCTAAAATACAGATCAATGTCCACGCTTAATGTTTGTCATGTTCTTAAAGTAAAAAAATAGAAAGAATGACTAAAGCTGGTCACATGAACTTTTATCAAAAAATATACTTCATCTCCAATTCAATGCCAGTCACATAACCCAACAATCATTTAACAAATAGGCACCCTAAAAAACCATCATTTGTCAATAAAAATGGATTAAGTGAGGGGGTAAATTAAGGGTACCATATCACTACTCAATTTTTAAATACCCCATGACCGTGAGGTGAAGATAAGGACATAAGATTGGTCACATTACCCTGCCTATGCAGATATGTTTGGTTGACCTCTTTTGTATAGAGCTCACTACCAGGCCCCTAATAAAAGGGGGACCGGCCCTTTACAGGTGTGACTTCCCCAAACCAAAAACATTGCTTACTTACTAGTCTTGTTATAAATAACTCGACCTAAATTAAAATGAAGTGTTATTGTTTGGAAATGAAAGGCAGGAAAAAAGGCTGAAACCCTAGCCTATTCCAACCCTCCATCCCACTCCCAATAAAGTTCCTCCCACTGTCATCTGGACTCCATTCTCAAAAGAAAAACACCTAGTGGGTGACACGTACATACACTGTCTTGTGCAAAAAAGCAAGTATGCCCATCATTTCTGGTACCCGCCTCTGCTGGGAGGAGGGCTAGTACCAGTAGTAGGCAGAGAAGGGCGCACATCCTTTGGAGAGCTTTCTCTGAAGAGCTTTACGGTTTTTTGTTGTTGTGAATTATCCGATCATTCATTAACAGTTTTGATTTAATAATAAATATAAATGTTGATGTAGGACCTTTATATTATTAAATAAGAATCGTTGATGAATGATCAAACGATTCACAACAAAATAACTGTAGAGACTCTAAAGAAAGCTCTCCAGAGAATGTGCTTCCGATAGAAAAGGTATGGATATATTAATTGATTTTGTTCATCATTAACGAAAATGACTGTTGTTGATCAATTTAATATAAGATTCTTCAAATTAGTTCGATTATAAACCTAATTTTCATAAACATCCATAATCCAATTAATATCTTCAAGTGTATTATTCAAATTAAAAAAAAATAATACTTTTTTTCGCCTCCGTTTTATAAATTAAACAGTACATGCATCTGAATGCATCTAATTTAAGTTAATTTCGAAGATATTACCTGCAATCAAACAATTGAAAAATCTTCAGGGTTCTTCTATAGATCACAACTTTTGACTGTAATTGTATCTGAATGAATCACGACCATTAGTTTAGATTTGATATTGTTGGAGTTAATATTGTACTTTTGAAGTAATCAATCATGATCCATATTAACTAAAAACTTAATTAATACATATAACAACTATGATTTTAATATTTTATTTGAATAAAATTTTTCAATGGATATATATATATCATTTTGACTCGACCATTTAATCAAGATTGAACTATATCATGAGTTAGTAAAAATCTCTTCTGAAAAACATAAAATGATCAGATCATGACATCTTTTTAATTTCATTTGCCTGATGGAAGGGTCAAAAGGTAATACAGCCATTAATTCATGCACAAGAGGGTAATCATTACTCATTAGTTTCAATTTCGTTACGTCGTTACGTTGTCCGATGGCAACACTTCAAGAACCCGTGGTAAAGGGCAGGATTTAAACTAATATTACTTTGTTGAACACTTTAACTTGAGCTAGCTAACTTTTGTGTCTATGCTTATCTTCCTTTTTATAAAGCTATCTTTTTATCTGCATCAAGTAGTCTCAACCTTTACTAAGATAAAAGTGTTGTTTGTCTAATTAATATGACGTAATGTGAAACTAAGTTTGATAAGATCCGAGTACATGAGTCGCATCCAAAGTAAAATCTTCAAACTAGAAAGCCAATATTAAAGGTGATATATAAAACACAACTACAAAAGCAATAAATTGTTCTTTGGGAGATGATGCACGAGCCATAAAAATTATCGAAGTCGCCAAAAATAAAAGTAACTAGACCCTATAGATTGATAGCTAGTCTTTTCTGATCATTCACTATTCAGACAGCGCAGAAAGCTTTCACATTAATTAATTTATACTAAAGGCTTCTTTAGGTTTTTACACAATTGTTTGTAAAGCAATTTGGGAACTTGGAAGGCTGAATATTGACAGCTAATTAGTTGCATAAATAAATGAAAATATAAAAGTATAATCAAGTAAATTGTATGTACTGAACTAAAAATTAACAGATCAGTTCGGCCTGTAAAATCCAAGACGAAAGTACATCAAATCGATCTTATATACTTGACATAGCAAGTATACCATCTGCATGCTTCCATTGTACGTACCGGCTACCGCCATTAATTACTGCGCAAACCAACATATAGCTAGGTATACAGCATACAATTAATTAATTAATTAATTAATACGATTCATTACTCATTAGTACTACACTCCCAAGTCCCAACCACATGCATTTTCTCGATCTAAATAATAATTATAATTAAGAGCCAGGCATATGCAAAGCTCGGTAATATCTCTAGTCACTGCTTAATTCGAACATGGATTTAGTCCATGGGTCAAAACATCATGATAATATTGAATAATTAATATTATACTTGGGTACAGTCTTGCTTCTTGCCAGTGAATTTCTCCTCTCAAGTCATGGCTTGTGATGTCCTTGTGTGTAGATGTAGTCAAGATGCGCCTCAGAGAGAAGCCTTCTCTTCTCGCATTCTTCATCTCCATTCTTGCATTCCTCCATTCCCATCAGCTGCTCAGTTCAAACATAGAAAAAATTAGAAAAAATAAACAGACGGATGCTTATAGTTCAAAGCAGAGAGGGAGAGATGTATAGATTGATATACACATGAATGTACTAACTTGACATGGATTATCTCCAGTTTTCCCTTCACGGCCAACATTTTTAGAAAGGGCATTAACCTTACGAATTCCATCTGCTCAGAAGAAGAGCGCAGTCAAAAGCAGAAATGATTTGTTAATCTTTACTTTAAATGAGAGATCAGAAAACTAACTAAAGAAGGTCTGTTGATGAAAGGTTTGTACCGGGTAGACCAGCTGCTGGTTCAGCAGACATTAAGAGACGAGCAGCGCTGATACCGTGGACAGAGAGAACGAGGAGGATGAGTAAACACAGCAGCCTAGTGTGCTTCATTCTCTTGTTATCGATTTAACTGTGCGCGTGTGCGTTTGTGTGTCTATGTCTCTGTGAGAGAGAAAGAGAAAGAGAGAGAGAGAGAGAGAGAGAGAGAGAGAGAGAAGGGGGACGGGGTGAATATGTAAGAAAGAGAATAGAGAATAGAGAAATGTGGTAATGTGGAGGATCGATGATCATGGGGGTTTATGATTTATAGATCGAGCAATCAAAGCAAAGGCATGCGCACTTGAGAAATTGGTAATTATCTAATTAAGGAGCTTAAGTCAGTGTGCATGAGCGTGGTTAATAATTAATTTCGGAGTTGTCTGGGAAAAGGAATCCAAGTTCCATATATATTCTATTGAAGCAGGGTGTGTCTCTAAGGGATTGTTCTAAGTTTTGTTTGTTTCATCAGTCGGATCAATATTATTTTATCAATTTTGATGCAACTCATTTTTAATCTCACATTTAATTTTAATCTCAATGCTGATCTGATGGATAAAAATAAGACTTAGACTAAATTTAGTAACAAGTCCTTGGGACACCCTGAATCCATACTCCATTGGCTTCTTGCCTTCTTAGATTTTGGATTCTCTGTAACGGGCGTAGATTCCTTGCAATGAGTTGGAATATGTGTTCCCTTGCAGTTGTAGTTAAACTAATGGGAAGGGATCACTTGACAGTATATCTTGATAATTTTTATAATGAATCTTTAAATAAATATAAAAAAATTTAAAATAAATTTTTTATTAATATGTTCTTTACTAATTATAGATTGATGATGATTCTAAATTTATGTAATTTCATTATCGTCCGATAGTCCATTAAAATTTATTAAATTGAAATCATTGTAAATTACATAATATTTTAATGGTCTTTGATGAATTATCAAATAATAATAAAATTATATAAAATTTAAATCAATATCAATTTATAAGTACAAAAACATATCTATAAGATTTTTTTCATATTTAATTGAAAATTCATTGTGAGAATTTTCAAGATAAATCATTATCAAGGTATCCCTTCCCTAAACAAATTTATTAGATTTTTTATTTAGTTTGTGATGGTTTATTGGTTTTGGCTTTGAACAAGAAGCAGAGGATCTGTAATTTCGCCTACAAATTGGTTTGATTCCAATTGGAAAAAAGGAAGTGTTACAGGTGTAGTTTGTATTGAGCCCACGATTCTGGGCTTTGGTGGGGTCCACTCTCCACTAATCCTTACGCTGTTCCTTCTCTCCTATTGTTCAATATTGATGATGAAAATACGGATGATATGTTTCATATCTGTTACATTTCTCAAGCACTGTTCTAATATTTAAATTTGAAAGAAATAAATTGGATTAATTTGGTTAAGGGATTTTTATGCAAATTTAATTCATTCATTTTGATACATCGAAAGATCTGATTTGAATTATTAATAGTATCTTATTTAGAAAAATAAAAGTAAGAAATCAATTTTTTAACTTCTTTTGTCTCAGTTCTTCATTTTTTTTGTATTCATAAGACATCTCTATCTCTTAATTAAATATATATATTTTTTTATCTTTTTAGGACCCATAAATATTAAGAGAAGATTAATCTTGAAATATATTTTCTAAATTTTATTCACCATATAAACCAAAATATTAACAAACTTTACAAAATATTGGCCAACAGTTAATTTTATAATCCATGCAACAAACCTAAAGGATGAAAATTTCAACAATGCAAAGTTTTTGTGTGGCCAACCTACAAAAGTTCATACAACCTAAAGCCGGACATAAATATATATATTTTTAGGGATAAATCCGGACAGAAATATAATAAACGGGATTTTATAATATCATGCATTTCATTAATAATCATTGCTGGTTGATATATATATATAATTGCCACTCGTTTCAACGATAATGGGATCAATGCTCACGAATCACCATGTTATTCGAAGTTTCAAACTTCTAGAGCCACATGATACATCCAGCATTATCAACACTTGAGAGAAGCAGAAATTAGCTAGTGTGCATGCATGGTGGAAAGAGAAGATGCAGAGAGTGGAAGGTGATGACCGAAGTCTGAGGCCTGAGGTCTGAGGTGAAGGGAGAGAGGAATAGGGATTATGATTTGGCAAGTGGGTGCTTCCAACTATTCAAGTGGTAGTGGCGTGGCTGTCTCTCTCTCTCTCTCTCTCTATTCTCAGTGCGATGGACGGTAATGAGCAATCAGTAGTCGATCGACATGATCAATTGCAATGCACACAGAACAGTAGTCTAAAACACAAATGATCATGCTGCACACGCACAAGGCTTTAGATATTTTTCATGCGTCCTACATTACAGATCGCATCGGTGTTCTCTTTCAGTCTTTGTGACAAATCTGTATAATTTATGAGTGGTAATTTCATTCATTTTTTGTAACATTTTTTCCATCCAAAAAATACTATGTTACATGTGTTTATATATGGGAGGGACACTTGACAATGGGACAATCTTGACAGTACATTCTAAAAAAAATATAAAAAAATTATAAAAAAATTATTGATACATTTTTCAACTTATAGATCAATAGTATGCAAATTTCATGTAATTTATGTATCATTCAATAGTCCATCAAAAATAGTTAAATTATAATTGTTATAAATTATATAAAATTTTAATGGTCTTTGATGAACTACGAAACAATATCTAAATTACATAAAATTTGAAAGCATTATCGATTTATATCGATTTAGAAGTTGAAGAATGTATATACAAACTAATTCCTATAAAAATAGGACATATGCTCAAAATTGTTATTTATTGATTGTTAAAAAAAATAATAACTTCGTTGCGTTGTTGAGTTTATTTTTACTTAATTTTCTATTACAAAGAAATTTAATTAAATTTATTATTATCTACACTACACATAATGGATTTCAATTACTCCCTTTTCTCAAAAAAAAAATTCTTGACATAACTCGGAGAAACGAATTAATTCCGGTATTCCTTGAATAAAAAAGGTTCTTAAAAGTCGCATTTGACCGAGCCCCCCCCCCCCCCTCGATCCTTCAATCCTTCAACTATAAAAGGTCCAAAGACGATGATGGGAAGACCAAGCGATTTCCGAAGCACACAAATTCTTTAATAAAGGCGCTTTAATACATGGCAACATTTCCTTTTGGCAAATGGAGAGAACAAAAAGTGGAGATAGCTCATAGTCCTAGCTAGCTTAGGCTAGCCCCCGCCCCGTGTAACCGTGTTTGATGTGTTGGAGGCCAGAAAGAAAGCAAATCAAAACTCAATAAATGCTGGCAAGTCAACCTGCAGTGGTCGTGTGCTCAGCTGCTGTGCTGCTCTTCAGGCAACACCCTTCTGTCCATTAGCCTCTTCACTACCTTCCAAGCGGCATCCCTGCGTTCTGCAACGCCACATTTCCTAAAGAATGCACAGCATTAATTAAAGGAAAACAGAAAACAAAATAGATGAAGCAAAAAGTCGTAAATGATGTCAGGCTGCTGTACAACTCATTTCGACAAATTAATCAAACAATATATACCCATTCTCAATTTCAGAAAAAGGGTATTAAGAACAAATTAATTATGGTGGAGGAATAAGACAACTTCAGTTAATTTGACATGTAGCTATCGTACACTACCTGACTATATATTAAATTTTCAATTTTTCAATCTTTAACTTTTTTTTTCTTTTAATTTAAGCGGTGTGTCCAACTGTCCATGCCATGAACTAATTGAAAATTTTACATGCAGGCTAAGTCAGGACAGATGCATGGACAAGTCAGCGACATAATCAGAACTCAGAAGCAGTTGCGTGCATGCATGACGCATGCATGGATGGATTCATGTCTTGGTTGTTATCGCATGCTCTGTGGGTCTGTAGCAGAGTACAGTAGACCCGAAAGTGTACACTGGTAACTTGTGTCCTCTTTCTTGGACGGATCGGAGAAGACGATATTTAGTATATTAAATTATTGATTACGACTTTGTAAGGCTTAATTGGAGACTGTTTGGTCGAGAGCCAGGTATTGATCCTTCTTTGACTGGTACAGGGACTACAATACATATATAGATATAGAAAGGGATCACTTCACAATGGTTATCTTGATAATTTTAACAATGATCTTCAAATAAATACGATATTTTTTTTAAAAAAAATATTTTTTATAGAGATGTTATTCTACTTATAAATTAATGGTGAATAAATTTTATATAATTTCATTATCGTTTAATAGTTCATCATAGACCGTTAAATTAGTATTGTTGTAAATTACGTAACATTTTAATGATCTTTGATGGACTATCAAATAATAATGAAATTATATAAAAATTTAATCATCATCAATCTATAAGTAGAAAAATATATCTATAAAAAAATTTAATTTTTTTATTTTTTTTCTATTTATTTGAAGATTTATTGTCAAAATAAATCATTATCAACGATCCCTTCCCATAGAAATAGTGTTACAATAGAAACACATCTGCTGTCATACTCGACTATGACAGTCGAATGTTATGTGAGTATATGGGTGGAGCTCACTCAATAATAAATTTCCTTTTAATTTTAATTTAAATTATTTTAAATTCATCCTACGGTCGAAAATCCGTATCATATTTTCTCTGTCATAAAAAATATGACAACGAATACGGATTCGATGGCAGAACATGCCACATCTGCAATCTCGTGCACACATATATATTATTTAGGCAAGTGGTCCAGTCACATCATTAGTGTGCTTCATGAATCATGACTTCACGAGCATAATTGAGGTCAAGAAATTTGGGATCCATTATACAACGTGACACCAACATCTAAGGGGATGATGTGATTCGTAATTTTTGAGAAATATTTTCTTATGCAAAAAAACGGGTTTTAACAGTTATAATGGCAAAATTAACTATTGCCTTTTCATAAGCGAAGTTTCTTTTTTTTTTTCAATCATTGTCGTTAATTAATGATGGGAATCAAATACGATCGATAGGAGGTGTCTAATTTAAATAAATAGAATGTTTAGATTAAAATAAAATTTTTTTTTACTGTACGATGTTTATTTTTCAGTGAACCGAGTAAGTGCCCAAATGTCTACCTTGATTCCGTCCCTTGCGGAAACTTTTTTTATTTTTACTATTAGCGTCAATTAAATAATAAGAGGAAATCAATAAATTCTTTTTATAAAGATGAAAATTCATACAATTCTAAGCCCTTCTGTAAAAATCCAGTGAAGTAGATGGAAGCAATGAATTATCAGTGACTTGGTAAGCCACTGGTTACCAAAAATTTAAGACTACGCAAATATCGTTGTTATATAATTTACTAAATCTAATGATGTTATATTTTGACTGTTTTAACAGATGAGGACTTTCTAATTCATTTACTTCCCAGAAATAATATATTTTCTGCAATCATTGATGCGATGGTTTTATTTTTTGCACAAACAAACGGCTCTGATTTTATTAATTTATACAGAAGACATATGGCAGGGATGCATTTTAATTTTTAAATGAATTCTCCTCCCAAACATCGCTAAAAAGAAATGTAAGAGCATTCATGTCCCTTTGTTAAATTGATTTTCAAATTTTAGTTAGCAAATATCATTTTACTTTCAGGGACAATCAATTAAAATTAGACAATCAATTTACAAAGCCACATCAACAGGGACAACGGAGAAAATTTTATATCTTCCAACTAAAACATTCTGAAAAACTATGAGCGATGCAGCACAATTGAGAGCGTTTAATTTAATTTGACGTGGCAGTTGTTAGATAATTAAAAATCTGTCTGCGATGTAGATGCTCTAAATGCTTCAAGTCTTAGATGGAATGGCTCCTCTCTTAAGGATAAAATTTCTAATTACTATATATATCGCATATTGCACTGAATCATTTTTGTTTAATATATAGATTCGAGATTCGACTCGTGAACTTTTGTCAAAGTTTGTGTTACTGGAAAGTTCACCTTATGATCTAATTCTAGAGTTGCAAACGGATCGGATACGGACGGATAATGCTCTTATCGTATCCATATCCGTTATAATTTTTGGATACGGATTCGGATACGGATACGGATCGGATATCGGACGGATACATATACAAATACGGATATATTTTGGATATTAAGTAAAATATTAGTAGTTCAAATGTATCAATGAATTATTAAAAACATGATACATTAGCACAAATTATATATAAAATTAGTTAGATTTGTAATATATGCAAAAAAATATAATTAAAAATACATAATGAGATTTTTTCGGATATGTATTCGGATAAAATCGGATCGGATATTTTCGGATAATGTCGGATATTGATGGATAATAGTTAAATGAACGGTTACGGATAGGTAATAGCCAAATCATATCAATATCCGTTAAAAATTTTCGGATACGGATACGGATACGGATACGGATTCTTCGGATACGGATACGGATACGGATCGGATAATTTTTATTATTTTTTGGATTGAATCACGGATAATATCGAATATTTTACTATCCGTTTGCAACCTATGACTAATTCACTCCTTTAAAAAGCAATGGCTTTAAACATGCATGTGCTATATATTGTGCTGTGAACCAAATCAGGACAATGAGTGGCAGTGACACTTGTCTATTTAGTAAAAAAAATTAAAAATATCCCTCTATTACAGTGCTTTGTACAAAAATAATAATAATATATTTCTATTTAAAATATTTTTGAATTTGTTCTCCTTAAAATTGTGTCCCATTCTATACTAATTTAGAGCTCTGTTTAACACTCCTCTGCTCATCTTGCCCCTTTAGTATCAAATAACTCTTCTCAAAATTTGTTTTTTTTGGTGGTCCACTTACTGCCGTTGTGCCATAAATGTTGACAAAAGCTACATGTGATATCCGCAATTTCAACTTTCATGTCCTACTAAAACATCCATCTATTGACCAAACTTAATTAGCTTATTCTGTTCTTTGATCATTTGCATATATAACTATTTTCTTTACTCTTTTTTTCTTTTTAATTACGACCGCATCCTTAAAATCATCTTACCCACGATAGTTATAACGTGAAGCAAAAGGAAGAAAATTTCAAATCTCTTAGATTTTTTTTTCTTTTTTGCTAGCTAAATCAAATCTTGCAGAATAAAATTTGTGAGAAAATGGGTTTTCTTTAATTAGTTGTTTTCAAAAGTTCAACTCTCACCAAAGATATATAATTGGTCCATAGGGCTTAATTATCCCCACTCTAGATTATAGCCCATCCTTTAGTTGTCATTGGTCTATTTTAGACACGATGCAGTCTTCTCATGTCCATTTACTTGGTCTCTATCATGATTCTTTATCTATAAATGTTAAAAAACAAATTTCTTTATTCAGATTTTGAAACAAACCTCTCTTACAGAGCATGTTATAACTACTTTACATGTTATAATTTCTCCAGACCTCTCTTTATAGATAATTCTTTTCTGATATTTTTCATGACAAACTCTTTAATTTTTCTGATTTCAAAAACAAGTTTGTAAATGTCAGAGACACGTACGGTTTGTTTTAAACTTTTTATCATTTGTGGCAGTTTGATTACATAGTGATGTGAGAAACTGAGGTAATATAGATCAGTTTTACTTTTTACATTATGTTGTTCTGAATCTTTGCTATATTCAAGCTTATGACATATCATTTTTTTATATTTATATAGAATTAGTGTTATGCTGACAAACACAAACATGCTGATTTTAGTATAATATACACAGTACATCGAGTCATTTGCCTGAATAAGTTTCAAATATATTAATTGGTTTATCCCTTAATTAATATATCTCTTGCTTTACAGGTGTGATCCAATCCATTGCAAAAGTTTAGACTTTTTTGCAACGTGATAAAAAGCTTCCATGAAGATATGCGGCAGCTACTCCAAAGATTCCGATCTAGATCATCCTCTAAAGCAAATGAAATAGTGGATTGAAAGATTAGGTTTCCTTCTTGGTGATTATTTATCATATATATACAGCATTTTTTAAGTGGCGCCTGCACTTGCTGGTACGCATGCAATATTGCTGATTGTAGGATTGTTTTCCTACATCCATCTAGTTTGAAGCAGCTCCGTGGCATATATGCATATATTTGTCACAAATGTAAAGGAATAACAGCACAAGAAAGAATGTTGAGGAGAGGAATTTTTTAACTTCACATTTCTCCTAATTATCAGATTTAAAAATCAAAGAGCTTAAATATCATTGTTATCTAAACAAAAGTAATAATATATTGAAGTGTACAAAGTTTAAATTAATTGTTAATTTTAATTTTGACATTGATCATTATTTTGTTAGAATTTAAAATTTGACATTGATCATTATTTTGTTGGAATTTATAATTTGACATTGTTAGGCGACCTCAATCATTTAGACTGTCAATTTCTTTTTCGTTGTTTTTTTTTAGTTTCTTTTCTTTTTCTTGAGGTAAATATATGTGTCCGTTCTTTTCCTTTTTTTTTTTTAATGAAGAAGATCGTCTACAACAGTTTGAACATCCTAACCTACAAGCTTTTAAATTGTCAAATTGACAACATGCAATATTATATTATAAAGGATACAAACTTGAAATTCCTCAGGTACTAAGTACTAACAATTATTTTTTCTTCGTTTGGTACCTCCTGTTGAAGAATGTGAATCAAGTTGGTAAAAACGTGATATTTTTATATACACTACTCATATTCCCCTCATTTTTTTTTTGAAGCTATATGCGAATACACGATATAATTGTAGAATTTTAATAAAAGGGTATTGTTGGTCTATCACTAAGATGCTAGTTATTTGGAAAATGGTTAATTAGTTCGGTTGAAGCAAATATGCGTACGCAGCTGCTACTTAATTAACATCTGGTGGATTTGATAAGCATTAGCCTCTTTATTTTCTTTCTCGTTATAATATTTAATAGACAGGTGTCAAATATTAAGAGAACTAGCCATTGAGATATAATAATAAACCCATATGATAGCCCACAATTTCTCATTATATCATCCATCTCCAAATTTGGAAAGATTATATTGTTCTTGTTTTTGGGCTCCAAGTAACCTATCCGTACTAATAGAAAATAAAATAGATTGATTAATTTGAAACGTCACTACTTATGGACAAAGCACAGTTTGCTCAAGCACTAACCAGATGTCATAATCCCACCCCACTCCCAATTGTCTAACACCATCTTACCATCTCTCATTCCACTCTGGATTTGGCAATGGTAAAAAATTGGAGGACTTGTAATAGTCAAAATGCAACATACAATAATTCTATTTTTTATGTCTATTTACTTGATTATTCTATTCCGTATCCTCATTGAATCACCTAAGATGGGATCAGGTGAGTTGTGGTACAGTAAAGCTTTAATACAATAATATCACCGTCCACGATAAGTACACACCATGCACCAACAACCGAAGTTTAGATGGTGAAAATTCATAATGAAAGACAGCAAATTTCATCTACAAGCAGGAAATCGGAGAAATGACATCAAATGTTAAATAACTAAACATAAGGAAATGTACTGGTACAAGTGCTGACATCATGCAGTGAAACACACATCATGCATTCTCTTTCAGTCCTGGCTAAATTGTATTTAAGTCCTTGCAATTTTGTGGAGTTCAAATAATTCTGGCTTCTCTTGTTGTTTGTGCAGTTGTGCTGGTCCTCGTCTCATGCTGAGTTCTATTAAAATTGGCCAGTCTGAAATTCCCACATAGTTAACCTACTTCTGAAAACCAATGTGTATTTCTTGTTTAAATTGGAAGAGAACGGTGCTGGTTCTGTCTACTCTTTCCCTCCACAGTCCACACCAGGAAAGATTCCCTTAAGCTGCTAGGAAACTGAAAATAAGCAATAAATACATTTATCAGTGTTTCCTTTGGCACAACAAATGTTTTTTAATAAGCAAGTTAGGACTTAGGATCAATAGGTTTGATTATTTTATTTCAAAATTCATCTGTACCTCACCAGCCATGGTATCCAGTACTGGAGGCAGCAAAATTTAACAGTGGTGACAACTTTAGAGAGATATAACATCTCTAAAGCATCTATCATAAATTTGATAGTATCTAATGCATTTTTTCTATTACATGAGTGGGACTAATTGCACTCAATGTTTTGTTATTGGTTCTTCCACTGATGGTACCTTTTTGTATCTGATCCATACGCAAATCACACATACACAAATTTGTGCGTAAAGAGTTACATTAATATAATTAATAACTATGAGTAGAAAAAAGGTTAAATCTGAAGAATTTTTTTTTATCGAAGATTAAGTTGACTTCACTTGAAAATCCTTTTGTAAGCTGTACCACTGTATATACTATATAATATTACAGAGAGCAGAATTAGTTTTTCTGAATTCAAGTTTCCATACAGCTTGAAATTGCCATACACAAGTATCAGCAAATTGCACTACGATCATCCTTTTTTCATAGAGATATTATCACAAAGTCAACTTCACAAAAGGTTCAAACGACATTCCCACTGGATTCTCAAAATGGTTTGTGAGAGAAAAGAGAGCAGAGAAGGAGAGTAAAAATTTACATTTCATTTTGAAGGGTAAATTTTTTATAAAGTTTATACAGAGTGTTTTACCTTTTGTCCTCCTCTCTCTTCCTTTCAAATGTAATAATTGTAGAGCAAGTAAAAGAATTAGGCAGAAATTTTTTTTTACAGTGTGCTCCATAGAAGAGGAGGGAGAGAAAAAGGAGGGGATGTAAAAAGAGAGTAAGAGAAAAAGAGTAGAGAAGGAGACTAAAATTTTATATTTCATTTTGAAGGGTAAAATTTTTATAAAGTTGATATAGAGGATTTTACCTTTTCTTTCCTCCTCTCTCTCTCTTCTCTTCAAATATTAAAAAAGTAGGTAGAAGAAAAATTTATCTCGACATCACATTTTTCCTTTCCCTCCCGTCCTCCGAGGCTCCGCCTCTGTCTGGAGCTGACCCTCAGATTTGGATTGTAATCACCGCCACCGACTGAGGATGTACGGCCTGGAGGTTGTCTTTTCCTTCAATTTTGGTCGCCATTAGAGGTGCTAGGATTGGAATCGCAACCAAGCTCCGATCTAATGCTGTAATGCTACGTCAGATCTGGAACGGAATTTGGATGGAGTCCGATTTAAAAATATATATGATTAAATTATATGTATAATTATAAAATTAATATTTAAATATCTGATCCAAATGGACAGGGAATAAAAATATAAAATAGACAAGATATGAGTTTAATTTAATTATTCAATTCGAAATAGAACCCGTTTACTATCCATATTAAAATTCAATATAAATCATATTAAAACAGATGTGTACAATGTAACAATTAATTATCACTAGCACAAAATCCATTCATTGTGCGGACCCTCTTAATTTTAAAAGTATTCGAATCTAACACTAATTTTATTATAAACAAATAATATATTTTATTTAAATATAAATCAATTATAACTATTTTAATTATATGAATAAAATTAGTTCATTATTTAATGAAATATGATTTACCAAATATGATATTTTTTCTTTTTTAAATAAAGATGTATACTTGATTTTTTTTAAAAATTGAAAATAGTTTATAATTAATTTATTTGATGGATAATTTTTTAGATCTTCCATTAATGTATAGTAAAAATAGAAAACAAAATGAAGAAAAAATAACATTGATCAAAATCTAAAATATTAGTTTTTAAAAATGTTGATTCACATTATTCGATTATGATTGTTTTGATCATTAAAAAAAAGGTTAAAAAACTGAACATTAAAGGAAAAATTCAGTACATATGTTTTTTATAATATAGTAAAGCAATCACCCATTAAAAAAATATTATAATATATGAGTCTACACATTTCCTTATATGAGTCTGCGCATTTCCTTTAGTAAAATAAATATTTATAATGATTTTTC
This sequence comes from Schoenoplectus tabernaemontani, assembly GCA_037127355.1. NCBI lineage: Eukaryota > Viridiplantae > Streptophyta > Magnoliopsida > Poales > Cyperaceae > Schoenoplectus > Schoenoplectus tabernaemontani. The sequence continues at coordinate 21,490,678 of CM073739.1, forward strand.
AAAATTAATGATTTGTTATATTAATTTCTGCAAATTATTATGTATTTTTAATTATTTTGTAAAAGCTTATTTTTTCCACCCTTCTAATATCATAGAATAATATGGATTATAAATTATTTAGAAATATTATTTTTATTTTATTATTATGTAATGTTATTTTGATAATAATATATACTTTTAATTTGATAACATATTTTTATATTATATTGTTACAATAATATATTTTTATGTGAGATGTTTAAAAAATTATAATTATATGTTGAAGAATAAAGATCTCAAAATGCTCTGTTTTGGATTCAGATTGGATCCATTAGGGAACCGAACTGAATCGGACCTGATAGATCATGAACAAGTTACGAATATCTAATATTTGAAATCAAAATACTAGACCTAAAATATTTACTATTAGATGAGTATTCAAAATCAAAACTGATCCGGTTTAAAAACAATTAGTATAGGTTTTTAAATTTGTGTCTAAATACTTTTAAAATATGATGAGTTGAAATGTGAACGCACTCCATCATACAGAGGACGCGAATTCAAGCTGCTGAGGTGATTGGTAACTAGAAAGAAGCATTTTCGTGCAATTGTCAATAGACCCACTACAAGACCTGTTAACTTGGGTTTGGACCTGAAGATAAGTAATTGCTATAAGTCCAAGGCCTACTACAATATTGTGGATAAAAAGGTTATTCATTCAGAGCATCGCAGATTTTGGGCTCTCGAAGAGGCCGAGAGAAGAGATGGTATTTAGTTCAATAGTCTATGCAAAAACGTTTGCCACGCTTCTACGAAATATTAAAAAAAAAATTCGTTCAAAAACTGAACCACCAAATAAGCTCTTGGAACTTTTTTTTAAAAAAAAAAGCTGCGGCACAAAATATTTAAAAAAAGTATTTAATATTTTATAAATGAACACTGAATATATTACTTTTAGTAATAGTTGTGAGATCATTTTATTTGAGTGATTTCATGCTCTCTATTTTTTTTTTAAAAAAAAATGGTCTTTGAACTTTTATCTACATTAAAATATTGATTACTGAACATTTAAAAAAAAAATACGAATTAAATCCTTGAATTTCTAATGGATATTCAATTTGGTATTTATGCTACACCAAATAAGGTCTTGAATATTTTCAATAAAAATGATTTGGTCCTTGAGAATGTTTTCATTTGTAAAGATTAATGATTTTTAAATGGCGCATTACTTAGTATTTTTATTCTTTTACTAATAAAATGTTTTTTTATTTCATTTCTACTAAGGAAACAAATAAAGAAAGAAATCCCCGAAATAAAAATCTTGTGGACTATTTTTTTTAAAATTTAGGGACCAATTAAGTTAGTTTTTATATCAAAATTTAAATATTTATTTAGTGCAATTTAAAATTTAAGAATCAATTTTTCCGCAGAAATCAGTTTTTAAGAAAATTTAAGAACCAAACCATGAATTCTTACTTTCATTTTTATATAAGGGGAGAGATCACTTGACAATTACTATCTTGACAATCTTGATGATGTATTTTAAATAAATATTAAAAATCTTAAAAAAATAGAAAAAATTATAAATATGTTCTTCTACTTATAGATTGATGGTAATTCAAATTTATGCAATTTAATTATCGTTTGATAGTACATCAAAAATCGTTAAATTAAAATCATTGTAAATTGCATAATATTTTGATGGTCTATAATGAATTATGTTTGATAATGAAATTACATGAAATTTAAATCACTATCAATCTATAATTGAAAAAACATATTATTTTTCTATTAAGATTTTTTGTATTTATTTGAAAATTTATTGTCAAAATTGTTAAGGTGCTGCCCTTTACAAAAAGTGTAGCAGTGCTATTCCAAAAGTATACGATTTATTCAGTTGTTCGATTACGTACGTATTGAAATGATATTTTTTTTCATGCTCTGATTTGTCGTGCACAAAAGATATTGGTCTCCTCCGCTAGCAAAACTTCACCACACATCTACACAATATTTTAAGAAAAGAAATTTATTTGAAAAAACTTAAAATATAATTACATTAATTGAATACTGTATATATGATTTACATATGTACTACAGTTATTTTAAGAATAGAGATAATATGCTCATTATGATCTTTGATGAGCTTAATTTGAAAACCAATTTAATCAGCTTGCTTGAACGATAAGTTCAAACCATTGAACGTATCTCAATATGACACATTTACATTATCAATTTACAGAGGTGTATCAAGGGCTAAAAAATGTTGGGCACAGAAGTAAATAGATAGTTCAATAAATACCTCAACTATGTCTAGGGATAATTTAAAATTTGGACTCCATTTCTACAGGCCTAAAAATTATACCTTCATGTTTGTTTTTGAAATATAATTAAGCCTATTTAGGTCCGCTACTGTAAATTTATAAATCTAGCTTCTAAAAACGTTACTCCTGAATGCGTTCGTGATTTATTTAAATTCTAACTTTTATTCTTTTTGTCTACTTAACTTTATACTAAATAAAATTAACAAATTTTGACGTATGAAAAAATATTATTTATACAGATCGATTTAAACGGTTTAATTTTAAGCCGATTATTTGATTTTTTTTTTTTTTGCAAAGATTACTCCTATTTTAATTAATGGACAAGTCCAGATCAACGATATTACATCAAAAGATTGCTTGTAATCTTATTGTAAGAATATACAATTACATTGAGCTCTTCCATATACGATTTTTTATACTGAAAAAGAAAAGAATTTCCTCAGTTAATTCGGCACCGCCTAACTTTTTTTGCTAGCGTCTATCCACTTTGTGTCAAAAATATATAAAGAAAACAAAAAAAAAACTATTTTAACTAGAATTCTCGTACATTATTAGTGTTGATGTATCAAGTCGTTAATGTCTGATTTTTTATTTTTTATATTCACATTACGTGACGATATGTTACTAGCGACCAGTTTTGGACGATTCTTCTTTACCCACCAGACAAATGAATCCCCTCTTTCTTCTTTCGTTTATGAAAAGGCCGCGGCAAAACGCCCTTTGTTTCAATCATCGGAAGAAGAACACCAATTTGTTCATCAAAAAAAGAAAAAGAAAAGAAGAAGACCAATTTGGTCGATGGATATAACAGAGAAAAGGAGAAATCAACTCGGGACGGTTGCTGAATCTGATAGAATAATGGAACTAAAATAACCCGATGCAATCATAAATACGCATGAAGGGCCCACCAATAATTCGTCGTAGGCAGGGAAGGGCATCCCTCGTCTTGAATTATGAACCCTGGTACCAACAGCCAACAGTCAACAGGGGTAGGCTTCATCAGGGGAAGATGAGTAATACACTAATATGGCAAGAGTATAATCAAAATTACGTCCTTGAATAAATTAGAATGGGTGTTCATCGATGATGATGATTAATTAGGGGAAATCAGGATGTAAGTATAGGAGATTGGAAGATTATTGATAGAGTTATTAAAGAACTGAAGAGTCTGAATACAAAAAATGTTATGTTTTATTATTAAAATTATTTAACTATTTTTCTAAAAAAAATTGAGGAGTGTCGGCGTCTGCTGCTCCACCCCCTCCCTCCGTCCATGATAATAATAATATTTCTTCAAATATTTCAAAATAAAAAATTTAAAATAGACAAAAAGAAGTATAGACATGAACTTATAAATGAATAGTGTTTCAGATTTCTACTTACTCAATTATCATTTAATATTTATCAAAAAAGCATTAAGTTAGGAACTGTATATTTTAAGGCTCTTGAAGAACAGTACAAGTTAATTGCATTAAATAACATATTTTTTATGCATGATATACATAAAGTATAATTTACATTCCAAATCTTTGATTTCAATATTTGAAATATATTGCTTCCGATTGTTAGGTTTTTCAACGGATTTCCGACCATCAAATTATATATTTGCACTTTTCACAGAATCGATTCAAAATAATCAAATTGTTGGACAATACAAATTTATACTTCTTTAATTTTTGAAAGACAAAACAAAAAATTAAATATAAATAAGTTTGGAAAAATTGTTCGAAGGCGTGGTTTTTTTATAATTGAGCTAAGTTCTAAAGATAGTAAAATTTAGTGTTACTATATATTATAGTTAACATATGAAACACATTAAATGGTGAATCTATCGTTCACACAGAAGAAAGTATAATTTGAACTTGTATTTTGATTAAAAATCGAATATTTGTACAATATATTAACTCTTAAAAGAATACTCAATTATGCTTTTTCTAGGTGTTAAATGGTTTATAATTGAAATACATATATGTTTTGGTATTCAATTTGAGACATCTGCATTTATTATTAGTAAGAAAACTAGCAAACGGACCTACTTCACCACATAATACTCCCCTGAAAATACGTGTTGAGAAAGGCAAACCTTTTTCATCAATAGATAAAAATAAAAAAAAATCCACCTGAAGTCTTCATAATTTTGAAAGAAGCATCCAGAATAAAAGTTTATTTTGTCGGCCTAAAGTCTTCATAATTTTGAAATAAAAGCGTACAGAATAAACCTGGATGCATTCATTTTATGAAAAGAAAAATAGAAGTTCATTTTGTCCGGAAATAGAAATCAACAGGTTCTAATTTTTCTCAGCGCTATAAACATAAGATATACGTCCAAAACTCTGCCTCTTTCTAAATTAAACACGTATTAGCTGGGCTAGAAGCCTAGAACCGCATGCATCAAACCTGAGGTATAATTAATATTCAGCAAATCATACAAAAACTTTGAATAAATTTTTAGATATTCTTCGAAATGAATTTTCTCCTCTTGTTGCTCGCTGGAACCAACAAATGGTACTATTGGAGAGTGGAAATGGCAAAATAGCTCTATCCGGCCACGTGGACATGCACCAAATGACTAATCGTTATCACTTATCGCATGCATGTAACATTACAAGCAGGACAGTGCCCAGATATCTAGAGGTGGTAAAAAATTAATTCCATTCAAAAATTTGTTCGATCCGTCTGGATTTGTTGAATTTAATTTAATTTTTTAATTTTTAAAAGTAAACTAATTGGATTTAAAATTAAATAATTTATAATTTAATTAAAATTAATCAAAATTCTAAAAAAAATTAACATATAAATTAAATCGTCCTGACTCAATCTAAACCGATCTAACCTGCCTCAATCCGCTCAAACCCGATCCGTCCAATTACTGTCATCTGCGGACCATATCCCATCTTCCCCTCTATTGTCCCTTCTCCGCCGCGTTGGGACATTTTTTATCATACACTTTTTTGAGTGGAGGAATTTTATTATACACTTGTATTCACTGTAAATAAAAAGGAGGTACACCAGTTACAATCTGCTGTCTCTTTCTGTGGAAGCACACCGATCACCGACTATAGTCATGTCACATTACAAGGAGCCGTCCCCAATTTTACAACTTTAATGAAATAATAAATTATTAGTTAATGATATCAAAATACTCTTAATACATGTTAAACATTGAAATAAATAATTGGGGACATAAGAAAGTATGAGAAAATTATTAGTTAATGATATCAAAAATTGAATTTTCAAGTACTCAAATATAATATGCAACTTATAAAAAGATAACAAATAATATGAGAAATTTTAACTAAATAATTTAACTGAGACAAACAGAAATTGTCAAGCGAGGTATTCCAATTTCCACAAGGAAAACAAGCGCCAGAGTCTGGACTCTACCCATCACGTTCATGCACTCTACCCTAGACAAAATTATATATTTGCACTTTTCACATAATCAAATCAAAATAATCAATGTGTTCTGCACATCAAAATTGTTGGACATAACAAATTTATGCTTTTTTATTTTTGAAAGATGAAACTAAAACTAAATAAAAATAAGTTTGAAAAAATTAGTTCCAGATTCTAAAGATGGTAAAATTTAGTATTAGTTAACATATAAAACACATTAAATGGTGAATTTTGAACTTGGATTTTGGTTAAAATTCGAGTATTTGTACAATATATTAACTCTTGAAAGAGTACTAACATTATATTTTGTCTAGGTGTTAAATAGTTTACTATTGAAATACATATATGTTTTGGTATTGAATTTGAGACATCTCCATTTATTATTAATAAGAAAATTAGCAAAATAAACCTGTTTCACCACACAACGCTTACGTTTGAGAGAGGGAGAGGGAGAGAATAGAGAAGGGGAGAGATGTGGTAGAGAGAGATGGAGAGATGGAAGGGAAAATGAGTGGTAATGCAGTTGGTTAGAAAATGTTTTAGAATTGTTGTCTATTCAAAGATCGAGAGTTTTATATCTGTTTATGAACTTTGCAGTCACCGTAAAGATTTAAAAAATATATAAAGAATAGGGGAGAATAAGGGATAAAGCGAAAAAGAAAGATAATAGGGCAAGTCAATGAAAGTTGTTTCGTTGTTTGCTCGATTAGTATTGTATCTGATAAAACGTGTATTGATAAAAAAATTTATTTCGTTAAGTTATTGGATATGGGTAAGATTTTTTTTGTTAACTTATCAGGTAAGGATACGAGTAAGAGCTATTATGTATCTGTTATTTATACAATAAAGTATAAATAATGTGTATAGATAATTATATTATAATTTATTTTTTTCATTGTTAATTATATTATAATATTTTTTATTTTGTAAGTCGTTTAATTGTTTATCCGATCTGTATCGTATCCAATAAAATGAATATGGTTAAGTTTTTATTTCTGTTAAGTTATCGGGTATGAATATAAGTAAGAAAAAAATTTCGTGAACTTATCGGATAACTGTTCAGATAAAAGCTATATTGTCCCCTACCGAGCTTAAAAGAGAGGTAATTAATTACGATTGATTTGTACGATTAATTTCCTAGATCAATTTTCGACTGATAAGAGGTAAGTATATTTGTACGATTTTATATGCTGAATTTTCTAAGTTAATTTATATTACGCGAAATGTAACATATTTCATTCTAACCTCATATGAAATATTTTTAGTTTCTAATTTATTCATAAAGCTATTAAAATTCCGTAATTAAAAACTTTAAATTATTTGTCATGCCAAACATTTTGATTTGTCCAAATTTCATAGACATTCTATATAAATAATTGAAAACAAGTATTTTATTTGAATAATATATTAAATATAAATTTACCATAAATTAACACATATGTACCCGCTGATTTTTTTCTTAATGTTAATGACAATCATATGTACACACTAAAATTTTTTTGGTGCAAGAGCAATCCAATGGGATGTTTCCACTGTCATATGATTCTATCAAGTTTTCTATATCAAGATGGAAGTTAAAAGGCACTTGAAAGAAATGAATTCTAGAATTTACAAAAACTCATATATCAAACCGGAACCTAAATTTAGGCAGTGTATTTATCTTAATTTTGGTAGTGTCTTTATCTTAATTAACATAGATGAGGGAAGTAAGAGGTGTAGGATTTAATGTCGCGTGTATATCATACATTCATTCTAAATAATTAATCAAATAGAAACTCAAATAAAAACAAACAGTACACAGAGAATGACGATACAGAGTACTACTCTTGTAAATGACGCAGAGAATCTAGAAAACAATTTCCAACGAGATAGCTGAGCGTTGGCCACAGAATTGGTCTATTGGGATTTGGGGTCCATGATATCAAATCTCAATAATGTACAAGATTTCAAGTTGGGTTCCTCGAAAGTTCGCACTCTCTCTCTATCGGACGTCACCTCATTCACTCCTCAACTGTAATATCCACCTCACATCGACACATCCCCTCTTATTATTACGAGAATTTGTGGAAAAGGCCTTGCAATATGCCTAAATCGTCAAAATACTGTTCTTGCTAAAATAAGCTGCTGTTTAGATTACTAAATACTAAAGTATGTTTGGATCGCGCAAAGAATAGCGTAAGAATAGAGAAATTGAGAATAGTAAAAAAATAGTGATTTTTCGATTAGTGCTATTTTGAATGGTAGGAATGTTGTTTGGAATAGTAACAGAGAGTTGAGAAGAACATCAACTATTCCATCTCCCCCTATGAATAGAAGAATAGCAACTATTCTCACTGTTCTGGAACAATAGATTTGTGTTTGGTTGCATCGTTGTTATTCCTATTCTGAGAACATCAACTATTCCATTATTCTCGTGTCATCCAAACATACCCTAATAAGGGTATGTTTGGATGGGCCAGGAATAGCATAATAGTTGTTCTTCTCGGAATAGGAATAACAATTGTGTATCCAAATGCAAATCTGCTGTTCCGGAACAGTGAGAATAGCTGATATTCTACTATTCTATAATGATGATAAAATAGATGATGTTCTTCTCAACTCTCCATTATTATTCTTAACAAATAATCCAAACAATATTTCTACCATCCGAAATAGCATCATTTTTTTACTATCCTTGCGCTAACCGAAAAATCACTATTTTTTTACTATCCTTATTTGCTATTCTCAATTCCTCTATTCTTATATTATTGTTTGCAGGATGCAAACACACCCTAAATTAATTGGGAGTACCGCATCAATTCTTGACCCCTCATTGTACAATTTACATCCATATCTAAATATAAGCTAGAGTTTTCACGAAGTTGATGTTATAATTTTTTCCCTGGTTTCTTAAATGTCTAATATTGCAATGACGAGTGATATTACTGATTTTTTAATATTTTCATAAAAACGGATTTTTAATTAAATTTTAAATTTTTTCAAAATCAAACGTTGATGGATTTTTTTTTTTGTAATATCTCATTCCTTTCTTCTTTTTTTCCAACACAACCAGCAGCAAAATATAGCATTTTTCAGTCAACAACTCTTTTTGAAATTTTAAGCAAGGCAGACAGAGAGAGTTTTGACATGTAAAGACATACATTTTTGTTGTGATCAAATTTAGAACATGCTAGCACCTTCAGTCTCTATTTTTTTATTTTTTTTATGTTTCTGTTAATCGTATTAGGTAAATTATAACTCCTTTGCCCTTCGGTCCTCTTTTTTTATTTTGCGTTTGTCGTGTTAGATAAATTATATGAATTTAAAAAAAATACCCTTATTTAATAGTTCCATTATTCGACTTTTGAATTCCAAAATTTTAACTTTAAAATAAGTTTTGTTATTTCAAAAAGTTGATAATAGTAAATCTAATGTGATATCAAATTTAACATTTTGTAATTATTTATTTTGTATGTGACATGACAATTCGGTCATGAGAAGAAAGAAAGAAGGGACGTATTGATAAATTTGTCAATCAGTTTTCAAAAACTTAATCTTTAATTTAAATAACTTTATATATGTTACTATAATGCAAATAATCAAATATAATGCAATTTAGGAATTGTTTAGTGATGCAGTAACAATTGCTAATTTGGGACTATTGAAATATTAAGATAATTAATATACGGTGAAACATGTATAAAATCTCATTACATGATAGGCCGATAATATGTAACATTTAGGTTTCACTTTTTTATTTGTAAAGATTCTGAAAATTGTTAACACATGACAAGTGCAAAATGATTCCCTATATAATATAAAATTATGGAGGTTCTGTTTCATCTTGTTTGTTAAATAGAAACCCGATTGCAGGGCTTGAATTTGTAGAAACAAAATTATCGTTTTTTAGCAGTATAACTTGTATGAAATGTAGGTTATTGTTGGAATGATCTACCTATTCCGGGGAGAAAAAAAATACAACATAGAGTCCCCCTAAAAACTGAGGGAGTTCTCTAACAATTTTCAATTTCCTAAAATGGCAACAGGCGGGTGCAGTAGGGTTTTCTTTGAAATTCTCTATAAATATAATTGATTTCCCAAAAACAATAATAAGGATGAACTTCTAATTATTGGAGACCGCCTTTATCTAGCACTATATTTGGAATTTCCACCTTTTAATCAGGGCCTTTGTTTCAATTTCCACCTTTTCCCTTGCATAAAAGAGCACGTTACCTTCCTCTCTCTAACCACAACTATATTTGGAATTCCACCATATAATCAGGGCCTTTGTTTCAAATACATCCCCTATCTACCTTCCCCTTGTATAAATAAAAGAGCATGTTACCTTCCTTTCCCTCTACACCACAACCCATTTTCAATCCCCCAAACCACAATTGACATTAAAATACGCCATCCTTTGGCTTCTTATATTTTCTAGCAATTTCTTGCCTTTCTTGATTGATTATGACAATTCTTGTTACAAGCCCTAGATTGTCTATGCTACAAGGTGGAAGCACACCCGGCCGCTCTCTCGCACCCCCAAGTGCTCTCTTCTCCTCTCCACGCCTTCTTAGCTGCTGCAGATTCCAATTCAGATTCTCTTCCCCTTGAAAAGTTTTATTTAGTTCTGACGTGCAAGAATTTATACCGTACCAGAAAAGTGACGTAACATGTCTCCAACACAGTCATCAAGCCGAAATGGCATGCCAAACAAGACAAGGAACCCACAGAGGTCCGCTTCATTCCATGGTAAGATGGTGCCTCCAGATCAGCGGCAGCTGCGGCGGCCGAAGACACATCCCGACTTGCTCTCTGGAAGGGCAGCTGGGTTATCTGCTGAGAAACCAATTAGAGATAGGAGCGCCCTTGTGCCTGGTAGAGGTGCAAGCGGCTGTGCAGACAAGCCGGTGAGAAAGACGCCAGTAAAAGTTTTGCTGAATGTGACAGTGCAGAGGAGCATGTGGCCGCTTCAGGTCATGGCATTTGCTGAGTGGAGCGTGGCTGATCTGGTTGCAACGGTGCTTCGACAGTATGTCAAGGAAGGGAGAAGGCCGCAACTGGCTTCGGTGGATGCCTCCACCTACGGCCTCCATTTTTCCCAATTTAGCCTTGAATGTAAGTAACGATTTTCACATGTTAGGTTGTACCAGAGAATATGCGCGTGCAATGTATGCACCATCTGTTATTTAGCAATCAATTTTATTAAAGTTTACTATTATCATGCAATTTAATTAGTTGGTGTATTGTATTTTCAGCATGAGGACTAACAATGTCTTAAAAATTGAGGTTTGGTCTCTGTCAATTATCTTTAATAATTGAGTATTTTTGTATGTTGTAGGTTTGGATCCTAATGACAAGTTGATTGGACTCGGTTCAAGGAATTTCTTTCTGTGTCCAAAAGAACCAGTTGCCTCGGATTCTCTCACTGCAGATGGGGCCACGTCTCCTGCTTCATGTTCCAATCAAGCTGGGAAGGCATCCAAGACTAGCATTCCCTGGTTCAGATTCATGGAATCTCTATTATAAATAAGTGCTGCCAATTACAAATCCATTTGTTTGTTCACAGAAACACGGCAGTATGTTTTTTTTTTTAATTTACATAACCGTGCATTTTGCAGTAGTAAGTAAATTGAATGATAGTGAATTTATTTTCAACCTTATTTGACTGATTATTTATAAGAAACTCCTATGTAAGAAATATGTATTTAATTTTATTATATGGAAAAAAGAAAATACATTAGAAACGTGACAATTTACAAACAATACGGCGATCATATATAATTACGCGATGTTAGAGCTTTGTTGTTGTTAGAGCTTTTTTCTTTCTCTTCGGTTTTTTTATTAACTACCATATCAATGAAATTTGGAGGACTAGATCTCTATCTTTTTATCAAAAAAAAAAATTACCTAGTTCTCTAAAACAAACAAGAGAAAATTCCAATATATTTTTGTTGGAATAAGTTTTCAGAAATTGGAATAATAATCTTATACAATTTAAATCAATTAAAATTGTATTATCCAAGTAGTGAAAATAGAATACTAACACATTTTATGTCTATCATGCAAGACGTAAAAACACTAACAAAAATTATCTAAAACTAGAGTTGTTCATCGGGTTTCGCATCAAAAAAAATATAACATATATAATAAATAGATATTTAAAATAAAAAAAAATTCTGTAAAATAACTTCTGTTAGAAAAAATTTTAACATAATTTTTTTTAAATGCTAAAAATATGATTAATAATGAATATTATAATTAATTACATAATAATTCATTAAAATATTATAAAAAGTTATATTGATTTAGTATTTAAATTGTACCTTAGAGATATTATATCATCTCTTTAAATGTAGAAAAGAGAAAAATTATATAAGTTATTTAATTAAAATAAATAAACAGAGAAAAACAAAATAAATGACATGACATAATTAAAAAAAATTGAAAAATTAACCCTCTTCCTTTTGGATATTTGGGTATAGAATTATCACTTCTTATAACACAATCATAAATCCGCGCGACTAACAATAATTCCACAATATCAAGCAAAATTGATGAGTGATGAAACGAACATGAATCATGGGTGCAAATAATGAAATTGGGGCACTATGATGTATGATTAATAAAAAAAAAAAAAAGAGTAAACAACCGGCGTTCCTCTTTTATTAATAACCGGAGAACGTATTATACATATCGGTCGAAAATTATTAGTGAGAAGAATTATATATCAGTCTCTTATTCATATATATAAGGAAGAAAATACTATGGCTAGTGAATAATAACAACTCACGAAACAGAGTCAACGGATTACGAAACTTTCAATTGGTACTTTCTCTAATGAATGGATTTGGCAGTGGATATCTAGTTATAATATAACTTTTATTTTAATTGTAATTCAATACATTATCTACTTGGATAAGATTGATGCATTCGCTTGAAAATGGTATATGTTGACTAAAAGGAATAAACTAGTTTTTCAAGGAGACTAATGTAAATCATTAAGAAGATTTGGTTGTGTTAATTATTTCTTTAGCAAATATTGAAGTTTTCTTAGGACAGAAATTTTAATAACAATCGGCACCTAGTTCTTCCACGGTATATTCTGGGTATATTAGTGCAGCTGTTGGTTTGCCAAGAAACATCAATGCAAGAATTAGTATTGATAGGAAAAAAAATGTGTTGACGCTACAATGCAATGAAATTAGGTGGGATCCTTTGAGAATGAGTTATTTTGTCCATCTCCACACTGGACTCTTAAATAAAATTTAAAAAATCTTAAAAAAAATTAACGATTTTTAATAGACTGTCAAAGATAATGAAATTACAAAAAAAAATTGAAACACTACCAAGTTATGAGTAAAATAACATATCTATAAATATTTTTCTATTTTTAATATTTTTAATATTTTTAATATTTTTAATATTTTTAATATTTATTTAAGAGTCCATTGCCAAAATTATCAAAATAACCCATTGTCAAGAGATCCTCTTCCATGAAATTAAATGGAGATGAAAGTTAAACTCTATGATAAACTGGGAATTCCTTAACAACCACTTCTAGGAAATATTTAAATTGGAAAGTTCTTTACAAATATATTCTTAAACATATCAATTATTTTTCAAGTTTCATATAATTTGGATGTTATTTGATATTACATCAAAGGTCATTAGATCTAAATTGTTATAAATGTTATATAAATTTTATGTGCTTTGATGGAATATCAAATGACACTTAAATTGTTTGAAACTTGAAATAGAATCAATCTATAATTTCAAAAAATATGTTTGTAAAATATTTTATTTGTAAATTTTTATGAATTTATTTAAAATTATTTGTCAAAATTATAAAAAATAAGTGACTGTCAAGATATTCCACCATAAACTAATAAGTGTTATTGTTAGATTGTATGACTTTGTGGTGATGAAAAGCTGAAGAATTATACTCTAAGCACGAATAATAATTTTAAGGATTCTTGTTAATCTTTGTACTTATGATAGGGGGTGTGATACCAATTTGACAGTCTTACCTAATAGAACGATTAGAAAGTAAGAACTTAGTTAATAGACTGTTAAATCTCACTAGTACTGGGATGTGCTACCGTTTTAACTTCGATTTGTAATCAGTGGCGAAGAGGGGACCTGGGGTGCTTGTCTCCCATCATGTTTCTTCAAATTATGTACTAAGTGTATGTTTTAATTAAATTTTCAATAATATATTTCAACTGACCCCCTCCCATTGAAATTTATGCTGACTGTTGAGTTATTATTAGACTAGACTATAATTTGATAGATAGTGTGTTATAATTTTTTATCTTCAATTATAATTGTTTGTTCATAATTAGTTTAATTATTTTATTTTTATTTAATATATTTAATTTAATCCTTACTTTTGAGAATTAAACAATTAATGTTATTTTGTCCAACTATTTAGTTCAAGAGATATATAATATTTTTATGTCTGAACCGAAATTTTGTCAAAAATCCTTCCTATTAATATTTTTTGGCCATCGATACACTTTCTACTCTATTTTATTTCTAGATCAGAAGGTTGCGATATACAATTATGTTGATTGAATTTTTAAAATCAATGTAATTGACATCAATAATTAATATGCTACAAGAATTATGATTGAAAGCGTGGATTTTTTTGTTGCATTCAATTATACGCGCAACAAATTTCTATAATACATGAAAATTTTAAAAAGATAATAGTAATTATTAAAGCAGCTCGTTTCCACTCCAATTAGCGAGGCATAATAATTAAATTGGGTAAGGATTAACGAGAATTAATCACCTGTCATCACCGGTAGGGTCTTAAAGAGAGTGGAATTTTCTCTTTTTAGCCCACAAAATTTCACATACTTCAAAGAGGTTTAAACGAGTAATACATGTCATTTAATTAAATATAAGATATACGCAAATATTAGATATATACATATCAATCGAATGAAGATCCCAAACAAATATAATGAAATGGATACTTGGAGATCTTCAGAGAGTGGTCATATTACAATTTCCTAATATTCATATTTGATAAGATAATATGTTTGAATATATTATTTGTAAGCATAATTGGAAGAGAATACGATGGACGAGTTTTGTGAGTTTAGGTTTAGACGATGTTTGGGTTTGCGTAGTATATTTCTAGGACTTGTTGTCCTCAGATTTTGGACTCAGCGCAAGATATTTGAATGTGAATTTTGTTGCTATGCTACTAAATTTTAAAATTCTCGCCCACAAAAAGCTAAGGCTGAAATATTTTTCATCTCGGATTACTATGCTTTTCCACTTAGCTGTGCCTGATAATACAGTGGACATACTGTAGCAGACTCTTTTTACTTCTTTAATTTGGATATTTTATATTTATTTGCAGTAATGCAGACAATAATTCTGCTGCTCACATTTTAGATTTGAAATGTTAAGCTTCCATCTCATATTAGTATGATATCCAAAAGAAACAACATTTTTTACACTTGTAATAAATTTCACAAATTTAGAAATAATATGCAAAAGACGTAACTATTTATTAATAAATGAATATCTCAATTCAGTGAAGTTATTAAAACAATATTTTGTTATTTTGTTTACAACTCACTCATTTTTGTTTAATTAAAGGAACTTTAATACAATTTTTAATTCTTCTTGTTAATTTGTTTTCCTTTTTTTATACCTTTATTAAAATATTATGTAATAGTTCCTTGACTACTTACTATCTTGACAATGAATTTCACACACAAAAAAATATAAAAGATCTTAAAATGAAAAAAAAAATCAGAAAATATTCTTAAATTTATAGATTAACAGATATTTCATCAAAATTAATTAAATTTAACAGTTTTTAGTAATAATAAGTTTTAGTAAATTAATATTATTAAAAATAAGAGTGAGAAACGTAAAATTTCAAATATACGAATGGCAGCGGCGCGTTTCGTCCGCGTCACTGCCAGTGGCGCGTTCACTGTGCGTTTGAAACGCGCGCCACTGGCGTGGCGCTTTTCATTATTTTTACCAAAGCGCCCGCACGCGGTGGCGCGTTTCCTTATTTTTACGAAACGCGCCACTACTAGTGGCGCATTTGCTTCTTATATATACAAAATGTGCAGATCACTTGCGCGGGGTTTGGACGAAAGCGCGCCTTTGCGCGCGTGGCGCGTTTCCTAAAAATAATGAAAGCGCGCATGGCGTGTTCATCGTCGGCGCGACGAAAGCGTCGCCATTCGTATATTTAAAATTTTACGTTTCTCACTCTTATTTTTAATAATATTAATTTAATAAAACTTATTATTACTAAAATCTGTAAATTTAAATTGTTATGAACTTATATTTGTCATTAATTTTGATGATTTTTTTATAAAATATCAAAATAATAATGGCTTGAATCATAATCAATTATATTCTTAAAAATATATTTATAAAACTTTCACATTTTAATTATTTTATAAATTTTTAAAAATTTATTATCAAAATTATTTTAATAAGCAGTCAATAATCCCACACTATTCTAAACATAGTTGGCAGTTCTGAATGTTTGACCAGCGAAGATCCTACGTGTACAAATATTTATCTTGACTCAGTTTTCTTAACTAAATATGGCCCTAGATGATAGGAGCGAGTCGGGCGACCTTTCCCAACTCTAAACGGTCCCTTTTTCAAAACTATAATAAAAAAATATTAATTAATTATTTATAAAATAATAATGTTTCCAGAATCCTAGTCCTAGGGATGCTGTACAATTGTCGTTAATAACACGTGTCAAACATCTGTGACATATAGTTTACACGTGCCCTAGCATTAGAGCATCACACCCTTCCCCATCCCAAAATCACGCTCACCATTAAAACCTAAAAAAAAAAAAACTAAAAAACGTTAACTCTAAAAAAAATAAAAAGTATAAATATATATTTTATTTAAAAAGTATAAATATATATTTTATTTACAGATTGATAGTTTATTAAATTTCGTTTGATAATTCATAAAAATTATCAAATTAAAATTATTAAATTTAATATTTTTTGATGAACTATCAAATAATAATAAAACTATATAAAATTTTATGAGCTGCCGGTTTATAAATAAAAATATATATTTTTAAAGTTTTTTTAATTTAACAGTAGGACTATAAGAATAATAGCTGATTCGGATCCAAAAATCTCTACATTTCTGTCTCCCCTTCGAAATCATCGCCTATCAAAAATGGCCGCCGGGACAGCGACAGCTGCTTCCTTCTCTACCGCTGTAAGGCGCCTCGTCCTCCCGACCCCCCTTCCATCCGCCACAATTCGCCTCCGCCAAGTCAATACCGTCGCACGTCCTAACCGCCTGGTCTCCACCCTTAACCCTCATCGCCATATTCCCCTGCTCCGCTTATCCGCCACCGCCTCGCTTGCCACCGCTACGACGATCTCCGTCGGAGACAAGCTCCCAGACGCAATTCTCTCCTACTTCGACTCAGATGGCGAGCTTAAAACCCTCACCGTCTCGGATCTATCCAAGGGCAAAAAGGTGATCCTCTTTGCCGTGCCAGGGGCATTTACGCCCACGTGCTCGAGAAGCACTTGCCGGGGTTTGTCGAGAAGGCAAAGGAGCTGAAGGACAAGGGGGTGGATGTGATTGCATGCGTCTCGGTGAACGATGCATTTGTGATGAAGGCATGGAAAGAAAATTTGAAGGTGGAAGACGAGGTGATGTTGCTATCCGATGGGAATGGTGATTTTACGAAGGCGCTTGGAGTGGAGATGGATTTGAGTGATAAGCCTGTGGGGCTCGGTGTCAGGTCCAGGCGTTACGCGCTCTTGGCCGAGGATGGAATGGTGAAGGTGCTTAATTTGGAGGAAGGCGGCGCTTTCACTAACAGTAGTGCTGAGGACATGCTCGAAGTTCTTTAAATTCTAGATTAATTAAATAACAAAGAGAGTTGAATCTTGTGTCGTTTTTTTTTCACTTTCCTCTTCTTATTACTTTTTTTCCTTCGTTTTTCCCCTTTTGTTTCAGCCTATAAGGAAAAATACTGTGTTCTGTTATTTCTTTTCTTTATAGAAGATAAGTCTACCCCCTTCTTTTTTTCTTCTTTTGTTAGAAGGTTGAGTTTGAAGTTTGGTATATGCAATGATAAAATTTGGACTTTCATGTAAAACCAATCCTTATTTAGACAAATGATAAGAAAAGGAAATAAAATTTCTCCCTACATTCAATGAAGAACTGCCATTTCTAAAGCCAAACATATTTGTAAAGCAAACTCCAATGCCGAGAGCTTTCTAGCTGTTATACAAATAGTTTAGTTCACCATGGCCTAATTTTCTTGCTAGGACTCACCATCTGCTTATTATTTCACATATATATCCATCTAACAAAGACATACCCCAAAAGTGAAGCAAATCCCGACAAGGCCAAGCAAGCTTCAAGAGCAATAATAACAAAAAACATGAAAAGATATATTACAAGCGCCTAGATTGTGTAAAAACTTGGCAAAACTATGATCACATCACTGTCTAAAAGTTGAAATCCTCAGTTTCCTCCTTACCTATGATGAAGTGAAAAGGAACCATTGCTTGATGTGTTCAAAATTGTGCAGTTCTTCAGGTTGAGGCATGAACCTGCCAATTCGTTGTTGCTTTCACTTTTCACAATAAGCAATATTTTAGTAAACTTACCCTCATCATGCATTGATTGCAAGAGAATTTCCTGAATCTCCAAAGTTAATATAGTCTCATAAGTTCCAGTATGGACAAAAGTAAATTATTACTGTTGTTTTAAGTCGAAAAGTTATCAGCAAGGCGAAGCCATGGACTTGAATTTGCGCCATTAAATTCTACACTTATTCGAGAACTTTTAGTATGCAATTTAATAATACGACAAATAAGCGCAGAACACAAGTGCACGATGTTTCAAGATGAAAGTACATGGTTAAGAGCAATCAATTGCTTATCAAACCTCTGTTGTGAAGTCAGATAGTTTTTTTTTTGTCTATAATAAGAACAATTGTGGATATAATACAACGAGAAGCCAACTTGTGGTGATCAGAATTAGATAGAATGATACATGTACATTCCATCCCACCCCTTCTTTTCTAATATCAGAATGTAGGCATCAGTGCCTACTAACAAAAAAAAAAAAGGAAAAGAAGAGTTGTGTGAGATGCAATGCACTAACAATATTTTTCACTCCCCCCCCCCCAATTTCCATTTCTTCCAACTTCTTTCCAATCTCCAAACACTGTCATACAAGGCTATGAGAAATAAAATGTTTTGTTAAACATGTAAACAATTCTAAGGTTAAGCCGACAACAAAAATGTTGTTTTCATGTTTATTTAAATCATATGCAACGAGGTTCAAAAAAAATTGCTGCTACTGTAAAAACTACTAGCAATATAAAATCATATGACAGAATAATACTTTTGCAAATTCAGTTCTTGTAATGGACAGTGATGTACATTTTCTGAAATGAAGGCACCTCTACTAGTAACAGAGTCATTTAGAGAGTCTTGTAATGGATTCACCAAGAAGGTCATGTGTCGATGCTGCCATTTGGTCATGGTGATTGGTGAAAACTATTACATGAGGATTACCAGGGACGGACCCAATAAGAGTCAGGGGGATCAATTGACCTCCTTTGGATTTTGAAAAATAATGCTTTTAAGATAATATTTTGTTAATCTGACCCCCTCTGAATCTAATTTTGAACCCCCCTGAATTGTTTGATTACTTTTCATTGAGAAAAAAATATTTAATACCGTGAATAATGAAATAATTATGCAAATTTTCCAAAATTTGTAGTCCCGTAGAAGAAAATTTTCTTCATCGACATAATTATCTATTATTTTGAGTTTTATTTTTTATTATTTTTAATATATAAAAAGATATTATTTTGATAGTTTTTTAATATTCCAAAAATGTATATTGAATTATTGATTTTTTTATTTAGTATCCGATTAGTTAATGGGTTTGAATCTGATAAGTTATTGCAATCCGATTACTAACCCCCGATCAAAATCCTGCATCCGCCCCTAAGGATTACTGATAAAATTTCTGGCATATCGTATTTCCTCAGAATTTCCAATTACCATACCATCAATGACCTAACAGATGATTTAATAAATAAGAAACCATTGAGTTCAGTTACATCATGTGCCATCAAATTAATAAGAATTTTGTCTCTATATTTGAGGTTAATTACCAAAAGACACAGAGGATATGTCGACAGCATTTAACGCAACCAGTTCAAGAAGTCTTCCAGAAGTGGATATAAGGAACTCTGGCTCACAACTCTAATCTGGTTTTCACAACAGAAATCAAAGAAGGATTCATGTAACTAACATAAAATGAAAAAAGTTAATAGAAATTAAAAAAAAAAAGGATATACCTAAGAAGCTGATGTTGGATTGATGCACCAGGATATAAACTGACAGCATAAATACCAAATGCCTTCAGTGGTTTGCAAATCGATCTGACCTGAACAACCTTCTCCTGGGTGGGCACTATGTACACTTGTACAGTAAGTAAGGCGAGGAGACAAGAATCCCTTTGCTTCTCTTTTCTGGCCATAATGTCAGAAATACCTGAAACCAACCATGCAATCTGTTCTCTTGAAGCACAGTGCCCGCTTGTATCCAACACATTTGACAAACCATTAGAGCAACATCTCCATAAATCTAAACCCCACGAACTTATATCATGCTCTTCCGACTCACCTTCTTTTCTCCATGTACTTTTATAGCGGATAAGGCACACTATTAAGAACTTAGATGGACAACTCTGCTCAACTAGATTCAAAGAACTGTCAACTAGATGCAATATCTCAACTCCTCTCAGGCTCTCGCACCAAAACCCCAGAGTACGGTTATTCGGTTCTCGAAAAGGGGAGGAGAGAGCGGGTTTAGCAGAGCTAATAACCGCCAAATGGGGCTGGGCTTTCTTACAGATGACAGCCTGTAAGTTCGTTGAAATATTGCATCTTTTAGATAACAGGCCATTTTCATGGGCCTGAGCAACAAAAGCTTCTTTATTCAAGCCGCCTTAGACTGTGCTCCGAGTTAGTTACAGGGAGTGAAAGAGGAGGAAAAAAGTGAAAATCGACACAATGTAAGGGGAAGGAAAAGAATGAAAATTTGTTGCTCATGAATTTTTACCATAGCAAGTTTTGGTAGAATCGTCAACCCTGAATGAAGGGTCAAGGTAGTAACCATCATCCCTCTCTTTTCATGTTTTGCCATTTTTTTTTCTTTTCATTTCATTTCTCTCAAACTCGATACACTAAGAAAATCAGGGATCATGTTTTTTACCTTAATAATATTTTAAGAAAATCTTTTTATCCCTAATCCTTCATTCTCAGAAAAATTCTCAATATATTTTTCCGTACATTGTGATTTTTCATACAACTCATATGATGTTATAAATTTTTTATTTAAATACTCAATTCACTTATCTTAAAACTTAGTTCACTTATTTAAATATTTAATTCATCTATCTAAATATTTGAGACATATATATAAATATCCAAATCATTATTTATTTTAAGGTTTTTTCTCTCTAATTTGTCATATATATTTTTCCGTGTAACCATATGATATTTATCTTTTTCTATTTAAATACATAATTCATTTATCTAAATATTTGAATCATCTATCTAAATATTTACTTCACTTATGATATTGTCATTTTCTATCTAAATATCTTATTCATCTATTTAAATAACTAATACATTTATCTAAATACATAGTTCAACTATTTAAATAAGATTCATCTATCTAAATACTGATTCAGCTCACTTCATCACTCACATCCAGCAATGAGTAAAGAGTTACGTTACGCAGAACAGTGATGTAGCTGGTATCACAACAAGGTCATATGCTTCACGAACAGTCATCAATAGTTTAAGGAAAAGCAATAGTACCAAAGGGATTATCAAAATATATAATTCATTTATCTAAACACCTTGTTTATCTATCTAAATAACTAGTAAATATATCTAAGTATATGGTTCATCTATTTAAATATTTCATATATATATAGAGAGAGAGAGAGAGTATGGTTATAGTACTATACATAGCACAAATCGTGTTTGTGCTATGAATCAGTTTTTCATTTTCAAAGTTGAAATGATCAATCAACCATACAAAATGATTTTCGTATGAATATCTAGATGTAGACTCAAATTTTATATATTTTTATTATTTTTAAAGATAGTTATAATATCACTTGATTTAGTTTTTATAAGCCGTTCAGAAGAAGTGATTTTCTATCTTAAAAATCCTAAAAAATATAAAATTTAATCTATATTTAGATATTTATATGAAAATCTTTTCTAATTCCGTACGGTTGGATTGATCATTTTCACTTTGATAATGAAGAACTTATCCATAATACGGGAACGATATTTTGAGTGTATTTTATGATTTTTGAAAATAGCAACACCATAGATTTTCAAAAAATCCAAAACAAATACTTATAAAACTCGAAATACCTAAAATTTTTGTATTTCCTAATATTTTTATATGAAGAATTTAATCTATATATATATATAATCTACGTTGTTCTTAAGCTCACGGAAGGCCTCCGTGAGTTTAAGCTCAAAATTATATATCAAATGATATTCAAATTTTGATTTTTCACTTATTAAATTTTTCATATTGAAATCTTATGGGGTACCAAAATTTGAGATGTTTTGAGTTTTCTAAGTCACTTTTTTCAATTTTTGAAAATAATATACAAACATTGAATATATTATTATTTTTTTAAGGCTGATTTTCAAAAATTAAAAAGAATGATTTAGAAAACTTGAAATATCCCAAATTTTTGTACTCCGTGAGATTTCAATATGAAGAATTTAATGAGAGTGATAAATTAAAATTTTGAGATCATTTGATATTTTTTTGAGCTAATCTCACGGAGGTCTTCTATGAGCTTAAGAACACCGTAGATTTGCTCTATATATATATATAGAGAGAGAGAGATAGACTATTGTGAAAACGTTTGTATTTCAGTCGATATGTAAACGGATCAAAAACTATATTTTAAAATCTTAAAAATTTTAATTTATGATTTCCATTAAATTTTCATATGAAAACTTTATGGGATACAAAATTTAAAGTGTTTTGAGTTTTTCAAGTCACTCTTTTGAATTTTTAAAAAAACAACACAAACATTGAATATTTATTATTATTTTTAGAACTATTTTTTCAAAAATTCAAAAGAGTGGTTTAAAAAAGTCAAAACACTCCAAATTTTTGTATTCCACAAAGTTTTCATATGAAAAATTTAATGAAAATCATAAATTAAATTTTTTGAGATTTTAAAATATATTTTTTTATCTATTTGCATATTGACTGAAATACAAACGTTTTCACAATAATATGTATTATATATATATATATATATATATATATATATATATATATATATATATATATAATCGAAATCCTTTTTATTTTCTGAGTCGTTTGTTCTCTCTCATCTGTCACACATATTTTCTCATATGATATTTATCTTTTTTTCCCATGCAATTTTATTTTTTGAGACTCTTTTTCTCTCTTATTGTTTTTTTTTACTAAATAAGTTAGTCATATATCTAAATATTTATATCACATAGCTAAATACCTAAGTTATATATCTAAATATCTGAATCTCATATCTAAAAATCTGAATCTTATATCTAAATACTTAAGTAATATATCTAAATATCTGAGTCATATATTTAAATATCTGACTCACTTATATAAATACCTTACTCACTTATATAAATACCCGACTTATTTATCTGACTCATTTATATAGATGGACATATTTTTTATTAAAAATGAAAAAAACTAGTTATAGATAGAATATATTTTTTTGTCAAAAATAAAAAGTTAGGTAAGAATATTTATTGAGAGATTTGCTCGTGAAGGACTACTAGTAGATCCCTATAATTTTTGGATGAGCTGCAAAATGTGAAGATGAAAAATATGCGTCTTGCTCATCTAGCACCTTCACTTGCTCTCTACTCACCTACCAATTAAGTGTGTTTATATTTCTGAATATGAGGATTTATACTTTCTTTCATTTGGTATTCTGGAGTGAAATCAAAATTTAAACTTATGAGGTGTCAAGATTACTATGAGTATACGATATAGCGGTAGAAAATAATCAAAGAAAGAAACAAATCATAATTCATCACCAGTCAAAAGAGAGGAGAGAAATCATTAAAAATTAAATTGAGAAGTAAATATGATGGTCCTGTAATTGTACTAAATATGTCTATAATTTAGATTTTTAAAGATCCATATGTTTGAAATAAAATTATGGAGATGTCTAATAGCTAAATATCTTATAAATACAAATAAATAATAATAATTTTTTATTAATTTTCATAAACTATGAAGGTGTCAAACCTTCTAGCACCCCTTCTCTCTGCCCTTAGTGTTCATACCTACTATTAAGTGTTTTCATACTTTCTATCGTTGATATTCATATCTAATTCTCAAGTGTGTCATATTTTATTGTGTTTTCATACTTTCTATCGTTGATATTCATATTTAATTCTCAAGTGTGTCATACTTTATTTTGAAGGGTATTTATACATATACATACTCATATTTTTATCAATAGGTGTTTATTTCTGAGCGTCAAGTGTTTGCATCTCTTATCAAATGATATTCATACATGTATGTAGAAGTATTCATATCTACTAAATAAATATGATCATATCTGACTATTATGTATATTCATATCTATCGGTTGACACCATTGGTAAAAAAAAATGTTCATACCCATGATGTTTATACCTCCAATTAAATGTGTATGTTCATACTCATACTAAAGTATTCATACCTCTTATTAAGAAAACTCATATCTTATATTAAAAGATTTTTATACCTCAAATTAAAGGTGTCCTTATTTAACCGTCAGTTATATTCATGTCTCCAAGTATCCAAATTGTACCCATCACATATGATGTTATACTTGAAGGTTAAATATGATGGTGTCTATATATTCACTTTTCCGAATTTCACTTTGAAATTATGACTGAGCTTTGTTAATTATTACGTAGATAAGCTTGTCTCGTTCAGATTATGTCTAAGCTTGTTAATTATTACATAGATAAGCTCGTCTCATTTATCTGAATGAGCTGTTCATTTTGAAGCTGAAATTCACTCTAATAACAAAGTTATTCTCTAATAAATCTGTCCTTTCTAAATAAATGAAGAGTAAAATTTCAGATTAAATGAAAAAAAAAACAGCGGCCTCCGTGCGCCAAATTGCAAAGAATAGCGAAAACTTCTATTTTTTAACACGAGGTCTACGAGGACGAAATCCGGGATGAAAGAGGGAAAGAAAGATTTTTCACACTGATGAATTAGTAATTAATAAAATTTAACTATTATTTATTTTGTACCATCTATAGACAAGGCTAGAACTGTCAATTTATCTTTTCAGTAATATTATTTATATTTAATTGATTAAACAAGGGTATATTTTTGAAGAATTTGAATTTAGATGGGTAAATATCAAATTTTAAATTTCAATAGGCAATATCTAATTTAATAAACTTCTGGTGAGTACACATATAAATTTCTCAATTAAATAGAATATACTATGAAATTATATCAAATTAAACGATATTATAATTTCATTAGTAGACACATTATCATATTTTCGTTACATGCGACCACAATGACAATTTTGATCCTATCTGCGTAACTCGCATAACAAAAAAAAAAGAAATAATGATCAATATCATGAATTGTTGAATTGCCCAATGTGTTCTGGACAAAAAAAGAAAAGAAATTGAACTAAAACAAAAATAATAACTGAACAGTAGTATGCAGTTATAGACTTCGTTTTTATTCTTATCAAAACAAAGATAATCATTCTTCATCAAAACCAGTATTGTAGATTCCTACAAGCAAATTTTCCCACTAGCTAAATTCCTCAGTCCTCACACAGACGGGTAGTCAGGTACAATACAATACATAAACCACCAGAAAGAAAGAGGCACACTAATGCAAGCCCCCTCTGGCCATCTCTGATCTCTTTCTAGTCCTGAACGGGAGGAACAACATCAATCCTGGCAACTCCTTCCTTTGCTTTGGGGGCTTTCGCTACCTCGACTTTTCCGACCACCAACTCCCCTTCCTCTTCCTCCTCGCCCGTCTCCTCGGGAACATAATTCGGGTCCTTGGGGTCGAGCGCCGGTGGAAGCGGTTCAAGCTCGTTCTCTATTTCGCCATTTGGTCCCTCCCATGTGAACTTCCCACCACGCCCGGATTTAGGCGGAGGCGCGCCGATTCCACCGAGACCGTCGGCAGGGTGGCGCTCAAGGCGTTGCAATCCCTTGTCCACTAGCTTCCTCTCAATGCGACGCACGGTTTCAGGGTGGCGCGTCTTCGGCAAGGGCATCTTCTCTACCCGCTTCTTCCCCTCCTCATCCCTGTGCACCGTCCTTATCTCCATATCGATCGACGCTTCTTTCTTTCGTTCGTTCGTTTGTAGAGAGAACTTCTGAGGATCTATCTATCTTGATAGTTTGAGGGTTAAGGGGATAATGGTGGATTTATATTTTCGGGGTGCGGTGGGATGGAGAAGGAAACAGAGGAGTCTAGAAAGGGACGGAAGGTGGTAGAAGGCTAGAAGCTTACCCTTCCATGCAATGTGGTATGGAAATTGTAAGGGTGTAGAAATTGGTATGAAAATTACTTTTTTAGTTGAAATCGGGCAACTTTTTAACTGTTGGATGTTGATCGATTATCCATCCGTCTCTTATCGGGCCGGGATCTTTATCTTCTGATCTTATCTATCTTCATTTTTAAGTAATGGACAAAAATCATTTATAATTTTCATTGAAGAAAATGGACACCGACTAGTGACACGTAGTGGACGAGGATAAAATTTCGTTATACAAGGAAAACCGACCAACAATAAGTGAATTTACCCCAAAATCAAAATTTAATTTAAATTTAAAGAAACAGGAAACGGGAAACATACTTCATTATCAATTTCCTTGAAAAAAAAATAGACAACAAAAGATCTCCTGGATCACAAACTACAGAAATAAATCAATACAAAAGAGCAAAAAGATCTAGAGATGTCCACCTAGTAACCATTTGTTTCCATCAAGTAATACTATGTGGTCTATATAGCCTGATAATATCCTACATGGCTACATCAGCACGTTAAAGCATCATTAGCTAACCTATTAATGCATCTACTATTGCTCATGCTGTAAGCAAATGTTAATGTCAGGAGAACGCCTTTGCTCTGTCAATGGAAATCCTTCCCGAGGCCAACCCACCATCTGAAAAGGAACTGGATTAGTGCTCTCCATGTCGATCGTGTTGACCTTAGCCTGACTAACATGGCCTTGTACCACTGGAACAGCATCACGATTGTCATTAGGCGCAACCTGAGTTGTAGGCCGTACACTTGCATTTGCTAATAGATCAGGTCTGGTTTCCATTGTAGGAACTGGTATATCCTGGTTTCGAGCTGCTCTTCTTTTATGAGCCTTAACCATGTTTGGTACAAAGCTCCCGACTACTACCTGTTAAAGAATACCAACTCACTGAGCCGCATAACTTATAAAAAATAATTGAAGGTTCCAAACAAGTCTTCTGTTCATTTAGGAAATAGATTCATAAATAATGATAAAAAAGTTATGATACCCCAGAATTAACAAAAAAAAAATTAAAGGTTAATAACATTGGTGATGCAGGTCAGTTTAGCACAATTGCATTCCTAGCTGAGCATTAACCGTCCACAGTCACATTAAAGTATAACACTGCATTAGCTCAAAAAAAAAGAAAAAAAATGTATAACACTGAAGCTGGTACACTAGACAACCAATTTAACCTATTGATGATATCTCACATGGTTGAAATCCACTACATTGTTCTCATTCACATGAACTTCCCTGTCAGTTAGTTTGATGCTTCCAGTAGTACGGTAGTAGCACTATTTTTTCAAAAAAAAAAAATAATAGCAAAAATATGAATTGGGCTATGGTGCTTCAAAAAAAAAGTAATTGCCAATTCATTTTCTAACTTCTGTTTTCTGTTCTTCACTAATATATATATAGAGAGAGAGTGTGAGGCTATGGTTCTACGCAAAACACAAAACATCTCATGTTTCGCGTCCGTATTTTGAATTTAAAAGTTTAAACGGCTGATCTAAACCATTAAACATCATCTTCATATTGAAATATCCTTGGAGATCAAATTTTATATTTTTTGAATTTTTTTGCTATTTTTTAAACGGGTACAAAGTTTGCTGATCTAACGATTTTTGCACCATCCAAACCTAGCGATTTTGTATCCATCTAAAAAATAGCAAAAAAATTCAAAAAAATATAAATTTTGATCTCTAGAGATAGTTCAATGTGAAGATCATGTTCAACAGTCTGGATCGGCCATTTAAACTTTCAAATTCGAGATACAGACGCGAAACACCATAGTCTCATTATATATATATAGAGAGAGAGAGAGAGAATCCGACTATGGTGTTTTGCAAAGCACAGATGCATTGTGTGTTTTGCGCTTTATTTTTAATTTCAAGTCAGAAATAATCGATCCAAACCGTTTAATCTAATATTCATATCAAAATCTATTAGTAAACCAAATTTTATATTTTTTTAGTAAACCAAACTTAATATAGTTTACTAATAAATTTTGATATGGAGATTAGATTGAGCGGTTTGAATCGATCATTTCTGACTTAAAATTAATAATAAAGTACAAAGCACACAACGCTCTTGTGCTTTGCAAAGCACCATAGCCTAATTCTCTATATATATATATATATATATATTCTCAGATATTCTCTTGAGAAAGTTAATGCAGTAAAGATAATTTCAACATTCAAGGTCAACTATTGTGCCTAATTCTTGGTTTTATTATTCCATGGAAGTTCAATAACGAAAGCTTAATTGCAAGATTTTGAGAATATACTGGCAATGTGAGTAAAACTACACTATGAGGAACCTAATATTTGACATAGTTATTGCAATACAATTTACAGAATCGAGTAATTTTCTGTACAGTGGAAAATAATACAAGATCTATAAGTGAGAACAGATAAATTGACACCTGGATAGGACTAGCAGCAAGCAACAATCCAGCAACTCCACCACCAACGACACGACCATCAGGTCCAGCAAGTGAAATGCTCAAACCACCAGTTCTACTGCGTGCACCACCATCCTCACTAAGAGTGAAAGATCCTGACAAGGAAAGAATCTCAAACCTCCCCTGTGCAATAGATATCATATACAATCAAATAAGCATAAACCAAAGTTCAATAATATATTTGCAAATAAGCAAAAGGGATGGTATATGGTTTTTAGTTAAACCTCATAAGTCAACATGCCACCATATGAGCCAGGCTGCCTAAGTGTAACATTAGATATGGACCCATTTGCAGAGAGGATGCAAATTGACCGTGGACCCTTCTGTGAGAAGGACAATATTTGTGTTGCCACATCCTAAAATAGAAACAAACTAGAAGATATTAAGTACTTAATCAAAGCTCAAAAATCAGATGAGGTCAAATAATCCCAAAAGTACTCGAAACAGTTCAATCTACAATACTGAAAACTACTGGTAATCCAAACTGCACAAAATATCAGTAGAAGTTGCTATGCTCAAATTACAGTCCACAGTGTCTGGCATGGTCAAAACACCTTTTCTTCCTTTTGTATTTTGCTATTTATGGAGACCTATTGAACCAAACCGTCATGTTTTGGCTCGATAATAGCAACCAATACACAATTTTAGACTGGTTGGGTTGGTATTGGTATGTACTAGTGGCCCATAAAAGAAGAAAATAATAAGCCAATCCATGATGTTAACTACTGAACTGTATTTGTAAATGACTTACCTCGCCTGTAGCAATGGTCAAAACATGTGGGGTGAAATTCCCTCCAGCAGACAATGCAAACCACTCCCCTTCACAAAGAAATAAAAAAAATAAAAAAGAAGAAAAAATATATACAACAACAACAACAACAACAAAGCCTTTAATCCCAAATAAATTGGGGTAGGCTAAAAAATATATACGACATACCAGGTAAATCTGAAGAGATGGGTCCCTTGACAACTCTAACATTAAAGAAAATTGAAGGCCACACAACTCAAAGACTTGCCATTCTTGAGAATAATAATAAACAGAGTAACTAAAATCTAATCATTATCTGTATACTGTATAGAATGTCTGTCGTGCAGAAAAGAAACAATTAGATCTGATTTGAATTTTGCAATTCACTGAACTAATTGAAAATAATACAACAGTCTATATCATTTTAAAGGGGAGGGATCACTTGACAATCTTGATTGTGAGATTTCAAATAAAGTAAAAAAAAATAACTGTCTAAAAGTTCGTAAAAATGGAAAACGGTTAACAGTAATATTTTCTACTTCTATATTGATTGTCTCAACTTCATACAAATTTAAGTACTGTTTGATAGCTTATCTAAGACCATTAAATTGAGACCGTTGCAAATTCCACAAAATTTTAGATGTCCTTTGATGGGCTATAAAATGAAACTTAAACTGTATGAAATTTGAAACACTATCAATCTATTAGTTTAAAAGTATATCTATATTTTTTATTTTAAGATTTTTTGTGAATTTATTTGAAATCCCATTGTCAATTGTCATGATTGTCAAGTGATCCCCCCTCACATAAATTTGGCATATGAGGGCTGAAAACATATATACCAACTTTGAAGTATTGAAATTGAAATTATTAACATGAATTGAAATTAAATAATGTCTAATTATCACAAATGTCAAGTTATTTGGATCTTGAGTGCACAACAACACCCTTAAAAAGTATAAGAAATCAATTGGCTAGGTTGACTGGGATTTAGATGCTCTCCATCAAGTTACATGGATTAAATCAAATTACCCATGACCAAATAGCCACTCAAAGTAAAATTGCAATTGCTAGTCAAAAGTGAGATCAATTGTCTAGTCTAAAATGTCAAGCATACTGAAAATAAGAATAATGATACTTCCATATCCTCCATAAGACAATATACTGCAATCGAACAAGAGATTAAATTGTCTAGTTGCACCATGTGATCAACAATAGTGGGCTTAACTAGGACAAAACATTCTCTCTGAGAACCTATTCCGACCATAGAGTTCTATTCAGTGCTGTCAAGATGTTTCTCAAGTCAGTAGCAGTAGAACCACAACCTTTTAATTGTTAGTGATGTCGCTTTTTTGCATTCAGGATCTAAGAGCACTATTAGTCGAGAGGGTATTTTATCTTAGGCCTGAGATCCGTTAATATTGAGCCGGCTCAGTATATCCCATGCTCACAATAATAGCATAAGCACACAATCACAGTATGACAGCAGATGCACATCTCAGTCCAGAGGAACTCGGTCTGGGCTCATCTCCACAGAAAGTACTGACAGCTACACTAGCCGCGTCCATATAGCATTCAGGCAGACAATACACTGTATCTCGTTGTACTCAAGCCACCTCATATATAAACCCCTCGAGGAGAGAGAGGAGACTCCATTCATTCAAAGCATATCCAACCATTATTGATCACAACAACATACTCGATATGTACCACCACCCCACCAGGCCACCACTGAGTGAATAGTACGTATCATGGGTTGTCTTGTCTAAATTCTAAATTCTAAATCCTTATACTTTCTTCAATAAATATACTAATGAATCAATAGCAAACTAGTACAGTAAAGTAGAAAAAATGAAGTCGACAAGCCGATCGAGAAAACCAAGTCCGATATTAGAATTCTATTAAATTTAGGCCCAAGACGGATGGATCCTAATTTTCCAGGAGTGGTAGCACCAACCAAGGTGCTATATATAAAAATTTAAAGGGTCATATTCGAAATATTAACTACAACGTTTCAAAAGATGTAGAAATAAAAGAAAGATTATTAAAAAAAAAGGGCCTGGGGGAACGCAGCAGAAGCGCAGAAATGAACAATAAGACCTATTTAGGAGCAAAGATTACCAAAAAGGTAAATATGTCGACGACAAAAATGGTTGGAAGAATAATTTAAGCTAAAACATAGGAATTTAACATATACATGAGCCTAAACAAGCTCAAGTAGATCAATATCTATAGAAATTTCGAAACCAAGTGACAGATATCGCATACTTAGTTCTTTGAAAACAATTTCCAGACATTGACAAAATCTACCAAAAGAAAGAAAAGAGATGCAAGGAAAGAGAGCAGTACCGAGAGTAGCAAGCATCTGTCGTTTGCCGGAGCCACGAGGCCGGCCTCTTCCCCGCTTCCCACTTAAATCAACAGGTGTGAATGGACTCAGAGCTAGCTCCATCCTTCCTTTTCCACTCCCTTCGTTCCTACTACTCCCCAGCTTCTGATCTTCGTTCCTCGCTCCTTCGCCAGCAGTCAAAGCATGAGCACGCATTTCCATGGGCACAGCTGTACCAGCACCGCCTGAAGTCGCTACTTGAGCACCCGACGAGGGGAAGGAAGATTGCGCTCCGTCGGAAGGCGGAGATGGGGTGGAGGATTCTGACACCGACATGGTAGTAGAAGGAGACTCTACATCCCCTTCAAAGTCAGACACCATGGCGCCTCTATCACTTGCTTCCATGCGTACGAACTAAGAAATCGTTACATGCGCAGTGGGGGAGAGAACTGGGTTATAAACTGACAGAGTCTCAGTTAAACGCTTTCTTCTTTTGTTAGTTGTAGTTGCTCTCCATTGACTAAGTTTACTTCCGATGGCAGTGAGGGGAAGAAAAGGGGACCAGAAGTCCAGAACTAAGAAACAGCCAGAGAGTTGCTTTTTTATTACTCATCGCCTAAATCCCCTTGTGAAGAATTTCCTTTAGAGATACATCCCTGACTCCTTTTTGAATAGGAGAAGTGTCGATATGGATCATAGATATTTTTATTATTATATTTATTTTAAATTATTTTTATTTATATTTTATTTTTATCATTAAAATTAAATTTATTCATACTTTTTTACCCGTTAAAATAAACAATAACGGATACTAATGATAATACAAATGTATTATTTAGTTTATTATCAATTATAAAAAAATATATAAACTCATTATGTTCATACAAATACATCTTATATATTTACTAGTATAAATAAAAATATAACTATACAGTCAATTCTAATTTGAGTCATTTCAAAATAAATAAATTTTAAAAAAAACATCTCTTGTCAAATTTTTTAAGTAGAAAATAAAATATATTAAAAGCAAACATAAAATCTTATCTACAATAAAATCTAATATTGTCTCATTCAATAATTTTAAGAAGTATTTTACTAAATATTATTCAAACATTATAATTTATAAGATGGTTAAACTTGAAAAAGATAATAATTATAATTCATAATAATTAACTCATAAAAATTGGGACAATTAACATATAGATTTTTTTATTTTGATAAATAAAATAAAAAAATAGAGAATTGGTAAGAATATCCGAAGTTGTGTGTTAATGGCCTAGGATCGAGTTTGAAATTATTAGCCATTAGCGCACAACTTCGAAGTGTTTTTATTAATTCTCTATTTTTTATTTTATTTACCAAAATAAAAAAATTATTATACGAGATAATTATATTGGAAATAATATAAATTATTTTCTTAATAATTTACCCTATAAGACAAATGAGTACGAAATGACCTTTATCCGTATCCTTACCCATTTACATAACGAAATAAAATTCTTGGTTCACTCCTTCCTCGGACTAAAGTTCAGTCTGTCTACCCTTACTCATATCAAATAAGTTAACGAGAAAAAAAAATTATCCATACTCATCTTATTCAATATGGTACGAATCGAATAAATGAGTAAAAAAGTATTTTTGAACTTGGTCTGAACATCATCTCCAGAGGATGTCATTTCCACTTCTGCAAGGAGCAGGTGAAGTTTTTTTTTTATATAATAATTATAATAATTATATTATTAATAATAAGAGTGATAAAAGTAAATTTTAAAATCTACGATGCGCCACTGTCAGTGGTGTTTTTGTATATAACGGTATAAACACATCAATGGTGTGTTTGCTCTCCTCATCCTGATCACGATCCATTACCGTTGGATCAACATTACTAATCATCAAAGACGTTACTGGCAATGGCATGTTTATAAAGACGCCATTATCATTGGTGCACATTGTAACAAAGACACAATTGACAGTGACGCGTTTGCTCCATGCCAGTGACGCGCTGCAATTCGTAAATTTCAAATTTTACTTTTATCACTCTTATTATTAATAATATAATTATTATAATTATTATATAAAAAAAAAACTGGAGCCGCTGGGAATCGTCGAATATTTTAGTAAACGAAAGTTAGTTCACAATCACATGCCTCGATCTTTTATATTTTAATTATATCTTGATTTTTTTAATTTTAACACTCAAAATATTTAAATTGAAATATTAAAATATAATCGTTAATTTAATTTATATTATTTTTTACATAAAAAAATTAATACTTTTATTTTAAATCAACAAATTATACAATTAAACATCATAGTTTTTAATCTGTACATAAATAAAATGATCTGGACTAAATTTAACAGTTTTATTCTGATATTTTAGATTTATATTTTGAGTTATTAAAATTTAAAAAATTAAGATATAATTGAGATAAAAAAATTAACAGAACCTTCCTCGGTTACAAAACAGATGTGAATGTGATAACTTGGGAATAAAACTGCGCATGATGACTATTGACGACTATGATGATTGGATCAATTAATAAAAAGATGAAAAGGTAGGGATCCTGAGTTATTTGATCATGAATGTTTAAATAAATATAATAAAAATAATAATAGAAGAAATTTTGTAAAATAATTTTTAAATAAATATTAAAAATTAAAAACGAGAAAAATTATAAACGTCTCATTTTACTTATAGGTTGATATTATAAATTTAATGATAGTGTTTATTTTATATATTTTTATTGTTATAAATTATGTATAATTTTACCTTCACTTTTTTGTCCTCTCCTTCCTCTCTCCAACTTCGTATCCCTTGTCTCGCTTCTAGTTTTTAGTAATAATGAGTTTTATTAAATTAATATTATTAAAAATAAGAATGAGAAATGTAAAATTTCAAATATATGAATGACAGCGCGCCACTGTCAGTGGCGCGTGGCCCGTTTCATTATTTTTACGAAATGCGCCACTGTTAGTGGCGCGTTTCCTTATTTTTACGAAACGCGCCACTGACAGTGGCGCGTTTGCTTCTTATATATACAAAACGCGCAGCGCCTTTTCATCTCACTTGCGCAGGGTTTGGACGAAACACGCCACTACCAGTGGCGCGTTTCGTCTGCGCCACTGACTGGCAGTGACGCGCTGCTATTCATATATTTAAAATTTTACGTTTCTCACTCTTATTTTTAATAATATTAATTTAATAATAAAAACTGTCTCGCTTCCTCCCTCTCCGATCTTCATCTTGCTCTCTTCCTTCCTTCCTCTCTGTCTCTCCGATATCCATTCCGCTCCCTCTCTCCCTTCCTCTCTCTTACTCCCCTCCCTCCCTTACACCCTCTGCGGCAATTCACCATAGACAAACATTCACTTAAATCTAGTTTGGATTAATGCCAAGATTGTGATGTCCGGACTCACAGAAGAGCTTCTTGCTTGTATCAACTGGCCGATTCAAAAAGATAATCATATGTGATTATAAAATACAGAGATTCTGAACTTATTTACGTGTGATGGCTTTGTTTAGTTGGTGTTTCCAATATGTTTTTATAGTACATATCAGTTTTGTATTGCATTTGAAACATGTAATAAAATGGAATTGTAATTAATATGATATTCAATTTGTTATTCTAACATGGGAGTTCAATATTATTTTCTTGACTTTTTTTTTTATTTTCGAGCATAATCATAAAATATTATTGGATAAAAATTATTGAGATTTTGCGAATTTGGCGCAAGCAAAGACCAGCTAGTATTATGGTATCACAATTTTGACATAGTTACGATTCCACATCATTATTTTTAATTGAAAAAAAAAACACCAAAAAGGACTTCAAACTTTTTTTTAACAAGACAAATCCTTTATTTTGTTAACATCGCCTTCTAAATTGATATCCTCCATGATGTACTGAGCTCTGAAAGAAGAATGATTCCCCTTATAATGTTGTCCTTTGAGTTGTGCTAACCAATTTGATGGATCCAAATCTGTTACTATTCTCACATAATAACTCTATTCTTCTCATTTAACGATCTCGAATTTCTAATGGCTTGAATTTTAAAGTATTTTTCATAACTCTATTATTTCATGAGCGAGTCAGAGACTCTCTGTCTCTGAAGTTTTATTTAATCACAAAAACAAATAAGACGGCACCATAGATTACAACATCAAAGCATTGAAGTTTCGTTAACTCAAAAAACCATCAAAGTATTGTAATTTACCCTATAAAATAATGAGATAGCATGTTAAAATTGAGAAAATTATTTTCTTACTTCAATTTATGTCTTAAGTCAAGATGCTTGGACATTGCTTCATTTTATTTCACCTAAAAACACAACCGATAGGATCTAATTACATCGGGTTTAATCTCAGCTCAAATCCAATTAGGCTAAGATCTCACATACCAAATCAAAGACAGCAAGTACAAGAACTCAATCACTTTCAACCACTCTATATATGAAGGCTACTGACCTGCTGAAAAGGGGTTCATAACTTAGATACACACATTAACACTATACAAAGAAAGATATGTCTTCAGTACATGTATACGCAGTTTTTTTAATAATTATTATTAGTGAATTAATATTATTAAAAATAAGAATGACGGCTGTAAAATTTTAAATATATGAATGACAGTTGTAAAATTTCAAATATACGAATGACAGTGCGCCACTAGTAGTGACGCGTTTAATCTCTATAAATTCTCACAAACACAAACAGATGAGCATTTGCGCGTTTTGGTTTATATAATAGGCAAACGCGCCACTGCCAGTGGCGCGTTTGGTCTCAATGTCACTGACAATGGCGCGATGTCATTCGTATATTTGAAATTTTTCAGTTCTCACTCTTATTTTTAATAATAATTATTATTAAAAAAACTGATGTATACGACCATGAACAACCTTTTTAAATTGAAGGTTTTAAATATTTATTCATCATTACTATAGTCGTGAAAAATATCTCTACTCTTTATTAAAAGTGTAAGTGACATGATCCTATAACGGTCAGGATTTAACTGAAAATTCATTGATTAATTTTGAAGATCATATGAATCATTAGATATATTAGATTTTTTTGATGTGATAGATTGTAACAAAAATATTAAAATCTTTGTTAAATTCATAACACATCCATTATATTAAAGTTATACAATTGATGATATGTCTTTCCTAAAATACATCATTTTTTTGGGAGAATTTACCAATTTGAAATTTGGTTATATATATTTTTAAGGAAAACTATAATTACTACTTAAAAATAATTGATTAATTATATTTACTTCTTACTTTGTTTGTCATCATATTTTGTATTGAAATAGGATGACATAAACAATACTTATTAAATTAAAAGTGACATTTTTTTAAAATATGAAATATTTTTAAATATTAAGCTGATAGATAGAAATAATTCTTTTTTCTTTTAACCAGGACAAGTTTCTAATTGTAACAATAATTTCACAGACAAAACACAATGCCGATTGGGATTAACTAATTAATAATCTATAAAGAACTCTTCAGCGTTCATTACCATTACCTTATTGAATTTTGGAATTCGCAAAAGGCTATTTTATCTTTTTAATTTATACATTTTTTGCCGATCTGGGGGACAACCTCGCAATTCTTATCTGTCCAAGCAGATATCGAATAATTTAAAATTTGGTAATTTAAAAACATAATTCAGTCCCAAATCAGGAGAGATTTAAATTTAGTTTAG
Source organism: Schoenoplectus tabernaemontani (assembly GCA_037127355.1). Taxonomy (NCBI): domain Eukaryota; kingdom Viridiplantae; phylum Streptophyta; class Magnoliopsida; order Poales; family Cyperaceae; genus Schoenoplectus; species Schoenoplectus tabernaemontani. The sequence goes on from CM073739.1 coordinate 21,528,230, forward strand.
TAAATTTGAAGTCCGTTTTATAGTAATTAATTTGCAATCCCCGAGAATGTGAAAGAACAAGTGATGGTCCAGACTCCAGAGTATGATTTTATTCGCAGAGTAATTATTACGGTGGCAACCTCGCATTTTTCGTTACGCTATATTATAATTTTTGCACTTTTACCCTCAAAAAATTATATATTCATATAATTGTATATCCGGCTATCGTTTCACTTCTAATAACAAAATTGTCTGTAAAAAATGAAACGAAGAAAAAAAATACTGTATTGGAAGATTATTTGTTCAAAATAAAACTTAGAAAATACTACAGTGGGAGAAAAGTGTTAGACTATTTATCAATTAATTATGTAGTCTCCAATAGGCGAAGCAAATTAAAATGAGTACACAGATAAAATAATAAAGACAATTATTTTATGAGCCAACAATCATTATGGATTATTTACTAATATAAAAAAATATATTTTGAAGATATGGAAAATATTATGGTAATTAGTTGCCAATAAATTATCATTTTTAGGAAATTATGCACGCCGAGTAATTTATTTGTATCGGCGCATTGCCCCGCAGTATGATATTTTCGAGATTTTCTGGACCACAAACTATGATTGCAATATTAACAGTGAAAACTGAAAAAAATAATACGATAAAACAAAAAGAAAAAGCGAGAGCGAATGGAACCAGACGGAAATAAAATAATAAAATAAAAGGAAAGAGAAGCAGGTTTTGGATATTGATGCAGGAAAGGAGCAGGGTGGGTACACCAGTGAGCGTAGAATTAGATTGTCTACTCATATTTTTGTTCGTTCGATTGGATAACGCATCAAGATTTGATCCAGCTTGAGATCAGCGTATGCATTGATCCCTTAGAAGAGTTATTAATGTTGTTGCTAGAAAATAATTTATTTAATATGGACTAAGATCCCATGTGGACTCGGCAACACTATCTACAATTGTGCTTTAAATTTTCTTTGCACGATAATAAAATAACTATTTTGCTTTCAATATAAAAAATAGCAGCTTTTTTTGTAAAATAACTTTTTATATAATAAAAGGTTCAGAATTAATCAATGCAAATTTAATAATTTGATACCATTTTTTAATTTATAAATCCTCAAAATTTGTATTTTATATAGAAAAATAGAATATGTAAAGTGACATATTACGCAATTAGCACAATACTGAAATTGAATTAATTGATCATGTATCAGAAGTGGTCAGAAGTGGTGCAACTTGAGTATAAATTTATAATTGAATAAAAACTAATCAATTTATATGATTTCTTAATTAAAGCAAATAAGAGGCACCGCCCCCAAAAACTAGTAATCTTGTCACATAATATCTGGTTCACTGATAACAAATCCTATCTTTTCTCTCGCATGTCATCAGTATTTATTACTTTTTGGAAATATTGTATCTGAGAATCTCGAACTAGTAATGATCTTGAATGATCGAATGGATGGAAGTGTGGGTAGACAATCTAATAGTACACTCATGAGTGCATCCACTCTGCTCCCATTAAACAATCATACAACTATACAAGTGACACTTGGCACCAGTTCCAATCCTGTTCAAAATCAACTTTTATTTATGTTATGAAAGCATTAACAGTCACGAATTATTTATCATATATTATTTTACTATATTTCTTAATACATTATAACTCTAAGAATAAAAAAAATTAAAAATATGAATGGGTCGGCTGGGTTATCTATTACTTTCTATCATAGTAATAAGTTTGTGATTCAGCAAATATTTGACAAGATTAAAAATTCATGATTCAGATATAATATAAATATAATTCGGAAATAGTTCATTTTATTTAATATAAAAAAAATATATATTAAAATGATAAAATTTTGAAAAAAAAATATAAAAGGATATAAAATTTCATTTAACATAATATATAATATATTTTATTCATGAATAATTCGCGAATAAGCTTTTTTATTTGTGAATAAAATATTTTTTGAAGAAAAATAAATTATATATTAAATTGATGAATTCTTAAAACATCCCGCTAAGAATGAAAAAAGAATTGTTCATGAATAATTCATGAGTCACCTGACTATACTTTCTACAGCCCTACCCGTCAAGAATGTGGATCTTGTAATGATGTTAACTAGAAAACAATAACCAAAAACAAGGTGGGAAATTACTATATAACACCAGTTTAAATTGAAGAATCAAATGATGATCTTGTGTGTGTCTATTAAAGCATTTTCATAATAAATATTTGAATTTCCTCCCAGCAATTTCCATCGTATATAAGTCTGGTTCGTGTGTCTTTGTTGTCTTGTTCTTTTTGTTCTTTTTCTTCTTCTTTTTTGCAATATCACATCTCATGTCATGTGCCCATTCGATCGTCTTCATTCATGTAATTATAAAATTATATTTATTAGTCACATCAACAATTTAGAAACTTTTTCTGTATTCTCGAGATTATAGTATTTTAACCCCCCCCCCCCCCCCCAAAAAAAAAAAAAAATCTCTCTCCTTCCCAAAAACAAATATCTTGAATTTAAAGCTTCCTTTCATGGAGAAAATTGCCCACAGACCACAGCATTGCCTCCCTTCGGACTCTAAATTAAAAATCATAATATCATTTTCTTCTTTCCGTCTTTTTTTTTGTTATCGTTTAGCGTTATCTATTTATGACTTTATCTTTCAGACTCTTATATGCAATTCTCCTCTCGAATTTAAAATTCGGATGGAAAATTATCTATAAACATTTAAAAATTGAATACTCATCTTTATTAAAAAAAAAAAAACCTCTCATTTACAAAATGATGTGGCGATGCAGAATATGGACACATAAAACACAACACAATAACTGATAGAATGAGAGAATGAGAATAATCTTTTGATTATCTTGAATGAATTGATTACAATGTCTAAGTCTCTATTTATAAGTTAATGATCTAACAAACTAACAACTTAATCTAACTAACTAATTTTAATCATTAAACATCTCTCACATCATACATCACACAATATCTCCAATTAATCTATACAATTCTATTCCTATACTCTAACATTCCCCTCAAACTCATCGTATGCATGGTGAATTTGCACATCTCACGAGTTCTAACATCTCGATTCATGAATTTGATCTCCAATTGCAGAACGATGGAAGGAAGAAGAATTTTTTTGGCTCAAAAACAAAACTATTGATTGTTTCATACTCTTTTGAGTCATTTTGAAACATCAATAAAAGGATATTTATTTTTTAACAACAATTTGAGACTCGTTTGAGTTCTCTTGAAAGAAAAGAAAAGAAGAATAGAAGCTCGGTGTATGGTTTGATCATTGAAAATTTAATTGGGAGTAGAGGTTTGGTTATGAATTGTAGGAATGTTTTGGAGAGTTGTAGATGATTATTGTGGGGGAAGGATGACCTAGCCGAGTACTTCTTTGTTGGGAAGGATTGTGAGCTTTTCTGCAAATTTATCATTTCTTTTTGCAATTTCACTATGCGGAAAAGGTGACCTTTGTTATAGAGTTCATGAATAGATGCCCACAATGTCGTTGAAGTCTGATAATATATAACTCGTGCAAGAACCGGCACAAGAATCAAGAATCTGAGCCATCCAAGCAGGAGCTGGTCCTGCATGTACCAACTTAATGACCTGACATCTCCAGAAAAAGAAATTAGTATGGTGAAGTTCTGATGAGGGCTGATTGAAGGTCAAGGATGACTAGTGACTTGGTGACAATGGCAAATTCGACCTCCGCCTTTGTTTCTCGCACTAAGGGCTGGATCAACACAAGCTATGTGCCATAAGACGATCTGAACTGGCAGATCTTGATCGTGATGTCCCACATAAGCATAGGTTTGATCTGATCAAAAGTTTGAGGAAAAGAGATCGACGGAGCGACACCCACCGTCGTCTGATGTGGTGTCGATCAGATGGAGAAGAAACAACGATCCTTGAGCGAAAATCATGAGACTCAAAGCACAAGAGACTTGTCTGATGTAAACATAGAACACGACACTCGCTGAGCTGAATTGCTAATCTTGAAGTGTGAAGGAGAAATAGCGATCTTGACCTGTTCTTGAACAGAGAAAAGAATAGAAGAGAGGAAACGATTTGAAATCACGCAGAGAAAGTAGTTGATCATGATCAGAGAAAAAGGAAGAGGATCATCAGATCTGTGATTTGATCTGTGGGGGAGAGAGAGTCTTGGAGAATGGAAATAAACTAGAATATACTAGACTAGAATAGAAGGTAGAATAGAGTAGCATAGAGAGTTTATTTTGGAATAGCTAAGAAAAATGATATAATTTCTGAAATAGAGGTCTGGATAAGGTGCATAGTGCCTGGAATAGGTGTGAACCTAATTCTAGCAGTTAACATGCTCTGATACCATGATAGAATGAGAGAATGAAAAGAACAATCTTTTGATTATCTTGAATGAATTGATTATAATGTCTAAACATCTATTTATAAGTTAATGATCTAATAAACTAAACACTTAGTATAACTAACTAATTTCAATCACTTAACATCTCCCACATCATACATCACACAATATCTCTAATTAACTTATACAATTCTATTTTTATACTCTAACAATAACAAATATATATTACCTATTTAGATCCTTATTAGTTATTTGTCACTTAATGAGAAAAAAAATATCTACTGCATCGATTCTAAAACAAAACGTTTATAATATATAAATTAATTGAGGCAGTTCTATTTCTATTTCTGTGTTTTTGCTTATATATGTTTTGGAATAAGTACATAAAACATGTCAATAAAATTTTACACCTTTACATAAGACCAGACAATTACCCGCAAGGTATATTTTTCTTTTTTTTTTTCTAAAAAAATACATGTGTGATATTATGGAGTCCATGTTCTCCGTGTTTATGAGCAGGTATTCCATTTGGCAGATTGGATCGAAACAAGATAAGAACATCAGCATTGGTATTGATTTTTAAAATTAAAATTTCATGTTATGTCATGAAATTGACAATTTCTTTTAAAAGTGACATCTCTGAATATAATGAAATTGTTAAAATGTCACTGTTGTAATTAATTTTTACTTTCTTTGTTGACACGTCAAATGAACTGTCAAATTTAGATAATTATCTAATTTTATCTAGTCTCTACATGTCTAAAATTCAAATGACAATTGTTAAATGAAATTTGACAATCAATTTGACAGTGAAATGTTGATGCTCTAAGAAGTATTGCAGAGGCGGATTTGAAATTAAATTGCTTTCATATCTAAACATTCTTTAAATCCTTACAAGCCTTATGTTATAGCATATCATCTCTATATCAATAGAGAGGTTTTATTCATGGAGAGTCAGCGTTTTAATTTAATAATCAATGGATAATATTTTCATTTAGCGATTTTTCTTCGTACATCGCTTAGACGAATCTATAGTAGGGTTGCAACAAAAATTGGTAGTTCGTTCATTTTCGATTTGATAAAGTTTGTTCAATTTCAATTCAAAATTATTTTAAATCAAATTAATTAGATTCGAATTGGATACGAATCAAACTTAAATTTTGAATAGTTCATTAAAAATTGGTTCACGAGTTAATGAAGTTTTAATTTTAATGATATTTGGACTGTCCGATATCTGAGAAATTATTTCAATTTTAGGTCCTCGTTGATGAATTATAATTATATCTAATAACACATATTTTCAATTAGTTGTGACAGAGTTTACGATCTCTAAAGAAATTTTAACATATGCATGATTTAAAATGGTGAAAAATCCAATCCCATGAATTGAAAATCAGACATAGATGTAGAAGGGAGGATTCAACATTAGTGAAAAAGGAACGTGTTCTAATATCACACTCCTGACATTTAGTTTTCATATCAATTTCAAATATTATGAATCAAATCAAACTAGTTCAAATTTAAAAAAATAAAAAATCTCTCATTTTAGTTTGAAAATGTCTATCTATTTTAAATCAAACTAGTTTGATTAAATTTTAAATCAAAATTAAATACTAACTAGTTCAATTAAATTTGATTTGTTTATAGTCTTAATCTATACTAATCGTCTATTTAGACGATACAAAATTATTGTGATTCATTACATAGTTAACCATTATATATATGCTGATAGAAACTGCATCCTAAAAAAATAGCACGTTTTAAAAACGAATTGTACATTTTATTATTCATATATATATATAGTAAAGATAAAGATACTGTGAGCTTAAACTCACGGAGGCTTTTATGAACTTAACTCAAAAAATATATCAAATCATTTTCAAATTTTAATTTATCATTCTCATTAAATTCTTTACATAAAAATCTTGTGGGATGCAAAAATTTAAAGTGTTTTGAGCTTTTTAAATCATTATTTTTAATTTTTTAAAATGATGTTCAAGTATTGAATATATTATTATTATTTTTAAAGCCGATTTTCAAAAGTTAAAAACCATGATTTAAAAAGCTCAAAATACTCCAAATTTTTGCATCCCATAAGATTTTTATATAAAATTTTTAATGAGCATGATAAATTAAAATTTAAAGATGATTTGATATGTTTTTTGAGTTAAACTCACGGTATCTTTACTCTCTCTCTCTTTTTGAAATATTTGCAGAAGCTCCAAAGTCATGGTGGGTATTGAACTCTCAACCTTTGGGTAAAACAACCTTAAAACTTTTTTCTAACCAACTGAGCTACCACTCTCTCTCTCTCTCTCTCTCTCTATATATATATATATATATACACACACACACACACACACGGTCACCTCCGTATTATGAATAGGTTCTTTATTTTTAAAGTTAAAATGATCGATCCAACCATACAAAATGATTTTCATATAAATATATATCTACATGTAGACCAAATTTTTTTATTTTTTAGATTTTTTTTACTATTTTTAAAGTAGTTATTTGATTTAGTTATTATGAGCCATTTAAAAGAAATAATTTTTTTAACTATATTAAAAAAATAGTAAAAAATTTCTACAAAAATATAAAATTTGATCTATGTCTAGATATTCATACAAAAATCATTTTGTATGGTTAGATCGATCATTTAAACTTTGAAATTAAAAAACCGATTCATAACACGGAGACGATATGTATTATGCATAGCATCATAGCCAAACTCTCTTTCTCTCTCTACATATAAAGAGAGAGAGTTTTTGATACTATGCATAGCAAATATCATTTCCGTATTATAGATCGGTTCTTCATTATCAAAATGCAAATAGTCTATCTAACTATATGAAATAATTTTCGTATAAATATCTAGATGTAGACCAAAACTTATATTTTTTTTACTATTTTTAAGATAGTTAGAAAATCATTTAGTTTGAATGGCTCATAATAATTAAATCAAATGATTTTCTAACTATTTTAAAAAATAGTAATTTTTTTTAAAAGTATAAAATTTGGTCTACATTTAGATATTCATATGAAAATCATTTTGTATAGTTAGATCGATCATTTAAACTTTAAAAATGAAGATTGCTCTCGTGCTATGAATTAGTTATTCATTTTAAAAGTCTAAATAATTAATCCGAACCGTTCAAAATGATTTCCATATAAATGAACAAGGCACATTAGTTAAGATGTTAAGGGTACTTACAAATCCTAACAGTTGAAAAGGGACCATGCATCGAGTTAATCACGAGGCGTGAATTAATTGTTTGAATTCATCTCATATTTTCATAGGCATGAAAAATATGGGAAGGGAAGGTCACACAGCTAGCAGATGAAGTAATAACAGATAGTTCAAGTGTTGTATCCGAAATAGTGAGATTTGTTGATGTGGGTCTTCTTTGTGTGCCGATGAAAATATCACAAGTTCTAATTCTGGCTGTCCGGTGACGCCACAAAATTTCCCGAGCCAAAGAAAAATTATAAATGAATTTAAAATCACAAATGATTCACCATTGTATCGTTCAACAATATAAACTAACCATTGTAAAGGCATGTCCAAGCTGGGTGTTTAGGTTAGTATTTCAAAACAACTTTCATAGTAGTAAATTATTTTTGGGCTTCGTTTAACAAATTGGGATGGGACTAGGGGTGTCAATGGGTCGGATCGGGTCGGTTCATATTATTTTTTTTTATCCGATCTAAACCCGACCCGATTAAATTCTAGTCAAAAATTTTTGACCCATATCCGACCCGATCGGGTCACGGGTCGACCCGATCGGGTCACGGGTCGACCCGATCCGATCCGTATAAAATAATTAATTAATTATTAATTATTTTGATATAATTTTAAGTAATTAAATATTAATTAATTTATAATTAATCATAATTAATGTATATTTAAGTTTTAATTAGTACTAAATCATAAAATTACTTCAAAAAACATAATTAATCGAGTCGGATCGGGTTGGTCCGAACCCGATCCGATCCGATTCGGGTCAAAAAAATCAAATCCATATTAGACCCATTTATTTTTGAATCATGTCGGATCGGGTCGAATCAATAATTGACACACCTAGATGGGACTTGCTAAATGAATGAAGTGTGTCCAGATTTGCCAACGAAAAGTACGACTCTGACTTAAGTTCCTGATGCCAATTCTCATCGTGGGGCCGTGAGTTACGACGAGAACAAAATTCATATTTTATAAAAAGGTTAAAGATTCTAATTTTTTTAAATATATCACATTATTAATTTTCTCTATCTTTAATTTAATTTTATTTTTTTTTATCTTTTTGAATCCAAAATATTATATAAAATATTTTCTCTCCTCATTTAAAATAATGTGTGTAATATATTTAAGATGAAACTTAACTCGTAAAATGATCAAACTCTTTTATATAATCATTTATAAATTATATGTGTTTAATATAATTATCATTATTATTTAGCATTTAAAAATATTATATCTAAATTTTTAATGTGAAAATTTAATAAATATATTTAAAATTTTATATTATTAATTATTTATTTGAAAACTATATTATTAGAATGAAATGTGAATTACAGCTCTAATGTAAATAAATGATATTAGCTATTTAGCATTGCCCATCATCTTTGACTCATATTTATCATCGATCGGCTGGAAATATGATTTTTGAACTGTCCAGACTCAAGACACTGGAAACAACACATGTTTTACTAATCACCTTATTCTATATATCTATGAATTAGATATTTTGCGTCAAAATATGTCAATCATAATGCAAATATTCATAACATAAAGTTATGTACCCACCCATATAAAAATTAATCATAAATAATAAGCAGTGCCTGAGTCAGGTAATTACCATCTCATCCCAAGTATTTTGAAATCTCAAATCTAAAAAATTCCATTTCAACACGAAAACCAAAAGGGTCATTGGAACCGAATCCACAAGCGGAATGCAGAACCTGTAATTAATGGATCCGGGTTGAACCACCCGGTAACACTGCTTAGACCGCTTCAAGCGTGCTTACCGTTTTAAGATCCAGATCCAGATACAGATAGACTGTTAAGAAAGTTTAAATGAATTCATTTTGGATGTATCATGTGTGTTCTGATCTGAGAATTGCAATGCAGATTTGTATTATTGTATGATGAGGTAATCTTGTTTTCCCCTTTTTCAGTGAAGATGGTGATATTTTGCGGTGTCTAATTTACTGAATAGCTTCTATTTTTCTGGGAAGACACTGGTGTGTTCCTGTTTTAATTGTTATCATATATGTTGTGACTTGTGAGTAGAAGGATGTTTATTATAGGAATGTGGCCACATGCAATAGCACTTGCAGAAAACAAATTTACACGACAAAAAGGCTAGATTTAGACTGTTACTGTGATTTTGTTTCTTTGTTATTATTTTTACAAAGCAAGAGACTAGTATTAATTGGGTTAGGTGTGGCACTTAGTATGGCAGTTCTTTCGTCTTTGTATATGCTTTGTTGATATATGATTATGAAATTGTGGGGGATAAGATAGAGATTTGTACAGCTATGAACATATGTAACAAAATAATATCACTTGTGTCTTATTCACTTTGTTTCAGTCAATGAACACAAGCGGCTCAAAAAGCTGCTTGTTTGAAAATTAATCAGAACCTTTTTCTGACCTAACAAACAACTAATTAATTTCTTTAATTTGAACTTTCAATCATTCTTGCTTATATTCTTTTGTCAAATTAACATTATTGGGGATGGGTTTAACTAATACAAGTGGAGAATCTTTGTAAACAATCGCCAACAACCAAAGGAAGCAATCAAGAACCAGAACATAATGACAACCAGATAAAAAGAAGGGAGAAAGAAAATACAATGATCATGTACATAATTATATCGTTAGGTTGAAGAGGTATATTTTTTGTCTCTAAAAAAATAAGAATGTCAAAAATCAAAATCTCAAGATAATTGATTTATCATCGGTACTCGAATTGTATGCGTGACTGCGTTTCTTTTATAAATCTGGTAAAGTTTGATCAAGAGTTTCAAACTTTTCATATTAGATCATTTTTTTCACGAGGTATATAGCTATTTATTCCTTTCTTCTTATTTCTAAAAAAAAACTTTTCTTTTAGAAAGATCTTCAAATCGTGACATATTTGAACAAAAAATTAATATCGTAAATAAAAAAGAGAGAACAATATCGTTTGTCAATGGAGATGTCCATTTCTATAGAAAGTTAGTGAATTGATAAATATGTGTCGTGCATGTCATGTGACAACGCGTGATGTGTTCAAAGCAGAATGTGTTGTGTCAATGCATGTTCACGTGTTTGTGCGTGTTTTAATGTGTCAAAAATCTTAAAAATCTAAATACGTTTAAAACACGTGACATGTCTAAAACGTCATGCAAGATGTCTTCATGTTTATATGTGTTTTTAGGGCGAATCCATATGAATCTTGTGGGTCAATTGACCCATCTAGATTTTGAACAATAGTGGTTTTAGGCTATTTTTTGCTAATCTAATTTTGACCCCACTTATAAATTAGATAAGAATATATGTTTAATTGTTGATTTTTTATTTAATACCTAATTAGCTAATGAGTTTGATCATGATAAACTATTATAATCCGATTATTGATCCGCTAACCAACATTCTGCATCCGTCCCTATTTGTTTGTTATATGTCGACACTTGTGTAGTATATATAAATTTAAAAAATATTAAAATTATAAAAAAAAAAACTTAGAACAATAAGAAAAATATGATAAAATTCAAAAAATAAAAATAAAAAGTATCAGATGTGTCTTTATATGTACTACATGTGCTACTAGTGTTATGCAAATGGGCCGGTCCGGGTCACGGGTCGGCATGGTCCATGGTCCATCACGGTCTTAACGGGACGAGTCTAGGCAGACCAAATTCAAAAAAATCCAACTCGTCCCACTGTTGGGCCGGAGGTCGGACCCCCATGGATCGAGCATGGTCCGGTCCAATCCTTTTTTTTTATAAATTTAGAAAATTATGAAATTTAGAAAATAAATTTATGATATTTTTTAAATAATAATTTTCATTGAGTTAATTTTATATTTTTAATTGTTTAAAAATCGAATGATACTAAAAAAATTATAAAAAAATACTAAAAAATATAAAAAGTTGGTCCGGGCACGGGTTGGACTGGGCGAATTTTTTCAATTCATTATGTACTACACATGTGTGTTCGATTGTTTATATTCGACGTATTAGACATGTGTGTTTAACCATGTGAAAATTGTTCAGAGGGTGAATGCAAACATTTAAAAAATCAAAACGTATGAAACATAAACAAATCACGTGCTGACATATATAGACATGAACATATATTTATACATATATTTACATATGTGTACTCATATATCAAATACATTTATCAATTCAGTAGCTATAAAAAAATCGAAAAATTATTACAAAGCATCAAAGCATGCTGGGTTGGCAGCGAATGATATCCTCTACGGAGCTAAAAAGCTTTGCATAGTGCAACTTTTTCTCTTAAATAGTCCAATAAAATTAACACTTCTAATTTACAATAGTACACCCGTACATCATGGTGATTGTAAATTGTAATTACCATAATCGTTCAAATTAAATCATAATAATTGTCCACAATCGTAATCGCACCGTCCAATTAACGTGCGGAGTCTCCGCACAAAAATCTCCCAGCACGATTTCAGTGCTGGCAGAGGAGCGGTCCGAGCGAAGCACACTATTCTCTTCTAACCCGAGGGGGTACTAGTGGCCTCCTCCCTCCGTACACTTCTATCCAATCTTCACCCATCACCCTTCTCTCGCCACCTCCGCCCCCTCTCACCAACTCCTCCCCATCCCTCCCTCCTTCCCTCCCTCTCTCTCTCTCTTTCTCTCTCTGTGATCCTCGTGAGCAGTGAGTCTCTTTTACCTTTACTTTTACTTTTCTTTCTCCAACTGTTTTTCTCCTCTCATTTATTCTGCCAAAATAGCCGGGTCTCCAGAAAGCGACTTTCCGAGGGGCACTGGTGTTCGGACGTCAAAAGTAAGCGAAGACCCGGTGTTACTATCTTCCCTTGTATAATTCCAATCTCCATTTCAATTAATTCACATCATTTCTTAATCCCACTTCCACTATTAGATCTTTCAATCTAGCTATCTAGCTACTAGCTATATTATCCATCCGTCTTTAAATGAGAAAGGTGAAGTCGGAATCTAAATTGTTGGGCCTTGTTAGAATCCCTGGCCTTAAACAATTCAGTCCAGCTCACGGCAATGCCAATGCCACAATTGGAGTGTTGGCCTTTGAGGTGGCGAGCCTCATGTCCAAAGCTGTGCACCTCTGGCATGCCCTGAGTGATCAGAAAATCATGCAATTGCGTGATGAGATTTTGCACTTAGAGGGAGTTCACCGACTTGTCTCGGATGATGACCAGTTCCTTCTCAGTTTGGTTGTTGCTGAGATAACTGAGTCGCTTGGCTTCCTCTTCCGCTCAGTCAGCTGGCTCGGGAAGAGGTGCTCCGACCCAGTTCTCCAACAGTTTGAACAGTTGTTTGTTGATCTGGTGAAGAATGGGTCAGATCCTTGTGGGATGTGTTATGTCAATTGGAAGATGGAGAAAAAGGTGAAGAAAATGGAGCGGCTGCTTGGAGCTACCTCCAACCTTCACCAGGAGTTGGATGTGCTTGCCGAGCTTGAGCATGGTCTTTGTCGAATGAAGGTCCAGTCTAGAGCCAATTTAGATCAGACGAGCGTCATCAATTTCAAACAGAAGGTGCTGTGGCAGAGACAGGAGGTGAAGTATATTCGTGCGAATTCACTGTGGAATTGTACCTATGACTACACACTGCGTCTGCTTGGCCGATCTCTCTTCACAATTGTTGCCAGGATCAAGCATGTTTTCAGACTTGAGCAGAAGCATTGTGTTGTAGGTGCTAATCCACCGCCCACAAAACAGCTCTTTCGTAGCCAGTCATCTCTGGTGCCTGGTGTAACAGATTTGTCTGTCCATCCATCAGATAATTTCTCTTCAGGTCCACTTGTTGCAAAATCTGGTCCAATTCTAATTGCTAGAAAGAAGTTGGATAGTTTGCCTCCTTGCCATAAGAGCCAAACTCTGAAAACCCCAAAATGGGGGGTGATGGGGCTGCCTTTCAAGAGTTGCATTGCTATCGGAGGTGACTCTCCTGTAATGCACAGTTGCATTCCACTGGAAGTAGGCTACCATAGATCAAGCACCACTCAGCTAACCTCTTCTCTAGAACAATCAGAGTTTGTGTACAGCAGTTCACTTATTTCCATGTTTGATCCCAGCAAAAGCAATAACTGTACCAAGGCACCTGATTCAACACTTGGTGCAGCTGCTCTGGCACTGCATTATGCAAACTTGATAATTGTCATAGAGAAGTTGGCAGTATCACCCCACTTGATCAGCTCAGATGCAAGAGAAGACCTATATAACATGTTGACCGCTAGTATAAAAGCAGCTCTCAGAGGAAGATTGAAAACATATGATAAAAAACTGAATTCTTTAGTGTGTGATCCTGAGCTGGCAGCTGATTGGACCGAAGCTATTGAAAGAATTCTTGATTGGTTGGCACCACTTGCACATAACATGATAAGGTGGCAGTCCGAAAGGAACTTTGAACAAAGGCATATGGTTTCGGCCACAAATGTGCTTCTTTTACAGACACTTTATTTTGCCAATCAGGCTAAGACAGAAGCCGCCATCACTGAGTTATTGGTTGGCTTGAATTACCTGTGGAGATATGCAAGGGAAATGAATGACAAAGCTATTTTGGAGTGCATCAGTAGTTGAAATTTTAATGATTACTTCAGTCCTCGGTAATTGTTAATGAACAAAACTTGTAGTCCACCAGCAGTATGGTTTCTTTATTTTTCTCTTGCACGCCATTTTGTTTTTGTTTTCTTTATTGCCAAACATATAGTAGTGATTGCTGTATGAAATTGTATATCTATGATTTAACTGTTAAGGTTAAATTTGGAAATGTTTTCCTTTATCTGAAACAGTTGCTATAATTATATAAATTATCATACTCCCCAATCCCAGCGCATTTGATCGAAGCAAACCAATTTTTTTATTATTGATTGTTTCTTTTAAATGGTTGCCTGGGAAAAACATATATATTGACTATAATGTGATGTTTGTCCCTCTTTTCATTTTGATAACATTTCTGATAGCCATCAGTGGGACCTTAGCACAACTTATGGACCAGTAAACACAGCAACCAGGCTACCTTACACCAGTCTGGTACAGGCACAAGATGCACAAGGATCCTGGTCTGTAATATGATATCATGATAAAGGTTGTTCTTATACAATAATCATACAGTGCCTGAAGACATAGTATGTGACCTCATTCACTGTCGCTGAATATATGCAACCTTGTAGTTATTGACTGAGGAAAATACAAAGAAATCTTAATGCTCCTGAAAAACTTATTTGAAATGTTTTGCTGTCAATTTTGTTGCTCAAGTTCTTGTCTCATTTACTCGAGCCTTTTTTTTTAATGAACCTCATTTACTAAAGTTGAGACATTTCATTTCTTTTCCACATTTTTACTTGGATGAAAGCTAGGTATTTTGTCCATTTTTATTATTAAAACGCCCCTTTCTTGTTAACTATCTTATAAAATGTTCAATAGAATTTAGGATGAGTATCAGGAGCAACTAATTTTTAACTATACAATGGGTGGCTAAAACATACAATAGTCATTTTCTCTCTCCTTCTCAAAGAACAAATTAAAAGAGTCTACATCAGATTCTAATTGTGGAAAATGTGTTCGTTCTTCTTTGGAAATTGTTGTTCAACTTGATGGCGTAGATCTATTTGAAGCAGATCCCCTGAGAAGTATTATAAATTTATGGCCAATTTAAAGTTTATAAATTGATTGTATTACAATGAAGACGTACAATGGCGGAGTCATATTATAAATATTGATGTCATTTGACATCATTGGATTTAAAAAAAATTACTTTATAAATTTATACATTTAATTATTATTATTATTTATAATAATCTTTAAAATATATAAATTGACACCACTAAATATATTTTTTTGCGGACTGGACACGTACAATTTGCTTTTAGCTAACAAAAACATTCTTTAGGACTTCCCCCACCCCAACACACACACAAAATTAATAGATTTCCTGGACATAATTGAGATTTGTTGTACAAATATACGTCATCTTTTGTTGCCAAAAAGATTGAAATAATTTGGGCCATCTGAGCAAGGAAGGCAGTATTGATCCGAGAAAATAAATAGCAAATTGTGTTTTTCTGTTACAAAACTGTAAACTTAATATTGTAAATTCTTTAGAAAATTTATTCGATTATTCGAGGAAAATATCATTTTTGTTACCATGCATCTCGTTTCCCTGTCAAATCCTTGAACAATACTTCCAAATTTGCCTTCCATTCCGGTGTCCCTTTTTTTCTCCTTTCTATTTTCCTATTTTCATTGATCACTTTATATCTATTAGAAGTTGGTGAATGAATCATTTACTTGCTTTTTCATTAATCATTAGTCTGTTTTTTTTCCATTGTTTATAAGTGTACTCTTCATACTGATACAAACTAGGAAAGGGATACCATCAGAGGCAGTGGTGGAATCAAAATTTTATCTTAGTGGAGTCACTTTATTTTAAAATGAGCTAAAATTAGATTTTAATTGAAATGAAGAGAATAAAATTGACTAATGGGATCCTCATTAGAATTATTATACATCTCAGTGGGGTTATTATTTTTTAATTACTTAAAAAATTATCTAATTCATCTAAAAATTTAGTATATAATTAAGGCTATTAATATTTGAGTGGGGTCATGTGACCCCACTGGCTCCTCTTTAGTTCCGCCAATGTTCTGAGGTGAAAAAAAAAATAGATGGATGGCAATGTAGTTTCAACAATCAAGAATGTGTCATTATCATAAGACAATAAGTTAATAACGTATTTTAAATGAATTTGGAGTCTAAGACTAAACAAAGTATCAATGTTGAATCGCAAGAGTGATTTTATGAATATTTTTTAACGACCGAAATACCCTCTTTCAGTTTACGTGCGGTTCGGAGTAAATAAACGAGACAAAGAACAAATGTGATTTATAGAGACAGCGAATTTCTCCTTTTATTTTAAAGAAGTGGACTAATTGTATTACATATCTGTACTCCGATATATATCCAATATAAAAGTTGTTGACCTCCGTTGATTACGTTCATGAAGATGAAATTGATGACCGCTCTATGGATGGTACCTTAAGTTTTAATACTATCAATGTCTTAATATTTAATATATGGAATAATATTTTGAACTAAAAAAGTCATTGATCACGTTCACGAAGATAAAAACGGATGACATCCCTACAGACGGTACCCCACATCTTAACATCTAAGAGCCAAGTATTAACACTCCATAACCAACATCTTAATATCTAACACAAAAAGTGATATTTTGAACTTTAAATTTATATTAGAGAGACCATCAGGATTTAGGCAAGTTCATATACATAACCTTAATATTTTAAATCTTAAAATTATAAATTTGACATCTAAATATCAAATATAAAAGTGATATTTTAAATTTATATTAGGACGACCATCAGAATGTTTACAAGTCTATATACATAATCATCAAGCTCTTAAAAGTAATTATTTTAAGCCATAAAACTAGAAAAATGGCATATTAGTATCTACAATATGAAGTGATCTTTCGGGGGCTATCAAGTTATGGAAAGATCATATACCTATTTTAATGTATTAAAATCAAAATATAAAATCTTAATACCACAAATGAGAATTCTTAATACTAACTATTATAATTCTCATTATCAGCCAGCCAAATAACATAAATTATAAGTCTGAAATCTCACACATAATAAATTTAAATTTCATCACAAAATAATAAAGTCTTAAAATCGAAGGTTCTATGTCTTAACATGGAGAAATAAAATCTTAATATCTAATATATCAAGTCATATTTTGAACTTAAATTTTATATTTAGACGATAATCATGATATAAGCAAGTATTTATACCTAAACCCCAATATCTTAAAGTTGAATTTTCCAAGACTTACTATGAAAAATATAATGTCTTAATATTTAACATTTCAAGTCATATTTTGAATTTTAAATTTATTTAACAGTTATCAAGATATGAACAAATCTATATATCTAATCCTCGATGTCTTAAAATTGAATGTCCCAAGTCATAACATAAAAAATATGATGTTTTAATATATAATATTATAAGTCATATATTGGGCTTGAAAATTATATTTGGACGGTCATCAAGATATGGACAAGTTATATACCTAAATCCTAATGTTAGAAAACCAAATATCAATTTTTAATACACAAAAATGATATCTTAATATCCAATATTATGATTCATAATTTTGAACAGTCATCCAAATATGAGTAAGTCTATATATCTAAACTATAATGTCTTAAAATATAATATACGAAGACTTAATACCACAAATTATAAGTCTCAACACCAAATTTATAAGTCTCATTACCAAATTATCAATATCATAAATTACAAATCTCACAAATGATAAATCTAAAGCCTCAATACTATAAATAATTCTGACATATTTCATCATAAATTATAAATTTCAATATCAAAAATTATATAAGTCTCATTAAATAGATTGTAATACCCAAGATTAACGAAACTTATAAAAACTTAACAAATAAATCTTAAAAATATAACAGACAACTCTCAAAACTACAAATTATAAACCTCAATATCATAAATTAATATAAATCTCACTACAAAACAAGCAATATCACAAATTACAAGTCTCACTACTAATCTCACCAATTATAAATCTCATTATCAATCTCACAAATAATAAGTATGAAATATCAATATCATAAATAATTTTGATATGTTTCATCACAAATACAAATCTCAATATTAGAAATTATAAGTCTCAATATAATAAATTATAATATTCATACTTGATCATTCGTATAATATTTTAGAAATTAAAAGTAAGTTTATTTATTTTGGACTATTTTATAATTATAATTAACTCAAGGTCTAAAATGTAAAAAATGAATGATGAGAGGCCACGTGAATTTCTTTCCTCCTAACGCGTGCTCCTTGACTCAACACCATTTATATCCTCTCTCTCTGTGTTTTTTTTTTTTTTTTTTTTGCGATAAAGAAGAAAAAAAGAAAGCAACAAATAAAAGAAAGAGCTAAATAAAGAAAATGAAAAAAAGAATGAAAAAGGAGGAAACCTAAGAACAGAGAAGGAAGACGGAAAAGAAACAAAAGCAAGGAACAGAAGATATGTGAAAAATAATAACTTACAATTAAGATTTTGGTGGTGCTTTCTCTCCAGTCAAACAATGAAACAAAAGGTTAGTTACCAAATTAGGGGTTTAATTGATGTTTCACTCGTAAGGACTTAACTGAAAGAGCCCTAGCGTGCAACTTTGATCTTATATATATATATGTAATGGTGTTTTGTAAAGTACAAGTGTATTGTGTGTTTTGCGCTCTATTATTAATTTTAAGTCAGAAATAATCGATCCAAACCGCTCAATCTAATCTCCATATCAAAATCTATTAGTAACCAAAATTTATATTTTTTGAAATTCATTTGCTATTTTTTTGGATAGGGGAAAACCATTATTTTTGAATGAATCAGAATTCTCAGATCAAGTCATTTTCTCCTCAGAAGCAAAAAAAATTTAGAAAATATAAATTTTGATATAAAGATTAGATTGAACGGTTCGGATTGATTATTTCTAACTTGAAATTAAAAATAGAGCGTAAAACACAGAGACGTTTTGTACTTTGCAAAGCCCCATAGTTAGACTCTGGACGAAGATACCATATCCAGAACTTAGATAAAAGTTTAAACTTAGCATGTAAAACACCATTTATGTGAAGCATCAACCTTATGGTAAACTCCAATATTTAAATTGGTATTAAAATTGATTATATTTTAGAATGAGTTGATCACTCAATGAAACTCAGTATGTATTTGAACTGGTCTCGTATGATCATGATCAGATGATATATATTACACTCATGGAGATTCATTAAAATTGTTATAAATACTAATAATATAAAAATAAGAACGAATACAACTTGAATCTGAATAAATAAAGAAATATTTATTAATAAATATCATTATGATTCGAGTAGGTGTCACGGTTCAGATTCTGAATCGAGGTTTCCGTCAAGGATCGAGTCGTGAATCAAAATCGTAATCTTAAAAGGTAATTGGATTTCTCTATAACATATATTTAAATATTATTCATTAATTAGGTTCTTAACTTGACCTGAATTGTGGATTGGTCTTTGACTTGTGATATGGGTCGACGATCTGAATTATCTTAATTATAATCAGACTTCTCTAAAACTAGTATTTGATTATTATACGTTAATTAGATTTTTGACCTGACCTAAATTAGGTTGATTGACCTTTGACTTGTGATACGGGTCGATGACCTGAATTATATGAATTGATTGGATTTTAATCACAAGACTGAATTAAATATTGAATGAGTGTTGATAATGGAACTGGTCAAATTATGCATGACTATACATGTCATAAGCTAACCCTTTCGTACTCTGATCCACACAACCTTAAGGGTTGTGAGTGGAAGATGGTTTTACGGAGTCTTGCTTACTAGAGGATTTATAGGATATCTCCACTTATCACGGTGGGTACGGTGTGTGATCTTCGTGTGTCCATGCATAATTACTTAAAATACATGCATTAATAAATAATAATTCTACACATTTGATATATAATAAAGATATATTTCATTTTAATTGGTTTGAATTGAATTATTTTGTATGCATGTTATAGAGAAGTTGTGTCGTTAAATAATTGGTTACTGAGTTTTATAAGATGACCATGTTTGTTTCTTTATTATTTTTCTTATTTATTGGCGACGCAGGTTGCGGACCATCGGATAGATGCAGAAGATATCATCTCAGTAACGCCTCGGTCAGGGTGTTACAGTTTGACTCATGAATAAGAATCTTGTATCTAATAATGAGTCTCGCATTTCTAATATTCTCTTATAAAATAAATAAAATAATATTTTTACAGTAAAATTTAGGCAATAAAAAAATGACACAAAAATATGATCAAACATTAAAAAAAACTTGTGTAAAATTCATGGAGCGTTCAAACATGATGTTAAAAACATAATGCAACATAAATGTGAAGTTATGTGATTCATTTTGTGTTGAGTAATTTATCCAATTGGTTTTGAGTCTCATTTCATTTCTCATTTGCTAACAAACAAAAAAGACAATTTATTATTATTTATCATAACAAACTACTCAATCTTTTAAGTCTTAATATTCATCATTCTAAAGTCTTTATATCCATTCAAATAAATCTCAATATTCAACACAATCGATTATTGTACTAAGTATAAATAAATAACATTTTAAAAATAAATATAAATGTACTTATTAAATCTCCAAAGAGAGAAAATATTTCAATCATTTCAAAGTGTGTGCATGTAATATGTGATAATGACTGTTTAAATACCCAACAGAGTTATACAATTGAATTTCTATCTTGAATAAGTCGGTATCAATAAGAAATCAATATTTGCTTTTACACAAAGGCGGGAGCAACCACTTGGTGAAGTCAAACTGCTCGTTAAATAATAGTGGCTCTTCACTTTAAAAGTCAAAAAAATCAATAATATATCTTTGTCTAAATTATAATAAAATAAATATAAAAAAATTTAAAAATACTTGAAATTAAAATCTTAAAATTAATCTCTTGAAGTCTTAGGGAGTGTTTGGCAATCAATAGAATAGCAAAAAGTTAGAATAAAATAGCTATTCTGACGAATTAATTTGCCAAACGAATTTTAGACTAAGTAAAGAGTGCAAAATAGTGCTAATCCGGTATACCAACTTATAGGTGGAATACCGGATTAGCTCTCGTCGGAATAGCGATTATTATTTGATTATGATGTATTATATTATTATATTATGATTATGATTAAGATTTAGTATTATTATATTATTATATTATATTTATGATTATAATTTATTATTATATTAATATTATGATTATTATTTATTATTATTATCATTATATTATTATTATTAAATTATTATTATCATTATTGTTATTATATTATCGTTACCATTAGTATTATTATTATATTTATTATTATTATAAATATAATTTTAATATTATATTATTATATTATGAATATAAATATAATTATTATATTATTATATTATTATGATCAAGATTATTTATTATTATATTATTATATTATGATGATTATGATTATGATTATTATGATTATTATTATTTTATTATGTATTATATTATTATATGTTGATTATAGTGATGATTAATTTATTATTATATTATTATAATTATAATTATTTTTAATTATTTTTATGATTATGATTATATTTTTATTATTATATTATTATGATTATGATTATGGTTATATTATTATGATTATGACTATAATTATTATTATCATGATTATGATTATGATTATATTATTCAAATTATGATTACTTATTATTATTATATTATTATAATTATAATTATTTATAATTATTTTTATGATTATGATTATATTTTTATTATTATATTATTATGATTATGATTATGGTTATATTATTATGATTATGATTATGGTTATATTATTATGATTATGACTATAATTATTATTATCATGATTATGATTATGATTATATTATTAAAATTATGATTATTTATTATTATTATATTATTATAATTATGATTATAATTATAATTTTTATTATTATATTACTATATTATTATTATGTTTATATTTTTATTATATTACTATTATAATATTATTTTTTATTATGATTATTTTTTATTACTTTATTATTATTATTATCTTACTATTATGATTATTATTTTACTATTATTATTATTATCATCATCATTATTAGCATCATAATTATTCACATTTTAACTATTCTGAGTAACAACTGCCAAACGATATTTTCGCTCTTCCGAATAGTCAAGAATACCACTCTTCTACCACTCTTCCAAAAAAATAATATTCTATCACTCTTCCAAATCTATTCCTTGATTTGCCAAACGGACCCTTAATACTTAACATAAAATGTAAAAGTAAAACACTTAAAAGTTTTAATATCAATCACAAGTCTTTAAAAATATTTGAAAGTAAAACACACACATCGTATCCATTTCTCACAATAAGCTACCAACTTATTATATCTACATAACATTCTAAGCACTAATTTTTTATACATACTACGCAAAATATTTATATTTGATATGTAAAGGCCTAATACATAAGATTTTCAGTCATAATATTTAAATTCGAGTATTGTTTTCAACCTCGAAGAATCTACAACAATTCAAAGTAATATAACACATCAACCCTTTGTACTTTTTTTTTATCAAAAAGATGAAGATCTAGTCTCCAAATTTTATTAATCTACAAATGTTACATAGATCATTAGATATGATATTTGTATTACAGATTATAAGAAAACAAAAAATAAAATATAAATCTTAATTTATGCTTCTATACCAAGCCTGATATTCTATTTTTATTTCTCTCACAAGGTCAAGAATTGTCTTCCCTTGTTCTTTAAAAAATCTATTGCATCGCTCTCTCCAAACTATAAAGCAAGTGAAAAGTTATAATCTCCTCCAATGTAATTCTTTAACATGGTCAAGCATCATTTTTAGCTCTCCTTTCTTGTATAAGTCGGAATGTCTCCAATGCATAAATACAACATCATGTATATAGTTTTTGATGTGTCGAACTGTTTCACAGTTTGTAAATAGATGTTGAATCATTTCTTTGGCTCTAGCGCACATATAACAAAAACTCGGTAATTGACAACTTCTTTTTTTTCAAATTATCTGTTGTTAATAAGAAATTCTTTAACATCAACCATGAAAAAATCTACATTCTTGGTGGGGCTTTTAGTTTCCAGATATTAACTAGATTAGAGCTCAACAGTGGGTCATCAGCCATGAACTTGTACATTGATCTCACAGTAAAGTTATTTTCCAATCTCAACCAAAACACCTCATCTTGATGTTGATCAGATATGGTAATCAAAGAGATCTTTTGTATCAGAATAGTGAGTTGTTGTTGGTCCTGATGTGCAAGTTGGTTTCTAAGTGCTGTAATCCATTCACCATTGACCAAAATTTCTGCAACTAAATTAATTCTATTCTCCGTCAATTGATATAAATTAGGGAATGTAGAACATAAAGGTTCTTCTATCCGACAATCTTCCCAAAATCTCATCTTTTGCCCATTACCCACTTGGAATTTGAGTGAGCAATTGATAACATCTTGAACTACTCCTACGCTTTTCCAAAACATTGATGCAGAGGCATCCTCCCATGGTTTGTACATCAATGTGCAATGTGGAGTTGCTTCTTTCCACCAGTTATTAATCGTCAGCCAAAACCAAATCTATTTGACCAACAATGATTTGTTCATGATATGCAAATCTTTGGCACCAAGTCTACCATACTCCTTACTCATTATGATTACTCTCCAATTTACTAGGCGCATGGGGTTTTTTCTCTTTGATTTTCTTTATGCCCATGCCAAAGGAATCTTCTTCTGATTGCATTAATTCTTTTAACAATTCACTTTGGCAGTAAAAAAACAAACATAAAAAATAATGGCTTTGTCGTTAAAACTGAATTTAACAACACTAATCTCCCTGTAATGGACAGTTTTTTAGCTTTCCAACCCGGCAAGCCCTTTTGTATGCTATTAATAAGATCCTGATATTGTTGTTTGGAAAGTGGCCTGCCAAATAAAGGTAAACCTAGAAACCGCAATGGAAATGCAGAGGCTTTGCACTGTAATATTCATGCTAAGCTCTCCACCTGCTCTCTGGAAGAGGATGTAATCAACATTTCTGATTTTTGCATATTTATTTTCAATCCTGAAATCTTTTCAAAGATTTTCATTATTGCATCCAGGATTCTAATATGTTGCTCTTCCAATTTTACAAATAGAAAAGTATCATCTGCATATAATAAACAGCTCCTACATCCTGAAAATGCTGGTTGCAATAGTTGTGACTCATTTAATTTGGTGATCTAGAGAACTAGGAAATTCATTACAAATATGAAGATATATGGGGATAGTGGATCTTCTTGCCTTACTCCTCGTTTTAAAACAATCTTCCTTTCTGAGACTGAATTCAAAATGACCTGAGAGTAGCCCTGTAGAATCAAGTATTCAATCTATTTTATCTAGTTATCCGAGAAATCTCTTGCTTTGAGACAATTGATAATGAAACTCCAGTTAACTAAATAAAAAAAAAACTAAGAGTTGAAGATTGAGATTTCTTAATTAATAAAGTTGAAAACAAACTAGCAAACTAGAAAGGTAAACTCTTGTCACTTGGTGGTAGACTAATTCTAATTAAAGTAGTCCTCAGTGCAATCCACATTTACTAGATGTCCATTTTCAGATTGCCCACAGATATTAGAAAAAAGAATAGATCAATTATGTAGACAATTCTTATTGTTTGGAAGTATCTCAGTGAGGAAAAAAGGTACAGTTTAGTATCGTGAAAATTCATTTGTACATCATTAAAATATGAGGGGTTAGAAATAATTAATCTAAAAAATATGAATAAAATAATTTTGATTAAATGGTTATGGAGATTATATCATCTCTCAGAAAAAAGTCTTTGAAAAATAATAATTCAAGTCAAGATATATACATAGAATATCATTAACACATTATTCTGCTTTCTGGAAGGAAATAAGTAAAAAATACTAATATTTATTATAAGTATTGATAAAATAGTTGGCAATGATAATGCCACACTTTTCTCTAGGATGGCCTAATAGATAAGTGATAGCTAACTAGGATGACCTCAAAGAGGTCATGAGTGCAAGCTCCTATAGACACAAAATAAAATTTATGAAGTAACTCTTATCTTCTCTAAAAAAAAGGATAATGCCACACTTCTATGAAAAAACATAGATGACTTTATGAATGTTCCCTTCAATCCTAATATCCTTTATTATACAATACAACATCTCATAAGAATACAACAGTAACTTGGGTAATTAGATATAATAATTTTTACTTATAATTCAATAGAACGCTAGATAATAACTTAGCCAACAATTATATTCTTTATACATTACACTCTCTGACATTACACTTAGCACAACTGATGATCATATTTTATGGAGATGGAATACATTTGAGCAATTTACAACTAACTCCTATTACACCTGGTTAGAATTTGGAGGAGTTAGAGATCCATCATTCCAAAAAATATGAAAAAGCACATATACCCCTGAAAATAAAAATATTCTTATGGTCAGTGCAAAGAAATAAAATATTAACTAAAGATAATTTAGTTAAAAGGGGATGGTATGGTACTAATCTTGTATATTTTATAATACTGGTGAAATTATTAATCATATCGTTATACATTATTCTGTGACTTCTTGTTTATGAAATTGAATATCTAGCTATAATAATTTCAACTTTCATTACTACTGCAATTCAATACAGAAATTTTGGATAATTGACAATTACATCCCCATAAAGACAGTAATATTGTGAAATGCTTAGAGGGGCAGTCATTTGAACCTCATGGTCAGAAAGAAATAGATCAATATTTAACAGGAAGAACTGTAAAAATTTAAGAAACTTAGGAGGTTGCATTATCTCATTGATATATACTGGTGCCGAGCAAAAGATAATAATTATATTGATAATTTACATCTGATAGTTCCTTCTAATGTCAATTCCCTCCCAATGCAGATAACAACAACCAATTTAAGTATAATGCCTTTAGAGGAAGAGAAAATATTTGGCACAGAACCTGATTAGAACTGATTAAGGATTGTTTAGTAGTATATATATTAGTTGCTAAGAACGTTTCTCTTCCTACTTGCTTATTTTCTCTTTGCCTATTTTGTTGGTTTTTTTATTGAGACAGCTGGATATGATCTACCGGAGGTGAAGAGGAATTGTCATTCACTCTTAAGGAGGAGATTAATCAACTTTAGAAGATTTAAAAACTGATGTAGTTTAATTAGTTGTAACCCGTGATGGTTAAACTTCTATGAACAATTTAGTTGTTATTTTGTTATTCTACTATTCTTTTGTACTTTTTTACGGTATCGGGGTGTGATACCAAAAGACTTGAGTTTTTTTAATGAAACAGGTGGTAACTCCACTTTTTTTTAAAAAAAAATCCCTTAATTTCTCAGATTTTAATCTTCAGAGACTTATCTTTGATAAAATCATCCTATTACCCTTGATCTATTGTATTCAGCAACAAGGTTTCTTGATAAAATTTACATCTACTGATGTCTGAAGAGTTAACATAAACACATAATTCCCAATTTCCCACTAAAAAGAGCATTAACCAAACAAAACACAACAATACATATTCTAAACGTGTTGGATGGTCTCTGAATCAAGCTCAGTTAGATCAAATTATAGCATTGATTAAGAACAAACATTTTTTGGTTTCATAATCAAATGTCCAAATTTGTACCAAATAGTCGATAGACCTAGCATTACATCTCGTAGCGTATTCTATACTAAAAGGCTTATGGCTCAGGCTCGAACTTCACTTCCACGGCTTAGACCCACTCCCGCCGAAATACATTGTATCCGTCTTACAGTACTACGCCCACGCGAACAAAAGAAATAACAAATAAGTACGTTTGAGCACCTTAATTGCTTCTGATCGGAACAAAAGAAAGAAAATTATTTCAAATATACCATGAAAAATCATATACATAAATAAAGTAAAATGGAGCAGATCTTCCTACTTGTGCCTTTTTTCAGCATTCACAGAAATACACAACAGCACGACGAGCTTACGTAATCAGGTGCCTCGACAACTTGAGTCGCGGGCTCAACACGGTATTTACTAAAAAACAATTATCATGCTTTTATCAAAGGCATTTATTGAGTAAGAATATGAACAAGGAAATTCTTCAAGACAAATGTATGCTTCGATATATAGTATGATACCATATGGCATATGAATATGCTTATCAATAACTTTAACTGAGAATCTGAGATTGTAACAGCTGATTATATCCTTAGAAGATTGCTATTTTTGTTTTAGATTTTCTATGGCATCTCATAACACAGGAATTGTACTGTAGACCATACCAGGAAATTAAACAGGTGTGTACCGAACCAAAAGTAGCGCAATATGCTACTACTAAAATACGGTTTGTGCCAATGAAAAAGCGTTGGCGGGTTTATTGTGCGTCCAACACGAGTTACCGTTGGTTCCCTCCATTTTACAATTAAATTTGAATTTTGTGCATAATATTCTGAGCGAAAAATGGAGTTAAGAGTGCTGTAGTTCATTTGGTTTTTGATACGGCGTGAACCGGAAACTAATAGCGCCTGCACTGTACTTGTTTGATCCCTTCTGGTCAAACAATTGAACGAACCTATGAGATGAGGCGTGTAGACGGTAGACTAGAACCTTCTAGCATTTGGGTTTATTATATAGCTGTGGTACGCAGAGACCGTTACTGTATCTCTATGCTTCCGCCAAATTGTACCCAAATGAATGTCCAGGAAGATAATAATAATAAAAAAACTGTCTTGCATTTACACTTTAATTTTTGTATATGATCAAATTTATAAAGAACAGTGCTATCAAAGCTTCGACAATGTAATTACACGATGTAGAAGAAGATAACTTAACCGAAGCAAACTAAGGAGGTGAAAAAAAATAAGACCGAAGATAGAAAATATTTCGCATGTTATTAATATCAATTTACAAGGCAAAAAAAAATGATTTTATTCAACGACTCTTTTTTTCCCCGAACATTACTATATTAAAAGTATTGAAGTAAATTGCGTAAATTATTTTAAGTTATCACTCATTTATTACTTTGTTTGTAAAGTTTGAAATATATCATTTGATTAGATGAATATTTAATTATTTTTTATTTTGAAATATATCATTTGATTAGATGAATATTTAAGTTATCACTCATTTTCACGTTATTTGTATCATTTATTGACTACATTGGCACTAGTTAATTGTTAAAAAAATACACTTTGATAGATGCATTATCGCTTTTGATAAGTACAAATGTCAATACAAATTAAAATCGTACAAATTGACTAAATACATTTAACCTTTTGAGGAATAAAATTATTACAAAGTGATACATTGAGTATCATATTGATTCTTATAGAATTCAAATGGCAAACAAACAGTACTTTACAAATCATTTTGTAATTTACTCAAAATATTATAATGTTGTTTATATTTAATTATTTACTAGCTAGCTGCTGTAATTTCTATAGAATATTATTGTGTCTTTACGAATCAATTGAATAGCTTATACAGTTAAAATATCCTTTATGATAGGACATATTTGAATATATTATTGGGTTGTATTTTGTTAATGTGTATCTTTGTTTACTACATTTATTTAACATAACTATACCGATGTTCACTTGCAAGACAGTTTAAAAGATATATTGAGTTTGACTCAAAGGAACAAAACTTTGTGCGTATAAATATATATAGTTAGGCATAACTTTTAAATTAAGTTATATTATATTTTTTTAGTTACATTTTAATTGATGAAAGGTAATAATATAATTTATTATGTCAATAACATATATTAAAGGCGGGCTTTCATATAATTTTCAAGCTTAAAACATAATGCTAAAAATGAAAAAGCAATTTATGTGTTATTCAAAGCGTGTGAATATTTACCCAATTTGAGGTTAATTGTAGTTCTTTGGAACGTGGAGGATTCGTATATCGTTTTTGTTTAGTATTATGGAGAGAGTGTCAAGCAATATTAAAATGTGAATTCTAAATAACATGTAATTTTTTAAGTATAATATTTTTGATAGTATGAGAGAAATAAAATATGCTTATATCACGCTTGAGGCTAATAATAGAACTATAGATCTCTCGATATTTTTTTTCCTCGTTTAATTAAGTGCATAGGTGAAAAAATTGACAGCACTATATACTTGATGGAGTTTTCTTTTTACACATAGCAAAAGAGCTCGATGACTTGTTTGTTTGACATTTGTTTTCGTTTTGTTATCTTTTGTGATACTTTTATCACTTTATATTTTCTTTATTTATTTATTTTTTGGAGAAAAATACACAAGGGCATATATCTATTTTACATATATTGTGCTTATGTAAGGGCAAATACATAAGGGCATATATTAATACATTTTGTTGGTTGTTTTTTTGTTTTGGTAGAAATGAAATTAGCCAAGAAATTTTTTCATTGGGTCGTCTCTCTTTTTTTTTTTTGCCTTGTATACAAGTACAAACTACAAATTTTTTATAAGTTTATATTATTAAAATTGTACATACCAAATTCATATCGAAACTCAATGAAGATGGCGTATGAGCCGAGGGTAATTTGTGTAAGAAAGCAAAACTATTTTTAAGAAGAAAAGGCACGACGAGAATAGCAAGAAAACTGCGCCACCCATGAATTGGAATGTTCAGGGTCGCTTTACAGTTTCCGTAGCAAAAATGAAACGAATCCAGAAATAAAGAAAAGGAAGTTGAGCCGAAAAAACACCTCAACCGGTTAGTCCCGGTCTCGTGCACCCGGTTTAACAAAGACCGACCGGTTCAATGTACGCGCGCGCCCAGAATCGGTGTCAGCCGCACCCGCACTATAGTTTCTTTTTTTTTCTATTACCCTAGAAACATCCCAAAATCCCAATCCACGGCAACTGCCGACCTTTGAGAGGCCGAGCAGAGAGAGAGAGAGCGCGATTCAGAGAGGAGGGTGTGAGGGGTTGGGAGGCTCGCAAGGCTATCATGGAGGCTGCGGACTCTCAGCGGATGATTGAATCGTTTCCATCCGAAGCAAACGCGGAGGCGGAATCGAATCCTGGCGCTATGAAGTCCGAAATAACCCTAAGCCCCATGGAATTAGAAATGAATGGCGAAGAATCGGGCTCTGATCGTGGCTTGCAGGTCGATTGCAAGAAAAAAGTGGGAGACGACATGGTGGGTTGCTACGTGGGAAGAAAAGAGGCTGAGACCACTGGAGTCCTTCTGGGAAAGGTCACCTCATATGACTTACAGTCAAGGTTTTATAGTGTAGTCTATGAAGATGGAGAGAGGGAGAATCTGGATCATAATCAATTGTCTCAGATCCTTGTGGCCGACGATGGCACTGGATCCAGATTGAAGATGAGTTGTCGCAAGAGAAAGCTCGATCTTTTGGTCTCAGAGGAGGTGAAAAAGAACCCGTCTGAGGTTTCCACTGGATCTCAGGATTCAGATAAAAAAAAACCCTCTGTCATGTCCAGTGGGTCCCAGGGTTCAGGTGTATCTGACGATGCGGATTCATCCAGCAATTCATGTGAATCTTCTGAAAAGAATCTGTATTCAGCAAAGCAAGTACAAGAGATACAGGTTCCCGAGTTGCCTGCTTCATCAGGCGACATAGCAGTCCCGGAGGAGTCGATCAGTCATCTATTATCTGTGTACACTTTCTTGCGGTCATTCAGTGTGCATTTGTTTCTCAGCCCTTTTACGCTGGCTGATTTTGTGGGCTCACTGAACTGCAATGTTAAGAATTCTTTGTTGGATGTTGTACATTTATCTCTTATGAAGGTTTTGAGGCGCTATCTTGAATCTCTTTCTTCAGATGGATCTCAATTTGCTTCTAGACTTCTTAGGTATCAACAATCAAATAACCTGTTTTATTATTGTTATTTCTAAGACGGAAATCTAATTGGTTTAATGCAAAAAAAAAAGAATAAAAGAAAGAGAGAAAAAAATTGGTTGGTTTTAATTGTGCTCTGTGCTTACAGGTACCATGATTGGAGTCTGCTAGATAGACTGACATGGCCAGTGTTTTTGCTAGAGTTTCTGTATTTAAGGGGTTTGGTCCAGGAACTTGGGGGTCAGTGCTTTGGTCTTAGCCTATCCAGCGGGGAATATTATGGGCTGCCGGTCTCTGCAAAGCTGAAGATATTACAAATACTGTGTGATGAAGTTATGAGTTCAACTGAGGTGAAGAGTGAACTGGAGAAGAGGGAAGAGTACTCAGAGGACTTAGAGTATGATTCTGATGATATCGCTAATGTCATCCCCCCAATGCCCACCACCAGAAGAGGCCGTCCTAGGATTCTAAAGACCACTACCACCTTGAAAGAATCACAAGAAGAATCAGCTCTTGAAAAAGAAGCTTCAGGCTCACTGGATGTGGGCCAGGATGGGAACAGTGATGATTGTAGAATTTGTGGAATGGATGGGATGCTTATTTGCTGTGATGGGTGTCCATGGGCATACCATTCAAGATGTATTGGGCTTAACAAGGCCTCCTTGCCCCAAGGCCAATGGTTTTGCCATGAATGCACTATTAACAAGCTTGGGCCCTCATCTGCTCGCATTGAAAGGGGTGCAAGAGGAGCATGTTTTTTTGGCATTGATGCTGCCGGTCGCCAATTTGTTGGGACCTGTGATTATTTAATTGTGTAAGTAGTTATTATTATTTTTTTTTTACTTTGAAGTTAGTCTCTTGCTTTTGTTATACTGAATCAGTAGAGATGTGGAAAACAGTTGCTGTGAAAAATAACTAGGGGTGGTATTTGGAGGAAAAGGTGTACTCATCAAAGGGCAAGATGAGGGTTATGTTATGCATATGGATTAAAATATTGGTATTTAGTGGGATAGATTTCTTTGGCACATTGGTATTGATTTAGTGGGATTAAAATATTGGTATTTATTGGTATTTAGTGGGATAGATTTATTCATAGTGGTATTTTATGGATTAAAATAGTGGTATTTGCTAATCAGATTTATTGACTTGATTGTCAAGTAATTTATAGCATTTCATCTCAACAGGACAAGGTCATTGCCTGATGCAGAGCCGTACAACCGGTACTATAACAGGTCTGATGTTCCCAAGGTGCTGTATGTACTCTCCACCACAGACGAAATCGCCGTTCATTATGCTGAAATCTGTAGGGGCATTTCCATGTACTGGGACAGTGCATCCTCGGGGATCAAAGAAATTACTTCAGTAATGAGCCATAATGAGGATGTAAAATGTAACAGCGCCACACCACCTAATCTAAATGTTCAAAACAGTTTGTCTGGACTAGCAGCTTGGACCACCCCTTATGTCTCTCCACCTAATCAAAAAGTTCAGATCAATTTGTCTGCACTTGCAGCTCGCCCTTCCCCTTATGCCACTCCAACCAGTGTAAAGGTCCCAAACATTTCATCTGGAGTGATGGCTTCCACTCCCCCTTATGCCACTGCCGGAAGAAACTTAAATGCACACAGGACATCTATTGAAACATCAAGGAGTGTGGTTTCCAAAAACTCTGTCAGGCCAGGTCCTTCCTTTAAACCTTATTTGTACCTGAACCAGTATATGCATGGTGATATTGCTGCAACAGCAGCTGCAACATTTGCAATCTTATCAGCTGAAGAAAGCAATTCGAAGGCATCAGATGCTTCAAGCCATAAAAAAGCAATGCATCAGATGATGAACATTCAAATGAAAGCATTCTCCCAAGTGACTTCATTGTTTGTGTGGCCCAGTGCTGACAGGCGACAGATAGAGGTGCCAAGAGATCGGTGTGGCTGGTGTATGTCTTGTAAGGGTTCCAGTGTAAATAAAAAGGGTTGTTTGCTCAATTGGGCTGCAAGCAATGCCATTAAGGGGTTAGCTAGGAGTTTTAGCAGCCTAAGACCCATTGACAGGACTGAAGAGAGCAACATACCTATTGTTGCAACTTACATTGCAAGCATGGAGGAGAGCTTACAAGGTCTGATAGACGGGGCATTGCTAGATGCAAAGTACAGGAATTGGTGGAGGAATCAGATTAAAGAAGCTAATGATTGCAATGTACTGAAATTCCTTCTGCTCGAGGTTAGTGCTGCTATTTGATATTTGTAACTGGTTGATTGTGTGAAAATTGATTATCATCACATTGTTTGATTTCAATCATTGATGCAGTTGGAGAAATGCGTAAGAGGAGTTGCCCTCTCAAGTGGGTGGTTCAAACTATTGGATGAGTGGTTACTTGAGGTCTCTGGGACCACTGGAGGAGCTGCATCACGGATCAGTTCTAATCAAAGACGCAATGGCAGTGGTGCAGGGAAGCGAGGTAAGAAGCGTTCTGGTACCTCAGAATCCACTTCTGGTGCTTCTGATGATAGCTGGAAAGAGGTGCACTGGTGGCGTGGAGGAAAGCTTTCAAATGTTGTTTTCCAGAGAGGTCTGCTTTCTAAAAAGTTTGCAAGAAAGGCTGCTCGCCAAGGTATCGTGCTGGTATTTTTTTGTGGATTATTTCCTGTATTTAATTGTGAGTTTTACTTCAGAAATTTAGATTGATTTTGAAATAACGTATCAGTAAGTGTTTTCTTGATCTACTTCATGAACCAAGCATTTATTTTGCAGAATTTTTTTCGGAGTGTCTTTGAATTAGATCAGGAGTAAAAAGTTGTTGAAGAAGACACGATATAATATGTCTCGGCCTGTTGATTGTCTATAAGGCAAACTTAAAAGAAAAGAGTTAACTATTTTGGACTTATATCTGGCTTGTGTTTAGATCAAGATCAAATATTTAAATTGTTATTGAGGCTGATCTCAAGTTTAAGCTTACTAATCTCATTGGTGAGCAAGTTTTCACCTAGCTTTATTTCTGTTTGTTTATTCTTGATCTGATATTTGCATATGTTCTGCAAATATATAGTTGGCATATTACACATTACAAACATATTTTCATGTCAGGAGGTGTGAAAAAAATATCTGGGATCTCCTATCATGACAGCTCAGAGTATCCACGGAGAAGCCGCCAATTTGCTTGGAGGATTTCCGTACAGATGAGCAAGAATACCGCTCACCTTGCCCTTCAGGTATTTATCTTCTCTTATGCTTGTATGATGTAGACTGACCTCACTGTGATTTGTATCGTGCATCAGAAACCCTTTTTTGACATGAAGCTATAATTTCCTTTTATCAGGTTAGGTATCTGAATTCCCACATTAAGTGGAAAGAGCTCGTACCTCCTGATCATGTTATAGAAGGAAAAGGTGCTGAATCTGATGCAGCTGTATTCAGAAATGCAGTTATTTGCGATAAGAAGATACTGGAAAACAAGATACTTTATGCTGTCAAATTTACAAATCAGAAGCATCTTCCTGTTCGTGTGACAAAAAATATTCTGGAAATGGAGGAAACTGATGGTTTGAGTGGCAAGTTATGGTTTTCTGAAAACCATATACCATTGTACCTCATCAAAGCATATGAGGAAAAGGCCAAGACAAAACCCTTGCTTAGTCCTAATACAGTGATTCCTACTGGCATGCCAGTCAAGCAAAGAAAGCGCTTGCAAGCTTACTACAGAGATATTTTTACTTATCTTTCTGACAGGGACCACAAACATTTTAAACCTCCTTGTGCCTCATGCAAACAACAAGTTCTGCTCAGGTGCTGTGATTGCCCAGTAGTTTTAATACTTTGTGCATTAAACTTTTCATTTTAACAAAATTTGAACTTACTGCCTTTTTATCATTTCAGAGATGTTGTTAGATGCATATCTTGTCAAGGTACGTGACTTATAAAGTTAACTGTTCCAGTTTGGCACTATATCCTGATTTTTGTTTTAACTTCAATTGTAAAAGTACAGGTGACTGTCATGAGGAGTGCATAGTATTGGCCCTCTCGGGTGTCATTTGTAAATCATGCCATGCAAAACGTGTGTCACAGACTCTGGTTCCGAAGGTCATACAGACTAGGCAGCCAATGCCTCTACCGCCTCAAGATATAAAAAAGGTGGAAAAAGTTGAGCAAGTAACAGCCAGTGCTACTAAGGTCAAGTTCCAAATTGGTGGCACTGGCTCTGCCCCTAGGCAGGCTGTTCAAGCAGTGGTCAGCACAGTAGCTGAACCAGAGTCCAGGTCTGGTCAAAAACGCAAAAAACCATCCCCTCCAACTGGGGAGCCTATTTGTTATGGTCTTAGATGGAGGAGAGAGGGTAAACCGGATACAGGGGTGGATTTCAGATCAGAAAATCTTGTCCTGAAGTGCAAGCAAGGGATAGACTTGTCAAGGCAGCCAATATGCTGTCTATGCAATAAGCCATATGATCCTGACCACATGTATATCCGTTGCGAGAAGTGCTTGTGTAAGCACCTCTTTTTCAATCTATTCTCCAGTATTTTGTGATCTTGTGACTCATTTTTTTGTCTTTTAAAATTGAAAACCTGGTTTTACCACAAAGCTAACTGACCTAATTTGTTTTATATTTCAGCTTGGTTCCATGCAGTTTCAGTAGAGCTGAAGGAATCACAGGTAAATGACCTGGTAGGCTTCAAGTGCGGTAAATGCCGTAGAAAAGTTCAACCCAAATGCCCTTATGTGGAGCAGAGTTCAAAGAAAATGAAAAGCAATAAAGTACAAGCCATCCGACCTCCTGCATCAACTACCCAGAAAAATAATCTGACCGAGCAGCCTCCTGTTCAGCCTTTTCACTCTAGTGATGATGATCTTATGTTATTTCATGATCCTCTGCTTTCTTCTTATGGAAAAGTTGAACCAGTCGAACAATTTCAGAATCAAACCTCTAATACTACTCAACTGGACACTAGCCTATTGCTCTTTAAAAGCAACCAGAAGTTATCTGTGAGAAGGGCTCAGACAAAGAACGATTCAGATCTTCTAACTAACAGCGAGACACTTGTTGCTGGTGCTGCCACACAAGCAACTGATTCAGAGGATCTGAATGATGTGAGTGTTTCTTCCGAGTTATCATCTCCTGCACTGGAGTGGGATTTTTCTCAAGGAGATGGCTGTTTTGGAGATGCGGTGCCTGATGACAACTCAAATTTTGCTTGGAGAGAACCTAACCATGAAAGCATTGATGAAGATGAGGGTGGTGAAGAAGAACCTAACCATGAAAGCATTGATGAAGATGAGGGTGGTGAAGAAGATGATGACGGCTTTGAACCACAGACGTACTTCTCATTCACCGAGTTATTGGCCCCTGAGGATAACAGCCTACTAGATGAAAATCAGCAGATTGGAGTTACCTTTGATGAGTTGCTAGCGAACTCAGTACAAGAAGAACAGCCTGGATCCGGGTTTTGGCCCGAGACTGAGTACCAAACGGAGCCCCAATACCAGCCACCGTTTGAAGGTGAAATGGGGGTGTGTGACAAGTGCAAGGGCTATGATCCGGCTCCTGATATGACATGTGAGATCTGCAGCTTGCGTATTCACAATTATTGTTCTCCCTGGATGGAGAGTGAGGAGCCTTTTGAGACCGGTCATTGGAAATGTGGTAACTGTCGTGAGTGGCGGTAAGTCTAACTGCAGGGATGATATTATTTCATTAATTCATTTAGGAGATCTTTTTGTGTGCTGAAAGTATCTTGAAGGTGTTGGTGATCTATTGTGGTATGCATTGTGCAAGGGAAGCGCATTTTATTTTGGCGGTTTCCAGGTTCTGCATCTCGGCACCCTTTATTTGTGTGCTCTTACCATATACATAGAAAAAGATCATATCAGGCCTAGAACAGAAAGGAAATAAAAGAGAGATAAAACACAATAGAAGGATTTGATGGCGCATGTTTCTTTCCTTTTTGTTCTATCTATAGTTTAGGTACTTGGTCATGCGAGAAAGTTTTGCTTCGTATAGGAAGTTGTGCGATTCAGATGGGAAGATTTTAGTGGGTTTTTCATTTTCTTTTCTGCATGTTTCACGTTGGGGCGCAATTGTTAGACTGCAGATAAAAGTTAGCAAGTGGTCTCGTTATTATTGG
This sequence comes from Schoenoplectus tabernaemontani, assembly GCA_037127355.1. Taxonomy (NCBI): domain Eukaryota; kingdom Viridiplantae; phylum Streptophyta; class Magnoliopsida; order Poales; family Cyperaceae; genus Schoenoplectus; species Schoenoplectus tabernaemontani. Next base: position 21,565,395 of record CM073739.1, read on the forward strand.
AGATCAACTGTACATTTTTCATCAGTTCTGTTGCTATTGCGAAATTGTTGCAGCATTACCAGTCGGTTTCTTTTCTTCCTTTCCGCCGATTACTCTTGCCTTTATTTTTCCGTAAGGGGAAATAACATTCACGTCACTAAAAGGTAATTGTATAATATTATGATAGATCATTATTTATGAAAGTTATATTTTTTTTATAAACATTAATCATTCGTTATTATTATATTATTAGTTAATCACTAATTATCGTCATGTTAATTATAAGTTATTGCTAATTATCATTATATTATTAATAAAATGTACAAATTATTAAAAAAAATAGTGTAAGAATAAATATGGTATAAATCAGTGCGGCAGAAACTCAAAAAGCGCATGCTTAAGCACAAAGGTGCAATGCAAAAGTGAACTTTGTTTTTTTTTTTTTATTGATAGACGGGTGCAGTTAGAAAAGCGCACATTTTTGCATGCTTTTTGTGAGGCAATGAGACGTACATCTAACGAATTCTTTTACATTCAAGTTTAATTTATTATAATATTTAAGTTCAATATAGATATATTTAGGCTTTCTAATTTTTAAATTTTATATGCCTTCAAAATATAATTTTGATGAAATTAATAGAGAAACAACAGAACAAAAAAAATAAAAAAAAATATAATATTAAAAATCCTATCATATTCTGTTATAAATACTATGTTGTTTTAGATTAAATTCTTCTAAACTATCATTACATACTATGTACTAATTAATAATAAAATAATAAATAAATAATCAAATCGATCATTGTAGCATGTGAATAAACTAACTTCATTTTATTTACCAATTTGGGGAGACGATGAGTAATATTATATATGTTTATGTATTATATTGCTATTTTATATATCATCGATATATTTATATTTTATAACAGTTGCAGTGAAATATAATTGAAGTTAAGTTATATTCTTTTTAAGATTTCGATATTAAATGTTTAGAATATTAAATTGTAATGTAAATTTTTAATTACACATTTTATTTCTTTGAAACGATCAAGTATATTACATATGTTTTTTGTATTCTAAGATATTATATATTATTTAAAGTAAGAAATAAAGTTAATAATATGCATTTCTATTATCAATTTTATTCTTACAAGCATCTCATTATACTAATTATACCAAATAGAATTATGTGCATCAGATTATTCAGGCATGTGCTTTTTTGTGCGCTTTGCGCCTTAGACGATTTCAGTCATTTGCGTTTTGATTGTGCTTTTCACTTTTTACTATCATGATACAAAATTAATTAGATTTATAATCTATATCAAAATTCCAATTGAAAAACAAATAAAATGTTTTAAAATGGATATTTAGATTTTTAAAAAGTCCAAATGAAAATTCAGATTTCTATTATATAATGGACCTTTTATCCGGATAACTAAATTTCAAAAATATCCAAATTCAGATAATTATCAGTATTTATATATGTATCTGATTCATTGATAACCACATCCATATTTATATCCAATAAAAAAAATATTTGTATTAAAATTTCTTCAAAAATATGTGTATCCGAATATCCGTATCCATTATCATCTTAATTCAAATTTGAATATGGTCGGAAAATATCTAATTTTTTTGCACCCTTAGAGTTGAGGCATATACCAACCGGGCTCTTAAGTAAACCACCACACCACTAGTCATCTTGTGTTGACTTTAACATTTTATTCCTTTTGTAATCTTAGAACCTTTCATTTATTTCGTTTCAATCTTATACTATTTGTTTATCATGCAACATTTTATTTGTATATATTATATAAAATGTAAGTTTCTTCAATTTTGTTATATATTTTTTTCTGAAATTTGAAAAACAAATATATAATATTATAGTATAAAAAATATATATACGTTTTTTCCCTTTTTTCTTTCATTTAAAAAAAATATTTTTTTGCAATTATCTCTCTTTTTTGGTATTTTTTATTTTTTTAATTTTGTCAAAAGTTTTGAGAAAAAACAAAAAATATGGTAAATATATAAAAAGTTAGAAATTTTTTTTCATATATATTTTTTTTATATTTAGATTTTTTAAATTTTCGACACGGTTAATACGAATAAGACATGTCGTACCGAATCAAAACGACACGAATAAACACGGTACAGTTAGGCACGGACACGATTATACATGACACGGTTAGACACGGCGTGCCTTAACCGTGCCGTGCCAATTATTTTTAATTTTTGACATGACACGACAATAATAATAAAATAATATATATACCGTACCTGTCAAGTCGTATTTGGCACGTCACGGCACAATATTAAAATACTGTGTGTATTAGATGGCACAATATTAAAATACTGTGTGTATTAGATGGATTCTCTTCTTTTTTTAAGGAAAGTTAGATGGATTCTCTAATCGCCCGACACGTGTCTTGGATTTCCGGCTCATATAATCCCATCTTTTCAACCTTATCAACATAAAGACAAACACAAGCAAAATCCAAATTCCAAATTCCTGCTGGTGAAGCTAAGCTGAACTAAGGTTTTGTTGCGTTCTCGTTGAACTTGGTAGTATTGTAGTAATTGAAGAAAATGGGAAAGTTGTGGATTATGCTTACTCATCTCCACTCCTTAGCCGGGTACTCTTTCTCTCTCACACACACCACACACACGCGCGCGCCCACACACCCACACATACCGCTGGTATGATAGGTTTGATTGGACCAGTTGAGACTGATACCACATGTACTGGTAGGATGGGTTCCGTAAGACTGGGACAACTGTAAGTTTGAGCATACCATGTGCAAATTGATCCAGTTCATGCTTTCAATCCACCATGATAATACATTTTATTTGTTTTTATAGGGTAATTTTTCTTTATTATAAGTCAATTTCTTGTATTTATGTAACCGTGGAATTATGTTTTTGAAAATGCAGGCCAACACTGATGCTGCTTTACCCTTTGTAAGTACTTCTTGTGCTGCCTCTATTTGATAATTTCAATGTTTTGGGTTTATTTTAAGGTTTTGTGATTCTCATTTTTTTTCTCTTCATAGTACTAAAAACGTAACAAATCATGTGGCTAGGGCTTAGTTGATCAGTTACATCTTTACACGTTTCATTTTAAATCAGTGAGGTCTATGGATACAATGCAAATGGTTGCTCAACAGTATATGTAGAAAATGAATTATTTACACAAATGTTGTAATAAATTAGGTATGCTTCAATTCAAGCAATGGAGAGTACATCCAAACTTGATGATGAGCAATGGTTAGCCTATTGGATCTTGTACTCCTTTCTAACTCTACTGGAGATGGTGCTGGAGTCATTGATTTACTGGTATAATTTCCTTAGATCCTTGTAAATTGATAATCAGTTGTTTAGAATTTTGAGATTTTGTTTTGCCAGAAAGTGGAACTCTGATAGGGAATGCTTATCAGCACAGTATTCAATACAATTCATTTTGTTCATGTTAAAGAAAAAACAAATTAGAGGTTTACAATAACAATTTATTCCCATTTAGCTATCTTCTGAGTGATACAGATTAATCTTAAATAATTAATATCCCTTAGAGGCTCAATTGATGAAACTATGGTCTAATTGTTGTTTTTTTACTTCATAGGATACCAATCTGGTACGAGTTAAAACTGTTGTTTGTGGCATGGTTGGTACTACCATACTTCAGAGGAGCAGCATTTGTGTATGACAAGTTTGTCAGAGAACAACTAAGAAAATTAAATGGAACCAGTACCAAAGAAGGGAGCAAACCAAAGACCTCTTCCACTTCACCCAAAGATAAAGACAACCTGAAGGGCAAATTCATTGCCTTTGTTACTCCTAAAAAGGTACTATTCATTGGCAAGATTGTTTAATTTGGACTAGCTATAATGATTTATTTATATACTATTTATTGTTGACTTGATGGCAGGGAGAGCGTGAGGCGATGTGATCAGTTTTCTTCTGAGAACTCATAACCTTGTAGCATTGGAGCCTTTATTTTCTTTTCCTCTCTTTTTCCTTGCATTTTGTCGAGGTTTTTTCATGCTCAGATCAGATGGACCAGGAATGTAGAATGTAGATTAACCTAGTCAGTAAAAAAAATAATAATAATGAGTAAAATGTGAGTTTCTATGTTTTTTTTTCCTTCCTGTTATTTGTTTTCTTCTTATTGCTTCTCAATTATGAGTGTTGCATGTCCGCTTGTTTGTTCATTTGAATGTTTTCATCCCAGGATCATTGTTGGATTACAAATTATCTGTTATGTGATTATATCAAATTAATAGAATCGATTTAGCTTCAAGTCGAAGCGGACTGATTTTTCTGAATGGAGTCGTATTTATTTAAATTTTTTTTTCATCAAATCTAAAATGCTGTTCGAAGATATAATTGGAATTGCTTAGGTCTATTAATATATACTATAGCATATTTACACGCTCCGCCAGCTATTCTAGATTATATTAGAGATCAAACTCTAAATATGATAAAATTATCAAATGTATGTTATGCCAATCATGTCAAATTTCAGATATATCAGAAGATTTTTTTTCTATTGAATGAATGATTAAAACGTAACCATGATAATAATACATCATGTTCTGTCATTAATACGAAACTCAGATTATCTTCAGGTGCATATTGGAAAAAAGGTTTTTCGTAAACAATTTCAAATTCAGAGTACAATACTTGCATTACGGATTATTTGAATTTTGAATGCTCTGACCCCTAATGGTACTTTTTCTTCCTTTTGATAAAACAGACAACAACCCTTTAATTCTCACTACTTTTCAGTAAGTTAAAACAATAATGCAAACGCAATAATCTAATTAAAATACAAGTTAAACAATTAAATAACTTAATATTTGTGATCATCCAAATAAGTTAAACAATTAAAAACTTCTTCCACTGAATCAACCAGATTATATCTCGGTATATATTTTTAAAAATAACGCTGCATACACTTATCAGAGAGAAGAGCGCCCACTTAAAATATTTCAGATTTCTATTTATTATATCGTTTTTTTTATGTTGGATTTAATAGACCCAAATCCAAATGTAACTCATTATTAAGAGATGCATTAAGTGAAGAGATGTACTGGAGAGATGCATTAAGCAAGTGCATTGATTTATAATTATATATTAGTCTATTCTCTCTCACTAACAAATAAAAAAAGTGACAGTCTTGTCATTTTTACGAAAGATAAAAAAACACTCTGCTAATGTTTGAAAGATTTAGATCTTAAAAAACATAAGGATTCTAATTTTGACTTATGATTTCTTTCAGAATCAATGATACTGCTACGATTGTCAAATCCGCTTCCGCACAAAGTTTTAAGAAATAAAATTACCAAAATAAGTAATATTATTTTGAATGGTGTCTTCTATTGGTTTATATTATAATCTTTGAGTCTTGAGCCGTTATGATACAAATTAGGAAGAGAGATTAACACAAATACATTAAAAATAATACATCTTATGTTAATTTATTTGAGTTTTATTTTATTTATTATGTTATTTTAAGAAAAAAGATCATTAAAATACACAAAATTATTTTTGAATGATGTCTTTTATTGATTAATATTATAATTTTCAGTTCTTGATATATTATGACACGAATTTGGTAGAAAGATTAACATAAATATTTAAAAATACTATATTTTATTTTAGTCTATTTGAGTTTGTGTTTAATTTGTTACCTCATGTCAAGAAAAAAAATCAAAACATGCAAAGTTATTTAAAATTATGCCTTATATTAGTTTATATAATAATTTTGTGTTCTTAAGCCTTTATGATACGAATTGGATAAAAACAAATAAATTAACATAAATGCATTAAAATGGTACATCTTCTATTTGTCTATTTTAGTTTTATTTCATTTGTTGGCTCATTTCATCAAATAAAATCATCAAAATACACAAAAGTTATTTCGAATGATATCTTCTATTGATTTATATGTTAATATTTGAGTTATTGAGCCATTATGACACAAATTGAGCAGATGAGATTAACACAAATGAGTTAAAAATAATACATTTTCTTTTGGTCTTTATGAGTAAAGAGATAACACGTGATATAACGGAATTCGACTATAACAAGCCTGCATCTTCGAGACTCACAATCACCAATATTGATTACATTGAGTTACTACAAATCATAATTATTATCACTATGAATTTTTGATCGCTTACATCAAGTAAATAGGCAGACATCTGCCAAAGAAACAGTGAGGACAATACCTCTGAAAACTCACAAAGGAGAAAAGAAACTAACAATCTAATAGAGAAACTCTTGGTCTCACTTTATAAAGGTATAACAAGGTATTAAAAAAAGTAAATCTTCTATTAATCTATTCAAGTTTTATTTTATTTGTTAGCTCATTTCAACAAATAAAAACACCAAGATACATAAAGTTATTTTGAATGATATTTTATATTTGTTTATATTCAAATAATTAAGTTCTTGAGTCATTATGACATGAATTTGACAGAAATATTAACACAAATAAGTTAATAATAATACATTTTCTTTGAGTCTTCTTGAGTTTTGCTTAATTTGTAGTTTCATTTTAAGAAATAAAAATAAAATACACAATATTATTTTGAATGATGTCTTCTATTGATTTATGTTATCATTTTTTAGTTCTTAAAACTTTATAATAGGACTTGGGCAGATAGATTTAACACTAACGTGCTAAAAATGATACATCTTCTATTAGTCTATTTCAGTTTTATTTCATTTGTTCTCATTTCATCAAATAAAAATACTAAAATACACAACTATTTTTTGAATTATATCTTATGTTGGTATATATTATAATATTTATGTTCTTAAGCCTTTATGAGATGAATTGGGCAGAGAGATTAACAAATGCATTAAAAAATAGTATGTTTTCAATTGGTCTATTTGTGTTTTTTTTTAATTTGTAGTCTCATTTTGAGAAATAAAATCACCAAAATACATAGAGTAATTTTAAATAATATTTTTATTGGTTTATATTATAATATTTGAATTTCTGAATTATAATCTTTGACACTGTGACACGAATGGGCAAAGAGATTAACACAAATGCGTTAAAAATGATATATTTTTATTTAGTCTATTTGAATTTTATTTAATTTGTTTCCTCATTTTAACAAATATAATCATCAAAATAAAAATTTATTTCAAATTATGTCTTCTATTAGTTTATATTATAATTTTTAAGTTTTTACACTTTACGACAAAAATTGGATATATAGATTAACACACATACATTAAAAATGATATATCTTATATTAGTCTACTTTTTTTTTTTGTTTCATTTGTTAGCTCATTTAATCAAATAAAATCACTAAAATATATAAAATTATTTTTAATGATGTATTCTATTGATTTATGTTATAATATTTACATTCTTAAGCTTTCATGAAACGAGTTTGGCAGAGAGATTAACACAAATGCATTAAAAATAATATATTTTTTGTTAGTCTTTTTGAGTTTCATTTAATTTATAGTCTTATTTCAAGAAATAAAATCATAAAAATACACAAAGTTATTTTGAATTATGTCTTATTTATATTATAATCTTTACGTTCTTAAGCCTTTATGACACGAATTGGGTGGAGAAATTACATTAAAAAAAATAGTTAGTCTATTTGAGTCATGTTTCATTTATTGCTTTATTTTAAGAAATAAAATCACTAAAATATATAAAGTTATTTTGAATGGTATCTTTTGCTGATTTTATTATAACCTTTGAGTTCTTGAGCAATAATTACATGAATTGAGCAAAAAATTAACACAAATTCTTAAAAACACTATATTTTTGTAGTTTGTTTGAATTTTAATTAATTTATTATTTCATTTCAAGAAATTATTAGGATTGTGTTCTAAAATTTATCTTTTGATGATTACTTTATATCATATTCATGAATTGAATGTTATTTACATTTTGTTCTATGAGTTCTATATTCATATTTAAATGTGTTCAAGAAAATACACTTGGTCTTGAACCGCAAAACTTTAAAACTTTAAATATAATGAATATACAACTCTAAAATATTTATGAGTCTTGGATATTAGCAAGAACACTAATATGCCATATAAGACTGTCGTGTTAATTAAAAGTACGTTGTTATTCTGCAAATTTTGATAAAAAAATATCATTTAATGACACGAATATATGAAATATTTCATATATTAAACATAGCTAATAAAAAAAGATTATGTGGATTGTGTTTGTGTCATTAATATTTTTATCGTGTCTTTGATTCTAAGATTGAGAAATGCATAACGTAATTATTATTAAAAACTACTTGTAATAACTAGTGATAAAAGTAGTAGTTGTTTATATATAACTTGTGCGGGAAAAAAATATATGTCAATAGTATCATTGTCACTCATTAATAATGAGAAATAATAAATTACGGACCCCTTAGTAAAGTAGAATTATAAATGGATCCAATATAACTAAAGTGCGGTTATAATTTTATAATTTACTTAATGGATACTAAGAAATAATTATAATATAAAGATGACACAGTCCTACTTTGTATATTAATTATAATATCATAATGTAAGGAATAAACACAAGTAATGTTAGTGATAACATTACTAGAAGGATCGTGTTTTGTAGAGATTTACTAAACATTTGTGTTATATGGGTCACTGTAATGTATAGCTAGAATACCGCTCATATGGGAGTGTCCTACGATATTCATATGGGAGTTATTAATTTCACAATCTTATAATAGACATAGTTAGGAATAATTATATTAATTCGCTCGAAATTATGTGTAGTTTTGTTGTTAAAAATGTTGAAAATCTTAAACAACAGTTTTTAATGAATATTACTTATATTTTATACAAAATTAACGTCATAGAATATTCATATCTAATTTTTAATTGAACAATCATATAATAGGCATAATTAGGAGTAATTATATTAATTTTCACGAGATTATATGTAGTTATGCGACCAAAAGATTTTAAAAACTCAAACAACTATTTTTAATCCATCTTATTTATGTTTTGGGCAAAATTTATGTCATACAATGTTCATATCGAAGTGTTAATTGGATAATCTTCTAATCAGTATAATTAGAAGTAATTATATTAATTTTCATGAAATTATATGTAGTTATGAATAAAAAAAAGTTAAAAATCTTAAACAACTTGTTTAAACAACAGTTTCTAATATATCTTACTTATGTTTTATGAAAAATTAATGTCGTAGAATATTTATATTGAATTGTTAATTGGACAATCTTATAATAAGCATAATTAGGAGTGATTATATTAATTTTTATGAAATTATGTGTACATATGCGACCAAAATTTTTGAAAAACACAAACAACTTGTTTAAGCATCTGTTTTTAATGTATCATACTTATGTTCTGTACAAAATTAGTGTCGTAGAATGTTCATATCGAAGTGTTAATTGGCTAATATTTTAATAGGCATAATTATGAGTAATTATATTAATTTTCACAAAATTATATGCACTTATGAGGCCAAAAATATTGAAAAACTTATGTTTTGAGAAAAAAATAGTATCCTAAATTATTCATTTTGAAGTGTTAATTGAACAATTTTATAATAGGCGTAATTAGGAGTAATTATATTAAGTTGCACCAAATTATGTGTAGTTATGCGGCCAAATATTTGTGATAGACTTTTGAAAGCCCTAGGATGTTGGTATTGAAAGGTCAAGATAGTGCAAGAATGTAAAGAACCTAAGGTAGAAATGTATAAACTAATTTGGGGCTTAATGTTCAAGCGTAATGGCAGCAGAATATAATTTAAATCAATTCAATTCTCACAAGAATATAGCAATCAAAGAAATGTGAGAAAAGAAAAGTAAAGATAAAACAAGAACACAAGATGTAACGGAGTTCGGTTTTAACAATGCCTACGTCTCCGGGACCCTCAACCTCTAACAATTGAGGTTGAGCCGATATATTAAAAAAGGTTTTTACACTTGTAGAACTTGGTCCCTTACAAAAATGGAATGCCAAGCCTATCAGTAACAAAGAGTGACAACATACTCAAAAAGGTGAGTGACAACACACACAAAATAAGAAGTGAGTGACAACACACTCAAGAAAATGTGAGCACTATAGCTCAAGAGAATTTTTTCAAGAAGATCACGAAGGATCAAGTTGGGAGAATAGAAAGAAGCAAGATTGAGCTTAAACAAAGATTTGGCTAATTGAGTGTTTCTATCTCTTGAATTATCTCTCTCACTTTGTATATGGCTAGTAAGCTCTCTGGAGTAATGATTTTGCTAGATAGATCAGATTCAATACTTCATAAGTGAGAGTTATGATCCTTTTATAAAATAGATATTCTGAAACAGCTGAAGAAACTATTTTTCGGCCTGAACTGTTATAACGGTTTACGAATCGTTATAACGATTTAGAAGGAATAGTCGTTGGATCAACTGAGCCGAAACATTATAATGATTTATCAAATCGTTATACGTTTCATGAATCGTTATAACAATTTATCAAATCGTTATACGTTTCATGAATCATTGTAACGATTACAGAATCGTTATATGTTTCATAAATCGTTGTAACGATTACTGAATCGTTACATAATGATACGCTCTGGTTTCTTTGAGAATGTTTCTGCCTTCGAATATTTTTGAGAATTGAGATGAACTGTTATAACGATTACTGAACCATTATAACGATTCTCCGGGCAAAAGTATTTTTCTTGTTGTTTAAGCTCAATTTATCTTGACCAATTCAACCCAGTTTGAGTCTAACTAAACCTAAGCCTAATGTAGTCTTGATTAAGCTCTTGTATCCCAACACTAGTCTTGGTTCTTGTGCACTAGTCCATTTGCATGTTAATCCCTGCACAAAACTCAAACAAGGTAAATTGTAAAATTCAAGATTGTTTTGCAAATCGACAAATCAAAGAAGATGTTAAGTGTAACAATTTGCATAAAGCCAGACAACCTGTTTAAATAACAGTTTTTAACGCATCTTACCTATGTTTTGTACAATATTAGTGTCATAGAATATTCATATCGAAGTTTTAATTAGAAAATTTTATATTAGGTGTAATTTAAGAGCAATTACTTTAATATGCACGAAATGATATGTAATTATTCGGCCAAAAATTATCAAAAACTCAAATAACTTGTTTAAACAACTGTTTTTAATTCATCTTACTTATGTTTTGCGTAAAATAGCGTCATGAAATATTCATATCAAAGTTTTAATTGGACAATCTTATAATAGGCATAATCAGGAATAATTATTTTAATTTGCACGAAATTATGTGTAGTTGTGCGGCCAAATTTTTTTATAAAGCCAAACAACTTGTTTAAACAGAATTTTTTAATGCATCCTATTTATATTTTATGCAAAATTAGCGTTATAGAATATTCATATCGAAGTTTTAATCAGAAATCTTTATAATATGTGTAATTAGGAGTAGTTATGTTAATTTCCACGAAATTATTTATAGTTATGAGGGTAAAAATGTTAAAAAACACAAATAACTTTTTTAAATAGTAGTTTCTAATGCAATCTTACTTAGGTTTTGTGAAAAATTAGTATCGTAAAATATTCATATCAAAGTGTTAATAAAAAAATCTTATAAAAGACATAATTTAGAGTGATTATATTAATTTATACGAAATTATGTGCTGTAATAAGGCCACAAAATTTGGAAAGATCAAACAACTTTTTTAAACAGCAGTTTTTAATGCATCTTACTTATGTTTTGTGAAAAATTAGCGTCGTAGAATATTCATATCGAAGTTTTAATTGGAAAATCATACAATAGGCATATTTAGGAGTAATTATATTAATTTATAAGAAATTATGTACAGTTATGCAGCCAAAAATTTTGAAGAACTCAAATAACTTGTTCAAACAGCAGTTCTTAATGCATCTCACTTATGTTTTGCGCAAAATTAGTGTTTTTTTTTTTTACAAAACTCAAACAACTTGTTTAAACAGCTATTTTTAAAGCCTCCTACTTATGTTTTGTGCAGAATTAGTGTTGTACAATGTTCATATTGAAGTGTTAATTAGATAATCTTTTAACAGACATAATTAGGATTGATTATATTAATTTTCACTAAATTATGCGTAGTAATGGAGCCAAAAATGTTAAAATACTCACATAACTTTTTAAAATAGCTGTTTCTAATGCATCTTACTTATGTTTTGGGAGAAAATAGTATCGTAAAAAATTCATATCGAAGTGTTAATTGAATAATCTTATGATAGAAATAATTAGGAGTAATTATATCAATTTGTACTAAATTATGTGTAATTATGGGGCCAACAATTTAAGAAAAATCAAATAACTTGTTAAAACAACAGTTTTTAATGCATCATACTTATGTTTTGTGTCAAATTGACGTCATAGAATATTCATATCAAATTTTTAATTAGATGGTCTTATAATAGGAATAATTAGGAGTAATTAAATTAATTTACACGAAATTATATGTAGTTATGCGGCGAAAAAATTAAAAAAACTCAATCAACTAGTTTAAAACAGCAGTTTTTTAATGCATCTTACTTATATTTTGTGCAAACATAGTGTCGTAGAATATTCATATCGAAGTGTTAATTGGATAATCTTCCAATAGACATAATTAGGAGTAATTATATTACTTTTCACCAAATTATATTTAGTTATGAGACAATAAATTTTGAAAATCTTAAATAACTTATTTAAATAGCAATTTCAAATGTATCTTATTTATGTTTTATGAAAAATTACTGTTATAGGATATTCATATTGGAGTGTTAATTGGACAATCTTATAATAGACATAATTAGGAGTAATTATATTAATTTGCGCGAAATTATGTGAAGTTATGCAATCAAAAATTAAAAAAAGAACTCAAATAACATATTCAAACAGCTGTTTTTAATGCATCTTACTTATGTTCTGTGTAAAATACGTGTCGTAGAATATTTATATCGATGTTTTAATTAGAATACCTTTATAATAGTCATGCTTCGAGTAATTATATTAATTTATAAGAAATTATGTGTAATTATGCGGCCAATTTTTTTACAAAACTCAAACAACTTGTTTAAACAGCTATTTTTAAAGCCTCCTACATATGTTTTGTGCAGAATTAGTGTTGTACAATGTTCATATTGAAGTGTTAATTAGATAATCTTTTAACAGGCATAATTAGGATTGATTATATTAATTTTCACTAAATTATGCGTAGTTATGGAGCCAAAAATGTTAAAATACTCACATAACTTTTTAAAATAGTTGTTTCTAATGCATCTTACTTATGTTTTGGGAGAAAATAGTGTCGTAGAAATTTCATATCGAAGTGTTAATTGAACAATCATATGATAGGCATAATTAGGAGTAATTATATCAATTTGCACGAAATTATGTGTAATTATGGGGCCAACAATTTAAGAAAAATCAAACAACTTGTTACAGCAGTTTTTAATGCATCATACTTATGTTTTGTGCCAAATTAGCGTCATAGAATATTCATATCGAAGTTTTAATTAGATGGTCTTATAATAGAAATAATTAGGAGTAATTAAATTAATTTATACGAAATTATATGTAGTTATGCGGCAAAATTTTTGAAAAGCTCAATCAACTAGTTTAAACAGAAGTTTTTTAATGCATCTTACTTACATTTTGTGCAAACTTAGTGTCGTAGAATATTCATATCGAAGTGTTAATTGGATAATCTTCTAATAGGCACAACGAGGAGTAATTATATTACTTTTCACCAAATTATATGTAGTAATGAGACAATAAATTTCGAAAATCTTAAACAACTTGTTTAAACAACAGTTTCTAATGCATCTTACTTATATTTTGTGTGAAATTCGCGTCATAGAATATTCATATCTATATTTTAATTGGACAATCATATAAAAGGCACAATTAGGAGTAATTATGTTAATTTTCACGGATTTATATGTAGTATGCGGCCAACAATTTTCAAAAACTCAAACAACTTGTTTAAACAACTGCTTTTAATCCATCTTATTTATGTTTTGTGCAAAATTTGTGTCCTACAATTTTCATATCAAAGTGTCAATTGGATAATCTTCTAATCAGTATAATTAGGAATAATTATATTAATTTTCACGAAATTATGTATAGTCATGAATAAAAAAATGTTAAAAATCTTAAACAACTTGTTTAAACAGCAGTTTCTAATATATCTTACTTATGTTTTATGAAAACTAAGTGTCGTAGGATATTCATATCGAATTGTTAATTGGAAAATGTTATAATATGCATAACTAGGAGTGATTATATTAATTTTCATGAAATTATGTGTACTTATGCGGCCAAATTTTTTGAAAAACACAAACAACTTGTTTAAGCAGCTGTTTTTAATGCATCCTACTTATGTCCTGTGCAAAATTAGTGTCGTAGAATGTTCATATCGAAGTGTTAATTGGCTAATATTTTAATAGGCATAATTAAGAGTAATTATATTAATTTTTATGAAATTATATGCAGTTATGAGGCCAAAAATGTTGAAAAACTTATCTTTTTTAAATAGCAGTTTATAATGCATCTTACTTATGTTTGGAGGAAAAATAGCGCCCTAAATTATTCATTTTGAAGTGTTAATTGAACAATCTTATAATAGGCATAATTAGGAGTAATTATATTAATTTGCACCATATTATGTGTAGTTATGCGGCTAAATATTTGCATAAAGCCAAACAACATGTTCAAACAACAGTTTTTAAAGCATCTTACTTATGTTTTGTGCAATACTAGCGCCGTAGAATATTCGTATCGAAGTTTTAATTGGAAAATTTTATAATAGGCATAATTAGGAGCAATTACATTAATTTTCACGAAATGAGATGTAGTTATTCGGCCAAAAATTATGAAAAACTGAAACAACTTGTTTAAACAGCAGTTTTTAAAGCATATTACTCATGTTTTGCGTAAAATTAGCGTCATGGAATATTCATATCAAATTTTTAATTGGACAATCCTATAATAGGCGTAATCAGGAGTGATAATTTTAATTTGCATGAAATTATATGTAGTTGTACTGTCAAAAATTTTCATAAAGCCAAACAACTTGTTTAAACAGCATTTTTTAACGCATCTTATTTATGTTTTGTGCAAAAATAGCGTTATAGAATATTCATATCGAAGTTTTAAGCATACATATTTATAATAGGCGTAATTAGGAGATGTTGAATTAATTTCCACGAAATTATTTATAGTTATGAGGGCAAAAATGTTAAAAAGCTCAAATAACTTTTTTAAATAGCAGTTTCTAATGCAATCTAACTTATGTTTTGTGAAAAAATAGTATTGTAGAATATTCATATCAAAGTGTTGATTGAAAAATCTTATAAAGGACGTAATTTGGAGTGATTATATTAATTTATACGAAATTATGTGCAGTTATAAGGCCAAAAAATTTGGAAAGATCAAACAACTTTTTTAAACGGCAGTTTTTTAATGCATCTTACTTATGTTTTGTGAAAAATTAGTGTTGTAGAATATTCATATCGAAGTTTTAATTGGAAAATCTTACAATAGGAATATCTAGGAGTAATTATATTAATTTATAAGAAATTATGTGTAGTTATGCGGCCAAAAATTTTGAAGGACTCAAATAACTTGTTCAAACAGCTGTTTTTAATGCATCTTACTTATGTTCTGTGTAAAATACGTGTCGTAGAATATTTATATCGATGTTTTAATTAGAATACCTTATAATAGTCATGCTTCGGAGTAATTATATTAATTTATAAGAAATTATGTGTAATTATGCGGCCAATGTTTTTACAAAACTCAAACAACTTGTTTAAACAGCTATTTTTAAAGCCTCCTACATATGTTTTGTGCAGAATTAGTGTTGTACAATGTTGATATTGAAGTGTTAATTAGATAATCTTTTAACAGGCATAATTAGGATTGATTATATTAATTTTCACTAAATTATGCGTAGTTATGGGGCCAAAAATGTTAAAATACTCACATAACTTTTTAAAATAGCTGTTTCTAATGCATCTTACTTATGTTTTGGGAGAAAATAGTGTCGTAGAAAATTCATATCGAAGTGTAAATTGAACAATCATATGATAGGCATAATTAGGAGTAATTATATCAATTTGCACGAAATTATGTGTAATTATGGGGCCAACAATTTAAGAAAAATCAAACAACTTGTTACAGCAGTTTTTAATGCATCATACTTATGTTTTGTGCCAAATTAGCGTCATAGAATATTCATATCGAAGTTTTAATTAGATGGTCTTATAATAGAAATAATTAGGAGTAATTAAATTAATTTACACGAAATTATATGTAGTTATGCGGCAAAATTTTTGAAAAGCTCAATCAACTAGTTTAAACAGAAGTTTTTTAATGCATCTTACTTATATTTTGTGCAAACTTAGTGTCGTAGAATATTCATATCGAAGTGTTAATTGGATAATCTTCTAATAGGCACAACGAGGAGTAATTATATTACTTTTCACCAAATTATATGTAGTAATGAGACAATAAATTTCGAAAATCTTAAACAACTTGTTTAAACAACAGTTTCTAATGCATCTTACTTATATTTTGTGTGAAATTCGCGTCATAGAATATTCATATCTATATTTTAATTGGACAATCATATAAAGGCACAATTAGGAGTAATTATGTTAATTTTCACGGATTTATATGTAGTATGCGGCCAACAATTTTCAAAAACTCAAACAACTTGTTTAAACAACTGCTTTTAATCCATCTTATTTATGTTTTGTGCAAAATTTGTGTCATACAATTTTCATATCAAAGTGTCAATTGGATAATCTTCTAATCAGTATAATTAGGAATAATTATATTAATTTTCACGAAATTATGTATAGTCATGAATAAAAAAATGTTAAAAATCTTAAACAACTTGTTTAAACAGCAGTTTCTAATATATCTTACTTATGTTTTATGAAAACTAAGTGTCGTAGGATATTCATATCGAATTGTTAATTGGAAAATGTTATAATATGCATAACTAGGAGTGATTATATTAATTTTCATGAAATTATGTGTACTTATGCGGCCAATTTTTTTGAAAAACACAAACAACTTGTTTAAGCAGCTGTTTTTAATGCATCCTACTTATGTCCTGTGCAAAATTAGTGTCGTAGAATGTTCATATCGAAGTGTTAATTGACTAATATTTTAATAGGCATAATTAAGAGTAATTATATTAATTTTTATGAAATTATATGCAGTTATGAGGCCAAAAATGTTGAAAAACTTATCTTTTTTAAATAGCAGTTTATAATGCATCTTACTTATGTTTGGAGGAAAAATAGCGCCCTAAATTATTCATTTTGAAGTGTTAATTGAACAATCTTATAATAGGCATAATTAGGAGTAATTATATTAATTTGCACCATATTATGTGTAGTTATGCGGCTAAATATTTGCATAAAGCCAAACAACATGTTCAAACAACAGTTTTTAAAGCATCTTACTTATGTTTTGTGCAATACTAGCGCCGTAGAATATTCGTATCGAAGTTTTAATTGGAAAATTTTATAATAGGCATAATTAGGAGCAATTACATTAATTTTCACGAAATGAGATGTAGTTATTCGGCCAAAAATTATGAAAAACTGAAACAACTTGTTTAAACAGCAGTTTTTAATGCATATTACTCATGTTTTGCGCAAAATTAGCGTCATGGAATATTCATATCAAATTTTTAATTGGACAATCCTATAATAGGCGTAATCAGGAGTGATAATTTTAATTTGCATGAAATTATATGTAGTTGTACTGTCAAAAATTTTCATAAAGCCAAACAACTTGTTTAAACAGCATTTTTTAACGCATCTTATTTATGTTTTGTGCAAAAATAGCGTTATAGAATATTCATATCGAAGTTTTAATCATACATATTTATAATAGGCGTAATTAGGAGATGTTGAATTAATTTCCACGAAATTATTTATAGTTATGAGGGCAAAAATGTTAAAAAGCTCAAATAACTTTTTTAAATAGCAGTTTCTAATGCAATCTAACTTATGTTTTGTGAAAAATAGTATTGTAGAATATTCATATCAAAGTGTTGATTGAAAAATCTTATAAAGGACGTAATTTGGAGTGATTATATTAATTTATACGAAATTATGTGCAGTTATAAGGCCAAAAAATTTGGAAAGATCAAACAACTTTTTTAAACGGCAGTTTTTTAATGCATCTTACTTATGTTTTGTGAAAAATTAGTGTTGTAGAATATTCATATCGAAGTTTTAATTGGAAAATCTTACAATAGGAATATCTAGGAGTAATTATATTAATTTATAAGAAATTATGTGTAGTTATGCGGCCAAAAATTTTGAAGGACTCAAATAACTTGTTCAAACAGCTGTTTTTAATGCATCTACTTATGTTCTGTGTAAAATACGTGTCGTAGAATATTTATATCGATGTTTTAATTAGAATACCTTATAATAGTCATGCTTCGGAGTAATTATATTAATTTATAAGAAATTATGTGTAATTATGCGGCCAATGTTTTTACAAAACTCAAACAACTTGTTTAAACAGCTATTTTTAAAGCCTCCTACATATGTTTTGTGCAGAATTAGTGTTGTACAATGTTGATATTGAAGTGTTAATTAGATAATCTTTTAACAGGCATAATTAGGATTGATTATATTAATTTTCACTAAATTATGCGTAGTTATGGGGCCAAAAATGTTAAAATACTCACATAACTTTTTAAAATAGCTGTTTCTAATGCATCTTACTTATGTTTTGGGAGAAAATAGTGTCGTAGAAAATTCATATCGAAGTGTAAATTGAACAATCATATGATAGGCATAATTAGGAGTAATTATATCAATTTGCACGAAATTATGTGTAATTATGGGGCCAACAATTTAAGAAAAATCAAACAACTTGTTACAGCAGTTTTTAATGCATCATACTTATGTTTTGTGCCAAATTAGCGTCATAGAATATTCATATCGAAGTTTTAATTAGATGGTCTTATAATAGAAATAATTAGGAGTAATTAAATTAATTTACACGAAATTATATGTAGTTATGCGGCAAAATTTTTGAAAAGCTCAATCAACTAGTTTAAACAGAAGTTTTTTAATGCATCTTACTTATATTTTGTGCAAACTTAGTGTCGTAGAATATTCATATCGAAGTGTTAATTGGATAATCTTCTAATAGGCACAACGAGGAGTAATTATATTACTTTTCACCAAATTATATGTAGTAATGAGACAATAAATTTCGAAAATCTTAAACAACTTGTTTAAACAACAGTTTCTAATGCATCTTACTTATATTTTGTGTGAAATTCGCGTCATAGAATATTCATATCTATATTTTAATTGGACAATCATATAATAGGCACAATTAGGAGTAATTATGTTAATTTTCACGGATTTATATGTAGTATGCGGCCAACAATTTTCAAAAACTCAAACAACTTGTTTAAACAACTGCTTTTAATCCATCTTATTTATGTTTTGTGCAAAATTTGTGTCGTACAATTTTCATATCAAAGTGTCAATTGGATAATCTTCTAATCAGTATAATTAGGAATAATTATATTAATTTTCACGAAATTATGTATAGTCATGAATAAAAAAATGTTAAAAATCTTAAACAACTTGTTTAAACAGCAGTTTCTAATATATCTTACTTATGTTTTATGAAAACTAAGTGTCGTAGGATATTCATATCGAATTGTTAATTGGAAAATGTTATAATATGCATAACTAGGAGTGATTATATTAATTTTCATGAAATTATGTGTACTTATGCGGCCAAATTTTTTGAAAAACACAAACAACTTGTTTAAGCAGCTGTTTTTAATGCATCCTACTTATGTCCTGTGCAAAATTAGTGTCGTAGAATGTTCATATCGAAGTGTTAATTGGCTAATATTTTAATAGGCATAATTAAGAGTAATTATATTAATTTTTATGAAATTATATGCAGTTATGAGGCCAAAAATGTTGAAAAACTTATCTTTTTTAAATAGCAGTTTATAATGCATCTTACTTATGTTTGGAGGAAAAATAGCGCCCTAAATTATTCATTTTGAAGTGTTAATTGAACAATCTTATAATAGGCATAATTAGGAGTAATTATATTAATTTGCACCATATTATGTGTAGTTATGCGGCTAAATATTTGCATAAAGCCAAACAACATGTTCAAACAACAGTTTTTAAAGCATCTTACTTATGTTTTGTGCAATACTAGCGCCGTAGAATATTCGTATCGAAGTTTTAATTGGAAAATTTTATAATAGGCATAATTAGGAGCAATTACATTAATTTTCACGAAATGAGATGTAGTTATTCGGCCAAAAATTATGAAAAACTGAAACAACTTGTTTAAACAGCAGTTTTTAATGCATATTACTCATGTTTTGCGCAAAATTAGCGTCATGGAATATTCATATCAAATTTTTAATTGGACAATCTTATAATAGGCGTAATCAGGAGTGATAATTTTAATTTGCATGAAATTATATGTAGTTGTACTGTCAAAATTTTCATAAAGCCAAACAACTTGTTTAAACAGCATTTTTTAACGCATCTTATTTATGTTTTGTGCAAAATTAGCGTTATAGAATATTCATATCGAAGTTTTAAGCATACATATTTATAATAGGCGTAATTAGGAGATGTTAAATTAATTTCCACGAAATTATTTATAGTTATGAGGGCAAAAATGTTAAAAAACTCAAATAACTTTTTTAAATAGCAGTTTCTAATGCAATCTAACTTATGTTTTGTGAAAAATTAGTATTGTAGAATATTCATATCAAAGTGTTGATTGAAAAATCTTATAAAGGACGTAATTTGGAGTGATTATATTAATTTATACGAAATTATGTGCAGTTATAAGGCCAAAAAATTTGGAAAGATCAAACAACTTTTTTAAACGGCAGTTTTTTAATGCATCTTACTTATGTTTTGTGAAAAAATAGTGTTGTAGAATATTCATATCGAAGTTTTAATTGGAAAATCTTACAATAGGAATATCTAGGAGTAATTATATTAATTTATAAGAAATTATGTGTAGTTATGCGGCCAAAAATTTTGAAGAACTCAAATAACTTGTTCAAACAGCTGTTTTTAATGCATCTTACTTATGTTCTGTGTAAAATACGTGTCGTAGAATATTTATATCGATGTTTTAATTAGAATACCTTATAATAGTCATGCTTCGGAGTAATTATATTAATTTATAAGAAATTATGTGTAATTATGCGGCCATGTTTTTACAAAACTCAAACAACTTGTTTAAACAGCTATTTTTAAAGCCTCCTACATATGTTTTGTGCAGAATTAGTGTTGTACAATGTTCATATTGAAGTGTTAATTAGATAATCTTTTAACAGGCATAATTAGGATTGATTATATTAATTTTCACTAAATTATGCGTAGTTATGGGGCCAAAAATGTTAAAATACTCACATAACTTTTTAAAATAGCTGTTTCTAATGCATCTTACTTATGTTTTGGGAGAAAATAGTGTCGTAGAAAATTCATATCGAAGTGTTAATTGAACAATCATATGATAGGCATAATTAGGAGTAATTATATCAATTTGCACGAAATTATGTGTAATTATGGGGCCAACAATTTAAGAAAAATCAAACAACTTGTTACAGCAGTTTTTAATGCATCATACTTATGTTTTGTGCCAAATTAGCGTCATAGAATATTCATATCGAAGTTTTAATTAGATGGTCTTATAATAGAAATAATTAGGAGTAATTAAATTAATTTACACGAAATTATATGTAGTTATGCGGCAAAATTTTTGAAAAGCTCAATCAACTAGTTTAAACAGAAGTTTTTTAATGCATCTTACTTATATTTTGTGCAAACTTAGTGTCGTAGAATATTCATATCGAAGTGTTAATTGGATAATCTTCTAATAGGCACAACGAGGAGTAATTATATTACTTTTCACCAAATTATATGTAGTAATGAGACAATAAATTTCGAAAATCTTAAACAACTTGTTTAAACAACAGTTTCTAATGCATCTTACTTATATTTTGTGTGAAATTCGCGTCATAGAATATTCATATCTATATTTTAATTGGACAATCATATAATAGGCACAATTAGGAGTAATTATGTTAATTTTCACGGATTTATATGTAGTATGCGGCCAACAATTTTCAAAAACTCAAACAACTTGTTTAAACAACTGCTTTTAATCCATCTTATTTATGTTTTGTGCAAAATTTGTGTCGTGCAATTTTCATATCAAAGTGTTAATTGGATAATCTTCTAATCAGTATAATTAGGAATAATTATATTAATTTTCACGAAATTATGTATAGTCATGAATAAAAAAATGTTAAAAATCTTAAACAACTTGTTTAAACAGCAGTTTCTAATATATCTTACTTATGTTTTATGAAAAATTAGTGTCGTAGGATATTCATATCGAATTGTTAATTGGAAAATGTTATAATATGCATAACTAGGAGTGATTATATTAATTTTCATGAAATTATGTGTACTTATGCGGCCAAATTTTTTGAAAAACACAAACAACTTGTTTAAGCAGCTGTTTTTAATGCATCCTACTTATGTCCTGTGCAAAATTAGTGTCGTAGAATGTTCATATCGAAGTGTTAATTGGCTAATATTTTAATAGGCATAATTAAGAGCAATTATATTAATTTTTATGAAATTATATGCAGTTATGAGGCCAAAAATGTTGAAAAACTTAACTTTTTTAAATAGCAGTTTATAATGCATCTTACTTATGTTTGGAGGGAAAATAGCGCCCTAAATTATTCATTTTGAAGTGTTAATTGAACAATCTTATAATAGGCATAATTAGGAGTAATTATATTAATTTGCACCATATTATGTGTAGTTATGCGGCTAAATATTTGCATAAAGCCAAACAACATGTTCAAACAACAGTTTTTAAAGCATCTTACTTATGTTTTGTGCAATACTAGCGCCGTAGAATATTCGTATCGAAGTTTTAATTGGAAAATTTTATAATAGGCATAATTAGGAGCAATTACATTAATTTTCACGAAATGAGATGTAGTTATTCGGCCAAAAATTATGAAAAACTGAAACAACTTGTTTAAACAGCAGTTTTTAATGCATATTACTCATGTTTTGCGCAAAATTAGCGTCATGGAATATTCATATCAAATTTTTAATTGGACAATCTTATAATAGGCGTAATCAGGAGTGATAATTTTAATTTGCATGAAATTATATGTAGTTGTACTGTCAAAATTTTTCATAAAGCCAAACAACTTGTTTAAACAGCATTTTTTAACGCATCGTATTTATGTTTTGTGCAAAATTAGCGTTATAGAATATTCATATCGAAGTTTTAAGCATACATATTTATAATAGGCGTAATTAGGAGATGTTAAATTAATTTCCACGAAATTATTTATAGTTATGAGGGCAAAAATGTTAAAAAAC
Organism: Schoenoplectus tabernaemontani; assembly: GCA_037127355.1. Taxonomy (NCBI): domain Eukaryota; kingdom Viridiplantae; phylum Streptophyta; class Magnoliopsida; order Poales; family Cyperaceae; genus Schoenoplectus; species Schoenoplectus tabernaemontani. Next base: position 21,588,807 of record CM073739.1, read on the forward strand.
TCAAATAACTTTTTTAAATAGCAGTTTCTAATGCAATCTAACTTATGTTTTGTGAAAAATTAGTATTGTAGAATATTCATATCAAAGTGTTGATTGAAAAATCTTATAAAGGACGTAATTTGGAGTGATTATATTAATTTATACGAAATTATGTGCAGTTATAAGGCCAAAAAATTTGGAAAGATCAAACAACTTTTTTAAACAGCAGTTTTTTAATGCATCTTACTTATGTTTTGTGAAAAAATAGTGTTGTAGAATATTCGTATCGAAGTTTTAATTGGAAAATCTTACAATAGGAATATCTAGGAGTAATTATATTAATTTATAAGAAATTATGTGTAGTTATGCGGCCAAAAATTTTGAAGAACTCAAATAACTTGTTCAAACAGCTGTTTTTAATGCATCTTACTTATGTTCTGTGTAAAATACGTGTCGTAGAATATTTATATCGATGTTTTAATTAGAATACCTTATAATAGTCATGCTTCGGAGTAATTATATTAATTTATAAGAAATTATGTGTAATTATGCGGCCATTTTTTTTACAAAACTCAAACAACTTGTTTAAACAGCTATTTTTAAAGCCTCCTACATATGTTTTGTGCAGAATTAGTGTTGTACAATGTTCATATTGAAGTGTTAATTAGATAATCTTTTAACAGGCATAATTAGGATTGATTATATTAATTTTCACTAAATTATGCGTAGTTATGGGGCCAAAAATGTTAAAATACTCACATAACTTTTTAAAATAGCTGTTTCTAATGCATCTTACTTATGTTTTGGGAGAAAATAGTGTCGTAGAAAATTCATATCGAAGTGTTAATTGAACAATCATATGATAGGCATAATTAGGAGTAATTATATCAATTTGCACGAAATTATGTGTAATTATGGGGCCAACAATTTAAGAAAAATCAAACAACTTGTTACAGCAGTTTTTAATGCATCATACTTATGTTTTGTGCCAAATTAGCGTCATAGAATATTCATATCGAAGTTTTAATTAGATGGTCTTATAATAGAAATAATTAGGAGTAATTAAATTAATTTACACGAAATTATATGTAGTTATGCGGCAAAATTTTTGAAAAGCTCAATCAACTAGTTTAAACAGAAGTTTTTTAATGCATCTTACTTATATTTTGTGCAAACTTAGTGTCGTAGAATATTCATATCGAAGTGTTAATTGGATAATCTTCTAATAGGCACAACGAGGAGTAATTATATTACTTTTCACCAAATTATATGTAGTAATGAGACAATAAATTTCGAAAATCTTAAACAACTTGTTTAAACAACAGTTTCTAATGCATCTTACTTATATTTTGTGTGAAATTCGCGTCATAGAATATTCATATCTATATTTTAATTGGACAATCATATAATAGGCACAATTAGGAGTAATTATGTTAATTTTCACGGATTATATATGTAGTATGCGGCCAACAATTTTCAAAAACTCAAACAACTTGTTTAAACAACTGCTTTTAATCCATCTTATTTATGTTTTGTGCAAAATTTGTGTCGTGCAATTTTCATATCAAAGTGTTAATTGGATAATCTTCTAATCAGTATAATTAGGAATAATTATATTAATTTTCACGAAATTATGTATAGTCATGAATAAAAAAATGTTAAAAATCTTAAACAACTTGTTTAAACAGCAGTTTCTAATATATCTTACTTATGTTTTATGAAAAATTAGTGTCGTAGGATATTCATATCGAATTGTTAATTGGAAAATGTTATAATATGCATAACTAGGAGTGATTATATTAATTTTCATGAAATTATGTGTACTTATGCGGCCAAATTTTTTGAAAAACACAAACAACTTGTTTAAGCAGCTGTTTTTAATGCATCCTACTTATGTCCTGTGCAAAATTAGTGTCGTAGAATGTTCATATCGAAGTGTTAATTGGCTAATATTTTAATAGGCATAATTAAGAGCAATTATATTAATTTTTATGAAATTATATGCAGTTATGAGGCCAAAAATGTTGAAAAACTTAACTTTTTTAAATAGCAGTTTATAATGCATCTTACTTATGTTTGGAGGGAAAATAGCGCCCTAAATTATTCATTTTGAAGTGTTAATTGAACAATCTTATAATAGGCATAATTAGGAGTAATTATATTAATTTGCACCATATTATGTGTAGTTATGCGGCTAAATATTTGCATAAAGCCAAACAACATGTTCAAACAACAGTTTTTAAAGCATCTTACTTATGTTTTGTGCAATACTAGCGCCGTAGAATATTCGTATCGAAGTTTTAATTGGAAAATTTTATAATAGGCATAATTAGGAGCAATTACATTAATTTTCACGAAATGAGATGTAGTTATTCGGCCAAAAATTATGAAAAACTGAAACAACTTGTTTAAACAGCAGTTTTTAATGCATATTACTCATGTTTTGCGCAAAATTAGCGTCATGGAATATTCATATCAAATTTTTAATTGGACAATCTTATAATAGGCGTAATCAGGAGTGATAATTTTAATTTGCATGAAATTATATGTAGTTGTACTGTCAAAATTTTTCATAAAGCCAAACAACTTGTTTAAACAGCATTTTTTAACGCATCGTATTTATGTTTTGTGCAAAATTAGCGTTATAGAATATTCATATCGAAGTTTTAAGCATACATATTTATAATAGGCGTAATTAGGAGATGTTAAATTAATTTCCACGAAATTATTTATAGTTATGAGGGCAAAAATGTTAAAAAACTCAAATAACTTTTTTAAATAGCAGTTTCTAATGCAATCTAACTTATGTTTTGTGAAAAATTAGTATTGTAGAATATTCATATCAAAGTGTTGATTGAAAAATCTTATAAAGGACGTAATTTGGAGTGATTATATTAATTTATACGAAATTATGTGCAGTTATAAGGCCAAAAAATTTGGAAAGATCAAACAACTTTTTTAAACAGCAGTTTTTTAATGCATCTTACTTATGTTTTGTGAAAAAATAGTGTTGTAGAATATTCGTATCGAAGTTTTAATTGGAAAATCTTACAATAGGAATATCTAGGAGTAATTATATTAATTTATAAGAAATTATGTGTAGTTATGCGGCCAAAAATTTTGAAGAACTCAAATAACTTGTTCAAACAGCTGTTTTTAATGCATCTTACTTATGTTCTGTGTAAAATACGTGTCGTAGAATATTTATATCGATGTTTTAATTAGAATACCTTATAATAGTCATGCTTCGGAGTAATTATATTAATTTATAAGAAATTATGTGTAATTATGCGGCCATTTTTTTTACAAAACTCAAACAACTTGTTTAAACAGCTATTTTTAAAGCCTCCTACATATGTTTTGTGCAGAATTAGTGTTGTACAATGTTCATATTGAAGTGTTAATTAGATAATCTTTTAACAGGCATAATTAGGATTGATTATATTAATTTTCACTAAATTATGCGTAGTTATGGGGCCAAAAATGTTAAAATACTCACATAACTTTTTAAAATAGCTGTTTCTAATGCATCTTACTTATGTTTTGGGAGAAAATAGTGTCGTAGAAAATTCATATCGAAGTGTTAATTGAACAATCATATGATAGGCATAATTAGGAGTAATTATATCAATTTGCACGAAATTATGTGTAATTATGGGGCCAACAATTTAAGAAAAATCAAACAACTTGTTACAGCAGTTTTTAATGCATCATACTTATGTTTTGTGCCAAATTAGCGTCATAGAATATTCATATCGAAGTTTTAATTAGATGGTCTTATAATAGAAATAATTAGGAGTAATTAAATTAATTTACACGAAATTATATGTAGTTATGCGGCAAAATTTTTGAAAAGCTCAATCAACTAGTTTAAACAGAAGTTTTTTAATGCATCTTACTTATATTTTGTGCAAACTTAGTGTCGTAGAATATTCATATCGAAGTGTTAATTGGATAATCTTCTAATAGGCACAACGAGGAGTAATTATATTACTTTTCACCAAATTATATGTAGTAATGAGACAATAAATTTCGAAAATCTTAAACAACTTGTTTAAACAACAGTTTCTAATGCATCTTACTTATATTTTGTGTGAAATTCGCGTCATAGAATATTCATATCTATATTTTAATTGGACAATCATATAATAGGCACAATTAGGAGTAATTATGTTAATTTTCACGGATTTATATGTAGTATGCGGCCAACAATTTTCAAAAACTCAAACAACTTGTTTAAACAACTGCTTTTAATCCATCTTATTTATGTTTTGTGCAAAATTTGTGTCGTGCAATTTTCATATCAAAGTGTTAATTGGATAATCTTCTAATCAGTATAATTAGGAATAATTATATTAATTTTCACGAAATTATGTATAGTCATGAATAAAAAAATGTTAAAAATCTTAAACAACTTGTTTAAACAGCAGTTTCTAATATATCTTACTTTGTTTTATGAAAAATTAGTGTCGTAGGATATTCATATCGAATTGTTAATTGGAAAATGTTATAATATGCATAACTAGGAGTGATTATATTAATTTTCATGAAATTATGTGTACTTATGCGGCCAAATTTTTTGAAAAACACAAACAACTTGTTTAAGCAGCTGTTTTTAATGCATCCTACTTATGTCCTGTGCAAAATTAGTGTCGTAGAATGTTCATATCGAAGTGTTAATTGGCTAATATTTTAATAGGCATAATTAAGAGCAATTATATTAATTTTTATGAAATTATATGCAGTTATGAGGCCAAAAATGTTGAAAAACTTAACTTTTTTAAATAGCAGTTTATAATGCATCTTACTTATGTTTGGAGGGAAAATAGCGCCCTAAATTATTCATTTTGAAGTGTTAATTGAACAATCTTATAATAGGCATAATTAGGAGTAATTATATTAATTTGCACCATATTATGTGTAGTTATGCGGCTAAATATTTGCATAAAGCCAAACAACATGTTCAAACAACAGTTTTTAAAGCATCTTACTTATGTTTTGTGCAATACTAGCGCCGTAGAATATTCGTATCGAAGTTTTAATTGGAAAATTTTATAATAGGCATAATTAGGAGCAATTACATTAATTTTCACGAAATGAGATGTAGTTATTCGGCCAAAAATTATGAAAAACTGAAACAACTTGTTTAAACAGCAGTTTTTAATGCATATTACTCATGTTTTGCGCAAAATTAGCGTCATGGAATATTCATATCAAATTTTTAATTGGACAATCTTATAATAGGCGTAATCAGGAGTGATAATTTTAATTTGCATGAAATTATATGTAGTTGTACTGTCAAAATTTTTCATAAAGCCAAACAACTTGTTTAAACAGCATTTTTTAACGCATCGTATTTATGTTTTGTGCAAAATTAGCGTTATAGAATATTCATATCGAAGTTTTAAGCATACATATTTATAATAGGCGTAATTAGGAGATGTTAAATTAATTTCCACGAAATTATTTATAGTTATGAGGGCAAAAATGTTAAAAAACTCAAATAACTTTTTTAAATAGCAGTTTCTAATGCAATCTAACTTATGTTTTGTGAAAAATTAGTATTGTAGAATATTCATATCAAAGTGTTGATTGAAAAATCTTATAAAGGACGTAATTTGGAGTGATTATATTAATTTATACGAAATTATGTGCAGTTATAAGGCCAAAAAATTTGGAAAGATCAAACAACTTTTTTAAACAGCAGTTTTTTAATGCATCTTACTTATGTTTTGTGAAAAAATAGTGTTGTAGAATATTCATATCGAAGTTTTAATTGGAAAATCTTACAATAGGAATATCTAGGAGTAATTATATTAATTTATAAGAAATTATGTGTAGTTATGCGGCCAAAAATTTTGAAGAACTCAAATAACTTGTTCAAACAGCTGTTTTTAATGCATCTTACTTATGTTCTGTGTAAAATACGTGTCGTAGAATATTTATATCGATGTTTTAATTAGAATACCTTATAATAGTCATGCTTCGGAGTAATTATATTAATTTATAAGAAATTATGTGTAATTATGCGGCCATTTTTTTTACAAAACTCAAACAACTTGTTTAAACAGCTATTTTTAAAGCCTCCTACATATGTTTTGTGCAGAATTAGTGTTGTACAATGTTCATATTGAAGTGTTAATTAGATAATCTTTTAACAGGCATAATTAGGATTGATTATATTAATTTTCACTAAATTATGCGTAGTTATGGGGCCAAAAATGTTAAAATACTCACATAACTTTTTAAAATAGCTGTTTCTAATGCATCTTACTTATGTTTTGGGAGAAAATAGTGTCGTAGAAAATTCATATCGAAGTGTTAATTGAACAATCATATGATAGGCATAATTAGGAGTAATTATATCAATTTGCACGAAATTATGTGTAATTATGGGGCCAACAATTTAAGAAAAATCAAACAACTTGTTACAGCAGTTTTTAATGCATCATACTTATGTTTTGTGCCAAATTAGCGTCATAGAATATTCATATCGAAGTTTTAATTAGATGGTCTTATAATAGAAATAATTAGGAGTAATTAAATTAATTTACACGAAATTATATGTAGTTATGCGGCAAAATTTTTGAAAAGCTCAATCAACTAGTTTAAACAGAAGTTTTTTAATGCATCTTACTTATATTTTGTGCAAACTTAGTGTCGTAGAATATTCATATCGAAGTGTTAATTGGATAATCTTCTAATAGGCACAACGAGGAGTAATTATATTACTTTTCACCAAATTATATGTAGTAATGAGACAATAAATTTCGAAAATCTTAAACAACTTGTTTAAACAACAGTTTCTAATGCATCTTACTTATATTTTGTGTGAAATTCGCGTCATAGAATATTCATATCTATATTTTAATTGGACAATCATATAATAGGCACAATTAGGAGTAATTATGTTAATTTTCACGGATTTATATGTAGTATGCGGCCAACAATTTTCAAAAACTCAAACAACTTGTTTAAACAACTGCTTTTAATCCATCTTATTTATGTTTTGTGCAAAATTTGTGTCGTGCAATTTTCATATCAAAGTGTTAATTGGATAATCTTCTAATCAGTATAATTAGGAATAATTATATTAATTTTCACGAAATTATGTATAGTCATGAATAAAAAAATGTTAAAAATCTTAAACAACTTGTTTAAACAGCAGTTTCTAATATATCTTACTTATGTTTTATGAAAAATTAGTGTCGTAGGATATTCATATCGAATTGTTAATTGGAAAATGTTATAATATGCATAACTAGGAGTGATTATATTAATTTTCATGAAATTATGTGTACTTATGCGGCCAAATTTTTTGAAAAACACAAACAACTTGTTTAAGCAGCTGTTTTTAATGCATCCTACTTATGTCCTGTGCAAAATTAGTGTCGTAGAATGTTCATATCGAAGTGTTAATTGGCTAATATTTTAATAGGCATAATTAAGAGCAATTATATTAATTTTTATGAAATTATATGCAGTTATGAGGCCAAAAATGTTGAAAAACTTAACTTTTTTAAATAGCAGTTTATAATGCATCTTACTTATGTTTGGAGGGAAAATAGCGCCCTAAATTATTCATTTTGAAGTGTTAATTGAACAATCTTATAATAGGCATAATTAGGAGTAATTATATTAATTTGCACCATATTATGTGTAGTTATGCGGCTAAATATTTGCATAAAGCCAAACAACATGTTCAAACAACAGTTTTTAAAGCATCTTACTTATGTTTTGTGCAATACTAGCGCCGTAGAATATTCGTATCGAAGTTTTAATTGGAAAATTTTATAATAGGCATAATTAGGAGCAATTACATTAATTTTCACGAAATGAGATGTAGTTATTCGGCCAAAAATTATGAAAAACTGAAACAACTTGTTTAAACAGCAGTTTTTAATGCATATTACTCATGTTTTGCGCAAAATTAGCGTCATGGAATATTCATATCAAATTTTTAATTGGACAATCTTATAATAGGCGTAATCAGGAGTGATAATTTTAATTTGCATGAAATTATATGTAGTTGTACTGTCAAAATTTTTCATAAAGCCAAACAACTTGTTTAAACAGCATTTTTTAACGCATCGTATTTATGTTTTGTGCAAAATTAGCGTTATAGAATATTCATATCGAAGTTTTAAGCATACATATTTATAATAGGCGTAATTAGGAGATGTTAAATTAATTTCCACGAAATTATTTATAGTTATGAGGGCAAAAATGTTAAAAAACTCAAATAACTTTTTTAAATAGCAGTTTCTAATGCAATCTAACTTATGTTTTGTGAAAAATTAGTATTGTAGAATATTCATATCAAAGTGTTGATTGAAAAATCTTATAAAGGACGTAATTTGGAGTGATTATATTAATTTATACGAAATTATGTGCAGTTATAAGGCCAAAAAATTTGGAAAGATCAAACAACTTTTTTAAACAGCAGTTTTTTAATGCATCTTACTTATGTTTTGTGAAAAATAGTGTTGTAGAATATTCGTATCGAAGTTTTAATTGGAAAATCTTACAATAGGAATATCTAGGAGTAATTATATTAATTTATAAGAAATTATGTGTAGTTATGCGGCCAAAAATTTTGAAGAACTCAAATAACTTGTTCAAACAGCTGTTTTTAATGCATCTTACTTATGTTCTGTGTAAAATACGTGTCGTAGAATATTTATATCGATGTTTTAATTAGAATACCTTATAATAGTCATGCTTCGGAGTAATTATATTAATTTATAAGAAATTATGTGTAATTATGCGGCCATTTTTTTACAAAACTCAAACAACTTGTTTAAACAGCTATTTTTAAAGCCTCCTACATATGTTTTGTGCAGAATTAGTGTTGTACAATGTTCATATTGAAGTGTTAATTAGATAATCTTTTAACAGGCATAATTAGGATTGATTATATTAATTTTCACTAAATTATGCGTAGTTATGGGGCCAAAAATGTTAAAATACTCACATAACTTTTTAAAATAGCTGTTTCTAATGCATCTTACTTATGTTTTGGGAGAAAATAGTGTCGTAGAAAATTCATATCGAAGTGTTAATTGAACAATCATATGATAGGCATAATTAGGAGTAATTATATCAATTTGCACGAAATTATGTGTAATTATGGGGCCAACAATTTAAGAAAAATCAAACAACTTGTTACAGCAGTTTTTAATGCATCATACTTATGTTTTGTGCCAAATTAGCGTCATAGAATATTCATATCGAAGTTTTAATTAGATGGTCTTATAATAGAAATAATTAGGAGTAATTAAATTAATTTACACGAAATTATATGTAGTTATGCGGCAAAATTTTTGAAAAGCTCAATCAACTAGTTTAAACAGAAGTTTTTTAATGCATCTTACTTATATTTTGTGCAAACTTAGTGTCGTAGAATATTCATATCGAAGTGTTAATTGGATAATCTTCTAATAGGCACAACGAGGAGTAATTATATTACTTTTCACCAAATTATATGTAGTAATGAGACAATAAATTTCGAAAATCTTAAACAACTTGTTTAAACAACAGTTTCTAATGCATCTTACTTATATTTTGTGTGAAATTCGCGTCATAGAATATTCATATCTATATTTTAATTGGACAATCATATAATAGGCACAATTAGGAGTAATTATGTTAATTTTCACGGATTTATATGTAGTATGCGGCCAACAATTTTCAAAAACTCAAACAACTTGTTTAAACAACTGCTTTTAATCCATCTTATTTATGTTTTGTGCAAAATTTGTGTCGTGCAATTTTCATATCAAAGTGTTAATTGGATAATCTTCTAATCAGTATAATTAGGAATAATTATATTAATTTTCACGAAATTATGTATAGTCATGAATAAAAAAATGTTAAAAATCTTAAACAACTTGTTTAAACAGCAGTTTCTAATATATCTTACTTATGTTTTATGAAAAATTAGTGTCGTAGGATATTCATATCGAATTGTTAATTGGAAAATGTTATAATATGCATAACTAGGAGTGATTATATTAATTTTCATGAAATTATGTGTACTTATGCGGCCAAATTTTTGAAAAACACAAACAACTTGTTTAAGCAGCTGTTTTTAATGCATCCTACTTATGTCCTGTGCAAAATTAGTGTCGTAGAATGTTCATATCGAAGTGTTAATTGGCTAATATTTTAATAGGCATAATTAAGAGCAATTATATTAATTTTTATGAAATTATATGCAGTTATGAGGCCAAAAATGTTGAAAAACTTAACTTTTTTAAATAGCAGTTTATAATGCATCTTACTTATGTTTGGAGGGAAAATAGCGCCCTAAATTATTCATTTTGAAGTGTTAATTGAACAATCTTATAATAGGCATAATTAGGAGTAATTATATTAATTTGCACCATATTATGTGTAGTTATGCGGCTAAATATTTGCATAAAGCCAAACAACATGTTCAAACAACAGTTTTTAAAGCATCTTACTTATGTTTTGTGCAATACTAGCGCCGTAGAATATTCGTATCGAAGTTTTAATTGGAAAATTTTATAATAGGCATAATTAGGAGCAATTACATTAATTTTCACGAAATGAGATGTAGTTATTCGGCCAAAAATTATGAAAAACTGAAACAACTTGTTTAAACAGCAGTTTTTAATGCATATTACTCATGTTTTGCGCAAAATTAGCATCATGGAATATTCATATCAAATTTTTAATTGGACAATCTTATAATAGGCGTAATCAGGAGTGATAATTTTAATTTGCATGAAATTATGTGTAGTTGTACTGTCAAAAATTTTCATAAAGCCAAACAACTTGTTTAAACAGCATTTTTTAACGCATCATATTTATGTTTTGTGCAAAATTAGCGTTATAGAATATACATATCGAAGTTTTAAGCATACATATTTATAATAAGCGTAATTAGGAGATGTTAAATTAATTTCCACGAAATTATTTATAGTTATGAGGGCAAAAATGTTAAAAAACTCAAATAACTTTTTTAAATAGCAGTTTCTAATGCAATCTAACTTATGTTTTGTGAAAAATTAGTATTGTAGAATATTCATATCAAAGTGTTGATTGAAAAATCTTATAAAGGACGTAATTTGGAGTGATTATATTAATTTATACGAAATTATGTGCAGTTATAAGGCCAAAAAATTTGGAAAGATCAAACAACTTTTTTAAACAGCAGTTTTTTAATGCATCTTACTTATGTTTTGTGAAAAAATAGTGTTGTAGAATATTCGTATCGAAGTTTTAATTGGAAAATCTTACAATAGGAATATCTAGGAGTAATTATATTAATTTATAAGAAATTATGTGTAGTTATGCGGCCAAAAATTTTGAAGAACTCAAATAACTTGTTCAAACAGCTGTTTTTAATGCATCTTACTTATGTTCTGTGTAAAATACGTGTCGTAGAATATTTATATCGATGTTTTAATTAGAATACCTTATAATAGTCATGCTTCGGAGTAATTATATTAATTTATAAGAAATTATGTGTAATTATGCGGCCAATTTTTTTACAAAACTCAAACAACTTATTTAAACAGCTATTTTTAAAGCCTCCTACATATGTTTTGTGCAGAATTAGTGTTGTACAATGTTCATATTGAAGTGTTAATTAGATAATCTTTTAACAGGCATAATTAGGATTGATTATATTAATTTTCACTAAATTATGCGTAGTTATGGGGCCAAAAATGTTAAAATACTCACATAACTTTTTAAAATAGCTGTTTCTAATGCATCTTACTTATGTTTTGGGAGAAAATAGTGTCGTAGAAAATTCATATCGAAGTGTTAATTGAACAATCATATGATAGGCATAATTAGGAGTAATTATATCAATTTGCACGAAATTATGTGTAATTATGGGGCCAACAATTTAAGAAAAATCAAACAACTTGTTACAGCAGTTTTTAATGCATCATACTTATGTTTTGTGCCAAATTAGCGTCATAGAATATTCATATCGAAGTTTTAATTAGATGGTCTTATAATAGAAATAATTAGGAGTAATTAAATTAATTTACACGAAATTATATGTAGTTATGCGGCAAAATTTTTGAAAAGCTCAATCAACTAGTTTAAACAGAAGTTTTTTAATGCATCTTACTTATATTTTGTGCAAACTTAGTGTCGTAGAATATTCATATCGAAGTGTTAATTGGATAATCTTCTAATAGGCACAACGAGGAGTAATTATATTACTTTTCACCAAATTATATGTAGTAATGAGACAATAAATTTCGAAAATCTTAAACAACTTGTTTAAACAACAGTTTCTAATGCATCTTACTTATATTTTGTGTGAAATTCGCGTCATAGAATATTCATATCTATATTTTAATTGGACAATCATATAATAGGCACAATTAGGAGTAATTATGTTAATTTTCACGGATTTATATGTAGTATGCGGCCAACAATTTTCAAAAACTCAAACAACTTGTTTAAACAACTGCTTTTAATCCATCTTATTTATGTTTTGTGCAAAATTTGTGTCGTGCAATTTTCATATCAAAGTGTTAATTGGATAATCTTCTAATCAGTATAATTAGGAATAATTATATTAATTTTCACGAAATTATGTATAGTCATGAATAAAAAAATGTTAAAAATCTTAAACAACTTGTTTAAACAGCAGTTTCTAATATATCTTACTTATGTTTTATGAAAAATTAGTGTCGTAGGATATTCATATCGAATTGTTAATTGGAAAATGTTATAATATGCATAACTAGGAGTGATTATATTAATTTTCATGAAATTATGTGTACTTATGCGGCCAAATTTTTTGAAAAACACAAACAACTTGTTTAAGCAGCTGTTTTTAATGCATCCTACTTATGTCCTGTGCAAAATTAGTGTCGTAGAATGTTCATATCGAAGTGTTAATTGGCTAATATTTTAATAGGCATAATTAAGAGCAATTATATTAATTTTTATGAAATTATATGCAGTTATGAGGCCAAAAATGTTGAAAAACTTAACTTTTTTAAATAGCAGTTTATAATGCATCTTACTTATGTTTGGAGGAAAATAGCGCCCTAAATTATTCATTTTGAAGTGTTAATTGAACAATCTTATAATAGGCATAATTAGGAGTAATTATATTAATTTGCACCATATTATGTGTAGTTATGCGGCTAAATATTTGCATAAAGCCAAACAACATGTTCAAACAACAGTTTTTAAAGCATCTTACTTATGTTTTGTGCAATACTAGCGCCGTAGAATATTCGTATCGAAGTTTTAATTGGAAAATTTTATAATAGGCATAATTAGGAGCAATTACATTAATTTTCACGAAATGAGATGTAGTTATTCGGCCAAAAATTATGAAAAACTGAAACAACTTGTTTAAACAGCAGTTTTTAATGCATATTACTCATGTTTTGCGCAAAATTAGCGTCATGGAATATTCATATCAAATTTTTAATTGGACAATCTTATAATAGGCGTAATCAGGAGTGATAATTTTAATTTGCATGAAATTATATGTAGTTGTACTGTCAAAATTTTTCATAAAGCCAAACAACTTGTTTAAACAGCATTTTTTAACGCATCGTATTTATGTTTTGTGCAAAATTAGCGTTATAGAATATTCATATCGAAGTTTTAAGCATACATATTTATAATAGGCGTAATTAGGAGATGTTAAATTAATTTCCACGAAATTATTTATAGTTATGAGGGCAAAAATGTTAAAAAACTCAAATAACTTTTTTAAATAGCAGTTTCTAATGCAATCTAACTTATGTTTTGTGAAAAATTAGTATTGTAGAATATTCATATCAAAGTGTTGATTGAAAAATCTTATAAAGGACGTAATTTGGAGTGATTATATTAATTTATACGAAATTATGTGCAGTTATAAGGCCAAAAAATTTGGAAAGATCAAACAACTTTTTTAAACGGCAGTTTTTTAATGCATCTTACTTATGTTTTGTGAAAAATAGTGTTGTAGAATATTCGTATCGAAGTTTTAATTGGAAAATCTTACAATAGGAATATCTAGGAGTAATTATATTAATTTATAAGAAATTATGTGTAGTTATGCGGCCAAAAATTTTGAAGAACTCAAATAACTTGTTCAAACATTTGTTTTTAATGCATCTTACTTATGTTCTGTGTAAAATACGTGTCGTAGAATATTTATATCGATGTTTTAATTAGAATACCTTATAATAGTCATGCTTCGGAGTAATTATATTAATTTATAAGAAATTATGTGTAATTATGCGGCCATTTTTTACAAAACTCAAACAACTTGTTTAAACAGCTATTTTTAAAGCCTCCTACATATGTTTTGTGCAGAATTAGTGTTGTACAATGTTCATATTGAAGTGTTAATTAGATAATCTTTTAACAGGCATAATTAGGATTGATTATATTAATTTTCACTAAATTATGCGTAGTTATGGGGCCAAAAATGTTAAAATACTCACATAACTTTTTAAAATAGCTGTTTCTAATGCATCTTACTTATGTTTTGGGAGAAAATAGTGTCGTAGAAAATTCATATCGAAGTGTTAATTGAACAATCATATGATAGGCATAATTAGGAGTAATTATATCAATTTGCACGAAATTATGTGTAATTATGGGGCCAACAATTTAAGAAAAATCAAACAACTTGTTACAGCAGTTTTTAATGCATCATACTTATGTTTTGTGCCAAATTAGCGTCATAGAATATTCATATCGAAGTTTTAATTAGATGGTCTTATAATAGAAATAATTAGGAGTAATTAAATTAATTTACACGAAATTATATGTAGTTATGCGGCAAAATTTTTGAAAAGCTCAATCAACTAGTTTTTTTTGAAAAGCTCAATCAACTAGTTTAAACAGAAGTTTTTTAATGCATCTTACTTATATTTTGTGCAAACTTAGTGTCGTAGAATATTCATATCGAAGTGTTAATTGGATAATCTTCTAATAGGCACAACGAAGAGTAATTATATTACTTTTCACCAAATTATATGTAGTAATGAGACAATAAATTTCGAAAATCTTAAACAACTTGTTTAAACAACAGTTTCTAATGCATCTTACTTATATTTTGTGTGAAATTCGCGTCATAGAATATTCATATCTATATTTTAATTGGACAATCATATAATAGGCACAATTAGGAGTAATTATGTTAATTTTCACGGATTTATATGTAGTATGCGGCCAACAATTTTCAAAAACTCAAACAACTTGTTTAAACAACTGCTTTTAATCCATCTTATTTATGTTTTGTGCAAAATTTGTGTCGTGCAATTTTCATATCAAAGTGTTAATTGGATAATCTTCTAATCAGTATAATTAGGAATAATTATATTAATTTTCACGAAATTATGTATAGTCATGAATAAAAAAATGTTAAAAATCTTAAACAACTTGTTTAAACAAGCAGTTTCTAATATATCTTACTTATGTTTTATGAAAAATTAGTGTCGAGGATATTCATATCGAATTGTTAATTGGAAAATATTATAATATGCATAACTAGGAGTGATTATATTAATTTTCATGAAATTATGTGTACTTATGCGGCCAAATTTTTTGAAAAACACAAACAACTTGTTTAAGCGGTAAATTTGTTTTTAATGCATCCTACTTATGTCTGTGCAAAATTAGTGTCGTAGAATGTTCATATCGAAGTGTTAATTGGCTAATATTTTAATAGGCATAATTAAGAGCAATTATATTAATTTTTATGAAATTATATGCAGTTATGAGGCCAAAAATGTTGAAAAACTTAACTTTTTTAAATAGCAGTTTATAATGCATCTTACTTATGTTTGGAGGAAAATAGCGCCCTAAATTATTCATTTTGAAGTGTTAATTGAACAATCTTATAATAGGCATAATTAGGAGTAATTATATTAATTTGCACCATATTATGTGTAGTTATGCGGCTAAATATTTGCATAAAGCCAAACAACATGTTCAAACAACAGTTTTTAAAGCATCTTACTTATGTTTTGTGCAATACTAGCGCCGTTGAATATTCGTATCGAAGTTTTAATTGGAAAATTTTATAATAGGCATAATTAGGAGCAATTACATTAATTTTCACGAAATGAGATGTAGTTATTCGGCCAAAAATTATGAAAAACTGAAACAACTTGTTTAAACAGCAGTTTTTAATGCATATTACTTATGTTTTGCGTAAAATTAGTGTCATGGAATATTCATATCAAATTTTTAATTGGACAATCTTATAATAGGCGTAATCGGGAGTGATAATTTTAATTTGCATGAAATTATATGTAGTTGTCTTGTCAAAATTTTCATAAAGCCAAACAACTTGTTTAAACAAAGCATTTTTTAACGCATCGTATTTATGTTTTGTGCAAAATTAGCGTTATAGAATATTCATATCGAAGTTTTAAGCATACATATTTATAATAGGCGTAATTAGGAGATGTTAAATTAATTTCCACGAAATTATTTATAGTTATGAGGGCAAAAATGTTAAAAACTCAAATAACTTTTTTAAATAGTTTCTAATGCAATCTAACTTATGTTTTGTGAAAAATTAGTATTGTAGAATATTCATATCAAAGTGTTGATTGAAAAATCTTATAAAGGACGTAATTTGGAGTGATTATATTAATTTATACGAAATTATGTAGTTATAAGGCCAAAAAATTTGGAAAGATCAAACAACAAGCTTTTTAATGCATCTTACTTATGTTTTGTGAAAAAATAGTGTTGTAGATTATTCGTATCGAAGTTTTAATTGGAAAATCTTACAATAGGAATATCTAGGAGTAATTATATTAATTTATAAGAAATTATGTGTAGTTATCAAAAATTTTGAAGAACTCAAATAACTTGTTCAAACAATTTGTTTTTAATGCATCTTACTTATGTTCGTGTAAAATACGTGTCGTAGAATATTTATATCGATGTTTTAATTAGAATACCTTATAATAGTCATGCTTCGGAGTAATTATATTAATTTATAAGAAATTATGTGTAATTATGCGGCCAATTTTTTTACAAAACTCAAACAACTTGTTTAAACAATTATTTTTAAAGTCTCCTACTTATGTTTTGTGCAGAATTAGTGTTGTACAATGTTCATATTGAAGTGTTAATTAGATAATCTTTTAGCAGGCATCATTAGGATTGATTATATTAATTTTCACTAAATTATGCGTAGTTATGGGGCCAAAAAATGTTGAAAATACACACATAACTTTTTAAAATAGCTGTTTTTAATGCATCTTACTAATGTTTTGGGAGAAAATAGTGTCGTAGAAAATTCATATCGTAGTGTTAATTGAATAATCTTATGATAGACATAATTAGGAGTAATTATCAATTTGCGTGTAATTATGGGGCCAACAATTTAAGAAAAATCAAATAACTTGTTACAACACTTTTTAATGCATCATACTTATGTTTTGTGCCAAATTAGCGTCATAGAATATTCATATCGAAGATTTAATTAGATGGTCTTATGATAGGAATAATTAGGAGTAATTAAATAAATTTACATGAAATTATATGTAGTTATGCGGCAAAAATTTTGAAAAGCTCAATCAACTAGTTTAAACAAAAGTTTTTTAATGCATCTTACTTATATTTTGTACAAACTTAGTGTCGTAGAATATTCATATCGAAGTGTTAATTGGATAATCTTATAATAGGCACAACTAGGAGTAATTATATTACTTTTCACCAAATTATATGTAGTTATGAGATAATAAATTTTGAAAATATTAAACAACTTGTTTAAACAACAGTTTGAAATATACTTTATTTATGTTTTATGAAAAATTACTCTTATAGGATATTTATATTTTAGTGTTAATTGGACAATCTTATAATAGACATAATTAGGAGTAATTATATTAATTTGTGCGAAATTATGTGAAGTTATGCAGCCAAAATTTTTAAAAAACTCAAATTACTTGTTTAAACCGCTATTTTTAATGCATCTTACTTATTTTCTTTTGCAAAATTAATGTCGTAGAATGTTCATATCGGAGTTTTAATTGGATATTCTTCTAATAGGCATAATTAAGAGTAATTATATTAATTTTCATGAAATTATGTATGTCATTATGAGGCAATAAATGTTAAAAATCTTAAACAACTTGTTTAAACAGCAATTTCTAATGTATCTTACTTATGTCTTATGAAAAAATAGTGTCGTGTGATATTCATATCGGAGTGTTAATTTGACAATCTTATAGTAGACATAGTTAGAAGCAATTTCTAATGCATCTTACTTATTTTTGTAAGAGAATACTACTACTACAGCTCGAAAGCAACGTACAAATGTCCTGCCACAAATTGTAAAATCTTTAATTAGATTTCAAACTAGAATCTACGAGAAGAAGAATCTGGTTCGGACTTCGGCCCCGATTTCTTAAAACGGATTCTCCATTTTTGTAAGTTTGCAACGAGAACATAAGAAACAAGCTTCTCCTTGGCAGCGTCTACCTGTCTGATGGGACACGCTTTCAGACGAACATTAATTAACAATTGATTTTAAGTTCCTTTAAAAAGTGTTTGTTGATTGAATAAATATTAAAAAGGTTTCATTAGACTAGATAACCATTAATTGAAAAGCTTCTACCGTATAAGCCCCAGTAAGAACCCCACTGGCCGCTGGCCCCTGGCCCTGATTTTTTTTTTTTGTCTTATTTTGAAGCTTGGGATCTCACTGATTCCCGCCCATAAAAGCAAACAAATAAAGGGCATATAAAAATAAAAGTAAAAGAAACGAAAAAATAAACAGATTTTTTTATTTTAGTAAATAAATAAATAAATATATAGAAATGGTAAGATTATCTCGAAAATTAGCTCATATAGCCTGGACCGAGTTTGAAACTCGGCCCCAGCTTTTTTATTTTTTATTTTTTTATTACGTTTTTATGTGTTATATTAAAAATAAAATATAACAGTCAATATATTGATCTAAAATATTACAACAAAAATTAAAATGTAATTGTTCTGATAAATATAACAAAAAAAACATAAACACACCGATAATCTAAATCATGCTCTGTTGGAACGAGCTCGACCTCGAGTTGGCAGCCTGTTGATACGATCCTCCATTTCATCCATAACCATTGGAATGTGTATCTTCTTTCTCCTTCCTTTATTGATTTTTGTTGGATCTGGCCTAATGATCGGACCGTTGTACATTAGCCAATCTTGTTTATTGCCATAACTACGTCGATGACCAGACCATGTGTTAATGTAGTACTGGATGGTATAATATGGACTAACGTACCGAGTGTAATTCAGCATTCGAATGAACAATCAACAAGTTGTCGCATGGGATGCCGGTCAATTGCGGTTTCTGACACCAACAATTACCAATTTTCGTCATCACTAATTCAACCTCATATTTCATTTCACCCCTTCATCCCTATTATTTCAAATAGAAATTATAAATTATTGCTTAAATTTTGAAGTTGAATAAAAAATTATATAAGTATCGAATATTACCGTCTCGATAAGTCCATTTATGTTGTAAACATCGTAGTTGTTAATACCCCAATCCAGTGGTATGACATCATAAGTTCTCACCTTATCACCGCGATGCTTTATCAGTTCGGTGACCTTTTGGGAGAACACCAGACCTTGGGCTTCCCAAGCTGTTGCAATTTCTCGACGCTTATAGAACCACTCAACACATTTGTGCCACGTATTCTCGAAGATAGCACATATCGGAAGTTGTCTAGCGATCATGAACACGTTATTCAGTGATTCTGAACCGTTGCTTGTCATTATTCCCCACCGATTAATACAAGGACCAAATGCCCATGCAACACGATCGAAAATTTCAACACCGAATTTTGTTGAGGGTGTTATCTCTATGATGTATTTTGTGTCATATATGGAATTTTGTATGGCTGCTAGCAGAGACGGAAGTATTTCGTATGACCTCTCCCAACTACCAAATATGTCTGCAATTGTTAGTTCTCTTTCTCTCCATAATTTATTATAATTCTGTTGTACTATGGGGAACTTTTGTTTAACCAAACTTTAACTATCATTTCTAAGTTATCTCTTAACCGGTTCTTAACAATATCTGCTATCATTTTGGAAGTCATCTGACCGTGCTCCGCCCTAGTAGCACTGCCAAAATAAGAATGCTCGAGTGGATTTGTTCTGATCTCCAAAATATCCGTTATATTGGGTGTGACATACATCCTCCATGGACAGTTAGAATCTTTACATTTCATCACTAATTTTGATTTGCTGTTATTTATTACCTCCAAATCTATATTCCGTTGAACATGAAAATTAGCAGTTTTCACTTTCAACTCTGATTTGGTACTGAACTACTGACCGACACCAAATTGTTCATCAATTCTAGATGATTTGCGAAAATAAGGCTCGTCTGCATACGACATTGGCGTATTATCAGCAAATTATGCACACGAGTGCTTCATTCCCCGATTGATAAAAGAAATAGACATTTGCCACTCTTTTACTATTTCTTCGACATCTACCGCATCATCAATTTCATTCATATTTATATATGTTGCATCTTGAATGTCATCCTTCTCGACATCTAGGTGCCACTCTTCCTCTTCGTCATCCTCATCCACATCCATATCCACATTTTGTACTGGAATACGAGATGCTAGCTGCTCCCGAGCTCGGGAGTGGGTTCTTTCCTCAGCCATTATTGGATTACTACTTCTAGGAATACTGGTCGGATCATAGTTATCAGAATTGGATATTGGTTCAGATATAACTACTAGCTCCAGTGTTTTATACCCGGGTAATTGGTACGGAGCTGTTGTTTTTATTATTCCCCAAATTTCATCAGAAACAACCCCAAATAAGTTATAAAAAACCACCTGAACCTGTTGGTGCAGTGTTGATCCGTGCTCTAATACTAATGTTGAATTGGCTAGGGAGCAGCTCCAAACCAGCATGAATCTGTCTCTTCAAGTCATGAAGATTGATTGTCTCGTCGGTAGAAAATGTGCACGCGACATGAATATCGTAACCCGTGCCGGCTGATCAGCAACATTTTCGTCTCTACAGTATAAACGATAAACCCAACTGTTAGTGTATTTTAATTTTACAGCAAAAATTAATAATCGAAATAGAAAAAAATTACAATGTTGATGAGACGAGAGTGGTGAATACGGATCGACTTTGGGTCTGTCGAAAAATAAATTTTCAGTTAGAAGCTCTTGCAACAGTAACAATGACGATTTTGAAGAAATGGTTGGCTGAAGGAAGATGAAAGAGAAAGGTGCTGGGTGTGCTATATAATAGCAGAATGCTGGGACAGAGTTTAAAACTCGGTCCCAGATGTCTGGACCGAGTTTTAAACTTGGTCCAATCACCTATAATTTTCAAATACACACAAACGTTGCAATTTTTAAATGCTCCCTGAGTTTAATTTTTGTTGTAATATTTTAGATCAATCTACTGACTGTTGTATTTTGTTTTTAATATAACACACACAGACGTTAAAAAAAAAAACTTGGGACCGAGTTTGAAACTCGGTCCAGACTATATTGGCTAATTTTCGGGATAATCTTACCATTTCCATTTATTTATTTATTTTATTTACTAAAATAAAAAAAATCTGGAAAAAAAACATCCAAAGTCTAAATGTACAGCTGTGGGGCCCACATCTGAACTTTGATCTCTGAGGACTTTACACGCTGGCCTGGAGACCTCGCATGGACCAATTGTGTTTCAGAGTGTAGACTGAGTCGTCATTTTCTCCGTCTCTGTAGAAAAAAAAAAAGAGCAACATATTATAGTCTCATCAGAAAATCTAAAATTCAAAATTTGCCGATGGCAGCACCAACTTGCATTCTCCTGCTACTGTCTCTCCTTGCTTTAATCTCTACTTTCTGTACAGGCGACACCACTCCGGCAGCACCGGAAACGGTGTTGGGAGACACAGCTGCTCTGATCCTCTTTCGAGACAGCACCGATGCTCATGGCAACCTCGCCGCAAACTGGACCACTGCTGATGCTTGCACCGGCCGCTGGATCGGCGCTACATGCTGGGGCAAGAGAGTCGTCTCCCTCTCTCTTCCCTCCCTCGACTTGCGTGGGCCCATTGGCACTCTGTCCCATCTCGATCAGCTGCGTGTTCTCGACTTGCATTCGAACCGGCTAAACGGTACTCTCTCTGCCATTTCCTCCTTGCCAAACCTCAAGCTGCTCTATCTTTCTCATAACGATTTCTCGGGTGAGATACCTCCTGCCATAGGCCAATTAACTCGCCTACTTCGCATTGACCTTTCGAATAATAACCTCCGTGGTCCCATACCAAGTGGTGCTGTTGCCAATTTGACCCTCCTCCTAACTTTTCTGGTGCAGGATAACCTTCTTTCAGGTCTTCTGCCTGATCTATCAACTGCATTGCCTCGTCTTGTTGAGTTCAATGCTTCCAACAACCAGCTCTCAGGCAGGGTACCAGATGGGATGCATGCAAAATTTGGCATCAAATCTTTTGCGGGTAATGGGGACCTTTGCGGGCCGTTCCCTCCATTACCGCTTTGCTCTTTCATTCCCCATGAACCTCCGCCTTCAATTGTTGCTACCTTGTCACCATCCTCCCAATCAGTGGTGACTTCTAACCCAGCCTCGGCATCTTCCTCAATCACCTCAAATGGACCCAAAATGCCGGTTGCTAATACGGAGAAGGGAAGACTGAGCAATGGAGCCATCATAGGGATTATTATAGGAAACGTTGTTTTCCTATTGCTGATCCTCTCTTTGCTAACAGTCTATTGCTGCTGCTCAAATGATACCTCAAGTAATAATCGCAAAGAAGGTAGCTGTGCCAATTCAGAGGGAGATGAAAATCAGAAGGGGGAGCAGTCAATGAGAGAGATAGGCAGATTTAGCGATGGTGGAGAGAGTGACAGTGCCCATAGCAAACTCGTATTCTTTAGTTTGGAAGGGGATGAAGAGGGAGGCAGCGACAGTGGTTGTGAGAACCAGACAGCAACATCAAGGCCGAAGAAAGGACAAAAATTTGAAATCGAGGAATTGCTAAGGGCGTCAGCGGAAATGGTGGGGAAGGGGAGCCTCGGGACGGTGTACCGGGCAGTGCTTGAAGGTGGACGTATGGTGGCTGTTAAGCGGTTACGTGACACCAATCCATGTCCCAGCAAGGATTTTTACAGATATATGGACCTTATTGGATGTCTACATCATCAAAATCTTGTTCGCCTTCTAGCTTTTTACTATGCCAAGCAGGAGAAGCTTCTGATCTATGACTTCCTTCCCAATGGCACTCTTCACTCCTGCCTCCATGGTAAGGATCTGGTAAACGGTATGCATAACCTGAAAATTAATTTTGGATTTCAGCATTTTGACAAGTGTTTAACCAATTTCAAGAAGACATGACTGCATTACCTGTTCTGGAATACTTTTGATCATTTGGAATTTATTCAGGGTCTCTTACTATTTGTAAATTTCATGTACTTAGATTTTGCTGTGGAAAAATATGGTATCAGGTTTACAGTAATGTCATGAGAATAATTCTGTTCCATGGTTCCATCTAAAATTTTGCCAAGCCAATTCTGCTCTTTTTGGTTCTATTATAATATATACTTCACATATGAAATTAACATTTACCAATATAGAAGAATCACATTGGGGGTCCATATATATGACATGCATCAACTAAATATGATTTTGCACACTTTATGTATGTAACAGCACTCTCACCAGAAATATATCCTGTAATTATAAATACAAACATTTTGATGCCACTTGTTGTTCTGTAATTTCTGTTAGACAATTAGTACATCGGTCAAAACTCAAAATGGATTGTATTACATTTAATGAATTGTACATTTGGTTTTTGAAGCTAATCGTGGTCCTGGGAGGGTGCTGCTGGACTGGACTGCCAGATTCAGGCTACTGCTTGGGGCTGCACGTGGTTTGACCTGGATTCACCAAGAGTACAATATATCTGGCATACCTCATGGCAACATCAAATCCTCCAACATCCTCATTGGCAGGAATCATGATGCATTTATAGCTGATTTTGGGCTTTCTCTTCTTCTCAGTCCAGCCCATGCCATTGCTCGTCTGGGCGGCTACATGGCACCTGAGCAAGCCCACTCAAAAAGGTTATCTCAAGAGGCTGATGTATACGGTTTTGGTGTCTTAATTTTAGAGGTGCTTACGGGGAGGGTACCGACACAATGTCCTCCTACACTAGCCGACACAAGCAGCCAGAAAAAGCGTAACAAGTCAGCCGGGGTTGCGAACGTGGATGCATCTGATGTTGGATTAGTTGAGTGGGTCCGATTGGTGGTACGGGAGGAATGGACAGCTGAGGTGTTTGATGTGGAGCTGCTCAAGTACAAAGACATAGAAGAGGAGATGGTTTCCATGTTGCATGTGGGCTTGGCTTGTGTGAACCAGCTGCCAGAAAATAGACCCCGTATGTCAGAGGTAGTCAAGTTTATAGAGGGTATTCGGGTAGAAGAACAATCCAGTATGTCTGCTTCAATTGCTACTATGACTGATGATGGTGACGGTATTAGCTGATACACCTGTCTTTTATTTTACTTAGCCATGGTATTGATATATTTGCCATTCCTGGGCTTGTAAACTTGAACTGCCTTAGGATATTGAGTACTTTTGCATGACAAAGAGAGCATAATTTATGATTTCCCAAACTCATAAAATTGTAATGGGGCAGTATTATTCGGGAATGGTAAAATGGAAGCATGCCAGAATTATTCATAGCAATGTAGGGCTACTAATGGGCGCTACTGTCCATGGACAAATTGGACAAACAACAAGTGGGCATATATTGAACGGGCCTAATTTGGACATGGGTCCAAAACTCAATCCAGCTCAAATAGAAGATGTTAAATGGGCTGTATATAGATAAATTATGGTCAAAGTATGGACTGACCGTGGTCTAATCGTGGATAACCCTCAAAACTCATTTGCGCTCCTTTATCATTCTCTTTCCTTCCTCCGACCCTCTCCAACTTGACGGTATTGCGTCGCCTCTAGATCTTCGTCAATTCGAAAGCTCTCTCTGCCAAGACCATCCTCTCTCTCTCTCTCTCTTCGCCTCTCGATGCCTCTATCTATCTTCGTGTGTCGTGTGTGTCGAGCTTGAGAAAGGCTTCGATCAGGTGATTTTATTTGATTTTCTTGCAATTGTTCTCTATCTCTCTTTTTTATGTGTCATTTTTTCTGTGCTCCGACCACATTTTTTTGGTTTTGGAGCTCGAGGAAACTAGATCCAACATGGATTTCTGAATTTTTTTCATCTAAAGTCTATTCAATATTCAATTTAGCTCTCTTGAAACTAGTCCCTGCCATTATTTTTATAGGTTTTGCAAGAAACCAGACTAAATCAACAACAGAAGAAATTAATTAACTACAATTCTCATTCTCTGTAGGTTTCCTCAATTTAACTGAAGATTTCAATTCTATGCGAGTGCCAGCATGAAGAGACCTAACAGCCTCTCTG
The DNA here is from genome assembly GCA_037127355.1 of Schoenoplectus tabernaemontani. NCBI lineage: Eukaryota > Viridiplantae > Streptophyta > Magnoliopsida > Poales > Cyperaceae > Schoenoplectus > Schoenoplectus tabernaemontani. The sequence goes on from CM073739.1 coordinate 21,614,242, forward strand.
AAAAGTCCAAAAGAGCTTGAGAATAAGAGCATTGTTGGTGTGTGTTTATATGTTGCCATCACATGTAGATCCATGTTGTATCTGGATAGTTGTTATCTTTGTTGTTAGGAACAGATATAGTTCAAAATACGTAGTTGATCTGATCTAATTACAGTTGTAGGCGTGAGAAAAGCACCAACAAAAATCTTGTAAAAAACTAAAGCAAATTTATGTATATTACAGTCCTTCTCTTCGTACTGCCTACCGGCATTCCATTTGTTGTTGACATAAAAATACCATTTATGAATTATGATCAGTTAGTCTCAATTGATCATAGTGCTCATTTGTAATTATTTGTCAGGATTTAGATTCTTTTATAACTGAAATAGCTTATAATTTTTCGTTGACTTTTACTAAACAAGAGTTCATGCGAGAAAGTGAATGGACTACGAAAGTGTAGTCCTATATTCCCAAAATAACAAATTTTTAACAATACCTAACTTATTTTTTCTTATATATCAGTTTCATAATTTTGTTGGTTTCCCATTTACAAATGTAACATGATGAATGGACTACAGAAAGTGAAGTGATTGTAGCACATGACGTTATTCAATGCTTTTCTATCTTAAAGGAAGCTCCTTTTGTATAGATTGTTAGATGCTATGTCAGGGGGGAGTTATGGAGTTGTGCTTGCTTTAAATTTTTTTTTTTACGTTTATGAGGAAGCTTAAAAGGAAAACTATAGTGCCTAGTATATTTTGCTGATATGTGTTGAACAAAGGTAGATAGGCTAATAATTTTAGGGTTTTGTGAAACTATAAATTGATTAATTACCTAAATATTTTCTCTCGTCTATTATGCCTTCTCTTATTTAAATTATTTGTTTATTTCTTTGTAATAATTTTGGTTCATGGTTGTGTGTCAGAGACGCTTCAATTGATTTCAAGTCGGTAGTTAATTTCTTGTTATATGACACATGTGACATGTTACTAACTTTTCTATGATCGTATCTAAAAATTTTTGTGATTGAGCATGAATTTGAAATGAACATGTGTATAAAGATGGACTAAGCTTTATACAAGTCACAAGGAATATTATCCTAATGCTATATGTCGAACAGTCTATGTTGTATGCCCCAATTTGACAAGTGACAATATTAAAATAATAAAGGCAAAAATTGAATTGAAGAAAAAGAAACTATATTGTTCGTAGACTCGTAGTCAATAGCTACTTTCTGACATTATCATCGTCTCATGCACTTATTTAGTTGAAAGTTCATCGTGTGTTGGAGAGTGATTTTTGAGCTAGACCGATTATGTACTTTTCATAGAAATTCAATAATAGGTCCATCCAATTTGGATGGCCCGGCCATTAGCCCATTGGGCAAATTATGGATTTTTCACGGACATAATTGGACTAAAGGTGGACTGAGCTTGAATTGAGCAATTACCACTTTGGTATGGACTGGTTCTGGTTTAAGTTTTCATTCTTATTAATGGGCTCGAGCTGGGCTTGGGCAAAAATCCGTCCAGTAGCAGGCCTATTAAGCAATGGTGAGTGAGGGTATGCTTGACATATTCAAAAATTTGGTAATTTTGTTTGGTAATTATAAGAGTTGCGACATGATTAGTTTTATTAAAATACGAAACAAAAATTTGGTAATTGATCCCTGGCAAGATTATTACTGTAAGATTTACTAGTAAAGGAGATGAGTTCAATCACACAACGCAAATGTAGAACAAAGTTTCTTATTTTGCTAGTTCATAGTCAAATGGATGGTCCCCATATTTGAGAAACGATACGTGCCATTGAATCGGAGTGAAGCTTTTGCAGTTTTGTTGCTTATAATTACCAACAAAAGTTTGCTTAGGAATGCGTGCTTTGTCTATCTTCGTGTGTGTATAAAAAAAAAGGTATAAAACGCCGAACAGAAAATGGTTGTTTCAACTTCATAGATTTGTAAAAGGGCCCAACCGAATTTCTTTTGGGCGGAAACAGGATCTTTTTAGCCCAACGGTAACATAATTGGAGAGAATCGTATGAATGAAACATTAACTGAAAAAGCCAACTCTCTGCCCGTAACGAGGGTCAAATAGTTGAATGCATACACTGGGTCAGTGCCGCAGTCGTCCAAGTTGTAGAACACGGGACCGAAGAATCATCGGTCAGCGGGACAGTCTGTCTCTGGAGTCTGGGCGGCTGGGCCTTGGTAAATATGTACGGTGGAATTAACAATTAACAAAGAGGCGCATTTAGTTTCGCCCACGCCGCTGAAATACTGATTTACTGATATAATACGGGTATAATAATTCGCCGACGCCGCTGATATACTGATTTACTGATATGTACGGTGGAATTAACAATTAACAAAGAGGAGAGGCGCAAGTTGCAACTATAGTAATAAGTTCGTGATTCGAAAAATATTTAGTGAGATAAAAAATTTAACGTTTAGATATAATACGGATTTGTTTCATTTAATATAAATAAAATATATATTATAATGATAAAATATTAAAAATATAAATTTTTATTTAAAATAATATATAATGTAGTTTCTTACCAAATAATTTTGAAATAAAACGTTTTTTTCCAAAAATACTACACTATATATTAAATTATATATTAAACTAATGAATTATTCGTGAAACATCAGATAATGGATGAAAAATAAATTATTCACAAATATTCATGTAATTATGATCGTAACCCCCACTACTTTTTATTTAGTGCTTTCCAGTTTCATGTTGCTTGCTATAATTGTCATAATAACCTGGAGCATACACGCTATGTTTTGTTTTTGTGTGTTGCGATGACTGACCGACCGACGGGTGGAGTTTGGTTCCGGGTTCTAATTTGGAGAGGGTCACTTGACAATGAGTTATTTGATATGTTAAATAAAAAAATAAAAAAGTTATGAGTATATCTTGAACTTATAGTTATATTTTAAATTTCACACAATTTAGTTATTATTTTAGGGCCCATTAAAAAATTATTAAATTATAATCGTTATAAATTATATAAAATTTAATGATTTCCGATGATAATTAATTTACATAAAATTTAAATCACAATCGAGTAAAAAAATATATCTATCAATTTTTTATTTTTAAGTTTTTTTTAATTTATTTACGGTATCAATGTCAAAAGAATCTATTGTCAAATGATCCCTCCCTTTTTATTTTTATTTTGGGTCCTCATTAGAAAAGTTTGACGTTCGCAAATCGCAATACGATGTTATTTCAACAAATCTGACCATTACAAAATTTTATTTTTTAAGTATAACCTGTATAGTAATTTAATACAGTGATTTTTATTATAATTATTTCAATAATAAGAGTGATAAAATAAAAATTTTAAAAATACGAATGGCAGCGCGTCACTATCAGTGACGCTTTGTAAAAAAGTCACTGACAGTGATGTTTTTTCTTTTTTTTTTTTACTTTTCAATTATTTTTTATTAAAAAAAACCTATAAGCTATAGTGAAGTGGTGTTTTTCTCAATGGCGCTGTCATAAATGAAACCCTGTCAGCGCCAAGGTGAGTTAAAAAAATAAATTGAAAGATGCTACTGAGAGTGATGTTTTTGCACAAACGTGCTAGTGGGGTTGACACGTTTACACAACGTCACTGGCAGTGACGCGCTGCTTTTTATCACTCTTATTGTTAAATTTGGACTATTTAAATAATTATTATAAAAAAACGTTGAATCTAATATGACTTCGATAACAACAGTTGTCTGACAATATCATAATTAAGCTACAAGGTTGGTTCTTGTTTGGTTGATATAAAATACTTGCTCCATTGTCTTGGGGGTGTCAATGGGTCGGGTTGAGTCATTATTATTTTATTATTTTTCTTGTTCTGATTCAAACTCGACTCGATTATATTCGGGTCAAAATTTTTTATCCCATACTCGATCGAATCTATATCTGACCAAATTATAGGTAGACCCCACCTGACCCATGTAAAATAATTAAATATTTATTAATTACTTTTATATTATTTTAAGTAATTAAATATTAATTAATTTATAATTAATCGGATTAGGTCGGGTTGATCTGAACCCGATCAGACCCGATTCGGGTCAAAAAATTAGATCCATACCCGACCCATTTATATTCGGATCATGTCGGGTCGGGTCAATAATTGACACCCCTAATTGTCCATAATCAAGCTTTAAAATAAACCGACGACATCATCTGAGTAACCACTAATTTAGCATTTTAAATAAAATCAGGGGTCGGCCGACCCCCTGAATTTTAAAAAATAGTGCTTATGCATTAAATTTTTGCTAATTTGATCCATTCTGAATTATATTTTTTACTATCTTGATTGTTTGATTACTTTTATTGAGAATTTTTTTTTAATACTATAGGATAATGAAAGAATTATGCAAATATTCTAAAATATAAAGTTTTGTAGAGGAAATCTTCTTCAACAACTTGATTATTAATCAATATTTTTGTTATTAATATGTTAAAGGTGGATCGATGAATTTTGAATTATATAGTAATTTGAATAAATTAATTACTATTTTCCTACTAATTTTTTAAATTGGAGGGTGGAGAGCCATAGTAATTTGAATAAATTAATTACTATTTTCCTACTAATTTTTTAAATTGGAGGGAGAGCCATAGCCTTCATGAAGCTCCGATAGTGCATTGAAAAGTTGACACATCGACTTTAAGATTGATTTAAATGAACACTTTTTGAGTTTTGATGTATTATTTACTCTTTTACTTAATACGTACTAATATGTTTCAGCATCCCGGCGAGATCGGTCCCTCCCTCTCTTCAACGAGAAGCTTTTTTTATGAATTTATATAAATTTTGTTGTTAAGATCGTCAAGAAAATTAGTTGTCAAACAATCCCACTCTTAATATATATGGTGATTTTCTTTTCATCGATTGATTTAGAGTTATTTTTCAAATGATGAGATTTTTTAAGTTCCATGAATGTTTTTTTTTTGTTTTAGAAAGATTAAAATGGACATTTGCCTACTTATTTTATTAATAAAAAGAATTCAGACTTAAAATTAGTGAAGTTAAATAAATTGGTTAGATCTATGAAAGAACTTTGTTGGTACTGATTTTAATTTTATATAAAGATGAGAGTCTAAGCTGTTTAAATTTAAATGTTCATAAAAAATCATCATCCGAATTTTGAATTTGTCATAACTTATTATCTATAACTCCTATTTTATAACTCCTATTATCTATAACTTATTTTATAAAGATAAGTTAGATATAATCTACATAAAAGTTACAAAAAACATTTCTATGTGAATATTTTGTGAATACTAATTATTGATGATTTTTTTGGTAAAGGAAGAATTCAAGACTATTCTTTTGAGACCATTTTAATCAGTTCTCATCTGAGTTATTAATTCGTTCATAAATATTAATGATTTAACTTTTTTACATATAAAATGCAAAAGTAAAAAGATTATGTTTATTTTACGTAGTTTAATCATGCCCCCTTTTCTTTTTCATAGTGGTGTGAGACTCGTCAGAAGTCACAACCATTCATGTTATATTATATGTTTGAAATTTTATATTTTTATTATTAAAAATTTGAAATTTTATATTTTTATTTTTAAAAATTTGAAATTTACCGTCTGTCTTACAAATATTGTTGGAATTTAGCAAATTTTGCATTTTGAGTGGAGGAATTTTAACATTTTGTATCCTTAAGTATCTATTTGAAAAGTTTCGCCCTCGCGAGGCGACGACTGACGAGCAGGTGGGCTCGTGCTATGAGGGTAGGCGGCAGCACTCTCGAAATTCGGACCGTACTTGACAATCTGGACTGTGAATTTGTACGGCAGGTCGACGATCGGACGGTCCGAACTGGTCCCCATTGTTTATGTCCGAATTCAGTAAGCGCCCTCCGTTTCGCGACTTTGGTTTGATCAAAGGCTCGCATTCCACGAGGCAATTCTAGGGCAATTTAATAAAATATTTTTCTTCATAAATTTTTATAATAAAATATTTTTTCTCCAAATTCTTTAACAAAAATATTCTTCTTCACCCGTTTAAAAGTATCTGCCATGATTACTAAAGAGGTAAATATCTTAAATATACAATCTTAAATTAATTAAATTATTTTTTAATGAGTGATCGATGCTAGCATGAATTTAAATTAAACTACATAGTAAGTTTAACCGAAAACCTTGTTAGTTAAGTTACAAATGAAAATTTTAAATTGCTAAAACCAATCCAACTCATTAATGATGTATTAAATAAATTTGTTAATTCTTATTTTATTTCTTGTAATTGAAGTAGCCAAAACTTGATTAAAATGACTTATCAAACTTTAGTTTTTGCATTACCCAACTTTTTAATTAAATGAAATTAAAAATTTTAAATGATTAAAAATTTAAATATATCACTTATAAAATAAACTATATTTGTTACGATAATTTGGGCTTAATTCACTCTTAGGAGCGTGTCTCATAGTTCTGAGATTATACTTATGCTGTTATGCAAGATATAATTTTACATATGAGAATCCATCAATTGACTTAGTTGAATTCACACACATAATAATACTGTTTAAATGAAATGCTAATTCTTTTTATTCATAAAAAATTTTTTTTTAATTTTTAATTGTAATAAATATTAAGGTGACAGTGAAAATAATTAAAAAATAATTATTAATAATTTAATTTGAATAAAAAAATCAATTAAGTGATATTTAACAAAATTATGTTTTAAAAATAAAAATTTGTCAATAATTTATGATAATTGAAAGACTAATAAAATTTATCGGATGACTTAACTATGAATTATTAGGAGAGCAGACTAATAAACTCTATAAGGCCATTGTAAAGGTCATGCAAAACTCTAATTAAACTAATCCAATAATTGCACTAATAAAATTTAAAATCCTAGTTAAATCATTGCTATCATGATAGAAAATTTTAAATGGGTAAAAAATATATTTTGTTAAAGAATTTGAAGGTAGAATATTTTATTACAAAATTTTGTGAAGAAAGAACATTTTGTTAAATTGCCCGGCAATTCTATTTTCATACGTACTTAGCATTCCCTAGCTTATTTTGTTCCGAGACGAGTCCATAAGACTCATCTCATCTGCAAGAAACTCGGCGACTCTCTATAGGAAAATCATGATTAGATGCGTCACATAAAGTTTCAGTAATCAAGCGGCGTCAGGACTCAGCAGAGGGCCCATTCGTCCACCATTTGACCGTGAAATCATAAATAAAAAATGTAAATCAACGGCGTAGAGGAGATCGACGTCCAGGAATGTGTATCTGATTCTCTCGTTGAGGAAATATTCTTTTCTTGGGGAAGAAGTCCGGTTCATTACGTTTCCTGATCAATTATTACGCTTAAATGGGTTCCCATAGTATTAAGCTACAATAATACACACTTTTCCTCGTTTACTAATGACAATTGACGATTTTTAAATTCTTTCCTGATGATAGTATATATTAGTATGTTGTTTTTGACATTTTCTTCTTGAAATAAAAAATGGTACACAAACACATGAAACACAAATCTAAGGCACATTTATTTTTCAACACATCGCAAACTCTGGATCCTGAAAATAAATTTGTGTTAAAAATATACTGATCAAATTTATCTAATAAGAACAATTTTGAAGGATGTTGCCACATTGTCTTCTATTTAATTATAATTAGAGTTGCTCAATTTTGATTCTTCCTATTTTAATCATCAATTTTCTATTTATATAATTCAAATACACGAAAATAAAAACCCATTCTTAAATGATTTGTTGATAAATTTCACATTGTAAACAAGACGTCATCATCTTGTTTTAATGATATATATATGATAATAATAATATTATTATTATTATTAACGTGACACCAACACCCTCCCAATACTATTGTAATATTATAATAATACAAATCAAAAGGAATAAGAATTCAAGTTGTGCAACGGGAGGAAATACACAATTCCAATATTATTGGCGATTGACATTTTTAATTTAAAACACAAGTTTACAAAACTAAGAAACCAGGAAAAAAAATACTAAATATATTTAATATAAATATAATATAATAATAATAGATACGGCGAGATTGAAGGAAGGCGACTCACCGCTCACCAGCTGATCGAATTTTATTACCAGGAAGCGTCTCCTTTTTATATTCTCAGCAGCACTCATTTTTCCAGGAAGCCGCTTTCCCCTTCGTCTAAACCAAGCAGATCTTCCTTCTTAACTCACCGAGTCTCTCTTCACCGCCCAATCGATTGTTTCGGCTAAAACGAAACTAAGAATATGCACTCGACAAACCTCTTGCTCGAGGAGCCTATCAGGATGGCCTCCATCCTCGAGCCCTCCAAGCCTGTAAGCGAGTTTTTTTCTCTCCCCCCCCCCCCCCCCGTAAAATTTAATCAAAATCAGCTAAAGATAACCGATCTGCTTGTAGATCGGAGCTAGAATTGGCTGGTATTTGATAAAGCAAGTTGTAATTTAGTTAATTGATGTGGTTATTTTTATTGCAATTTTCAGAACTTCTTCCCAGCTATGACGAAAATAGTGGGGACGCTGGGTCCCAAGTCGCGTTCTGTCGACATCATCTCTTCCTGCCTCAAGTCTGGGATGTCAGGTACTTTCTAAAAAAACCTTAATTTTCTTGTTATTATGTATATATAATTTCAGCGCTTGGTTTTCTAGTTTTTTAGTTGGTGAGTGCTTATATTTTGGTTGAATTTTTCAGTGGCTCGCTTTGATTTTTCATGGGGAAACTTAGAATACCATCAGGAAACCTTGGAAAATCTCAAGGTAGCAATAAAGAGCACAAAGAAGCTATGTGCTGTAAGTACCCTCCCTCCTATTTGTACTAGTCGCTCTCTAGTCTCTACTGAGGAGGAAATTTAGATACTGATAATTGTTTTTTTGATGAATTATAACAGGTGATGTTGGATACCGTGGGGCCAGAGCTACAGGTGGTGAACAAAGGTGAAAACGCAATTTCACTTGAGGAAAATGCATCCGTTGTGTTGACCCCTGATGAGGGTCAAGAAGCAACATCTGATCTCCTGCCCATTAATTTTGGTGGGCTAGCCAAGGCAAGGGCTCTCCTTATCTCATCACACACAGTGTACTGAATTTCTCAGGTTTTCTTTCATACAAATTGAAGTTTCAAACATTTTACTGCTCTCTTGTAGGCTGTAAAACCTGGAGATACAATATTTATGGGGCAATATTTGTTCACTGGTAGTGAAACAACTTCTGTTTGGTTAGAGGTATGTGCTTGCTTCAATTGTCAGTACTTACAGTTGTTATTTCCGTTCAACATTTTTGAGTGTATTAATTGTGGTATGTTCAGGTATCTGAGTTAAAGGGGGATGATGTGGTGTGTGTAGTAAAGAACTCTGCTACTCTTGCTGGCTCACTGTTCACTCTGCATGTTTCTCAAGTGCACATCGATCTTCCAACTCTCTCTGGTAGCGACAAGGAGGTTATTAGCAAGTGGGGTGCTGTTAATAAGATCGATTTCCTTTCTTTGTCGTATACTAGGCATGCTAAGGATGTCAGAGACGTGAGATTCTTTTTTCATCCTTTTCAATTATGTAATGTGTGTTTTGTTTATTATTTGTTTCTGGAGTTTTTAAGTGCTTACTCAGTAAATTATGTTAAGCTGCTCATCATACCACTTTTTCTATACAAATGTGTTTGGGTAGTAATACTATTTCCATGTTCAGGCCCGGGAGTTCCTATCTAAGTTTGGCGATCTCCAACAGACCCAGATCTTTGCAAAAATTGAAAACATTGAGGTAATTTTCAACAAAATGAATACACAGTGTACTAGTCATTTTTTTCCTAGATTGATAGATTTTCTGATCTTTATTGCAGGGTTTGACTCACTTTGATGAGATTCTGAGTGAAGCTGATGGAATCATTCTTTCACGCGGAAACCTTGGAATTGACCTCCCTCCAGAGAAGGTTAATATTTGTTTCTTGATTTATATCTTTTTTGGGGGTAATATTACTCAGATATGCACAATAATCTTCATTCACAAGTGGTGTGCTCACTATAATAATATTCTGCATTGATGAATGGAATTCAGGGGTTTTTGTTTCAAAAGGCTGCGCTATTTAAGTGTAACATGGCTGGAAAGCCTGCAGTGGTTACCCGTGTCGTGGACAGTATGACTGATAACCTACGCCCAACACGTGCTGAGGCTACTGATGTTGCAAATGCCGTCCTTGATGGTAGCAACCCCCCTCCTTTCTAGAAGTTTGAAATAAGAATTTTTTTTTTCATTTTTTAAGCAAATTGTAATTTGCTATTTCAGGGAGTGATGCAATTCTTCTTGGTGCGGAGACACTGAGAGGATTATACCCTGTTGAGACTATTTCCATTGTGGGCAAAATTTGTGCTGAGGTAGTCTTCCTGTTTTTAATTTGTATAATTCTACCTGTATTGGTCTTTCTTCTCTTTATCAAGATTTTAGCCATGGATAATCTAACTTACTGTTTTGCAGGCTGAGAAGGTTTTCAACCAAGATATATATTTCAAGCGAACAGTAAAATTTGTAGGCGAGCCAATGTCTCACTTGGAGTCTATTGCTTCATCTGCGGTACACTGTTCTTGTTTATATTAACCTATTGTTCAGTAAAGGATCTACATTCTACCTGAATATGTTGATTTTACATTATCACAGCATTAATTTTATCCTTATTGGTATCATTTACTTTTACAATTTTTGCTATCAACCACTTCTCAGCATGCTTATGTGCTGTTTGTGTAGGTGCGTGCTGCTATTAAGGTGAAGGCTTCTGTCATTATCTGTTTCACATCCTCCGGAAGGGCTGCAAGGTATGCTATAGAAAAAATATTTAATTTTAACTATTTGTAATGTTTAAAAAGAAAAGACTATTTGTAATGATAATTATGCAATCTCTGGTCTGTAATGATGGCTACAATTCTGGTTTGGCATTTATGTAGGTTGATAGCTAAGTACAGGCCGACCATGCCAGTTCTGTCTGTTGTCATTCCTCGTCTCAAGACAAACCAGCTTCGGTGGAGTTTCACTGGTGCTTTTGAGGTTTATCTTCATGCATTATTATGTTTTATATATAACTTATTTTTACTGTAACCAGTCAGATCATGCCTTTTTTCACAACTCCAAATGTTTAATAAGTTCTTGCAGTATTCTTGATGAATGCATCCTGAAAATTTCTATGTGAACCATCTTTTTGTGATTCATTTGTATAAATCTTTGAGAAGGAACTATACACAATTACAAAAATAATGCTGAGAGCTTGATTAAAATGCAGGCAAGGCAATCACTCATTGTTAGGGGTCTTTTCCCAATGCTGGCTGATCCGCGCCATGCTGTAAGTGCTATTATGTTTTTTTTTCAATTGCCCATGCATCTCACCAAATCATTAGATACGTTTACAGTTATGGTTATGTTGATCTGATGGAATTGGTTTTTGACATGCTCTGTCAGGCTGAGTCTACTAGTGCAACGAATGAATCTGTTTTGAAGGTGGCTCTGGACCATGGCAAGGCGGCAGGCATTATAAAATCACATGATCGTGTTGTCGTCTGTCAAAAGCTTGGGGATTCTTCTGTTGTGAAGATCATAGAGTTAGAGGATTAGGCTTTTGTGGGAAATTTTGTTTATCTATTATCTATTAAGATGGTGTTCACTCACCACTCTTAGTTTATACATAAAAGACTTTTCTATTTATAGCATCATGCATGCTAAGAGCAAGACCGTGGAAGGGTCCACGAACTCATGGCTCTAGTTTTGGAATGTCTACTATTATGTGAAATACTTCAATTTTTGTCTTCTGGCTGAGTTTAAAAGTGTATCAAATTTATTGTGCTGTTAGTCAGCACTTGAGTAATAGTACAAGGTAAGTTGAGTTGTTTGCTATTCTTTTTATTATGTAGTCTGGTATCAAATCCCTCTTGTTTTTAGCGTAAAGTACTGTTGTGCAATCGTCTTCTTGGGAAGAATACAACCATCATACTTGTTTATGATTTCACGGAAAAGAAAAAAATGATTTGGAAAACGTAGAATTTTAGGCAATTTAATTATTAGTCCTCAATTGGTAATGAGTTGATTTGATGGGTAATAGTGCAAGATGAATGAAATAATAGGGTGAATCAATTTAATTATTATTAGTCCTCAATTGGTAATGAGTTGATTTGATGGGTAACAGGATGAATGATATATTAGGGTGAATTTGCCTCGCCAGATATGTATCAAATTCAGACGCCTTCATTTGCTCTTGGTCTTATTCGTTCCTTCTCCTCTCAGTGGTATTTCTGTTATGTGGGGTCATTTCTTTCATGGTATGTCTTCTTTAATTCCAGTCCACTGTAAAATGTGCTTGCCCGTCCACCTTTTTTGTTTTTTAAATTTTGAATTGCTAATGCAAAAGGAGCATGAAAAAGTTGTGGGACCAGAGAACTCATTTCATCGAATAAGCTTTTCAAATGTCATAAAAAAAAATTGTACTTTGTAATTCCGGAGACTATATAAATATCATTTCTTAAAATGTAGAAATAGATACGCGCCATTATAGAAGGCCAATTGCTATCTATGAGAGCCCATGCAGGGAGATTTGGTATGCCCAGCCCTCATAACAGGTTCGTAGCCACTGCCCACTGGTGGTACGCGCATCTGCTAATGCTAGTATTCTCAAATCAATCGCACAAAATTTTGGTTCTGTCTATAATGTCCAAAGACCAGGTATATACTGTTAGAATCGCTTCTCAGTTTTGCGAAATAGTGCTTCTCAGAGAGATTTCGTAGGCCCAGCCCTCCTAACAGATTCTGGCTTTTTAGGGGGGGGGGGGGGTCCTGCCCAATACAGATAGAGTACTTCAAAGGATTTACATTCATTCCCCTTCTTTTTTATTGCAATGCAATAATATTTGGCACATTAAAAGTTACCTGTTAGTTATTCTTCCGTGATTTTAATATGTTACAAATGATGTTAATACTGATACTTTCATAATTCTGAATTAAATTATTGTTATTATAAAAAAAACATTATTGTCAACAGTATGTGCTTAATGACGTTTGATGGGAATACGTTTATACTCACTCAAACTGCATGCTTTAGTTTTAGAAATTAATTTGATTTTTTTTTAACAACAATGCCAAGGTTGTTGAAAGAGTCAGTAACTTTACTGAACCTTGTTTGAATTGCCCACTGATAGTGCCCTTATTTTCCAGATTCAGCTTCTCTTGGTGCTGCAGTGAGAGCAGCCCATGGTTGGTTGTGCAACAAAAAAGGCAAGTTCGTACCTTTCTCAGATTTATGAAGGAAGGCTAGATAAAACAGCTTTAAGCTCGAGACTTGCAGTTCCAGCTGGAGAAACGGAGGCAGATAAAGTGTTGCTTCAAAAGGACTCTCTTGATGAAGCAGCAGTTGAATATTGAGAGAGGCATTGTAGAGAAGTTTGGGACGTGTTTAGGTGCCTATTCATCCCAGAATAAAAGCAAAACAATAAGATGTGATTAACGTCTCTGTGCATATTCTGATGAGGAGTATTTCTGTTGGCTATGTAATAATTTGTGAAACACTAAAAATTAAAGTATTAAGGAGCCAAAAGACTAGAGGTGACGGAATCTGATCCGAAAAATCCATCTGAATCTGAATTCAATTCGACCTGATTTTTTAAAAAATTCAAACTGATTTAATTCAATCCAAATCTGATCTAAGATCAAATGATATTCAATCCAATCAAAATTTATCAAAGATTTGAAAAAAACACAACATATAATAAATTAATCCGACCCCACCCGATTTCTTCTAAAAGATCAAACTGATCCGATCCAATACAAACCTGACCCGCCCGATTGCCACCTTTATGAGTTAGAATAATAACAAAAAGAACTGAATTGGAAGGAAGAAAATATTATCAAAATGGGGATGTAGCTCAGATGGTAGACATATAATAAATTAATCTGACCCCATCCGATTTCTTCTAAAAGATCAAACTGATCCAATCCAATACAAACCTGGCCCGCCCGATTGCCACCTTTATGAGTTAGAATAATAACAAAAAGAACTGAATTGTAAAGAAGAAAATATTATCAAAATGGGGATGTATTTCAGATGGTAGAGCGCTCGCTTAGCATGCGAGAGGTACGGGGATCGATACCCCGCATCTCCATTTATTTTTTAATCCTTTGAAGTTTGAATGACCTTTTTGTTTCGTCGCATTTTCTGGTACGCTAAATTTGGTTTCGCTTCCATAGTTTTCACTCCATCCCACCACTATCATGCATTTTTATTTTTTATTTTTTTCTCTAATTAAGTGTCTTTGTGATAATAACTTCGCCCAAACTTTAATTTTTATATATATTTTATTATTTTTTAAGATGACTAGAAAATCACTCCTTTAAATGGCTCATAATAATTAAATCAAGTGATTTTCTAGCTATCTTGCAAAAATATTATGACCGATTGGATCAGTCATTTGAACTTTAGAAACGAAAAAACGGTCTGTAGCACACGCATCTGTGCTACGGTAGTACCGTAGCCTAACTCTTAATCTAAAATCATATTATATATTAAAATTTATAATTAAGTGTCTAGATTTTTTTTAGATAGTCATTCTTTTTGTAAATTGAAAATTCATGAAACATAAATACTTTTAATACCATGCCATATTCAAAGAAGGTATTTTAAATGAAGGGATAAAATATAAAAGACGACAATTAAGATTAAAAAAGAAATAAAAAAAAAGTAAAAGAGACGACGATTGAGTGAATTCTTCCATGAATGAATCTTATTGTGGAGAATTCTTCCATGAATGAATCTTATTGTGCAGAATTAGCTGTCCCTTTTGATCCTACAAAGAATATTATTTAGAGCATTTTTCTCCGAAGAGATTATAAATATTAATCTCAATGATTTAAATTAATTTAAGCGATTGTGAGGAAATTTAAATATAAATTTCAATATAGGAGAATATATTATTATTAAATCAGGATCGTTAATAGTTGAAGAATGGTTTAAATAAAAAAAATACAAAGTAAAGTCTTTTTGAGCGGTCGAGAATGTCATTGACAATGGGTTATTTTGACAATCTTGATAATGAATATCTAAATAAATATAAAAAATTTTGAAAATAATTTTTTTTATAGATGTATTTTTCTATCTTTAGATTGATAGTCATTCAAATTTCATGCAATTTCATTATCGTTTGATAATCCATCAAAGACCATTAAATTTTTATATAATTTGCAACGGTTCCAATTTAATAATCTTTGATGGACTATCAAATGATAATAAAATTGCATAAAATTTGAATGACCCTCAATCTAAAAGTAGAAAAACACATCTGTAAACTTTTTTCTATTTTTATTTTTTTTATAATTATTTAGAGGTCTTTTATCAAAATTAACAAAATAACTCATTGTCAACCGATTTTTCTCTCCAGAAAAATATACGGGTCAATAATGCATGTTTAATTGAGATGGGATTTTGTGCTGACTCTCTTATCTGATAATAATGGATGTGGGGAGGTTCAAAGTACTTTGAATCAAAAAAATTGATTTAAATTTTTTTAGAACCGTTGATTTTGCATCGAGAATCGTAATAATTATTGAAAATATAAATTTTGAACTTAAATTTTATTAAAAGTATAAATCTTAATAGAAAATTAATGATTAATGATTGTAGAAGACTTTAAATAATTTTTTTGGTTGAAAGTGCTTTCTAACCTCCCCCTTACGAAAATAATAGGGATAAGGCAGCGAAGCGATCGTTGGCCTCCCCTTCCCTTCTCTCATTCCCTGACCATGGCTACCGTGGGTTTACATCCGTGCTTCCCTCTTCCTCGTTCTTCTCTGATGCATTCCTCCAACAGAGGAGTCATAATAAACTCTCGGTTCGCCTGGCCTATCCTCGTCTCATACTTCGCACTACATCAACCGACTCAGCGCCACTTCACCTTTTGCTCAAGCTACTCACTCCCGAACCAACACCCCAGAGGAACTTATCTTCCTCGTTCTTCAGCTACAGAAGAAGGAGAACTAGTACAGGAAGAAGAATTGGAAGAAGTGGAGGAGGTGGAGGTGGATCCGACTGCGGAAGTAAGGTACCTGGACCCAGAGGCAGAGGTAGAGAGAATTACAGAGTGGGAGGTGGATTTCTGCTCCAGGCCGATCTTCGACGAGAGGGGAAAGAAGGTGTGGGAGCTGGTGGTTTGTAATGCCACTCTTTCACTTCAGTTCACCCGCTACTTCCCCAACAATGTCATCAATAGCGTCACTCTCAAGGATGCCATTGCTGACATCTCTTCTTCTCTCAATGTCCCCGTGCCTGTTAAAATTCGCTTTTTCAGGTTACTAATTATCTAATGTATTTTTCCGGTGTATATTTGGATTAATAGAGAAACTAAGTAGTGAAAAAAATAATGATTGATAGGTCACAGATGCAGACAATTATCACCAAGGCATGTAATGAGCTAGGAATAAAGCCCATCCCGAGTAAACGGGTGTGCAACTCCTACTCTTCCTCCCTGATGTACCTTATCTTACCTTATCTTTCTTCTCACGTCATCCTGTCTCCCATTATTAGATTATAATGGACATAAGTCTCTAATTAGTTAGAAATTACAGAATAGTTTAATTGTTCATTAAAGCTTTTGTAAACAGTGTGGTTCCTTTTAAGAAAATTAATGCTGGCTTTTACTTACAGATATATATAGTTTACTGGTGAATATCAATACTGGCATTTACTTACAAATATATAGTTTACTAGTAAAAATGGACAGCTAATTCTGCACACCTAATGTTTGTTTTGATGCCCATTTATGACAGAGGTAATAGCACAAGAAGAAATAAGCAACAACAGTAAACAAAAACTTATCATTCACACTCTGTAGTGTGTTCCAGTACAGTCTGGATACATATAATTGAGGATGGAACCAGACTAGGAGCAAAATATCTATTAAAGGAATTCTTTAATTCTTACTGCTACTAACAGATTTTATTGTATTTGGGATCAGTTTATTTTGCTTAAAGAACTTCTGTTGCATATCATTATTTCAAAATTGTTTAGCATATAAGCTATCAGAGACCACAAATTAAGGATAAAGAAGAAACATGTAACAATTATCCTTCTAGTACAAATTCCTTATTAGATCTTTCTATTATGCAGTGCATATCATTACTTCTATGGCTAGAAGAAAGGTATGAGACAGTATACTCGCAACATCCAGGATTTCAGAAAGGATTTAAGCCACTCTTATCATTGGATAATCCATTTGCCATGAATCTTCCCGATAACCTCTTTGGAGACAAATGGGCTTTTGTCCAGTTGCCTTTTTCAGGTTTTCCCTCCAAAATTTCAGATTGCTTATACTCAATTTTGCTATTTTTCACATAGAGAATATTATCTGGCATTACATCAGCGTTTAAGTGTGATTGTCTGGTTTCAGCTGTCCAAGAGGAAATGTCCTCACTAAAGAAAAGATATGCATTTGGACAGGGTCTAGATCTTGACCTACTTGGCTTCGAATTTGATGACAAAACATTAATCCCAGGGATTGCAGTTGCATCAAGACGTGCTAAGGCTCTTGCAGGTAATCCAGGTCCTATTTTTATTTTTATTTTTCAATTTCCTTCAATATGTGATATCAAGAGATTGAACAGTATATGTGTTGTTTCTTAAAAGAACAGCATGGATGAATGGTTTGGAGATCTGTGCATTGGAAGTAGACACAAACAAAGCAAATCTCATATTATCAGTTGGAGTTTCTACCAGATACATTTATGCTTCATATCAGAAGAATGCAGCGACAACACAAGAGGCTGAGGCATGGGAATCTGCAAAGAAAGCATGCTCAGGTCTCCATTTCCTAGCTATCCAAGAAACCCTGGATTCAGATGACTGTGTCGGCTTCTGGCTTCTTCTTGACCTTCCCCCACCTCCCGTCTGAGTCGTCATGAATTACCTTTTTGTAGCTTATGTTATCATGCCCGTTTTTTTTTAAACTAGAAATAGGCTTCTTAATTTTCATCTTTTTTCCTTCTAATTTCTGTGGTATATTGTAATAATTCTATAAAGATGAAACCATAGGCATACTATGATTTTGTGCTAAAGAAATTGTAAAAAAGAAAATCGTTGTTTGGCACCTCTTTGTACTCGAATATCCTCTGCACCGGTCAGCTACTTCACCGAGTAATTGGGTACAAAACAACACTGTAGGTACTATTACGGGCAGCATCGAGATTCGGCTGGGTAGCTTTTTGGGGCCTGGGGGTGGATTTTGCAGTTTTTTTTATAATAATTATTCAAATAATTCTAATTTTAATAATAATAGTGATGAAATTTTAAGAATATGAATGGAAGCACGTCACTATCAGTGGCGCTGTGTAAACGCGCCAGTCTCACTGATGTATTTGTGCAAAGACGTCACTGACAATGACGCGCTACCATTCTATTCTTAAAATTTTGATTTTATCACTCTTATTATTAAAATTAGAATTAATTGAATAATTATAATAAAAAAACTGTGGATTTTGCCCAATACAGATGTAGTACTACACCAGATGTCAATTCCCTCTTTGTTGTGTACTGAAAGCACAAGTACTGTACAATACAAGATGCCTCTCCGGCTATTCTAGTAATAATCGTACAAATTTGATTCATGAAAAACTGACTATGATAAGGTCTATCTATGCTTTACTGTAACAGCAATGTTTTATTAGGTTCTAGTGGAGAAACTTGGTCCACTAGTGACTAGTACATGTATAATTGGAAGCTTTGGAATTGAAATGAAGGAATAAACTGGGCCGAGTATGGCCCAGAAAGCCGAAACCCTTGTTCGCTTTGAAGAGCGTCTTCATCCCACCCCCACCCTGGCTCCTCGGCCTAGTATTTTGCTTTCGGGACTCGGGACAGCCTAACAGATTGATAAAAGCGGGAGGATAGAGCGGAGATGGAGAGCAGAGGCGAAGAGGAGACACTTGTAGAAGCAGCCTTGCGTATTTTAAATGAGCCTGATCCGGTTGAGAAGGCGCGACTAGGGGAAGACGCGGGTAGACGATGGCTGGATGGCAGCATCTCTCTCGCATACCGTCCCTCAGATCCCATGCCAACACCTCCTGACCGCCCTGCCCGCCTCTCCAAGGTAAAGCTGGTGGCGCCAAGCGAGATGCCTAAGCTCGGCAAGGGAGGCAGCCTCCAGAGCCGCCAAGCCATGGTTCACAGCCTTGTTCATACCGAGAGCTGGGCCATTGACCTCTCCTGGGTAATTAACTACAATCAATGCATAGAATGTAGCCATTCCCGTCTCTATTTTAACGTTTTTACTTATTGAGTTTTGAAATGTAACATGGTTTTCAACGAGAGCAGGATATAATAGCACGGTTTGGGAGGCAGGAGTCAATGCCGAGGGAATTTTTCACTGATTTTGTGAGGGTGGCACTTGATGAGGGTCGGCATTTCACACTGCTTTCAGCTCGTTTGGAGGAGATGGGCTCATTTTATGGTGCATTACCTGCTCATGATGGTTTATGGGACTCTGCCTTGGAAACCTCTTCAGATTTGCTTTCTCGGCTTGCCGTTGAGCACTGCGTGCATGAGGTGCGAATTATGAAGTTCCATTTCTTATTCTAAGTTCCTTCAATTTTTTGAGTATAACCTGATTGTATTTTATTTCCAGCGCCACATATTCAAAATGGTTAGAAGTTAGGAACCATCATTTCTTATAGAAACAACTGCAGCATAGATCATTTGGAATAAAAATTATTGGATGATTTTGTGACCTTCCTCTCTCTTAAGGTGCTACTAACTGCTCTCATGCATTGGCCTATAATCTATCGTCATTAGAATTCACAGTTTTTTGAACCTTTCAGCTTGTGTGAATAACTTCAATATGAAATCCTTTATATTTTGGTTGTCGATGTGTCCTATATCTTAGTATTAGTATTGGCAAGACTTGGCTGTTTATGTTTGATAGTTTGCATTGTAGATATTTCACCACCTGCTTTCTTGTCATAAGAAATGAGTTAATTTAAAGTCCTCATTTGGGTCATTTACAGTCTGTTTTATTATATGATAACTTAGATGTTCTTCAATTTCTATTCAGTTGAGGCTAACATTTCAAAATACAGGCCAGGGGATTGGATGTTCTTCCGACCACTATAGATCGGTTCAGGAGAGGAGGGGATGAAATCACAGCAAAACTCCTAGAATCTGTCATCTACCCTGAGGAGATTACACACTGTGCAGCAGGTATCCACTGGTTCAGATACCTGTGTCTTCATTCACCAACTATTATGCATCATAACCCTCTGCTTTTGCAAGATACCACTGATGCTAAAAACCATGAAAAATTGGTACAAGCTTTCCAACAACTGGATACTGTTGATAATCGGGATGAAAATGTGGAGAAAGCTGTGATTCAGCAGTTTCATTCAGTCGTGAGGAGACATTTCCGTGGGCCATTGAAGCCCCCTTTTAATGCAGAAGCAAGAAAGGCTGCGGGATTTGGCCCCGAGTGGTATGAACCTCTTGCAATCAAGTAATGGCAGGCGATTGCATATCATTCTCACTTGCATTTTTGCAGTAAGTATGAGAAGTAATGTTTTTATTGGCTTAGTTTTTGAATGTTCAAATGCTGTTATGCAACTTCGTTTCCCCAAGAGTTCTTGGCAAAGGCTACGAGGATTAACAGCTCTATCCGTTAAGAATGTTATGTAACCTACTGTTCCTTTCCACTATGATTTATGGACTTGGTTTATTATGTAAGAGGAGGGTTCAAATGTCTTCATTTTTGTACCTCTATCATACCTTTTCTTTTTTAAATTCTTAATAATTCAAAATTTAAAATTAAAATATCTAAATAAAATCATTAGATTTTTTGATTATATTATCTGAATGAGGTTATTGTGGTTTGCGAAGCACAGTGGGGGACGATGCTTCAGATTAAAATCTATAACTTTAAATAAAAAATGACCGATTCGAACCGTTCAATCTGATCTCCATATCAAAATATGCAAGCGAAATAAAATTTACATTTTTTTAGATTTTTTGCTATTTTTTTATTGGAGAGAAAATAGTTGTTATTTGATTAACCAAAATTCTCAGATTAAGCTATTTTCTTCCCATCTAAAAAATAATAAATCAATTCTAAAAAAATATAAAATTTGGTTTGCTAATAGTTTAATATATTTTCATATAGATATTAGATTGAATGGTTTAGATCAATCATATCTAGTTTGAAATTAGAGAGATTTGAATCCAAAACACTAGCTACTGTGTTTCGCTAAGTATAATAGCCTCACTTATGTTTTCTTGCATATAAAAAAAAATACTTTTCACTTTCTTTTATACGAGTCAACAATTTAAAAAATGAACGTTGAGAAATTATTAATATTAATGTATTTTTTGTAAGCTCTTGATATTATATAAAATAATATTTAATGTCTTAATTTGTATGTTTGTATACATAAATAAAGGGGTTATTTATGATTGGAGCCGCAAACTTAGTATGCGGCCTAAGTCTGGCCACGGACTAAGGCTATGATGGTTCTTCGTTTTTTGTAATTTTTTAATATAAAAATAACTCTAAATAAAGTTATATAAATCATATATTATTGTTTTATTTTGATATTTTAATTTTAAATTTTGAGTTATTAAAAATTTAAAAATAGAGGTATTTGAATCTTCCTCTATCTATAAAGTAAATAAATGCCGATGTCTATGACAGTGTTTGTTTTGGATTCTGATTTCAATGAATTCTTTCTAGAGTTGATCGATCTCAACAGGAGCTGAGTTATTACAAAAAAATTGAACCAACATATTTAGTTTAGTGTAATGCAAATAGCGGATATTCGTACTGAGTTTCTTGTTCCAGGAGCGAAGGGAAATGACTTCATTTGTATGGAAGATAATGCAAGTTAATTGTTCTACCAAAATTTGTAAGACCAGGAATTCTCTCTGGGCTGAATCAAAACATATACCCGGATTCCTTTTAGACGCACAAATTTTGGGCTTAGAAAGACACTGCTTGAAAGAGAAAAAAAGAAAATGAAACGATCATTTCTCAATTTTCATTCAGTAAATATAATATGCTCAATGAAAATCGTACAAAATAAACGTGACATGTAATTCTCTTTTTAGATAGGCAGAGACCAAAGTCGGAATCTACACTAATTATGACAATCAACACCATTTTTTTTTAATAAACTTCAATAGCCATAGGCCATGGATGTAAATCTCATGTCGGAAACAGGCAAAACACAGGTATACGTGGTAATAATCAGTATATACTCAAAACTTGAAACCCAATATTTAGAGCTGGGTAATAAATTTTTTTTTTAGAGCTGCTGAGAATAAAGATGTTCTGATGGAACTAAAACAAATAACAGTAACAACAGGGATGGAATTGCTAGTGCAAAACATAAAACCACCATCAACCATTTACGATAAACCATTTACGAAGCAAAAATAAGAACATATCCAACTATTTTCAATACCTATGCTGAATTTTGTTTATCTAGGAATGAATTGGCAGGGATAAAACCATAATCTAACTTGTTGTGGGTTTTGCCAAAGTTTTCTTAATTGCCTCAGCATAAGTCCTGTGCTGATATGTCAATGTTGAGTCCAGTAAATCCCACAGCGATGTCTTTGGATTCCAGCCTGATTGAAAGAGTTGAATCCATCAGTCTGATTTCTGGCATTGCATACAAGTCTAAACAAAACAGGTGGTGGTAATAAAATTTACCTAGCTGCTTATTGATGATGGTCATATCAGGTATGCGCCTGTCACTGTCATCATATCCCTCACCATAAAACACTTTTGAGCTGACATCGGTAGTCGGCACTTCCAATGGAGGCTCACCAGATACCTTGGAGTAAACCTGAAAAGGAAATATATTAACTATTTACATAAGTTGATTCCAAACAAGGTCAAGAGATACCATGTATATTTTTTCATTAAAAAAAAAATTCATGTCTACATACCTGAGTCATAATTTCTGCAAGTTGGCGAACAGACACTTCATTGTTGGGGTTGCCGACATTAAAGATATGTCCATTGGCTCGAGATGGATTTTCAATCATCAAGAGCACCGCTTCAATTGCATCCTTTATATAGATGAAAGTCCTTTGAGACACGCCCCCATCTACCAGCTTCAACGGCTCTCTCCTTAGAAGATTCTGCAGAGGAATTGAAATTATAGATGAAGTTTGTGTAGTTATATACATGTTCCAATGTGAGATGATGAAAGAAATAATGCACACATTACTGAAGCACGCCAAAACACGTGGGACACCCTCACTAGGACCGTCAATTCCAGGGATAAAATCCATCCTTGGGCCAATCCAGTTAAAGGGTCTAACAATTGTGAATTCAAGGTCGTTCTCAGCACCCTCAGCTATAGAATATAAACAACAAGCAAAAAAAAAAATCAGAAAAAAAAGCAGACAAAAGAAGTTAAATTAATAACCTTTTTCAGGACAAGTGAGAATACATACCATAGATTAGCCTTTCAATGAGTTGTTTTGCACAGGCATACGACCATCTCTGCTTCTCAATTGAGCCAAAGATGCAGGGGGAGACATCTTCCTTCAATACATAAAAGTCTGGATCCTGTTTAAATTTCACAAAAACAGCAACTCAATATTAGTTTTACTGAATAGTTGATAAGCAATATTTTAACAGAAGTCTATGTGGTTAGTTGGTTTTATAAATAATGTTCTTTCTTCTATTGATCAATAAATTTAACTGTCATAAAAGGTCAAATAAGGATTGTTCAATCATATGGCCCCTTGTGAAGGCATAATATCTTATTTGTTTAAATGTTGTGTCCACTCATTAGAAAGGCAAATAACAAAAAAATCCTCACCACATGGCATAACATCGACCATTAAGGGTGGTCACTAACACGAGACACATGTTTCAGAATCAATATTGTACTAGTCAGTTACTAAACAATAATTTAGCAATTAAAATGAACATGTATTTTATTAATCTCTTTATCAGCAATGCATTGACATCACAAGATCTAATTTCCCGCATTAATTTGTTACTGACCATTGCACGGAACATACAGATTCCTTATAAATCTGGATAAATGGGCCGGGCGAAACACATGTAAACTTTTCATCAACCTTTAGGAAGAAGTGAAATCAGAGAGTTTAATTCAAACGAATGAAACAAAAGTAAACAAACCTGACGCAAAGGATGATCCTTGGGAAGAAAGCTGCCAATTGTTTTGCCATACACTTCGCAAGTAGAGAAGTGAATCAGACGCTTGTCATTCTCCGAGCAGAATTTCACCTTAGATTCAAACATACAAACCAATTAAGGATAATGTACACAAAAATTCAATCAGAACTCCCAGATAATTCAAGATCTTGAAACGTACCACAGGGAGCGCATCAATGAAGTTGCTATATATGGTATCCAGAGGACGGGTGTTGTAATCAGCCGGGGTACAAATTGCTGCCAGGTTGATCGTCTAAAGCACATTCCCAAATCAAAACGAAAAATACGAAACAAATCAGAACGAATTGAAGAAATGAGAAGGGAGAAAAACCGCCGATTTAATAGAAAAAAAAAATATAGAACGAAGAAAAGAATACCAGATCAGACATCTTTACGAGCCCCTCAAGGCGGGAATCGTTTTTGATGTTGAGGCGGTGGAATTGAATGCGACCGTCGGGACGCGGCGGGTCAAGGAGGTGCTTGATCTTGTCGTTGTACACATCCACCGCCAGAACAATGTGCGGCGTCTCCTCCATGAGCTTCTCGCACAGGTGCGACCCGATAAATCCCCCAGCTCCGATAATGCAGATCTTTATCGCCTTTATCGGATTCCCGTCCAGATCCAGCCTTCCCTCCACTGTGGGCGCCATTGTATCACTCTCTCTTTCTCTCTGTGTTTTTTCTTTGTTCTTTTATTATTTTTATTTGGGAGCACTCTCTCTTCCCCTCTTTGTCGCTCTATTTATGATCCAATATCTCTAGCGAGCTGGAGGACAAGGAATTAAGGCTGGAGAGTGAAAGAGTAGATCTCGATCGGAGTGAGGGGGTCCCCGAGAACAGGCTACTTATGCTCGCGTCGCGTGAATGTGGTGTTCGAATATTTTCCTTGCTTCCCCTTGTTGCCTTGCAATCAATGAGACGCGGCGCCAAAGCGAACTCGGATCTTCTACTCTCTAGTCGCTTTACAACCATACACATCCAAGCGTCGCAGTCGATCCAACGGTTCGTACCAGTAGACCACTTCCATCCGATTTTATTGCGCTTTCTTCGGATCTCATCGCGAGGAGAATTCATGCCTTGCTGCTGAGTGCTGAGTGCTGAGTGCTGTGCTGCGTTTGTATGACAGAAGGGATCAAGGGAATGCTAATATGCTACGGCACGTGCTAAAGAAACTGGATGTAATATGTTTAACAATACTAAATTACATTTTACGTAGCGTAAGAATCACTTATAGCCAGAAAGTACTGAAGAGGTAAGAATGATCTCTGCGGTCGGCATGGGATTTTGGTTTGGTCAAGCATCGCTGAAATTTTTATAATCAAACATTTGAAACTACAGTTGGCGACTTGGCGGTGGCACTGCTAATCATGTTAAATTGAATAAATTTAATACATGGTCACTGGGGCTTAGTTTTTCTTTGGCGTTGTGAGAACTAACTATCTTTATTCATTTATTTGCATAGTTCACTCGCTGTCACTTCCTTAAAGCATGCGACACTGTACTCCGACTATAATTAGTCTATTGATTGATGTCTATGAACTTGACTAAGTTCGAAACAGATAAAACAAGTTATTTGGCGTGCCAACAAGCCTCAAATCGTTGTTTGGGCCACTAATCGCATCCGTCCTTAAATTGGTTTTGGCTACATTAGTGTAAGACAATGAAATGTATTGAATTCCATTGATTGTAATCTCTGTTACATCGAGTATTTATAGCCTAAGCTATGTACATATAGTAGTTACAAGTTGTTACATCCTAACCAACTTCTAACTCAAATAATATTACAAGATCTTCTATACAGCATGCTATGTAATATCCTGTGTGGTTTTGTGTTGTACATCTTCTTGCGCTGTATCAAAGAACCATGTGGGCATTAGCACATTGATGAAGAATCAATCATTTGCTGATACAATGATACAGATTCAAGAGATCATATAAATGTATACATTACCTGCTAATAAAAAGCGCTATAAATGGAACACATTTTCTTTATTATTTGACCACGGAACAATCATTGATCTAGCTCTTGAAGTTTCAAGTGCTTAAATGCTGACTCAGCATTCATGTTGACTTGCTTGTTGCCATCTCTTGTCTTCTTGAATCCTGGGAAACAACAGATCATGCACTTGTTTCTCCGCTCCGAATTCAGAAGTAGCCTGAATTGCAAAAGGTTGTGAGACCTCAAACAAGAAAACCCCAAACACATTCTGCACAGGTCATAATAAGGGCATTATATAACAAAAACACCCATAGGGATATTTATGAATGAAACAAAATATGGAGCTGATTTTTCCAATGTTACCAGACCTAGCTATAGAAAATAAATAATGCAATGGTAGTTTCCACCAAGCACTGCTGATCGGATTGTGCACCAAAGCAGAGTCTCTCTGCTGCTATTTGTAATTTTGAATGACGTGTACATCAGCAGGAGACTATATAAAAGGAGATGGGGACAGCACTAGCTGTTAGAAAGGGGTTCCTACCATGTTAACAAAAGCTGATAGAAACATAAGCTACAGAGTACATAATATATAGGAAAAAGAAAAGACATTGTCCCATACTAAAGTTTCAAAATAATTCAAATGAAATAATTACGAAGAGGCTACAACATTAAGTGGTTGTACAATAACTAAACTGTAAATAACAATAATATTCCTTGGAGTGTCATTTAAACCGTTCGATCTGACTGGTTAATCATTTGTCCGTATTCTTTTTCCTCAGCCAGACAAAAGAAATGGAAAAAAGCTGCAAGGACCAACAGCATCTACATATTATGATACTTTAGGGATTATTCATCTTGGACGCCATAACACAAGAAAAAAGAGAGATGACTTACTCGTTTGTGAAATGCAAATCTAACAACTTGCAGTAGTTTATTGGACCAAACTTTCACATCAAACCCCAGGCTATCCACTCCAATGACGCATGCTTCCTAAAGCACCCAAAATTCTGATTCAGTTGTGATAAGTGTTTTTGGCTAGCCCTAGGATTTCATTTCAACAAAATGCTGAAACAATTAGCCACAACTAGTATCATCATAAGCCCACCAAAGGGTTCGCGAGCTTGACCCTGGACATGGTGGTGTTTGGTTATAATAACAAAACCGTTGATCTTGATCTACCTGATGAGCCAACCATTTACATTCCATCTTCTAATATTGTGAATTTGCATTTTATAAGACCAAGAGGCTGGAAGTTACTTAAGTTGACACAAAAATTCACTCTAAACCCCTTGATGTATATGAAACATAATTAAAAAGGACTGAACTGTAGACCCTTGGTCGGTGAACAAAATCAAACTCATGGTTTGAATTACCTCAAAAAGAAAAAGAAAAAAAAGCTCAAGTTTTGAATTTGGTATTAACCCCTTGGTGACCTTATGCTTATTAATTTCACTCCTATTTATATTACTATTTTTCAGCTTTTTATCATTAAGAATGGGGGGAGTCCCAAGCCCTTGGGATCATTTTTAGTTCCAAAACATGTTTCAACCATTGGATCAGAATCTGATCATGAATCTCAATGCAACTCATTTTCAATCCCAAACTTCATTCCAATCTCAATGTAAATCTCAAGGTTGAAACTTGCCTTGGAACCAAAAATGGTCCCAAGGGCTTGGGACTCCCTCCCATTCCTTATCATTAATCTTCAATCTTTGGGCTTGTTTCCAGAATAAGACATATAAAATCAAATGGTCCAAAAACTGAAATTTAAATTCTTAAACAAATAATGGCACCTCGACTTGAAGACCTAGCTGCCTCCAACAAAGGGATTTTAGGGCTTGTATGGTTCTCTCCACCAGCTTTGAGTCTTGATATGATGTTTGCTGCTGAGTGCGCTATAACATCTGGTTTTGCTTTCCAAAAATCCTGTATGCTCACTGTAGACTGTCAAAAATTAAAGCATTTAGACAATTCAAGATATTCAACCAATTTAACACCACAAAAAGAAAAGTAATTATGGAACTATTAATACGATTCACCACATGCACATGCAGATATTTGCACAAGTTAAAAAAAAAGAATATAACGGTAATCATTTAGAAAGAAAGTTTAATGACTATAGAACATATTTTAGTTTTAGTCAACAACTATTATACAATAAACTACAGCAATTAATTACGATAGTTATCAGTCATGAATGACATTGATTTTCATTGCTGCTACTATCACCAGCAGTACAACTTACCACATAGCGTTCGGTCCTATCACTTGCCACACCGAGTACCACATCTGTAAAGCCAGGGGCAAAACCAGGGCCTGGGCCCTGGCACCCTCTTGGCCCAGCAAAAATCATCCTCTCTTCTTTCTAAATGGATCTGGCCCAGAGAGTTGGCGGAGGGAAAAAAATTACTCACGATGAGAGGAGAGTTGACGAAGAGCAGTGCCGACGAAGAACAACGCTAGCTAGGGTTCAATCGAAGAGAGAGAAATGAAGGTACTCAAAATAATTGACAAGGATATTTTAGTCAAAAAAATAATTAAGAAAAGTTATACTGTATTTGTGGTAAATTTAGAATTTAATCAAGTTTAGAGTGACATTATCAGGATTTCTAATTATAAGATGGTATTTTCAAAATTTCTGTTTTTAGCTGAAAATGAGCAGGATCAACATGTAACCAAACCAACCTTTAAGGGTTATAAACCCCTCGCTGTCAGATTAAAGGTTTATAAATCCTCCCACAGACTGGTACAAGAGTTGTAACACCTTAACTAACTACATGCATGCTTATTGAGTAAAACAAACAAGGAAAAACAAAGATAAATCAAGAATTTCCAAAATGAATATAGTAAATTAATTAATTTTATTATCCTTTAATTAGCATAAAATGACCTATTAGTTTTCTATTAGTTTTCTATTTATATGATAACATTGAATCATCAAATTTAATTTGTGCATCTCAAATTCTATTTTTTTTTTTGCCAAAAACTTAAATTACCGTAATGTATTATGTATGTTGTATATTTATTATCTACCATTAATATCAAACAATATATGCATTTTTATTGTAATTAACTTTTTTGTCAAATACTTATTTTCATTATATGTGTAATTTGTTGGTAATTTGTACTAATATATGCTTCAAATCTTAATTTCAATCTATGTTGGTGAATGATTTTCAAGCGTTTGATGCGAATTTAATTATAATTTTTAGCGGTGTCTAATATAAATTTGTTCACGGTACAACAAGATGAAATCATTCCCCCATTAAATTGTGCATCAATTACCATTATAGCCTTTCTAGATGCATGCTCTAGATAGCAAAGTGGAGGTAAAACATATGGGAGCGGTAGATCCGTAGTCTTTTTAAATGAAAAATTGGTTTGAAGGGTTCGGGAACCGTTGATTTTGTATTGGAATTCATACTTTTAACAGACTCTGAAATCTAAAATTTACACATTTAATAATTATTATGAATTCTCATGCAAAATCAACGGTTTCCAAACCCTTCGAACTAATTTTTCAATTCGAAGGGTTGCGCAAAACATATACGTGTTTCAGAAACTCAAGTACGCGTTGTGTAAACAAAACGCGAACCATAATTGGATGCAGCACATCTGACCATTCTAACTTTGAGATGACATCGTTTCGTTTCCATTGATCTCAGTTTTAATTGCACGTTACATATTTTCATTTGTACACCTAATTTGCTTTTGACAAGTGAAATAGAGTTAAATGTGAAGTAAAAACTAATTCACTTAATTCTATCTTAATGCATTAGTGTTTGGTAGTAAATAATGAAATAAAGTAAAGTAATTTTGAAGAAAATATAAATTATAATTGGAATAAAAATCTTGGCGGTTTTAAATAATTGAAATAATTGGATTCCTAAAATTAAACAATCTTTTTGGCAAAATAATTGAAACAAAAACCTTAACTGTATAAGGTTTTATACAGAAACAAATATGTGCCAATATGCTCCTCCATGATGTTGCTCAGACCCTGAAACAAGCACAGAATCAAGTTTAACATAAAGAGATAGAATTATCCTGAATTCTTTTAAAATTGAAAAAAAAAATCTTCTGTAAGAAGAAAATGGAATGCATTAATTCAAATAAAGCAAAAGAAAGAAAAAAAAAGAATGGAGCAAAAGGAAATGGAGAAAGAGCAATCATTTTTTGTTATGGTGATATTTTGTGTAGCAATCGTGATAGAGGAAAAATGGACTTCAACACATTGGCTATAGATGTTGTAGAGTACAGATTAAAAAATAACTCCATGTGATGGCTTTTGTTAACTCCAAAATTTTAAGAAATAATTTAGACTGTTACATGATCGTACACTTAGACGCTTAATGAGAAGTAAATATAAAGATATTTAAAGTAGATTATAAAGTAATTATGTCAATCCAATTTTAATATTTGAGAGTATCACGGTATCAATTAAAGAGTGATAGCGATATAAGATTGCTACTTTTGTTATTTTCCATTTTTAATGGGAATTTTGGTTAATTCATTTTTTCATGATTCTAATTATTGTAAAGATTTTTCTAGAAATCCAATTCAAAAATTAAATGAGTCAACAAAAGTCATCTAGAAATAAAACTTGTCGAGGATTATCAATCATGAGTATTAAATAATTAGATCGGAGGGGTCATTTATCATATATCTATTTTTTAGAGTCAATTATTGAACCATATCTAGCAAATCCGCTCTCTCTCTCTCTCTTTTTGAAAGCTTGACAGGGGCTTTCAAGTGTTGTATTAAAGAAATATAACACACACACTCTCTCTCTCTCTCACTCTCTCTGAATAGTAGAATCATTGCATTAACTTTTACTGCACCTCTTGTGGTCAAGTAAAAACTTATTTAATCTGCCTTATTATACTCTTGCTGTGTTTGACAAAAGGGTTTAATCCACCATTACTTCATTTGTCAAACACACGACTAACTTTTTGACTTGTATAGTTCAATGTTATCGAAAATATTTTGAGTCCACCCTTCTAGTGTCTTATCTTGATAATGCGGTATATGTATTTCATATATTGAACTACGAAATATTTATTAAATTAAAATTTTATATTTAATTTTCAATAATCATTTAATATAATAAATTGTATATAGAATATATATTATTAAGTTTATATATATATATATATATATATTATTAAGTTTATATATATATATATATATTATTAAGTTTATATATATATATATATATAAGAGTTAGGTATGGTGAAATGCATAGCACGGATGATCCGTGTGCTACGGATCGTTTCTCCGTATTCAAAGTTTAAATAGTCGATCCGACAGTCAAAATATTTTTCATATGAAAAATCTAGTTAGGATCAAATTTTATATTTTTTTTTATTTTTTTACTTTTTAAAAAATAGATAGAAAATCACTCCTTTTGAATGATTCATAATAGTTAAATCAAATGATTTTTTACTATCTTGAAAAATAAAAAAAAATCTAAGAATATATATAATTTGATCTACAACTAGATTTTCATATAATAATTATTTTTGATTGGTCAGATCGACCATTTGAAATTTAAAAATGGAGAAACGGTATGTGACACACGGACCATCCGTGCTATGATAGCACCATAGCCAAGCTCAAAAAATAAATTGTTTTTATTAGACAGAAACTTCATTTGTTGAATTGATGTAAACATAGAAAATTAGCTAACAAAAAAAATTCAAAGAACGAGAAAAATAGATCATATGATTAGTCATGTGACTTCATAAATAGTAAGTATTTCTTTAATAATTTTATGAAATAGATTATTGATTTACTATATATTAAGAAGAACTTGTTTTATCTTACCATTTATGCATATTTATTGATTATATGATCTTATAAAAAGTTTATTTCCTGAATGATTTGTCTTAATATTTATTAATATGAATTTATTATATATTAATATTTATTGACAACATATTTTTTAATATTTATAAATTCAGAAATGCCGATGGATGCCAGATGATTAATATATTTTATTAAATTAATATTTTATCATAATATTATTTTTTTTCTAGGTCAAAATTTTAAAAGCAAAATCAATTTGAATATGAATCTAAAATAGTTATAGAATTACTTTCTTAAGAAGAAATTTGGACAGAAAAATGATTTTGTAAAATATTTCTGTTGAAAAGAAGTTATAAGAATTGAATTGTCTATTTATCACTTTTTTAATACTTAAAAGGGTAAATTTCATTTCACAGATATCTAAGAAATTTAAAAAATATTAAATTTACACAACAAAATATTTTACAAGAGAATGAGGTTCACTAATAAAATATTATATGAAATTTATGGAGTTCAAGTACATATAATTATTGAAAATTAAATAATATTATATAAATTTTATCAAAGTAGTAGATATAATTAAAAAATAAAGGAAAACATTGAACCAATTTATAAACTTAAATCCGCCACTGACATCTAGACAGTACTGTGCGACGTGCTTAAAACTTTTTTAAGTCATTGCGCCACTAATTTCTCGAATTCATAAATTACACAAGTGTAAAGAATTTTTGGCACTTATTTTTGTTACACTTAACATCTTATTTGGTTTATCGATTTGCAAAATAATTTTGAATTTTACAAGTTGCCTTGTTTAAGTTTTGTGCACGTAAATTGATTAGTGCATAAGAACCGAGACTAATGATGGAACATAAGAGCTAAATCAAGACTGCATTAGACTTAAATTTAGTTAGACTTAAATTGAATTGAATTGGTCAAGATAAATTGAGTTTAAATAACAGAGTAAAATACTTCTGCCAGTGAATCGTTATAATGGTTCATCTCAATACTCAAAAATATTCTAAGGCAGAAAATTCTCAAAGAAACCAGAGCATATCGTTATGTAATAATTCAGTAATCATTACAATGATTTATGAAACGTATAACGATTTGATGAATCGTTATAACGTTTCAGCTCAATTGATCCAACGACTATTTTTTCTAAATCGTTATAACGATTCCCAAACCGTTATAACGGTTCAGGCCGATTTCTTCAGCTGTTTCGGAAGATCTATTTTTTTTAAAGGATCACATCTCTCAATGTTTGGTGATCTGATCCATCTAGCAAAGTCATTACTCCAGAGAACTTACTAGCCATATACAAAGTGAGAGAGATAATTCAAGAGATCGAAATACTCAATTAGCCAAATTCTTATTCAAGCTCAATCTAGCTTATCTCTATTCTCCCAACTTGATCCTTCGTGATTTTCTTGAAAACATTCTCTTGAGATGTTGTTCTCAACTCCTTTTTGTGCTGTAGTGCTCACTTCTTATTTTGATTGTGTTGTCACTCACGTTTTTTAGTGTGTTGTCACTCGTGTTATAAGAAACGATTAAATGCACTACTTTATTCCTATTATTAAGATTCAATCTGGCTCCAACCAATATATAAAATTAATCAATCATAGTTAATTAGTTTCGCTCATTTTATTACTATTTAATCTAACACACAGTAACCTCAAAAAATATGCATCTATTATAAAAATAAACAAAATTAATAGTTCAGATTTGAAATCTAAATATTAAATTTTAAAATATAAATTAAAAAGTAAGTTGACCGGATCCCTTCTCTTGACAAAGCAGTTAAAAATTTTATTATGATAGACAACTTTGTCCATCAATTACTTCGTAAATATTTGATCATCTTAAATCTTCATAATATCAATTCCCTTAAAATTTCATATAGAGGAAATACATATCTTGTACGATTGATGCTCTAGGTGGTGGGTATTTCTATTCTTCTGGTCTAAGTCAAGATGAGAAGTCTAACGAAATTTTTTTTTTATTTGTTTGGAAATCTATACTATTATATAAAACAACTAAAAGTTATTTAGTTTTTGTCATTTTCTTCAAACTTTCATAATGTCGAAAATATTTTTTAAGGAACGGATGTGATTAATTTGTCATACTGAACGTCTCAGATTACTCAGAAATTTTATCAATTCTTTCCATTTAATCCGCCTTCATCTATACTCAATATTTCAGTAATTGTTGTTAGCACTACCCTTAAATAAGTTCCTGATTGGTGTTGCATTGTATAATTAGCAATACAATTTTGACAACTCTATCTATTGATTGGTGTTGCATTGTATAATCAGCAATACAATTTTGGCAACTCTACCTACGCAGTAGCAAAAATTACAAGAAAAAACCACAAAGGAAAGAAACTTGACATATTAATTTGGCAATATTACAAGTTCTAATAAAAAAATGTAATTAAAAGATTCATACAGTACTACTATTGCGACGCCATCATGTTTGCTTGAAACGTATGTGTTTTTTGTTAATTTGTTATAAAGCTCACGATTTTGAAGAATTGCATTAGAAATAAAGCAACAAATAAATATCGATCTTGATATGGAGGAGAAGTGTATGTACGTGTTGCATGCAACGGATAATTTTTTTTAATTGCGTCAATTTAAAATTTGATTTAAACATTAATTAATAAAATCAGTTGATGCATTGAGTTGTAATAACTCGAAATTGATATAATTTTATCAAGTACAATCATACAATGAAACATGATAATATAAAATAAAAGACAATCCCCCACTCTGCACTGATTTATTTTTATATGTTTAATGAAATATTCATTTGACATTCTAAAAGAGATGTTCTGCTGCTAACTGATTCATTAATTCATATAAAATACATAGAGATATTTTCTTTGATGTTTTTCCTAAATTTTTCAGCAACTTATTATTTTGTAACAGGAAAAGAATCAAGCATCAAATTGCAAATAATTCCCAATGATGGGAGATATATTTTCTTTTCTGTATCTGCAGATAATATTGCGTAAGACCGCCATTTTAGACTTCTTAGTGATTACCAATCTTGTTATATCTCAATCCAAAATAAGAAAATTTGATTAGCAACACATAGGGAATTAAGTCCATAATGCAAGAATGAAGATCAATTTTATTGGTCATGCTGATAAAAAAAAGTAAATCAGAAGATAAATATAATGTTTCAAAGCAATCAGCAATTAATTTTAACATAAAAATACAGAAATATGAGTGATCATTTGATTTAAAGTTTTCTTATGTATGCCACAGAACTATTCAATACAATCAGAAAAAACAATTCTACGGAGGAATTATTAGAGTTACAATATAAAAAAAAAAGTGTAACTCAATCTCCGAACTTTTCTATTTGTATTTGTTTTTTTTTTTTGGTAGTTTTACGTAAATGATCCTTAAAATATCACATTTTTTTCTTAAATTTGTAAATATAACAATTTGATATTTAATGTATTACTTTCTTACTACTTTGCTTCTAAGTTTCAAAGTATGATTTTAGTCCTCAAAATTTTTAATTTTATAAAAATGATTCTATATTTAAAAAATATTTACAATTTTTAGTTTAACATGCTATTATTTTCAAGGCTAATTCTGCCATGGATAAAAAAAATTAAAAATTTGTATTGAAGGTGTAGAAATCATATTGATATTAACGGTTGTAATTTTGCTCCAATTTAGTAATTGCTAAAAATTTTAATCCATAAAAAATCCCTCTATTTTGTAATATTAGAATTAGTACAAACAAAAAATTAGTCCTTACAATTTCAGATATATCACTTTAGTTTGATATTTTGGTCACATGAGCATCCAATTATGGTTAGCGGTTTGGGAAGCATGCACGGTGCTGTTATACCTCCACTTTGCTATTTAGAGCATGCATCTAGAAAGGCTATTTTCGTAAATTGCTCAATAATTAAATGGCGGGATCGATGAAGCTTCTTCTTCTTATTTATGGACGAACCAAGGCAGGGAATGCCGATCAAATTCGTTGCTGGAAATGTCTCTTAATTTATATTTGAGGAGAAAATTAAAGAGGGGATAAATTGATAAATTAACCAAGGTGACTCTCTGCTAGCATAGCAAATGGCAGCGGCACCAACATCGGATGTAAGTGAAATTATTTATGTGATGGATGAAGGGATTCTGGCCGGAGATCAGCACTTCAATCGCCCCTCCAACGCCGAAACGGTCGAGGAAGATGAGGAGGAATTGCTATGGGCTGCAGTGGAGAGGGTTCCCTCTCTCAACCGCAACAACTTTGCACTTCTCCGGCGCTCTGCCTCGACCTCCGCCTCTCGATCTCATGAGGTCGTCGATGTTCGCAAGCTTGACCAGCAGAAGCGCAGCCTCATCCTTCAGGAGGCCCTCGCCACCTCTGAGCAGGACAACTTTAATCTGTTGTCTAAACTGAAGACTCGTTTTGATGCGTATGCGATTAATTTTTACCTTAATGCTCGCATTTATTTATTTATTTATTTATTTATTTTTCTTTTTTACAAGGCCAGTGGCGCTTTTCTGATATTTTGTCTACAAATTTTAGAAGAGGGGGATGATTTGCTCCCTGATGCAATAAGCCCGTTGTTATATGCTATTTTAGTATAATTTCGACAAATAAGTTTCGTGAAATGCTTTATATTAATCCTTGTGATTTGAACATCAATTACAGGGTAGGGCTTAAAGTTCCCAAAGTTGAAGTGAGGTTTGAGAATTTGAATATTTCTACAAAGGTTCATGTTGGTAGCAGAGCGTTGCCTTCTCTCACAAATTACGTCCAAGATATTGCGGAGGTATGTTTCGCTATATATATCCCAACTTCGATCAATCAACTCTGCTTTCCTTTTTTTGGTAATGGTGCAGTATCATCTGTCTGTATAAAACTTCTTTCAAAAAAAAAATATATGTCTGTTTAACCTGTATAACAAAGAGAGATGCTTAGTGCATGCAACTTTCATAAGAAAAGAGAGATTACAGCTATATTGGATTTTCCATATTTACTCTGGATAAGAAAAATTCAATAGAATTATTTCTTTTTTTTAAAAAAAAAAGTCTCATTAACACCAACATATATTACTTTTCACATGTTATTCACGGGATTTGAACCTGCACCACTTAAAAGAACGAGACCTATTACCATATAGGTCTACGATTCAAATGCAATAGAATTTTTAAATTATATTTGCAAAAAGTTGATGTTATGGTGCGTCAGTGCAGCAAGTTCTGATATCCCTGCATGTTCTGCGACCCAAGAAACACACTCTCACCATTTTGGACAATGTCAGTGGTATCATCAAGCCTGGAAGGTCAAACTCTTAATCTTTTCTTTTACTCATCATTACTAAACAAATCATCCATTTATATAGATGGTTTTATGTTTTCTTAGTCAGAATTTCTTTTTGTTTCTTCAAGGATGGGTCATTTTTTCTTTTGTTCAATACAATGTACTGCACTTGTTTAATTGTTCTTTTAGTGTGCAGAATGACATTGTTGTTGGGACCTCCAGGATCAGGGAAATCTACTCTCTTGCGAGCTCTTTCTGGTAAATTAGATGCTCAGCTAAAGGTCTTGGTCTATCTCTGTTTGAATTTTTTATTGCTTAGTTGGTACTCCTTAATTGAAAGTATATGTATACAGCTTTTGAATGGGTTTAACTTCATTAGGCATGACTGCCGTATATATAAAATGAATCTTTTTTTGTTTTGACTTAGATCTGAAGTACAAATGCTACATTCATCAGCACCCAATTATTAACTAGAATTTTATGTATCTCGAACACTTCAACTTATACCTTTACTTCAGTTGCTACAGTGTCATGCTGATAAATTATATAATTACAGGACTGCTAATAAATTTTCAGACAAAAAAACTACTTGTATATAATTTGAGTAATTTCATATTGATCTTTGAAATTTCTTTTGGAACTTATTGTCTGCTTGTATGGCTCTCCTAATTTTAAAATAAAGAAGCCCTTTTGTTTATTATGTATATTCATAAGTTGTAAGAGCGAATATTTGAAATGATTTATTAGTTTCTTATTTTTTTTAAAAGGATTTGATGACCACATATGCATAGGGGGGTTGAATTTCTGTATTATAAGTTAAAAAATATCCATAGAATTCTTATAATTATCTAATAGAAAATTTTGTTGTGATTGTTCCTCAGAAAAAGGGAAAGATAAGTTATAATGGTCATGCTCTTGATGAGTTCTATGTGCAAAGGACTTGTGCTTATATAAGCCAGACAGACAATCATCTCGCTGAGCTGACAGTTCGAGAGAATTTTAACTTTGCCGCACAATGCCAGGGTGCAAGTCAAAGCTGGCAATGTATCTCTCTTTAACTTTCATCTTTATCATTATTTCCCTCGGCCCTATTTCAGTTTCTGGAAACCATGTTATTTTTCTCGTACATTTTTACTTGTATTTTCATCTATCCATTTATGCATTTGGTGTTATAGATTATTTAACAGAGTTAGGCAAGCTTGAGAAGGGCAAAGGCATTCACCCAAGTCCTGAAATAGATGCTTTCATGAAGGTCAGTTCAAAATCAATTATAGTTAATCATCTTAGCATCTGCTAGCACTATGAGATGTTTTTATCTAATTTGAGTTTTTTAAATAGCTTGCTTCCTTAGGTGGTAAAAAGAGCAATCTTGCAACAGAGTATGTTCTAAAAGTTCTCGGCCTTGATGTGTGTGCCGACACCATAGTTGGAAGTGATATGGTCCGGGGTATCTCTGGGGGTCAAAAGAAACGAGTAACAACAGGTTTTTCTATGGAAGTGCTCACCCTATTGTTTTTATGGTAATATTCTCTTAAGTAACAGAACTAATTGTTCTTTGTCAATTAATTACAGGTGAAATGATAGTTGGGCCAAGAAAAACTCTATTTATGGATGAAATATCAACTGGATTAGATAGCTCAACTACATATCAGATAGTGAAGTGCATGAGAAACTTTGTGCATCTAATGGATGGGACAGTGCTCATGTCACTTCTACAGCCTCCGCCAGAGACATTCGACCTTTTCGATGATATTATTCTTCTGTCAGAAGGGAATATCATATATCAGGGTCCCACCAATACTGTTGTGCAGCATTTTGAATCTATGGGGTTTACTTTGCCGCCTCGCAAGGGGCTTGCTGATTTTCTTCAAGAGGTTACCTCTAGAAAGGATCAGGCTCAATACTGGTCTAATTCTTCCAAACCATATTCCTTCATCCCAATTTCTGATATGGTGTCCGCTTATAAAGAATCTGAGCATTGGAAAGGAGTTCAGTCTGCTATGTCTTTCTCACCACATTCTGATAGTACTAAAGATGACGATGAAGCAGCCCTTGCGAAAACAAAATATGCCATCTCAAAGAAGGAACTTCTTAAAGCATGCTTTTCAAGAGAGCTGCTCTTATTAGGCCAACATCGCTTCCTTTATACCTTCAGAACATTTCAGGTATTGCTCAATAATCTCTGTTATGTGATGATAGGTTATGTAATACCTTTGGAAATTACTTGACTACTTTAGAAAAGGAGATGGAAATTATCAAATGTTTATTGATTACTTTATTACCACTTTTAATGTATTAATGATAATCATTCTAAATTTTGCAAAATATACTCAAAAGTTGTGTGAAACTATCATATATGTTCATTAGGATGAAACTTTTATAGGCCACAACAAAGCTTTTGCACATAATACTACCATTATGATTTTGTGAGAAATTGAATACCAAATATTGTAAAAGTTTATTTGCTACTTTAGATAGCATGTTAAGGTTTTATGTGGCAAAACAAGCATAACATTTATGCAAAAGAATAGAAGGCGAAGAATACGAAAAAAAGTAACACAACTTTTCGCAAAATTAAGAAGTGCCAGAAATTTTATAAATCTAATATCCTGATAATCTATACATGAATTGAAATTTTCAGGTTGCCATAGTTGGACTAATAACATGCACCATGTTTCTACGTACAAGGCTACATCCGGTGGATGAAATGAATGGGAGGGAATATCTCTCTTGCTTGTTTTTTGGGTTAGTGCATATGATGTTTAATGGATTTTCAGAGCTGTCAATCACAATATCCCGACTTCCAGTATTTTATAAGCAGAGAGATAATTTGTTTCATCCAGCTTGGGCATTCTCAATTCCCAGTTGGGCAGTCCGTGTTCCCTACTCTATTGTTGAAGCCCTTGTGTGGTCATGTGTAGTTTATTATACAGTTGGATTTGCACCGGATGCTGGAAGGTTTTTCCAATTTATGTTGGTGCTATTCTGTATGCACCAAATGGCATTAGGGTTATTTCGAATGATGGGAGCTGTTGCTCGTGACATAATAGTTGCTAATACTTTTGGATCTGCTGGCCTCTTAGCCACCTTCCTTTTGGGAGGCTTTATTGTTCCCAAAGGTCAGTTGGCCTCCTAATTTTAAGTACTATTAATTTACATCATTTTGATATCTTTCTTAGTGCTTAATTCTAAATTTGTAGACGAAGTCAAGTCCTGGTGGATTTGGGCTTATTGGCTCTCTCCATTAACATACGCTCAACGTGCCATCTCAGTTAATGAGTTCTCTGCTCCAAGATGGGACAAGGTATGCCTCTTCGTATAGCTTGAGTTTGAGGTATCTTGCATGTACTAGAATCTAACCATTTTTCTTAATAATTAGAAGCTAACAGTACATCTTTCTTCTGATAACATGAACAGAGGTCCCTTTTAGGCAATCAAACAGTTGGAGAAAATGTGTTGATGTTACAAAACCTGCCAACTCAGGAGTACTGGTATTGGATTGGGATTGGTGTTTTGTTGGGCTATACTGTTCTGTTCAATGTTATTCTCAATGTTGCCTTTGCACATCTTAACCGTAAGTTTTGATATGTTACCTCAACTTGTTTATTGGCATGATTTAACATAAGATCGCTAACTTCCTTGTACCTCCTCCATTTTAAAGCCCTTGGAAAAGCACAAGCTATAATCCCATCCAGCATAGTGAAGAAGAAAGAAAATGGCCTTTCATCTTCAAAACTTAAGGATGCATCTCAAGGTGATTCTTTGAAAATTTTCATAATAGTAGTTGTCTGAAACTCTGAACAAGATTTTGATGAAAAAGTTGTTTTAATTCTTTTTATGGAAAAGTTGGAGAAGAAGAAAAAGAAGGAAATTTTGAAGGTAAAGCTACAACCACCGGTAAAAGAGGAATGATTCTCCCATTTCAACCACTGTCGATGACATTCCACAACATTAGTTACTATGTTGATATACCGAAGGTGAATTGTGCACTTACTTGTTTACTTGTGTATTTCTGTTTCTTTCTGTCTCCTTTTATTTAGCTCTAAGTTTCTTCTGAAAAGCTTTAAATAAATTTACAGGAGCAATATAAAAGAATAACTATTATAGTAATGGATAAAAATATTTTTATAAGTTAGCAATATTATGTGTGAATGGTAATAGAAAATTTAACAAAATTATCAGGAAATTAGATCTCAAGGGATAACGGAGGATCGACTACAATTATTGCATAATGTGAGTGGAGTATTCAGACCACATGTGTTGACAGCATTGGTAGGATCAAGTGGGGCCGGGAAGACAACCTTGATGGACGTATTAGCTGGGAGGAAAACTGGGGGATATATTGAAGGAGAGATACGCATATCCGGTTTTCTAAAAGAGCAGAACAGTTTTGCCAGAGTTGCAGGATATGTGGAGCAGAATGACATTCATTCTCCTCAAGTTACAGTGGAAGAGTCACTTTGGTTCTCATCCAGCCTTCGTCTGCCTAATGATATAAGTAGAGAAGACAAGCATTCATTTGTAGAGAAAGTCATGGAGCTAGTAGAGCTAGACCAGCTGAGACATGCATTAGTGGGAATGCCCGGGAGTACTGGCTTATCTACCGAGCAAAGGAAGCGTCTAACAATTGCAGTTGAGTTAGTTGCAAATCCTTCTATTATTTTTATGGATGAACCTACCTCTGGCTTGGATGCTCGTGCTGCTGCTATCGTTATGCGTACTATCCGGAACACTGTTGATACTGGCAGAACAGTTGTCTGTACTATTCACCAGCCTAGCATAGATATTTTTGAAGCATTTGATGAGGTTAGCTCATTCCCTTAAACACTACTTCCTACTATTCACCAGCCTAGCATCGATACTGGCAGAACAGTTGTCTTACATTTATGTTCTTGCTATTTGCCTATATTAGGTGCTTAACTTTTGTGTTTCTTTTCTTTTCTTTTCTTTTTTATTTGGAACAGTTACTCCTAATGAAGAGAGGAGGACGTGTAATTTATGGAGGACCTTTGGGGGTTCATTCACAAACTATGATTGATTACTTTCAGGTTCTTCTTTTAAGTTTGTTGTCTCATTCCAATAGTTCTTTGTTGAAACTTAAACTGTAGTTTGCTTAATAGAGGACAAAATTCCAAGAAAAATCTTAATTATAGTCTGCATAGTTCTTGCTCTTACTTGTTTAGAATTTTATCTTGGACACAAGTCTAACATTTTAACTTATACCATGTTTAATTTACAGAGAATTCCTGGAATTAGTCCTATCCAGTGTGGTTACAACCCGGCAACATGGATGTTGGAGATCAGTTCACAAGCAAATGAAGAGCATCTTTCTTTGGATTTTGCGAATTTTTATAGAAATTCAAGTCAATTCAAAGAAGTAGAATCTGTGATCCAAGAACTAAGCAAACTGACACCTGGGACAGAGCCTCTCAAGTTCCCTTCCAAGTTTGCACAAAATATTCTCAATCAGTTCAAAATATGCTATCGTAAGCAAAATCTTGTTTACTGGAGAAGTCCACAGTATAATGTTGTACGACTCTTCTTCACAACACTAGCAGCCCTTATTTTTGGCACCGTATTTTGGAATGTTGGTTCCTCGAGGTATTACTACCTTTTTTTGCATTTTAATCTCTCAAGAATTTATCATTTATTTATAATTACTATTACTATCAGGAAAACAACGAAGGACTTAATAATGGTAATGGGATCTTTATATTCTGCATGCATTTTTCTTGGAGTCAATAATTCTTCATCGGTACAACCCGTGGTATCTGTTGAAAGAACTGTCTATTACAGAGAGAGAGCAGCTAGAATGTATTCTTCCTTGCCTTACGCTATAGCTCAGGTAATCTCTTCTTTCCTGTGTGCTTATTTGTTATTTTGAAATTATCTTTTCAAATTGCTTGATTCTATCTTTTTGTCTCACATGTGCAGGGACTAGTTGAGATTCCTTACATTTTGGCACAAACTTGTATATTTGGTATAATTACTTACTTCATGATCAACTATGAGAGATCCATAGGTCGGAACTCCCCCATCTATCTCTTCTATTTATTTTCCTCTCAGTCACTATTTAATAGAAGTATTCTTTTCTGAGTGCATTTCATACTATATATGTGTTGTGATATTCAAAGTGCAAGTGTGGACTGACAAGAAAGAATTTTGAAATTGCAGTGAAATTTTTGCTGTACCTGGTGTTCATGTTCCTTACCTTCATGTACTTTACATTCTACGGGATGATGGCCGTGGGTTTAACCCCATCACAACACCTAGCCGCAGTTGTTTCCTCTGCATTTTACTCCTTGTGGAATCTTCTCTCTGGGTTTCTAGTTCCAAAAACTGTAAGTTTGTTCTTCTTTCTTGTAATACTTTTGTTTTTGCTCTTTTTCCCTTTAGAAAAATATTACTTCTCACTACGTCTACCTTTCGAATATCATTCAAAGTCATAAGAAAAAAATAATACAGCAGCGGAGCTTCGTTGGGACTAGAGGAGGCTGCAGCCCCCCAAAATTTCCAAAAACCAGTAAAATGTATTAAGAATCTAGCATAATATAATATAATGATACTGTAATCAGCCCAACAAAAAACTGAAACTTGGTTATATGGTATTATTAATTTAAAACAAGCTCTGTCATTGACATAATATGATACTGGAAAGAATAATGACATGTGTTAATATTTGAAATGATATTGCAACAGAGGATTCCTGGTTGGTGGATATGGTTTTACTACATATGCCCGGTTGCGTGGACCTTACGAGGTGTCATCACGTCACAATTAGGTGACGTGGAAACAAAATTGGTAGGGCCTGGTTTTGATGGTACAGTGAAGGAGTATTTGGAAATCAGCCTTGGCTATGGTTCAGGAATGATTGGTGTGTCTGTTGTCATTCTCTTAGCATTCTCAGTGCTCTTTTTTAGTGTTTATGCCTTGTCTATTAGCCGTCTCAATTTTCAAAAGCGTTAGTTCTTATTAGTTCCTTGAGAAAGTTATTTGTTGTAATGTAATAGTAGTTGCTGACTTGTAGCGTGGTGTTGGAAATTTAATATATTTTAGACAGATCTCCATGATCAAAATGGTTTCACAAGTAACCAAGTTCCTAATGATGCCTTCTTAATTCTTTCACTCCATTATTTTTCACTTGATCGTACTGGTTTCTATTTACTTTTAGTTGTTTCCAAAGCACTTGTTTTATTTAATACTCATGTCAAAGAATAAGAAAATGTATGGCGATGTGGAGAAATTTTCTTCCGTTTGAAATTAAGAGTATTTATTTTACTTCATATTCTACATCGTACTACCTAGATATATGAGATTGACATAATAGTGGGATATATAATAAATAAACTGTGTACCATTAACAATAACAAAAGTTAATTACATTTTACCTCACATGAAAACTTATATGACTTATTTACCACTTGTTTTCTTTTTAATTTGTTAAAGGAACTTGAAATTGTTTTGAATTTTCATTAACTACGCTATATTAATTTTGAGTTTAACGAATTCCCTCAATGCAATCAATTTTGATAATAAGGGAACAAGTTGAAGTAATTACCTATGCAACTTAACTTGAAATTACGACAAGCACTTTTAGATGAGAATCTGCTGCTCTTCAAATGAAGAGTGGGATCCTACTTT
The DNA here is from genome assembly GCA_037127355.1 of Schoenoplectus tabernaemontani. Lineage (NCBI taxonomy): Eukaryota > Viridiplantae > Streptophyta > Magnoliopsida > Poales > Cyperaceae > Schoenoplectus > Schoenoplectus tabernaemontani. The sequence goes on from CM073739.1 coordinate 21,659,110, forward strand.
TCTTACATCTACACCACTGAAATAAAGATGGAGGAGATTGATTTAAAGAGCATGAAGAACAGGAGTAATTTGCATCTTGACTCACCTAAACATGTATAATTTCTTCTTTTCTTTTTTATAGTTCTTCAGGCAGACTTATATTAAGAGCAGGCATAAGCCGCGTAACTCCATAACGAGCATCACAATTTATTATAGACAAATTGTAAACAAACTATTTTTTTGCTGTCAAAGTAATATCATCCCATATATGAATATATGATATATACACAAAATAAATCGAAAATCAAAGTTAGGGTCCAAAATATTTTCTGTCTATTAACAGCAGGCTATCTTCATAGGCCCAGAAACGAGGTCCAGAAATTGTACTTCCTAACAAATCACGGCCGCTGAAATTCGTCTCCCCAGATCGACGGTAACTGTGGTATCGACGATCTATATAATGCGAACCAAACTTTTAGGGTTTTTGGTTGCAGCCGTCCCGTCTCTCGCGAGGTATATATTCCTCTTCGCCTTCCTCCGCCTCTCTCTTCTCTATTATTACTTCATTTCCGTCATTGCTGTTGTAGAGATTTGTTGGCGACAGGTAGGCAGTTTATTTTTAGATCGGTTGGTTTTGTAATTTCAAAAACTTAACCTCGAAGTGTCTTTTTCTGGTTAAATGTTCCTTTTGTATTGGAAATGTTTGATCTGTTGCCAATGAACCTTGGATCCTGGTCATGTTTGTAATTTTCATTTAATCTGGTTTAATTTTTGTGTTTGTATCTTTGTAGTTTCAGGAGGAAAGGTAAAGACAAGAAAAAATGGTGTTGAAGTAAGTTAGATTTATTTTTTGATCCCTTTTTATATCTATCGTTGTTATATGGGGGAATACTCTTTTAGTCTGGTCCGCCAATTTAACCTTAACGAATGAACATTAAATGAGAATATTAGTTTATTTACATTGGTTTTGGTTAATGTTTTCCCGGATAGAAAGTATGATAAAGACGGTGTGTTTGTTCTTGTTAGCGTTTGTTTAGATACGATGTACTTTTAGAATTTCTAAGGTGTTTTACAAAATGTAACTGACTGAGCCTTAACTGGCTACAATTGTAGTTTTCTATACTGAATATTCGTATACAAATAAATAATAGATGAGAAAGTACGTGCTCTATGTTGTTTTAATATTACTTATATCTTTTTCCTTCCTGGTATACAGGACGGAGCTTTGCCGTTTCAGTGGACAAAAGATTTATCCAGGAAAGGGTATTCGTTTTGTCCGTGCTGACTCTCAGGTACCTTTTCAGTGTTTTTTTGTAATATATCTAATTTTTAATTCTTTTTGTTATGTTCGGTACTGAAAAGTTAAAACTTTTGTGATAGGTATTTTTGTTCGCCAACTCGAAATGCAAGCGTTACTTCCACAACCGCCTCAAGCCAGCAAAGCTCACATGGACTGCTATGTACCGCAAGCAACACAAAAAGGTAAAATTTTAATTTTTCCCTTTAAAGTAATCATACTTGCTTGTATTCTGGTCATGGTTACTGTGTCTGAGGCCCATCTGCATCTGTGTCTATAATGAATGGATTTCTTGATGGTAGTTTATATTGTCTTTTGCTTTGTTTGTGGCAAAATTAATATGCTGGTCTTTTTTAATAGGGTTCCTAATGTAGTTCTATTGATTATTGTGTTGAGTTGGGTTTAGTTGCTGTTTGCCATTTTACTAATATAATTAGAATACGTGAACTGGTAAATGTTATATCTGTTTTGGTCTTGTTATAATATTACTAGTAAGATGCAACTTTTAACTGTGTTGAAATTTTTTTGCAATTACAGGATATCCATGCTGAGGCAGTGAAGAAGAGGCGCAGGACTGCCAAGAAGCCATACTCAAGGTCTATTGTTGGAGCCACTCTTGAGGTCATCCAGAAAAAGAGAACTGAAAAGCCTGAGGTTAGGGATGCAGCCAGAGAAGCTGCTCTTCGGTGAGTTATAACTTCTCATTTCTGTTCTTAGGTTGTTGGTACAGTTAATTCGGTAACCATTTTGTCATTATAACAGTCTCATCTGGGCTCTTTAAATTATGAAACATCTCAAAAATAATATTCCAAATTTGGAGTACTAGTTGCTTGTATATGCAGCATTGAACCAGGGAAGGGGGATTGGGGTTAAATCAAAAGAGTTAATTCATATGGTTTTTGTGCTCATAAAATGTCTTTGCTGTTGCTTAATATAGTACTTCAAAGTCACTGTTACATCTTTAATTTTAATTGTAAGTTGGGGTTAAATCAAAAGAGTTAATTCATATGGTTTTTGTACTCATAAAATGTCTTTGCTGTTGCTTAAAATAGTACTTCAAAATCACTGTTACATCTTTAGTTTTAATTGTGAGTTGGGTATATAAATATATGAATTTTAATTTTCTGTGAAGTGCTTAATTTATGTTGCGTGCATTTCTGTATCTGTTATAGTGAGATCAAGGAACGTATTAAGAAGACAAAGGATGAAAAGAAGGCAAAGAAGCAAGAATTGTTGTCCAAGTCCCAGAAAGGTACTGCCAAAGGTGCTGCTCCAAAGCCCACCAAAGGTCCCAAGCTTGGTGGCGGCGGCGGCAAGCGTTGAAGAGTGTTTGTTTAGATTTTATATTTCTTTTTCTTTGGAACAAAATTATGTTTAGTGGAGTCATTTTGTTTGAGGTATCAATAGCTTCCGGATTCTTCATCAGACATGTAGCTGAAAGTTTTGTTGCTGTTTTGCTGCGGGATACTGTGTTGATTACTTATTTTAATTTACTATTTTTGTTTTTTGCTGTATGAACCTTTGTACCCCAGCTGCTGTCCCACCATCTTATCCCTGAACAAACAAATACGAGATTGAAAGTTAAATTAGTTCTACTACGGGTTCCTCTCAATAAAACTAAGAGTTCACTGAGCTCGTAAGAGAGTTAAGGAATTGGTATTTTGGTTCGAATTTTTATCGTAAGAGATATATTAACAGAAACCTGTATTTCGTTAGAAGTGATAACAAATAAGACTGGACGGATCACGGATTGAAAAATACATGTAGACTTGAACTCAGTTATTTTTTGGATGACATTTATGGTTAACCATACTTGAATTACTAAATCTAAGTCATTTGCATGTAGAAAAATACCTCTGATGGGACCAATTAGAATTTTAAAGCTAGACTTGGCTTTCTATAAAAAAAAAAAAAAAAAGTCGAATATACAACACTATCTTCATTTCGACGCTGTAGAGGATATTATATTATTATTGCTATTACGCACGATTTCTGATAAACGGGGAAACTATCATAGGGAAAGCAAAAGAAAATTCACATTTTATCTTTCTTTAAAAACTTAAATAATGTTTGGTATTGTTTTCGTTTTTGGTTTTCTATTTTTTATCTAGCAAAAAAACGTGTTTGGCTGGATAGAGGTTTTCATTTTGTTTTCGTCGGAGCCAAAAAAAAACGATTTTCAAAAGCTACACAGGACGCTTTCATTTTTTTTGTTGGAGCATTGTAACTGTCCCTGCAAAAAAAAAAATAAACGATTTAGTTATTGGGGTGTTCTTATCAAAAATAAAAATATTATTAAAAATGAAAAGTTAAAAGAGAAAAGTGTTTAGCGCATATTTGAGAATAGAAATAAAAACTTAAAAAGATAAAATAATTGGGCTTCAAATTTGAATGATTTTTATCGGAATGAAAAGATTTCCTCTCGCATTTCTTTCTATAATTAAGCAGTCCACCTGATGAATCTCTTCATATTTTTCATTCCTTCTGTTATTTTTTTCACGGATAGATCATGAACGGAATAGTTCTTTCTTCTTTCTCTAACCTCCAATCATACGAAGCGACATCCGTCTATGCATTTCTGAGGGCAGAAAGTTTACTAATTAATGATTATCATAAATGATGTCTTTAATATAAGTTATATTGTTTGTCCATAAATTTGCCCTCTTATTATATTTTCTAGGCCTAACTAAAAAAACATATAGTGAATTTTTTATAGTAATTATACCATGTTTTTTTGTTCTGTCAAATTATTTTAGTAATTTCAACTTTCAGAACCTTTAGTTAAGTTAGTACACCAGTGTTGTCTAGATTCGGCAAAACAACAATGTATCCCGTATCGGATACGTATCGATACAGATGCGGGTGTGATTCGCGTGCGATATGTACCCAATACTTCAGTTGGCGTATCGGAGTATTCTAACAACTTTGATGCCCCCAATACGCCCCCGATCTATGATATTTTTTTCAAAGGTGTTTTGGTGGATTCGGTCAAGAATACACCCTCGATGCTCGTCGATATGCTCTGATACTCCTCTGATACGTCCCTGAGTAAAATTTATATCATATCCTTTGTATTATTATAGCATTTCAATTATTTATATATCAATAAAATATAATAATTTCTTCCTAACTTTATTTATTATATAATTTATTTATATTTTTATATAATAATTTATTATATATAACCGCACTCGTATCTTAAATTTTTTAAATTTACCGTATCACCGCACCCGCACCGTATCGGATACGATATCCACACACGTAAAACATAGTAGTACACCAATCATTAATGATATCCAATTTGTGTTTCTAAAAATGTAAACGAAACTTCATGAAACAAAACCAAGAAAAATGAAATCTTATTTTCAGTTTCCAAGAAGGAAATGTATACGGTGCCAAACGCACCCTTACCAAAATAAGTCGCATTTTAGTTTGTATCCATTGGACCGAATACCGGACATATGATCAATCACAGAGTCCGATGAATGATTAGAATATGTTTAGCAGTTTGAGAGGCACTAATCAGTTGATCAAACAATCACACCTATTAACCGGATAGAGCGTCCATCAAATCATTCTCTGCATCCCACCTCCTCTCGACTGCCATCAATTTAAACCCAGACCAAGCATAGAACAAGTATTTCACTTCAAATATTTACAGCAAGGATTTACATGAACTGAGCAGCCGGAGAAAAAAATGACCCTACCCCTCAACAAAATGAAAGAGACAAGAGAACAAAATAATAGCAAACAATAATCGCGCAAAGAACTCAACCAAAATTTTCTCTTGCCTTCTACTTCTATAAACAACAAAAATCAGGAGGAGAAAAAACAATGAAATAACTCGATGAAACTCCTAACAAACCATGCACGCTTCTGGTCAGGCCTCAGCTTTTGAACCACACATAAAATCAAATCAGGACTCAAGAGAGGTGAAACCTTTTTCTTTCTTTTTATTTCTCTTCTATATTTGCACTTACAGATGTGGTTAGTTAAACATGTTAGTGTAGCGGAAGCTCATGATTCTGCCGAAAAAATGGGCCAAATCCAATATAGATTTTTCTCTTTATGCTAGTGGTTCAAAGGCTCTCTTAGTGTGGGATCAACCTGCTGGAGGAGCATTTCTTCAATGAAATAGATAAAAGAATGAAAGCTAAAAGAAAAGAAACTAAAAACATAAGCCTAAGGTATAGCATAACAGAACAAAACTACTGTTTTAGAAATTTGTGTTACCAAAACTTGATAAAAAGGTATGGCCCTTGTTAGGTTCTCATATTTCAACATCTTTTCACAACAATTCTTGGAACCATACCAGTACCAGCAGGAAGGGTAACCACTATGCTCATTGCTCAAGATATCGACACTGTCTAGCATTATTGGCTGTCGAAGAAACAGGAAATCTTATAGGGGCCAGACTTACATCAATTGACTGAAAATATCTACTAGTGTATGTTTTGATTTGCGGTGATACATTTGCTGATGTAGACTCTTCATCGGGTCTTATTTGCTTATCCTCCTTGCAATAATCAAATGAAACCATCAATTGAATATACAATTCAGCCATGAAATAAAAACCCATAATGGTTACCGACCATCAACTTCTTGCTCTTTTATCTTCATTTAAATTGGCTCTTAAATTTGTACTAATACAAAAGCTCAGTATATTATAACATCACTCTCACTTTTAGAACCACCATTGCTGGGAACTGACCGGAATTTAAACAAAGATATTATTTCCTTCCTGAAAAAAAGGACAATAGCTTCTTTTACAGAAGTCATTTATAATTATAAATTTCTGTAAAATGTTATATTTTTCAATTTCGATATACTGGGCAGCAGGAAAAGAATCTGATATGACAAAATAGGAAGAACAACAATTTCATGTACAAACACTGCAAGAGCTATAATTATCAAGGTGCTTTCGCGCACACCTGCCATCATGTGCAATCTAAGTAAATTCATATTTTTTGGACCATCTACCCCTTATTAAAAAAAAATGATGCCCCACATTATGTTAGAACACGTCAGATGGTTTGGATTGAATAATGACACAATGGCGCCAGCTGGAAGCGGCAGCTGAAGCTCGTGATAGATAACAAGATCATGGATATTACTCCCCAATAAATTTTCATTGGGGGAAAAGTAACAAACAAAAAATAATTCCTGGTCCCTAAATTGATTTATAGAAAATGAGTGGTTATTTGCAGTATACATCGAGGAAATGATGTAAGAACAGCGCTTGAACACATTTCTAATGTTTGATAGGCATGCAAGATATTTGTTTTTTAACAGATCTATTAGCAATATTCTGAACTATTGCTGGGAAAAATTGTGCTGAATGATTTATTTGTGCATGGACCTGTTAATCTGAATATACTGTATGAGAGAAGCAATAAGTCTTTGATCACACATGGCCCCCATGTTCTCGTCATGAGTGAACAGTTTTTGTTAACTCACCTTTGTGAAGATGATTTTGAAAAAAAATAATAATAATAGCACATTTACATGGTGTTGTTTATGCATGAATAAACTGTTAGGCAGAAAATAGCAAATTAAAATGTTCACCTCAAGTATGTGTCCATTATCTCGCACATCCTTAAAAAGAGAAGAATAATAAGCAGGGTCATAAATGGAGCCGCCTAATATCTCATCAGAGATGGAGTTCTCTCTTCCTACACCTCCAGCCCGGCTCAGGAAGCTGTTTCTTGCATCATATTCCACATCATGGTAGCTCGGGTTGTTGTTCCCTGATGAGGCACCAAGTCTATACATCTGTACCCACACAAAGGACGAGACGAAACGGATCGAGAACCCGATGATTTGCATCCACAATGTCAATTGTATTGAGAAGACCACTAAAGTTCCATACTTCTCATTTGGAGTTATATTCCTGTACCAGTTAAGATTGATTTATTTCAAAGGACAGTAGGAGTCAAATTCAGCAGCGCTGGCTCAATGATCAACTTTTTGTATGAGAGATCTAAGTTTTCTTTTGGTATATTTCAGTGTATCGGACTGCACCCATCTGATGTTTACTTGAACAATTGGGTTTGACCAGCATAGAGCAAAATGTGCTATCAGGAATCTAGAGGGTAGAGAATGCCAAAAAGCCAGCATACAAATACATAAGCAATAGTTGGCAACTATAATGAAATCAATAAAACAACATACCAGATGGTATTGGAGAAGAGTATAAACCAGGCAATGTCGAGTAAAATGGCAGAGAAGAGAAGTACAGCATAGGTACGGCCAAGTGTCTGGTTGCCGCTTTCTATTGCCACCAATGCAAATAATGCCACCACAAGATTTATCAGGAGTACCCCATTGAACAATGCCCCGAGTGAGCCAATCAAGGCACAACCAATCTTCGCCACATGAATCAGAAATAAATCATGTAAAATATAAAAATAATTAATGATTAAATTGATCTTATTATATCAGCTTAAGCTTCTAGTTGAACTAATCTGTATGCACTGTTTCAAGTACAGCTTGGCCTGACAGGTACACACTGGCAACACATTGATCTAATGGCAATGGCAACAAGGTTTACCAGTGCCTTAGAGGTCAGAGGATTCTTTGATATTTTAAAACCAGTATGGTTTGATTATTCATAGTTATATTGCTATATCTTGAAATTTTAAGCATTGCAACTGTTCTCACCTTGGTATAGCAACTAGCAACAAAGTCAATAACAGAAATCACTAACTATTTGTCATAATATTGATCTTGATAATATAGACATAGGTAGTACCAGCTGTCTACCACTATTGATCGTAAAAGTAAAGGAATCGGTCATTCCTAAGGAGATCATAAAACAATCAAAGAAGGAATTTAGCCCTCTTGATATGGGATGATTGGCACCGGAATTGAACTCTTAAGATAGGCTGCTCAAAAATTCAAACAAGCCACGAGAATGATGATAAAAACCCTAAATCCGGAATTAATTTTATGCAAATAAAACCTCGAAATGAGCCTTACCTGAATGTATATCAGAACGATCGCGAGACCCTGGAGACTGTCGTAATCGCGAAAAAACGATCGAATCCGCGATCCGAGCAAAGGAGAGCGCCAGGGCATTATAAAATAAAACTAAAACCAGATTAAAGTGGAAATCAGCAATGGCGGATTTGGATTCAGAGAGACGACGAGACCGGTTTGCGTCACATTCGAATCTTTTTCGTGAAATTTCAAGCTTCCGCCCCTTCAGGGATTTTTTCAATTTTTGAGGGGAATATTCCAGTAATTTTTTGTATTCGTACTTTCCCCTCTTTTTTTTATTTGATGTGACTTTGATTCGAGTATAGTTTTGTAGTTCCGTCCGTATTCCGTAACAGACGTTCCAGGCAAAGCGACCTCATTGGACTTCATCTGCATAGACTTGGTTTATAGACCGTTACGGCGACTCCCGGCTGTTTTGAGCTCAAACGGCGGCACGGGTCTCCAAATTTGAAATTCAAAATAGTGTTTACCGGCCCATTTCCATTGTACGAATAAAATAATCAGAACTCCGACGCACAAATTCTCATTCTCGTTTTTGTTTTTTTAAGCCGATAATAATAATGGCTCCGTTTCACACACTGTAGAATAATAAAAAGTAGCAATGAGATTGTTATTTGGACGACATAAATAAAGCATCACAGATGAGGGAGACTTTGGATCTGACGGGATGAATGGTCTACAAGAAAACATTAAATGAATTTTAGATTAATTAAAAGAATGCTAATTCGGTGTACTAATTACTAAATTATAGGTTATATATCTGTTAAGCTCTCATCGAAATAGGGATTATTGTTAGATTATGTTATATTATATTATTATATTATATTATGATTATAATTTTTTATTATTATAATTATTATTTAGTATTATATTATTTAGTATTATTATTATATTATTATTATGTTTATAATTATATTATTACTATATTTTGATCTACTAGTGTTATTATATTATTTTTATAATTATGATTATAGTTATTTTTTATTATTATATTATCATCATTGTTAGTATTATATTATTATTATTATTATTATGAGTTAGACTGTGATACTATGCATAGTTAATAATCAAATTTTCTAAGTATTAGTATTGGATTTTTAAAAATGACCTAGAAAATATATATTATCTTATTATTATTATTATTAAATCATCTTAAAAAATTTTAAACTAATACTTAGAAAATTTAAAAAATAGATTTTTTTTATCCCATCATATTTTGATATAAAAAATTTATTGAGATCCATAAATGAAGATTTGGAGATGATTTACCTATTTTTTTAGTCCGTAGCAAATTTGATCATTAACTACATGTAGCATCATAGCCAAACTCTATTATTATTGTTATTCATTATTATTATTATATTATCATCATCATTATAATTATTATATTTTTATAATTATGATTATAATTATTATATTATTATTATATTATGATCATAGTTAAGATTATAATTATGATTATATTATTATTTTATTATTATAATTACAATTATGATTATAATTTTTATTATTATGTTATTATATTATTATATTATTATGACTATAAATATAATAATTATTATTTATTATTATTATTTTATTATGTTGTATTATATTATTATATTATGACTATAATTATGATTATTTTATTATATTTGAAACAACTTTGAAGGCCCTAGGGTAGTGATATTTTAAGGTCAAAAGAATGCAAGAATGTAAAGAATCTAAAGTAGAAATGTATAAACCGATTTGGGGTTTAGTGTTCAAGTATAATGGCAGCGGAAAATAATTCAATTTGATTCAATTCTCATAAGAATATAACAATCAAATAAATGAGAGAAAAAAACAAATAAGAACACAAGATGTAACGGAGTTCGACTTAAAATACCTATGTTTCCGGGACTCCCAACCTCTAACAATTAAGATTGAGCCGAAAACACTAAAAAATAATTTTATACTAGTAGAACTTGGTCCCTTACACAAAAATAGGTTGTTAAACATATCGGTAACAAGAGTGACAACACACTCAAAATAAGAAGTGAGTGACAACACACTCAAGAAATGTGAGTACTACAGCTCAAGAAAAGTGAGCACAACAACTCAAAAATAGTTTACAAGTAGATCACGAAGGATCAAGTTGGGAGAATAGAGATAACTTAGATTGAGTTTAAACAAGGATTTGACTAATTGAGTATTTTTATATCTTGACTTATTTCTCTCACTTAGTATATGGCTAGTAAGCTCTTTAGAGTAATGATTTAGCTAGCTGGATCAGATAATTAACAGTGAGAGAGGTGATCATTTTAAATTAGATTTTCTGAAACAACTGAAAAAATTATTTTCGGCATAAACCGTTATAATGGTTTGGGAATCATTGTAACGACTTAGAAAGGATAGGTGTTGGATCTGATTGAGCTAAAATGTTATAATAATTCACTGAATCGTTATACGTTTCATAAAACGTTTGCAACGATTACTGAATCGTTACACGACAATACGCTCTGTCTTCTTTGAGAACTTTTTTGCCTAAGAATATTTTTGAGTATTGAGATGAACCGTTATAATGATTCACTGGGCAGAAGCATTTTTCTTTGTTGTTTAAGCTCAATTTATGTTAACCAATTCAACCCAGTTTAAGTCTAACTAAAACTAAGCCTAATGCAGTCTTGATTAAGTTCTTGTATCCCGTCATTAATTTTGATTCTTGTGCACTAATTCATTTACATTTTAATCTCTGCACAAAACAAAAACAAGATAAGTTGTAAAATTCAAGATTATTTTGCAAATCGACAAATCAAAGAAAATGTTTAGTGCAACAATATTATTATTGGGATTATGATTATGATTATTTATTTATTTATTATTATTATTATTATTATTATTATTATTATAAATTATTATTATTATATTATTATATTATGATTATAATTATGACTATAATTATTATTATTTATTATGATTATGATTAATATTTTATTATTATTTAATTATGTTGTATTATATTATTATATTATGATTATGACTATATTATTATTATATCATTATATTATATTATTATTATTATTTTATTATTATTATATTATTATTATTTTACTGTTATCATTGTTTTACTATTATTGTTATCATCATCATTGTTAGTATCATAATTATTCATATTTTAATTATTCTGATTAAGAACTATCAAATGGTATTTTCGCTCTTCCGAATAGTCAAGAATAATACTCTTCCAAAATGACACTATTTTATTACTCTTCTAAGGCTAGTTCTTGTTTTGCCAAACAAATAACAGTAGGAGGATGATGAGGAAAGTTCGATCTTGCTTTTCAGTTTCTAAAGCGATTTTAAAATGAAAATTTGAGAACAGACGAAGCAAGGCCAAACTGTCCGTTTGCATTGTTGAAAACATAGTAAAATTATAGTGTCATTTGGAATTATATGTTTTTAGATAACAATAATCGTTTAAATTACTTAATTTTAAATATTTATAAATAATCTCATCCCCATTTCAAACATATAATAATAGTAGCCATAGAATAATATTTTTCAACAGTTATTGTATTTAGATGAATCAGAACTGTTAGTTTCAATTTTTTTTTCTAATGGATGGTGATTTCTTTGACTTCCCTTCCTGTACATACAGATCACATACATATTCTTTAACTTTCCTTAATGTACATACGACAGATCACATTCTTGTGATTACAATTAATAAAAATTTGAGGGTTTGACCCTCATTTTTGTTTCTGAAAAAAAAAATATTTAGCTTACACATTGATTTTTTATATCAAGATTCATGCAATTTGAGTATAATTTGATCTCCCACCAAAAGATCATTAAATTTAAATCATTATCGTTATCATAATAATCTTTGATAAAACATCAAATGATACTCAAATTACATGAATCTTGATGTCCAGACATCTTTATAATTGGATTTGATATATTAAGGATTTGGGAATGGTGTTCATGCATGTTGTTGTCTAAGTTTAACTTGAAATTAATTTTGGAATCAACTCTTTTTCCAATTTTCTTCAGAAGACCTGAGCGTGTACGCAATAAAATTGTAGCACAATTATTAGAGTTCTTGAAATATTTACTTCGGATTCTTAAAGTGATTTATATTCATATGTAAAGATTCATTATTTTATTATTATTATAGATTCATTTTAAAAAAATATGAAACAAATATTTATGAAATTTAAAACTATTTTTATCCATAAGATTTTAATATAAAAAATCATTGAGAGAGAAATCGAATGTTGAAAATGATTAGATATATTTTTAAATTAAAGGTACACGAGCCTCTGTGCACCTAAAAACACCTAATTTTACTTTTGTTAGCTAATTTCAGCTTAAAAGAGTTATTGTTGGTGTTTTTGTAATTTCTACTAAATTTTGGGTATTTATAATTTTGAGTCTTGTTTTATTTAGTGATGTTTTTAATCGCTGGAATTTTTATTCAGTGCCAAGTTGCCTGACAATACCAGAGAGCAGGTAAAATGGTGTACCGTTTGTGCTTCTGTTTCGTAATTCGTACTCAACAGGATTTCAAAATCTGCTTTTGGTGCGTTAAGGAACGGACATAAACTATATTTCGTGTCTGTTTCAAGCATTGATTTAAAATGCTATTGTATGATTATATATGCAGTTTATTTATATTTATGTGATGTGATATCGTATATCTTATACATAAAAATATATAAGTATGTATTTACATATTCAATAGTGTTCAATATTTTTAATAACTTTTATCATATCGACCTTATATGATTTATAAACTTAATAATACGATATATTTCATATAAAAATTTTAAAATTATATTAATATTTTATTTTATTTTTATTAAATTTTCTTTAAATATTATTGACTTAAATATTTTAAGAATTTTTTGAAATATATATCCATATATATACTCCGTATATTAAAATTCATATGCATCTTCATATCGCATATATGATATGCAGTGATCAATCATACACATATTAAAATCCGCCTTTTAAAATCTTGAGTTCAAGATTAAAATTAATTTCGTCCCTTCATAAGAACATGATCTGCATTTTGCTCTGGCGAAGCATAAACACGAATTAAACTTTACAATTTGAAGAGTGACATAGTCTATAACATGAGCTGAATGAGATACAGTTAGCGAATGATGAAGCCGGAAAAGTGAGGGGCAAAAATATTATAATATTTTGATATTTGGTAAATTAAATTTATCATCATATATGAAATTTTAATACAAATTATTTAGAAATAAATTGAATATATTATTTTTAAAAAATAATCTGTAAAAATATTATTTATGTATAATTAATCATGAAATATTATGAAAGATAATACATATAAATTTACTGGGGAAGTGACATGCACATAACATTTTTATTACTTAAAAATATTACTTTAAAAGTATTGTTTATGTATAATTAATCATGAATATTATGAAAGATGATATATATATATATATATATATATATATATTTACTGGGAAGTGACATGCACACATAAAAATAAATATAAATAATTATAATTATAATAATATAATAATAATTTTTTCATTACTTAAAATATTACTTTTAACAATCATTTAATCAAATATTTCATTTTCATGATAACTTTTTGTAGAAAATAATAAGAAATGAAAATGTAGATATATGTAAGATTATTATTTTTATTTCTACACATGAATTACATTCTATTTATTTTTAAAGTAAATTATTCTATTATCAAATAATATTTCAATAACTCAGGTGAAGAAAAAAAATTAAAAATATTCATAACTTAATGCAGTTAGGTATATCATTGAGGTTGGGAGGGGGATTGACCTCCAAAACTTTCCCTCTAATATCTTTCAAACTAGATATGACCGATTTGAATCTCTTGTAAAAACATAGAGAGTATATCAATCCCAATCTGCAATTAGATATATCATTGAAGTTTCTACTTAAATTATGAATCAATTTTATCTTCCTTAAATATGTTTCTAAGTTGTGTTCTTTTTAGGATGTGTTTTTTTTTTTATAACAGAATGAGTCTAAGCACGCTAAATAACTCTCACTCTCAAGCCTTGTTCGGTGATCAGCTGGGAATGGGCGAGGGTATAAGATTTGAACTAAGTTATACTCTACATATGGAGAAAAAATAATTCAGTTGAACTGATTTTTTTTTGTTCCCACGGAAATAGTAAAATCACCGAACAGGGTCTCAAAGCGTAAGAAAAAACGCTAAGAGGTCACGTTGAAAACTGCATAGAAGGACCGTGTTGAAAACTTCTCAAGTCCACACGAGATGTGTTTGAAAGGCTTGTTGTACCTGAAAAGTGTTATTCTTGCTGTACTCGTGCCGCGCAACAGACATATACCAGATTTTTTTATTTAATAATTATAAAAATCATATTATTAAAATAAAAGTGACAAAATTTTAATTAAAAATCTACGAATAGCAGTGCATCATTGGCAGTGGCGCGGAGCAAACACGCCATTAGCAGTGGCGTCTTTGCTAAAAAGTGCCACCACCAGTGACGCTTTTGTTATTAATGATTTTATTATACTATATTAATGATTTTATTATATAATATATATTACTGATTTTATTATATAATTTATTTTGTGTAGTATTTTTATTATTCAATTTGAGAATAATATAATAATATATAAATTTGAGACTAATTCTCTCTTATCAAAATTAGATTTATTTTATCTTTTATTTTCATTTCTTTATAGGAGGTTGCATATTATTGATATACCAAATAATTATTTATCGAATTATAAAATCATTATTTATCATATTAAAAATAGAGTATCAAATAAAATCATAATAGAGAAGTAAATAATGTCATAAAAATATAACAATCAAGTCTCATACAAGAGATAATAAAGTACTAAATAAGATATAATAATCAAGTTATAATAAAATACTAAATAAAATAACACAATAAATCTCCATAATAGAGTCCTAATATAATAAAAAAGAAAAAGAAAATAAAATAATACTCCTGACGATGCCTGACAAGTCGACGGGGTCTTTGTCGTCCTTGCAAAAAAATAAACACATTACATCAGTGCGCTGATTAAATTTGTTTATCATTTGCATTTACTAAGTTATAAAACAAACAACTAACCACACTAGGTATATATTGACGTGGTGGAACAACATCACGATTACTCCCCGACCAAGAGTAAGTGGGTGAAATCCCCTATCTGTGCAGGCTCTTCAGCATCCTCCCGAATATGCGATAACTCTCCAGGTCCTGATGAAAAACCATATTGGCGAGTATTACGGAGGGTACTGCTGGGCGTACTGTTGAGGTGGCTATACATGATCCATCGGTATGTGCTGGATCTGCGAGAAATGATGTGTCCTGAATGGATCTGAGAACTGTGTACCTGACGGATCAGAAATATCAGCAGACAACCTAGCAATAACGTCATTCCAATCGTAGTTCTCTGATAGCTGTTAAAATAGTTCAAATTATTAGAATTATATTGTTCATATTTTAAAATTTTAAATTAAGTTATAATACTTACGTTGCCGAGGATAGTCGTGAAGTCGCATTCTCATAGGTGAAGTGTGGGGGATGTGGAGTCGGTGGAGTCTTTGAATCACCCGTCGAATATGGGATAACATCAATATCCACGGGTAATCCTGCCGTCTGTAGAAGCTCGTCCATCTTAAGAGATATGTTTGCATCCTCAAAATTCTCCTTGCACTCTGAGAGCATAACCTTGTCAAATCGTCTCCATCCCCTAGTGACCGTCCATTAGACCGTCTTCAGTGCTCTCTTGGTAACCCTAGCGATCTATTTATTACACATTGATTACACATATATTACTTATTACCGATTAATTTATATAGATATATAAATTTTATAAATTTTAGTATACCGTACGCTGTCGGCTAGGTACGTGAGGAATATAGCTCACGTCATGGATCTCTGCTGTCGATAGTATATGAGGTATCGTATCACCCGACTCAAGTGGTCTGCTAGCGGCTCCATAGACGTCGAACCATCGTCAATAACTCCTAGAGTCTCTTGCATTCCACTCTTCTTCATTCGGGTCTCTAGAGGCAGCTCATCTCGTTTGTCCACATACGCCCGATGGTATTGTCTCTAGTTGGTATTTTTTTCTTGAACCCAAACGAGGACAATCTCTGATACTCCTCCACAAATTAGCTGTAAAAATAGTTAGTAATAAGAAATAATAAGCAAAAAAAATATATTTTTTTAGTGTATATGATAGAATACCTTGAAAAGCGGAGGCAATACCGACTGAAATAAGCTGAACCGTCGACTCACTCGCTCCGGATAGTACCACTCCACTGCCAGAAAGTAAATAAATAGAAGTCGGCAAGTGTACGAGTCCATACATTCATCTACCAACGTTGGCAATAAGTGATGCACCAACTCGTACGGCCTCCAATTGACATGTGTGTGAGGCAACATCAACAGCTTATCCCTTACGTACTTCACGCCAACGTGCGACATATTGTGATATCGGGTCTTATCAAGCATTTGTTTCTATTATCAGTTCAAATTATGATTAGTAATTACATACATATTTTTTCATTGATTAATTTAATTATGTAAATAAATTTTTATCTGCCAAAAGACGCACAACTGTCGCGGTACGGTGTACCCCAATCGCTGAATATGGTTGTCTATAAGGCGGATAATGGACGAGCTGGAGACAAACACGTCCAGCTCCACAACATCAACAAGAGTCAATGACCATCAATGCTCCCTGGTCAATCCTTGACATGACACATCAAGACGCCGATATAGATAACCAAGTACCGCAACACCCCAATTTATTTCTTCGTCGGATAGCAAATCATCCTGCAAGTTAAATATTAGTACTAAAAATTATTTAACTATGAAAGATAAATTATTTTATAACACTTACCATCAAAATCAACAGAAGAAACGCTGGTACAAAGTCTCTCCTGTTGTCGGGGAACATGATAGACATCGCCAACTATAGAGCAAAATCAACCGTATATCGATCAAGACCCTGATGATCGTCAACCTCCAGAGCGTGATCAAAGTGGGAACGTAACTCTCGAAAGGAAATATAACGTCTGCCAAAATTTATATTCAGTTTAATCATAATTTATGAACAAATAAATACTAAAGTTCATGTAAAGTCTAATCAATTACCTCTCATCCTTGCATAATGTTAATATATCATCATGCCCAAATACCTGACGGATATATACCGAGAAATCTCCGTCAGTGTATCCGATCACCGGCTCACCAATCGTGGATACACCCCACAGACATGCGACGTTCTAAAAAAATATTTTCATTATTATAAACTCTTTTTAATACTATAATAAAATTAGTAATATTTGACTATTTACCTCTAGAGTCACAGTCATCTTGTCAAAATTGAAGTGAAACGTGTGAGTTTCTAGCCTCCAAAACTCTATTAACGCGTTCAATAAACCTATACAATCTTCAAGTTACGGGCCTCTGCTTCTTGAACATATATCTCGCGCACTCTGACGAGATGAATAAATTCCATATCTTACAACCTATCCTGACCGTGCGAGATGTATGGTATCGTCGGATGGTGAGTGCGGAAATAAATGACATAGCTATCTCTCTATAATTTTAATTTCATAATTAGCTTCTCATATATATATATATATATATGTATTTTACTTATATATATTTTTAAATATAAAGTACCTCTGCCTGATTATAGTGTGTCCGATGTTTATCATCAGGGAGATAAATGATGATATTTTTATTTTATTGTTCGTCTGCCATTATCTATTACAAAAATAATTTTATTTCAATTAATATTACGAAACTAATTTTAAATATATAATAATCTATAATTAATTTCTAATTAATCTACATATAATCTAATTAATTAATTAAATTAATATAATATTATGATCTAATTAATATAATTTATAATTAAATTATAATTACTATCTAATTAATCTATAAAAATAATATACAAATAATCTAATTAAATAATAAAATTAATCAATAATTATTCTACATAATAATTAATAATTAATCCATAATTAAAACCTAATTAATCCATTCTATAATTAAATCTATAATTATTCTACACAATTAATTAGGTATTAATTTATAATTAAAACCTAATTAATCTATTCTATAATTAAATAATAAATTAAATCTATAATTATTCTACATAATTAATTAATAATAATTAATTAATTATAATTAAAAGCTAATTAATCTATTCTATAATTAAATAATAAATAAAATCTATAATTATTCTACACAATTAATTAACAACTAATATCTATTTATTTAATCTATCAAATAATTAATCAATAAATATAAACTATAATTAATCTATACAATTAATTAATAATTAATCCATAATTCATTCACAATTAATATATAATTATTAATTAATTTATATAATCTATAATTCTATAATTTACAATTAATCTATAAAATTTACATTTCAATTCTAATTATTTATATAAATGAAACTTATCTTCGATAGCAAAATTCAATAATTCTTCCGCACTCAATCTCGTCCCGCATATTCGCTCTCTTCTTTCTCTTTTATCTCTTCCTTATTTTCCTTCTCTTTCCTTTCTCTCTCTCTTTTTTTTTTTCTGTTCTCTCTCTTCAAAGAAACGCGCAGGGGTGAGTTAGAAAATCTGCGCGTTGCTATATAAAGAGAATAACCGCGCTACTCTCAATGACGTGTTTCATAGAAGACGTCACTGGCAGGCAGTTGCGCGTATGCTCCGCCCCAGTGACTCGTTGTTATTCCTAGTTATAAAAATAACCGTTAGTAGTGTCTTATTATTAATAATATTAATTTTATAATAAATACAAAAAAAAACTGGACATTTACTCGTCCGTTCAGCATGACAGCATTACTAACATCCTTTCCTGGACCAGGCCTTTTAGCCGGCTGTAAGACGAGCATTCAACTTTACCGTTAGTTCCGACAACAGGGTCCGGGAGTCCACCGACAGGGATTTGGTGTATACGGTTCTTAAACCCAATCTGCCAAAATATTTCCCCCGTCTTTTGTCGTACTCCCGCTCGGAGCCTCGGAAGCCGAAAAACCCTTCCACTCTTCCCCCTCTTCTTTCTTCCATTAATGGCGCCCTCTCACTAAACCCATATTCTAAACCCTAGTTAGAAGGGTATCTTAGAACAAATGTCACTCTCGACTGCTTTCCTCCGACTCACATCCTCGTCTTTCCTTTCGAAATTTGTCCCTCGCTCCTCTCCATCCCCCCTTCTCCGCCATGGGCGCCTCGCCTTCTCTGTACTGTTTCTTGCGGCGAAAAGTTCGGACTCTGGGGCCTCAAGACGGAGTGTGAGACCGGTAAGAGCAAGAAGAAAGGAGAAAGGGACCGAGCAAGCGGGAGGGGATGGGGCGCTAATTGTAAAAGAGAAGGAGAATGGGAGAGTAGTACCGACAGAGCTCCACAAGGAGGCAACCGATGCTTACATGGCATACGCGATGTCAGTTCTTCTCGGTCGGGCGCTGCCAGATGTGAGAGATGGTCTTAAGCCCGTGCACAGAAGGATTCTGTGAGCATTTTTCTTTTATATCTTCTTTTTTGACGAATGACAATAACGTCTATTCCTGCGACGAAGAAATTAGGTTGACATCAAAAGTTGCCGTTTGTTATTCGCTCTAATATTTTAATAATCGCTTCTTTGCTGCTACTTCAAAAAAATAATCGCTTCTTTGCCAATTTCTAATTTGGATTCCTCTGGATTCCATACTGTAGAATTTTGTTAGCACAAATTCTGTAATCTACTGATAGAATATCTGTTAAGAGTTGCCATTGATGCAAAATCCGTCCGTGGGATGATACAATGGAGTGACCTAAGAAATGTAGACTGGGGAGCTTTTAAGAAAATTGCTTTACTGGAATCAGTTTATCATAGGGATGAAATGCAAAACAGTTATTTTTTTTTTTACTCTAATTGAGGTTTGTTAAGTCTGCTTTAATGTTATTGACTTCAGCCAGGCTTTTCTCATCATTGAGTCAGACAATTCTTCTAATTTAAGGGCAGAAAATGGAGCTTTTTCTTTAGGAGTCAGGATTGCGTGCCGTAATCATAAGCTTAAATCTACTGTGTTTAAATGTACGCGGTTCAGGGCTAGATTTAGTGAAAAACTTTATGCATAGATGTCTAGATGATCCATTTTGAGTTCATCTCATAGCAGTCCAAATGAATTCAAAAGGTATAAATAACTTGTGTGCTTTAAATTAAACAGGGTCAGTTGAGCTATCCGGCTATCCACTTCTGATACAAATATGTGTGTACTTTTGCTATAGAACTAGGAAAACTGCTCTTTTTCTGTGGTTTAGTTGGTGTACTTTGATTATTTTGGGTATTTTTAGTACATAACTTTTCAGTCTTCACTTGTTTTGTCATCTTGAATTAGAACTATTGTACATGGACCTGGACAATTTAATTTTAGATTTTGAAAGTGTTAGTTTGTTTCAATTTGCAAATGTTGCTCGTTTCTTTTCCAACCAATTGACCAATGTTTAATTCCAGGTTTGCCATGCATGAGTTGGGCCTTTCATCACGTAGGCCATTCAAGAAATCTGCTAAAGTAGTTGGTGAGGTATAAAATGACATTTGAGATTTTTTCTTTTGTTGATCTTGTGGTTTAATAATTTACTTATCAGTAACACTCGTACAAGGAAACTTTGACTAACAAATTGATGTTATATTTGTAGTTTGCTAGAATTGTTTCTCATTTATAGCAAGAATATTAAAGAGGATAATATTGTACTGTGATTTTACCTTGATTTATAGGTTCTTGGTAAGTTTCACCCGCATGGAGATAATGCTATCTATGATTCTTTGGTTAGAATGGCTCAGGTTAGTATTTCTCCTTCAAATTTGTAATTAGTTATTGCAGAACAGTGAGTGCTGATTAAATTTGTAAATCTAAAGGCCTTTGTTGATTTATTATCTGGTTTTTCCTATGCAGGACTTCTCAATGAGATGCCCTTTGATTCAAGGTCATGGAAACTTTGGATCAATAGATGCCGATCCTCCTGCTGCAATGCGATATACAGAATGTAGATTAGAAGTGAGTTCAATTAGTTGTAATATTTTTTGCACATTGTATCACTTCTTATTTTTACATAATGGCGTTCCACACCTATGCAGTGTAAAATTTACCCTTTTCTCTTCAGGCACTAACAGAAGCAATGCTGCTAACAGATATAGAGCAGGACACAGTAAGTTCATCATAGCTCTGGTTTTTCAGTTAATTTGTCCGATCTTTATTCTTGACCTTAATGTCTTTTTGTTGAATGGATAAACAGGTTGATTTTGTTCCAAACTTCGACAACTCACAGAAAGAACCTTCACTCCTGCCTGCTCGTCTACCTGCTTTGTTACTTAATGGATCCTCTGGAATTGCTGTATGATATTTTATATGCTCCTCTTATCATGAACTTGCAGTATAGAAATTGGTGCAATTGTGGGTTCCCTGTACAATTTATAGGTTTTGAAAAGCCAAAGCGGTAATCTGTATATGTTTTGTGTAGTCATGTAGTCTAGTCTCTCCTTTTTTCTGAAACCATGGCGGAGGCTTTCACTTGATTAAAGTCTCTCACTCTCCTCTGTCTCTGTCTCTCACTAGGTGGGAATGGCCACAAATATTCCTCCTCACAATCTTGGAGAACTTGTGGATGCACTTTGTGCATTGATTAAAAACCCTGAAGCAACTGTAAGCAATCTCTCTTCTTCTTATTGTTTTGATGGTAAAATATTATGTATTGCACAAATAACCAGATTGTGCGGCTATTTAGAAAGTTCACTTCAAATGCTTTTCAATGCAATGTATATCTTGTATGCACTCATGGGTTTAATTACCAATATTACTCATTTATTATATATATACATTTTTTTTTTAATTTATGTAAAGCTACAAGAATTGTTGGAGTGCATGCCTGGTCCCGACTTCCCAACAGGAGGAATTATCATGGGTAATGAAGGGTATGCCTCCTCTTGTGTTTTCCCCCTCCTTTTGGTTTGTAAAAGGAGTAATAAGGTTGAATTCTAATTGTATGGTTTCTTATAATTTCAGAATTTTGGAAGCTTATCAAACTGGACGAGGTCGTGTTGTAATAAGAGGAAAAACTGAAATTGAGACTGATGAAAGAACAAAGCGCCAAGCCATAATAATTAAAGAGGTTCTTTTTTAGTTGTACTTTTTCTGATAATAATTCCTGTACAATTGATAGGCTGACTTGTATGAGATATAAAAAGGCATTGTTGAAGATATCATTTTCTGAAAAAGAAAGAAAGACAAAATTAAAGCGATATACATTTGGTTGCAGTCAGTTTTGATGTGATTTAAATTGGACTATACTGCAAAGTATTTTTTTTTTTACTTTGTGGTCTTTACTGGACTTACACAGTTTGCAGCATTTAATACCATGTAACTTTTATTGCATCAATTTTGAGTTTCTTCTGAGTTCAACTTTTAATGTTTGGTTCAGATCCCATACCAGACAAATAAAGCCTCTCTTGTTCAGAGAATTGCAGAACTCGTGGAAGGGAAGGTAATATTGATGAAATTAAATTTACAACAACTGATTGGTTTGAAAAATCATTGCCTCTTTTGATGCTTTAACTATTTAAGCTGATCATGCAAAAATATAATCAAGTTTTTAATTTATTGATAAGTTGATATCTCAAGATCTTTTTGGCTAGATATGGGAATAATAGCTAGTTCCATTTGGTTTAATTGGTCTGGTTTGGGCAAATTTCTCATCACTTCTCTGGAGTAAGCCTAATTTAAAAGGAATTTGGAACATATTACTACAGAACAAGAGGTGTTGATTATCAATATTCAATTTTTCTTTCCTGTAACTGTTCAAGGATTCATTAGTTATCAACTAATTGCTAGTTTTTTCACTTGGTATGGGAGGCATGGTTTTTTTGGCTTCTCCTTTACTTTTAAAAAGCCCACTTTCAAATAATTTGGAACAATTTACTTTATACAGGAAGATGAAGAGAGAGGAGGGGGTGGGGTGGAGAGAGAGAGGAGTATTTAGGAAGCATGATAGGAAGAGTTTACTCATACACTTTTCCCGATCAATTTCTCATGTCATACCTGTCCTCAAAAGGAAAAGGTACATGACGTAATTTCCACTATTGCAGGTATTAGATGGAATAAGTGACATTCGGGATGAAAGTGATCGTTCTGGCATGCGTGTTGTCATAGAGGTCTAAACTAGCTTCTTATATCGATTGAACATGATTTGACAAAATTTAAAAGACGTTAACAGAAAGTTAGTTCGTCTCACTTGATTTTTCCTTGTCAGAACAGCTGAAAAGAAGTGCAAATCCTGACATAGTTCTAAACAGTCTATTTCGTCACACAGCTCTTCAGTCGAGCTTTAGTTGTAACATGGTTGGGTAAGTTCATTGATAAGTTCATACTTTATTCTATTTATGTTCAATGATGTTCATTAAATGTACACGATTAGTGTTGTTTTAACACCAGCCTGTATGAAATTATGAATTTCTCAGTCTTACATTGTTTTTTCTATTATTGAGCAGTATTCTTAATAAACAGCCAAAGCTAATGGGACTCAAGGAAATGCTTCAGGTACTTTTTCTTTCTGCATCTTCAATTGAACTTGCTTTTGAAGTTTTGAAATTCACACACATTATAGTTGTTTCTTCCTGGCCTTTATCTATAATCTTGAATTCTGATGCTCACTGAGAAGTTATAGGCAATTTATCTCCAATTTAGGATTTCTTAAAGATTGTGTTGAAACTTCTGAAAGTAAAATAAAAGGCAAAAAAGTAAAGAGAACTATCATTGTATTGGTTGCCTTAATTGAATTTATAACTGTACTAAAAAAACAAATCAACTGAACAACAGTGGTACTGAGATAGGGCCGCAGAGGCTTTGCTAACACAGAGTCATTGATATTTAACGAAGTGCACCTATGCCTCAACATGATAATGTTGAGGCTCATCATGTCCTACCGGTATCAATGAATTTTGTCATCAAAATATCTCAGGCATTCCTTGACTTCAGAAATTCTGTCATGGCCACTGATTTTAATCAATTTGATCGCAAAATTTTAGGCATTCCTTGACTTCAGAAGCTCCATCATTGAGAGACGTGCCAGATATAAGCTTTCTCAAGCTCAGCAAAGAAAGCACATCGTGGAGGTAAGGAGTCTTGCTTTGATATATGATATGTTTTTGAATTTTATCTAAAATAGGAAACTGGGAAATTGGAATAAATTATAGAGATCTTTTGGTAATAATACATTCATTTTTGTAGATAATAAGACTGCATTCTTTTGAAGGAGAATGATAAGTCATGCTTTGTTCTTCTCTATGTTTCAGGGTATTATGATAGGGCTTGATAATTTGGATGATGTTATTCATATAGTTCGGGAAACCACTAACCATGCAATGGCAACATCTGCTCTTGTGAACAGTAATGATCTATGATCTATTTTTGTGATTATAATATGTAAATCATATTGTTCGCAATCTTTTTATTTGAGTCTCTGGTTATCAGGTATGTGCACCAAGCATATACTTTTGTGACAACTTACATGTTAAATCTGATACATTCAGTAGTTTATGACAACAAAATTGCTATCACTTGTACAGTACAAAAACCAGAACATGAGAATTTCAATCTTTTTGTTACTTTATTTTATTCTTTTGTTGTAAATTTGTTGCTTTATCGTAGAATTTGGTTTGTCGGAAAAACAAGCAGAAGCTTTGTTAGACATGACATTAAGGAAACTCACTGCCCTAGAGGTAACAATTTTTTTTGTGTTTTTATATTCTCCTTGTGGCATATCTAATCATCTGTGGTGTAAATTTCCCCCTTTTTTTTACAGAGAAAGAAGTTTGTTGACGAGGCCACAATGTTGACTGATGAAATTTCAAAACTAAATGAGCTTCTATCAAACAAGAATCTCATATTTAAGGTAATTATTGTTTTTCTTGCAAATGCATAGTAATAATTTATTCGGCCAAAAAAATGGCATAGCAAACATTAATCGTTATTGTATTATATTCTGGTATTGGTGATTTGAACTGGTACCTCCCAAGGATAACATAAAACAAACTTGGAAGGTCTGCAATTAATTTAACCAATTTGATTGCATTGATTTATAATTGTAAACACCTTTACATACTAATACAGAAGCTCATTTCCTTTTTGACAGTAGAATCATACGGGGAGTTATGACTTATGAATATTTATCAATTGGTCATGCGTTTTTTGTTTAAATTTTAGCTTATAGAGCATGAAGCTGTTGAGCTAAAGAATAAATTTGGAACATCACGGCGTTCTCAGTTGGAGGAAACACTGAGTGGTCAGGTGGAGGACCTAGATGTAATCCCAAATGAAGAAATGCTCTTGGTACGATATTGTAAATGCGATGCAGTTGGCAAGACTGATTTTTGGTCCACTCTTAACTTTGCAGTGTTTATTTGCTTATGTATGAACTTCATATTAGATTATGCATGCAATCGTACCAAAATAAGAACAAAAAAAGGCTTTTGTTAGAATAATAAATTGCTCAGTATTTTCTTTGTACTTGTGCTGTTGCAGTATTTGCCGAAGGGTAACTGACCATAAAGAATCTCATTATAAAGGGGTGATCCTGTGACAAACAATTTCATCATAGCTTCAAACCTTTTACACCTCATGAGACGACCTTAAAGTGGTACCCACGTCTGAGGAATTTGCTCTTTCCATTCCCCTTTACCCTCTTATAAACATCTTGCCATCATAAACAAAGACAATTCTACAAAGAAAAGAGTAATTGGAGAATAGTAAATGCCATGATGGTTTTATGCAAGTATCAATGATTTGTCAGTTCATCTTGTGAATACAGTTATCAAAAGGAGTATCATTTGCTTATATTACTGATGTGCAAATTAACATTGTTATCCGTCACATCTTAGATTCTGAGTGAGAAAGGGTATGTTAAGAGAATGAAGCCAAACACCTTCAGTCTGCAGCACAGAGGCACAATTGGGAAGTCTGTTGGGAAGATGCGAATGAATGACCTCACTTCTGACTTCGTTGTCTGCCATGCGCATGATCACATACTTTATTTCAGGTGCTTTGTTTGTGACCACCTGAATCTTCTTTTGGGACTAAAGTCAATCCATTAAATGTTTGAATTTGTTCACCTGTAATTTCTTCGAAGTATCAGTTGAGTCATCACATTTGGGGTTGCGAAATCATAGGCTATATGTTAATCAGCAAAATTAAACTAACCAGAAAGTTATTTTTTTTAATAATTGCTGTCGGTCCAATTTATATTTGTAAGTAATGACATTTTCGCTTGCACACATGCGTTTGTTCAGTGACAAGGGAACAGTTTACTCCGCTCGAGCTTACAAAATTCCAGAATGTAGCAGAACAGCAACAGGCACACCTTTGGTACAGGTACTTTTTAACTTGCTAGCTGCATTGATAATAATGTCGATGATGTCATTGTGATCTTCTGACTATGGTTTTAATTCACTTGTTAATTTATATATTTTTGTTGTTGTATCGTCTAGCTGTTGTCATTGTCTGAAGGGGAGAGAATAACCTCGATAATTCCTGTAAGCGAATTTTTAGAAGATCAGTACCTAATCATGCTGACTCTGAATGGGTTCATCAAGAAAGTCCCCTTGAATGCGTTCTCTGCAATTCGAAATGTTGGGATTATCGCCATACAGCTGGTTTGTTCAATCACATTTAATGATATTAGGCGTTGTATTTAGTTAATTACTGTTTACCATTTGGTCATAGACATGTTAAAGGCCCATTCGAATTTCCAGGTCCCTGATGATGAGCTAAGGTGGGTTCGTCACTGTGCTGATGATGACCTTGTTGTTCTAGCATCTCAAAATGGGTTGGTCCTTGTTAATTCCTGCAACAAGGTAAGCTGTGTATTAGTAGCTATTGCTTTTCTTTTTTATTCTGTGAGGTACTTTATGCAATCATGTGGAGTTAACTTTTTTATTTTAAATTAGTTAGATAGTTTACTTCTAGACAGCTTTACACGTGGCTATCTCTATGCCTCTTTATATTTGTGTGCTCCACAGACTTAGATTTGCGTTATTTGCTCCTCTGCCCTTTGCATTTTGCAGGGGAGGATTAGAAACACATTAGCAAGCAACTATGCATATGGAACATTTTGGCCTTTTTTTCCCTTTTATTAATTATTACCTTCTGGATGTTCTGTAATATTCTCCCAATCTACAGCTTCGTTCGCTAGGAAGAAAAACAAGGGGGTTGGTATCAATGAGGCTAAAAGAAGGGGATAAGGTAGCAGCTATGGATGTGATCCCTGCTGAGATGCACAAGGATTTACCTGGCTTGTTTTCGAAGAGAAGGTTACTTACAGTTCTCTCATGTTCTCTAGCTGTGTACCTCAATTGAGTATTTGATGACAGACTTTGTAATCCCGATATTACTATGTTTCAAGTTTTTTAAACATGAGATTAAGTTGATCAGAAGGCTTGGTACTTAGAACATTGGTTAGTCTTTGATTATACTGCATAATATATTATTTTTGAGGTAGGCAAGTGCCCACTTGAATATTTTTGAAACAAAGAAAAGCACCCACGGGAACTTGAACCTCCACCCTTTAGAAAACAACTCAAACACTTGATCACTAGGCAAACCATGTGCTTACTGCATAACATATGAAATAATATTTTTCTTATCCCAGCATGCATTGATTTTCCTGTATAGTTTCCACCTTTAAAGATCTCTCTTTTGGATATGCTGTGTCCTTGCAATTCTTTTTTTCTGTGGAAACAGCTTGCTTCGAACTAAAAATTGTGCAAATATTGCAGCAAGGACCTGCAGCCTCCATGGCTTCTTTTCGTGGCAGAGAACGGTTATGGGAAGCGCGTCTCCTTGAGCGTGTTCCGTCTTTCAGTTTTTAATAGGGTTGGTTTAATAGGTTACAAGGTATGCTGTGTTGATCCATTTCTGTAAATACATCTTATCTTTCTATTTTTTTTCAAAGAAAATAATACCTGAATTATCCACCTACTGTGATTCCTGTTGTTTTGTACATTAAGGTTTACTGTTTAGTAAAATAGAGTATTCCTTGTCTAATGTGTCCATTTGTTCCAAAGTTGGTTCCTCTTTTGAAGTTTATTACTTTGTTTTATAGGTTGTCTATTGTAAGGAATTAAAGTATAATGATGACAAATACAGTACTACAGTTTTGGTCATTAGGTATAGATTTTAACCGATGGAGTGGTATTGTATTTTACATCATTTCAATCAAGTTGTGCAGGGAATTTTGCATGCCTGCTTGTTTGGTGTAGGGATATGCTAGTAAATGTTGTCGTGCATCAATATAAAGAACAAAACTGGTGAGTGAAGACGTAATGACATATCTCAAATGATATCCAGCTGGCAGTAGGATACCTGACACTGTAGGGTTTCTGAGCGCTCACAATGTTTGTATTGACTGTAGATACATCTCTTGCAAGAATGCATATACGGAATAAATACACTTCTCAGCATTTTTGGTATTTTAAACATGCTTTTTACTCTTTCTGTTGCAGCTTCCAAAAGATGTTCGTCTTGCTGGAGTATTTGTTGTTGGGTATTCATTAGCAGGTATTCTGTCATATACTTCTTTTTCCAATTAATTTTTTAAATAGTTAATAGCTTAAAGAGATCACATCTCAAATTATCTATTAATTGTTTAGATGATGGCAAGAGTGATGAGCAGTTGGTTCTAGTGAGCCAGAGTGGTACAGCAAACAGGATCAAGGTTCGAGATATATCAATCCAGGGTCGTGCTAGCAGGTAAAATTTCTTTGTTTGTTGTTTTGGTGGCGCAACATACTTCATTGCAATGCCAAAATTAGTCTGATCGCTCAATTCATAGTTGGGCTTCTAATTATTTCCTCTTGATACCACTACCAGGAGCTGGAATCTTTGCCTCCTTATTGTTTGACCTTTTTCTCCATGAGTTTTCATGGAAGTCCAAACTCAATTTTACTTCTTGATTTTCTTGTTTTATAACATTAAGTTTGAATTTACCTGTTGTACAGGGGAGTTATTTTGATGAGATTAGAGCATGCTGGGAAAATACAGTCCGCTTCTTTAATCTCTGGGGCTGAGGATGATACCACCGAAGAAGAGCAGGTTGAAGTGGTTTAGCTGATGTTTTGAGGGTTTTTACTCAGAAGTGGCCTTTTTCATTTACAAATTTCTTTTAGGAAGGCATTTTGTACCTCCAATGGTGCTGCAGCACCACTGTTTTGCAACTTTGAGGAATCATTTTATGGCACACTTGTGCTTTTCCGGCCAGATGTGTTTTGAGAAGAAGTCTTGAAGGTTCACCCTTGTAAAGAATTTTAATACTGGCTAATTTCTGATGTGTTATGCAAATTGGTCTTAACAAAGTTTGTTTTAAGCAAGTTAAATCTTGCTATTTTCTTCTGGGTTTCGGAAAGAGAAGCAATACCAGGATCGAAGCCATTGACAATATTATAATATAGGATTTGACTAACACCCTCAGAAAATCTGAGTGCCGGAGAACTGGAGAAGGAAGAAGAAAGGTACCTTGGTTCACTAAAGTTTAAATAAAATCTTAATGCCAATTTAACTGAGATTAAATAATTTATGGGAATATAAGAAAGATAGAGATTTCGATGGATAAATATTTAAATTAATATTTTGATTATAAGGTATCTAAAATATGAAAATTTGATGAGTATAAATTATATATCTATTTTTTCAGATAAATTAACTAGTTCTTGGCTTGAGCATCCGGGAGTTTGTCTCGGGCCTCAGAAGTCCGCCATTATCATTACTATCAACCATGAAAACAAGATGTCAGAGCACTCTGAGATGTTTTTATGAATGTTAGATCATTTTAAAATATATGCCAGCGAATCTTGTGGAGATTCCATGATTCGTACTGTGCTGCATGGTGGCAGAGAATAAGAATTCTTTATGAACGGAGCTTGATTATAACTGGTTTATAATCTGGTTCGTGATAAAAAATCAAATAAAAATATATTGATCACAAACATATTTGATAATTTTGATAATTTTAATTAAAATAAATTGTATAGATTGTAGGAGCAAATTTTTATATAAATTCTGAATTCTTATTACAATCCAACCGTCACAACGTCCATCAGACCCAAACCGAACTCCCCACCCTCATTCTATATCCGACAGCACATCTATAATTTCATTTCGTAAGTGAAATGATTGGCTTCAAATTAGTATGGGAGTGGAATTGGATAGATGTTTTCAGGAAACCCGGAGCAGATAGATGTTGTATGATATATGGATTGTATTCAATGTGCCTGAGAAAACAAAGAAGAGCAGAATTACTATTTTTAGACTCACATTGGTTTCTCCTAAACCTAATTCCTCTTCCCGCAGCGAAATATCAAAGAAACTAAAAAGAAATTGGAAAAGATGAGGTCTATTCGCGAGAAAATCTAGACGTAAGTTCATTTTTATTTCATTTCTAGGTTCATCGTTTTATTCAAAAAGTATTTCAATTCACATATTTTGTCCGTCTTTATTTCGCGTATGAAATGGGCCAAAGGAGATCCAAATTACGATTTTCTTTTCCAGACTAAACTATGAATTTTTATTAGTTCCGCTTGCTTTTTTGAATACTTATCAGCCGATCTCAATTTGTTCTGTTATCATGCTGTATTGTGAAGGTAATTACCTTAATTTACAACGTTGGAAATCGTTGTTAAATAAATTTTCTGATAAAGAAAGCTTAAATCATAAATATCGAAGTTTTTTGGGAAGGAAGAACGAGGGTCAGACTGTAAATTCTCCATCCATAATCAAAGATATTGAAATTTGACATATGTATTTCCAACTTTGAATTTGGTTTAAACTGTTCTTGAAATTTGAAGCATTTGTCCTGTTGTAAAACAAATTGCAAACGTCAGTAAAATTCCATCACTCTTTAGCTATCATACATTTCCCCTGTTACATTCTTGTTTGTTTAATATTTTCTTTTAAAGTCAGAGGCAATCAGCTGTAACAATTAATAAAGAGTTGCCTTAAATCAAATGCAGTAAATCTGAATCACCCACTTCAGTCTTGATCAATGGTTCTGATTTTCTCTTGTTATTTAGCTTCTTTCACGGTCTCTGAGTTGTGAGGAAGGCTTGTAATAAGCCAATGAAAGCATAAGAACGCTCAGTAAAGAAAACAACTTGTACCCTGGCAAATCTGATTTATGCGGAACTGGAATTGCAAATAGTTTGGACAAGAAGGTAAATTTAAGTGCAAGATATTTCCTTAAATTCATCTTTGCTATTTTGATATTACTGTTGGAAGGAGAAATTCAAGCCTTGTGCTAGGGTTGTCACTGTTGTATGGAAGTTTGAATCATTTTCCATGATTCAACATTTTTATTTCTAACATCCAATAATCAAGTGCTGGAAATAACTAGTTATTTGCTATTCCTTCCTATTGTTTGTTTTCTGATACATAATGCATTTACATGATGGAACTACCTGTGTCAGTTTTAATTTCTATCATAAACTGAATTGAATGTCAAGCAATTTACACAAACTTGCTCTATTCTATTCACTTGAAAGTTCCTTTGTTTGTTTGTCATTATTTTTCAGACTCAAGGATGTAAATATCAAGAGCTGAGATAGCCAGGATGAAAATTCGCAGCATTCTTCGATCAGCATTTCATCATCCTTTTCTCCTATTTACAATTTTCTCTCTTTTACTGATTTATAAGTATCTTCCATCTCTATTTAACCTTCTCCTTGGTTTCTCCCCTACAATTCTGTTCACTACAATCCTGCTTGCTGTCGTTCTCGCTTACGGTGAACCTAACATACCTGAAAACCGAAATGCAGAAATTCATATTAACAGAACAAGAGCTCTAGTAGTAGAACGGATTAGGGAACATGATCTCTTGGGGGACTCTGAATCCAGCAAGTCTGTTGACTCTGATTTGGGATCGGAAATAATCCCAACCCTTGATGAGATCCACCCACTTCTTGAATCTGACCTGGCTCAATCAGGTCTGGAATCCAAAGATGTCTCTGAATCCGAACCTGAGTTCACTTCTGATAATGCAAGTGTAGGGGAGGAAACTGAGAAAGAAGATGAAGCTGAAAAGGTTCGAAAGGTGGTTGCATGGACAGCAGATGATCAGAAAAATTTGATGAGTGTTGGCTCGTCAGAGATAGAGAGAAACACCCGGCTTGAACACTTAATAGCAAGGCGAAAGGCTGTCAGAAAGCTTCTAGAAAGAGACTTGATCGATTTAGAAGGAATGGATTCAAGCCAGCTTCAGATCCAACCTGTTATTGCACCTAGAATGAATCCATTTGACTTGCCATATGAGGAGGAGGTTCCTGGGTCGGCACCATCAGTTCTCCTTCCTACTACCCGCAACCCTTTTGACATTACCTTTGAGCAACCAGAGGAAAATGGTCCTGCCCATGCTCGTGACTATGCTAACATTTCCAGTTATGCTTATAATAATAATAATAACCATGCTGGTGCTAGAACTAGTAGTAATAGTATCTCTGGCTTTACAAACCAGGACATTAGAAGGAATGCATTGTATAGGAGGCATGAAAGTTTTACTATTGGCGCTCCAGTTGTTTTCATGGAAGATGTGAGGCCAGAGCCAAAGGCTTCTAGGTTTAAGCCATTTTTTATACCAGACGGACTGGATGGTACTGAAAGTGATACAGAGAGAGAAACTAGTGAGAGAAGTGATGTACATGATGAGTCAAGTACAGAGAGAGAAAGTAGCATTGCACACAACGTGCTTAATGAGTCATCTTCTTCTGACAAGTCAGTGAGAGGTGGCAAGACAAAGGAGATTGAAGAAGAATCAATTGATGAGGAATTAAATGAATCATCAGAAAACAAGCACAGTTATGGTAGCAGTGTCACTGAAGAAAGCAGTCAGATTGTGGAGGGGGATGATGAAAGAACTGTGGGTTCTGCTTCATCTGCTTCAGATGTGGATAGTGATAATGAGACAGTATCTAATGCTGAACATTTAGGTAAGCATGAATTTTATACAGACATTATGACTTTGTTTGTTGTTGTTTTATATAATCTTTTACATACCAATAATATGTGCATATAGAATCTTGGATATGATTTTGCAATCTAGCCCTAGTGCCTGGATATGTCACTAATGAAATTATAAATGAACAATCTAATTCATAATTTTCAACAAAACTTTTCAATTAACTGAAGCCAACAATCAATAATGAAATTGTCGAACTTGATCAAGGGTGAGATCAGGGTAAATGTGTCGGTCTGGTAATGCTGAGGGCCAAAGTAGAAGGCCAATTGCTTGTGTTATCTGTATTATTAGTAATCTCAGTGAATGAGGACAAAAAGAGTAATCTTATCAAAGTACCATTCTTATTTTGTTACTCATCTCATGACACTTGTTTAGTTGTATATGATTGAGAAATTTAAAAAATTAATATTATGTTAAAAGATGAACATTGCACTATGGTGGTCCATACAGCAGAACCAGTCTATGATTCTAGCCCTTCAGCACACGAGAAGCTCGATGACTCCTTGTTCGAAAGTAAGTTCCATTATTACTGTTCCACCCCCCCCCTCTGCTGCTAACATCATTACTGGTAGTCATTTTCCCTGCCACAATTTTGGAGTTTGGACTTGGCAGGCTTTTGTGAACCAAAGGCATGTATGCGTCGATGTCTAAAAAATCTGGGTGATGCTTGCAATATGACATGCCTGTATCCCTGCTTGGGGTTACTCCTTTTAAAAAAAAAAATGAATAAATACCAGGCGCTATGGTAAAAAAAGCATCACCCCATAAAGCTAAAAATATACTTCTTAATTTGTTCCTAGTTTGGCATATAATATTTGTAAATAGTTCAGACTGGGGCTTTAGTTGCTAATATGAGAAACGTAATTTCAGTCACAAAATACAGTAAATGTTCCAACAAAATTACAATTGCCAATTGGAAAAAGCCAAAATTAACAAGTTTATGTTTTTCTTCCAGCTAACAATAAGACAGTTGCCAGAGAATCCTCTGCAGCTTGGAGAAAAAACTCAAGTGAAGAGGTTTGGGTTGCACCGAGTTTGGCTTCTGTAGAAGAAATGGAATCTAGATCTAGAGAAGTGAGTGAGATACGAGAGAGAGACATCATTGGCACTCATCTGTCGGAGATTCACGACGATCTGAGCCATCCTGTTGTTCCTATGTTGCCAAATCAAACGCTTGATGGCTAGTGGTTGGTATGAACTAACTTCAGGCTGTAAATAAGTTAAAATTTTGGTGAAGTTTGGTTGGGGCTGTAATTACTTCTGTTTTACTAAAAGATGTTTAAGGTTCTTTGTCTTTTTATATTATTTCTTTTTCAGTGCTTGTTCACAGCCTTTGCAGAGTTTTATCTCAGTGGTAAATCTGAGATGAATAGTCATTGTGATTACAATTACTCTTAAATTATTAGCATTTTTGTGTTATCTGAACTTTGGTTCAACTAGGCCTCGGGTCGCTTTCAAGAGGATTTATTTACAAAATAGATTCTGCAGTATGAGTTTCAAATTATTGTTGCTAATGTCTGATAATGGAAATTTTGTGTCAGGTTATTGACCATTGTAACTATAAGATTTTTGTATTTGTATTGTAAATTAAAAATGTATTTGTATAGGCAATAAAATAATGAAATAATTAATATTAATAATTATACCATAATGATGTATTTGTCAGCGACTATATGTTGACAATCATCTCAACTGATCAAATAAATATTAATATAAAGAATATTGTAAATTTATGCTTTGCAGATTGAATGGGTTATGCATCCACTTGATGTAATTTAAAAATCATCCAATCCGCAATGAAATATTAATAATTGTTTGATTAAATTTTAGGTATTTAGATTATTTCCCGTGCGCAGATGTGTAAATAAAATCCTCATTCCCATAAAAGGGAGATATTTTTTTTTTGAGAGAAAGATGAAAGTTTAGTTCATAAATTCTATTTTATATTCAGAGCTTAAACTCATGATCGCTTAGGGTCATTTTAATTAGTTACCACTTAATCTACTAGATCATTTGCAAAAACAAAGATAATTTTATCAATTATAAAAGTTGATCACAATATTTCTAAACTTAACTAAGTACAATAACAACGAAAATGGAAAATTTAGTCGATAAATGTCTAATTTTAGGCTTGAGATGGAAAACATCTAACAAATAACGAATACATTCATATAAAAATTATCAAAATGTGATGACCACTTGTAGATTAAACTTGAAAACTAAACTTATAAAATGCCTTTTCGCTACTTCAATTCACTTATAACAGATTAAAATTGATAATTTATACTTGTTTGCAAAATAATATCAACTCAACGAACATTTTGTTTAGCCCTCCGACTAGTGTTATCAAAGCCGGGTCGGATGGTTGGACCGAAAAATCGGATCCGGACCTACCTCCGGTTTGATTCTTTAATAGGATCGTTTATGCATGTGGAATTGTGGATCATAATAAACCGGGTTTATTGAACGGTTTTGTATAAAAAACGGTGAATGGTTTTGAGAAAAAATAACTTTTACTTTATTGCATTCAATGAAAAAAAAAAGTGAATGATAGTACAATCGACCAATAGGAGCTACAATCAAGATCAGGTTCTAGAGTCTCTGAAAACATCATTCATGAATCATGATTTATCGCTAGAATTTCATTCATTCACTATATAAACTTGCACATATAACTTCGAATATTTTTGGGTATGATAAACAATCTAAGTATGCATAACATAAAATATGAATTCTACACTACTCAAGTTATTATTTTTTAAATAGTAATTATCATTATTTATTATTATTTTTCAAAATGGCATTCATCTCAAAACTTTATTTTCTTTGTTTTATGAATTTGCAGATATACCTTGAATATTTTCAATATAGTAAAGTAGTCAAGTATGCATGACACAAAGTATCAATTCCCACCTTATTCTAGTTATTATTATTTTTTAGTAAAAAAAATATAAAATTCTAAAATTTCATATAATGACTTAATTTGATATCACTACAAACTAGTTTATTTATAATTATACATATTTAAAATTTTAGATTATCGTAATACTTTCACTTTCTTTGCAGAAAAACTATTTTTTTTATTATCATGCAAGGGACATTTTTAGATTTACCTACTTACTAGAGACTTTGCATATTATTCAATTCATATAAATATTTTTTTATATATATGTCATATAATTTCATTATCATTTGATAGTCCATCCATTTTAATCACCATCCATTTATAAATAGAAAAACATATTCATAATATTTTTTAATATTTATTTAAAAAATTCATTGTCAAGTGATCCCACCCTAGAAATATATGTAAATATTTATTACTTAGAAAATAAGTAGTTCAATCGATTGTAAATTTGTATATATGTCATATAAATATGTAAATACTTATTATTTAGAAAATCTGTAGTTGAATCCGATTGATTCGTTCAACCAGTGAATCTCCAGAATTATATTCACGTTTGGTCCGATTCGATTATGAGAACGTCACCAAGTCGTAACCCAAATAGAAGGAAAAGATACCAAGGCCAGATCGTCAAAACTCAAAACCTAGAGAGCTAGCTGATCTTTCCAATCGATAGAGAGCTCGAGAGGAGAGAAAAATGAAGGTGCGTTCGTCGGTTAAGAAGCTGTGCGAGTATTGCAAGACGGTGAAGCGACGCGGCCGCGTTTACGTGCTCTGCACCTCCAACCCCAAGCACAAGCAGCGCCAGGGCTTCTCTACCCTCGCCTCTCCCGCCGCTCCTCTTCCCTCGTATGCACCTTTGCCATCGTTTCCTAGTTTTTCTTTTCTTTTCATTTTATTTTATTTTTAGAAGTGTCTCTCAGCGCATTTAAATGGCACAAGCTCTACAATGGATTAGTACCTTAATTAGGAATTAAAATGGAAGTATTTAATTTTGAGCTGTAAGGGTTACTACATGTTGAAATCAAGTGTTGGTGTTTCATTCCGGACTGATGTCTAGTACCTGAACAAATTGTGACCATTTTTTTTGACAAAACCAGTACTGGGATAATGCATTGATTAGTGTAAACTCTGTTGGATGATCTCCATTTTCTTTGTCAAGGTTGTTTGTTTTCTAGCAATGATGTTCTTGTAATTAGGTTATAGTTTTCACTTTTCACAATGCGGCTCATTCAAATCTGCTTTCTGTTCATAAAGGGGTCAAGCTGTCTCATTTTCTGGATTGAGGCCTTACGTATTTTAATTGGATAATTTGAGATATTTACTATACATGAACCACAATTTTATTCTTCATAAGTCAAGTTCTTTGGGGTGCAAAATTCTCCACTGTTTAATAACCCTTGGTGGTGTAGAAGCTCATTGGGGTGTCATCCTCATATTAGAATATGTTTTCTGTACAATTAGTCAAAATGAAACATGGCAATATAGGAGGTTAAGCAAGAGATTACAAGAGAGGAATTCTGGATGAGAAATAGACCAAATCAAAGCAATTGAGTTCCTGGTTTTCACAATTATAGAAATGTTGAGAGATGGTTATTGTTTTAGATACATTAGTGCCAATAAACAAAGGGATGTCATTTGGTCCCAATTCCAGGTGGTTATTTGATTGTAATTTTTGAAGAGGAATATTAAAACATATCGCTCGGGGAATAGCTACAATGCTTAGATGATGCCAACCAAACTAGTTCACCTAATTGCAAGCTTTCCTATTAACTTCTTTCTTGTTACCTGGATTAAAATGTGTTCATTTTATTCCTACTCTAAATTTGTTCATCTTGTTGCTAATATGTTGACCATCATTCTCTTGCTAAAGTCCTGACATCTATATCATGATTAAATTGAATCAATTTTTATGAAAATTTTTGTCCTTTTCAGGTCATCAGAAGCAATGAAACAAGAAGTTCCTAGCACCATTAATTGGCCTTTGGGTCTGGCAGCCCTTCTGAAGAAGACAGACAAATGACTGTAATTCAACACGAGAGATGACCTGATGAGAAATATAAATAATGTTATTCAGAGTTGTGTTGGTAGATCTTTTATATAATTCATTTTTTTTTTTAATTTTCTGCTCTTTTCTGTGATGCCATGCATGTAGTGGCTGTTTTACTACGCATGGCTTGCTTATTTGATAATTTTGTTTTTCCCAAGTAATCAGTGGGCTTGAGGTACTTTCTTATGGTAATATTGAAGAATAGTTGAACTAATGGCTCATTCCCTTTATGTTTTTAGCATTTTTTTTGTCATTGTACCTTTTTGTTTATATAAATGGCTAAATAGTCAATAATTTGTGTTTAATCAGTGAAAGCATTGGCTTACTTGAATTATGTTCTTGATGGAAAGTTTAATATTGGAAAGATGTATTTCGTGAAAGAGAAAATGGCTTTCTATTAGTAAGAGCGAAAATGTTTGCATTTGTGCTGATATAAAAACACATAAAGAAAATATATTTTAAAGTCTTTAAAATTTTAATTTATAATTTTCATTAAATTTTTCATATGAAAATTTTATGGAATATAAATTTTTATATTTTTAAAGTTTTCTAAATATTAATTTTGGATTTTTATAAAAATCAGCTCAAAAAATAATAAAACATTGAATATTTATACATTCTTTTTTAAAAATCTAAACTAAATACTTAGAAAGATTTAAAACTATTTTTTTTATATCTCACAAAAAAAATATATAAATAATTTTATAAAAACCATAAATTAAAATTTTATAGACTTTAAAATATTTTTTATTATATTTTATATCGACCGATATATAAATATTTTTATAATAATATAATTATATTACGTAAAATATAAATTTCTTTTGTAATTCATATCATATCATTCGTTCGTTTCTGAATAGGTTCGGGCGTTCGGCCAAAGTCCTGTAAAATCCAAGCTCCAAAGTCCAAACCAAGATTCCATTTTCGTCTCTCTCGTCCTCCGCTCTCTCGCCTCTAGCAAGCCAAACAAAGCTTTTCTCGAACCTTCCTAAATCCTACTCTTTGGCTGCAAAAATGGCATCAACCCCTCCCTCCACCACAACCATCACGACAACGAGCACGTTCACGAGCCCTGCTGGAGTGGCTGCCGTTTGCCACCAGTTCCAGTGGCTCCTCCGGCAGTGGTGGAGTGGCATCAGAGGCCTACGAACCCTAAAAACCCTATAGTATTCTTTGATGTGACAATCGGTTCTATTCCGGCTGGTCGGATCAAGATGGAGCTCTTCGCTGATATCGCTCCCAAAACCGCTGAGAACTTCAGGTTGCGTTTATGGTCCCTCTGAAAGATCTTTCTATTGCAAAATCGTGTTCTAGCTTTAGTGTAAATATGAAAAGCGATATGTTATTTTTAGGCACTTGAAGCCCTTTTATTCATGCTTAATGCATACTGTTCAGTAAATCCCTCCACCTTGTACTTCAGACTGCCCTTGTGGCCTGTAGAGTAGGAAAATTTCTTTGGAGGCTCTAAGCTTTTCCAAGTCCAAATATCATTAGTCGCATAAATTTTGGTTTACCCAAGTTGCTGAACTCTGAGTTGTTCCAGTTGTCCTGTTGTGGCTTTTCCATTCAAAACAGACAGAGTTCTGATATGTTCAAATCAGGAAAAGCGGTAGCCACATCATCTAAAAAGGGCGTCACATTATGCAACATTATTATTTTTTGGATGATTCTAATTGTAACAAAATTGAAATTCACTGGCTTGTAGGGGATAAATTCAATTCAATGACCAATTCTTTATTTGTTTGTGCACCTGAACTCTCATATCTATTACATCGGTTTAAGAATTAGAAGAAACATACACATCAAAATGCAGGTTTCTCTATTTGATGGTACTTTAAGTAATACTTGTTTCATTTGTATTTGTGCTGTTCCTTTTGCACGTATGTTGATTGTTTTGTAGGATGTTGTGATGAGCTTCTATCAGAATGACTTTGAAAATGTTTGTTTGCCTCAATGTATATTAGACATAATTTCTGTACTCCATTGTTCATGGAATTTAATGTTTTTCATTTTTTTTTTCATTTTCTCCCTTTCACCACAGGCAGTTCTGCACCGGAGAATATAGGTAAATTTCTCTCTAGCTTATCCTGTTATACAATTTCAGCTATTATTTTGGGAGGAATTATTCTCATGAACATAGAATCATTACTAAAATTGAAAATAACTGATAAAGTTTCACATTCAAGCAAGAATTAACCAACCCCTTTTTTTTTATTTGAATAGACTCTGTATGTTCTTTTGGCTGGTTGTTAAGTCTATAGTCTTGATTAATTCTGAAACTTGGATTCAATATTTTGAAGAGACTACTAACAAAGTCATTTTTTTTCAGGAAAGGAGGTTTGCCTGTTGGTTACAAGGGGTGCCAGTTTCACCGAGTAATTAAAGATTTCATGGTTCAAGCTGGTGATTTTGTTAAGGTCTCTTTCACACCCAACCCAGCCTTCAGTTTTTTCATAGTTTTCTCTCGTTATCCAAAGTTGGTTCTTTATTTTTAGCCTAAAATATCAAAAAATTTCAGGGCGATGGCAGTGGATGTCAGAGCATTTATGGAAGTAAATTTGATGATGAAAATTTTGTGGCAAAGCATACTGGGCCTGGCTTGCTTTCTATGGTATGTATTTTGAACGTATTTTTCCCCAAGATCCTTATTCACTATGGAGGAGAGCTCCGGTGTCATCGAATGCCTCAACCTCTATTTTGAAACTATATTTTAAATGTCAAATTCAAACATCAAATCCAGACCTTTTGATATGTGTTATCTTTTCATGAGAGTGGACCCACCTATATTTTATGACTTATGGAGTCTAGTTTAGTACTAGATTAACAGATCAATAAGCAAACACAACACACTGAAATTAATCAATTACAGTTAGGTTTGTTCATTTTGTGAATTCGATTTATTTGAAACCTAACAGTCCAAGATGAGTTCTCTTTGCTTGTTTTTAGTTTTGTTTGGAAAGATTGATTAAAGGTTGAGTATAATTGTAAAATTGTAATGAAAGCTATCTATTCTGTACTACTTTTATGTTTGAATGCCATTTGGAAATATACTGAGTGTGCTTGAAGGATGACACTTATTCTATTATTTCAAACTGTGTGCTGTTTAATTTTGCATAATAACCTTCAATTACTTTAACATCTTTGTTCTGACTCTATTTGTTTACTTGTATGGTTTCTAATGAAAAATCGAAGACTGTTTTACAGTAAAAATGTCAGTAGAGCAAATTCGTGAATAATCTACTTTATTAAGTAGTAGTCACTATACCTATAAAATCTCATCTGGAAGCTTGCGCTGAATTGTTTTACTTAGTTTTTGTTTCTTCATTTACAGGCAAACAGCGGGCCTAACACCAATGGATGTCAGGTTAGTACCATCTGTTCTTGCATAAAGGTTTATGTTATGTTAATCTGTGATTACTATCCTAGAATGATAAATAGATGCCACATAAAGCTCTTTTGTGCAATGGAATTTAATTAAATTTCACCTATTTTGTCTTTTGACTGTGGTTGCAGTTTTTCATAACATGTGCAAAATGTGACTGGCTTGATAACAAGCATGTTGTGTTTGGGGTGAGATTCTATTTTATTTTATTCACGGTTTGCTAGTTAGAAAATTTTCTACAGGTTACTGGCTGTCTTTCTGGTACTCCAACAGTACCAATTAGTTGCTTGTGTTTGCCCCCACTCCAGGTTTTAGCGAATTCAGGTGCAAGCACAAAAACCTACTTTTGTAAGTTAGCGTGACCAATTTTAATACATCAGATCACACTAAACGAGCCAGTTGTTTAGTGTAATCTTGCTTATACCAGCAAATTTCAATCCTGGTTTCTTATGGGTTCTAAAATTGATTGTAACTACCTTTTCAATTAATGTAATGTGTTTATTTAATGATCATCTCTCTTCTACAGAGGGTGCTGGGAGAGAGCCTCTTGGTCGTGCGGAAGATAGAGAATGTTGCAACTGGGCCCAACAACAAGCCCAAACTAACTTGTATGATAGCTGAATGTGGTGAGATGTAGAAACTTGTCACAGTGGTGCTACTGATTTGATGTAACTTAGATATTTGTGGTAGTAAAGTAAAGGTCCACCACTGATTTAATGCAACTTGCCCAGAGATGGAATGTTTTTCGTTGGAACTGGTTGGGAGAATGTGTTCAAGTTTTGCTCAGCAAAAGTAAATCAGTAAAAGAAAACAATTTGATAGTTGATTATTGGTGAAGTCTACTCGAGGGTGATAAGTAAACCTGCTCAGGTATGTTAACTTTAGCGTACCACTCTAGACTCTAGTACTTATGAAGAAATTGGATGATAATCTGTTTCTGCGGCATCAGTTATTGGTCTCAGCTCAGCAGCCTCTTATTCAGGTCTTGCTTTTTTAAATACGGTACTGTTTCTGAAGTTGGGAGCCAATACTTTTAATCTCCTCTCTTATATGTATTCTGCTATTATATATTATCACTAGTTTTGCATTAATATTATAAATTAAATATCTGAAACATGAATGTTATAAGTTGCTGGCGCGAATCTTTCCACACAAAAAAGTCACCTCGACGTAACATGAATATTTTATTAAACGAATAGACAGATAAATGATTTATGTAAGATTAGACCGATTTTTTGTTTGGATTAAATTATAATTTTTGCTTGTGATACTGGGAAACTACAGAGTGAGTCTATGACAGCTAAATTCTCTTGTATTTCGTGAATTTTCACTCTTTACAGACACATGCTGCAACTGCTAGCGTATAATATGCTCTGAAGCCGGCTTCAGAGCATATTACAGGTCTTCAGACCGTAAAAACGTTGAAGTTTGACTAAATAGTAAATACGGTATAGTCATGAAAAGAACGGGGGTAAAGAACAAAGCATGATACCAAACCAGTCAAAAACCACCAAATTGTACATTAGTCTGAAATATATAAAGAATTAAAAAAAATAGCATTCACTGCAAGGGCGTACAAACTTATCCGTCTCCCGTATATGCTTATGGCAGATTAACTAAGAGCCCTAAAATGATCTTCATGACATATTTGAGGGCCTTAAGCCCGTAGATGGCATTCAAAAATAGAACCAAGATATCTTCAGATGTTTTTCCAAGAACATGGAAGCCAACAAAGTAGAAACAACATTTTTGTATGCAGCTTTCAATTTGAAAACACATACTTGTAATCAGACCAAACAGAAACTCTGTAACCATACAGTAATTATTTCATTGACACAAGGTTCCATGCCTGATGAAGTTCAACAATGGCTCAAGAAGGAAATTGAAGGAAACAAAAAAGAACTAAGGGAAAGTGATCTACTGCTGAATTAGATCACATAGCCATTGGGTGATTAGAGATGTATTCAATTGCAAGAGGGCAAGAATCAATCTTATCAGCCTCCAGGTCAGGTATTTCAAGCTTGAACTCCTCTTCTAAGGCCATCACTATCTCTACAGTGTCAAGGCTGTCAAGCCCTAGGTCCTTCTCGAAATGCACTTGTGGGGTCACCTGAAGAAGGCAGAAGATCGTCAATAACTTAAAAATGCATATCAGTTCAGGTAATGAAAACTATGACAGATTTTGGTTTGACTTATTTATTGTTTTCATTATCTTTCTGTTTCATTATCGTACTCTAACTGCATTGAAAACTACGATGATACTGATTACTTATTTATATAACAGAATAATCTTCTAATGAATATTAGAACCTATTTCCTAACAATCGTTAACTTACTAGTCAAGAAATGATGATAACATATAATAATAAGAAAAGTAGCATAAAT
This sequence comes from Schoenoplectus tabernaemontani, assembly GCA_037127355.1. Classification (NCBI taxonomy): domain Eukaryota; kingdom Viridiplantae; phylum Streptophyta; class Magnoliopsida; order Poales; family Cyperaceae; genus Schoenoplectus; species Schoenoplectus tabernaemontani. The sequence continues at coordinate 21,703,155 of CM073739.1, forward strand.
CAAACTTCAGTCTTTACATGTCATTCACTTCCCATTTAAACCACTTTGTAGGGGTGGTTTGAAAAACTAGAGAACCACTGCATATAGAGCCACATCAATACTGCAAATCAGGGTATATTAGGCCATAGCACAGGCTGTGTTTTTCATTGTCAACAGACAAACTGTAATTTGATTCGCTGAACTAAAGCCAAGTTTCCCATATATGGGAGAAGAAAAATGCTAACTGTTAAGAAAAAAAAAACTTTATTGCATACCCACATATCAAACAAATTCCTGAATTAATTCTAACTACAGCCATTTGAAACATAATAAATATAATCAGCATGACAATTCAACTTGGACTTGTCATCAACAAAAAATCAAAGCTGTTTCTTCATTCTTCTACATTTATTAGAGAAAAGTGAGGAAGGATAATTTTGGAAAAGGACCAAATGCCCACCATTTTGCTGTACCATTCAGCCATTCCTATCATTGCCCATATTTAACTTCAAATTTCATTAATACAAAAGCTAAATTGCAAAAGGTAAATTCAAGTTGTTGACCTTCTTTTGCATCAAGAAATACATTTGCACTGCATTGATTTTTCCAACTTTAAACTTATAAACAAACTTGTGAATTTAGAATTTTTGACATGTGATGTATTCAGTATTCTTGACGTAAAACAATTAAATGCTTTGAGAGTTCGATATCTTAAGTTTAAAGTTTGAATTTTGGGCTTTTATAATGAAAGGAAATAAGGCAATGATAGAGCACTGACATAGTGGACCTGTTCCCTCCTTATTTCGGAATCTATTAAATGAATTGGAAGAGGACTGGAAGATATTGTGCCCCATGTTTTACAGAGCACAATTAGTAATCATCCAGGAAAGACAGCACTCGACAGGCCTTGAACTTTGCAAACAAAAGATTGTTTGATATAGTGTACTCCTACTCAACTGAAACCAGAAGTTATACATTAAGAAACTAAAACAATGATAAACAATCTTTTAGAATTGGACATGAAACCAAAAACTATATAGGATACTACTGCAATTTTCAGCAGCAACAAGTTAAAATGCAGGACTAATAATGTCCCTAGAAAATTACTAAACCGGTGACCCCAAGTTTGACCACAAAAGCGATATCAGTTCATCAATCAGCTATGCAAAATAAGAAATTAACCCAATTTATATGGAAAACGAAACGAGCAAAAGAGTGGAATCCTGGACAACGGTTGTACCATACCTTAGACGGATCGACCTTAGGGAAGCTCTTGACGACATCAAGAACGCGTTCTACTACTTCCTCGTGCGTCAGGTGTTCGTCTCCGTGCGACGACATGGATCGGATCCGGTTCATGAGGGAGGAGAGAACCGGACCCGAGCGGTTGATGGTCAGGGATTGCGCCTGGACGGGGATACGGAGGTGGCGAAAGATCGCTGATCTCAGTGCGGCCGCCATTGGATCGCTACCTTTCTCTCGTCCACAAGGAGGATGCAGCTGGTTATTTCGATGGGGTTAGCGAAGAAATGGAAGTACAGAGCCTTGAACTACGGAACTAGGACTGGAGAAGAGAGAGTGGTGTGTGATGAACCTGGTCTACTTTGTCCATGTGCACCGTAATTAACTAATTATGCGTTGGTTGGTGACTTGGTGTTGGTGTAGGTGTATCCAGTTGTGTTCCCGCTTACATAGACCAGGTCGAGTGAAGTCGACCATCGTCAATTTCAGCCCGATCCAACCCGACGCGAGGAGGCCCAGTGCGTTCTAGATTTCTGAGAGAAGTTCGACTCTTTTCATTATTCATAAATCATAATTATGGTTTCATGTTCAAATGGAGTTTCTGATTTTTTTTTCTTACGGGAAAAATGATAATAATCTCTTAAATTATATATATATATTTTACCTTTTATACAAATAACTTCTTACATAATTTAACTTGATTTTGTCCTTTCGTCTGTTTCAACTTTTGGTTTAGCTCATAATTGTTTCTTTTCTGAAGGATATTCTAGACTTCTGGTAAACCACATGTTCTGCAAAAAAAAAAAAAAAATAATAGCTAATTTGAATTTTATGAAATAAGATTAAATAAGAACTTTTTTCTACTTAAGAGTTAAGACAAGAAAAATCAATAGTAATTATGAATCTTAACGAGGTTACTTTTAATTCTTGTTATGTAGTACAAAAAAAATGTGATGATATACTACAATTATTCAATCAAATGAGTATGAATTATTTCAAACAATCTTAATGCACAGAAATAATTTTGTTTCTTTCCTCGAGTAGATCAATCATTCTATGGCCACCATGTGTGGTGTGACTTGGCCCAATGGGAGAAAGGCATAAGCAAATTACCAGTTGTCCCAAAACTTTTATGAAAGTTATCTACGTTACTAGAGTTAAGGAGTTGATTCGATTAGGGGTGTCATGATACCATTTTATTCATTTACCTGATTTGTACCGTATTCGATAAGATGAGTATGAATAAAAAAAATTTTCGTTAACTTATTTGATATAAATAAGGGTAAACAATTTATTTCGTTAAATAAATGGGTAAGGATATGGGTAAAAATCATTTCGTAACCGTTTGCCCTATAGGGTAAATTATTAAAAAAATAACTTATATTATTTTCAATATAATTATCTCGTATAATAATTTTTTTGGTAAATAAAATAAAAAAATAGGGAATTGGTAAGAATATTTTAACGGGTAAGGGTACGATATGGATAAGTCTAATTTTAATGGATATGAGTAGGGTATGGGTAAGAGTAATTTAACATAGGTATGATAATGAAAATGTCTCCATCCGATCCGTACCGTATCCACTGACACCCCTAGATGAATTATCTAATTTAAGAGAATCTGGTCAAATCCTCTAAAGTTATCTTAACTCAACATTTGGAATTAACCACTTGATTTGTTGGAAAACCTCATTTTCCTCTGGTGTAACGTAGTATTATCATTTGTTGATGTAACGTGGTATCACTACATGACAACCGCTTGATGAAATAGGATCCGTATTAGCTGCCGTATTTTCTCTATGACAACAAAGTATTAAGTTTTCAAACCATCGGATTTTATAATTTATACGATTTAGATTTTGGACTATAGGGGTGTTGTTTTATTGTGGATCTCATTCATGATGATTTAAACAAATACTATGACACTTTAATTAGTATCATATAAGAAGTATGGCACCGGATTTGAATTCTGAAGAGCTAGACCAAATTTGAGCAAATATATATATTTTTAATTTTATTTGAGTGATTATGGCTTGAATTTTAAATTCCTAATCAACCCTTTAAATTAAATGAGTAATTTTATAAAATTGTCTTCTTTGTGAAAATATCAATCAAAATGCCCTTCCTGAAAAATCTTTGACAAATTACCCTTGTGGGTCCAAATGCACATCCTCTTTCCTTCCTTTTACCCTTCATTTTTTTTTTTTTACTCTAGCATAACTCAAACAAATAATTAAAGAAAACTTGAAGTGCAAAATAATCCAAGTTATTCGAACATTTAATGTTGACAACAAAATCATATATTAGTATTTAACCCTTTAATACAACAACAATAACCAAGTTTTTAATCTTAAATAAATTGGGTAGACTAGAAATGAAACCCAAAAATAATCCAAGTTATTTAACTCTTTAATAAATAACAAAATTCCAAAGTATTAGTGTTGCAAAAAATATTAATCATCAATTTATAATACTTGTTCCATAATAATCTTGTACTTGTATCAAGCTTTCGAAAAGTTCCTATAATATATAACAAAAAGAAGCACTAAAAAATAACAGTAAAATTTGTGAATACACCTCTAACTTGATCAGCTCCATTCATATTTTGCCGAGCTGTTGATATATATATATTATTTATACAAGGGACAGCCTCCTTGCAACGCTTACATTTGTGCTAGTCATCTCTTTCAGTTCTGTTGAAATCAGGGACGGATCTCCATGGTGTCAGGCGTTAACCCTTTAGGTCAGAATTTGTTTAAGAAATAATTTTATAATTATATATTTTCAGAAAAAATAAAAAAAAAAATATTTATGACTAAGAAAATTTTAAATTTTGATCACTTAAAAAAAAATCAATTTTTGAGTGACACCAAATTATCAAGTTAATTTAAGACAAATTAACAAAACGAGAAGAGCCTCTTTATGGTAGGAGAAGAATAGTTAAAATGAGCTGACAGAAAATCATCTTAGACCATCAAGAGTTGTACCAGTGGGAAGAAGAGAGACCTTAACTAGTATATATAGTAGCATCATAGCTTGAGGAGAAAACAAATTCATCAGACGGGGGTTTGATGTGCGAGTAAGGTTCAATTTGTTAGAGAAGTAACAAAGCGAAAGTAGCAGGAAGGAAATAGAGGTTACGGAAGGATTGAGAGGGAGGAGATTTTGGAGCTCACAGTGGGGGTGTCAATAATATAAAATAGCAAAAAAATTAAAAAAAATATAAAATTTGATTTTTAAAGATATTTTAATATGAAGATGATGTTCAATGGTATATATTATGGACAGTCAGATTTTTTATTTTAAGGGATAAACATTTATTTTTTATAGAGAGATAAAATTAAAAAAATTCTTCAGTATAAATATATATTTTTTCTGAATATATATATATATATAATTACAAGAGTATTTTTGAAAAAAAATAATTTAGGGGTCGGTGGCTCCCTGTCAAAGTGTGGCTCTGTCACTGTCTTTTACTCATTTATCTGATTCGTACTGCATTTGTTAAGACAAATGTGAGTAGAAATTTTTTCATTAACTTATTTGATATGAATAAAATTTTATATCGTTAAGTAAATGGGTAAGGACATGATAAATGTCATATCATATATGTTTGCCCTATAGAACAAATTATTACAGGATAACTTATATTTTTCAAATATAATTATCTCATGTAGTAATTTTCTCCTTATGTTAGTTATCCCAAGTTTTATGAATTATAAATTTAATTGTTATTTTCTTCATATTCTACCTTCTGATAAATTATAATATTTGAATGATATTTAGTAGAATATTTCTTAAAATGATAGAATGAGACAATGTAAGATTTTATTTTAGGTAACGTGATATTTTCACTTTTAATATGTTTTAGTTTATAGTTAAAAAATTTGACAAGATATGTTTGTATTTTTTAATTAATTTGTTTTTTGAAATAACTGAAGTTGTATTTTAGGCATAGTTATATTTTAATTTCATACTAGTAAAATAGAGATGCATTTCTACGAAATAAATAAGTTCATATATTTTTTTTATAAATGATGATAAACTAACTAATATATTAGTATTATTCATTAGCATATGTTATCATTTTGTTATCTATTTATTTAAATATATAAGGATAGAATATGAGTAAGTTTAATTTTAACAGGTAAGAATAAAATACATATAAAGTACTTTCAAATAAGTATGATAATAAAAATATCTTTATCCGATTCATATGGTATTCATTGACACCTCTAGCCCATATGGGCAATCTATTACATATTCTAATAGGAGGGCATTTCATACTAAATTTTGAAAAGCCGGGTATTTTATAAAATTTCCCCTATGTTTATGAATTTTGAAAATTAGATCGGTTGAACTCAATTCGATCGCATAATACATTAATTTTGTATTTCTTATAATTTTTGGAAGAACTCCATAAGTTATGTTTTGAATCATTACGATTCTAAACATGAATTGTGATTATGCATCACTGAATTATTTATCATTCATTTTGATTAAAACAATTGTTTTATTTATTATTATATCAAAATGCTGTCTTGTAAATTCTTAAAATTTCTACTACAGTTCCATAGTTATGTCATAGTATGTTGGACTCCTTTGTGGCAGGGTAAATTAATTTGGAGTATTTAATGAATAAAATAGTAGACATGGTGAAAATTATAAAACAAAGGAAATACATTTTAAATCATAATTCTAATTCTAGCAATATATATTATTATTGGTATTGATTTTTATTCAAAACACCTTTCCCGAAGCTTTATTTTCATTATTTCTTACGTTGTCAGTAGCTACTACAAAAAATAGTCGTTCTGCAGATAGGGGGTTGCTGGATCGTGATTTTTAAATTTTGAAGGACATTTATGTGAATTTTAGTAACCCTAAATAATAAATAGCGCTATCTCTGCTGCAATGCTTGAAAATTTTCAATATACTTATAACTATCTTTCTATTTTTAAATAATTTTCGAATATAAAATTTTCATTTTTAAATTATTAAGTAGTCATTTTTCAAGTGATTCCTTCCAAAAGGCAAACTCATTTAGAAGCTACATTTATAAAATGGATCTTCTATGCCCAGCCCATAACAGTATGTATATCAATGTTAAACGCACTCTGAAGCAGACGTGACCCATCTCATGGAATAGCAATTCCTCTCCATGGGCACAAAAGATCCAGAGCTAACGTTCTCTTCCCGTGCCCAGAGACCAGAGCTGCACTCATGAACTCATGCACCTCTCTCTCTGTCGCGCGATCCACGCGCGTTAACGTGGGCCCCTCCGTGCACCATCTTATTTCTCTCGATTTATCCCCTCCTCGTTAGACTATCTTATCCATCACTTCACCAGTTCACCTCCCATCATCACCCCTCTTTCTCTCTCTCTTGTCTCTCAAGAAATCATATCACTATATCAGAATCCATTCCTTCGGAAAACCTAACTTACAGCTATGCAAAACCTATCGCTACATGGCGGTGGTGGCCAAGACAGGCTCCGATCTCCGATCCCGCCCAATCTTCCCGCCTACTTCATGGCATCTCTGTACCATCACCCCATGTCATCATCACTCGATCAGTACCCGGGGGCCACTTCAGACGGGCCAGTGCAAGATCCAGTGGACCGAGCGCTCCTCGCCTCCAGGAATCACCGTGAGGCAGAGAAACGCCGCCGTGAGAGGATCAAATCGCATCTCGATAGGCTGCGAACTGTCCTTGCGTGTGATCCAAAGGTTGTTTAATTTGCGTAATTTATTATCAGGTTAACTTCATTTTTGTAAAGACGTTCCTATAAATAAACTAGTTGGAACAACATTGCGTAATTAAGATTAAGTTTAAGAATATTCGAGATAAGCAAAATATGTATGCATATGATAGCACAAGATTATGAAAGTGCTGTTTGCTTATAATAATTTCTATCATCTTATCTTGATTTCTCTTAACACCCACAACACTTCAATTCGGCCTGCAATTCCTTGTTTTTTTTTTCTCCATGGAAAAACTAATTTAAAAGTGATTAAGTTCGTTAAAAAGATTAACATTAATTTGATCGTTATAAAGTTTGTCTTTCATTATTTGTTCTGATGCGATCTTTGTTTTTTATTTTCTTCTGACAGTTTAGTACTGGTTGCTGGCGTTTTCTCTCATAGTCAAAAGAAGTTCTACTTTTAGCTTTTACTTGAAAGAGTTTCTTTGCTCAGATTCCTCCAGTTAAATTCTTAAATATTTGTCTCACCTCTCCTCAAAACAAACAAAAAGAGATTAATACAGTTCCCTCTCACAAATTACCAACTGAATACCTGGTTGATCAATCTGATGAATTTTATTTTTCTATACAACAGGGTTAATTAGCTTCTAGCAGTCTTTTTATTCATCTTTTCTGAAATGTTCTTCTGCCATGTGATTAGTCAGATTCTAAATTATTTTCAAGGGGCTATATCCAATGTTCTCTCCAGTTATTTCTTTAAGTATAATAATTCATGATTTAAACACGCTTCACACATACTAGTATGTGCTTCAAATCAATCCATGCATTGATCAAGAAGAGCACATGCTTCACGAATTATAAGTATCTTTTGCAGTCTCCTATAGTACTTGTTATTCACATTTATCTAACAATTGTTTAATACTCTTGTTCCTTTTTAACCTCTTTTGTTACTACTTATAGAACAACTTTTGGACTTTGATATAATTAGTAACAGATGGTCGTCCATGATTTTCAACTTTTTAACAGGATCAACTGGCTATAGTCTTCAATGTTGTTTCAATTATCCTTTGTTTTCCTTCATGTAAAAATTTTCTAATTAAATTTCTGGAAAAGAAAATAATTTATCGATAAGAAATGTAATGCTACAAAACCAAAATGGCCATCAAAAAGATTTCTCGGTTCTAATTCTATAATCTTCATCATCCTTACAGATAGACAAGGCATCCTTACTAGCCAAAGCAGTTGAAAGAGTAAGAGATCTAAAGCAGCTCACTGCCACCATCCCCAAGGACCACAATTTCCCTAGCGAACATGATGAAATTGTAGTTCTCCCTTCTACATCTGACTCTAGCGCTGCCAGCTCAGTACCGACAATTTTTGAGGCATCAGTCTGTTGTGACGATCGGGCTGGTCTTTTTCCTGAATTAATCGAGACATTACGCGGTCTAAGAATGAGAACACTACGAGCTGAGATTGCAACACTGGGGGGTAGAGTTAGGAGTGTGTTGCTCGTTGCTAGAGAGAGAGGAGAAGACATAGATGACAATGAGATCTCCATTGCCAGCGGTGAGTTTTTGAGGGATGCACTTAGGGCACTTGTTGATCGGCAAATGTCCGCTACTTCTGATCGGCCAAAAAGGAGGAGGATGGTGGATATGAGTTTGACCCAGTAGCGTTCCTATTACATGATCAAGAATTTATTTCAGCTATCTAGATACTTTGCATTGTTTTTGCATGCAAGAAGCTTATGATTTTTGGTGTGGTGTGCAATTTAGCTAGATTATATTTCTAGAGTATTTTTTAAGGCTAAGATTGTGAGTCCAAGAATGAGCAATGAGTGTTTGCCTTAAGTCGTCGTGTTACAATAAATATATTTAGGAAAATAGCTCATATATATTTGAGTTTATAGCGGTATGTACGTAAAAATGATTAAACGATTTGTACTAAATAATGTTTCACGTAATATTGTTCAGCACCGGTTTTCTAAAAGGCTGATTTTCTCATCGTTAGTTATTTTTTCCAGCATGAGATATGAAAAATTCAAGCTCTGATTGATGGAGTATATTGATTATCCTCGTCTGTCTCTTGTGATGGGAAGTTGACTGATCGTACTAACAAAGTAGAAATAAGATATACAAGGTGAAAAGACAGAAGTGCATATAATTATTTTATTTAATTTGAGATGCATGAGGATAAGCTGCCTGATATTTTAATTCATAAAATTACAGTTCCATAAAGATCATAATTTATACTTGTTTCTTGAAGGCATAATTTGCGCACAAAAATAACAGTGAGGTTGGCGCAACTGTAATACATTATTTTTCTACATGTGTATAGGGTTGCAAACGAATCGAATTTGATCGAACTCATTGAACTCATTGGTGATTGAGTTTGATTTAAAATTATTTTGAACTAACTCGATACAAACTAAATCGAATCGAGCTAAATTAAATTAAACTCTAAACGAACTCAATTATTCTAATTTTTAAATTTATTTTTATATTATCATAAATAACTAGAGCTAAAATAATTAATATTTTATCAAATTTATAATTAAATAAAAAAATTAACTAATATTTATTAATTTTATAATAAAATAATTTTGTTATTTCATATATTATTAACTAAATAGTTAAAAATATATGCAAATAACTATATATCGAACTATTACGAATCGAATTCGAACTAGTTCATTAAAAAATTATCGAACCGAATTCGAATCGAACTAACAAAAAAGTCTAATTGAACGAACCGAATTCAAACTAAAATCGAACACCGAATGAATTACGAATTATGAAATTTTCTTACGGCCTCTAATATTATGATAGTAATAACACTATATTTTCCCTACCGTTGATTCCTAAATCTGATACCCACGCGCAAGTAATTAAATTGTCTTGAGACCTTTATTTCATGCATGTTTTAATGTCTTCCGGGAAGAGAATATATGTTTAGCTTTTACCTTTTTTTGTGCTGATAATGTGCTTTCCCTGCATTGTCCACTTGGATGTTATAGCTATACAGTATACACATAAAGTTAGAAATCGATGCTATCTTTGTTAAAGGGCTCAGTATGGTAGAATTATGTGTGATGAGTGCAGAAGGCATGTGTGTGTATGAAAAGGGGACATGTTTTTGTAGGTTGGGGTAGCTTTTGTTGGTACCTAGTTTCTTTTTGTTGTGTTGTTGCTCCTCTTTTGAGAGGTTAAATCTTCACATCTGATGGGCCTTTCTTTGGCAAAAGCAAAACAGTACTTTCAAGGGGACAAAGGTAGAAATTTATAAGGCTCTAGGACTTCTAAAGACTCACTTGCTACAATCCTATTTATGGCTTTTTGAATAAGGACTTGCTCCAAAAGATGTGTTAAAAGCATATCAGTTTCTAAGGCTTTCATCAAGAAAGAACCTTTTACTTCATAGAAAATAATTTCTTTACTGTGTACATCCTATGTAAAAATATAGTTTGTGTTAAATGACCTCTACATTGTTCATCCCATAAAGGCCTTTTTATTATATATATAATTAATCCGCTTGGCCAATGTCCTGGCTTGGTGTTTTTTTCGAAACAAACTATTCACAGTCTGATTTGATACAGAAAATAAAATAAAAATAGGACGCCCCGCATATATCTAGATAAAATTTTACTTTATAGCTGATAGACAATCATCCAAACTAGCTCGGACGCTTAAGTGCAAATTTCCAAGAAAAAGAACCCAAAATCAGACGGCTCAAATGAACTCTTTTTAGTATACCAATTATGATCATTCACACTTTATTCTATAATTTTTGTTTTATTTAGGATCAGAAAATCCATCCAATGGACCTTATTTAGATGGGTGACGGAGGTATAAAAATTAATGCAGCAGACAAGAGGTAGCTTTTTTTTCCCTCAAAAAAAAAGACAAGAGGTAACTTTTCTTTTTTCTGCTGCTCTGCTACTGTTGTTTTGATCTTTTGCTTGGTTGGCTGTGGTTTCTGAGTTCTGAATTCGGATCAGGAATCGTACTGGCCTTGTGTCTGCTCTTGTTCTGAGTCTTTCTGATTCTCAAGCAACTCATTGCTTTCCTGTTTTATTAAGTTACCATTTCACTATCTTTTTTTTTCACTATATCTCATTCATACAACAGTTTTGTTCCTTTCAGAGTTTCTATTCATGCTTCGTTTGTTGTTCAATGTATTAACAAAATTTTGTAACGAGCCAAGCACTTCAGAACTTTCTATTTCAAAAAAGAAAAAAACACTTTAGAGCTTTAGAGCTTTAATGAAAAAATGCGGTAATTCAAACTTTAACGAAATAAAGTTTATATTTCATCGAAAACCTCATGAAATCATGTTAGAGAAACGAAAATAACTAGTAACTGCAATCCAGTCAAAAGAAGGGGGAAAAGGCAGTTCTCCTACAACGCTACAAGCAGCGCTAGCTGGACACTTCTGCTTTGTATTTTCCCTTTTTCCAAGTAAAAAAAATATAAAGTTATACAACAGAAAGTAAGAATTAAAGAGAAGTAACAGGAGGTGTCTTTATTAGAAGTTTACAAACCAAGCAATCAAGGAATGAATGAAAGAGATAGGATGATTTGGCAGCCAAATCAGTTCTATTATTTTTATTATAATATATTGTCTGATGATGAGTAGACGCTACGTGGTGTAGGTACAAAGCGTGCGTGCAGCGATCAATTGCACCTACATACATATATGATTTGCCAGGGCCACACTTGCTTTCTCGGTTTGACCCCCCAATATATGTCAAAAAAGATGAGCACATGAAATATTAAATTCAGATTGCCTATGTCCGATAAAGATTCTTCATGAGGTGTTGTGACTTGTGAGTCCTTAAATTATATATATGCGAATTTCTTTTGAGATAACTAGAGGTGGCAGAACCCGACCCGACCCGACAAACCCGCCCGACCCGCTTGGATTCGGATCTGAACCCGACCCGACCCGATTTTTTATGAAAATCAAACTGACTCGACCCGACCCGAACCCGACCTGACCCGACCCGACCCGACCCGAGATCAAATGGCCTTCAATCCAATCGAATTCTATCAACGATGCGAAAAAACACAACATGTAAATTGACCCGACCCGACCCGACCCAGCCCGACCCGATTTCTTCTAGAAAGTCAAACTGACCCGACCCGCCCGACCCGAACCCGAACCCGACCCGACCCGCCCGATTGCCACCTCTAGAGATAACCAATGGGCAATGAGTTCAGACTCCAATTTTAATGTTTAACAAAACCTTTTTAGCAAATGAGAATTGAGTATAAAAATATTATTTTTTTTTAAACAAAAAGAAAAAGAAACAATACATAAGCTTTGTAGCGTAGAAAAAACCAAGAATGTTTGTTTTTGCATCCCAGACCAAATAAAAATCCTAATAACAGTTTTTCTAGTAATCTAAACAACGATTAGTAAGTACTGTTTGCCTTAAAAAATATACGTATAGTTTGTACAATATTATAAAAAATGGAGTATAGTATATCACAAATTTTCGTCCAAACTACAGAATGAGCTGGTCAGAAAATTTTCATAATCTTTAATAATCTCCGTGAAACAATCAACTTCATTATTATTATTTTTTTATTTTGGGGAGAGGATGGGATATCCACTGGCTCTTTTTTCATATATATAAATCCTCAGCATGAGACGAATTGATGAGAAAAATCTTCACTTAATTAATAATCAATATGTAATTTTATGAATAGTATGACTTTTTTTTGCATGTTGTAGTTTTTCATTCTAGAACAACTGATTATAACCTATCAGAATTAATTTTCAAAACATATTATTATTTTGAAATTTGGATGAACAAAATTCAAATAGTAACAATTAATTAATCATATGGACGAATATTTAATTTATCTTTATTTATAGACAACGACTGGAATAAATAAAAAGAAGAATTTTATTTCCTTTACAAAAATCGTTTATCTTGATGTCATCATTTTAATTGCAGAGTTGAAACGATATTATATTAAAATGAAATATGTTAACTATTGTTGCTGTCGCTTATGATGTTGATGTTATTTTTACATTTGAATTAATATGTTGCTTTGATTTTTTTATTGTAATTATTTTTTTTATGAATGATTATTGTTGAAGAACAGTAGAAATATGAAATTAGTCTGTAACCAATGAATTAGCTAATCGATCACAACCATTGCAAATATAATTAAGGATTATCAGCAGCTCAACAGCTAGCCGTTGTAAATTCCATAATTAGCACATCGTGTAAATTTAAATTAACTAGCTATATACCCGCGCGTTGCAGCAGAATTTTTTATTTAAACATTAAAATATTATAAGATAAAAAAATTCACATTTATCTAATATTAAATTATAAATTCACCAAATTATAGAGAAAACATATAATAAAGACTATATTTAATTTTGGATGAGATTTTTGCACAATATGAGTTAATGATTCATGATTTTTATGGAAAGAAAAGTAAATTATTCTAACATATATTATCACCATTAATTCCTTACCAAATATGCACAAAGTTGCTAAATAAAAAACAAAAATTATGAAAATAATAGTATATAAGGGAAAGAAATGGAGAGAAAGAGGGGATCAATGGGCACGATCACATACGTTCGATCAACCAACAATAAATATTATCCGTCTAATTGAGGGATAAAATGGGTATAATAAAAATTTACAATGACAAAAAATGGACCCTCCAATTCTTAGATGTTTTATATAATAGTATAGATTAGAAATTTTGAGAATACCCAACGTTATAGAAATTGAGGCTATCTATTACAACGCATCCATATTGAATATTTAAAACAGAATAAAAATACATAGAAGTACTCATTCTATTATTTATAGATTAATAATTCACTTACTAAATGATTGTTTTTTCCTTGCAATAAAATTTTGTTCATTTATTACGAAATCCGAAGCTGGTACTGATTATAACTTTGATAAAGTAGTGATTGGTTTCTTTTGATCTCTTTACGGCTAAAAAATAATCCAAATCATATCATTAATGGGTTGCACGGCTAACATTAAATATTAGAAAATTGCTGGGTGTGCCTAATTATTTTCTGACAAAGTTGTAGAAATTAATGCAAGTCATTACATTTGGACTGGTATGAATTATATGGAGTCACTGGCAGTAGTCCTAGCAGCTATATATATATAGAGAGAGAGAGACAGGGGCGGACCAAAGTACTTATCAGGGGGGGCGCGTCTTTTTACACTTTGGATTTTGAAAAATAATACTTTCGGTAATGTTTTCGCACGTGCCCCTTTTTTGAAAATTTTTTTTTTGCCCCCCCCTGAATTGTCGATTATTTTTATTGAGAAAAAAATATTTAATACCGTGCATAATGAAATAATTATGCAAAGATATCAAAATATAAAGTTCCTTAGTCGAAAACTTTCTTCATCAACTTGATTATCTATTACTTTGAGCTTTATTTTATTGTTATTTTAATATATAAAATGTTATTATTTAATAAAAAAATTATTAATTAAGTATATATATTAAATTATTAATTTTTTTATTTAGTACCCGATTAGTTAATGGATTTGAATCCGATAAGCCATTACAATCCGATAATTGCCCCCCCCTAATCAAAATCCTAGATCCGCCACTGGAGAGAGATGTATATATAGAGGAGACATGATTATAACACTAACAAGTAATTAACAGTTTGCTTCTTTCTTCATCTTCTGGCGTCAAAAAGCTTCAGAACCAAACTTTTACAAAGAGAATTTTTAGAGGTGGTGGTCCCACACTTTGCCTCTCTCTTGTGGGCTGTCTGTGGCGCGCGTGCCGGACCCCTGTCAGATCCTACAATCATTTCCTTCCTCCGCGCAGAGGCAGAGATGAGATGAGATGAGATGAGATGAGATGAGGCTGCAGAGCTCATCTGCTCGTGGGGCCCACCGGACTCGATTGTATGTATGATGTATCTATTTTATTATCCGTTTCTTAGTTTCTATTTTCCAACATTCATTCATCTACAAGTACAACTATACATGGATCATGGATGCGTCCGTATTTCTTATTTTATTTATCCCGCTCCAGAAATGGGGAGCATTTTCTTATATACATCTTCCGATCTGATCAACATATATACAGATGGAATCAATGTGGATCATGGGGCCGTCATTTGATCAAATTATTTGGATGATTTTTAATAATATTAATTTAAATAAATAAAATTTAAAATTTTGAAGTTACCGATATATATTAATGAACATAAAATAGCCTTCATCCATTAAAATTGTGAAGTTACCGATAAGTTAAGTTATCTTTGCTTTCCAAAGGAAATTAATAACTTTAAACCCCTTGTTGCTGTGAAATATCCTTATATTTAGTTTACAAATTGCTATTAAAATTAAATTAAAAGAATTCAAAATCATTCAGAACATTAGAATTTGAATAAAAATAGTTTTTTTTTTAATTTTAAATTCAATAAGAACAATAACATTAAATTAACTAATTAGGATTTTTTTTTTTGCAATTAATTTTACCAACTCAATAGAATTGCCACAACGTGTAGGAGAGGCAAGCCATTCAATCCAACATGGATGGAATTGATAAAAGAACCTATGTTTGAAGGAGAAACTGGAAGAATAGAGAGGATATGGAACAGGGATTAAGGAGTAGATGAGAAGTTTTGAGTAATTGTGGGTAATTTACTGTATTGTTCACTGTATTGAAGATTTGAAGTCGAAATAGTGTGAACATATTGTGTTTGTGATGTTTTACTGACAGATATTTTGTTGTGATGTCTGGGTTAATATATTCAGTAGTACTAAGCAAACAATCGATTGCACCGAGTAACTATAACAAACAAGTCTTACAAAGAATTCGATCCTTTACACTAAGTAATAGTGCAACCGTCAGCCAAAAATAACAAACAAGGTATGAAGACACGAGTCTCACAAAGAAATAAATAAGAACTAACTTATCTCACTCTCTTTAAAGTATTGCAAAGTAGATTTGAGATTAAAACTATAGAGATGAGAAGATTTTAGTACATGCAAATGATGGTAGGGTTTTGCTATATAAGCTCGTCAAGTTTTTAGAAGAAGGAATGTGTATATATAGAGTTATATCAAAATCGATAAAAAATCAATATGATATGTTATAAAGGTTAGGTTAAGATAACCCTAATGATTATAACCATTGCAACTAGGAGTGTAAGCGGATCAAATATAGATGGATAATGGTCTTATCGTATATGCATCCAAATCATAATTTTTTAGATATGGATTCGAATACGGATACAAATTGAACACTCGACGGATATCTGAATAAGGATTGGATATTGGACGGACACAAATATGGATATAGATATATTTTGGATATTAAATAAAAATATTATATGTATTATTAAAAAATAGTTGCATATTATTTTGAAAGAATCATCAATTATAAAAAAATATTAATAATAAAAGTTAAGTATTAATTATTATTATATTAATAGTTCTAATGTACCAATAAATTATAAAAAAAATGATACATTAACACAAATTTGATATAAAATAAATTAGATTTATAATTTATACTAAAAATATATATATAATTAATATATAATAGAACTATTTCAAATACTTATTCGAATAATATCAGATCGGATACCTTTGGATAGTGTTGGATATTGATGAATAATAGCTAAACGATCATATACATATAGGTAATAGCCAAATCATATTTTTATCCATAAAACAATTTTAGATACGGATACGAATATGGATACAGATTAAATAATTTTTACTATTTTTTGGATCGGATCACGAATAAAATCAGATATTAACCGATCGTTAACACCCCTAGTTGCAACGAATGTAAGATTTGTTACAACAGATATGATAGGAATCAACTATGAAGCTTTTTGGCTAAGTTTTATATATAAATAATTTAATCCGTTATAACAGATATTGGATCCATTATAACGTTTAGATACTAAAATTTTTCTCATGGTCATTCGTTACAACAGATAGTAGATCAATTGTAACGGTTAGGCTATGATAAAACTCTGGAGTAATTTGAATAAAATTTATACTGAACTGATTTACTCCATTTTAATAATTATGATAACTGTTGCAACGGTTAGATCATAATATTTATGTTTTACTTAATTTAATCTCAAGACTATTTTAGTTATATTTATTTATTACACCTCTAATCTAACCTAATACTTTTTTGAAATCTTTTACACGTGTTCTTTTGCTTAAGCTCTAAATCTACTAAAAAATACATATATAATTATTTTATAAATTATCTAATATAATTTTATATATTGTTGAGAATTATTAAAGAAATGGCTTCACCTTAGGTGCGAAAACTCAAGAGTAGAGCAATATCCTGGGCTGTAGCGTTCACTTAAGAGGCGAATATCGTGGGCTGGGCCGAATATCACGCATCGAATCTCCATTCGCTTAAGATGGACAACGCAGAAAGTTCGAACCCGCAATTCCGCATCAATCTTTGCGTGGAACTGGACATTTCCAGTGCTGTTGTGTACTTGAGATGGATGTCTCTCTTCTCATCCGGGGATTTTTTACTTAAAGGACCCAAAAACAAATCTTAACTACAGAAACGGTCTAAGAGCAAATTTATTTTCACAAACGGCTTAATAAAGGGCGTGAGTTGAACTCACGCCCTTAAAACGCTATTTTCTCTGCCCGCCCGCTGCCCAAATAAAAGAGAGCAAAATGACCCAAAGGACGTGAGTTCAACTCACCCTTTGTATCTTTGGGCAGTGTTCGAGCAGGTAAAATGAAGATTTAAGGGCGTGAGTTCAACTCACGTCCTTAGTTAGACCGTTTATGAAAATAACTTTGCTCTAAGACGGTTTGTGCAGATAACATTGATTATTAGGGTTTTAAGTAAAAACTCCTCATCCGGCGAGCAGGATTTTGATTTAGAGCTCCCAAAAGGCCAAGACTGAGGTTTAGGGTTTTAGGGGTTCGTAGTTAGTTCACTGTTGTTGCGTCTTTGGCTGTTTCAGCCATCGTAGAATCTTATGCTGACAAAGATGTGGGCCATGCGCCGAGCTGCGAATCCAACTAGGTTCTTTCACTTTCTCAATTTATCTTGCGTGTCAGAGACCGCGATGGAGTGATCATTTTTTTTTTCCTTTGTAGTTCTACGATTTTCTCAGAAGCCACCCACTTTAAATTTTAGAAGTTCGTTTTTTGCGGCTGGATAGAGGGGAATGTGGTTATGTGGGCTTCAAACTATTATTCTTCTATATGCACTTTGCCAATTCTTTGTTATTTATGTTCTAATTTCAAATGAGTGTGCTTATTTACACCGGTGATCTTCCGATTAACTTTACATTTTCATATAGTATGTTCTGTGATTTTGATTTTTTATAACGATCATATGTTATTTTAGGTCCGCTTATGTGCTCAGTGCAATTTCTCGAGCTCTCAGTACCAGCTCAAGTGCAGTATCTGATAGAGCTTTCCCATTTGGTACATATGAACCATCCCCAAAAATCTTCAATCCTAGAAATTCAGTTATCCACTTCTTTGGAGTGAGAAATCTATCCTCTGGGATTGGAGAATCTGAGGAACCTTTCACTGATCAGTATTCTGATATTGAAAGTCTAGAAGAATCCTCATCAGATGCTGATACAGATTCTGGTTCAATGAAGGAATCTAAGATGCCTCTGTTTAAGGTTGTTGTTGGTGTACCACAAAAAGAGTCGGTTGGTGATGTGCTTGACAAATGGATCAGCAGCGGAAATACACTCGTCAGGAAGGATGTCTACAGTACCCTTAGTGTGTTGAAAAGCAGGCGGTTATATGCCAAGGCATCAGAGGTATACAACCTTTTTCAATTTGAATTACACTCTTTCATTCCATTCTTCTGCTGCAGAATAAACGCCAATACCATCAGAACTCCTAATTACAAAGATAAATCACTCAGCAACAATATCAACATGTATTGTACTGTATGATAGTTCCGAACCTTTCATTTAGTACTGCTGCAGCTCTGTATTGTGCCAGGCTTATGTGAGACATACCAATTGTTCATACGCATGAATCCTTTCTATTTTCATTTGGGCCCTCGTGATGTACAGCTGGGGAATCAAGCTAGTGATTCTGGTTGATCAATTATTATTGGTACTTATGCCAGTTCAATCTCTGCCAATTTTGCAGTTTTTGGAGTGGGTGCAGAAAAAAAAGCTCCTTGATTTCAATGCCAAAGACTATTCATCTCAGCTGGACTTAATTGCAAAAGTCCATGGACTCCAAAAGGCTGAGAGTTACCTGGAACAAATTCCTCAATCCTTTAAAACTGAAGTTGTCTATGAGTCACTAATTGCAAACTGTGTCATCTTAAATGATGTCAAGAAGGCTGAAGAAATATTTAAAAAGATAAAAGACCTCTCCTTACCCCGCACCATTTATGCGTATAATCAGCTTCTAATTTTATTTAGAAGGATGGCTCCAACAAAAATTCCAAACTTGTTTAAAACCATGGAGATGGAGAAAGTAAAGCCATCTCTCTTCTCATATAAACTGTTGATTGACTTGAAGGGTCTGTCAAAGGACATAGAAGGAATGGAACAAGTCCTGAAGTCGATGAAGGCAGAAGGCATGGCTCCCGACATTGCGACCCTTGGCATGGTCACCCAACACTACATTACTGCAGGCTTGGGTCAGAAAGCAGAGGCAAATTTGAAGGATCTTGAAGGGGATATAAGCAAAAATAGAGATGTGTGTAAGAGTTTGATGCCATTGTATGCATCCATAGGCAAGTCTGATGAGGTGAGCCGACTCTGGCAGTTTTGTCAGACAAAACCTAGTCTTGATGAATGTTTATCTGCCATCCTGGCATATGGTAAATTAGAGAAGGTAGAGGATGCAGAGAGTGTATTTGAGACCATGAAAAAGACATTTGGGAAGGTGCCAACAAAATATTACAATGTGATGCTTAATCTATATGCAAATCACAATCTTCTAGAGAAGGGCAAGGAGCTTATAAGAAGGATGGATAAAGACAGATTACAGATTGGCCCGGTAACCTTGGATGCACTTATCAAGCTCTATGCTAAAGCTGGTGAGGTCGAAAAGGCAGACCAAATACTTGAAAAAATCTCAAAGCAAAAGCTAGTTAAACCGCTTTACAACTCGTTTGCAACTGTTTTGGAGGGGTATACCAAGAAGGGTGATGTGCATAATGCTGAGAAGATATTCCACCAGTTGAGGCAGATGGACTTCCCAGGAAAGGGTATGCCATACCACTTACTGATCCAAGCATATGTGAAGGCAAAGGTACCTGCATATGGGTTTAGGGAGAGAATGAAGGGGGATGATGCATACATGTCGAAGCATATATTGGGTCAGCTTGATGCTGTTGATGCATTTAGCAAGAAGTCAGTGAGGCTTCGTGCCTCTATTCTGGATCTTTTACCATGAATTTCCCTGTGCAAGGCTGTTGGTCTTCTTTTTGGTTGGTTGATGGGTGGGGTGGGTCAACTTTACACCTGGGATATGTTTAATTAGTTTTACAAAGTTCCATGGTGGGATGCTGGAGGTGTGTATTAGTGTTAGTCGTTCTCATCATGCCACAGCAAGTTGAGAAGAATTCCTAAATGAACAAGGTTAGCTTGTGTGCCATTCATATTATAGTTCTATCAAATGCTAGTTTACATTATGGTACAAGATAGACATGGTTCTAGATCTTATAGGCACATGATTGGAAAATGGCTTTGTAAGTCGTACCGCATTATGCAAGTTATCTATTGGAATTAGCAGGATGCACGAAGCTTTTGTTGTATTTGGATGTTGTCTAGTGTTTCCTTTGGATCTGGATTCTTAAGAATTTTGGTTCAGCATGATATTTACAATTACCTTGTACTACCGCCTAAAGCCCTTTGAACAGTGTTTCTAGCACTTACAATTTATACTTTTATGTTAATTTGACGCTTCTCAAGTTTAGATTCTGGAAATCTAGTGAAATCCAGGGACATAATCGAGATGTCAATTGCGTCACCTGTAGAGTGAAGACACCTGCTCTGGTTTTGGATTTAGAAGAACTAGGTCACTGCCGGCGCAACCCTTATCTATGTATAACTTGAGTTTGTCTTTTCTATTACGTCTTACCAGTTAGATGCAAGTAATTTTTTTTTACTGGAATAGTGCAGAAGAAGAAGAGCTGAAGAAAATAGAAAGAGATTTTTATGTCATATATACACGTGAGTATACATCACAGGGCATCCAATTGTAAATATGTTGCCATATAGGTTAACAATGGCAGCTATGAAAAAAATACCGAATTGAAGATAAATTTCCGCTTGACAAGCATTGAAAAAAAGAAGATAAATTTCAACATTTCATGTATAATCTATATGATATATATATATTTAAAATTCGAATAATTTATCTAAATATTAAATATATATCTAAACATTTAATTCACTTATATAAACATATAATTAATATATATATATATATATATATATATATATATATTAAATATCTGATTCACTTGTATAAACAATTTGGTGTATACTTTCACGTCTTTCTTCCACACCACCTACGATTCCCTTCTCAAGCATAAACTTCAAAAATATACCAAAAAGGTTGTACAGGCCTATTATTTAAATATTTCCGTCACTTATCTATAATCATATATCTGAATACCTAATTTAATTTCGAAAAGATCACGTGTACACTAAAACGATGCGTTGATTCCGTCTTGAAGAGTGGGTGAACAATGTTTTTTTTTTTATTTAAGTAGGCTGGTTCGTGATTTATTTTTATACTAAAATTGTCTTAGGAGTCAGGATTATTAGTCGGATCCTTACAATTCGCACGACGAAAGGCGCTGTATTTGTTCGTTCTTTAGAAGTTAAGAACAACATAAAATAATAATAATAATAATAATAATAATAATAATAATAATAATAATAATAATAATAATAATAAGTGGACAATGATGTGTATAATGTGAAAACAAGTATATTGAATTATCGAACGCCGGACAATGATGTGTAATGGAACGCTAGAATACAAACACGGAATTGAAAAGCTTATTAACATATAAATTATTAGCTGATGACTTGACAAGGAATTCACACTCATGTCACAACACAAATGATGTACGATTATGTTCTCTGGAGTCGACATCAGAAAAAACCGCCTCTAAGACTATGCAAAATAATCACCGCATCATGGTTCTCAAGTATAAACAAGACAAAACTGGGAAAACATCCCGTGTGTTCACTAGATATCTTTGGTTCAGAAATTTCAAAATAGTCCATTTGATCTCATATAATATGCCAAAATCGCCAATATAATAACCAGAAGGACAAGCCACATGTTCAAACCTGCTAAAGCACAAAAATATTTTTAAAAATCCAGGCATAGAAGTATAAAATATAAAGAAATTGGAACATTAATATAAAAGCATACCAGTGCTCTTTTTAGCTTCGGTTGTTGTAACCCTTGCCGTTGAGTCGAATGATGAGGATAACAAGGCCCTATGCAAATTGCAATCCAAGTATATTTTATATTTATTATGAGTATTGATGATATCAATATGATTCAACTCTAACAAATACATTTAATTTCTGTTTTCTTTTTATTTTCTTTCCTTCATCACAATGCTTGTCTTTTAATTTCTATCTGATTTTTCCTGTATTTTTTCCTTTTGCTACCTCATCTATATCAACTCTTTTTTTTTTTTTTTGGTTTAATGAAATTTGCCTGCTACCTCAAAAACAAATACAATTAACTAGAATTGTCAAGCACAGAGATCTGACAATGGCCAACACCAAATAATTAAAACTAGGTTATGCCAGCTCTCCCACGTCAGTAAAAGTGTCCACAAGCTAATCCAATTTTTGTTTGGTGCTTGTGCTGAACTTCATCTTATATCTTTTAAAGGCCATGAATTTAGATTTACATAATCAATTGACTAACATTATGCTTGTAAGCCTAAAACTGAAGTTGCCAGAAAGTAAAGTAATTCCTGCTGATTAAATTATCTTTTGATGGCCCAACTGATTCCCTGGTTACATAATATCAATGAACCATGTTCTATCTGATCTGTTTCAAAATTATTGCCCTTTAAAAATGGAAATGGGACTGGAAAAAGGATTGGAAAAGGAATACAGATGATAACCTGGAATCATGAGAGAAAACCAAGGATGTAAGAATACCAAGGTGTGCTTTCTTGATCACTGAATGTACTTGCAAGTTCTTGGAGTTCAACATCACAATTCCTCCTTCAGTTGTCCCTCTATTAATTGTATACAGAAAGACAAAAATAATTGGCTTGTGTAGAGAGAGACGAGAAATAGAGGATAAGTCGTTGCTAAGGCACTTTGGCACAAAATACATGAGGACAGTACAATACCAGCATTTCATTTTTGCATTTGTGTGATTTAAATTTGACAAACTGATGCTACTAGTCATCAAATGGTGCCTTTTGAGCCAGACATAAGTAATAGTTCAAACTAGCTATGAAATGTTAAGACTTACACTGCAAGTAGTTTGCCATCAGGGGAGACATTAAATGCTGAAATGGGGTCTTTAACCACCCTCTTGGACCCGATTCTCTTCCACGTAGTAGTATTCCAAGTAATTATTTTTCCTTGATCGTCTACAGACGTCGAGAAAATATGAGTTATTCTCACAATAAGAGCAGAACTGTAGGAAGGAAAGATTCTTTCTTCAAATTTGCTTTGCAAATTATACCACAAATTTTAGACTACTTATCGTACCACCAAAATTTCTAGCATTGCAAGACTAAATTTAAATGATTTTGGGTTTACTTGAAACCAATTGAACTAAAAAAAAGGCAACAGAAGAAAGTGATAATTCTTTTCCTAGGTCTCCAGTACTAAATTGACCAATTTGTGCAAACCAGCTCCCACTAGCATAAAGTTTGTTTTGCTTGTTTAGTACATATAAAACCTCGGCAAAATGATATAAAGATCGAAGAATTAACAAATAAAGCACACACAATAGAAGTGACAGAAAAGTTACAAAAGCATTTTTTTCTAGACTTGTATCTGGCATTGAGGTATAATGTAAAGGGACAATATTTAATGCTTGCCCAATCTAGATTAATAAATGGCTGTAATTCTATCGAGTTCTATTCGTTAAGTTAAAATTTGCTGTAAAGGCTGCAAAACAGGTCCATAAGTTAGAAAATTACCATGCATTGCAGTGACAAAAAGAACCAGGCCACTATCAGTGCTACAAGAAAATCTACAGAAGCCAAATACTTCTCCCTGAAAAAAGGAATTCAAGGTTAAAGCTAAAGTTTGGTTATTATTTAAGCTAAAAAAATCTAAGTTTGTGAGCCAGTCTTCTTGTTTATACTGTGCATGATACGGTACAAGGTTATTATAGGTGCTATACAAGATAGCAATACATAAGTTATATTTTTTTCTATTTAAATGTTAGAAACTAAGCACAACATTCATCCGATTTGAATTACAGGTTAAGAAGACTTTATGCAGCAAAGTAAAAGCCTGTATTTTCTTTCTCACTTTTTCTTCTGTTTTCTCCTATTTATCTGAGGTTATATATTAATATAAAGGCAATATTCCAGGGGCTTCAAGAAAAGATGGCCTACAGGTTCTCTTGCCAAATTAGCTACAACAGTTGATGAAGTCAAGTCCCAGACTCTACATGGACCACTATTCCTCAGTGACACCAGGTATTTCCCATCATAACTGTGAAACAAATCAAAAGATGAAATCAGTAGTGCTGTTCAATACAAAACAACAAATGATATTCACTAGTATAGCAGATGAAAGCATCATAATCATCAATTTATAATACTGTCCAAAAGACCAAGTTACACTACCACAGCCAGCATGCAAGATAAGTAGATCTTCAACCAGCACATAAGTTGTGCAATTTTTCTTTTTAAATATATATAATCTTCTTCATCTTTATTTTTCAACACTCAAGTAGACTTTTCTTATCATACAGAGACTATGAATTTAAGATACGTCTTAGGGCATTTTTAGATCCATTACTACTTGACATTAAACAAAATAATATCATAATGAAAAAATGCTACCTGAAGTCAAGATCTTTGATACTAGTATTATCCACAACTTCTGATAAAATGCTTTCCATGGCTGGCCATTTAAACACCCTCAAATTCCCATCCTTAAACATAAAAGCATACAAAAGATACTTTAACATGTACATGTATTACCTTTTACTGACCGGTAAGGTAAATGAAAAGATGTTTCTCCTTTCTTTTTTCTTACATAGACGAGGGAAAATAAAGTTCATTTGAATGCCAGAGCATAAACAAATCAAAATTCTAGTTAAGTTGCTGTCTAATTGCATTATTGTACCTAGAATAAAATAATGCTCACAAGTACTGCATATGAGTCCTACAGGTACCAGCTGCATTTGGTAGGCATGAGAGTTGAAGTAATTATTTATTGGACAGCTTTCTATGATAATGGAACCCAAAGAAACATACCTCACCACCAGTGGCAAGAACTGAACCTTCTTCATTAAAACACAAAGCCAATAGTAAGCCAACATTTTCAAGCTGTGTCAAATTCTCCTCAGAAGAATTAAGAGATAATCTTTCATAATCTCTGCTTGCTGGGAGGTCCCACTTGAACCACCTAAAAGAGGAATTCTATGTCATTGTTAAAATACAATCAATGCAAACTTAAGATATATATATTTTTTTTTTTTTTGAAAATTTCACCAACAAATTTACTGCATTTGCAATAAACATGCAACATCTCTTTACTAACAAGAATACTGTTTTTTAAGTTATTGAAGATCAAACACACCATTCTTGCTGCAGACATGATTATTAAAACCTGTTAATTTTATCTCGATTTGTTTTACATTCAGAAATGCAACCTCACTATTGAAACTCAACCTCAATTATGAATTAACTGAAACATAAGAAAAAGAATGAAGAGAAAGAAAGTTGCAAAAACTTGAAAACTAAATAGCAACTGATACATTTAGCCTCCTTAAGTGGCTGGTATGTAATACTCCTAAATTAGTACGTTGAACATTACCTGTAGCTATTTGGGAAGGAACAAATAATGCCATCTCCCTTGGGATGAACAGTCATCCTATATGGCAAATCAGCATCTGTACCTATTCTAAAGACCTGAAATTGAAGAAAAATCTGTCAATCTTTAGTTTCTGCATCCAAGTGCAAGTCAAGTTAATTCATTTTACAGTCATCAATTTGAATTCCTCGAATTGGGGCCTAATAATTTATCAAAAGCAGAAAAAATAAACATATGACCAGGAAAAAAAGAAAAAAACTGCCATAAAGTATTGATATTCAGCCAGTTCAATGCAAAGCAGGACAACCCAAATATCAAATCTGAAACTACAAAGCTTGATAACAACACATTCAGATAAAAATTAGAGAAGATTTTTTTTTTCTTTTCCAGAAGCTGACAATAGTATTACCGTGTTACAGTTCCAGATGATTAACAATATTATTTGATAAGAAACGCCAAATCAAGTAACAAATGATAATAAGTTGCTAAGTGAGAGATCCTTAAGCACAAAAGCACTTTGCTATGTAAACTACAGTCTCCGCTACTGTAAAAAAAAAAAGTGTATTACCTAGTGTATTCATACAAATACAAACAAAAATTCTGAAGCATACCAGCAAATTATAGGAGATCTCAGGTACAAGTAAAAATTAGCGTCCAAAATTGTATACCGAAATTCTAAGTAACAAATTTTAGAGAGAAGTGAAGAAATTTTGTTCAAGTCCAAAATAATGTGGTCTTACATGTAAAGAAAATTTAAAGGAGAAAGAAAATTCACTGTACCGGTTGCTCCGAAAGAGATCGAGAAGAAAAATCAAATCCAGAGACGACGAGTGCATTAGGCACGCCACTTCTCCCCTCACCACCACCTCCTCCGAGAACGACCAGGAGTCTATCTGAGGCATCCGATGTGTCTGCGTCGGAGGAAGAATCTTCTTTGTCGTCTCCTTCACTTTCCTTCTCCGGCGATGCAGAGGAGGTGGAGATGTGGGAGAAAGGGACCCAGCCGGCGCAGTAGATGGGGAAGCCATAGGTCCTTGAGCAGGGTTCGATCTGTCTCGCCATTGATCTGGCTGGTATTGTGTGCGTTCTCACTCGTCTCTCTCCTCGTCCCAAATGTTCGTCTCTCAGGAGTCAGGACGGACACAGCATCGCAGAATTTAAGCCGAGTGTCAGACTCTCAGCTTCGTTGAATTTACGCCCAGTGCTAAAGCAAAACAGGAATCCCTTTGGGTTTTGAGTTGTAAACCGTACAAATTTGATCTAACGGATTCAAGAGAAACACATGACATGGCTAGTAGTTTTCTGTTTCACCTTGATCAAAATGAAATCATAACTAGAATTCGACAAAATAGAATAATAGAATATTAAAAAAGAATAATTGAATTCTTATTTTCTTGATCAAATGAACAATAATGCATTACAAGTAAACTTTTAAAATTCCTATATAACTTCATCCAATTTACCCTTTGTAGTGTCATACATCTTAGATGTTTTTATTTGTCCAGGGCTTAATTAGAAGTTTAAAATTACCAAACCCCACAGTTACTCTTCATGTGTTAACTAATAGGTGCACAACGATTTTCTTACTGCGAACTTTAAAAAAAAAGCACAGAATTCGCCCGATATGCGGACCATATTAATTTTATAAGTATTTATATCCAACATCATTTTTTTATAAATAAACAATATATTTTACTTAGATATTAAAATCAATTATAAAACATCTTAAATTTATAAATAAAATAAATTTATTATTTAATAAAATATAATTTACAAAACATAATAATTTTTAAATAAAGTTGTATAGTGGATAATTTTTTATTTAAAAATATTTTTTTATTAATTAATTTGATGAATAATTTTTTTAGACATCCCATTAATGTATGGTAAATAATAGAAAATGAAATGAAAGAAAAAAAATGACATTGATCAAAATCTAAATCATTAGTTTTTGAAATCAATTCACACTAGTTGATTAAAGACATTTTGATCATTAAAGAAAGACCGGAAAGCTATAAATTCAGTATATATATTGTTTATAATATAATATAAATTTACATCAATTTTACGCAAACAAGTAGGCCAACCCTCCCTCGTGCAAAAAGGCAAAATACTGACTGAGATCGCGTATTTTCTTCCGACTCGATATGAAGGCACACAACTAGGAAACGAGGCCCAAAGTACTTCTGGATAGCTAATCAGCCCAAACTTTAGCCCAACAGAGGAGCAGGAGCAGGGAGCAGGGTTCTTCCGAACTATGCCATCTTGTTCAGTCGTTCGGGACGAAAGACCTCGCAAAAACCCACTGATTCTGTAATGGCGATGGCGGCCGCGGCGAACAAGGCGGTGGCAGGGATGAGCTTTAGCTTCCTGCGTCAATCTTTCGGTCTACTCAGAAACCTCAGCGCCGCCGCGTCGCCCTCAGGCGACAGCTGCTGGCGATGCCGAGCAAACTAAGAGGAAGAAGAAGAAGAAGAAGAATTTGTTCGATGTTGTGCAGTTCTTGCCAAAATGGGGGATCGGGTACAAGGTTGCGAAGAGTCACTGGAGGGATGTTTCCTACGAGATCACCAAGATCAATCTATACAAGGTTTCTTCTTCCCCATTTTCTCGTACTCTATTTGTTATCTTGTTAAATAGTATTGAAC
The DNA here is from genome assembly GCA_037127355.1 of Schoenoplectus tabernaemontani. Taxonomy (NCBI): domain Eukaryota; kingdom Viridiplantae; phylum Streptophyta; class Magnoliopsida; order Poales; family Cyperaceae; genus Schoenoplectus; species Schoenoplectus tabernaemontani. The sequence continues at coordinate 21,731,733 of CM073739.1, forward strand.
TTTGCTTCTTTTTTATGTGGGACTTATCTGGAAATTTTATTCTTTGGAAGGGTTTAAGCCATTAGTATCTGTTTTTACTATAAGAAAATAAACAAAAATGTTCCCTCAAGAAAATCTCCTTCACTTTGATTGGTTTCTGATGCAATGAACTTATTATCACAAGGAAAAATTTATGTAATATCAGTTTGGATCAACTAGCCATGTAATGTCCTGTCTGTTGCTTTTCACAAGACTATGTTATGCTGAATGGTTAATAGTTTTTTCTAAGGTTAATGCGCAAGAACTTTAAGTCATTTTTTTATGCTTAATTCCCTGCATTGTTGGGCTGGTTAGGTACAATTATAAAATTAGAAGTAACCTGCTTGGTTGTTAAAAAATATCCTTTTTTTCTTTAAGCGTCATTGCTAAAAAAAGTATTAATGTCATTAATGAAATATTGACTGTTGTGATCTGATAAAGATGAGGGAGACTTTTAGTTATGTGCTTAATATCAGTTCCTGATAGGATTTTCTATTTATTTAGGATGGTCGGCATGGGAAAGCATGGGGAATCAGGTATAAAGCCGGTAAGTTCTTTAACTGCTTTTCTTATTGGATTTGAATTTCTGTAGTCATTTAGATGATTTCTTTAATATATTTCTGGTTGTAATGTAACAATGTAAGTCGTGCTTTAAATATAAAGCAAAGTTAGGTAGCTTTCAGGGGTGAAATGAATTCGGTGTTCAAACCCATAGTAGTATACTTGTAGGATTTTCAAGGTAGTCAAAAGTGACTCTGTTATAGTAGGATTTTAGCAGTTAGAATTCAGTCAACATGTCATATGAAGAAACAAGGCAATTTGTACACTAATCACTAAATAGACCACACATCCACTGCTGATACTTGCGAAGGTACCTCTTCTGGCATGATTTTTTGGAATGTAATATTTAAGACACCATTATGTTATCATAGAACAAATAAGAGGTAATCAGTTTTAGATCCGCTTTCCTTTCAGTGTAAATTGCAAGCTTCTACCTTAATTTTACTCTTTCGCAGTTGCTTTAGAAATTAAAAGACTAAATGGCTGTTCTAGCTGTCCAAATTATGAATGAGAACTGTTTCAACTCCTTTATCTGCTTATCTACCAAAGGTGTTCCACTGGTACCAGCTAGCTTTAGGTTCAACTGGCATTTCATGTATGCCTAGAGGTAGAACTCAAGGTAATGGAAACATTTAATTCTTCTCTGTTTTTCAGGAGCGCAAACAGCTGATGAACCAATTAGAATAAGTGGAGTCAATAAAAGAGGTTGGAAGTATATTAAAGAATCTGAGAAAAAGGTTCAGGATTTGCCAAAAGAGAGAGAGCAAGTTGCCGCATGAGTTTCTGGGTTGAGAATTTCTTCAGTAATATTTTGGAAGAGGGATAACCCTTAGCTGCAAATTTTTATGGTATCACTTTTTGTTGATTTGATGCAAAGATCTTTCTAATCGTTTTTTCAGTTCCTTATTTTCCTCATATGTTCCCCGGTAGGATTTGAAATCGGTGACAAAATATGCATGAATAATTGTTTTCATGATACCAGTAGGTCTAGACAGATGATGCTGATGCAGCCAGAACCCCCATTCTTTATTTCATGACTTCTTAATTAGAAGGATCTTCAAAACTTTCACTTTAGTAGCCTTACGTTAGTTTTCTATCTTATCCGTTATTTTACATGGATATTAGCCTAAAAAAATGGATATTAGAAACCTACAATGCATAGACAATGGATATTAGAAGCACTTTCTGGAAATGTTCAGATGACCAATTCAAACTGCTCAATTTAATTTACATTTAAAGAACTTTCTGAAAACCAAAAAGTATCTTTTCTAGAATTGTTTTGCTGCTTTCCTGAAAGGAAATCAATTCATTTTGAGTAGTTTGGACCATCCAATAACAACGATTTTCTCCCAATTTGAAAAAAATAACTACGCAACACGTGTTTTTAGGCTTCATCCTTTTCATACTACTAAAAAAAATTTAAAAATAAAAGGCATTATTTCACTGGTTGTTTGATTGTTTTTTTTATTTTCACAAAAATAAAAAAACATTCGGCTTACTATCAAATTTTGTTACATAAGAATTATTACAAATTTCATATCAATCGAATGGACTAACTGGTATAGAATTTTATTATTTTTTCGCGTATAAAATATACATAAACTGTAGATTATATCTACAGGATGGTTATAAAAATATTATTTTTTTATGGCGGTCAAAATTGTCAAACTAATTTTTCGTCAATGGATATCCATCACTTTTTTTTTGGGCTCTACTCCGTCGACCTTTAAAATATATTATAGACACAAATATAAATTTATCATTCAGATTCACGGACTGCTAACTGGGAATGAGAGTAACACATTTTTATATTAAATAATGAAAGAAGAGATAAGCAAGGTATTATTTTTTTACGGCAAACTAAATTTACTATAATTCAATTATATGTCTATAATTATTTTTCTCTATTTTTAAATCTTTTTATAAAGCGATCTCTCCCTTTTATTAGTACGTTTCATATAACAATTGTCTCATATTTTCTAATGCTGCTGTTCTATTTTTTCGAAAGAATCTTATCGTTGATGGCATTCATACGTTGTCATTGATTAAAGTATAACTATAGTGATCAATTATATATGTAAATTAAATAATTTTTCCACATACTCATTAATCCGAATTTGAAGGTTTTTATAGAAGTTTACCAAAGACTGGAAATTATTAAACAATTATGATAATATGCAGGATCATAATTATATATTTTTGAAAAAATGCTAGGCATTTAAGAGAATATTCTTAAAATAATATTTAGTGAGGTTATAGCGTTTTGTGAAATATAAATATTTTTATGATTCACGTCTAGGGTGCTAATGAACAAATATCAACTCGAAGTCCGACTAAGTTCAGAAGTACAAATTAAAGTCCATACCCAAACTCAACTCGGTCAGTTTGAAGAAAGTTCATATTCGGCTCGGCTCAATTGATGTCAAGTACAAATTCAATTCAGAAAATATCCAAACTCAAAAAAGAGCCCAGTGTCCAGCTCGAAAATATCCAATCGAGCTGATGAGTGGATACTCAACTTAATTTGATTAGTCGGCTACTCGACTTTTGTGCCATAGGCCCATAGATCACATTCCGTAAATATTAGAACTATGTTAGTTTATATTAAAAAAATATCTTATTCATCAGCAAACTACAATAACTCTGATCAAACTAAAATTTATTTAACCATAATTTGAGAACTTTTAACTGAAAATAATATTTAATTGAATCAATACTAAGAAAAATAACTAAAAAAATAATCAAATAAAATCTGAAAATAAATTGCTCTAAGCTTCACATGTACTTTTTCATACCAAATTTGACACTAATAATATAATCTCTAGGTTTCACATGTACTCTCATACTAAACATCATTTAAAATACCCTCCCAACTATCCTCCAATGTTATCATGCTCATACCAAAATATCCTCCAAAGTTCAAAATATCAGAAAATTTAGAACATCCTTATAAATCAAAGCTTCACTTACCATCTCATATGTTAAATTCCATCTAGTTGGGCAATCTAGTGTCAAACCCCTTTTAGAATCCATGTTGAGATCCTTTAAGATGAAATTAAACATTTAAAGCTTAGGACCACTTGAAGCTATGTGGCGAATAAGATCCATAATCCGACTCAAAACTGGTTGAATTACTTTCATACCACCTTGCATCATGAGATTTAAGATGTGGGCTGCACATCTCATGTGCATGTGTTTCACTCCAAGAGTGATTCTATTCCAAAGTCTATTCTTTAGAAAATTTATTGCACTATCATTAACAGAACAGTTATCTAAAGTATAAATATCTTGCTATCTAACTTCCACTAAACCAAAATTTTCTCGACCAAGTTTGCAATAGCCAAACCAGTATGTGGATACGGTACTTGTCTAAAAGCAATGATCTTCTTGTGAAACTTGAAGTCCTTATCAATATAATGTGTCGTAAGGCACAAATACCCTAAATTCACGCTTGAAAGTCCAAATATCACTTGTAAAACAAATTCGTGAATTCAATCATTCAAACTCCCTCAATGATACTTTAGTGCTCATTTTAAATACCTCTATTGTAAAACAAACCCGTGAATTACGTCCGTATCTCAAATTTGTAAGTTCAAATGATTAATTCAAACCGTTGAATATGATATTTACATTGAAACTAGCTATATACCCGCGCGTTGCAGCAGACTCTTTTATTTAAACATTAAAATATTATAAAATAAAAAAATTCATATTTATCTAATATTAAATTATAAATTCACCAAATTATAGAGAAAACTTATAATAAAGACTATATTTAATCTTGGATGAGATTTTTGCACAATATGAGTTAATGATTCATGATTTTTATGGCAAGAAAAGTAATTATTCTTACATATTTTATCACCATTAATTTCTTACCAAATATGCACAAGGTTGCTAAATAAAAAAATATTATAGAAATAATAGTATATATGAAAAAGAAATGGAGAGAAAGAGGAGATTAATGGACGCGATCACAAACGTTCGATCAACAAAAAATAAATATTATCCATCTAATTGAGGGATAAAATGGGTATAACAAAAAATTATCATGATAAAAAATGGACCCTTCAATTCTTAGATGCTTTATATAATAGTATAGATATCTATGGAGATAAAGTTTCACAAAAAAATAGAAATAAATTTTGTTGATATAACGATTTCTACAAAATCTAATACTGATAGTAGTGCTTCATGCGCCAGATCACTTCTGCCTCTCTTAAGGAAGGCTTGGGGCGATGAACTTTAGTCAACGATCATTGACAAAAAGGACATCAAGAGCTGGGTTTCTAAAATGAGTAGAACTTCAGGCCACTAGTTCTGATGAACAGTTAGTCTAGGGCGTAATAAAAAAAGATAAATTCTCCTCAACTTTTCCTTAATTCAATTGATGATTTTTCATCTATTTAAAAAAGTAGCAAGAATTGAAAAAAATATATAAAATTTAATTTTAAAGATATTTTAATATGAAAATCGTATTCAATAATTTAAATCGATCATTTAAACTTTTAAATTTGAAATACAACATATAAAATTTTGTACTTTGAAGCATTTTAATATTTTTAAAAAGTTAATTCCGATTCATCACAGCCCTTTTACCGTCAAAAGGACAAAACCGTAACCCCTCTTAAAAAGACAATATATTATCTCAGCCATCTGATTTATAAGAAATGAACGGCTCTTATTTGATTTGATTCATAGTAGAATTTATCTGATTAATTTATTCTACTCACCCGAGCAGAACTTGCATGATCGACCTTGCGCCTCTATTCCTCTCGACCCTTCTAAACCCTAACCCTAAAAACGAGAAGAAGGGGGGGCGCAACGGCGCATCAGATCAATATCTTCGATGGGGAGTTCGCATGATTTGACATGGAAGGTGGCGCCACAACTGGACAGGCACCTCGTATTCCCATTACTCGAGTTCTTGCAAGAGAGGCAGTTATACAATGACGAAGATATACTCAAGGCTAAGATCGATCTCCTCAGCGAGACGAACATGGTTGATTATGCCATGGACATCCACAAATCTCTTTACCATACAGATCAAGTCCCCCAAGGTATTTGCAGATTTTGGTATTGAGTAATCCGAGTTCTTATTTATGCCCCTAATATGTTATTACCGACAGAAACATGCGGTTATTTCAGTTCTCCCCAATGTTGAAAGATTTTTATGTGAAACCTCACAATTTTAACTTGAATTAGTTCTTTATTGCGCAAAAAAGTTGGTAATTTGTTTATTTGCAGCCCATAATGAAAGATTTTTTATCTGTATGTCTGACATGCGGGTCTTGTACTTAAATGTGGCAGAAATGGTGGACAGAAGGGTGGAGGTGGTGGCCCGGTTGAAGTCCTTAGAAGAATCAGCAGCCCCACTGATCAGCTTCCTACAGAATGCAGCACTTGTACAGGAACTGAGGCCCGACAAACAGTACAACATTCAGATGCTCAGTGAACGATTCCAGGTTGGATCAGGCCATCTTTGTTCCCCTCTTCTTTTGAATGAATTATCAGTGCTTTTAATTATGTCTTGGGGATGACAGGTGAAACTGTAGGAATTTCTCTAGTTCTCTTAGTAATTGAGATTTATTTGTAGTATTTATGGGGCTTTTTACGTGTGTACATCTCTAGTTTTGATCAGTACAGTGCCATGTAGTTTTGTTCAGTAGAGTATTCTCAAATTTTGTTTGCAGTTAATGTCCCTTTGAGATTTGGTTTTCACTGATTGGGGCTTTTAAAAACGTTTCATCCCTAAGTGGGAAGTATGAAGATGTTGTAGAGGTAGGCCTTTTAACAAAGAATGATAGAGTCTCAATTTTGATATATATCAATTTTTGATGTATAACCAGAATAGTTCTGATTTCCTGTGGAACCATGCTATTAGAAATAACAACCAGAATCACTCAAGAAAAGAAATAGTGTAGAGCTAGATTGAACAAAAAGTACCGTGGCACAGCGGTCTTTTAGCAAACAGACATTTTGTCTGTTCTGTTCTCCATTTTATCTTGGTTTCTCTAGCATACAAATAATGCATTCGGGAGTATTGGATTTAGATAGAACTTAATATTAATTTTCTTTCATTTGAAATTTGCAGATCGGTGTTGATCAGATAGAGGCACTATATCAATATGCAAAATTTCAGTTTGAATGTGGTAACTACTCTGGTGCAGCTGATTATTTGTACCAGTACCGTGCACTCTGTACCAACCCAGAGAGAAGCCTTAGTGCACTGTGGGGAAAGCTCGCAGCTGAGATTTTGATGCAGAATTGGGACATTGCTCTCGAGGAACTTAATCGATTGAAGGAGATCATTGACTCAAAGGTCAGATATACCTCTTGTTAAAAATTGAGTCTGTTGTATTGATGTAGTAAACAGTGATGCACATGTTACTTATGAATTATGATATACATTATACAAGAAAAGAATAATTATATGGTTATTATTTCTCTCCAAGCTTCTTCTAATGTTTCAGTATTGATGATAATACTGAGGTTTTGCTGGGCTATTTATGGAATTTTCATTTGTTTTTTCCAAGTCTTTTCTGAAATTGAAATTGTCTGTGTTTTTTTTACTGTGGATAGAACTTTGCCTCTCCACTGAATCAACTTCAAAATAGGATATGGTTGATGCACTGGAGTTTATTCATATTCTTCAACCATGAAAATGGAAGGAATGGTATAATTGATCTCTTCTTCCATGACAGGTTAATTCCCTTCCTCTCTATATTGTATTGGAGCCAGTTCCGTTGTGCAACCCTATAAAACTCTAAAATTTCAAATTATGGAATGCAATTATGATAAAAGGAGAATTAAAGAGAGGAAATATTGAATATGCAATGCATATTCAAGATAAGCACAATCTGTTTTACACTTCGAATATATGTATCATTTTTGGTACTGCATTGAAAACACTAACGTCAAGTTTAATAAAACTTATAGACCATTTTACCTGTTAGTGGTGTTCTGTCAAAATCCATTTTAAGTATGATGTGTTTTATCTGTTCTAAATTTTCTTGTATCAGGTACTTGAATGCTATCCAGACAAATGCACATCACCTTCTTCGTTACCTTGCAACTGCTGTTGTGGTCAACAAAAGGAGAAGAAATGTGCTTAAAGATCTGATAAAGGTCATTCAACAGGAGCAGTATTGCTACAAGGACCCCATAACTGAATTTCTTGAGTGCTTGTATGTTAATTATGACTTTGAAGGTGCCCAGAAGAAACTCCGTGAGTGTGAGGAAGTATGTTTTTTCAAAGCGGAATGAAAAGAGTATTTTATTAAGATAGAATTTTGCACAGAAGCCACACATTTGAACCTCGACGTATAGTTTTAACACCAACATTTCTACACGTCAATAAAATGATATAATGCAATTTTTCCCTTATGGCAACTTTTTTTATTGTTTAGGCTCCTTTGTGTATGCCTACCAGAATCTAGCTTTGACATATTTTTTGGTTGCACAAACCTTTTCAATTATATTTGATTTGTCTATTTTGTCAAGGAAGCTGTTGTTTTCTTGAATAGGTGATTTTGAATGATCCTTTCCTCGGGAAGCGTGTTGAGGAAGGCAACCTTGTGACAGTGCCCCTGAGAGATGAATTTCTGGAAAATGCACGTCTTTTCATTTTTGAAACTTACTGCCGCATCCACCGGTGCATTGACATCAGGTTAGTCACCACATTCTAGTGCCAATTCTTGTGCACAACAAAACATTAGAAACTTGTGTCCTTCTAGGGTCTGTTCGTTTCTGTAGTTTTGACAAGGCATATCAAAACTAGAATGTTTTATTTTTCAGCAAACCATTGAGAGCTAGCTCTATTGATCATAACAAGTTCATCTTGGAATGTCCAATAAAAGCTGGAATTTGCTGAAAAACATCTTTTTGATTTGCATCTTGAACCTGGCATGTTAAGTTACTGAATTCTGACACAAATTGGTTTATATCAGCTCTCTTGCGGAGAAGATGAACATGAGCTACGAAGAGGCCGAGATTTTTATTGTGAACTTGGTTAGGAGCTCAAAGCTTGATGCAAAGATAGATTCTGTATCTGGGACTCTTGTTATGGCCACGAACCATATTGACGTGTAAGTTTCTCACAGCAGTTAGAAATGTTTCTTTTTGTTGCACCTGTGCCATCCAATTCTTCTACAAAGTCTTCTGCTATCCAAGGCTGGTGAAGAGGTGGTTGTCTTCCTGCTTTGGCGGGCATGAATGTATTGGTCAACTGCTGTTGATTATATACCATCATTGCTTCTTGCGAGCTTGTGATTTTGAAGAAATAAAAAGTAATTCTGTACAAATTTTTTTGACAGGCATGAACAAATATTAGAAAGCTTGAAGAATTTGAACATGCGTACTTATATGTTGGCAAAAAACATTGTGGAACCAGCCCAAGTGGCAGCACAAGCTTCAGCTGGTGCTCGGTAGAGTGTCAAGACCGGTAATTTGGACAAACCCAAAACAAATTGTTGAGATCTGCTTAATAGTTTTGTAGACAATTATCCTATTTTAAATTTATTTGCCTTTTTTTCTCTTGCCAACTTCTGGTCAATCTAGAGTTTGTATCTTATGTAGGGATATCTTTTTGCTAATGTTAAATTTTGCTCAACTATTGTCCTTTTTTATGGTTATTTTCTTCTTAAATTGAAGTGTGAACGCTATTAAGCTTCGAGAATATGAGATCTAAACCTGCACAATCAAAGTTTATTATTGAAATCAAGAGGCTTCTGTTGTTTTATCTGCTGCGTTAATTACAGTCTATGATGACTAATCAGAATAATCAAAGTTGAAGCCCAGTACCCTAATGAACTATTATTGTTGTGGTTGGGAGTCCTGCGTTGAATTTTGGTTGCAGATTCACTTTGGTATATATTTATCGTATCTTTAACTCATCCTATATCAAATACATATTAATTTTGGTAGCAAGTGATTATCAAAATTTAAATCACATTCAGTGTTGGATATGATAAATGTATAGTAACTTCGATAAATATATGAATGTTTTCATTCTTCCAATGACGACTGCTTTCTTTTGCTAATTAATTATTGTTTATGTTAGCAAAATTGAAATTGTCTGGTTGAAATCTATTCTGAAAACTGATGCAAACGAACTGTTAAATATTGTTTTCGGGTTAGTAACCATTCAAACACAAAAACAAAATCGAGAATAGGAACAATGCTAATTTCCTAATCCATAGAAAACTTTGGATTAGCGGATTAGTGGCCATGAGAGTAGTGAATATAATAAAAATATATATTTTTCTTTTATATTAGTATGGAGTAGTATTAATAAATATTATTATTAAATAAAATACTAAAAAAATAATTAATTATTTTAATTATTCTCTCCACTGTTTTAAGTTAATATCCAAACAACATTTTACTAACTCAGAATAGTAAAAATTAGCACTCTTCTCACATTTTCCGAGATATTATTAACCTCACATTATTCTCAACTACTAATCCTTTCACCATCCAAACACAACACTAATTTTCACTAAATATCTATATCAAATTTTATATATACATAGAAGGTATCACTTGACAATGGTTATTTTGACAATGAATTTTTAAACAAATATGAAAAATAGAAAAAATATTATAGACATATTCTTAATGATTTTTGAATATATTATGGTGCTTTCTAAAAATAGGTAGTTCTCATATATTACCGTAATATATAGGCAGAGAATATTCATAAACATATTCATAATATTTTTATGAATATTCTTAATGAAATTTCTCATAATAGTTTACTATACTTAATGATTTTTGAAAGATAGCTTTGAAATAATAGAAAATTAATAAAAATTGTATGTAAAAAAAAATTTACTTTCTAAAAATCATTAAACATAGCAAACTAATTCCAAATATGATGAAATTAGTATACCATAAGATTATAATATAATGATTTTATTGAGCTACTTACATTAAAATTTCAAGCATGAAAAATTAAAATTTGACTCATTAGTATTTCGGGTTGAAATGCTAACGGAAATATGCTAGACGAACTATCTCTCTCTCTCTCTCTCTCTCTCTATATATATATATATATTACGGTGCTTTGTAAAATAAAAAACTGATTTTGCTTCAACAATCTAAGTTGTTAAATAATTTCTTTATATCAAAATCTTACGGGATATGAAATTTCATGATTTTTTGAGTTTTCTAGTTATTTTAAATTATTTTAAAATCAGCCTTATTTAACACAAGAAAATGGTCTATTCCAAGCTTGTTTTTAAAAATAATTTAAAAATATCTAGAAAAACTCAAAAAAATCATGAAATTTAATATCCCATAAGATTTTGAGATGAAAAAATTTATTGAGCAACTTAGATGGACCGTTTGAGTCGTCAGGATATGCAATCTCATACCAAAGCAAAAATATTTTTTACTTTGAAAAACATCATAATCCCCCTCTCTCTCTCTATATATATATAGACTATTGTGAAAACGTTTGTATTTCAGTCGATATGCAAACACCTTAAAAAATATATTTTAAAGTCTTAAAAATTTTAATTTATAGTTTTCATTAAATTTATCATATGAAAACCTTATGGGATATAAAAAATTAGAGTATTTAAAAAAATTTAAGTCACTCTTTTAAAATTTTGAAATAACAGCTCTAAAAATAATAAATATTTAATATTTCTGTTATTTTTTTTAAATTTAAAAGAGTGACTTAAAAAACTCAAAACACTTAAAATTTTTGTATTCCATAAAATTTTCATATGAAAAATTTAATGAAAATCATAAATTAAATTTTTTATGATTTTAAGATATATTTTTTAATATATTTATATATCAACTAAAATGTAAATATTTTCACAATAATCTTTCTTTCTCTATATATATATTACGATAATAGTGAAATACAAAACTTATCTAAATTTCAAACACGCGAAATCCCACCCACAGAGAATATTATAATTAAAGGTTTATTCTCCATTCGAGAGGACTTGATGGACTGTCTTGAATCGCCCGTGATTCAAATTTCAACAAATTGAACAATAATATATTTATTTAGCGAGTCCAACGGGTTGTGCTGGTTTTTATATGGCCATGGCCCATGCGGGGATTATCTCTTTCATGCTGGTATAGAAAATCAACCCATATTTCTTTGGTATAGTAGGTCCTCGAAGGATAATATGTTCATATACAAATTACCTTGCCTTCGGAGCATATCCTTCCTAAATCGGTACATTTTTACATGAGCATTTTGCAATGATTCTCAAGAATGTAAAATGTGCACTAATGCTCTTTTACAGTCATCTATTCAGATTGTTTCTACCACATTAAATCTGAAACAGATTAGACCATCATCACCGCCGATGACCCAACTTTTGGGCTTATTTATTTATTTTACTTCGAACCACTTTTGATCATTTTTTTTCATGAGAAGTTTCATTTTAGATGTCCACAAATAATTATTCTCTTTCTGGTCTATTCAAGACCGCCAATTAGGCACTGATTCTCTTTGTTAGGCACTTGGGTTCACTTAGCCATTAGTATTATTTGATCAAAATATTATCATTTATTTTGATCTCACCGACAGGTTTTTATATTATTGCTAGCAAGTTATAATTTTCTTTCTTATCATCTTTCAGAAATTGATAAGGTTGTTTCGTACGTGGGTTCCATTAAGAAAAATAGTGGCTACATTAAAATGCCCAAACTTAGTTGTTCGCACAAGTTCAGAAGCGGAACTAAATTTTTCATTAAAAAATGAGATGCTTTTTAATTATTGTTATTATTAGTATTTCATTGACAGCTGTTTGCTGATTGCATGCCATCTTGGCAGTTGAAACTTGAAAGAGAAGTCGATTTCTATTCATCGACCTCCTCTTTTAGTCCCATCCTATCTATTATTCCTCACCATTAATCATACTAAACGATACTATATGCATGGTCATAACCATAGCTTCTTACCAGTACATATCTTAATCAATCTGTTGCTGAGTTAATGCTGAGTTACCCAGCTGGCTAGTGGCTATATTTATTACTGGAAAGAGAGAGGGAGGGAGCTTGATTGAAGGTGATTGCAATGGAATTGGAGATCCCCTTGTACTTGGCAAAAATCGTATGGGTTTTGCTATATGATTGGATTCGTTTGTGCATTACTGTGGCTGACAGGGTTGCCCATGTATTTGGTACCAGTGATACTGTTTCCGTAGTTGTTGTGTAAAAAAATAATACTCTACATTCTGGTAAAGTCTCTTCTAAAGATTTAACAGGTTATCTCTGTCTCTCTGATTTTTGTACCTATGTTGTCTCTTAGCGCAATTTCTTTTAGTGCTTTTTAGTAATAGAATTCACATTTGTTAGGATTTTTCATTTTAGTACTGGAGTCTATAAATGTGGTACATTCAGCGATTGCTACAGATTTTATCAATGTAACATATACGAATGACAATCACCATCGTTACTGAGATCGTTTACATCATTATCATCAGTTAGTAATTACTTTATCTTTTTTTTGTTATTGCATTATTTTGATGTAATTGTTGTTTTATAATTATTTCTGTTACTTTATATATGAGAAACCGGTGCTAATTTACCCAAATTGTAAATATGCGGATTGCAAAATAATTTATTATTTATATGACATGAACCCTGAATTATAGATGGGATTTTGGAACTTTGTAAAAATATTAACATTGTCTGCAGCTATATGTCATTCTTGGTTCTGGTTATATATATGATGTTAAGATTGCCATATATATGACATCTTTCTTATCATTTGTGGAAAACCTTACCTTCTATTATTGACGGATATTTCAAACAGAGATAATTAGCATATATTTCAAACAGAAAAGCACATGGTGTGTATATATATATATAAACGTACGTTTGTTGACGTTTATAATAAATAACATGTAAACTATGAGAGTATATTAGCAAAAATAAAAATTAGAAAATTGAGACATTTTTTCGAAAGTATGTATTCTCTGATTTAAATGTTGAAGTGTGTACCTTTGGAAAATATTTTGTATGTAACATTGGATGAAATTGAGGGGCGGAGATGAGGGCATACAATTATCACTTGTTCTATGTGTTGCGCAGAGTGATATAACGTTTGGAAAATATTTTTAAATTATGAAAATAGAAGATTTTATATAGAATTTATTTGATATTTTATGTTATTTAATTTTGAATCATAGAGTTTTCTTTTTTATTTTCTTATTATGTATGTAGTGATCACTTTTCACAGAAATGAGTTGCTCACCTACCGTTGGGGAGAAACTCTGCAGAGATTAATTTGATTAGTTAGATTAACTTACAACGGGTGTGGAGATTTATTATGATACAAGGGGATTTATTATTATTAAATTATGCGTTAATCGCTGATCGGACGGTTTAAAAATAAAGCATCATACTCATCATTCATACCGATGACGATGACAAAATGAAAAATTGAGTATGTATCCATAGAAACTTGGCTAATTGAAAATTTATCCATGAATTCTTTAAACTAGAGCTATAATTAACAATATAAGATTTTAACAATATAGTCCTCAAATAAATAATTAACAATATAAGATTTTAAATATATTTAATAAAATTTCACATTTAAGAAAATTTAGACATAATATTTTTAGATGCTAACCAATAATAATAATTATAATAATAAATAATATAATTAAAGACATAATAATTTATAAATGATCATATAAAAAAGTTAGATCATTTTAAGAGTTAAGTTTCATGTTAAGCATATTACACACATTATTTTAAATGAGGAGAGAGAAACTATTATATATGAACCTTTGGATTCAAGAAGATGAAAAGATTAAAATAAAATCAATGGTAGAGAAAAGTGATGATGTGGCATGCTTGAAAATCTTGAAAGTTTAACTTTCTTTATGTATTATTATTACTAGGGCTTCACCCTGATAATATAGTCCTCAAATAAATAATTAACAATGTAAAATTTTAGATATATTTAATAAAATTTCAAATTGAAGAAAATTTAAACACAATATTTTTAAACGCTAAATAATAATAATGATAATAATAATTATTATTATTATAATAAATAATATAAATAAATACATAATGATCTATAAATGATCATATAAAAAGTTAGATTACTTTAAGAGTTAAGTTTCACCTTATTTATATTATATATTATTTTAGATGAGGAGAGAGAAACTATTTTATATGAACCCTTGGATTCAAGAAAATGAAATGATTTAAATAAAATCAATGGTGGAGAAAAATGATGATGTGACATGCTTAAAAAGTTTGAAAGATTAACCCTCTTTATATATTAAGAATTACTATGGTTGTTACTTGGGCTTCGCCCTGACAATATAATTCTCAAATAAATAATTAATAATAAAGAATTAAAATATATTTAATAAAATTTTACATTAAAAAAATTTTAGACATAATATTTTTAAATGCTAAGTAATAATGATAATTATAATAATTATTATAATAATAAATAATATAATTAAATATATAATAATCTATAAAATGATCATATAAAAAAATGGATCATTTTAAGAGTTAAGTTTTACCTTATTTAAATGAGGAAAAATAAACTATTTTATATAAATCTTTGGATTCAAGAAAATAAAAAAATTTAAATAAAATCAATGATGGAGAAAATTGATAACGCGGCATGCTTAAAAAGCTTAAATGCTTGACCCTCTTATGTATTAAGAATCAATTTGGGTATTTATCCATTGAAAAGTCACTTGACTTGAGTATTATCTTCATTAAATTAATATTAAAATTCAATAAAAAAATTAAAAATTATATGACCAAACTACTCTCCCACCTAATTTTATTCTTCTTCGTTTTTGTTTATTTTATGAGCGGTTGATTTTTTTTTTATTTCTCTTTGACTCATATATCGTAAATTCAAAACTAAATTTCTCTTCATGCTGCCCTCTCTTCCTCCTTCCATCCGCGCTACCTTTTTTCATGCTTGTTTTTTCATAATATTGATCAGATATGACAATCATTATTATATTATTTATTTATTATCAGAATAATATTCACTTAAAAAAATAATATATATATATTCTCAATATACTTTTATAATAATGGTATATTATAATGGAGTGCATGAGTTTCATGGATTAACAGTAAAAAGTTATATTGATATAACGAAGAAGAAGTGAATTAGAGGCAATAACTAGTTTGGTCTTATATTTTTTATTAAATTTAATGTTAATTGATTGAAAATAATTTATTTTATGAGTAAATCATAAGTTAAATGAGTTTTTAATGCTCAAATTTAAATAATACTTAAATTTAAAGAATCGATGGATACATTTCTAATTAACTTAGTTTTCATGATACATATCCAATTTTCTAAAAAAACGTAACCATTTCACCCAATTTTCTCAAAAAAAAAACGTAACCATTTCAAAGAAGACAAAACTTATCCCCTAAAAGTTTAGAATCAATTAAATGAAAAGAAAATTAACCGGCCCAAACAAAATTCGTAATACACGACCCAATAAGAAAAGTACTTTTTCCTCAATTAACGAAGCATATTTCCATCCCCAGATGTTTTTCCTAGTTGTCAGTCCCTTAGATCCGGAATAAATCATCTGCTCTTCTCTCGGAAGAGATTCAGTGAAGTAACAAACCTGAAGAATCGGAGAAATATAAGGTGAGTCTGTTCCGATTCAAGCGTTTGTTTCTTGCCCAAATCGCATTTGTCCAGTTGGTCTGGAAATTCGCTCAATTATCGAATCGAATCGAATCGTATTCTCCCGTAGATGGAATTTTCCAAACATGGAAGCAAAGCAACAGTGCAGTGACTATTTCTTGCTATAGTAGAAGGTCCTAAGTAAGGTACTTCACAAGCAAAAGAATTGGGGAGCAGCAAAGGATTGTAATCATGGCAATACGAGGAGTCGATTTCAAGTGGTAATTGTCTGCTTCAGTTTTGCATTTTGTATAATTATTTGCTGCTCTCCGAACATAGTCTAATCAATTGCAAATTGCATCATTTTAGGTATGATGGGTTCTTTCTTTCGATGCTTGCGACTAGTGTGTATCCTACTTAATTCGTAATGTTTTTATGTCCGATTTCTTCTTTATTGACATTTTATGCCAAAGTGAGTACTTCTCAGGTCTTACATTAAGTTCACTCAAGAAATATTTCTGAAGTCTTTTCAGATCAACTGCCATTTAAGCTGGAACTGAGCTTGTGATATAGGTCTGTCACCACTCAGTTCTTGGCTTCTTGCCTATTTGGTTTTCTCATATTAAAATTCCTTGTATATGCCGTCCAACAGGTAACAGAAATATATAATAAAGAAAATAAGAAATCCTTAGCTTGTTTTGATTAAATTTTATATAGAACATAGTTTCTTTTGGCATTTTTATTAAGCACGTTATGACAGTCACATAGAGTTTTAAATCTAATTAATTTGAGAGAGATTTATTTATTTATTTATTTTTGCAAAATTTTCACTATATTGCAAGTTTGGATGTACTCCTTAATTCTATTCCTCTAGGATAATTGTGTCTATCAATTGGAAACGGTATCACTTATGCACACATCCTCTTCATATATGGATTGTGGTAGGTTATCTGGCTATCTTAGTGATATTTAATTACACAAATTCCCTGTCTAAATTCATCACAATTCTAATCTGGACATTGGCCGCTACAATTCAACTTGTAACTTCGGAGTTTCAACGGGCAAGCACATTCTTGCTTGTTTTTCTCATTTGGATACTATCAAGAATGAAATGTTATGTATTCTTTCATTCTTTCTAAAAGATTTTTCTTCTAATTTCCAGGTTGATTACACAACGGTGTTTATATTTAGGCTCCTTATGTTTTTGGATAATGGGCTTGCTTCAGGAATGGGCCTGTAATTATCTGTTCTTGACTAACACCATTTTCCTTTCATGAAAATTTGTATTACAATTATCTCATGACAATGATATTCAATTAGGGATCTGGGGTGGCAACAACGGTATGCCCGATTCTGTGGCAGGATAGTGGTACTTTCAGTTCTGGTGCTTCTTCTGTATCCATTTCTGTGGGTCTGGACCGTAATTGGTACACTTTGGTTTACTAGTGCACGGAGTTGCGTAAGTACATTTTGTTTTATTTATTTTTTTGAAATTACAGCCATTCCTATGGTCTCCTAAAAGTCTGAAAAAAAAATGCCCCTTGCATAAACATGAGAAATTTCCTCATTTTCCTTATGCATTAAAGAAAAAAAAAATATTACCGTACTTTCATATGTTTATCTTGGATAAAAGACAGACAAATTGTACTGCAATAGTGGCAATGTACTTATCTTGTTTATTTATCCGTTCTTTCAGTTACCAGAGGAAGGACAGAAATGGGGATTTCTAATATGGTTGCTCTTCAGCTATTGTGGCCTTGTTTGCATTGCATGCATGGCTGGTGGAAAGGTATTATATGCCTTTTTTTTTCTTCTTTTATAATTGGAACTATTTTGTATATTTCTGGTGGGCAGTAGTGTTTTTTTATTCTTTTATTTGTTTTACAGTTTTGGGTGAGTCATTGTTGTCTAGTGAGCTTTTTTGTTTTTCTATTATTTTTTTTTTCTTTTACAATTCTGTACGACTCATTGCTGGCTGGACAGCAGTAGCATTTCGTAAATTACTTTTAGTTTGTTTTTGAATTTATGGAAGTTTGACCTGAAGTTACGTGAAGCTGATCACCCTGCAAACCAAGATGAACTGAATGAGGCCAGTCATTCAGCAATCTGACGGTATTTTGGCCTGCCTGTCAACCAGACTTGTAACCTAAATCTGGCCCAAAAAGCTCAACTAACATTTTTTTTTGCTTGACAATAATTGAAACTACCATAATACAAGCCAAGCCAAGCTGAATCAAAACCTTAATTAATCAGACCTAAAACAGGTGGAAGCTGCAAAATGTATTATTCAGTAATACAAGACATAAAACAGCCTGAACCCAAAATGACCCCACTGGAGTGCCCTGAGACTATCTGACCACCTGTTTGCTTCCACTGGTATATGGTTTGTGTATTTATTTAATTTAATCTATTTATATCAATTCTGTTTTATTTTATTCTTGTACAGTGGTTAACTAGGAGACGCGCACACTTACAGAGGGCGCAGCAAGGAATCCCAATCTCAGAATATGGGGTTGGTTTTCTTCGTTTTTTTTCCTGAGTACCGTTTCATTTTATGATATTGCTTATATTTATGTAAATGGCTTTTTGTTTAGGTTCTGGTAGATATGATAAGGGCACCTGATTGGGCATTTGAAGCAGCTGGTCAGGAGATGAGAGGCTTTGGTCAAGATACTGCATACCATCCTGGTCTTTATTTGACCCCTACTCAGGTTATTTTATCTGTGCTTATTATTTCCTTTTTTTAATTTAGTAGGAAAGTTCCTATACTAGACTAACAAAAAATGCTTACAATGAAGAATTAGAGAAAATAAAGTAAGAAGAAAAAAAAAATGCAGGCCCTGCTTAGAAAATCCTTAAATTCTTAAAAAAACCGCCACAATGTACATTTCCAAGATCCAGTACAAACTCTGACTGAACATTCACTACTTATAATTGTGTACTTCTTGATAAGCAGGACCGACAATGTGGCCACTTAAATTCTTAATAAAATGTGGTTACTAAGATGTGGTCACTTATCCATTCAATTGCACTCTTTGCCTGCTGCACCATGTGGCCATCAAAACTATCCAGGTCATCTGATACCTTACACCCTGTGATCAGTTGCAAGAAGATCATTGGATTATCCACAATTCCACACTATGCAATAGTGTGTGGTCCACAACACAAGACTCATGAACATCCAAAATCCTATGTGACCTACCACATTTTTTGACCCACACATATTTTGTTTAAAAAACATATTCAGATTTGAGAAATAAATTATGATTTTTGATGCATAAGAGATAAATTATATATTATATAATAAGTGTATCAGGTCTTTATTGTATTGAGACTTTTATTATAGCCACATCTGTATCATACCTGGTATGATATTTATATCCATATCTAGGCAAACATAGGTTATGGAGGAATATGAATTAGAATCATCATGTTTATCTAAAAGGTATGTCATACTTTATCTTAGAGAGAGGCAGTAGAAGCACTGATCCAGGAGCTACCAAAGTTCAGGCTTAAAGCTGTCCCCACTGACTGTAGTGAGTGCCCCATCTGCCTCGAAGAATTTCACGTTGGCAATGAGGTCTCATTTTCAAGCATCTCAAAGTTGTATTATTTTAGACATGTAAATAATTGGTATATTTTTCAAATTAAAATAGTGTATTATCTATTTATGATATATATTATAGGTCCGAGGCCTTCCATGTGCACATAACTTTCATGTGGATTGCATTGATCAGTGGCTGAGATTAAATGTGAAGTGCCCCAGATGTCGATGCTCTGTGTTCCCTAACCTCGATCTCAGTGCACTCAATGGCCTCCGGACAGAGCCCCCTGAACCCCCAGTACGGAGCCTCCCTGTCAGTGACCTAACCACCACTACCAGTAGTGTGGTGACATCATCAGATGTCAGTAGGTACATCAGGTCAGTGGGACCAGCTGCTCAGAGCCAGAGTTATCTTTTAAGGTTGCAGGGGTTGCTGTGTCCAGTAAGGGTTGAAAGCTCTGGGGTGAGGCCTGCTATCTTGGAGGATGATGGGTCTCACGCATCAGTTTTAGAAGCAGTTCCACCGCACCATTGTGTAGTAATTGACCCCCAGTTCTTGCCAGATCGGTGATTGATTTTCATTTTGTTTGGTGTAATTGTTGATAAATTTTTGATTGCGTTATTCACTAATAGTCAATCGTTTTTATTGACAATTATCATAAGACTTCTCCACACTACACAGTGAAGAAAAAAGGTGGTGGCTTGGTGGAATGGACCATTTAAAAACATGCGCCTGAATGGACTTAATAAGTTCAAAGTTTCTTTGTCTGTTGTCGTTGCCTCTTATTATTAGTTCTGATATTTATTATTTTTCAAATATTTTTGTAAGATATAAATTTTCGTCTCTTAACGAAGAAATGAGCTTCATCGGTTTGTCAGGTCAGATGTATTTCATTTTATGGTTACGGAGCTTTATATGATAAGGCCAGGTTTGGTCAATTTTGGATGTCACAGGATTAAATTTAAATCTCGGGATGGGATTTTATGGGTATGAAATCCACCGAGTAATATATGGAAATTCATGCTCACGAAAATGATTAAGGGTATACAAAAATAATTGTTCGGTTATATGACGAGAAATATTATTGGAAATCCTCATTTTCTTTTAAAATGATTGATACATGTATTCATTTTCTCATTAGTAATTATAAATATATTTTCATAAATGAAGCAACAGGGAAACGTTTATATAATTAAATTCAATAAATTAAATGGAAGTTCAAACTTCAAAAAAAAAAAAAGAATAAAAAAAGAATAAAAGTTTATAATTACAGTTGGATAAAAAAAATGTTAATTTCAGATATTCGCTCCGTACATTATTGATTTGCTCTCAATTCGATGAAATTTTGTTAAAAAGTTTTTTTCATTTTTTTTCTATCGAACAAAACCGGATATGTATGTATGTTATTATATATATATATATTATTTAGAGTACTTACCGAAACAAATAAAAGCAAGAAAGAGTCGTCTCGGAGGAGCGGGGGATCAAGCAAGTCCCACAGAATTATTATTTTTCTACCATTTTGAATGAAATTGCAGAATAGAAATGAGATTTATATCCCAACCCACACGAGAACAGATGAACACGTAGGAAAAAAATGGTGAGTTGGATTTATATTCCTGTCAATTTCCACTTGAATTACATACATACATTACGGATCCGTATCTACTGTCATAATTTTATGACAAAAAAATTGTGATTACGGTTCTTAACTGTTAGATTTATAAAATAATTATTATGTTAATCTGACAGTTATAGACATAAAAAAATATAAAAGCACTATCTTACTTACAAATATATTTCCTTACATCCCAACACCACCTAGGACATATATCCTCTAGAGTTTTATTTTCTGTTGAGAGATTTTAAATATTAATTTGGATTGCTCAAATTAATTTCAACTTCCTTAGAGAAAAATTAAACATAAATTTTGATGCATAAAAAAATTATTGATCATTGATCTAATAATTCAGATGAAAATATTGTAGATGGAGATTTATTTTTGCGCTCTCGGATGTGATTTCACACCACCTAGAGATCGGTCCCTGTTTTACTTTTACCGTTTAGATTGGGACTCCAAATCTGCTGTTATTCTCGGAGAAGAATAGAGTTCCGTTATCAATTCTAAAAAATAGAAAAAAATCTTAAAAATAGAAAAATATTTATAGATATATTATTTTATTTATAAATTGATAGTCTGTCAAATTTCATATAATTTAATTAACGTTTGATAGTTCATCAAAAATCATTAATTTGAAACCGTTACAAATATTAGTAAAAAACCGTTAAATTTGATTATTTTTGAAGGACTATTAAGCGTTAATGAAATTATATGAAATTTGACAAGATATCAATCTATAAGTAAAATAACATATATATAAACTTTTTCTATTTTTAGATCTTTTTATTTTTTTAAAATAGCATAACAGCAGATTTGAAGATTAGATTGGGCCCTGGAAAACTTTTATATACTGTATTGTCAATTTGTCGTATATGCATCTCAGTACTTTTTCAATACAACTTTTGCCGACTTTTCTACCTTTCTTGCACAAATAGAGCGTCATGAAATCTTAATGTAGATTTGAGTTTAAAAAGTTGGACTAGAATGCAATTATTTACAATTCGCTTGAAATAAATAATTTAACATGCATTTTTTTTCGTGTCTGACATATGAATTTAAGGTTCTCAGTAAATTTTATATATTAAAATTTTGTAGGCGGATATTATTATCTTTTAGATTTTTGAAAGATTGACCATAATAAAAAAAAAAAAACATTTGCATATAAAAGGGTAATCTTTCAAAATCTGAAAAAAATAGTAAAAAGTATCTAAAATAGTGAAATTCGGTATTTTACAAAATTTTGATAAGTAAAATTTATTGAGAAGCTTAAATCAATATTTTGGGCACAATATATAGGAAAAATCAGGAGTCCTCTCCATCGTGTTTTTCCAATTTCCTTCTTCAGTTCAGCTCAGACCAAAAAAGAAAAAACGAAATTCACAAAAAAACTCACTATTTACAAATGAGACAATTTTAACAAATTAGGGGCGACGTTTTTAGACAGTTTGAACAACATTATAAAATAGAAAATTTCTTTTAGTTATTTAATGGATATATCATAAAGTCAAATGTTCTGCTCGCTGATAGTTGAAATCACATTAAAAATAGATATTCGAAATAAAATGTATCATCTTCGATCTCCAATGTTTACTTTGAAACTTGACCATTTTGTAACAATCAACAAAGAGAACACATGAGAAAAAGCGTGGCATACTAGTATGTCTTCAATTCTTTTATGCCTTGTCTGTTTTATGTGATCAAATTCTTTTCTTTTTTTTTGCTCTTATAAAGTGTATACAATCAAATTTGTAATGAACGATTTTTAAAATAAAGTTTTCTTTACTCTATCAATGTGAAAGTGACACCAGAACGTGTTCTATTACAAAAATATCTTCGCTGCAAGTTCTAGCAATAATGTAGTAGGATGGCTTAAGTAAAAATGTCCATAAATACAAATTATATGTGGGACTAGGGGTTTCAATTGTTGATCCGATCCAATCTGATCTGACATGACCCGAAAATAAATGAGTCAGATATGAATTTAACTTTTTTGATTCGAATCGGGTCGGATCAGGTTCAGGTCAACTTGACTAATTATGTTTTTTTGAAGTAATTTTATGATTTAGTACTAATAAAGCATAAATATATACTAATAAGATTAATTATAAATTAATTAATTTTTAATTATTTAAAATTATATAAAAATAATTAATAAATAATTAACTATTTTACACGGATCAGGTCAGATCAACCCGTGACCCGGTTGGGTCAAGATTTTTTGACTCAAATTTAAATGAATCGGGTTTGGATCGAATCAAAAAAATAATAAAATAATGTGACCCGACCCGACCCGACCCATTGACACCCCTATGTGGGACCTATCATTCTTCCCCCATTAAATCCAATAAAGAGGAGGGACCTATCATTCTTCCTCCATTAAAACCAATAAAGAGGAGGAACGTCAATGGATATGAGTCGGATAGAATATATCCATTATCATATTATTTTAAAATTGCTCTATCAATACTCTACACTTATCTTGGGTACAAAATATCTCTATTCATATTTATACTCATTTATTTAATGAAAAAATTATTTGTACTCATATCAATTAAGTTAATGAAAAAAATCATTACCCATATTCATTTTGTCAAATATGATATGAATCAGATAAATGAATAAAAAAATATTATTGACGACCCTAATAAAGAGGTTTCCACTTTTTTTTTTTTTTACTAAAACGACTTACACTAATCAAAATTAAGATCATAAAATCATAATTCATACAATCTAAAACATTTTACACCAGTCCAAAACATTGCAGTACTAAATAAGAATTTGCTCGAACCATTTACAAAAATCCAATTCAATGGTAGGAATACAATTGCATTGCAAGGATTGATTTGAGTTCCCGTCCTCTTTCTACTATGTGGATAAAAACTAAAAAGCAAGTTCTCTAAAGAAGGCTTCAATTTCATCCTTATGTGAAATCTTAAAATTTTTCAATCTAAAATTTTATACATCTTAGTTTAGCAGCTGATATGATTTCAACATCATGGTAGCTTTTCAGCTTTTACCAGACTCCCGACTTCACATCAGGAGCAATGCATGTTGCGGTGATGACATGGAGTTGCACAATTATTTATCAAATGGTTTTGGTAAAACTAGAACTCATTTATTTATCTGCTCCCAAGTTTGTCTAGCATGTTTTTATTTATATTTTTTTAAATACTAATGATCTAAATTTAAATTTTATCATATTTGAAATTTTAATTTAACTAACTCAAATAAAATATTTATAACAAAATTTTATAGAATACAAATATTTATTAGAACTAGAGCTATAACTCGGATTTCACCCCGATAAAATAGTTCTCAAATAAATTATTAAAATATAAAAAAATAAATATATTCAACAAAAAAAATCACATTAAGAAAAATTTGAACATATTTTTTAAAATATTAAAAATATATATAATAATATAATATGATTAAATATGACAATCTTTAAAGAATAATATTAAAAAAATTAAATCATGTTAAGAGTTAAATTTCACCCAAATTATATCACACTCATCTATTTTAAATGAGGAGAGAGAAAAATTATATATAAATCATTGGATTAAGTAGATGAAAAAATTTAAACAAAATTAATAGTGGAGAAGAGTAGGGATAGTTTATAAGGGCTCGACTCTTGAACCCGGTCCGATCGGTCATTCAAAAATCTAGGCCTTACTTGGCCCTCAGAAGTCCGACTTGGTCCTTTTTAATGGTAAATATTATATTTCTCAAGAGATCGAACTCAATCTTTTAAAAATCAAGCCCTTCTAATTCGGTCTCCCGGCCTTTATTTTTTACCCGGCCCTTTCTAAGCCTTTTTTAATATTTTATATTATATATTAATTATACTTAAAATTTTAAAAAAATAAAATAAATAAAATAAAACGCTAAAATAAAAAAATATAATTTAATATTATTATATAAATATAAATTAATATTAAAAATATATAATCGGCATAATATATATATATATATATATATATATATATATATATTATAAAGTCCCTACTCACTAAAGTTCTCTAAAAGTCTTTATCAAATTCATTCCATAGCCAATTTTTTCATAAATTCGCTAGACCCGGTCTTTGAGAAATCTGACTGACCCGATTGTTAAAGACATGTATAAAAAAGAATGATGATGTAACTTAAAATATTCTCTGAAAAAGAATGGACATAGCGGAGAGAACAACGACATCAATTAGACAAACACAGAGCAAAGGGACCAAATGCACAGTGCCAACCCTCTTTTCTGATTCTTGCGTCTGATAAAAGGGCTAAAAGACGAGTGATGGTTGTAAACTGAGCTGATGGTCCTTAGCTCCCTTTTGCTTTCTTCCTTCTCTTACCCCCCAAATTGAAGTCATGGTCTCATGGACCACAGCAAAAGGGCAATTCATGGCAAGATTTGGGGAAGATATTGTCAGATCTTGCTTTCCTTGAATTTCAATTTGGTGGTTGGATTGCTTGATCTCAATCTACATTCTATACTTATCTACTACATTATTCCAGATCTCTGTTGTGATGGATCATAGAACGATATGTTTCGGACTTCCAGATCACTTCTCTAGTTTCTTTGCGGAATTTATTTGGGCGGCATTGGCCTCATTCATTGGTCATTGCTAATGAAATACGACATAATTACTACTCTTTTCTCCATTTCAATATCAAATATCGTTCACAGTACAAATTTTAGATCCCACTTGTAATTTTTTGGGACCAAGAAAGTGCATTTCTTCAAACTGCAAAGGTCAAACGAAACGTTACTGGTATTGCTGGAACGAAATGGAATGTGATTGACAACCTGGTTGATTCCGAAATCTGAAGAAAATCCTTTATTCTAATTAAACAAGAGAAATGCACACTCACCGCACCTCTTCTTCAAACATATACACAAAGTCATATATATATGTCACGCTTTATCCAGTAAGCTAGTTGAACTCTAATTTCAAATGGCAATTGTGCCCCAGATGCAATTCCATGTTTTAGCTGTGGATGATAGTTCCCTTGATAGAAAACTGATTGAGAAGCTACTAAAGACCTCATCATATCAAGGTAAATTTATTTCATGCATTAGAACCTGATATACATAAATATATCTAGCATGGAAAACATCACTTGAGAGTTGAGATGGTTCTTTATTGGAATGACGACAACAAAATTATAGTGGTGGTTAAAAACTTTCACATTTGGTCCAATTTCTTTTCTTATATTTTTTTCTTTGTTTCTGGGACTCAGTTACAACAGTGGATTCCGGGGACAAGGCTCTTGAATTTCTTGGACTGAAGGAAGGTCAGAGAAACAATGCTTGCATAGTACCAAATAAAGAGGTGACATTTTAAATTACTAAAATAAACCCATTCATATTTGAAAATTCAAATGAAAAAAATGTAAATTTTCTATGGTTTTGTCTTTTATGTTGAATATATTTTAGCCTCTTTTCATTTTCAGGGAACTGAGGTTAATCTGATAATTACAGACTACTGCATGCCAGGCATGAGCGGATATGACCTTCTGAAGAAAATCAAGGTGAATTTGAGTCTATTATTAGTCTCATCTTCTGGTATAAACAGAAGTTTGGTCAATAGCTACATGAAAGAAAAGACGAGTCAATTGCTTATGAAATCATTTTTAATTGAATTAGGATTCATCGACTCTAAAGGACATTCCTGTTGTTATCTTATCATCTGAAAATGTTCCTTCAAGAGTCACCAGGTATGGCGTCAGCAAATCTTTCTATATCATTTTCTTCTAACATAAGTTGTGTAAAACAAACTTCAACAAGCTATACTATATATTTTTTTAAGCGAATTAGGGTTTCATCTTTCCTTGCATATTTTAAGGCTTGAAATTGTGTACTAACCAGGTGCTTGGAAGAAGGGGCAAAGGCTTTCTTCCTTAAGCCACTAAAACGCTCAGACTTGGAGACGCTTGAACCACACCTACTGAAATCCAAAGATGTAAATGAGAAGCACAATCCCTTTAAAGGCAACACGGTGGGCGTGCTAAGCAAAAGGAAGAAGCGAAAGAGGGCAAAGAAGCATGACAATATTTGATTAAGGCGATATTGCACAATCATCTTTATTAAGTTTTTTTGTTCAAATATTTTTGAAGAACTTGTAGACTTCCTTTTGTTAATTTCCGAATATTAATGCAATTAATCGACATGATATTTTAATTTACACAAATACTCAATCGACAAATAAAAATATGTTATTACTTAATTTTAGAAAATATACTTTTTTATTTTAGAAAGGGGAAAAATAGAAATTAAGATCCAAACTATAATATTAACCAATTTTTAAATAAAATACGCACTTGCTTTTTTTGTTATCAAATAAGAAGATTTGTAGATCAATCATCCAGACAGAAGGAGATAAAAACTAAAATAAAATTTGTACTTTTCATATTCTATAATTGTCAATTATGCACAATGCAAGAAAATCAAACATTCTAAAATCATGTAAAAAATCTTCTAGACATTCAATTACAAAAATTACACTTGTTATAGAACAAATTACACTTCTAAAAAATAATACTAGGTATACATTTGTAAATATCATTAAAGTCAAATTAGAAAAACTCGTAACATTCTTTTGTGAAACATCTATAACTTAATTAAAACGAAACAGTCAAAATTAAAAGGTCATGATATTTTTTTCTCCAAATATTCCAATGAGCAAAGGCTAATGTCAAATGAAATTATGAGAATTGGGAAGTCTAGATTTTGTAGAATTTGAAATCAGCGAAATCAGAGTTTGTCTAAGAAAATTGTGACAAAAATAAGAAATGTCGTTTGTTCTAAAAACAGTAAACCTGATTGGACAGTCGATTAATCAATTTAGCGACCCACTAATCGTTCATATTCATAAAATATCCACAAAATATACTGATAATACTATACAACGAATTGACCGTTGATTTCAACTAACAGTCATTTTTTAGAACATTGAATCGCGCCGATATCAGAAAAGGAGAAAAAAAAAAAAAAAAAAGAGAGAAAATAATAGTACTTCCGACAGCTCTATTTTTGTAACGAGTTGGATGTCTCTATTTTTTTTTAATAGGACTTCCGACAGCTCTATTTTTTATATATCTCTTAGAATTTGAATTTATATCAGATGAGTCCTAAAATGTAATAGATCTATTACATACTAAAATGTAATAGATCTAGATGTCTCTATTTTAATGAGAGCGAAATATTATCAAAAAGAAATAGAAGGCAAGTCCACGAACAGTTGATAGAGTTGGATCACTTGCATATAGTCTTTAGTTATTATTTTGTATTTTGTAAGCTTCCAAGATTATTAAATTCACATATGCATAAATTTTAAATTATTTAATGAATGATAAAACAAGCTATAAAGTAAAACAATACTTATTATATACACAACATATTGGATGCAAACATTTCATTACGACAAGTCACTGCAACACATTTAGCTAACACAGGTAGTCGGAAACAATTAGAAACAATGACTTTAGTTGGGTCATATGGCTGAGACTAGATTAGTGTATACTGCAGTGCTCGGCCTGAATGAGTAGTTCCTTCAGGTTCTGATCATGCAAATTGATTCGGTTCAAGAGTACTAACTGAGTGCATCACGTTTGAACTCTGTACAAGATTTACAGTTATCTGAATAAATTGTACAGGGCTCACAACATGGGAAACTAGGGTGAATTTGCCCCGGGTGAGTCTTATTGTTTAGACTGGCCAGATGGTACGGATTTCGACTGTAAAAATCCCATGCTGATGCATAAAGATAATCTTGCAATCAAAACTTTGCTTAGAGGGGGGGGGGGGAAGGAAAAGTGCAACAGGATGAAGATTATTTTTCATGAAGTCAATACTTCATGCAGTACTATTCCTGAAGTGTCAACTACTATATTTCCTTTGCTTACAGTTTTGCTTTTATATATATCGCATGAAGAGATTGCACATCATACCAGTTGACTTCATTCTCTCTCCACAGGTGAAGCATTGGAAGGAAAAGCTAGACCTTCCCCTTTTATATCTTTTTTCCCCTCAAAACTAAAAGCAGAAGATTTGCAAGTTTGTTATGGTCTGGCTACCAATTTGAGTAATTAAGCAATCAATATCTGAGAGAAAAGAGGAACTGGAAAGAAATTGGAAAGTAATTGAGGATAAAAGGGTAAAGGCTAAAGAAGATAAAGAAAGAACGATAGAATTTTCATTCAATTTTCACTACTACTTACAATGATGTATCCAGAGTTTATTTATAGCTGAGACAATGTTTCAACAGAGTTATTAAGATCTCAACTAGTTCTTTTAACTACCTTATTGATTAATTCCCTAACTACCATAACTGCATCAAGGTGATAACACAATTGTTGAGTGGGGCCCAACTGTCAAGGTTAATACTCCAAACTGACGTTCTTTTAACTACCATAACTGCATCACTAAATCTCTTTTCTTCAACTAATTAATTCGAAACAGAATCTGTAATGTTAATCTCATAACGTCAGTTTGGAGTATTAACCTTGACAGTTGGGCCCCACTCAACAATTGTGTTATCACCTTGACACTGTTACCAGCAGAAGCTCTTCCATTCCTTCCTCCTTCGTTCTCATTTAATTACAATCCTGGCTCAACAACTACCATTGTTAACAGCTCTCTTGACAAAGATTTACATCCATAATTTATACCTTTTGTGGGTAAGAGACAAGGTGCAGAGCAGGAAAGTCTTGTATCACAAGTAACACTTGGGCCCATGGCAAATAAGTCTTGTATCACACCCTTAGATGTGATAGGCCATTTGCATCACTCTTCACCATCTTCATTGAAAGTGAATTAAAACCACCTTACATCTGTCTTAAGGTGGAAGCCGAACTTGAAATCTGATTTATTCTTTCAATCCATCTGCAATTGGCATCAGAATCAAATATCAATTACCAAGTGCTAATTGACACTTAAAGGGACTTCAAAGTGTTGGCGCTTTAGAAAGCAACACCCGTTATTAATAGTGCGAAAGAAATAACAAATGATGTACAACAGTTTGCTATTTGAATTGCATAACGAGTCTAGGAGGTACAACAGGGCACGATATTGAGACAAAAATAAAGGCGGTTCACAGGCAATTTTAATCTCTCCTCTTTTCCCACGTGTGATCTACCTCGATCATCTTCCCTATCGTGTGATTGATCTCGAGATCAATCGAAAATCGATCTAATGGCAGCTGATGCGGTAGCTGCGCTTAAATCTATGGAAGAATCTTGGCTGAGGTGGCCGCGGAGTGGTGTGAGAATGCACAAAAGAAGCATGGATCATGGATGATAGCTCGGGATTAGTTACTAGTTAGTTAGGCTGAAGCGCTTCGGGTAGAAGTTAGAACCATAGTGGAGGAATGGAAGATATTTTCGTTCGACTGCTAGAGTGCTAGTGATAGGCTTGTGCTGAATTGGGCCGTGAAAAGGAATCGTCGGAGCTGTGTTGTTGTTTCGTATGATTTATCTGATGATTAATTAACGGTTTTGATTTAATAATAATAAATATTTTTATATATTAAAATTCGTATTTAGATTTCACTAAAACAAACCGTTCAGTTTTTCTGCCCGCCCCACGAAAAATGAGGTGGATCAATGAATTAAGAATAATACATTTTTCATGGACCAAAAGGTTTCTTTACTTGCTTAACACTACTGTCTTATCTACTATCAACAAATAGTGCTGTGATCATTAACAATCCAGAAGGTTTTCGTCAGGATTATGATAGATGCAGAAACCCTGTTCTTTTGGAATGGTTTTCTGTATATTCCGAGCCCTGTTGCTGGTTTATAACAATATCTAAATAGACAAATCAACGAAATTCAAAATTGACACAGGCGAAATCCCACGGATACGAGTAAGTGGAATACACTGAGCATTTCACCGCTAGTTGTTTTTGCCCGGAAAATTTTGTCAGAATCTTTTTTAGCATCATACAGAATACATCACAAGCAGCAAAAAAAAGGCATTAATCTGTCAATGCCTTGTTATTTCATAAAAAATACATTATAAATTTAATTCTCTATGCAAATTTATCATTTTTTTAATGCAAACAGTACATACTTCAATAGCAGTTCTCTGATATGGTCATCTTACTGAACAAGCTAAAATTTTACAAAGCCTTTCTCCCTCAAACTCTCAATTGCATCTTTTATACTTGTTTTCAGGGGACTAAATTCGACTCCAAGACTTTTGGCTTTTTCCTTTGAGACTTGGTAAGGTGGAGGACATGGGTTGTCATCTGCACACCTACATTAATTAAAAGTTAAAAGCAACAAAATTTAATCACCATTTTTCTATTGAGGCAGCTCATACCAACTAAAATTCAGCTCATGGCTTAATTACAGCATATAACATTCACATTACATTTCATTTTTCTCATTTTCTTATTGTCTGGATTATTTGTTATTCAGTTGCTTGACTGTTTTGACAGCTTTCATACAAGTGACAAACAAAATTGAATGAGTAAAGGTACTTACTTTTCAGGAAGTTTAAGATGAGGATACAATTCATGAATTATTTTCAGGAGGTCTGAATAGTGCACAACAGCTTCAACCAAACAGTATCTTCCATGAGCTGAAGGAGACTCGAGAGCAAGTACATGTGCCATCACAACATCTCTGACATCTACCCAACCAATGGTCACATTTGGGAATGTAGGTGTGCCTACAAACAGAAGAAAGGATGAAAATAAAGCCAGCTCTAGCATTGATTCAGGAATGAAAAACAAGACACAATAACAAATTCCTTTTAGTGTGCTACATATCCTCATAAAAACACTAGTAGCATTAACAAACAGGACCGGTTTTTATTAATATTCCCTGATATTAAAGGAAGGTGACAACTTTTTTTTTTTATCATAGTGGAAAGATTCAAATTAATTTTGAAAAGAAATATATTTAGCAAACTATTCTTCTTGCACACATGTAGTAACTGAAATTAAAAACTTAGATCAACAAAATGATAAGGATCATTTCTAGAAATAATGTAAATACTGAAGGTGAATTACATTTGCCTACCATTAATTAAATTCAGGATTGCGGCAGAGCTAGTGTTAAGTGTCGGCTGTAAGAGGGGACCCATAACCATTCCTGGGTTAATTGTAATTAGGTTGATGCGATGTTCATTGGAAAACTTCCAAGCAGCCTCCTCTGCCAAGGTCTTTGAGAGCACATACCACAGCTAAAAAAAATGACTTATTAATACAAAGTGTGTTCACATATCATCTCGTACCAGTGATCTGGTACGTTTCAAAATCCAGACTAGCACAGTAGGTATAACTCCATGCTTCACAAGGAAGTGGATGTTAACATAAGGAATTCATAATTAAATAGCCATACTTTTCAATATACAAATAAGATATAAGATATTAATGAGAGTACCTTTATTTGCTCACAGAACTGCGGATCTGAAAAGAAAGTTTCATCAATTACAACTTCACGATCTTTTGGTTTTCCAGTAACGATCACAGCTGCCAAGGAAGAAGTTAAGATAACCTTTGCAACAGAAGAACTTTTTTTGCATGATGCCAAAACATTTAATGTGCCCTTGACTGCAGGATCCAGCAACTCAGCCTATAAAAGTATAAATGCAAATAGCAATGGAATTCTTTTTTATTTTATCCAAATTGAAAGAACAGTAGGATAAGTATTTCAATTAAAATTGTACTTAATGCTCTTTGTTCTATAAACCTAGCTATGATGAATTACTTATCCATTTATATTATATTTAAATAATTAGACACTAGTATATTGCACGTGCTTTGCTAGGGATGGTTTGTAATATTTTTACATCAAAAATTTTAAAATGGCATCCTATTCCAATGCAAAATATGACAACAAACAAAGAAACAAATATAATAAAACAATTGTTTTTATGTAGTAATCATAACTTTCCTAAAAAATGTATAATTGAATTTCAAATTTGATAGATTCTTCAGCAGAATAATGTCTTTTAAAAAAGAGATATTATCAAATTTTATAACTTTTAATAAAGACTAACAATATTTTTCTTATAATCTATCACGTCATAAAAAATTCCTAATATATCTAATGATTTATGTTCTCTTCAAAATTTAATCAACGAATTTCAGTCAATCCTAACCATTGTAGGATCATAACACTTACAACTTAATAAAAGAGTAGAGATATCTATATTTAATATTAAATGGTGGAAACATAAAACGAAATTAATACTTCCTATACTATACATTTCTCTTTTTTTTTGTGAGATAAAAGTGAAAATCAAGCCTTCCACCTTTCAATATTTACAACAGATCCATCATCTGACTTCTAAACTTACCACCTCTCATATAGACCAAACTAAAATTATCTCTTTTAAACTTATCTTCAGCAAAACTAGGATTTGATTTCCAAATAATATCGACCACTATATATATTTGTCACTTATATTCAACAGGAGAAAAGCAAAATTTATGTTAACCTGTGGATCGACAGGATCAGAGTCATTGACAAAAGGTGATGCGGTGTGGAAAATACAGTCAGAACCATCCACCATTTCATCGAAGGAGCCGTCTTCCAGTAAATCAGCTTTGAAGAAATGCAACCTCTCTTCAGCTCCATCCAATACACGCAAGTGATTGGTTTTCTTCGGATCACCTTAAATGTTTCCAAGACACACAAATCCTCGTTTAGAAAATTATCCACACAAACAGGGTTGACAGTAGACAGAAAATCGATCGAGAGAATCGGAAACTGAAATAGTAACTAAAGTATGATCAATTATTGATTGTCTTCCCCAATCCAGCACTTCCCTTTCTAAGGAAAAAAAAAAATTAATCTGAGTAAGGAGAGCTATAAAACAATGTCAGTCGCGTACTGGGGTCCCGTACGGAGGCACGAACTGTGTATCCTCGCTGAAGAAGCACCTTCACCAGCCACGTGGCAATGAAACCGCTCGCTCCCGTTACGCAAACCACTTTTCCTTCGGAGCTCATACTGCACCGCGTCTTTGTCTTTCTCTCCTCTCCTTTTCTCTGGATAAGTTGCGAGTTGCGACTGAAATAGCAAACTAGCAACTAATCAAGTAAGAGAGAGGAAAGCAGAAGTAACGCTGATTGATATGGACTTGTTACTGTTAGAAGATTAAATAAAATTAAATAATTATTTAAATTTGATAATTTATTTGATAAATCACGTCATTAAGGAACACAAAATTAATTATGAAAATATTATTTTGATAATTTTATTCTATTTAAATATGTCACTATTAAAATAAATTATCAATTTAATGACGTGACATGAAAAATTAATTTTGACAATCAACACATCAATACGAATGTTCTCAATCATTCGAGTTTTGGTGTGCGTCATTGATTCTGTATTGATATATGGAGCTTGCTTATTTCATCCATGACTACTTAAAATTTTAATTTATCGGAAAGTAAATAAACGTACTCAATTTGAGATATAGCTTTTTACGATAATTGACTAATTGTTTGGTTTTATATATATTGACAACAAACAAAAGCTATATTATGATTTTGAATTTGCTTGTCTTTTGTTTGTTAACCTTAATTGTTTATATACAATTCATGGTTGTAATTATTAAGATTATCATTAATATTGTGTTCAATACCCATGGTTAGTGATACTATATTATCGTTAAAGTCACAGAATTAAATCTTAAGAATTTTGGGAGGAAATATTATCGCTTTAAAAAAATTGAATGTCGAACCCGACCTCTAATATAAAGAGAATCTACAATTAAAAAATATTAAAATAATAAAATTTAATTAAAATATCAAACCTTAAATTTGTATCATTAGTATATAAAATTAAATGGATGGGGAACTAGAGATCTCTTAAAAACTAATAATTATACTCCATGAAGAGTGTTAAGTCTTCTAATCTCTCAAATATGCTACATCATCACTCTTTTTCATCATTAATTTTATTTAAATTTTTTCATCTACTTAAATCCAATAACTCATATATAGTTTTTATCTCTCCTTATTTACAATAGATGAGTATGATATATTTGAGATGAAATTTAACTCTTAACATGATTATTTTTTAGTATTAAACTTTAAATATTTCATGATTAATTATATTATTATATACATATTTAGTATTTAAAAAATATGTTCAAATTTTTCTTAATGCAAATTTTTTATTAAATATATTTATTTTTATATTGTTAATTTTTTAAATGAGAACTATTTTATTGAGGAGAAATCCGAGTTATAACTTTAGTTTTAATAATTTTGACAACCAGTCTTAGACAAATTCGTAGAAAATGGTTAAGGGAAAAAATTGCAAATATAATTTTGAACTCATGGATTGATTGTGATCTAGTTTTCATACAATTTGAGTATCATTGGATATTTCATCATAGACTATTAAATTTAAGTCATTAGAATTATCATATAAATTTGATAGTCTTTGATGAAATATCAAATGACACTGAAATTACATGAAAATTGAATTATAATTAATCCATAAATTCAAAAATATATTTGTAAAATTTTTAATTTTTAAAATTGTTGATGAATTTATATAAAATTGATTGTCAATAATAGAAGACAGATAAGATTTTTTTTATAAATTTACACTTGTTGCCCACGCTATTATCAAAATACAGATAACTTGAAGTAGTTTAATATTTATTTCATTTTATTTTTACTTCACCTACCAAACTGAAGATACATATTTTGTGAAAAAAATTGTTAACAAGAAATCATCATGAATTATAAAATTTAGAAGAGTATGTCTCATAAGTAGAAGTGTTGAGGTCTACATTATATTTTCACCAAAAAATCAAAATTTAGATCACTCTGAAATTATTATTTCTCGATGGAATTTACATAATTACATTTGAAATGAGCAAACATCTTTTGTGAAAAAAGAATGTTAACAAGAAATGCCAGATCCGAAAATAAATGTTGCAATCAGTAAGGCAGTAACCCATGATGGTTCATCGGCTACCTCCTTTAGGCGGTGTTTGGCAACACATTTTTCTTCCAGAATAAAGTAGAAGAATATTATTTCAGAAGAAATCATTTTGTCCTTATTCCATAGAAGTTTGATACTATTATTTTGAAAGAAGAAGAGTGAGAAATAATAAAATAAAAGAAAAGTAGAAGATGTGAATTAATTTTTAAACTTCTTCCGACAGATTTCTTCCATCAAATTGTTGAAAGTAAATTTCTCAAGTTTTTCATCTAATTTCTACTGTGTTTGAAAATTTTCTTCTGAAATAATTATTCATCCAATTAATTTCGAAAGAATGCAACGTTATCAAACATTGCCTTAACAAACACGTAAAGCTGGATTAAACTTGAGACGAACGAGAAGGGGCTCAAGCACATACCATTGCTTCTTCATTTTTTGTCCTTTTTCTTTTCACGTTCTTATAGTTTAAAGACAAAATAAAATAGAAGGTTAAAGGTTGAGTGATAAAATTGACCTAATACGTATATTTACAAAGCAAAAAAAAAAATTGGATTAAGATATTTGCAAGCGTATCAACTATGAATTTCCGCTAAATTTGGACAGTTTATGCATAATTTTATTTTATTTTCACACGTCAAAATCAAAATCAAACTAGAGTGAATAATATATTTTTCCTTTGCTTGTATCGATGGATATGCATTTTTATAAATATTAGCAAATGTACCCGTTATATGTGCAGACTCTTATATTTTATAATATTTTTTTAACAACAGTCAATATTTTAAGAAAGATGCATAAGAGATATATATAAAGTTTATTGCTACTTTATGTCATTTTTAGAAGGCCTAAAAAAGTAAAAAGTTATATTAATAGACATTACATTTAATATAAACAGATTTTTAATATTTATATAGTTTTAAAATATTGAAGGTATTATCTATGAATCATCTCGCTAGACTCTAAATATGTCTATTTAAAAATTCAGAAAAAATGCAAAGGAGAAAATAGTGGAAAATCAATCGTGTTTGTTACTTTTATTGTATTTTTTAATCTCAATCGCTAGGATAAATAGAGGATATTTTGGTCAATAAACTTTTTTAAAATTATTGAACTCTCAATTTCTTAGCTCTTTTTTAATATAATAAAATAAGATCAGATAAGATTAGTTTTATCTTGTTATTTAAATTAAAACATTTGTGCGCTAGAACTCTTGAGAAACAATTTTTGATTTCATGTAAAAGAATATTTTTTTTTACGTGGAGTCGTCAATTTGAAACTTAATTAGAGCATCTTTAATAAGATGAAAAGCTTAACTTATTTTTAGTTGAAACACAAAATGTATTGAAGACTTGAACAATTTTGAAGGGGTGCAGTGTTTGTATTTGATGTACAGTTCGCATTATGTTCGTATAATCGTATTATATCTTAGTAGAAACTGAATCACAAATAATTATTTCTCTATTATATCTTAGTTGAAATTGAATTGAAATTATGAACTTATAACATTCCACACAACCTATATTATTTTTCAAACTTAAAAGCCCAATAATAATTAAGATTCGCAGAAAGTAATAATTTATCTTTGATCTAGTGATGAAAGATAATATTTTTTATATAAAAGATCATAAATTCAAAACTGAAAAAAATTCTTTATGGATATTTACTAAATCTAAAAACTTAACTCTCATCTTTTTTTTTTTATTTAAAAATATCGCAAAAAGTAGGGGCGCACATGACCCTTATTTCCAAATTCAAACTCATGAGAATTTTTTACTCTTTACTTATATATAGTCTTGAATTTTCCGTTCAAGAAAATCCAAAAGTAGAGAGATGGCCCTTATTTTTTCTTTAAAAAAAAAAGAAGAAGAAACGAAGTTATCACACTTCTAATATATTAATGAGCGGTGCTTTTAATTACTGTTCAAAGAGGTGAATTGATATTGTTAAATTAAATCATATATATAGGCCACCATCGGTCGCCAACGAAATTAAATTGACTTCTTCAACGTCTTACAAAAAAATTAAATTGATAATTAAACTATATAAATGACAAATAACTACTCAAAATTAAAAAAATGATTTGATTCTTATACTTAAAAAAATATATGATTCTTAGAATTGGTAGTGTAGTTTAAATTAAATTTAAAATCTACTTTATTTGTTTAAAAAGGTTTATAGATCAATTTAATATTTTTAAAATAGTTTGAGAATCAATTTAATTCTTAATATATAAATATAGTTAAATTTTCAAACTTTTTAAATATGTCTCATCAATATTTTTTTATCATTCATTTTGTTTAAAATCTTTTCATCTTCTTGAATCTAAAGATTCATATAAAATAAATTTTCTCTCCTTATTTAAATAATATATGTAATATACTTAAGATGAAATTTAACTCTAAAAATGATCGGACTTTTTTATATGATCATTTATATATTATTATGTATTTATTTATATTATTTATTATTATACTTATCATTATTACTTAATATTTAAAAATATTGTGTTGAAATTTTATTAAATATATTAAAAAAATTAATATTATTAATTATTTATTTGAGGATTATGTTATTAAGACGAGTTACAAAACTTAAAAAAATTAAGAACCGGGACATAAATTTTACCTTATTAAACTTAGTTATTTACACCGTCGTCCTCTAACTGCACTATTTAATTTAAGAAGTTAAAACTCATCACGTGACTAAGTCAAAGCTCATGGGTCCCATGACACTCTGACAGAACCAGTCATGACTCATCATGAGTCGGGACGCTTCCTTCCGAAGATTCCTGGCATCGGTAGGGTAACGATAATCACCACCATCTAAAACACCGAGGTCACCGTCTGGTCGGTTATCACCTAAAATTAAAAATAAAAAGCACCGTCAGGATTATCTATGGAAACGATTCTCTGTTACAAATTCTGAAAGTGGATCCCACGAAGTATCCAACGTGAGCCCTATAATTATCCTGGGGGTCCATACGTCAGTAATGTTTTTACAGGAATAATAACTCCTACGGTCCTACCTGAACTCGTGGTTTTACAGTTGTCCCCCTCAAATTTCTAGAATTATGGATCCCTTTGTAAAGTCGATTTCCATTTTACCTGAAAAGACCAAATTGTTTTTTTTTCGAAAGAGGAGACCAAATTGTTAAACAATTTTCTCTGTTTTCAATTACATTCAAACCTCTCTCCGCCGAAATCTCCATCCATCTCCAAGCCGCTGTATTGGCCATCCAGTTTGAGAAAACCAAAATGGAGCTCTATTCCCGATAGAGGATAGGAGGTGAATTGGAGTTTTAGCGGGACGAGACAAGGGGGATAGAGCGCAATAGCAATGTGTGATCTGGTAGCCCGTACGGGTCGTCATCAGCAGCGGTACGAAGGGGGTTGTCGTCTCATTGCCGGGTTTCCTCTTCTATCTCCTCCCCCTTCTCGAATTTTACTAGCTTACCTGTTTGATAAAATGCCTAGCTCAAATAATTCATCCATTACCAACCAATGTCGTTTTTTTTTTTTTTTTTTTTTTGCGTGGGGGGATTCATATTTTTCTATCCTGGTCCGAGGGGAAATTTGATTCCTTTATATTTATGTCAACATAATTTTGCGATGTTGCTTTCTGTAGAGGGCGACTTAATTACGTTTTCTTATGTGGTTCCCACAAACTGTTATTGTCTATTGCAATCCTAAAACCTGCACTTATTCTCTGATTCTTATGTGAAAATAAATAAATTATGGTACATGATGTCGTGTAGGTTAGCAAATTTGTCTGATTCCGTATCCATTTTGGTGGCTGTCGCTTTCAATTAGGGCCAATGAGTTGTTTGTTTGTATTCTGTACTTTTTAACTGAAATTTGATGGAGTCTTATCATCTTATCAGTTCTAGGCCTTTCATTGTTTTTAGTTTTTGTTATTTT
Source organism: Schoenoplectus tabernaemontani (assembly GCA_037127355.1). Lineage (NCBI taxonomy): Eukaryota > Viridiplantae > Streptophyta > Magnoliopsida > Poales > Cyperaceae > Schoenoplectus > Schoenoplectus tabernaemontani. The sequence goes on from CM073739.1 coordinate 21,771,921, forward strand.
CTTATTGAAATGAGGTATCATATTCAATCAAGTGTTGATGGAGTTTGACCTAATACATTTTGATAATTGGATACTAATGTAAATTCTATATTATATCATTATTCTGCATAATTGGTAATTGTCTTAGGCATTATAGCTAATATGGCTGAAAGAAACTAGTGGTAAAAGTTTTTGTTACAACTTTGTTATTGCTTGCATGTTACCTAGATCCATTCAATAACTTTGTGGATGCTTAACTTATTTGAAAATTGGAATCCTTTTGTTTGTTTCTGGGTTGGCTATATAAGATACCTCTAGTTGAAGATTTTTGCCTCCCTATATTTCTGATTTTATTATAAAGTTTGGGTCCTACGTGGCATGTGATTATGTAATGCATGCTTCTTTGGAATGTATTTGTATATCTGTGCAGTCAGGAGTTATTGACAGTCGGAATTTTTTTATGGATGGTAGTGTATGTCATATTAATTGTAAATAGAAATGCCTACGACTATATCATTGACAGATCCACACCCCCTCAAAACCAAAATTTACTGATTATTTTTCTCATTACCAGGTGGTACTTTTTTAGTATTCTAATTTAAAAAAATGAAGATTAAGAAAAAGAAAGAAATCAACTCCAGTTGAGTGGTACATTGTTCTGGCAGATGTTTACTGTTTTATGATCAAGAAAAACACAGATTGTAACATCCTTAGTTGCAACATCTTTTTTTTTTCTTTTTTGTAAATGTACCCACCTTCCCAAGGTAAAGATTTAAGGTACTTGTTTGTGTTCTCTCTGGTTCCCAGTATGAGAGCTCTTAACTTTATGTATTATATTTCGAATACTATCTGAATAAGATACCTATAACTACTCAGGTGCATACCATTTAGATATAAACATACTGATGTGAATCAAAAGGTTTTGGAGGTTCTCATGATAAGCTCTCAAAGTGGGCCTGGTCTCTTATTTCCAAAGGTACTATTCATTCCATTTTTTTCATTGTTTAATAGATATGAAAATTAGTGCGATTACTGATAATTATCCAGGAAATATTTCATTGGTGTAAGCTGTCTCAATTCTAAATCAAGAGAGATGAATGAAGGGCTGATGTTACATTTTATTCTCTACAAATATGTGCAATCCAGTAATGCCCTTATTTTTTGTTGATATAATTGATAATTTGAGACTATCCTTCTTCCTCACTTATTTGTCCCCAGTAAGGAATTGTTGTATTGTTAAGCGAGGAAGTAAAGGGGGGAGGGGAAATTTATTCATTCAGAGTGGGTACACCCAATATTTTTTAATCTCTATGTATATAGGGAGGATGGGAAAATGATGAGACGGTTGAAGAGGCCGGTAAAAGAGAAGCTATTGAAGAAGCCGGTGTTCGTGGAGTTTTGGAGGTGGGCATTATTTATCCTAAACAGTACTGAGTAAACTTTCCCTAGTATTATCAGATCATTATTGTTTGGTTGTGCAATGAGACATATTCTTGGATCACCCAAGTAAATTCCATCTCAAGTCAAGTCACTTTTGGCTCTCAATGCTTTCTTAATCCCCATCCTCAACGGATGTGACTTCAGGATGGAGCCTAGAACTGCTGCCATGTTTTCTGATAAATCCAATGTTTTTAGTTCATTTACCAAAAAGCAGCCCTAAAAGTTCCCTGCACATTTTAAATCTAGTAAATACTACCATAATTGATTTGTTAATACTGTACCCTCTTTTCTAAAAGGATTTTGTAGGATTCTACTATTTCAAGAGCAAGAGCAACCAAGATGAGTTCTGTCCTGATGGACTCTGCAAGGCATCAGTGTTTGCCATGCGGGTGGAAGAGGAGTTGGAAGCATGGCCAGAGCAGAGTACCAGAAAGCGAACCTGGCTGCCAGTGCCAGAGGCTGTCAAGCGGTGCCGCTACCCATGGATGAAGGAGGCTCTGGAGAAGGACTTTTCTCAGCGTTACTGTATTGATAGTGCAGTGAACAAGAATGACTGAGATATTTCATCTAGTAACTTTTATTTGGAATATCTATATATAGCATAACCCTTCAAAGATTATATTTTAATACTTGTTAGTCCCTTTGGTAATGTTTAAAATGTTGCTGCCCTCATGGGAAAGAAGAAAAGTAAAAGAGTTGTGCTTTTTTGTGTATGCCAGATGCTTTTATGGGCTGACATATAAAGTGTCATTATAGTTTTGTTTGGAAGAAAAGGAAGGTGCAAAAGGAAGTCTTGTTGGGACTTTTTTGGGGGTCTAATTGGATCTTATAAGCCTTAGCTTTTTGACAGGGTTTTTTTATTTAAATATGAATTCGTCATTCTTACCAGTGATGAAAATTGAGAAGTGTGTAAGTTTCTGCCGGAAAAAAAAATGAATTTTATGTACAATCTTCCTATTATTAGATTTGATGTAGGCAGCGCAATGAAGAATTTGCATTTGGTTTTGGTCTTTTGATTGAATTGCGAGTTTGCGACATAGGCCATATATAATTATTTTGGCAAAAAAAAAAAATTCATATGTATTGAAAAAGCAGGCGTTCTGATTTAATAGTAGGCACATTTGCTATGGTCAAAATTTTAAAAAGAAAATTGTCTTGGAGACAATTACTGATATTGACTTTATTATTCAAGTTAAATAAATTATTATTTATGTCAAGGACTTTATATTGATGCAATTTGTTATGTATAATTTTTATTATTTAATTTAAATATAACTAATTTGAATAATAAATTAAATAATAAAGTATTACAAAATAAATTGCATAATAAAATCATTAATATAGATAATAACTCATTTAATAAAAATAAAGTTAGCATTGACAATGATATCTACAATATACAAGTCGAACTTTCCGATAGAGATTCTGTGATGAAAGACGAAGGTCGAAGTTCTTTCAATTAAGTTTTCAAAAGACATGCTTCAGAGGTGCGGACAGGGAGCAATTATTGGATTGTAATAATTTATCGGGTTCAAATTTATTAACTAATCGGATACTAAATAAAAAATTAATAATTTAATATATATTCTTATCTAATAAAAAATTATTAAAATAATAATATTTTATATATTAAAAATAACAATAAAATAAAGATTAAAGTAATAGATAATCAAGTTGATGAAGAAAACTTCCATCTACGAAACTTTATATTTTGATATCTTTTATATAATTATTTCATTATGTATGATATTAAATTTTTTTTTCTCAATAAAATTAATCAGACAATTTAGAAGGGCAAAATTTTTTTTTTCAAAGAAAAATAAATTACCAAAATCATTACCGAAAAACATTATATTTTTAAAATTCAGCAGGTCAGCTGCTACCAGATCCGCCTCTGCATCCTTCAATTAATCATTTCATTGAGATTCTCAGGGGGAGATCAAAGGCTTTGAAGGTTGTTAAAACTATTTTGCATTCGGTTTGGATCCTCTTTGTAACTTACAATATGGGCGAAATGGTATAGTATTCAGAAATTACTAAGCCCAAAATATTTCCTTCAGCCTATTTAAGTCACGAGGCCTACTATTTTTTTTTTTGGAGAGAAGTGGCAGTTACGAGGCCTACTTCAATACTGTATTTAATAGCTTTACAAAATCTTATAGACAAAATATACTAAGAAAGGTTATGTTCTAGTTTACAAGCTTTCTGTATAGAAACAAGCAGCGTCAAGAAACACGCTATATTTTTAATATATATATGAACCATAAATTTATTACATTTGATTCGGTTCAAATAAATTACCATGGCTCTTTCTCTGGTTCATTTTTCAACCATTAGAGTCTCAAATCCAGTGCTATACTGGTCAGGATTAAGTATCAGCATTAAGTTCTGTAGTTTGCACCAACTAGGATTGAACAAAATTGAATTGTTTCGCTCATTCAGTAGTGCAGATGTCTACTAGCCTGAGCATTGGTCACTAGTTGCAGTAGAAAAATCACAGAAAATACCTCAAGACAAAAAAAAAAAAAGAGGATCTCAGTAGCCTTGTATTAATTATATAAAAAAAACTCTTATTCTTTTTGTAGAAAAAGGCCAGTTGAAAAATTTTTACAAAAGAGGAATAAAGATCTCAGGCCGACTCTTTACTTTTTAAAAGCCCTTATGAGCTTGCAGTAGTATAGGAATTCAACTATACAGTAACACTAGCAGGAACAGTAGCAGAAACATTGAGATAATCTAGTATCTTATCATCCACTTCAAAGCTAATCTCTTTTTTGTCTCTGCCAATGCTAACATACTCGGCAAAACGTTCCTTTAGATCTTCTGGAAGGTTGGTGGTGCTCTTCCATCCTAATAATTCTTTTGCAGCTCTTGGCTCAGCATAAAAGTGCTGCAGGGAAAGAATATGAGAGGCATTCAGATATTATGGTTCAATTTGATAGTTTCTGAGAAATGCTGAGAAATCTTTGTTGCCTTAATTACCACTGAACACAACAACAAATCCAAAGACTCTTTTCCAAAAGTATCAGCAGGGAGCTCTGAAATATCAAATTGGCCCAATCCAAATTGCAAATTCCCATGGCAGTAAAACTGAAGAGACCATTTTTACCACAGTAAAAAAAGTTCTAGCAGCAGTAACAACCAAAGGATAATAACATAATTTACCATATTGCGGAAAGGGAAGGCCTTGCGTGCATCAACTCCTGCCTCCTTGGGATCAAAGTACACAATCTTAAGCTCACTCCCGGCAGCTTGTGCACAAAGCTTAGCGAACCCACTGAGAGTCACCGCGCGGTCACATACACAGTTAAAAATTTTACCATTTGCAGCGTCAGGTTTTTCAACTGCTAGCGTTAGCATGCTGGATAGGTCCCTCACATGTGAGATGTTTGTCAGTTGCATTCCTGAACCTGGGATAGGTACAGGACGGTTCCTGACGATTCCTGAAAAACAAATTTGACAAAAAAAATTGATTTGATATCAGAAGATATAGATAGAAAACTGGATAAGGACTTGACCATCTATGGTAATGTTAACTCTTGAAAAGTTTGAAGGATCAGTGTCCACGACGATCTAATGTCTAGCTCAAGGTCAAGGTTATTGATCTATTTGAAATCTAGGCTTGCAAAAATACCTCATAATTTGTGGGCAAGATGGACATTGCATTTTAGACGATAAATTCCGGGAACATAAGAATTTTGGACACATTTTTGGGTTCCATATCCAATCTAACAGAGAGAACTAGAGGCAGCAAAATCTGACTCGATCCAAAGCATACTATGATTTATAATTATATGTACTGGTTTTGTTACTGACTTTGGATATGAGAAGCATTTTGGTTTTGTTCAGGACTAGTACCTGAAATTCCTGGATCCAACCTTTTCATATGGATATGCACATCATACAATTTTGTTTGCCATAACCATATGGGGTTTGCCTTCTGAATATTGAGCCATTGAGCTCATTTTATTGGTCGAACCAAATACTATAAACAACTAATAAATCGGCTTGACACTATGATTTCAATGAATTGAGGTAGTTTCATACTGTCAAAGAACCACTCCTCACAATCCTTGTTGTTTCCAGATCCGATCATGTACTGAGGCCGAAATGTGGCCCAACCTGGAAACGAGAGGCTTGCTATGTACTTCTCTACAGCTACATGACCTGCATCTTCTTTAACAGGATCCTAGTACAATTTGATAATGAACACTCTGATCAAAGACACAATTAAACTAATCAACTCTCAAGGAAATTACAAAATGAGGAAACTGCAGCCCAATGCTGATGGAAGGTATAATACATGTGACTATAGCCATTCTGTTGAATGCAATTCAACTACATTATTAAATTATTTAATGAGGAAGTACCCCTTCAACATGAGGGATCTCATCGCTGGACTTGTAGATACCGGCACTGCTAATGAAGAGGAATTGACTGATATTGGCAGATTTAGCCCAATCAGCGACTGGCCTATCATTTTCAAAACAAGTACAATTATATAACCGTGATTTAAACAGCAAGAAAAGGATTTCCTTGGTGCACAGTCCTCATGTTACTGGGGGATAATTACCAGTGTGAAGTAGGTCTAGGTTCATAGAGGTTGATTACTATTAGCTGTTGGTTGCATATATGTAAGAACACCTGATTAGGTTGTCAGTAGGGCTATACATGTATCAAGCTGTTTCACTATAAGAGCCCCCACCTTTGTAGGATTTGACACATTTTCAACAGTGCACAACGAACTTGCTGTGTGCATCGATAAGAGGGAAAAAACAAATAACTGAAAGCTATCAGATGCAGAAACACAAGAAAATTGACATACTTGACAGCATCCAAATCCTTTCCATTATTATCTAGCACTACATCAAATGTAGCCCCACCTACCACTTTCTCTACCTCTGACGGTTCTCCCCAGATTGTTTTCCCTCCAGCACTCACCAATTCCTAACAAAGGGGAATAAATAAGTAAGAAAAATAACTGTATAAAGACATATTCAACTGTAAACATGGTGAACACAAGAAGTAACCGTTGTACTTCTGAAAGATACTGCATATTTTTTGAAGTCATCATCAAAATATTTCATTTTTTTCTTATATTATTCTATTTCTTAATATTTTTTATGAGCAAAGGTAATTTATTTATTATTAGTGCTTTAGATTTCTGATCCTTGTCTGTTTATGTTATGGATATGTAAAATAAATGATTTTACTAAAGGAAAAGAACATTCTGATCCTTGCCACATGGAACTGGAGTTCCAATCTGGCAGAGTGGCAGGTACAGAGCCAGAGTATTTAGCAACGATTCGAGAATAAAATTAGAAAGCACAGACTTATGGCAGGTACAGAGCCAGAGTATTTAGCAACGATTCGAGAATAAAATTAGAAAGCACAGACTTAGTGCTGAACAGAAATTGAGGATGCCTGTTCATTTCAACCTTTTGGTAATGTTCAGTTTGTGTTATTTTTGTAGCAAATGAAATGAGGAATTGAAAGTTAGGAGAGTAGAGAGAAAATAAAAACAGAGCAGAAAAAAGTGAAAGGAAAAAGCTTGAGAGACCATATTTCTGGTGTGACACAGAATGCTCTTCTTGTACTGAGAAAATATAATTGATAAAACTAGACAACATAAAAGGTCAGAGACATCTCAGCCAGTGTTCTTCTAGAATGTTGAAAAGAAGTACTTGGTATCTGTTTCAATTCTCATATCAGATGGTATATTAAACTAATAAGATTTTTACTTGAGGGAGGGGTATGAACATTTTGAAAATATTGACTCATGCACAATTGCCAGGTTTTCTGGTACTTATCAGTACTATACAGGACATTGAGCGATAGGAATATAAAGGTCCAACTATAGCAAAATAAATTACCGAAAATCTAGTAAATGGAGGTTTCTTCATCTTACTAGAACCCTCTTCACCAACTGTAAGCACAGTGACCTCATGACCGGATGCCAACAACTCTTTTGCAAAGTAGAAGCCGATCACAGCATGCCCACCACTGTTGGTATTGACAATCAGTACTTTCTTTTTATCCGCTGATGCTTGAACATTGAATTTTGATGAAAGGTGGGGCCTTTTTGAAAAATTGTATTTATTCATCGGCTGGAAGTCGGAGAGAAATTGTGAAGAGAGCGAAGACTGCGAGAGAGAGGAGATAGGAGAGAGAGAGCAGATCACAACCGGCAACCGAGGAGATTTGCGCTGAGTGAGAAGCGAGAATGTGGAGAAGGAAGTGGAAATCGCCATGGTGAGTGACTGAGAGGGGGAGGGAGACCGAGAGATGATAGGAAGAGAGGGAGATGTGTGGAATTGGTTAATTTATGATGATCTCGGAAAATGGTTCACATGAACCGACTGGAAGAAAGAGAATCTTGAATACGACGCGCCATAGGTGCATGTATAACAGGTTTAGGCACGATTCGATCCTCTGTCATCTCTCTGGTCCGAAATTAAAGACCCGCCAAATGAAAATTAGCTGAGAGAAACCTGTGGGCTGTGCCCTTATGTGTGTATTCAGGTTTTGTAGCGGGTTGCATAAGCAAAATAAAAAAATGGAATCAATTATAAAAAAATATTCTTAAGACGTGGCCGTATTGATAAAGAGATGATTTAAATTTTAGTGACATATTTTTATTTTATTATGGATATAATAAAATCATATCCGTACAAATAGATTTGCATATGCATTCTTAAAATATATCTATTAGTTTATTGAATCAACATATATATTCTAGAAAATGATCCATCTAATATAATTGATCCACATTTGGATCTTATAAGATTCGAATTTGAATCCGCTATGAATTCGATAAATAAATAAAATAAAAGTAAAATAAAACTATATAATATGTTAATTAATAAAATAGACATGTCCAATTTAGTTTAAATTGAAGAGCAATATTTATGTTTCATTATGTGTTGATTCATAAAGTTGAATAATAGTTATTATATTAATTAGATAGATTTTATTATGTCCTTAAATGCTTATTGTATGTTTTAAAAGTTGAAACAAATAGTTATGACTGTTGCTATGTTTATAATTGGAACAAATAATTTTAAGATTTTTATAATAGCAAATATGGTTTATGATTGTTGTTATGTTTAAAATAATCTAAAGATAATATGATAATTTTCTCTTATCATATATTAATTATGTTATTTTTAATATTATTATAATACAAAATTCGAAATATGATCTGAATCTACTATAATAACAAATATGTATTTTTATTTGGATTCTCAAAATGTTATTAGATACGAATCCACATAAAAATCTTATAAAATTTTAATAGATTCACATTTAAATCCTTCGGGATCCGATTCGAATCCGATCCATTGACAAGCCTGAGTATTGACACAATTCAGAGGAGCTGATTGATTTTTTTTACTGGTTTGAGCTAATTTAGTGCCGTGCATAAGCTCAATTGGGCTCGACCGTTAAATCCATACTTATGACCCGATAAAATCTTGCGGCCTAGACGTTGTGCGACGTATACTTTGTGTGCAATTCCCTTGGAAAATGGACTTTTACATTGTACGAATTACTGGTAAAACCTACTTAACGGTCTGTTTGATACTCTCAATTTCTCAGAATAAGATAAAAAAAGAAATATCTTCATGAAGAACTATTCTTTCATTTTATTTTAATTTTCAACGATAGTACTTCAATATTAGAAGAAAAGAGTATTAATTTTTTTATTTAAAATTAAAATATCACAATTTTATGAATTTAGTGAATAATGATAATGATACATTTAATTTCAATAATAATAATAATTTATTACTACTAAAATAATAATATTAGATTAATTTTTACAACGATAATATTATAAATTTTTTATTGCTATCTTAGTATTTAAATCGATTATTATTTTTATGGATAAATTAATATTATAATGTTAGTATTTTAATAATTTAATTAACTAATATTTTTGTAGATAAAAGTCATTATTATTATTATCATAGTGAAAATATTAAATTAATTATTATAACAATAAAAAATATTATTGAGAATATGATGATATTAGTATTGTAATAATTAAATTAATTACTAATTTTTGAGTCACAAATTTATTACAATTATTATTACTGTCAAATAAAAATATAATTAAGAGTATTATAATATTTCTGTCAAAATAATTATATTAATTACTATGTTATAATGAGTATTATAAAATATAATTAAAATAATAAATATAATTATTACTAATGTTACTATAGTTATAGATTTATTGTCATAGCTATATTTATTATTATCATTATAATTATTAATTAATAATATAATTATCATTAAAAAATAATTAAAGAATTGAAAAAAGAAGAGAATGAATGATATTTTATAATATGATATTAAATAAATTTGGTCAAAGGGTGGAAGAGCTCTTTTTCTACTTCTTACAAGGAAAACAATTCTTCTAACTTAAGAGGTGTTTGATAACACTTTTCTTCTGGAAGAAGGGAGAACAATGAGTAATTTCAGAAGAAAATGTCAAATGAAATGAAAATAAAGCAGAAGAAGATAATTTTTTCTCTCTTTTTCCGGAAGAAACTCCCTCTCGACTCATATCTTTCTTTCGGTATTTTTTTTTCTCTCACCGTTGTTAAACACTGATATCAAATTTCACAAATAAAGTAAAATAAAGTAAAAGAAGCTTTCTTTTCAAATAATTGTTTTCCACTTTCTTCCCAAAAAAATGTATTTTCTTTCACTTTCTTCTGCTAGTATTTAATAATTTTCTTTCAGATTATCTCTTCTTCGTCTCATTTCAAAAGAAATTGAAGTGTCAAACACTCTCCATATTTTTTTATATATAATAATTATAAAAATATATTATTAATAATAAGAATGATAAAAGAAAATTTTAAATTTATGAATGGAAGCGCGACACTGCCAGTGGCGCGGAGCAAATACGTCACTATCAGTGGGTCTTTGTGTAAACGCGCACGCGCGCATCGTGTGACGCATTTGCCTAAAAATGGATTTTTAATCACTATAAATACACGTGCAGGTATCTATCTGCGCGATTACTATTTGTGGGAGACAAACAGTGGCGTGTTTCAGTAAAAACATCACTTGCAATGGTGCGTTTGCTCCGCGCCACTGACAGTGACGCGTTGCCATTCGTAGATTTAAATTTTTTATTTTTATCACTCTTATTATTAATAATATAATTATTATATATAAAAAATCTGAACACTCCCTAAGCTACTAAACATTGTGCTTTCTCCAATTTAACATTCTTTACATGTTTATACATGAAATTGCACAAAGAAATATAAAGGACAAAAGGGCTCATGGATATAAGGCAAAATTAGAATGTCCCTGATTTATCTGGACATATTAATTTAGCACGTACTGTTTATTGTATAATATTAGTCGGACGAAATCATGAAATGATAAAATTTTCCCGATTATTCCTTTCACTATCTTGTTTTTTGAACAGCATTGCAGCAGTAATCTACTAGCGTTAGTATGCTAGCAAGCAGTTTTTTTATAATAATTATTTAAATAATCTTAATTTTAGTAATAAAAGTAATAAAATTAAAATTTTAAGAATACAAATGGCAGCGCGCCACTGTTAGTGGTGCTGACGCGTTTGTATAAAGACGTCACTGGGAGTGACGTGTTTATGCAAAGACGCTACTCTCAGTGACGTGTTTTATTTTTTTTAACTTAGAGTTTGTGTTGCTCCTGACGCCAGTTCGAAAAACGCCACTCCCACTGGTATATTTCAATTTTTTTTAAGAAAAAAACTGAAAAGTAAAAAAAAAAAAAAAGAAAAGACGCCACTACTTAGTATCGTGCTGCCATTCGTATTCTTAAAATTTTATTTTTATCACTTTTATTATTAAAATTAAAATTATTTGAATAATTAAAATTAAAATTATTTGAATAAAAAATCTGGCTAGCAAGATTTCTGTCATTTCCTAATTTATAAGATTATAGTAGTGCAGGATGTTCAATTACGGCACGGGATGCTAGGTTGACAACTTGTACAATTGTTTTAGACCCTATTCGACGTTGTTACTGTGTAGAGAAAAAAAATCAAATTGTTTGTTCGTATCTATATTCCCTTTGCGCTGTCCAAATATACCCTTATACTTGTTTTTTCAATATATAAAGTAACTACTCGGAAAAAAAACAGCCCAAGAGTTTTAGTTCAGTTAAAACTTGAAGGGCAATGATATAAAGTCCATTATTTTGTTCCTGAAGAGTTATTGATGAGTTGAATTTTAATAAAAATATATATTATATTTTATATAATTATTATATTAAAAAAAATTAAGATGATAAAAATTTATTATGAACATTTCGGTCAATAAATATTATTATTGATAAAAATTTACACAAAACAAAATCTTTGTGCTCTATTATTAATAAAAATTCTATGTCTCTCTAATCTACTAGAACTATACCAGCTGACACGTCTGTCCTCCCAAAACAGACAAGCTTTCCGTGAAAACTACCTCAGGTGCATGATATTTCAGCAAAAAAAACAGTGGGTCAAATGGGTTACTTTGGTGGAATGATGGTACAATACCAATTTTCACACATCTTTGCAAACCTCATCTTTTCTGGTTAGAATTTCCCAACAAAGAGTAGCATTCCAATCACTGTTTTGAAAGCAATCAATATAGTCTTGTGAGCCAGAACCTACTATTGGTTTGTATAAATTCTCGAAAGTAATATTAGTGCTCTTGGAGGAGTATGGAATAGGAAAGCTGGTTATAGCTAAGAAGGATGTTGTAGGGCTAGCCATTCAGTTTTTACTGGTAAAAAATCGATTATTATTGTTGGTAAAAATTTATTACTGATAAAAAAATATATAATAAAATTACTGATAAAAATTATGCCATTAATTTTTTATTAAAATTTCGATTGGAGATAAAATTTGAGACATTTTATATTTATTCAAACTTGAAATACGGCAGAAGACGCAGACATGCTTTTTAATATTTTGTCCTCGAGGCTTCAATTGAAGTCAACATGTTCTTCAGTTTAGTAGGATTGTTAACATTCTACTATTTACCCCCTTATAAAAATAGGATTGTTAACATTCTACCATTTGTCCGACTAATCATTCTCGTAGAATGAAAATTTATGGGGCTATAACTGTGTAAACGCCTTCATTCTATCTGGTTTCGATTGCAGAAGATCGAACATCCATCATTAAACGCCATTATTGTGTGCAGAGTATATTCAAGATTTCTCTGGCAATCCTCATTTCCTCATTAAACGATCAAACCAACTAATTGGACCTTTGGCTGCGGTCGCGTTTTGAGGCGATGGACACGGCGTTGGCCGCCACTACTGCCACCTCCTCGCCGACCGGCTCCACCACCTCCACCTCCTGGTTTAACGGCATCGTACGCGGCCGCTCGGCGAAATCCGTGTCAGCACCGCCTACGGTCGCATCTAGTAGCGTTGTCGCATCACTAGCAGAGTCGGTAGGATTGGGAAGCCGCAAGAAGCAGCTTAAGGGGTCTTTGTTCAAGTACGGGTCTAAGCCCGCTCAGGTCAGAACCGAATCGACACCCACTGTTTGATTTTACTTTTAATGTGTATATATATTAAAAAAAAACATTTCTTACTGTTGGGGGGCAATCTATAATTTTGAGGTGGGTACGCATAATTCATTATAGACTTTAATCTGCATGCTTGTTCTTCCTGCTGATCATTTAGATACAGAAATGATTTTGCTTCTTCTCCGTGACTCTTTTAAGACCAACAAAGAAGATTACATTACCACCTATTAGAAGTACACAATGGGACTAATGACTATACCCAATAGAAGATTTTTATACTCTGTTTAGCTTCCTTAACTTGTAGTCTTAGTTGGTAGTAGAACATAGAACTTATTACAACTTAACAATGCCTTGATTAGACAAGTAAACACATGAAAAAAAAAACGGTTATGGTCAGGTGGGGTGGGGCTGTTGGGTAGGGATGAGGACAACCAGATCTGTCCAGCATGGTATGGTTCTACCATTCCAGTACCTTCTAGCACATATTTGTACCAGATTTTTATGGGCGATATTAAATCCATTTTTTTCTTATCTTCATTTTTTTTTGCATGGGTTGATTCGTAAGTCCCACAATGTGAGCTAGGTTCCTATAGTGATCCCCATTTTGAATGCTTTTAGTTTTGACAATTTACCTCAAAGAAATTCTCTTCATATATTCTTTTTCCATTTGTTTATAGAATGGAGCACTTGTTTTCATAACAGGTGGCGTTTAAAACAGGTGATTTCAGTCAGCAGGTGATCTTTATTGGTGGCTTAACTCATGGCCTCTTAGCAACAGAGTATGTAAATGTGTCTGAAACCATATCTCTTTACCATTTTGATTGGGCCAGGTACAGTTTTAACCTGATATTTCCAAAGAGTATGGTACAACTACCATTGGGGATCTTGACTATATATTTTGATTGTTTGCTTCTTGCCCAGTACTGCAATTAGTTCTACAATTTTGAGCAAGTTGAGGCTGAACTGTGTCTAGAGACCTTATCTCACTGTTGAGGGATAATGGAGAAGAATTTCACTAAATTGGTTCATGATTGCAGAATTGCAGATAAACTAAGTTCGTGTACCAGTGTTTACCACTACTGGTAAGATGTATTGAGAGCACCTCGGTGTGTTTTAAATACATCTTTTTTTTTTGCCATAGGTACATTGAACCTTTGTCTATTGCTTTGGAGAACAGTAACTGGTCTTTGGTGCAACCATTGCTCTCTTCATCTTATATTGGTTATGGGACATCCAGCTTAAAACAGGTATTTGCTTAATTACTTTTATATTACAGAAAGCTAAATTGTATTAAGTCTCTTAATTACTTTTATATTACAGTAAGCTTAATTCAGTTTCTGTTCTTGAAGGATGCATTGGAGATTGATCAGCTTATCAGTTACTTGATTAATAATGAGAATTCTGAAGGTGTTGTATTACTTGGTCATAGCACTGGGTGCCAGGTCTGATCGCTTCTTATATTTTATCTTTTTGGTGCAATAAATCTTGTATTCTACTGTACAATATAAGTATTTGTGTTTGCAGGATATTGTGCATTACATGAAAACAAACTTAGCTTGCTCAAAAGCAGTCCGGGGAGTTATTTTACAGGTACATTTTGTATGTTTTATCATTTTAATATTTTTTGCGTAATGGTAATTTCAATACCAAGAATTATTTTTTGTATGCTTTTAATTTAAATGTCTTTTTTTGTGCATTACTAATTTCAATACCTAGAAATCTTTTTTGTCTGTTTTATCAATTATACTTGAAATACCTGCTGGTGAATATGGTATTTGTCAAATTGGGCATCATACTAACCTTATTAACCTCTATTTAACTCAACTCTCTCTCTCTATCTATCTCTCTATCCAACTTACGGCTTATCCTAACATTAGTTTCTCTGAATTATCTCAATCTATCATCCAAACTGTAAGTAAGAAACGTCAAACTCCATTTAAACATTATTTAGTCCAGAAACGAAGTTGAGATTTTGAACATGGTCTAGGTGTCACACAAGCCTTGACAATTAGGCTAATGTCAGCATGTGAGATACTTGAAACAGATTTAAGGCATAGAGAGTATCTGATGGCACTTCTATCCTTTGTCTATATACTTGTGACACTATGAGATTAAAAAAAATGTTTTGTTTGTCAGGCACCAGTCAGCGATCGTGAGTATAGAGCAATGCTACTGGAAACTCCAACAATGATAGACCTTTCTGCTAAGATGATTAGTGAGGGCAAAGAGAATGAATTAATGCCCAGAGAAGCAGATATTTGTGCCCCTATCACTGCCTATAGGTACATATTACTTGCTATGTGGTATGTTCATACCTGTCAGTTGAGGTACAAAATCAGTACTGCTGATTGTGAAGTTTGGGTTTGTGATGCTTTACCACTTCAAATGGCTCTGATCATTGCTTATAGTTATGTATTACTTATCAGGATGCCATACAACACATCTGTTGCTGTTAGTTCAGGTACTGTACCAGCATATACTGTTAATTGTGTGGAAGAGTTTTTTTCCGATGCTTTAACAATTCAAGTTCCAAGGATAGGAAGTGAAATGCTAATATTTATGTTCTTGGTTCAATTGCTGACCATAACTAAACCGGTGAGTTGATGTATATTATTCAAAAAATGCTGCATGTGTGATAAGATCTCAGATCTCATACTGAACTTAATAATATTCATGCAGGTACCACTCACTATGTGCTTACATGGGAGATGATGATATGTTTAGTTCAGACCTCAGTGAAGACCAATTGAGGCAGAGACTTGGTCACATGGCCAGTACACCTTGCCAGGTGAAATGGGACCCACCTCTCTCTCTGTCTCTGCCCAATCAACATTCAATTATGGTGGTTGAGATCAATAAATGACATTTATTTTATACTATTTTATAAGTTTCACTTGTTTATTTGCCACTTCCCCATCTGTTGTTGGAAGTCGTTATGACTCCTGAAGAAATAATGTGATGCTTAATACATCAATATCATGACATCTCTTGTTTGCATGCTTTTATTTTCAGGTGATTTTCTCTATGGCTGATGAATATGTCCCAGAATATGTTGATAAAGAGGCACTTGCAGATAGGTATTGTACATTCTATCCCAAATTCAAAATAAATATCAGAACTTGTGATGTTCACACTTCATTTACAGTAGTCATTTTTATTGTTGTATTTATTTCTGTGTTAGTAGATTATGTCGGGCATTAGGAGGTGCAGAGAAAGTGGAGATCGAATGGGGAAACCATGCTCTTTCTAACAGAGTCCAAGAAGCAGTTCATGCAATAATAGATTTTGTTAAGAGAGAGGGTCCCAAAGGCTGGGACGATCCCTGGAGCTAACACAAGTTTACTTTGAGAGGATAATGTTTTGAGTTCCATTGCTACTGTTTAAACTTCAGTTTGTCCCATGTGTTCCTTTTAGTTCACTTTGTCCACTTATTTTTAGTTATTTCCTTTATTATGACATGTTTATTTTGATTCACTTTCCATTGTTGACTGGTTAGCTGTAAATGTTTAGTTGGTTGTCTTTGTATTTTGTAGATCCAGTTTGCATGTTTTGTTGTGTAAATGATTTTCGCAGTTGAGCTATGTAGTTTTCATATCTGTGGGAGAGGTGAGTGGTTATTCGCAGGGCAATTTAAGCTGCAGCAGATCTCAATCAATCACAAAACCTTTTTGCAAATTGCTTTGACAAAGGCTGTCCTATGAATCTATTTCAGAACCACAGCACCAAGTTTGTTAATTTGTTTTTCTAATCGGGTCATAACATATTTTGATCATAAGTAGCGATTAATATTTTCTTTATAAATATATAATGTAGGTAGGTTATGTATTATTATATTTATCAAATATGGTGTAGTTTCAACAATTAACTGTTCCTTTTTAATTTTTATTGATAAACACTCTAAACTGTAAATATCTGTTTTTCTTTTTATTTTAACAAGACTAATTCTAACGCATAACCATCTTTTATAGTATGTCTAATTGTTATCATATTCATATTTGAAAATATTATTCAATGTTAATTATTTAGATATATCAAAATATTGAGGTACTGGCGGTAAATAGAACTATCATTTAATAATTTCTCTTATTGTGGTGGTTCAAAGATGCATTGCCAATTTGCCAGCACATTTTATTCGTCAAAAATCAAAATGCATGGACGGCTGGGCCTAGGCTTTTTGCGAGTTTTATATTTGTTCACCAGGACTAGTGGAATAAATGCAAAGAAAAATAACAATTACGCTTCCATCCTTTCTTAATTCTTATGTACTAAAAATTACTATATCTTTTGAGTGGGACCGATGAACATACCATTAACAAGTTATTTTATTAACGATTGATCCTGCATTTTTATAATTAATTGATAATGGTTGCATAAGAAAAATGTCTACCAGAAGACGAATAAAAGAAACATAATAGTTACTGGCCTCAAGGAGCGCCAAAATAGTATGTAAATAAGCAATGTGGATAGTACTAAAAATTTGACGTGCAATTGATGAAAAAATGGTACAATTTGTAGAGAATCCTGCAATTCTAGAGATAAATTCTTCAGCGATGTTTCGTTTATGTATATTATTCCAATAAACATTGCCCTCCATGGTATAATCTTAGCTCAGATACTTGCAATCTGCACTAATATACCTTCTTCATCAATTTATAAGTAAAAAAATAAAATATAAAATCTAAACTCTAAAACTCTAAACCCTAAATTCTATTTTTAATTGTGTACAAAAAAGTTTTCATTTAAATTTCCAAAGTGTAACCTTCCTTCTAAATAGAAAATATTATAATTATTATTGGACTAACAGCAATTCTCATTTTTTTACCCTTCTTCAAACACAAAGCTCTTCCTCAATCCTAAATATCCCTTCCGAATATCAAACCTACGAATTTTTATACACGGAAAAATATTGTCGACTAAAATGTTTAGTATGTGAAAATTATTATTTTTTTGTTAACGACACCCGCCAATAATTCCTAGTAGAGGTGAGTTCATATCCATTGTTATTTCAAATTTGACAGTAATTTTTTTATTTGGATTGCATGATCCAGAAAAATGTATCAGATAATTCCATTCCGTTATTTAGAGACCAACAAAGATTAAATAGGTCAAATTTGAAAAACCATTTCGGTTCGTGAATAACAACGAAAACTAGGGCAAATAGAGCTAAAAGTTTATAATTGTGGTCCTTTATTCTGGGATCAGCTTCATAAATCTCGTACGAATCTTGAACTCTAATTTAAAGGTGGTCCTTACTCCAGTATTGATTTCTAGTTTAAAGCATTTCAGTTGAGAAAGATTTTCCGAATGAGTATATATATTACATTGAAGATTCGATTTACTTTGCAATATGTAAATAATCTAGGCGTGTCAATTATTGATCCGAATCCGATCCGATCCGACATGATCCGAAGATAAATGAGTTGGATATGAATTTATTTTTTTTGATTCTAATTGGGTAGGGACGGGTTCGGGTCGACCCGACCCGATTAATTATTTTTTAGAAGTCATTTTGTGATTTAGTACTAATTAAAACTTAAGTATACACTAATTAAGATTAATTATAAATTAATTAATATTTTATTACTTAAAATTGTATAAAAATAATTAATAATTAATAATTTATTTTATATAGGTCGGGTCGGGTCGACCCGTGACCCGTCGGGTCGGGTATGGATCAAGATTTTTTGATCTGAATTCAATCGGGTCGGGTTCGGATCGAATAAAAATAATAATAAAATAATGTGACCCGACCCAACTCATTGACACCCCTAAAATAATCTTAGTTGTTTTATGGAGTGACATTGCTTTATGAGTCTCCATTTTTTTTATCCTTTTTTTATTTTTCTTTCAGGAGGAATTATAATTGTATATCTTATCTGCGCACTAAATTTATACATAATGTTAAGTATAAATGTATATTGTTTTGAAGGAGTAGGCAAAGGGCTTACTCACTTTTAAAAAATATATAGTTTCTAATTCAAAATTTGAACCATCTATTTTTGAAAGTGTTTATATTTATCTTTTTGTGCAAATATTATGTGGAGAACTTGATGTGCAAGAAGATTTTTTTAGCTTCAATATAAGTATATGACATAAAATAAACCCCCTGATCTCAACCCCACCAAACCGAATAAAGCAACATTTGAACCTCCCTTTATTTCTAATTCCCTCTTCCAGAGGACTTGGACAAGCCGAATAAGGTTCTGTTTACAGGCACCGCTAAATGTTATACTTTATTTAATTTATTTTTAACTTAGCTGGAGATAATGTCAGACGTGATTAATTATGTATGTTTCTTCTTTTACATTAATTGATTTGGAATAATGCTGTGTTCTCTTCTGGACAACATTTCCCATACACAAGTCTTCCCACAAGCTTACTCTACAGACATATTGGTTGATTGATTATCTACTGTTGTTTTTTTTGTTCTTTTTTCCTCTCATTAACTTGTTAAATTAATAAGGTAAGAGAATTGTACAGTTTTCTAATGACTTCATTGTGCAACTATATATTTTCTGGACATTTAAAATATTAAAACCATAATTCAAACCAAGAACTGCAAATCTAGAATGTTTTTTAAAAAAAAAGGGAAAAAAAGAAGAACAACCACATCAATACAGAATTAAAAAAAAATGAGACCAACTAACTGTATTCCAGATGTGTACTCTGATCTATATCCCAACTGAAAAAATCATTGACAATGCTCTCAAACATCAATAGACCGTCCATCTGCGAACGATCATCGAAGTCTTAAAATCAGAAGTCCCAAATCTTAATACTGGATAAATAAAGTCATAATATATAATATATTAAGTCATATTTTAAACTTAAAATTTATATTTGAACGGCAATCAAGATATTAGCAAGTATTCATATATGAACCTCAATGTCTTAAAACTGAATGTCTCAAATCTAAATAAGAGAAATACGATGTTTTAATATTTAATATTATAAGTCATATTTTAAATTTAAAATTTATATTTGAGTATCTATCAGTATATAGACAAATCTTTATATCTAAACTTTAATATGCTAAAATCGAATGTTTCAAATCTTATTACATAAAAAATGACGTCCTAATATTCAATATCACAAATCATAAATTTGAACTTTAAATTTATATTTGAGCGGTCATCAGAATTTGAACAAGTTTATATCCCTAAACTATAATGTCTTGAAGCATAAGTCAACAATAATTGTTTACTCTCTTGTTTGAATATTGAAAAAAGTTATACAATTGAATTTCTATCTTCGATAAGTCAATAACAATAAGGATTTAATATCTATTTTTACACGAAGGCAAAAACAACCGCGCAACGAAATCAAATTGCTCACTAAACAATAGCGACTCTTCTGAAAGTCTCTAGACCGTTCTATGAACGATATTCGAAGTCTTAATATCTGATATTTAAAGTCTCCAGAATTGTCATACGAGGTCTTAATACATAATGTTATAAGTTATCTTTATCTTTAAAAGATATAAAAATCTCAAATATTTACTGAATATTATTTAAACAAATCTTTATATTTAATATAACAACTAAGAAATGAAGTCTTAATAAAATTTATCTAAAATAATATTTTTTATGTAATTTATATTCGATATAAAATCTCATAAATAAAGTCTTAAAATTTAGCATTAAAAATTTTAAGATCGTTCGTCTGATGACTTAATGTATATTAATATAAGTCTTATTTTTAACTTTTAATAATATATAATTTAAAAATATTTATCGAGCACTTCTAGAGTCAAATCTCTATATCTAATTATTCTTGTCTTAAGACTTAATAATTAAATTCTTAATATTGATTAATAAATTATATTTAACTTTAAAGGATACAAAATTTAATAATATTTTCTAAATACATATATATTTATTATCTTAATTAAGATCTTATAATTAATAAATTTTTATTTAGTATTTTTCTTAATATCTTAAGACTTTCTAATTTATATTTATAAAAAATAATCTCAATATAAGTCATAATATTGTCAATAATATATAATAGGCATGTAACATAAAATAATATTTTTTAAAATAATTATGGAAAAAATAGATTTAATATTTAATACAAATAAGTCTTAATATCTACCATAACACATTTTAATGTATCATTCAAAATATAATTTTTAATTTAGTCTTAATTTTCATCACTATAAATAAATCTAAATATATACTACATACACGTTTCAATATATACTATAAATAATTTTTCATATTTACTAACTAAAATTTATATTAATATATAATTCAGAATATAATTTATAGTTTAGTCTTAATTTTCATTAGTACAAATAATATAGTCTCTATTAGTTTTGTGTTGAAATTTCTTCAATCTCAATTCTCAATATTACGATCCAAGTCTTTATATTTTGTATAATAAAACTTTATATCTAGTACAATTAATTCTTCATATCTATTATACGAACTCTAACGCACATTTATTTAGTATAACAAAATATAATTTTTGTGTTATTTCTTATCTCTCAACCAATTCATTCGAATGAATACTCAAATTTCATCTTCTTACTCCCATAAATTGATCTAACTCCACTTATTAATCAATTGAGGTTCAAAATGTGAGTTTCAATACATTCTCTTTTTGCATGAGAAGCGAAATGGTGATCCGAACACTTATAAAATTAGAAAACTTTATTAAAGCTTCATGTATCATCTCCTTAACTTAGAGAAAATATTTGATCAATCGATTGGAACTCACCCGCACTAGATCGCTCCAATCAAATTTCTAACCGAGATATTTTCTCACTTGATTTCTTTCAAAAGTTGATCCATTTCATGTGTAATTAGCTCATTGTATTCTCCTCATCGCTAGATTTCTAATGATATATAACATGAAGGTAACCCTCAAAGAGAGATCCCATTGGAGTTTTAGTTCAAACGGGTCAAATATGTGACCCGTGTTTTTTTATTTTTCTTTCAAATTTAAATTGAATAACAATTAGAAAGTAGTCAGATTAGTTAATATAGTTAGGGTATATAAGTTGGATATAAGAAATTTTCTCAAAATAAATACAATTTATTTCTTTTGAATAAAGATGGAGATCCAACTTTTAAAATTCATAAAAGATTCCTTATTTAATCTTCAAATCTATAACATTGCATAGATAATGCATTATTTTTGTTATTGAAGTTGTATCTCATCTTTATAAAAAGATATAAGAAAAATATATAGCGCCTCTGAAATCAATGCCTCATATATTTAACGACTATTTTTAATAAGGGTGTTGATACAGTGTTTCTTGTTTTATCCCCTCATTTCACCTACCTTCATCTACAAGTGGGCCCCACATATGATGCTTTTTAGGAAGTCCATGTGTCATATATGATAGGAACAATGTGGGGCATCATGTTGAGGGCATTCAAACATTTTTCCTTTAATAAATGAGATCGTCTAAGAATCTCATCTCGTGAAATCCACATGTCAGTGAATGCGGATGAAATAACGGGCCATAGCAAGACACTGTCACTAGCCGAAGATATATGTTCAAATCTTACAATATGCTTAAAAAGAGATGATTTCTATTTGAAATTTATTTAAAAAATATCAAGGTTAAAATTTCAATATGATATATCTCACTTTCTCTGTGAAGAAATAAAAATATTACAATTGTTTCACGAATTTAATAGACCTAGTCACATACTCACATAGACTGTTTGTAAAAGTTTATTGTATGGATGATGTCTTTATATTATTTTTTGTATTCTTAATTTTTTTATTAAACTTTGTATTTTCCTAGCAATAAGAACATATCTAATGACATGCAAGCTTTAAAAATAAATACAGACCAATAAGTTAAATAGTTTTGGTAGTTGTGTTTTGTTATTTTGCATTGTAATATATTGAAACAAAACTTGATGTCATATAGCATATTACTTTTTTGAAATTGGGCACTTAGCTTTTGTTAACTCGCGATAGTAAAATAAAAGAACTTTAGTAAAGATATATTTGGCAAAAATAGACTAAAGTAATTAAGGTGCATCCCAATATAGTTCTGAACTTGAATTGATATTCTCCGCTGGTGTTGTGTGCTTCTTTAATTATTCTTTTGTCAAAGTTCCCAAGAGATTGGACAAATTATTTGTATTTATTAGGAAAAAAAAAGACTCGCCGGCCGATTCTTCGTTCTCTTTTTCCTCGATCGAGGAAACAAGGATTAACTGACATGAATTATGAATAGATTGGGGATGTATTGAGAATCATGTTGATAATTTTAACAATCAACTTCATATAAATTTATAAAAAAAAAAAATTAAAAAATTTTTTCACAAATATATTTTTAAGTTATGGATTAATTGTGTTTTAAGTTTCATATAATTTAAATATTATTTGACATTTCTTTAAAGATTACAAAATAAACCGTTAAAATTATTATATAATTTTGATGGCCATTAATGAATATAATGACACTTAAATTTTATCAAATTCAGAACCTATAAATACAAGAATATTAACACATTAAAAAAATATTTTTTAATAAAATATTTGTATCACATATAAATATTGACAAATATTTGTATCACCAAATGTTTATAAATATTAAATATTTGTATCACCAAGAATCTTTTATAAATATTCTTGGTGATACAATTACTTTTTTTTTCTAAAATATTAACACATAAATATTTGTACCAACTAATGTATTCTCTTTCTTACCAACAACTTGCATGTACTTCTCCTCAAAGTTCATGCCACAGAAGATCGAGTAAGTGAAAATTCGTTGAAAATCGCAAAAAAAAAATGAATTGAAAAGGAGAAAGTTTTCAAGGATCATCAATTCATCAAGCTATGTACACTGGTAATTCTTTGGTAAGTGGCAACTCTTGTTCGAACCTTAATTAGTTGATTGAATTCTAATGATAATATATATTCATTTCGCCTCAAATATCAATCCTTTACATAATTACATGCCTCAATATTATTCCCACTGTATTAGCATCATCACGAAGTCACCCAATTAAGTAGGCAGGTACCAAATGTATAATTATTATTAGATAGAAATGAAAATGCCACCAGTAACTATAATATTTTGGGACTTTCAGCGTGCTCGTACAAAGATGCAACTTCGAATCAAACACATAAGCGAGTCCCAAAAGATGCATGTAGGACGAAAATCATAGTCCGTGAGAGAGCAAGAATCAATCTTTATATCAAATCAAAAGGTACAGCCACTCGAAATACAATCAATATACATCTCCTAACAAAAGAAAACTAAAGCCTATCAAACGGTACAAGCACTCAAAAAAGTTTCCCAATTTGTCGATGCATGGATAAGCTCGTGTAACTTTTCTGGTAAACAAGAAAACTAAAGCCTAAATGCCATCCTCACCAAATAACCTTGTTTTTTTCTTTGTACAAGATATATATAACATTTGCATCTATTTCCTTATCTTTTCCTTTCTTTTTTGTACCGGAATCTTTCTTATCACACGCTGCGGGGTAAACTGTATGTCACATTACTATTGTGGATAGCTATCGAGTACCTTTTGTGATCTTCCATCTTTGCCTTGAACCACTCATGGACCCCACGTATCACTAACTACACTGTGGTCCCAACTGAAACTAGTGTACCAGTAGAAGCCTGCTTACACCTGATTCCGTTGCTGCTGCCTTCTGGTAGTACTATTTTATGGACTAAATTCTTTCTTGTTGTATAAGTTCTCTTCTCATGTTGATCTCTACCTTTCTGCAAGAACTCCCTGACTATACCAATGCTGGGCCCCTCCACCAGGCTGTACCAGTCCATGTCGAAAGTCTTCCCCTTCTTCTGGAAAATTTCAGTGGCGTCAATCTGATGAATGCCCCATCCAGGTAGCATGCACAGCTGGTGGATCTTGGCCAGTTGTCGGGAGGCCAAGCTACATGTGTTTGCTTTGATCTCCTTGATCGCATCCTCTAAGAGCTTGGAGCGCATCCTACTGCTCAACAACCCTTCGGATCGCAGATATTGGTCCATCTCTGGTAACCCAATTGCACGTCTAATACCCTTTTTGTAGTCGATGCAGGGGTTAAACATGTCTTTGACCTCCTCTACTAGACCCCTCTCAACCATCCTGTCAACACGCTCTGATACAAAAGAATGTAATACCGGCAAACGCACTTCCACCCAGAGGAAGCAGCAATCAAAATGCTTCCTAAATGCTCGATGTCCTCCATCAACCAGCTCCTCCACGTATGAGTTGGAGCCACCTGCAATGATCGGTAAGCGGCCATGGTGACTGATCATGTCAGCAGCCAGGAATGCCTCCCGACAGAAGTCGGATGCTGAGAAATCTGTGTCTGGTTCTGCAACACAGAGGAGGTGGTGTGGCACCCCCTTGCACTCTTCAGTGGTTACCTTGTTTGTAACGATGTTCAGTCCAGCATGTATCTGCATCTTGTCTGAATTAATGACTTCACCATTGAAACGAAGTGCCAGATCGACTGCAAGCCTGGATTTGCCAGTACCGGTTGCACCCATCACCACCACCACTTTCTGTTTAGGTGGTTGCAGTGAGACCCTTATGAAGGGCTCAGTTCTCCAACGGTGGTCAAGCGAGGGCACACTTGTCAGTGAATGAAGTTGATGAGGTGACTTTAGATGTGTTAGGATCATTGTCAAAGAGTCTGTTAGTGTTAGTGGCTTAATACGTGTTGCACTATATATAATTATCTATGGAATTGAGTTCTCTTGCTCTTTTCTTGACTAGATTTTATGGGAGAGTTGGGTGTATATATGTACTGATTGGAAAATTAAAGTAGGGATTGTAACTAACGAATTTTTTAAAGTATTTAAAAACATAACTTATAATGCATGATATAAAGAATAATGGGGCGGCTTCTGTGTTGGGACGAATCTCCTGCTATGTGGTAACTTAATTACTGGAGTTGTGAATTGTGATACGATATGCCATTAATTAATTAATTAATTAATGATTAACTAATTAATGGTGGTGTTTAACGTTCGATAAAGGGATTTAACAGGAGGAGAGTATTTTCATAATAAAAAGGCTAAATGTTTTTTTATGTAAATAGATAAACGTCCATTTTAATTTTTCTTTTCTTTTTTAGGTAAGAGATTTGGTGGAATTTGAATTCTGCTCTTTGAAAAAGAATTCAATACTTAACCCAAGCACTTAAAAAATATTAGAGCATCTCCAACGCTGAAATCGTTTCTAAACTCTTAGTTAAGTCACGTCAGAAAAGTTACTAATTATAATTAACTTTCTTCAACGCTAAGTATAGTTAAAAAATCACTTAATTTAATTATTATGAGCATCTAACTATCTTAAGTATAGTAAAAAAAATTAAAAAAATCTAAAGTTTAGTTTATAACTAGATATTCATATGAAAATCATTTTGAGTTGTTGGATCAACCATTTAAACTTTAAAAATGAAAAAACATCTGTAATACATATATCATTCGTGCTACACGTAACACCATAGCCAACTTCCTTATAATTATATATACTTTGAGAAAAAAAATAAAACATAAATATTTATGTTGAATTTATTTTTAAATTTTGTCCCTCTAAAATTTTTTTTGCCCCTGATTCCGCCCGTGCTCAAGTGTTTGAAAGCGCAATGATTGAAGATAGACAAGTCTATTGATATTTGAAATCTAGCATAAATGGTTGTGCCATCATTCACCTCAATTCGTCACATCAAACTCCAAATAGGCGAAGAACATTTCAAGTAAAAACTTCAACATTTTGGATATGATATATATCAATTTTCCTTCATAGAGTTGTTTATTCAGATACACATCCTACCAAAATTAAGACAAATACAGACACATCTACAATTTTATTTGTTTATTTTCAAATTATTACTGGAGGTGCTAACATGATATTTCAGAAATATATTCACCACAAAGAATAAAGATATAGACTATATTTTTTGTCACTTAAAACAAATTACTCTGAAATAATATTTCATGAAAGGGAAGGGATCACTTGACAATGACAATTTTGACAATCTTGATAATGAATTTTTAAATAAATATGAAAAAAATCTTATAGATGTGTTTTCTATTTATAGATTGATGATGATTTAAATTTTATGTAATTTTATTATCGTTTGATAGTCTATCAAAGATTGTTAAATTAGAACAATTATAAATTATTAATATTTTAATAAACTATCAAAAATTAATGAAATTACATGAAATTTGAATCACCATCAATCTATAAATAAAAAAAAACATATCTATAATTTTTTAATATTTATTAAAAAATTCATTATCAAAATTGTCAAAATAATCCATTGTCAAGGAATTCCTTCCCTTCATAAAAATGTCCCTTCAAATAATTCGAAAATCTTACTGAAATCATTCGAGTGCTTTCGCATTCTCTAAATTGTGGAGCCCAACGACTAACATTAACCAGAATTAAATCACAAACGCAAAGGGTCACACTCACAATCGTTGGGCTCCACAATTTAGAGGAGAATGCGAACACACTCGAATGATTTCAGCAAAGATTTTCGAATTGCGGATCCAACGGTCCGAAATCAGCGAGTCGTTAAAAAGAGAAACAAAAAGAGAGGAAGAAATCTATATGGGCCCCATTTTAAGTGGGCTCTTGGCCTAGTTTAAGTTTTTTTTTAATGAAAGACTAGTTTAAGTTCACAGATAAAGGAAAGGAGCGAGGCCTAGTCAAAAGTTAAAAAAAAAACGAAGAAAATTAGAAAAGTAGAGAGAGAGCATCTGTCATTTAGTTCCAGTAATGGAGGCCTCCAGTTCTCGAACCTCCGAAACCGAGAAGCAGCCATGCCCGATCTGTCTCGGACCTATCAGAGACGAAGCATACTTAGGCCGATGTTTCCGTACTCTCTCCCCTCTCCTCTCTCTCTCTCTCTCTCTCTCTCTCTCTCTCTCTCTCTCTCTGTTTTTTGCTTAATTGGTATCAATTTTGGTTTTTAAGCCTAATCTATATTCAATTATACTCAAGTGCTTTTAATTTTCTTTTCCCTTGATAGATTCTTTGTACTACGAGTGTATTGGCGAATGGCTGAGTTTTGTTGCAATCAAGCGCTCAAAGCCCTTTTCTTTCGTCTGTCCCCTTTGCAAGGTCCTTGTCTTTTTTTTTTCTTGACAATTAACACATTTCTGAGAGTCTGTTTGGAATGAATATCATTATCCCATTTAGCCTTGATGTTGGTGATTGTTTGAACGGCCAGGATGATCCGTCCTAGTGAGCCATAGTACATCAGCCATTACCCGTATGCAACTTCAGTACTCAAACATATGCATGCTGTGTGGTAATTTAGTTGCCTGAATGTACTGATAGAACAGTGAAGATGTCGTCTCTGAACAAAATTATACTGCTATCAAACTTATGGTGATGTTTACTGACTGTCTGTTTCATCATACCAACTGCAGGCCCAAAATTTTCAATAATACACGGTGTTTATTTGCAGATCCTTTCAGAGACTTTATGTAAGAGAGAACAATACTTTCTTTGTTTATTTATGTGTATAGATAATGCTTTATTAGAGCATGTATCAATCTTAGCTGTCTTTTGTTGGTCAGATTTTTAACATCATCACATGTTTTTCAGGCCTCTGTCAGATGCTTATATGCTGAAATTGCATGTTTATAACACAAGCAAAGGTGTGGTTATATAAGGTTTGCTTGTAGCCTGTAGGTCATTATACAACTTGGTACTCTCCAGCCCTACATGTGCATTATGTTCTTTATTTTTGGTTTAAATTGTGCACCTTGTGAATTTCCCACTGAATCGGGAACTCACTTTACTTTTTATGGATAGATGTAGGAAATAATGGAGCTGATGTTGTACAATACTGGAAAAAATGCAAGTACCTTCACAAAAATATGTGGGTGCAAATTGGCTGAGGCGGGAAATTCAAGCTGTTCTGCAGACATGTGCTTCCAATCAATTAGGCACATCAAACTTGCAATTATTACTAAGGTGCAGATAATGAGAGAAATCAAAATTTATTTGTAAGTTTGTGGGTTACATGTTCCGCAGGAGAAGGATGTTGACATTATCCTTTGCCACATTCATGGAATGATAGAATACTTCATGAAAAGGTATTCTCTAATTTTTTTTTTAAGATTCCTTTGATTTCTGCATAGGTCGATTTAATTTTCTACTTTTGTAATTTCTACGGTGTGTTTATCAGAGTACATGCAATATTCTAATGTAGGCAAGAGAGGGAGAGTCTAAATTGTACCCCAGAAAAAAAAACGCGAAGAATTTAGGGGTCTCTTTGCAAATGCAGCTAGGCCTTTTCTTCTGGAATACACAAATCAGTTTGTGAATGAGGTTGAACTTTTCATTGCCTCGGGTTCAAAATATCAATGCTTATGATAAAGCTTGCGTGAAAAGGTTAGGCTGGCCCAGATATCATTACGTAAAAAATAGTCATTTGGATACGTCTGAACTATCTGTGGGTCATGGAGCGAGAAACAGTGATTTGGATACACCTGGTCTTGCTGGTCAAGACAAGGATTTGCTTTTTGTAGGTGATGATAGAGAATCCTGATTTGGTTGATTGAAAGAAAGTTGTCTTGGTTTAACGACTAAAATATAGAACAATGAGAAATATTGTACTACAGAGTATAGACAATAAATTTTAGAGCCCCAACAATTTTATATGGATAAAATTGCTCTTTTTAGCCTAAGTTGCTAAATATGACCAAAAAGGATTAGAAGTTTAGAACTGGCTGACATTAAGGACAGGACAACACAGCATAATGCATGCTTTGTGTTTTCACTTTTCACGTACTACCACTAGTCCAAATTCGAATGTAGAAACTCATATTACATTCTAGAATTTCTGTCAGTGTTTGCAAAGCTAGAAGAAAAAAATAAGTATTTATGTCCATTATAATATATATATATAATAGTAGTTTGCTTTAATCATTGTATTGCAAGTGTCCGGTTAAGTGCCTTCTTTACTTCCAGAATGTTTGCTCTTTTTCCATTCACATCTTTCACCTGGCAAGGAATAAAAATTTACAGTCATATTTCATCTGGAAAGTATGGTGGAATACCAGCAGGTACAGATCTGTGATGTTTGAAACTTACCTTGGCACGGAATTCTGCGACAAATATACCACCTTCCATGGATGAATTCACTGAAATGACTTCCAACCTCAAGTCATGAAGTGTTTGCATAATCTTTATTAACAATCCTTCTTTCTGTGGGCATTGCAATTCCAACAATGCATCTTGCTCGATGATAGATACTTGAATGTCTGTGGCCGTGCCCCGTGCTGGCTTCCCTGTCACATTGCTGTCTCCACCTTCTATGGCTCTTAATTTTCTCTTCTCTGAAATCTGCACTTTCTTCAACTTCTGGTTGGTTTCCACTTGCTTATTTCGTGACTCAAGTTCTTGTATGCGTTTACGTAGTTGCTTCACATACTCAATTGTGTCCCCTAAAATTGAAGCCTTGTCCAGCTGCGAAGTTGCATAATCCTATATAATCATTTTCTACAATGTTTCGTCGATGTAACCCAAACCTCTTAAACTCAAATTGTGCAATTAAAATCAGTAAGTATTACAATTTATGGATCCTGCATCTAGATGAATTATCCAATTTAATCTTCGCACAAAATTTGATTCTGTAACCTCAGGTTACTTTAAACTGTTGAACCACAATTCGTATAGAAATGGCAGAAAAAAGAATAAACAATGGAGGTATGCACCTTGGTAACAAAAGGTACCAATGAACGAAGAATGCTGAACCTTTCATTTAGCTTCTCTCTTCTCCTCCTCTCAGCCAGCACATGATTTGCACTCAGCTCATCTTGCACCGACGCGCTTTTTTTCAAGCTTTCCCCACATCCTCCTGCTTCACTGTCCTTACTTTTCTCTAAATTTCCATCCTTACTACTGCAATGGAGGTTGGGAATGTCAATCAAAACCTTCTTTAGCAAGTGTTGTGATATTTTGTCAGTTCCTTCTGGAATTAAAGGTGGCAGGACGTTTCTTGTTGAATTCCATCTGGTAAAAACTGAGTTGGAAGAGGTTGATAGATTGGGATTTAGATTTGAATTTGAGTGGAGCATGTGACTATGCTGGATGAGGATTAAAACAGTTTCTGAATAGTGTGAATTTTCTGGGGACAAATCTTGCATTTCAGCTGCAAAAGGAAACAATAAATAGCATCAACCAGTGAAAATCTCATTAAAACATAAACTCAAAGTCTCAAACATAATTTGTCTTGCTCCATTACTATCCTCCCATTTTTTTTTTGTTCTTAAAAAGAGCATCATTTATTTTCATGAGCTACCTGAAGTTTGTGGAAACCCAGCACTCAGATCTTCATTCAAAAAGTGCCAGCCCTGGTATGTGTCATCTTGTCTTGGTATCACCTGATCAGTAGTATCATGACACATGCCAAGCATTTGCAATTCAGCCTCAAAGTTATTGGAGCAATCATCAGGAGATCCCAATCGTATCCCTTCTGACATCTCCAGTTGCATTAACTCACTCGGTTCAGTGGTTGCAAAATTAGTTGTTGGGTCTATTTGGTTTATATTTAGTGATACATTTTCTTCTTCTGAGTCCTCTTGGGCTTCTTCATCATCACCTTCCTCATCGTCTTCTTCCTCTTCATTCTCTTGGTCGTCTTTTATACAATGTGGAAAATTCTGGGGGTTCAATTTGGGTTGTGAATCAGTATTGGAAATGGGATTTGATGTTGATTGTTCTGATAGAGCTGGCATTATATGCACTTCCTGGTGCTCTGGGAAAAAGCTCTTTGTGTGTTGTACTAGGCCTATGTCTTCTTCAACCTGTATAATTTGTTCTTTCATTATGTCATTGCTAAACACTTTTTTTAGAGAGAAAGGGCATTGTTAAGCATTTAACATCATAAAATGAGGTCACTGATCTCGAATCAATTTCGACTTTTCTTTCTGGCATATAGTTTCTTTTTTTTTTTGAGAGAAAAATAAGAACCTAGCTCATAAATTTCATTTTGTGTTCATGGAGATTTGGACAAATGATCTCTTGGAGATCATTCAAGTTAACTACCACTTGAGCTACTAAGCCCTTTACTTCTGGCATATATTTCAATTGAAGAAAGCCGTAAAATCAATTTACAGATAAAATCAATTAGATAACTGATGTATTTGAATGTAAGTAATACCAAAACATGTAAATGAGATGACCATTTACTTGCCTTATCTGTTGTTCCCAATTCAAGTACACCATCCATGAGGGGAATGCATACCACAGTCTGTAGGATATGGAAGATAATTTAGAGACAACTGGTAGGAAAGCATACTGTAAGAGTTTATTAACGGCATATTTTATATATTTTTTGAAGAAAATTATGCCTACCTGGATGCAAGCACTCTGAAATTGTAGGCCATTCGCATTGCATGACAAGGAGATTGATGCAAGAAGGAAAAGCAGGCGAAAAAATGTTAGACAACGGTTGAATCAAGTAAATTTAGTTAATTTCTGCCAAGTAAATGAAAGATAAAGAAAGAGACAAACACTTAAGCATTAGGCACTTTTTATATACTCTATTTGTAAAAAAACAAAAAAGATGAACAATCTATTGTATTCTCTTAACTTCATGTTTAATACTTTTGTACTGTGCAAACACAAAAAGTATGACAGTAATATGGTCAACTACCTTGGCAAGGATGGCTCGTGAAAACACTTTGCTATCGGCCTCATTTGCTCCAGCAAGCCATACATGTCTTCTCTTTGCATATGCCTTTCCTGGCAACCTAGATATGAACAAGCACCATTAGCTAACTTTTACAGTTCAAATAGTCTTCTTCGTTCTTGTATAAAAGCTATAGCTCTCTGCGCCTCCAGCAAAATAGTAATTCACATATTAGGCTCTCTAAGGGCAGTCTAAGCTAAATTCTACCAACAGCAATAATGAACTCAATTTAGCAAAGCCTGGATATGGGCTATAATATTATGGGCCTGAGTAGCCCAACATATTTCTAAATGCGCGAGCGTTTTTTTCGTAGCCAATAACGTATTGCGGCCTCCCTAGTTACTAAACATTTACTGAGATTAGGTTTTGACTTTTGATATTTGAATATATTATATTATCAGAATAAGAAGGTATTGATTTTTCTGTTCCTTTTGTATAATTCCTTTTCACGAAGCAAGCTTTGAAAAAAGAAGGAAGCTATCCTTCTAGATTTTACTCTTAATTATAGGAGTTTACTTCACTTCTCAATAAAAATATAAATAAAGAAGATATAGTTTTCAATTATGAATTTCATTAATATACAATAAATAGTGAGAATAATTCATTGGTGAAAAATTGAAAATTATACTAGGGTTTGCATTGGAGAGAATTTTTTAACCATATATGTGCAAATTTGCTTTTAAACAAAAGGAAGAAGAGTGCAATTTTTATCGGAGGTGGAGGAGATGAGAGGGGGAGTCTTCTCAGAGATGAAAGGTGAATTCTTCTCAAATATTTTCATTTTGTATATAAGGATTTAGTTTCATGCGTGATTATATCCTTCATAAATTAAGTTATTAAAACCCCGGCACTAAAATGTTAAAAAAAATCATGAAAACTAAACAATTATCAAATCAGTCTTAAGTTTTTAAGATATATGCGTGCTACTTGAAAATTAAGAATGTACCTGTCCAATATAAATTATCTGCGCCTTGAATGTATTCCTCAAAAATTATAAATAAAAATACAAATTTTGGTAAAACCGCCAATAAGATGTGTCCTACCTATAACCAAATGCATAAAATCGTAAAAAAAAAAAATCAAGTTTTGTTAAAGAAAAAGTTTCATACCCAACACCAGGCGGGAAGGAGTAGGAGATGCACATGAGGTAGAACCATTCTGATTCGGTGAGATCCTCTGGTGAAAGCGCTGCACACGGGCGGCGCTGGGTAGTATGGCTACCTGCCTCGCCTATGGCGAGAGAATCAAATAGATCTCTCAGCTGTTTGCTCCTCTGCAATGCTGCTTCCTCCGTGCTCACCTCCATTGGCTGCACCGTTTTTCTCGTCTTAATTGCTCCATTGTAATATCCATCTGCCCAAACCAGCAACCTACGTTCATTTGTACTGTCATGTTATATTGGTACTCAAAAAGGATAATTTTCAATAAATGTTTTCTGTGTGGTTGCTTTCATGAACAAGACATTAATTGGGCAGATACTTGTTGTCTTAATCTTTCATAATAATGTCTCTTAAATTTACTCAGACTGAATTGAGGTTCTCAATATCATCTATGCAATTGTTGTATGTTCATCAAGTTAGTGAGCATGCATGAGTTGTTCTAATAATTAGTAATTACTATGTATATATATGTAGTAACTAAATATATAAATATATATAGTAAATATATGTTATTGTTCGGTGGCAGTGGCAATGCATCTGTAAAATTTAAATATCTGGATGATATTCCACTGAAGGAAACTGATCACCCCATACTGGCTTATCAAAAAAAGTTTCTGAGATCAGAAAAGAAAAGTTATCAGAAAAGGAGAAGAATGCAAAAGACTGAATATTTATGTTCACCCTTGCTGCGGGCAGAGTTGCCAGAAAAGACTGTAAGTCCATTGAACGCTTTGCACCACGGATTGTAGTGCCTGTTGAAGCCTGATGGGGGTAGCCATGAAAGATGGATACTCCTGTTGTTTTTTTTTTATTCTAGTGAAGAGAAATATTTTGTGATGATATTTCAGGCTTTCAGCACACGCGTACGCACACACGACAGAGGAGGGGAAAGAAGACAGGGCCTAGATCTCTGATTCTCTATCGCTCAGCGCCCCCCACAAAAGGGAAGAACGGGAGGTAAGAGTCTTTATGTGAGAGAGAGAGAGAGAGAGAGGAAAGAAGAGTTGAGAGTTTTTTTGACTGGTCGCTCTACCAGCCGGTTCATACCAGCGCTCGTTCTCCACGTGGAATTGGACACTATGTCTATGTTCCATGGGTGGGTTTTGGTGTAGCAATTTAATTCTTGGACCATTTCGATCTCTGATTCTGTTTTTTAATGTTTTTGTCAAGTTCACAGGATCACCATAATGACAATTTAATTGACAAAAATCACGATAAAATATTTGGTTTATATTTTAAAAGACTATTAACCGAAATATGCTTAAATTAAATAAAATATTATTATGTCATTACTTGAAATATATATATATATATAGAGAGAGAGAGTATATTTGGGTTAAAAAATAGCGAATTTTCCAAAGATGATTTAAAATTAGGTGAAAGCAGAAAAATAGGACATAACCGAATGCACTGTATATATATCTTATGGTGCTTCGCGAAGCAACGAGATGTTTTACTTCGGCCTAAAAAATCTCAAAAAACTAAAGTTCAAATTGCAAATCTAATTCATCCAACATAAACTACATATTGAAATATTGTTGAATATCAAATTTAATTATATTTGGAGCTTTCTAACTATTTTTTTTTCAGATTTTTAAAAAATATCCCAAAATTAATAATAAAATAATGATAGACGCACCTACAAAATTATCATTTTTTAAAAATCCAAAAAATAGTTACAAAGCTTCAAAAATAATAAAATTTGATATTCAACAATTTTTCAATATCTAGATTATTGTGAATTAATTAGATTGATATTTTGAGATTTCGGTATATGAAATTTGAAAATGAAGCAAAACCACTCTTTGCTTCGTGAAGCACGTAAGGTCTATATATATATATATATATATATATATATATATATATATATATATCAAGCTTTTAAAAAACGGAGTTAAAACTCGGTTTAAACCGTTAAAACGGATTTGGGGGACTCTCACGTTAAGTTTTTTGAAAAAAACGTTTTTAACGGATTTTATGTGATTTAACGGTTTTAACTTCAGTTTAACCGTTTAAAACCGTTTTATTTGGGAGCAGTTAAAACCGTTTTATTTTTGAGTAGTTTATGTAAGGCCCAAACTGATTTAATCATTATGTAAAATGATATTTTGTCAATTGTTTTGCAGTAAATAACTTCATTTGTCATTATGTTGGACTGAACATTGCATTAGAGAGCCCCAACAAAATTGCTATTAGAGATTTTATCCAAGAGAGGAAGCAAAATGACATAATTAATCGAAGCACCAACATCACTGCCTTACTGACATCCACATCGTCTATTCATCTGATCTATAGCATATGGAAAATGTTTGTTGATCAATGTAAAGTTGTAAACTCACCGTCCTATATATACATTTAAAAACTAGGAAAGTGACATATATTGACGGTGTACATATTTGAAATAATGACATTTAATAACTAAGATTTTTAAGAACTTAATTAATATTATAATTATTACTTAATTTAGTTATATGTTAAGTGAGAATGCATTTCTTAGTTTTTTTTAAATATCAATTAATATTTAATAGGTAAAAAATGATTGACCGTTTTTTAATTTAACTGCCGTATAAAACCGTTAAAACCGTTAACCGTTAAATGATCACCTCACCGTTAAGAGCCGTTAAACGTTTTTTAAAAGCTTGATATATATATATATATATATATATATATATTGCAGGGGCAGGTTCAAGTGGAGACAAGCACAAGCTAGTGTCTGGGATGAATGTTTTTCAACAACTTTGATAGTAATAATTTTATTTTTTGGACTTATAAAAATACAACTCAAATTCTTTTTGTGTCTAGACTTAATTAAGAAATAATTAAGAAATTGAGTTGGAATATATCAAAATTGTAAATTGTGCTCAGACTTATTAAAGAAACTGGCTCCGCGCGTGATATATTGTATATTCATTCAATATTGAGACTATGTTTATAAAACACAATAAATAATATCGAATGGCGTGATTAATTTAAACTGAATTTCCTCTCTATCTTTCTGAGATTTTAATAAAAAAATAGATTTTTTTTTTTCAAAACAAATATGTTTTTACTAAAAAATTGTACATATTTCGATATCTTACAATTAATGTTAAATTTTGTATAAAAAAATAGCTGTGCGGATTACCATGATAGAGGAAAAAAGTGGCAAAAAACAGACAACGTGTTGTTAATCTAATTTATCAACTCAAAAATAGTTTAGAGAGAAAAAAATCCTGCAAATATATGCGAAATATTTTTCAGAAGGTTGTATGCTGGTAACAAGGGACAATGGTGTATTTATTTAATATATTCTACACCCGCAAAAGCTTTTAAAAGGGATTTAATAGAATCTGTTTTGGGTAAGGCGTATTTACAGAGCAAAGGTAAGATTTTATGTAGTTTGGAAAATGAACTACTCTTTGGTTTTACTAATCTAACAAGTAAAAGTGGATTCTTGGATTATTATTTTATCCTGATTTCCTGTGGAAGTTACTATGTGGTAAGTACTGTCCAGAGCATGACAGTCATGCAGTTTACCGTCAACCAGTGCAGCTTTGACGTCTTGTATATTGAATTTAAATATCCATTGTGTGTCACATCACTGCTACTGCCATAATTTATAGTATGGTTGGATGTTGGGTTATATATATATATATGTATATATTATACAATTGATAGTTAACTACTACTGGGATTGCTACATTGAGAGGGTTACTCTAGATCTGGATTAGTTATTGAGGTCTAGATTTGTGCTGCAGTTCTCCAAGGGCAAATTCCAGTTATATGAGTTAATTGCTTCATACTTTCGGTTGAAGGTCTCATGACTGAACAAGGATCACTTTACCCCTCTTCAAAATGAAAATGTTCAATAATTTTGAAATGTCCGATATCTAATATCAAAATGAAATTTAGAATATCTTTAGCCCCTCCTGTAGAGTAATAAAAGATGTTGAGAAAGATGAAATGAGGAATTACTTGACGTGTTTCCACGAGTGTTAATAAATATCCTAAAAACAATGCTAAAAGACTGGTTGCAAGCGCACAACCTATCGTTAAGTATATTATCGGGTGTCGAATCCATAAGGAACGAGATTTAAATACCAAATTTATTTCTTTTAACTAGCTAAGCGACCAATTTCAGATTTTCAGAAAATAAAAGACTAAATTCCAAGATTAACTTAATTGAAAGGATAAAATACGAGAAATTGAATATTTTTGGTATTCCTAGGATTTCGGCATATAAATTACTAGAGGTTGTTGGTATTCATTTAATTGATATTATACTTTTATATTTTCTTTGTGAGTTTCTAATCCAATGGTAGTATTTATCCACTTTCGTGGCTTCGTACCATACTCAATTTACTTAAACACCCGTTTTCACGGCGCATTCTCCTAAACTAAGTCCATTAAGTTTCGTGATTAGCCTAAACATATTTTAGTAATTTACTTTCTCCATTCGGTACTTCAATAAATCATTCAAACAAATTTAGGTGTCCCCATTAGGAACGGGTTTCTCCTTTCGGTCCTTCGCCTATTCCTACGTTATCTTATGTTATCGGGTCTCAAATTATTATCTTTCGATCTAACAATTCAAGTCCTAAGTTTAAACCATTTGTGTGACTAAGCTATACCATTTTTCTTATTACCGATCTAACGTGGCCATTCGTTGACCGATATTTGCAATTAAATCAACTCATATCATACAAGTAGTTTAGCAATTCAAATCACAAGACAAACAAAGATCAAATAAAAGTAATAATGCCAATTAAATTAAACCAACAACATAGTAATTTGTTACATGCCTAATCCTAAGAAATTTTGTTTAGCCGAGCATGGCTTTAAGAACACAAGAATTCAGTTTTTGATCCATCACAATGGATAAAAGAGAGTTAAAGAGAGAAGAATAATAAAACCCAGTTGAAGCCCAAGTTCTCCAATGACTCTATTTCTCCTGGTGAAAAATCTCCTGGTTCCGTAAGATTTTTTTTCTTAAATCCGCCAACCTTGTGAGAACTCCCCGGAACCGAAAACTCGGAGAGAGAGAGAAAAAATTCTCGAATAATTCTCCCTTTTCCTCTTTTGTTGTCCCTGTATTTTCCTTATTTGGTTTGCCTCCTATGGAATCCCCTAGATTTTCTCCCTAAATTTCAGCAATTAATTCTCTCTCTCACCTCCTCTTTCCAACCAAGAGGTAAATCTCTTTCCTTTTCTCTCTTAAATCTCCTTTAATTATTGCATTTAATCTCTGCTAAATCATAGATGAGATTTCTAGATTTTCCTTCATGTGTACAACTGTTTCCTTGCTCAATTCGCATCTGATAGCTGCTCTCTGCCAAGAGTCTCACTAAGAGTCTTGGCAGAGCCAAATTCTGCTCTGATTTCTCCAGGAATTTCTGAAAATTAACAAAACTAAAAATATGGCAATAACAAGTTCTAGAGATAAAACACGGGCTAAAATAAGCATGATTCAGATAAATTGAGTGAATTATTGTGTTAAACCTTGTGCAAATATTATATAAAATGGGCACCTATCAAATCCCCCAAGCTTAAACTTTGCTTGTCCCTAAGAAAATTAAACTCGGAATGGTCAAGTGGATGGATTTTAATTCAACTCAACTTGTTTGAAACCATACCTAGAAGGAAAAACTTGTGAACTTGCCAAATCAAAAGGATCAAGGTTCAATTTGGGATTATTTTCAAGAATGTTTTTGGGCAATCTTCTTTACCTCACAGGGCATAGGTCGAAATGCAGCTAAGTTAAACAAGCGACTCTTGAGCCAGAAATAAGTGAACCTTGAAACCTTAAACCCTATATTCTCTAATTGTCGCATATTTGAATGCCTTACCTGAATTGTCTCATGACTACTCAAACAGATACCACGACTTAGATATTAGATGCCTTGTATGCCTCAATTTTATTTTTTATTTTTATATATAGCTGAGCGAGCATCCTTGCTTTATCGTGGGTCAAAAGCCTATCACTCAGCAATGTTTAGGAGCCAGGACCCATTCTTTCTCAGATATTACAAGGTGTGTTTTCACACCCTACTCATAGCCCTCAAAATAATAATATACATGCGGGCTAGCGGAGTACCGATCAAACTCAGACTATTTTTATTATATTTTTCAGATATAACTCAAAACATACAAGGCAAGTTAGACATGTGGGTATCCAATTCAATTATTCATGATACAATTCAGGTAAAGAGGCTAAATATGCAACAATAATATTAAGCAACCGGTTCAGATTGTAATTTCCAAGAGTTCAAATCATTTAAGGGACTAGACGCTACAGAATTAACCTCGATTTCAACACACTAGTCCATGAGGTTATATTGCCCAAATTTTCAAAATAAATAAAATCCCATAAATTCCCTTAATTCTTTTGCTTCAATCAATTCATAAAATTTTTCTTCTCAAAAATCCCTAACTTGTGACGCTACATGAATTAACGTGCAAGTTACATGCAATTATACTACATTACAATGCAAACTACATGCTATGAATGCAGATACAATTCTCTTTTCACACCCCCCCAAGCTTAAAACGTTGCTTGTCCCCAAGCAAGAAAAGAAATATGAGAAGGTGGGAAAGAGAATGAGAGAGCTCACATAGTCAATTGTGTGGAGGCGGTAGGTTGAAGTGGCCACATAGCCTGCCCATGAGGTTTTTGATGGATTGCATGTCTGAGCGCATCTCGTTGTTGTTCGCCTCAAGCCGTTCAAGGCCACTTTGCATTCCTTGGAAGTCTTGGCGGATTTCGTGCACTTGCTCCCTTATTTGTTCTTGGTCCTCATGCATCACCCACATATCACCTCAAATTTCATGTACAGTGGAGTACATGTCGTTGAGGTTAAAATTTTGAAACCGAGAGGACTGACCTTCATCGTGAGTTGTTGTTGTGCGAGGCATCCAGGTTGTGGGGTCGGCTGGGTCAATTCTTGGGATCCTGAGTGGCATGAGTGTACGGACCCCGTCGTGGCCTATGTGATAGATCCTCTCTATGTCATTTGGAGTTTGGGGCTCCTTGACCTGTATAAGCGAAAGTAGTGCAAGGTTTTGATGTTCAGAAATGGTTGGTCGTCGAGGGCGTTGAGGTATTCGAATGATAGGCCGTGACCTTTTGCAATTATGGTCACTAGACCGCCGATTGAAATAATGCCCCGGTGTGTGCATTGCTGGCCACTTGCTGCAGGTTTTTCATCATGAACCAGCCAAGGTTGGGTTGGCGCGGTTCGGAATGGATCAACATGCACTTGAGGAAGAAAAATTCGGCATCGGCAACCGTTGATGCGGTTCCCCCACGGCCCAAGATGGACCCGGCCAGAAAGCGCTGTATGTAGCGGATTGCCGGATGTTGGAGCTTTGTTGTTGAGGTTGCGTCTTTCTCGTCAGTGAGGAGCATTCTGAAATTTTCGTCGTGAGGTGCCTTTTCTTCGCCTTCTGTGGGAAATTATAGAAACATGTTGAGTTCTGTGTCGCTTAACTGGAATTCCTCACCGCACAATCTGTACGTCATCTTCCTTGCATTTCTGTCTACTTTTAAGGAGCTCAAAAACTCTAGTGTTGGTTGCTTGTATATTTTTTCGGTTCTGATTGCGAAGTGCCAAATGTCAATTTTTTGCAACAGTTCATACACATCATCAATGAGGCCAAGGGTTCTGAGTGTTTGTTCGCAGACGAAGCGGGTTGTGATCAGTTTTCGCTTGAGGAGGGAATTGTAATTAGCCTCTTGTTCGCTATCCCGCATAACGACCGGGTCAAGGAAGGTTACTGTGGTTTCGGCTTGCTTTAGTGTTCTTCTTTTGGAGGCTAGGACTTTTTGTTTCTTTGGAGGCATCGCTATTTTGGGATTGAGGAATTTGAGGTTAAGTTTGGTTGGGTCAGAAGGGATTTGCAACCAACATTAGTGTTTTGTTCCAATTTCACGATTTATGTTCCTGCCACACTACCCAAACTGGAATTAGTAACACAAGATAAATCAGAAATGTTACTTTTAGTGTACCTTCCTATGTCGAACCAGGGGATCAGAAAGGACAAGTCTTCTTTGTTGATTTGGTTGAGTAGTGCAAAGGTGTTATTGGCGGCGGTAGAGTTGGGTAGGTGAAGGCGAGGCGGTAGTCGGTTTAGGGCGGTGACGATCGGTGAAGAGGAGAGGTGTGTCGGCGATCTCGGCGGTTGGTTGAGAGGGGTTTCGGCGGGTGTGAAGGTTAGTGTCGGCGAAGAGGGGTGAGAGCAGGGGTTTCGGCTGGGGTGTGAAAGGGTACGGGTGTGAAAGGATTTGAAAGGGTTTGAGAGGGTGTAAGGAGTTGAGACAAAAGTTCTGAGTATTCCAGTTTTTTTTAGCTTATGCCAAGGGACTCACTGAGGGTCTTGGCAGAACGTGTTTTCCTTTCAATCTCCTGTACTTAGCCGAATTTTCGTGTCATCTCCGCCCATCTGCTCAAAATTTCAAGATCCTCTTAATTCCTCCGTTATTTTCAACCAATTTCCTACACCAATGAACAATGTGAGCAATAATTATTCAAAATTCTAAATTAAAATGCATAAAAGAAAATTATAAAAACTAAATTAAGAATGCAAAATTTTAACAAAAACTTGAGTTGCCTCCCAAGAAGCGCTTGTTTAAGGTCTCGAGCTTGACCCCTTATTTCACGTCTCTCCTATTGGGTCGGTGAGAGAGTACACTTGCTTATCTCCAATTGGTTCTCCATGGAAATAGTGTTTGAGCCTTTGCCCGTTCACCTTAAATATTCCCGTCTTTTCGCTCCAAATCTCCACTGCACCAAATGGAAACACCTTTTTCACTTGAAATGGGCCGGACCACCTAGAACGCAATTTGCCCGGAAATAGTTTGAGGCAGGAGTTAAACAAAAGTACACAATCTCCTTCCTTGAGATTTTTCCGAACAATATGCTTGTCATGCCACCTTTTCGTTTTCTCTTTGTAAATGCGTGCATTTTCATACGCATCAAGTCGGATTTCTTCCAGCTCAAGGAGGTCTAGAATCCGGTTTTCTCCTGCCGCTTGCATGTCAAAATCAATGGCCTTGATTGCCCAATATGCTTTATGCTCAATTTCAACCGGGAGGTAATATGATTTTTCATAAATCATCTTGTACGGGGTCATTCCAATTGGAGTTTTGTAAGCCGTCCGATACGTCCAAAGTGCATCATCCAACTTGAGAGACCAATCTTTTCTCAACCTTGATACCGTCTTTTGGAGAATATTCTTTATCCCTCGGTTTGAGACCTCAACTTGCCCGCTTGTTTGAGGGTGATACGTGGTTGCCACTTTATGAGTCACCCCATATTTCTTCAAGAGATTGTTGAGTTGACGGTTTACGAAGTGAGAGCCTCCATCACTTATAACGGCTTTTGGCACACCAAAACGGGGAAAAATTACCTTCTTGAACAACCGTTGAACCACTTTTGAATCGGCGGTTGGGCTTGGGATGGCCTCCACCCATTTGGACACATAATCCACCGCAACAAGAATGAACTTGTTATTGTAAGAACTCGGGAAAGGGCCCATGTAATCAATCCCCATACATCAAATACTTCTACCTCAAGGATGTTGTTGAGAGGCATTTCTTGTCGCTTCGAGATGTTGCCTACCCTTTGGCAATTGTCACAAGAGAGAACAAATTGGTGTGCATCCTTGAAGAGGTTGGGCCAATAAAATCCGGCTTGGAGAACTTTTGCCGCTGTTTTTCGAGTTGAGGCATGTCCACCGTAAGGTGAAGAGTGGCAATGTTGAAGAATAGACCAAACCTCTTGATCCGGTATGCACCGTCGGTAAATGCCATCTACACCAAGGCGGAAAAGAAGTGGCTCATCCCAATAATAGTGTTTGATATCGGCTAGAAACTTCTTCTTTTGTTGATATGTGAGCTCGGGTGGGAGGATCCCGCATGCAAGGTAGTTGACAAAATCGGCATACCATGGGATCTCTTTTTCTTCCACTTGACAAAGTTGTTCATCACGAAAAAAGTCATCAATGGGGGTCTCATCCTCCTCTTTTGATTCTTTGCCGAGTCGCGACAAGTGATCGGCTACCGAATTCTCCGTGCCCTTTTTGTCCCTTATGTCAAGATCAAACTCTTGGAGCAAAAGTATCCACCGGATAAGGCGTGGCTTGGCATCTTTCTTGCTCAAGAGGAATTTAATGGCAGCATGGTCGGTGTAGACCGTGACCTTAGATCCGATCAAGTATGACCGAAACTTGTTGATTGCAAAGACAATGGCTAAGAGTTCCTTTTCAGTTGTTGTGTAATTCGCTTGTGCCTCATCTAGGACTTTGCTCGCATAGTATATGGCATACGGTTTCTTATCATTCCTTTGTCCAAGAACGGCTCCCACGACATAGTCACTAGCATCGCACATGATCTCAAACGGAAGATTCCAATCCGGTGGTTGTAGGATCGGTGCGGAGATGAGTGCGTCTCTCAACCTACAAAAGGCATCAACACAATCTTGGTTAAAATCAAAAATTGCAACTTTCATTGCCAAATCAGTTAAAAGTTTAGCAATTCCCGAACAATCCTTGATGAACCGTCTATAGAACCCAACATGACCAAGGAAACTCCGCACTTCTTTGACATTGGTCGGCTTTGGCAGTTTTTCAATCACTTCCACATTTGCTTTGTCAACTTCCAACCCTTTGGATGAGACCAAATGACCCAACACCACACCTTCTCGCACCATAAAGTGGCACTTTTCCCAATTTAGAACAAGATTGACTTCTTCACATCGCTTCAAAACCTTAGAAAGATTAGTCAAACAATCATCAAAAGAGATACCATAAACTGAAAAATCATCCATAAATACCTCAATGATATTTTCAATGAAATCAGAAAAAATAGCCATCATAGCTCTTTGAAAGGTACCGGGTGCATTACAAAGAACAAAGGGCATCCTACGGTATGCAAATGTACCATATGGACAAGTAAAGGTTATTTTTTCTTGGTCTTGTGGGTGTATTGGTATTTGGAAGAAACCAGAATAACCATCTAAATAGCAAAAGTAAGAGTGCTTAGCGAGTCTTTCAAGAAGTTGATCGATGAACGAAAGTGGAAAGTGATCCTTTCGGGTCGCTTTGTTGAGCCTCCGATAATCTATACACATGCGCCATCCCGTGACCAATCTTGTTGGCAAAAGCTCATTATTTTCATTCTTCACCACTGTCATGCCTCTTT
Source organism: Schoenoplectus tabernaemontani (assembly GCA_037127355.1). Taxonomy (NCBI): domain Eukaryota; kingdom Viridiplantae; phylum Streptophyta; class Magnoliopsida; order Poales; family Cyperaceae; genus Schoenoplectus; species Schoenoplectus tabernaemontani. Next base: position 21,816,863 of record CM073739.1, read on the forward strand.
CTTTGGAACAACTTGTACCGAGCTCACCCATTTACTATCCGAGATTGGATATATAATGCCGGCATCTAGTAACTTGATCACCTCTTTCTTCACCACCTCCCTAAGATTGGGATTCAACCTCCTTTGCGGCTCTCGTGAGGGTTTGTGGTCTTCCTCAAGCAAAATATGATGCATGCAAAGAGAGGGGTTCAGTCCTTTAAGATCTTCTATTGAGTACCCGATTGCTTTCTTGTGTAACCTTAATTCATGCAAGAGTTTCGCGGTTTGTATTGCATCTAGGTGTGAACCGATAATCACTGGGTATGCTTTGTTGAGGTCCAAGAACTCATAGCGAAGGTTGGGAGGTAGAGACTTTAATTCCAGTTGAGGTGTCTTGCCTTCAGCTTTTTCTTCACCATCTCCAGCACTGTCGAGACTCTCGGTGAGACTCTTGGCAGTGAGTTCGTTTTCTTTCTCCAGCAATTTTGTTGCTTCACCAAGAACTTTTTCTTCTTCCATGTTGTTTTGCATGTTGAAAATCTCTGCTGCCAGCGTGTCCATGGCTTCAACCCTACAACAAACATCATCATTAGAGGGGTATTTCATGGATTTTGTAACGTTAAACTCAATCTTTTCATCCCCTATTGCCAATGAAAGTATGTCATTTTTCATGTCAAGATTTGCCCCAGCGGTGGCAATAAATGGTCTCCCTAAAATGATAGGAACTTGGTTATCTTCTTCCATTTCCATTACAACAAAATCACCGGGTACAAAAAATTTACCAACTTGGACCGGTATGTCTTCAATTATACCCAATGGAAATCTAACGGACCTATCGGCTAATTGTTGGCTTAAGGTCCCCAATTCCTAACTTGTCAAAGATTGATTTAGGCATGAGACTCACACTAGCACCGGGATCACACAAAGCCTTTTTGAGTTTAACATTACCAATGGAGCATGGCAAGATAAAACTATCGGGATCTTTCATTTTTGGTGGTAGTTCGTTTAGAAGTAGTGCACTACAATCCACTGTTAGAGCTACGGTTTCACACTCCTTAAGTTTCTTTTTGTTGGACAACATTTCTTTCAAAAATTTAGCATATGAAGACATTTGAGTGAGTGCCTCAATAAATGGAATGTTGATGTGCAACTTACTTAAAAGTTCAACAAACTTACCAAATTGCTTGTCCTTTTTGACCTTGGCTAACCTTTGCGGGAAGGGAATTTGAGGTTTGTAAGGTGGAGGATCATACCTTGGTTCTTCTTCTTGTTGACTTACCTCTTCACTTATCTTTGAAGCCTCCTTCTCTGTCAAGACTTCCGCTGAGACTCTTGGCAGAATGTTCTGAGGTGGAATTGAGTCTCCATCTCGCGTGACGGTTGGATTTTCATATTCAAAACCGCTTCGCAAGATAACAGCTTTACAGTGTTCCCTCGGATTGAGTTCGAGATTGCCCGGAAGAGTGCTGGGTTGTCTTAAAGAGGATGATGCTTGTTGTGCTACTTGATTTTCCAACATTTTTATTTGTGTGGATTGTTGTTTTATTGTTTCTTTCATTTCATCCATTGCTTGTTTTTGTTGATTCATGAATTGCTCCATCATCAATTCCAAATTGGATTTCTATGGGATTTGAGGTTCAAATTGCCTTGGAGCAAAACTTTGTTATTGTGGCACATTTTGAGTTGGTGCAAAACCTTGTTGAGGCCGGTTTTGAGTTTGGGACACCGTACCTTGGTTGTTTTTGTACGAAAAATTTGGGTGATTCCTCCAACCCGGATTGTAAGATTGTGAGTATGGGTTGTTTTGAGGCCTATTGAAATTGTTCAACATATTCACGTTTTCTAGGTTCTCTTGAGGAATACTCAATGGACATTCAAGTGCGGTATGTTCCATAGCACCACAAATTTCACAAGAAAGAGGATGAGTCACTTGATTTACCTTGGAGACACTCAATTGAGTGATTTGATTTTGAATTGCTTCGAGTTTCGCTTTCATGAAAGTCAAAGAATCTAACTCAAGCACACCCGGAGTGCTCCTTGTTGCATGGCGGTCGGAAGGAGACCAATGATGTTGGTTCACCGCCATTGTCTCAATCAAATTGTATGCCTCATTCGCATTCTTGCTTGTCAATGCACCACCTGCTGCGGCATCAAGAAATTTTTTGTCATTGCTTATTAGTCCATCATAAAAAATTTGCACAATATATTATTTAGCAAGACCATGATGTGGACACAACCTAAGCAAGCCCTTGAACCTTTCCCAAGCATCATATAAACTTTCATTTCCTTTTTGCCCAAAATTCACAATTTGACCTCTCAATTGAGCAGTTTTACTTGGTGGAAAATACTTGGTCAAAAATGCTTCGGTCAATTGGTCCCAAGTGGTTATAGAACCAGCAGGTAAAGAATGCATCCAAGCTCTAGCCCTATCCCTAAGAGAAAATGGAAACAATCTAAGCCTAAGAGCATCATCACTAACACCATTACTCTTATATGTATCACAAATTTCAAGAAAAACCGCAAGATGCAAGTGAGGGTCATCGCTAGGTAGTCTAGAAAATTAATTTTGTTGCGCTATGGTGATGAGATTGGCTTTAAGCTCAAAATTATTCGTTGCAATGGCGGGTGCAATGACACTTGGTCGCATGTTGGTCGCCTTTGGGATGATGAAATCCCTCAAAGGTCGATTCAGATCGTCTTCTCCGTTAAGAGCCATCTCGGTAGCAAGATTTCTGTCAAGAATAGGCTGAGGATTGGCTGAAAATTCTTCTGCTGTGAATCTGCCAAGACTTTCACTGAGGCTCCTGGCAGGGGATTGAGATTTTGAATTACTGATTCTTTTTTCGTAGCACCTTGTCTCCGGCCGACTTGATCTTTCAGCCAGTTCTCAAGATCCTACAATGAAACAAAATAAAGGGTGAGAACTGAAAATAAAAATAAAAATAAAAATGCTTAGTCTAATTGACTTAAAATAAATTTTAATATTAAATACACCATTCCCCGGCAACGGCGTCAAAAAGCTTGACGTGTTTCCACGAGTGCTAATAAATACCCTAAAAACAACGCTAAAAGACCGGTTGCAAGCGCACAACCTATCGTTAAGTATATTATCGGGTGTCGAATCCACAAAGAACGGGATTTAAATACCAAATTTATTTCTTTTAACTAGCTAAGCGACCAATTTCAGATTTTCAGAAAATAAAAGACTAAATTCTAAGATTAACTTAATTGAAAATATAAAATACGAGAAATTAAATATTTTTGGTATTCCTAGGATTTCGGCATACAAATTACTAGAGGTTGTTGGTATTCATTTAATTGATATTACACTTTTATATTTTCTTTGTGGGTTTCTAATCCAATGGTAGTATTTATCCACTTTCGTGGCTTCATACCGTACTCAATTTACTTAAACACCCGCTTTCGCGGCGCATTCTCCTAAACTAAGTCCATTAAGTTTCGTGATTAGCCTAAACATATTTTAGTAATTTACTTTCTCCTTTCGGTACTTCAATAAATCATTCAAATAAATTTAGGTGTCCCCATTAGGAACATATAGTATAAATTAAATAAGATAAGTAATTCCAACTCTCATCTCATTCTCAAAACTCAAAAGAGAGGCATGAAGTAATGATAGGTGTCCATTTTATATAATATTTACACAAGGTTTAACACAATAATTCACTCAATTTATCTGAATTATGCTTATTTTAGTCTGTGTTTTATCTCTAGAATTTTTTACTGCCGTATTTTTGGTTTTGGTAATTTTCAGAAATTCCTGGAGAAATCAGAACAGAATTTGGCTATGCCAAGACTCTCAGCGACACTCTTAGCAGAGAGCAGCTACCAGATGCGAATTGAGCAAGGAAACAGCTGTACACGTGAAGGAAAATCTAGCAATCTCATCTATGATTTAGCAAAGATTAAATACAATAATTAAAGGAGATTTAAGAGAGAAAAGGAAAGAGATTTATCTCTTGGTTGGAAAGAGGAGGTGAGAGAGAATTAATTGCTGAAATTTAGGGAGAAAATCTAGGGGATTCCATAGGAGGCAAACGAAATAAGGAAAATACAGGGACAACAAAAGAGGAAAAAGGGGAATTATTCGGGAATTTTTTCTCTCTCTCTCCAGTTTAGGTTCTGAGGGAGTTCGGACGGAAGGGGGGCGGACAGAAGAAAAAATCTTACGGACAGAGGAGATTTTTCACCAGGGAGAAATAGAGTCATTGGAGAACTTGGGCTTCAACTGGGTTTTATTATTCTTCTCTCTTTAACTCTCATTTATCCACTGTGATGGATCAAAAACTGAATTCTTGTGTCCTTAAAGCCATGCTCGGCTAAACAAAACTTTTTAGGATTAGGCATGTAACAAATTATTATGTTGTTGATTTAATTTAATTGGCATTATTACTTTTATTTGATCTTTATTTGTCTTGTGATTTGAATTGCTAAACTACTTGTATGATATGAGTTGATTTAATTGCAAATACCGGTCAACGAATGGCCACGTTAGATCGGTAACAAGAAAAATGGTATTGAAACTATAATATATTTTGTCAAGATTTTACTATACGAGTTTTTTTTTCCCTCAACGTTAATATTGGTGAGCTGCTCAATTTTTATTATTATTTAAAATTTTACAAGCATACATCTATCATAAAAATAAGATCAATAATTTAGATTTAAATAATAAGTTGATAACATCAGATGCCATTAAAATTAGTGACACTGAATCATTTCTCTTTAATATTATATCTTCTATAAATCGGAAATTAAATCAAGCTCTAGTTGAAAATCAATTGAACTATCGAGATCCAAATTAAATTCGAACAAAAATTCAGCTATAAACTTCGCATGATCTGAATCATTTGGCTTTATAACATTCATTGTTCTATTATTTTATAAAATTTTACAAAAACAAAGTGTAAAATCGTCGCAAAATTTGTTATCATGAGACTGTCCCAAACCATCAAAGTGTTATAAATTTCTTTTCTTTTTAAAGACGGGATCCAACCAGAGTTAGATGATATGCCCACGAAGCTTGTTTGTAATCTTTGGTCATTCTTAGGATGCCAATGGATCGGATACAAATCAATAATCAACATGATTCACATGTGAATCCAAAAAAAAAATTAGATTTATATGTGAATTTATATTCAATTAAAATTTGTGATTCAAATGCATATTCATATTCATTTGCATAGTGGATATCGGATTGGATTCAAATCATATTTTGTATTTTGCTTTCAAATATTTAGATTCTAAAATACAAGTTCAGTATGAATAAATGTGTACAATTTGTATTACAAAGTATAACTTAATATCAAAAAACTAATTTAACTAACTTGTATGATTTTTTTAAATCAATGTGATCATATTATTAAAAGACAAATCTATTATTATAATTATGATTATAAAGTTTGTTATAAAAAATTATTATCCTATATATCTTGCTAATAAAAATTATAAAAGTAAATTTTTAATGAATTTATAATGGATTAAAAATTCAGATCATGCAAGATCCGAATACAAACCCAAAAAGTAAAGTGGATCATTTTTAAGATCATTATACAAATCCAATAAGTTATCTATTTTTTTTAATCTATAAGAAAATCTATTTATACAGATTTAGATCGGATTTGGGATATTCTTCGACACCGCTAATGAAAAGTCTGACTAAATTAACTTAAAATATTTCAAAAAATTTATATCAAAAATTTCTCTATAATAAGGTTGTAATTCAGATTTCACCCAAACAATATAATCCTAAAATAAATAATTAGTAATTAAAATTTTAAATATATTAAATAAAATTTCACATTAATAAAAATTCAAATACAATTTTAAAATATAAATATGTATATAATAATAATTATTATTATTATAAATAATATAATTAAACACATGATAGTATATAAATGATCATAAAAATATTAGATCATTTTAAGTGTTATATTTCACTTTAAGTATATCACATACATTACTTTAAATGAGGAGATAGAAAAACTATATACAAACTATTATATTAAGTAGATGAAAAGATTTTAACAAGATTAATGATAAAAATATTTTGATGATGTGCATATGTGAGAGGCTATAAGACTTAACTATTTTTTATGAAATATAATTATTGAAAGTTAAAATATATTATATCTTTCTATTTGTATTTTTTATGATTAAGTCTATCAAATTCGTAAAATTTTGTCCATGAGTTTTGTATTAGGTAGTTTTTACACGTGATTAATATCCCGTGATTAAACAAGTATTATAGTATTATTACGGTAAATTGAATCGACCAATTGAATAAAATTCATCCAATAAGATTTGTTCTACATCTTTAGGCCATTTCTGGGAGAGATAGTCCATATTTCAGTATAACTAGAAGATCCACGTGAGAGAGAAGAAAAATTATGTGATGTCTAATTTTTAATAATCAGATATGACATCGTGAATAATCAGAACTATATGACATCGTGAATGGAGAAGAACAAAGTCATGTTCTTCACCCGAAGTGCAACAAATTTTCACCCAAATAAATAACCCTAATGTTCTCAGTTAAAAAAAGAGCAGCGGAATCTTTATTTTTCTCGCAGTTAAAAGAAGTGAATATTCTATGCAGCACATCGCCTATACTTATTTCATTTCATAGACTTTAAATCTAATTCAACATAACCAAGGACAAAACATGGACTTTGAAATTAATATTTTTCCAATCAATGACAGCTTTGCCATTAATCAAGGTATCCATTTATATTTTAGGCAAAATCTATTTTAGTGTTTCAGAAGCTCACACATACAGAAATTTCTCACCCTGCACTTTGCATGCATGAGTCTGCAAGTACACTAGTTTTACTTGAGTCTGCAAGTACACTAGTTTTACTTTGCACAGCGTAAAAAAAAAAGAAAAAAAGAAGAGAAATAACTATCCTGAGGGCAAAAATGGGCATTTATTGTAACCTGAAGATAATTGGCCAAGTCACTAACAAGAATTGAATATTGTTGCATCTCACTTCAGCTGCACAAACCAAGACTTTTTGTAAGCCTTTATGATATTTATATTATCTTATGCTCAAATTTACTACTTGCATACTGTTAGAGTTCATTTTAATGACATTAGAGTTTGTTGTTTAACTCTCTCATTGCAGACATGTTTATACGCCCAATTGAGACTTTATAATCTGCTTTTTTTTTATTCTACCATAATTCTGTTTCTTTTGCTTACTATTTGTTGTTCACTTGAAATAGAAGAGAGCCCTTTACTCGATTATGAAAATAATGTACATGAAGTTCAGAACACACCCAAGAGAACTGCAGTAACCAGCTGGTGTGCTCCTGATTCAAAACACCTAAAACAGCACAGAAGGGATTTTGCTCACCGTTTCAAGAATGCCAAGTTTCAACGTAAGCCTCCCTTCAACCCTGATCTTCTTCTCATATTTGCATATGTGTGTGCACAGACAAAAAAATGATTGGAGGGCACATTTTAAGTGAAGCAAGAAATACATTAGACAGTGGAGACGAATGAAATCAATGTATTACCCAATGTGACTATCAATAAAAGTTTTCATGGTTTTTTCCTTGATTTTTTTAAGACTGTTCTTATTTTGGTTGAGTTAGTATGATCTTACATTCTACAGCATCCTTTATTTGGTGTACTGAAAAAAAATGTTACATGGATATCAGCAGATGACCCAATGTAGGATGACATAAAGACATGAGATTTTCTTTTTTCTTTTTTGAAAGCTAGAGATATGAAAGTTAGAATTTTTTTTTATGCTTTTAGACTGTCAAATAGATGAGGAATAATGATAGTAGCCCAAGAATTCATTGTTATATGATCATGTTCATGTCGTAAGTCATGGTTGGGTATCTGCAGATACCTCTTACAGTACAATGAGACAGAGATGTGAAAGTAAGAAATACTTGTATGCTTTTTGAAAAAAAAAGCCAAATAATTGAGAAAGAAGGATAGTAGCTCAAGAGTTTATTATATATAATGCCCCTCTTGGTTCAAAAACATTTATCCATTGTTCAAATTAGTGCCTTCATTTATGTTTACTTTTAAATTGGTCAGGAAGCTTCTTGCCTGAGTTCTGTCAGGTCCTTTGTAGTCATTTAAACCTTTTCCCCTGTGCAGTCATTTTGCATGTAGACAAAAAGCAGGACCTGACCTATTACATAAGTTTGTTACGAATATCCTCTGTGAACTATTCCCTTCCTCGTTTTTAACCCACATATGAGTCCATTTTGTGTCTCTTATTCAGTTTAAGGGACATAGCCTTAATTCATTGTTTTTCCTATATTCAAGAATCAAGAAAAAAAAAACTCTGTTGGGAGATATTTTAATACCACCCATCTATCCATCCATTATTCCTCCATCTTTTTGAAACTAAATATATAACCCTTTTCCACCTCTTATTTAGTTCTATAGACATAGGCCCCCTGAGTTCCTCTCTTTCCTACTTTCAAGAATCAATACCTTATTACACTGTAGTGAGGGAAAAAAAGATATTTTAGTTCCGTAATAGAGAGGCAAGTGGAATGGCAACCGAGTTACTCAAGATAACAAAGAGATGAGTTCTTTTATCGCAAAGCCAGAGTGGAACCAAGGAGATGCTTAGCTGGCATGTACTTACAAGAAAGTCTTCAACGACATAAGAAGTGGGTGTCATTTGCTTGGGATACCACTGATCCACATTGGATTTACACATAAGCATTTGAATGACCAGATATCTTAGTGTATCCTTTTGAGAAAATAAACATTCAGGGATGATTGTTCAGTTTTCCTACAAGATTTTTTTGTTGCACTCACATTCTCTATCCCTGCCTATTAATTTACTTCCCATTTTATTCTTTCTAATTGTTCATTTGGCTATGCAGAGATTAGCACTTTGTCTTTGACGGTGACATCTGGTCCTTCGAGCGGGCTTCACATGTCTATCACATCTGATACCTCTCCGGAGGAACTCACCATCGGGAGGGTCCCACCAAGCAGCCTCATCTTGGATGATCCAGAGGTTTCTGGAAAACATGGATTTGTTAAGTTTAACGGTGAGGTAAGATCTGTGTTGTTCCTTTCGGTATGAGAAACAAGTTAAACAGATTGTATGGAAGGGAAACAAATAACTTCAACAAGCATAATGGCATTTTCTTTTCTCTTGACTAGTTGGAATCTGATCAGGTAGGATACCAGTACAGATTCTGTACTGACCCTAATTAAACAAAAAGCACCTTTCAGTCTGCTTTGTATATCTATACATTTTAGCTATTTCTGCTTAGTCAGTTCTTTTGACTTCTGTAACAAAATAGAAACTTTATACTAATCGTCAGTTTCTATGCTTAGTCTAACTAAAGATTGTTGTTCTTCATGCTGAAGGTGAACAAATTTTGGATCTAATGTTGCATGCTCTATGGTTGCTTTTTCAGACTCAAAAATGGGAAATTACTGACTTGGGCAGTCTTAATGGAACACATCTGAACTCCATAGCGATTCACCACCCAGATATAGGGTCGAGGAACTATGGCTCTGCAACTGCACTCCGTAGTGGAGATGTGATAACTTTTGGTACTTCCTCAAACTATTGGTAAGGGCTAGCTGATGCTTCTGTCTAGCTGTTATTTAAATTGATGAGTAATTTTAGAATCTTCATTTCTTTTTTGAAAGAAGTGTATTTTGAAAGAACCTTGGAATTGCACTCCTGATATATCTTAACTGATGCTCAGGATTAAGATGTTTTCAAATTAACATGATGTTGTCAAGATATGTTAAAGAATATACATTATGTAAATTTATGCTATTAATATCACAAATCTCTCCATCTGGTAAGTTTGAATATGCTGGATGGCTATTGCAGATTCTACTGGTTTTTAAAAAATATTATAATAATGTTTGAAGAAATGAATGAAAAATTAGGATACTAACTTCTCTTTCTTTTTCCTTTTGCTATCCGGTACAAATTACATATTATATATGATGTTTTCACATTTTCATCCCCTGCATTGGGTTTGGTGCTCTATGCCTTATTGCTTATGGTGTGCTATTATTAACTATATCCAGTGTAATGTATGTCAAGTTCCAATTCAATCTTAAATAGATTTCCAATTGTTTTTCATAGATATTCTCAGGGCCACCCTTTGTGTGTCATTGAGGTTTTTAATTATCTGACTTTCTGTTGAACTACCCAAGGGTATGGGCAAATTAGTGTCAGCTAACTAGTTTGCAATTTGACATTTATTCTAAATCTCACAACCCTTGAATGTTGTATTTTTCCAAGGTTGACATCACACAAATCAGCTTACCAAACTTGCCAAGTGGAGTTGGGGGTAAACCTCTGAATGAGATATTACCTAATCTTAATCTCCCTAGTCCTGCAATTGGAATGGCATCGGATCCAATGGCACGGCGCCGAGGTGGTAGGGCACTGGATATGGAGGATGTGGTTCTTTTGCACTACCCCCTTCTTGGTGTTGGAAAGGTCTTTCAATTGAATTAATAAACCTTTACCAATTTTGAAATAAAATCGTAATAGTTAATCAATGAGCACAGAGTAAAAAGAATTATTGCTTGCTCTTCTCTATCAACATAAGCTTGCCAGCAGGAAATCTGAGGCTCACATTTCTATTTCCTGGTTTATATTTATGTGCAGTTTGGACTTGTTGGAGTTTTTGATGGGCATGGAGGGAGGGGAGCTGCCGAGACTGCTTCAAAGTAAAATTTATTGAACTTGTTTTTTTCATTGTTGTAACTAATATTTCTTTTAAAGACAATTGCTACTGCCCAGCATTAGTACTTGCTTATCCATTTGTAGATGTGCCAGTGTTAAACTCCAATTTATTTGGTGAAGCTTAATGCAGCAAACAAAGAAGTATGCAACCGATAAGTAACTTTTAGCAAAGATCGTTCTTTTTGGATATGTTGTATTATACCTCCAAGCCGATTATCTATTCTCTTTCCTCCTTTTTTTTTAATTTAGGGTCTTCCTGAAAATGTTGTTAAAATCCTATCTCAATCTGGAGAGAAGGAAAAGGTTCTCTCAAGCTCCGATGCTTCTGGTATTCTTAGGCAAGCTTTTGCTTTGACAGAGGCTCAAATGAAACATCATGAGTATGAGGTTTTTGACTCATTACCTCTGCTTAGCCCATTTTATTTCTAAATTACATTGAAATTTGTCCCACTCAAGATGTCTGGTATGGTTTTGATTTAGTGGTTCTAGGCCTGAGTTCATTTTCCTATCAAATGGTTCTGAGTGCATGTTTATTCTCTCTTCTGGTCTTTTTAATTACTTTTATCTTTTTCGATGAGTGAAGCAAGTCCACCTAGTGGCTGATATTACAGTTTGTACCAAGTGGTGGATACCATCCTAGAACTACTCACAATAAAGTCCCCCCCCCCCCCCCCCCCAACACACACACACAAAAGATACAATCTGAAAACCAAACCACAAGCAACGAAGCAGACTGTCTGACCCTGCCAACAGAACTTATTACAGTTTTAATCGATCCAACAATTCACATACTTTTTCCCTATTCTTGTTTCCTCAACCATGGATGTCTGACAGGGACCTCTTCTTCCTCCTGAATTGAATATTGAATTTACCTGTAAAGGATCTCGCTCTTCTAGTCTGATCGATCTATTAAAAAATTAAAAATCCAGTGTCTTTTGGTACCACCCATAGAAGTTGAATCGCATTTTGTATCGTATCATATCGTTAAGATACGCTAAACTTGTCTTAAAATGAATCAATATTAACTAAATTTAATATGTAGTTAATTTTTTCACTTGAAAACATTATTATTTAGCGTTTTATCACATTTATATAGTATACTAGCATAATTTATACTATGGGAGCTATATATATGTACATATATATAAGCACAAAATTTTATTATAGCTCATGTGGTAATTTAATGATAATATTAATTAATATCTAAGGAGAATAGAATAAAATAAAATAATTTTATTTTAGCTAATAAAATCACTACAAAATAAATTACAATAAACATGTGTGGAAGAAGTATCTAAGGAGAATAAAATAAATAAAATCAATTAATATAATCTAGTGGCCCTGACTACATTATTTAAGTCTTCAAAAATTAATATAATTGTCTATAGTTTTGGATGCTTCATACAAACACTACTCGTGTTTGTGAGACAGAGACATGGGAGTAGGGATAGATGTAAGATTGGGAGTAGGGTTAGATGTAAGATTTTAGTTAAAGGGGGTCAATAGTCGGATTACAATAACTTATCGGGTCCAAACTCATTAACTAATTGAGTAATAACTTAATCGAAAACATTATTTTTTAAAATCTAAGAGGTCAACTAACCCCCTTGGGCCTTACTATATCTGTCATGCATGAGAGAATAAAATAAATGAAATAAATAAGAGTTACCCACTTGCACTGTCTCGTGCTTGGAGTTTTTGACTCTTCTCTCTCAATCGCTAGTATATTTTTCCTTTTCTTTGTCGTTTTTTTTATCTCTTTTTGCCTTTTTTTTCTCACACTAGGGTTTTCTGATCGCCTAATAGGATGCGTGAAGTCGAACAGAAAAGGTAAAGTTGAAAAAAATATACGTATCTTAAAATTATTGTATCGTTGGGATACGTATCGTATCGAGATACAAAAATACAAACACGATTCTTAAGATTCTTCTCTCTAAAGATACAAAGTATAGATTTGTGTCCTTATCCATTTGTATCGTATCGAATCGTAATATTCGTATCGTGAATCGTAAGATACTAACTTCTATGGTACCACCATTAAAGTTAAAGCACCAAATATCCTTAGTGTGTCTTGAGATTTACACTATTTTAGTTCTGTTAAATAACCCTTGCTTAGTATTGATAATTCTGTATTTTCCAACAGATTGTTGTTGTATAATATTTAATCATTCTTATTTTGTAATTTTATTTCTTTTCAGGGTTGTACTGCAACAACACTGTTAATTTGGTCAGGGCCAGATGGGGATCTCTTTGTCCAGTGTGCAAATGTTGGCGATTCAGAATGTGTTATTTAGTATGTTCCTGTATCTGTTTCCAATATCAGGAATTATTATTCTTTGCTTGTAACTGAGTTTTTACTCGCATATGTGATAATTGCAGCATCAATGGGATGCAAGAAGTCTTGACGGAGGACCATAAAGTGGGTAGTGCAGGAGAGAGGGGTCGCATAGCCCAAACAGGAAATCCTCTAAAAGATGGGCAAAAACGCATTGCTGGTATATTTCTGTTTAATAATCTAATGAAGGTACATTGTGATGCATCTTGATACCATAGACAGGCCGACCATATATTACCATTTTACATATATTATGCAATTTTTGAACATAACACCATCTACACCAACTTCACTTCGATATAGTAAGTTTGCAGCCTTCCTTCTTGTGCAAGTTATATGGCAATTCGGAAAATAAATATGTAGCAATCTATTGCAGTTTATTTTTTGTGATTCAACTTCAAATTGGAAGAGGATGTTCTACTAGCTGCGTTGGTGTTGAAGTTATGCATCTTATATTATTGGACAATGCTTGTCCCTGGAAAATCTCAAGCTATGTCTGATTTGATGATCATGGCACTGAACCCTCCCTCAATGTTTTGAGTAAAACCATGAGGCATGGGGATTGCATTGGAATATTATTGAGAAACTGTACTGTTATTTCACTACTCTTTTTTTTTTGTAGGGTTTATCTATTGCACTTTTTTTTTTTGTGGTGTATCAGTGTGTAGACAACATTTCTAGTTTGCATTTTTAGGGCCATATGTCATGTGTGGACTTCCGTTAGTCATTATCCAGTAACTCATCTTAAATTATTTTAGTTTTTGCTATTTTTATTTTATGCAGGGTTGAATTTGAGCAGGATGCTAGGAGATAGCTTTCTTAAAGCACAAGATTCACGTTTTATCTCAGAGCCATATGTGAGCAAAGCTCTTCATGTAACCAAAGACTCAACCTCAGCCTTTGCTTTAGTTGCTAGGTAATTATGAGAATTTTTAAATTAACATGTCTTTTAGCAACTCATGTTTGATCCTACAATTGAAACAAAACACAAAACCTGTCCTTGTGACTAAAAACCAAGTTTGTTTAGTAATAGTTGCGAATAACAACATTTTATTCTCCATGTTTGTGACTAAGACCAGCACTTATAATGTGCTTTTGTAAATGTGAATTATGTTAAGTTTTATTTAGGGAAGTGCTTCAATTGTCTGTATTTGTAAAAATGTAATGTTCGTTGGGGTTATGTTTGTTTGAAGAATAAATTGAGCCCCTCAAATAGCTTTGGTTAAACCTCAAAACAGTTAAAACCAAAATAAAGGATCAGCATTAAAATTTAATCCCATGCATATCAGTTCAGAAGAGAATGAGACAACATGTTAGTGTTTGTTTTGAGAAAGCACCTGGCCATTATTAAAGATATTGTACATCTCAAAGGCAATATAAATTGGCAGAATAATTTGTTGGTAGTAAATGCTGCAACTATTCACCCTGTGACTTGCTATTTTATTATGAAACATGCAGTGATGGTCTGTGGGATGTTCTCAGGTCAGATCAGGCAGTTGATTTTGTTCTCAAGGTATATAGTTATTTTTTTGTGAATTCCTAATTTTGCAAATTACATCAGAGAAATTAGTCAGAAATTTCTTCATGTATAATGTAAGGAAGAAACTTTTTGAGAATTGACATATTATTCTAATATGCCATACACATCTATCACACGGCTTGTAGACCATTTGGTAGCCATCATATTGCATTTTAGCACTTTTTGACAGTATACTTGTTGAGACCTTGTCTTTGCCTAACCTCAATTTCTTACAGATTAAAGAGAGGGTGGAAGGCCAGGAAAATTATGCTAAGCTAATTGCAGAGGGTTTAGTAAAGGAAGCTGCAGCAAGGTGCACTGCGGACAACACTACTGTAGTTTTCATAGATTTTAACAATCTGTGGACGCATTCTTCTAGCATCCATTAATTGATTTATTCCATTAATAGAGCTGCATTTTGTGAGCAAGGCTATAGTGCATATGTGATTTGTAGAGTTTCTCCGTTCTTTTGTCTTTTCTTAAATATATTTCTTTGTGAATTTTAAAGTTCGCTAGTGTTTGGTGTAAATTTTGATAGCGCACTTTTTTCATTGTCAACCTGACAGTTTGATGGTAATTCATGAGAAATAGCTTGAAGTTTGAGATTGTATTATTTTTCCTATTTATTTCGGTTCTTTGCATTTGTAATGGTGAATTTTGTGGATAAGCATCAAACTTTAAGGCACAGTACAGTAAGGTCGGTGAATCAACGACATCAGATCTGAATCTGCATTCTGCAGGAATGAATTCGCACGTGGATCCATTCTAATTACTTTTTTAGATTTATATTTGAATCTTTTATCCTAAATTAAAATTCATTAACTCTGTTAGAAAATTTTAATATTTTAATTGTGAGATGTATATAACAAACTTCGGTTGAAATTTTTGAGTTGGGTTGGGTTGTATTGGGTTTTGGATCATGCTATCTTTTTGGGTCTTAGGGTCAATTCAGGTCTGATTGGTGGGGTTTGGTTAATTTGATTTTTTTTTTAAAAAAAATCGGATTGATTCGGATCTAAGTCATATTTCGCTATTTAGAAATAACACCTGGACGTAACAAGTTGGATTCGGATCGGTCATTTTGATCGAGGAAGGGGAAGAAACAAAGGCGGCTATAATTTAATAATTAATTACAAGAAATGACAAATTATATATTTAATCATAGTTTATAAGATATTAAACATAACTTATCTATATTTGATATTAATTAAAGTTGTATTGGGTAAATATGTGTTTTATTGTAATTTAGGAAGATAAATAAGTTATTATGGATTAAAAAAAACGGTTCTGACATTAGCCCCTTAAAAATCCCTCATAACTATTTCCACGCTAAAATATTTTATACTAAAATATGAAGTGCTTCGCACTAGAGATCGCTTCGTAAGTTAAAAAGTAATTATACTAAATGTTATGGGTAATTATATATCATTCACAACATGGGCGGATGCAGGATTTTAGTCAGGGGGGCAAATATCGGATTGTAATAGCTTATCGGGTTTAAATCCATTAACTAATCGGGTACTAAATAAAAAAATAATAATCTAATATATATTTACCTAATAAAAAATTTATTAGAATAATAACATTTTATATATTAAAAATAACAATAAAATAAAGCTCAAAGTAATAGATAATGAAGTTGATGAAGAAAATTTTCATCTATAAAACTTTATATTTTGATATCTTTGCATAATTATTTCATTATACATGATATTAAATATTTTTTTTCCGCCACTGATTCACAAGTGTTTATATCAAATATTAGAATCGATTATAATAAACCAAAAGATATAAACACTAAGATTGATAGTGTATATCATCCACTTATGTATACAAAAATAATAGCTATAATTTTTTTGCTTCACCCAAAATCAAGACACATTATTTAAATTAAAACTTCATCTCTCCATTAATATTCTAAACACTTAATTTCAAATTTAAATATCAAATTAAATTAAATTAAGATAAAAAAACAAATTTACATTAATTAAATAAAAAATAATGATAAAATTATACTACTTAAATCGACTAAATTGTTTTATATATTATCTAAATTAGAAACTAAATTTAAGAGAATACGAGAAAAAAAAAGAGAGAGTAAAAGAACTATTTAAAATACACGAGAGAATGCCTGATATAATGTTAGATTTATATGAAAGAGGACGAATCAGAGTTAGGGTTAGAGAAAAGGCGATGAATTAAATTAGGTTATTACTTTGGAGGAGCATTCTCATTTTATGACGTGGACGCTGGAGATTTAAACAGGAGCGGAGTTTTCGAGAAGGCCTATACTTTGGAAATCACGCCGGTACGGTACCTTATATTATTATTATTATTATTATTATTATTATATCGAGAGATCAGAGTATTGGAGGCCGAGGGAGGGGTAAGGGGTTTAAGTAAAAGATTTGAGCCCTCTATCTGATCATTTTATCTGGTGGCCGGTGGTCGGAGGCCGGTGGCGGAGGTCAGGTGGTGGAGAGAATGTTACCTTTGCTGCTCCGTTTTTCACTGACGAATTAACGACGGCTCATATCAACACCGATCTCTCTCTCTATTTCTCTTTCTCCTTCTTTAGACCTCCGTGACTCCGTCCCCAAGCACCCATTTACAAGTAGTATATGATTGCGCTGGAAGAATGGCGGCCTCCTCTCCTCTAACGGCGGCGGCTCGCCATTTCTGCTGCCCCAGGCCGCATGGCGCTAACCAGTTCTGGTATGATGCACTCTTATCGATGTAGCTGTGAATAGGCGTTTCAGACCTGAGAATTGTTGCTCCTGTTCTCTCCCAGCTCCGTTGCCATTGGAGTTTGGTGGGGGTTTTGGTGCAGTATTGACTTTGTTTGCGTTTTAGATTGAAGAAATTTAAATGAATTTGTTTGGCTTACACATAGTACATTAGAGATGATTGGAATGTGACTTGTGATCCTGAAAGAAATTTTTTTTTGTTCCACTTGTTGATCAGAGTTTGAGATTAGGCAAATTCCTAAATGGCAATGATTGGGAGAACTAAGCAAATTATAAGTCTAACCGAGTACCCTTGCCCTTGTTTGGTAGAAGAATATTGTTTGTCCAAGTTTGAGCAAATTTGTACTTCAGCCTGATTCTAGAAGAATTCACCATTAGCAACACTGCTGTTTATAGAATAGAAACTTTGTTCGGAATCTAGACTTTTGAAATTTTAGTTCCTCTGGCTCTGATTATAAATTGCTGTGTCTGAAATTGAACTTCCTAAATTAGTTCTTCTATCAGCTGCCATATTTTTATTCTTGTTTTGAAACCAGTAGCCCAATCTAATTTCCTATTTTAGCAAATAGAAACAGACACACTCCATTGGACCTGTTCTCACACCCTTAACTATATTAAGCAAGCGTGATGGTATGAATTACCAGTCTGAGCATAAAAAGTTTTACTAGTGGCAGAACGGAAACATAACAGATCCACTTCCATTACAACTAGAGCACCTCTATTCTATCTTTTGCCTACTTCAATTCTGTGGAATTACAATTTCTTCTTTCTTTATTATGTAATTCAGGTCATATAGTTTAAAGGAAACAAAAAAATATAGGGCGTCCTACCGATACTTTCAAAGGGTTGACCAAAAGGCTTCTCTTATAATTATCTACGGGACAACTCAGTTCAGATGCAAAGCTGTAAGTCAGATGCTACCTTTATTATCATGTGTTCAGTTCAACTCTGCTACCATTGTTTGTAAAATCCACACTTGTGGGGGGTGCAGGGGATGGCTCAATAAAGCTGCAGAGGTGACAAAAGTAACCAAACCAATCCCATAGTAATCTTACCATGTTCCATGAAACTTTTTGGGTTTTCCATATTTTTAAATCTTTAACGTCATTTTGATGCCAATTTATTTTTTTTGTATACCATTTTCTATTTGTTTCTTCTTGGCTTTTCAATCTCATTTTATTTATTCTAATTAGTTGAAGAAAAACCATCGCTACCAAATAATATATCAGTATTCTGAAACATCACAGGCTACAATGGAAGTCACTCTAGCAAATGAAGCCCTTCTCATGGGGGAAGAGGTTGTCATGACTGCCGCTGCTGCTCAGGCAGTCGCCCTTGCCAGGGCAGCACCTGAGGTCACCAAAGAAGCTGTTCAACTCAGTGAGACAACTGATTTCTTCACCAAACCAGCACCCCAAACTGATGCATCAGGTTCCTCGCTATCAGTTACTGAGAAGTCCTTCCAAAATACATTTGATGGAAGCATGATCCAGATTGAAGAACAGTTGGCAAACTCAGTGGACAATGTAGAGGTGACAGTGAGATCCAGACGGCACGAAATTAGGAGAGCCAGGAGGCAGATATCAAATAGGCCTAACAAGACAAAGGGCAAGAGTTTTGGTGAAAACAAGTCAAAGGATCTTCTGAAGATTGTCAAGAAGAAAAGTGGTGCCTACAAACCTCTTACAATGGCAGAAGAAAGAGAGCTTTCAGAAGGAGTGCAGGTACTTAAGCTTGTTGCAGTGGATCTTTTACACTTATCTATCATAGATTATGTTCCACGTACAAGATAGAGAGATAGTGATTAATGCTGTTAAAATAAACCTAATACGGTCATTTTTTAATTGTTCCCCAATCAAGGATTTCATATCAGATTGCATGTGTATAAAGTCATGACATCTTGTTGGCCGTTTGTCACTCGCTTCATCATCCTGCTAGTTCTATCATACTATCATGTCTTTTTCACTTACTACCAGTGGGGAGGGGAGCAGTCAATGAGATAAATTAAAAAAAATGAAATACTTGGTACAATTGTTATGGACAACCATTTACCCAACCATATACTACACCGGTACCGTTTTTCTTTGCACATTCTGCTATGTGCCTGTACTTATTTTATTTTTTTAATGTTGTAATGTAACATAACCAAGAGTTTCAGTACTGTTGGCTCTGGCCCCACTTTCACAATTGAGCATTCCAAAAAAACAAGTCACCATCTACAAATTCATTCACATACAGGAACTCCTGAGACTTAAAGCAATTGAGAAAGAGCTGACGGAACAGAATGGACATGACCCAAGCTTTGCTATGTGGGCTGCGGCAGCAGATATTGACCAACGCACGCTGAAGCGGCGTCTGGAACATGGCATCCGCTGCAAAGATAAGATGATTCGCTGCAACATCCGCCTTGTTGTATCCATTGCCAAGAACTATGTTGGTTCTGGCCTTGCATTTGAAGATCTTATTCTGGTTTGTGTCATACAAACTTCTTCTTTTTTTGTTTATACCAGCTTTTTGTTTACCTTTCTATGACCATTGTTTTACAAATTTGTATGTCGGTACATGGTAGGTCTTGAATAGGATTATATTTATGTTGTTTTTTTCCTGTATTATGCTTCTTGGTTGGTTTATTGTTTCTTTTTCATTTTGCTTGTTGAAGGTGGAGGATGATTTGTTAACAAAAGATATCAAGTTTATAGTCTCAAAATGTTTCAATTTTCATCTTCTGTCACATTGCTCATTTCAGGTAGGTTGCCGAGGCTTGGTAAAAGGTGTGGAAAAGTTTGATGGATCGAGGGGATTCAAGTTCTCAACTTGTGCATATTTGTTTATCAAAGAAGCCGTGCTGAAGTCTCTTTCACGATCAACACGGCTTATTCAATTACCGGTTTGTTTTTCTATCCTGTTCCTGTACATTCACCTCAAATTACAGCTTATACACTAAAATGATGAGAAAGTTCAATGTGGTCTGTAACTCTAAATTTAATCCCCTCTTGTAAACTCTTCTTATTTTATTTCAATGGAAAAAATAGTAGGCTTTTCGCCTTCTACTTCAAAAAAAAAAAGTAAGGTTAGTACCTTGCTTTCTGGCTTATTTTTACAGGTCATCCTAATTCTCCTGCCTCATCTTTGTTTATTTGCTGTATTGCTATCGACGATATATGAGCTTTCTCTTTTTATATATTTTTTTTAATTTTCCCTCGTCCCTTTCCATGTTGTGTGCGTGTGTATTTTTATTTATTTTTGGTAATTTCTATGTGAATTCAGGAAATTGAATTATTACAAATTATGTCGCACGGGTGTGGGTATTGTATCCGATACGGTGCGGGTGTGGCAATACTGCAAGTTCAAAAAATCCAAGATATGGGTGCAGCTTACATATAACAAATTAATAATATAATATTATTTTACATACAAATATAAAATAAAATATTTGTATTGACAAAAAATGTGTATTAGTAATGTTTACCCAATAATCCTCGATTAAAGGGATTTTGCACTGCACTATAAGAATTTAAAGCTAATATATATAATAAAACATTAAAATTAGCACAACAGGTGTAGTGGTCCAGCGGTCTTGAGCGAGATTGGGGTAGCTCATAGCCTGTGTTCGAGACACAGCTTCTTCTTTAAATTTCTGGAAATTTTGCAGAGGGGATACCTGGATCCATTGTGGCCAATTCGTGTGATACTGTGTGGTCAAACATATCGGAAGCGCACCCAAGCGTCCACGTGGAGTATTGGTCCGTATCTGAACGTATTGGTGACTGTATCCGTTGGTCAAAGTTGAATAAAACAATCCGATATCCGATATCTGATATGTGTGCGGTAAGGGACATGTAGCGTGGGGGTAATATAGTTTGTAAATTTTACTTGTGCACAGGGATGCTATATTGTTTTTATACACTGCTTTTGTGACTCACACTTAGAAATATTTTTAAACCCACTTAATCTTCTTTACTTTGAACTGGGAGGGTTTTGGTCAAGCTCAAATTGGCCTTGCTTGCTATGTCAGTGTTCTCTATATATAGTCCATGTACATTTCAGTGTTTTTATTGCCTCTTAACGTTTAACATTATCATTAGCAAGAAACTAAATAAACAGTAATCATATGCCAATTACAGTAGTAATTTCACATTTTCACTTGCACTTAAAAGTTCTGTTGCATTGTTCATTTGCATTGTTAGTTGAGCATGGTTAATGCGAGCTATCAAGTGAGGCATGCAATTGCAGAACTGAAACAAGGTGGAAGGGAGATGAAGGATATTTGTACAAAGGAAATTGCCAGTGCTGCTGGAGTTACAATTAATATGGCTAGGAAAGTCCTGATGCTTCCAAAGACTCCTAGATCTCTCGAGTCGACGATTGGCGTCGACAAAAATACAAAACTTTCGGTATATTTTCTTCTCAACCGTATATTATGCATGTCAATGATGTAAATGATTTTCAGATCTTAGTCATCCACAAAATTATTTTAACATCACTATTTTTTTATCCAAATTGCCCATATGTTGAATGCCCCCATCTAGCAGTTAGTGCTTGTTTTAAGGCTTTGCAATTGACCATGAGCATTGTATTGAACCATGCAAGTACAAAATGCTCCTATGTCAATCATAAAACTAATGTTTTCAGTGCTTCACAGGATACAATCCCATGTCGTGAGCAAGATAATCTTGAGTTTATCATCAACAAGGAGTTAACCAGGTCAAACATTAACATGATTCTAGATTCACTAACTGCAAGAGAGAAGATGGTAGTGGTGGCGCGATATGGTCTAGACGACGGCCGTGCCAAAATCCTACACGAAGTTGGGGATATGATGGGCATCAGTTACGAACTGGTGCGGCAGATTGAATTGTGTGCTTTTCAAAAGATGAAGAGTAAGAAGCGAATGATTATCATAACAGATTACTCTAAAGCTTATAGTTCCTGATCTAAAAGATTTATTCATATTTCACCACAGTTGTAAATTTTCTTTTTCTTTTACATGCAAATAGGGGGTTTTTATATCATTTTTCCTAGAAACCATTTTTCGATTTTACATGCGAAAAAAAAAAACACCTTTTTGTGGTTCTGCTGCCTGTTATATCCCGGAAACAAAGTACAAATGCAAAATATTATCTTCTGGTTGGAAGCATCAAACATCTAAGAAGGAGAATAAAGAAAGTTAAAAAGTATAATGTAACTATGTAAGACATTGTTAGCCTAAGTCCAAGAGGAGAACAATGAGATTCCTGTAGGTATCATCTGGAAAACTTGTATTTTAAGCCCGGTCAACCGCGTCTAAATCTAAAATCCCTCTGTACAGGAAATGCGATTTCAGCTTAATATTGGTGGGCATATATTTTCTGTCCATGACGAATTGACGATTGGCATATTAGTTGGCAAACAGCACAAAACGCTCTCTGCAAAGCACTGCAAATAGTCAGATAGTGGCGTCGGTGGTGAGAGCATACAGGCCCATTTAGGAAAGATGAAGATTGAAGAATAAGAGATATAATTCTCTGAAGATATTGCTTTATTTTATAGGACCACGCTCCACTGCATACTTGGACCACGCATCACATCACATCACTTTGATCAACTTTTATCTGGCAAATATGTTTTATTTTTTTTAAAAAAAATTAAGTGTCCTTTTGCCCGAATGAAAAGAAACGAATAAGACCTCTCTAGGAAATAATGGCATTTTATAGTGAAGTTGCTCGAGCACACATCATCGAGAACTATGGTTGAGCTGACACTATGTGGTTCAGAAACAAACCACTGAGAAGTGAGAACTATAGCTAAGCTAATAATATAATGTACAATTTGTTTTATTCCAACTTTCCAATATATTACATTTAGTTCTTTTTTTTTCACCAATTATTAGGATTCTCTGAAGTTTCTGTTTTTTTTAAACCTTGTGTAATTATTTATCTTATTAGTGCTCAATTCTCATTTTTTTTTCTTTTTTAGAAAAGTAATTTTTTTTCTTGGATTTAGCATGATCGTTTTTTACATGAATTGAAAGTGACCGGATAAAAATTCAGTCCTTTATGATTGTATCTCGGTCCCTTTACATTTTATCTCATTTCTCAAATACAAAACTGTAAAACAAATAAAGAAA
This sequence comes from Schoenoplectus tabernaemontani, assembly GCA_037127355.1. Taxonomy (NCBI): domain Eukaryota; kingdom Viridiplantae; phylum Streptophyta; class Magnoliopsida; order Poales; family Cyperaceae; genus Schoenoplectus; species Schoenoplectus tabernaemontani. The sequence goes on from CM073739.1 coordinate 21,840,273, forward strand.
ACGATCATTCTAGATCCTGAGAATAAAAAAATTGAATTTTCTAAAATAAAAAAATTGCTCTATTCTTGTTCCAAAATGAAGAGTACAGAAAGGAAAAAAATAGCAGTTTCGTTTACCATCTACGAAAGCCGAATTGTAGAAACTAAATTTCTAATTAAGCAACCATATTGTAGTCACTAGAAAAAAAAATATTATTGACTATTTATATTTTGTAATATTTACTTTGCTTTTCAAAATATGCTCTGTCTATGCCTGGTCATTTCTTTTAGGTTAATGCGTTACAAAGTCATATTTTTTTTTCCTTTATATCAAAATTGGTATATACAGTTCAATGCTATTTAATTATTCTTTTATGGGAATTTCCATTTTTAGTTTTTCAATCATCATTTTTTTTTAAAAAAAATAATGATAAGAGTCAGGCTCTTAATTTGAAGGATCCACAAGGATCTCCCAGTTATATCAAGTTTTGAAAGAATTATACTGATTAAATCTCCATAAGCAAAGCTTATAAGGGACAGTAGTACTATGATTTGTTGACATCTTGGACCCAGCACGGCAAATCGTTCTATTCAATTTTCTACAATATTGATTATTTCATGCGTAGACCAAAACATAAATTGCCAATTGGACATGAGGATTTTTTGGTGGGATGCAACAAATTCAGGCATTTATTGTCGAAGCAATATATCGATTCTAAAATATCAGTTTGGCGAGCGGAGTAGAAGTTAAATCGTCTTAAGTGTGTTTGATAGTAATAAAATAAATACATAAAATAGTTTTCATAAAAAGTATTAAAAGAAAGAAAATTTAATGCATTAACTTTAAAATACTTATGGGAGATGTTTTTACTTTATTCCACCTTAAATCATTTTCATTTGATACTTTAAAGTGCTTACTATATTTTTGTTACATCTACTAAATAAGAGGATATTTACACACATCGATTTTAACGTAAGGGTGTAAATGGGTTAGGTTAGTTGGGTTTTTCATAGATTGTCAATCCGAGTTATTATAGTCACATTATAATAATTTCAATCCGTAATAACAAATTAATGATAAAATCATTTAATCCGGGTACCTAGATTTTACGAATTTCACGGGTTCCTTAAAAAATAAACTTATTATACAAAATAGAAGTAAATTTAAGTTATAATGAAAAATACAATGAAACTATTAATGTATACTCACTGAAAATAAAAAAATATCAGTTTCAATTAAAAAATAATAAATAAATAAATGAAAATTTAATAAAATATTATATTATTTCTATAATGATAAAAACTTAATAAATATTATAATTTCTATAATGATACTATTATCCTCATCTTCGTCTAAAAAAATAATGATATTATTATTAGAGTTAAAGAAAAACAAAATATTGAGAGAATGTAATTTATAACGGTCGGGTTAAATTTTACTCAATATTTTTTATATTCTATAACCAAACTATAATAGTCATTTTTTAAAATATTTAATCTATATCCAACCAATTAAATCATAAATCCATATTTTTTTCGAATCGAATCTGTCGGATCGGTCGGGTTGATCGAATCAAATGAATTGGACCGAACCCCCCCCCCCCCCCCCCTCCATCAAACAAATTTTAAATAAAAGCTAACGATCCCCAAAATATACCCCAATGCAAAAGAAATTTCAAAATTTTCAGAAAAAAAATATAACCTGAACCGTCCTAAACCGCTCCACCTTCAAATTTCTAATCTCTGGTAATTAGATGAAAATAAATCAAACTTCTGACGAGCACAAATCTGAATAAAAATGGTAGAAGTATACTAAAATGGTCCCATACTTTCATGACAAATTCCTTATAGATGAACCCTATAAAATTTTCCAAAGAATACATAACATTGAAATAATTTTGTGCGCAATTTAGATACTCATTTCGTTCCTTATTCTTTGCATTCTCAAACAATTTCAACACTCTCTCTTCCTAGGTGCTCTTTTAGACATTTTATTCTTACTAATGTTACATATCTCCTGCTACCAAATACCAAACTATTGTTAGTTTTTCTCATCAACTCACTGTTCTGTTACTACCTTATAAACATCAATAACAACCTCTAAAATACGATAATTCTTTACGTATATTGAGTGAATGTTTAAGGAAATATTTTTTTCCATGACAATTTATGTGGTACCTTTTGTTTCTTTTGCAATATATGACTTCAATTTTGTGAATTTTATAAACACATTTTAAACGGAGAGATCTGTTGGAATGAAATACAAATTTTTTGTTTTCTCAGTGATTACCAAAAAAAAAAAGAAATAACGTATGCTAACATCTATGCTTTATAGTGATACCTCAATTACAAATTCCCAACGTAATATTATATTTTAAATTCCATTATTTACTTTGATTCTGGGAAATGAAAGAAAAAAAAAGGAACAATAATATTTTTTATAACAAGGACATTAATAATGAAAAAAATAATACTATCATTAATAAAATAATATTATTGTGATTGTTGTTGTTATTGTTATGATTCTTATAACATCATAATCATTAATTATATTATATTATATTTATAATAAAAATAATAATAATAATAATAATAATAATAATTATTATTATTATTAAACTAATTAACCTCAATATCAGAAATTCTACCTCCGCCCCTGTTTTTTCAAGGGATATAAATGAGAGCGGTGTTTTGTGTCATTCTGTATGCACTAAGATCTTTTAGAGGGTTCATTTTCTAGTTGTAAAGTTATTGACCGGGTCTAAATTGTACATATCAGGTTTAAAAGAATCAGATATTTATCTATTTTGCACGGAATTGAACTAGTTTCCAAGCAAATCTAAGTTGATATTTTAAATCAGATTGCATTAATTTATTATACATGTTTTTAATCATGAAATTATTTCCTAAAACTAACTGAGATTTCACCAAAATTCTCCCAAAAAAATAGACAACCAACACTCGATAAAGATTCTCCAATATATTACTTTCTATATTTTTAATTTCTTGAAAAAATGCAAATAAATAATGGAAACAAATGGAGACCCCAACCCTTGATATGCAATGAATATTGATATTAAAAAGATGAACTTCGACAGGTTGTAGCGTGCAATTTATCCTAATTAATCGTGCACTTCTTCATTTATTTAAATTAATTTCCAAATATTTTAAGGTTAACTCGGGATCCATCTAAATGATATCTAGAATCTAATTGTATTATTTATGTGCCAGTAAAAAGTAAGACTAAATATGAACAGTTTAATTTAAAATTGACAGCATAGCTTTGTCATTGCGGAGAATATATTTTTTTTTTTTTTTTACTGGTCTCAACTGTATTAATGTAAAAAAATAGAGAATCATCTAATTAATTTCATTGGATCATTTGCCCCCAATGGTAAATGTAGCTCAGCTACTTAGCTTTGTCTAGAATAATTTAATTGCTTTCTTATATCTGAAATGTAGCTGAACCGGGTCTAGGAGGGTTTCATGCACCGTAAGCAATTTTCCTACTGGTCCCCTCTGGAATGAAATATTACCCATTTTTAGTAGTTGGGTTTTCGGGAGAAATTATGCAAATATTATACCCTTATAATATTTTAAGATCTTTTGAGATTGTTTGAAACGAGAATTAGTATACATTAAACCTTATTAAAACGTCCACTTCCACATTGTTTAGAATTTGCTAAAAGAATGCTAAAATTTTACCTTATATAAGTTTTTTTTTCTTATAGATAATTATCGTCATCAGAAGATAATTAATAAGAAAACTTAAAATTTGCGCACACATGAGCAACCAGAATTTAGAAGAACTCATCAAATATGATTATCACGATTTGTGCATACATAATCTGTCACGCCTTTATTTTTTATTTTTTATTTTTTTTACACAAATAACCTTAAAAAGGCCTGAACACAACTCAAAAATCATTTTGATACATTATTTGTACACGTAAAAAAATCATAATATTAGATCTTCGTATTAATAATACTAAACACTTTTTAAATTTCCGCTTAGGTGGAATTTCTTAGTGGATCGTTTTTCTTTTGATGTCCATAAAAAAACCAAGTGACTTAATCTTTTCTTAATTATGTCAATAAAGTGTTATAAATTAGGCGTAACGGTTTTTGTTTTTCTAGCTAGCTTGAGTTTAAAAATATTTTTATATAATCAACTTTCTTAAAAAGATTTGGGTACATGAATTTTTCAAATTAGGAAAGTTTGAAATAGAAAATTATAAATACAATGAATCTAATTAATGATTTTGCAGCCCTAGATCTATAAAAGCACGGAATTTTACACTTTGCCCCATCACAAAGGTGTAACCCTAACAACGGAGAAAAGGAGAGGAAGAAAAGAGAGTTCTTCTTTGGACTTTTTATTTCAGGTAAGAATTTCTATAAAATTTATTTTTTATATTCATCCTTATTTTCTTTGCTTTATGTGTTTCGACTCCTTTGTTGTGCGAGCATATTTTATTGGTCCTAAACAAAATAGCACTCGGTTTCTATTTTAAGCTTTGTAAGCATCGTAGATTTTTTTAATTGTAAAAGATTTCAAATAGACATGTACTGCGTCCTTTTCGGAGTAATGTGACTCAATTTTCTGTATGTTGTGCCTCATTTATCTTTCAGTTAGAAAAAATTCAAGACGTGACAAAACTTGACTTTAACCCAATACATCAAAGTTCCTCAGCATCGATGACTTATTGAAAGATACTTCTTGGCCCCCACTAGAATTTAGATGAAGCTCAGCCACTGTCTGAGGCGTCCAATATAGTTAATTATTTTGTTCATTTAGAACGTGTGGCTTGTTTGTTTCTTGTGAGCGATTTAGAACGCACGTGCTGGATAACAATATGCTTATGATATTTCGTTTCAAATACAAAAATCTTTGATGGACGATTAATCTTACAGTCGATAATAATTAAATGTAACGCTTTACTAGATTTTATGAGCGTCACATTAATGTCAATAGGCATGGAACGTTAAGATATATAGTTCAAAATATAATAAAAAAATCGTTTTTGTCATTTTGTGTCAAACAAATATGAGCGTCAACTTTTCTATCAAAATATTAATTCCAATGTGATATTCAAATTGGTGGCTGAGGGTGTTTATGTGAATTTTTTTATTATCACGTGTCATGTGCTATTTAGAGTGAGTGTTAGGGACAAATATTCGTTTATCGTGAGAGAGTCTTGTTAGAATTTCTTTAGTACACTATTATTAATGTAGGACATTGAAAGAACTGGCAATCGTTATTATGATATATTCATATTAATACTCATATATATCCTATACAAAAAATATATTTGGGCGATTTAAAATGTCTTATGTATATTTTAATGAAAGGCTAGGATAAAGATAAGTATTTTTAATTAAAAAATAGATTATTTTTTATATTATTTTCTAATTTTTAGTTGAAGTTCAATTGATAATCAACATTTCGCATACAGTAAATAATTAATATTTCAAATCAATTCTATGTACTAGAAGCTGTTCTTAGTACAACATCTTTTTGATGAAGGCTTATGTTTCAACTTCTTATACCAAGGTCCTTAGCTAGCTAGATCCAGTGGTGTAGTTAGGATTTTGACTCGGTGAGGTCTCATAATTTTTTTAATGATAATTCATCATCATAAAATATAATATACTAACAATAATTCAATTTAACATAAAAAATCAAGATAATTCAAATTAAACTTAACAATTTTCAAAATAATAATTCTAAAATATAAAATAAAATACATTCATGTATTTACAACTTGTAGATCATTTGGGTGATATTCACAAACTTGCTTTTGTATTCCTGGATCAGATGGAGGATTAAATTCACTCAAATTTATTCGAGTGAATTTACTTGATTGAGACATTGAGTGTATTGTAAATTTAGAAATAACATCATACACTATCAAACAACAATAATCACAGAAGATGAAAAATAATTCTAGCATGCTTCAATTGCCCGTTTAAAAGATTATAAATTATTGTAACTATCATCCCCAATTTGTTGTCTTACTTGACGAATTATGGACAATAAAGTATACTCTGAATTACAAAGTTAACAAAATTGATACCAAAATTAGGATGTGTATTATGAAATACAAAATAGAAACACTTTTCAAGTAAAATTCTAATTTAATTTCTCTTACTAATTCTATATTTTTAAGTAAAACAAACTAGTCAGAGAATTTTGAGAGAATTTTGCTAATTTATATTACCTTAGCGCCACAACTTAATTATACCATGTTCTTTTATTATTAATGATCTTTAATAAACATATATTTTAGAAAAAAATGTCCTTAAGAACTTAACTTCTATAAGTATATCTTCACGATCAACAGGCAACAACCCTATGTATAATTCTGAAATTTTATTCTTTGTTATCCAATAGAGGAGCGGGGCTACTTTGTTGCCCAATAAAGGAGTGGTGTCTCCAAAATTGAAAAAATGAGTTAGAGAGAGACTAACCTATTAAGACAATAAGAGCGCGAGTGACGATCCGACGAGTGACGAGCCGAGCCGAGCTTAGCTCGAGCTCGGATTCGAGTCGAGGTGCCGTGAAAAAGTCACATCGGATGCAATGAGCCAATGATGCATATAGAAGATTGGTATGAGAAGAGTTTTTAAGACATCTTTGCCGCGAGATCTAATTACGAGTGAGTAAGAGACGGATGGGTGTCGAGAGAGAGAGAGAGTTATCGGATTAGAGTTCGATTCCGGTCGAGCGCGACGCTCATTTAACTAACGGATTAGCGAGCCAAATTAGCTCGAGAGTCGTATTAGCTCGAGCCCGAGCCCGGTGCCCTACATGACGAGTCAGAAGTCGAAGGTAAGAAAAGAGGAGTCGAATTGTCGAAGGCATCTGAGGACTGGGGTCATCTGGGGTCCCTCTTTTTTTATTGGGGTTCTTGCTATTTTTTTCACTGCACACCCTATAAAAAATATATTCTTAGTGGGGTCATGGAATCCGAGCTCTATAGAGTAGCTTCGCCCCTGGCTAGATCTACTTGTATAGATTTTTCGTTAATTATTAAGATATTATAAACTAAAAGCCACCTTTTTCACTAGTAATTAGGTGATGCGCCGCATATATTTTAGATAGAAAAAATTATGGGTTATTTTGTAAAATCAATGCAAAAATTTCAGTTGATTTTGCTATGATTCTGGTCTATGTATGATAGGTTACGAACCAATAATTTGCCTTGGTATATTAGTCATAAAAACAAGTACTATATTATAATATGTTGCAAGAATCGTCATTTAAATATCTAAGTATGGATTGTGAAAATCCGACACTTAATACCTTCGATGATATAAAAGGACTTAACGAGGTATGATCTAAATTTTCACCATTATTTTTAGGAACCCCAATATATGACAACTAAATTTATTGATTTAGGGTTAAAAAACATTATATAATATGCAAATTGTTATAGAAATATGAATTAGAAACTTAAATAAAATAACTTATAATAGAATTTTAATAAATTAGAACTGTAACTCGAGTTTTGTCTCGATAATATAGTCCTCAAATAAATAACTAAAAGTATAAAATTTTGAATATATTTAGTAAAGTTTCACATTAAAGAAAATTCAGATACAATTTTTCAAATACAATATATATATATATATATATATAATAACCATAATGATATTTATTATAATTATAATAATATAATTAAATATATAACAATATAAAGGATAATAAAAAATTAAATCATTTATGTTAGTTTCATTTTAATTATATATCACATATATTATTTTAATGAAGAAAAATATTATATATGAATCATTAAATTTAAATAGATAAATTTTTTAAATAAAATTGATAATATAATTTTTTAATGATATGAAATGCATGACAAACTAAAAAAAGGGTTAATCTTCTGACAAGTCACTGAACTTTTATTTATTCATTTTTAGTCACTTAACTTTAATGTTTATCCATATTTGATCACTCTCATTAGTTTTTTCATTCAAAAATAATTAAAATAAAATTATATTTATTGTCAAAACTAATTGAAATGAAAATAGATAAATGAAATGAAATCATATTTGTTTTTCCCTTAGTTTTTTTTTTAATTATTTTTTAATTAAAAAAAATGAGAGTGACTAAAAACAGATAAATAAAAATTCAATAATCAAATATAAATAAACATCAAAATTTAATGACTTATGATTAGATTAACCCTAAAATGAAATATAATAAGTGTAATAAAATACGGAATGCGATAATCTAACACATTTTATTTTATGTAAAGCACGTGGAAAAAGTCACGTGAACGAATTATTGTAACGGTTTGACAAGTGAAAAGATCCACTGGAGGTCTAATCATCATGTGGATAGAATCTAGACAAATAGCGAACCTCTATGCATATATACACATTATATATATATATATATATTTTTTATTTTTTTACATTATATATATTTTTTCGTGGGAATTTTATGCAAAAGAAAACCTGTAGTCAAGATAATAGTGTACACTATCATTTCGTTGTGTCAATCGACCTCATAGACATACATAACTTAATCAAAGAAATTCAAAATATGGAAAAAAAAAATAGAGTGAGAACCAATCGCGGAGCTTCATAAAAAAATAAAAGAGAGTCAAGAGAGAGCCGAGTATGTAAAATTAAGATCAGATTTTTATAATTTCGATTTAAAAAAAAACCTCTCTCTATACAAGTTTTGATGGAAGGGGCCACAACCCAAATTTGTGAAGAGAATCTCCGCCACTGCCCACTGATGAGAATCCATTTTATGACGTATAAAATGAGAACCCATTTTATATCACACTTGGACTCGTGTAGCTCATACACAATGCCTAGTTCCCAAAATGACACATGTTTTGTAATAACCGTTTCAGAAAGAAATATTTCGCACCAATGCGGTGGTCTACGTAGAGAGGAGAGGACAATATACACAGGTTCTCTTGGATCTATCTCTCTTGCGTCTGGGATAAGGTGCTCAGTGGGCCCCACTTAGATACCCATGTCTTTATTTCATTATTTTTCTGTATTATTTTATTATTCTTTTATTTTATTTTGTTTTTCCAGACTAACTTATAATTAGCTTCTAGCCTTCTACTATTCCCTTCCCTTTCCGGTCCAAAGAAATTTCTAACTTGGTTATTAATTATTCATTTATTGAGGTGACCAAACAATGTACTCGTTCTCTAGTTGGCAGCTGCATTAGACTATACAAAATCAACTACTGGTATTAAATATTTAGGCACTTAATTGTAAATTTGAGCCTAATTATTTATAGAGAAGGGTTCCAAAGTCATTATTTTATTTTATGTGCCATCAAATGTTGTCAATTCCTTTTTTAATTCATATTTTAAAATTTGATATTCAAATTTGAAATCCAAAATGTTGATCTTTTTAATTTTCATGCTAGATGTATGCATGTAAAATTTCATGAATTTTGATGGTCATTTTATCCTATATATCAAATGATAATAAAATGAATGCATAAAATTAATCAACCATAATTAATTGGATTCATTAATTTTATTATCATTTGATCTAATATAAAATGAGTTTCAAAAATTATGAAATTTTATGAGTAGGTTTGAATTTCAAATTTAGAAATATAAGTTAAAAATGAGTTGATGACATTTGATGGCATTGGAACCTCCTCTTATTTATAATCATAGCTAAATTTTCAAAATGTTATATCAAAGAAATGAAGAATTTGACTTGTCGCATGCATTGCTGCGACTCTCTTGTCATAGAAGTTCATATAAGAATTTCTGAAATAATTTCTCAAGAGAAAAGGACATTGATTGGATGTAATTGTGTCATGTATGTGTCACTGATACTTCAAAATTTTAGTAATTATATACACATACATATATATAGTCCGGGTACAATGTTTCCATAAGCATTTTAAAAATATTTATGGTTCAAATTTTAAAATTTTATGTCTAAAATTTAATCTAAAATAACTAAAAAAATTTTCATATCATAATTTCATAGATTATTGAATTTTATCATATTTGAAGTTATTTTACTATGCTTAATAATTTTTAAAAGATGACAACACATGACATACAAAAAATTAATATTTTTAATTATTTTTAGAGTCAATTTTCAAAAATCATTAAACATAGTAAAAAACTCCAAACATGATAACATTTGATAATCTAGAAAATTATGATATGAATAATTTTTAAGCTATTTGAATTAAAATTTCTGAAACAAAATTTTAAAATCTAAACTATAAATATTTCAGCTCGAAATTTATAAAAATACTGTAACTAGACTATATATATATATATATATATATATATATATATATATATGGCTATTGGGGGGAGGGGCGGCTATGATTTTATATCATTTTTCTAAAAATCAATAGTTCTTTTAAGTAACTGTTTTTTTTAAAGTAACTGGTCTTTTAAATCAATAGTTTTTTTAATATTTCTTTCAAACCAAAACAATTTTTAAAAGTAACTGGTTTTTTTAAGTCTTCAACGAGTACATTGCATATTACAAAAAAAATATAAGCCTCCCTTAAATATAAAGAAAATTCTTGCGGTGGCGTATATGCTGCATGGTCGAATGTGAAATGATTTATAACCTCGCATATGTTTGAACATTTCAGTTTCGGTTGCAATTTGATATTAGTCATATATACAGATCGACCTAGCTAACACGTGCACGTGCTGCTCATGTTGGTTTCCAACAATTTTCTATGTAGAAGAAGTTAACGTGAGCAATTATTTCATCATAATATATGTATATAAATGCTATTAAATATTTTTATGACTGACTAGCGTATAATCAAATATTTCTACTTTATTACGGATGAATCCTATATATGTTTAGAAGGATTATTAAAACATGCAGGTTAATTAGTGTTTAGAAGTGGAGATCTAGCTTAATTAAGCTATTAAACTGAATTGAAGTCAAACCATATGTAGTTTAATGGTCATATATTTAGCAAAGGTTTTTTTTTTTTTTAGCTGACAATGGGGTTGTCAATTAAATTCTTTTATCCATTTACTCTATCCTATCGTATTTGATAATAAGACAGGAATAGATAAGATTTTTTTGTTAGCTTTGTGGGTAGATATGGGGAAGGAAAAACATCATCAACATATCGGAAAAGAGTATAGATGGGTTCTATTTTATACCGTTACCCTATAGGATAAATAATATATATTATATTTTTAATTTATATTTAACTATATAATATATAAATGTCATTATTACTAATTATAATAATGATTATTGTTATTATTATGAGATTGATTTATACAAAATTTTAATTTATATTTTTTTATAAATAATGAATCGATAATTATAAATTTTATATGTTATTATTGTATTGTTCAAGTAATATGTATATACATATATATAGTAAAACTAGCGTGCTCCTAGGAGCACGGAGTCTCTCCGTGATCGTAACTAAAAAAAATATATCGAATGATCTTCAAATTTTGATTTATCACTCTCATTAAATTCTTCATATTGAAATCTTATGGGGTACAATAATTTGGAGTGTTTCGAGTTTTCTAAGTCGTTATTTTTAATTTTTGAAAAAATGAACTCTAAAAATAATAATAATATATTTAATATTTGTACATTATTATCAAAAATTAAAAAGAGCGACTTAGAAAACTCGAAACACCCCAAATTTTTGTACCCCGCAAGATTTCAATATGGAATTTAATGAGAGTGATAAATCAAAATTTGAAGATCATTTGATATACTTTTTGAGCCAGGATCACGGAGGGACTCCGTGCTCCTAGGAGCACGCTAGTTTTACTCTCTCTCTCTCTCTCTATATATATATATACGTTTGTTGATATTTTTGCAAAATTATTAAATTATTAATTAATCATGAATTATTTTTTAACCTCAACAGAAAAGGATATAATATGACAGAATAAAAGATACAAGATATGTATAGGATATGAGTAGGATTAATATCAAAGGGAAGGGATCCCTTGACAATGGGTTATCTCGTCAATTTTGACAATGGATTTTCAAATAATATGAAAAAAAATCTTAAAAATAGAAAAAATCTCATAGATATGTTCTTCTAATTATAGATTGATGGTGATTAAAATTTTATGTAATTTTATTATTGTTTGTTAGTCCATCAAAATGTTATGTACTTTTCAATGGTTTCAATTTAACGGTTTTTGATGGACTATCAAACGATAATGAAATTATATAAAATTTAAATCACCATCAATCTATAAATAGAAGAACATATCTATAAGGTTTTTTCTATTTTTATTTTTTTTCATATTTATTTGAAGATCTATTGTCAAGATAACCATTGTCAAGTGATCCCTTCTAAATATTAAATGAGAAGGGATCAGTTGACAATGAGTTATTTTGACAACCTTGACAATAGATCTCTAAAAAATAGAAAAAAAATTATATATGTATTCTTCTACTTTTAGATTGATGATCATTCAAATTTCATGCAATTTCATTATCGTTTGATAGTCCATCAAAGACCATCAATTTTTCATATAATTTACAACGGTTCCAATTTAATGATCTTTGATGGACTATCAAACGATAATGAAATTATATAAAATTTTAATGACCATCAATCTAAAGATAGAAGAACACATTTATAAACTTTTTTTAAAGAATTTTTTATTATCAAGGTTGTCAAAATAACCCATTGTCAACTGATCCTTCTCATATTAAATTGGGTAATGCGTATGAAAATACTCCTACACGATACTATACACATTGATTACCCCAGTTGATACCATCACCTTATTAATCTGAAATTCAGAACACATTTGAGGTGTCAACTATTTCTTTCTTTAATAGAATATAGTTTGTTTTGAAAGATAAGGCAATAACAAGTGGATCCATAATGCTGGAATATCTTCCTAAATGACAAGAAATATCAGGATCCATAATGCTGGAATATCTTCCTAAATGACAAGGAATATCAGGTCTTCCCATCTCTCTAGATCATAATACAAATTTGAACGGGTGAAATTCCATAGAAAATGTAAGTTGTCACTATTTTGATTTGTCAAACCATACTAATATTTATTCTTAAATGTTTTCTTTTAATAGCATAAATATTACAATGACTGAATACATGATTTAATAATTATTTAGTAAAAATAATCATTAAATAGTCAAATAATATATTAAATAAGAACAATACAAGTATTTAAGTTTTAAAACATAAATGAATAATATATTAGTGTAACCATTATTAAAATAGAGAATATTCCGAAAACGATAATATATATAATATTATGATAAATAATAAAGTTAGCGTTAAATTCTAATCGTGCAAATCAACTAATAAAATATTTAATGTTAAATTTTTTATAGAATTGTAGTATGAACTCATTAAAGTATCTAGCCGTTAAATTTCCAGCCATCGATAAAAATGTGATGGTAAAATATATCATAGTAATATGAATATCCTTGGTTACATATAAATTCATATCCGCTACTATATTAGTGATGTAGGATTTTGTTATTGAATCTATAATAGATATAACCCATAAAATAAAAAATAAAATTCAACCTCTATCATCTAAATTTAAACGGTTTAAATTAAATCCGGCCGTAATTCTTTCATAGAAGAATCCTGCCGTAGCTATTATAACAGCGGACTCAACAACACGTGGCATTTTGAAAAGATTGCAATATTTTCTGTGTCCAACGACTTCTTGAGTCATGCGAGGCTATTTTTTTTTCTCTAAAGTACCTCTTTCTACACTTGGTTTATCAAACATCTCTGAACCACACACAGCCACCTAACCCGGCAGCCCACCGTTTTTAGAAACTGATGCCATAATTTTACACCTTTAACCTTTACAACTCTTATTATTACGGTCTTCAACTATTGTTGCTTTATTTTTTCTGTTCATTCTTTGATTTGTTAGTATCATTTTTAGGCTTCTAGCTTTATAAAAACAATCTTTTACAAAATATTATTCTAAATACTATAATAATTGAAAAGATGACAAAATTATATACATATTTTTTAATACTGAAAAGGTACTTACACAATATATTTTATACACCGGAAATTTGCATATCAAAGTTAGCTTTGAAGTTAATTGAAAATTTATCTGCCAGTGACTTGAAAAAGGAACTAGAGTAATCAAAATTCATTGAAAAGTTATTTATGAGTCATATAAAAATTATTTGTGCACTTCATTTCATTTATATATTATATATAGAGAGTAAATTTACTGTGTGCTTAACCTCACAGAATGTCTCCGTGAGTTTAACTAAAAAAATATATCAAATTATCTCTAAATTTTGATTTATCATGTTTATTAAATTCTTCATATAAAAATCTTGTGGGAGGAAAAAATTTGTGATATTTCAAGTTTTCTAAATTATCATTTTTATTTTTTAAAAATCATCTCTAAAAATAATAATAAAATATTTAATGTATGTACATTATTTTCAAAAATTAAAAACGTGATTTAAAAAACTCAAAACACCCCAAAATTTTATATTCCATAAGATTATCATATAAAATTTTTAATGAGCATGATAAATCAATATTTAGAGATGATTAAATATACTTTTTGAGTTAAATTCACAAATATTTTCCGTGAATTTAAGCATACGGTAGATTTACTTTCTCTCTTTCTCTCTCTCTATATATAGAAAACACTAAAATAAAAATTATAATAATGTTTTCAACAGTTAAAATAATCAGCTGATAAAAACGAAATAAAACTATAATAATATTTTTAACAATTTAAAAAACAGCTAACAAAACATGGAGGATAGATATGTAAAAAAGGACAGTCCATCATAAAAGGAATAGACCAATTGCGTCTTGGTAATCCTTGTCCTTCAATGATTCTCGCGCGAAGTCCTGATATTTTTTTACTCATTTATCTAATTCGGATGTATTTTATTTAATGAGATATATTGTAAAGATTTTTTTATTAATTTAATTAATATGGGATAAAGATTATTACACTCATAAGACAAATTATTAAAAATATTAATTATATTTGATTTCAGATATAATTACGTTATTTAATAATTATTTTTAATACAAAATAATTACTTTAAACTTTTATGAATTAATTTTTGTTTTTTCAATATATAAAGTTTAAACTACTTAATTATAATTTATATTTTAATTTTATATAAATAAAATAGAGGTGCATTTATATAAAAATAATGAGTTTAAATATTTTTTCATGAATAATAATATGAACGAATTAATACATTAATATTATTTATTATCTTTTATTATCGTTTTGTCATCCGTTCATTTAACGGGTAAAAATAAATTATGAGTACTTCTAATTCAAATGGATTAAGATAAAATATAAATAAAAATAATTTTAAAAAATTATAACAATACTCCACCTGGACCAGACCGTACGCATTGAACACATCCTACTTTTTATTATTGTTATTACAATTTTGATGACATCCATAAGTTTTACCTATATGATTTATTTGATGGACACCCCTATCAGCATGTAACCGCGAGTTGTCGGCATAGTAGACCGACAAGTAGACCCCACTGTAGTGGCCCTACTGTCATCCTCACACCTAAATTACATGTACTCCGGTTTGGTTTATCTCACTAAAAGGAATTAACTATATGCTCTCTTTATTTATTTTCCATCTTTTTTCTCTTTTCTTTCTTCGTCCCGGTCCACTTCTTCCTCCTCGCCTACCACCTCTCTCTCTCTCCGCTGCTCTCCATTCTCTCTCCTCTTTCTCTCTCTACATTCACGAATTGGAGG
The DNA here is from genome assembly GCA_037127355.1 of Schoenoplectus tabernaemontani. Lineage (NCBI taxonomy): Eukaryota > Viridiplantae > Streptophyta > Magnoliopsida > Poales > Cyperaceae > Schoenoplectus > Schoenoplectus tabernaemontani. The sequence continues at coordinate 21,855,991 of CM073739.1, forward strand.
TGCGGATGGTGTGTCTGTGTGAAGTTTTTACTGTGTAGCTTTCCCTTTTGTAATGATTACTGTCGTTATTACATCTGTCTATTCTCTTATCGTTCTTCCTTTATCTCTTGCTTCTTCATTGAAAGGGAGATACTTTAGAGGCTGAATTTGAGCTCATGTTTTGTAATTGACTCATTGGCTCTGGAAATATCTATCAGATCTGCTGTAGCCTCTACATATTGTTGGAATTTGTGCATATTTCTGCTCCGGTGAGGTTTTAGCTGCAGTGCGGGAGCTAGAGATGCTATTTGTAATTGCTTAGAATTTTCTCTACCGATTTGAATCGATTTTTCGTAATTGGGCATAATCATGGGAAAGCTTGCTGGTTGAGATCTGGGCACATCGATTTGATTTTTTTTATTGCTATTGCGAGTGTAGTTATCTTTTGCGTGCGTTGTTATGAGAGGAGCTTCTTTTTAATCCTATTATTAGTTAGCACAACATATATATTTGGAGTATGGGTTTCGCTGGGGTTGGGTTCGCGGGAGGGGATGTTGGGGTTTTAAGAATATCTATTTTTATCAAAAGATGCACATTTACAAAAAAAAAAAAATTCTGTTTTGTTAATTGTTCTCATTCTTCTTTTCGATCTTTTTTTTTTTAATTCATTTCAGAAGGCATTGGGATTTCATAAGAAGAAAGTTGAAAATTGGACTTCAGGACAGAGGTCAATCCACATTTTCTCAATTTAATTATTTTTGTTAGTTGTTCACCGTGGCCTATTTTCGGAGCTACATGAATTTTAATTTAGTTTTTTGAAACTTTTTCAGCGTTTTAAAGTGCTTCATGGTAAATTGTTATGCTCTTTTGGCACTCAGTGTGTGATAATTTGAGCTGTTTTTCACTCTTCTGAATGGCTGCAACGGAAGGTTAGTTATTTGCTTGTACCTTTTGGCTAGATTTTTTTTTCTTTTTTCTCCAGTACTAAATGTTGTGTTAATGTTTTACTTGACATTACTCATTTGAATTTGGTTTATTAGTGGATAAATAAATGCAACTTTCCTGACCATTCATTGTTTTACTTTAATTTTTGTCAAAGGTTAGAATCTTTTAATGCCAAATAATTGCAGTAAAATTATGATTTATGGATGACAAGATTTTGGAGCGCACTGTGAATATTTGGAAGTAGTAAATGCAACTTTTTGTGGATACTTTATACTATTTGTTTGAAGAATAATAACTAAAGGCAGAATTGTTACTTGTAGCACAAATATTCAGTTCTTATGTTATTGAAAATTCCAGAGGTTAATTAATACTTTAATACTTGATGTTTTGCAGCAATGTACAGTTAAATGTTCTAATGTCATTATATCTCTCTCTTTTGTAACGTCTTGTGCAAATTTCATATATGCTGATCTTTTTGACAACAATTTCTATTGCAGGCAGCTATACTTTTAGTTATCACAGTCATAATACCGCACCAGAGAATAATGTAAGCAAAGGCATTAGTGGGCCCACTCCATTGCCACCAACTCCTTCACTCGGTGAAAGGAACAATTTTACAAGATGCACTCTGCCATCTGAGATTGTTGAACTGGTAGACAATGAAATAGGAGACTCCAGAGTTCCACATCAGCATGCACCACCTAGTAGATTGCATCAGACTTCATTAATAAACCAACTCAACCCTGGTTTTACTCCCCATTCGATGCCAACTTCGTCTGGACAATGCACTGTGAGAATAAACCATACTGATACGAGTTCTTATAATTCGAACATGCTGTCTCAGATGGGACCCTACCCGCCTGAACCTCTGCCTGGTCAAACTAACCAATCAGGTTTGGTATTTTCAAACATGTCTGCTACAGAATTTTCAAATGGCACTGCGTCTCATACTGGTTCTCCCTTTGTTAGCGAGCTGCTGGAGATTGGAAGAAGCAGGTTTGAGACAGGTGTCTCCAATCTTATGTTGTCACCTCAGACAGGCCCTTACCAGGACATATCAAAGGACTCACATACCCTTTTCTCTACTTACTCAATGCCTCTGCACACCAGTCAGTTGGACTGTACATCAATTCCACTGGATTCGGATCTGTCCAGATTTAACTTTGGGATGCTCCCTCAAGGGGGCCCTCTCATGAATCGATCAGATATCCGATTCCCATCTGTTAAAATATCCCCTCAAGTTTGTTCATTTCAATTAGAGAAACCGGAATATGGCAGAACTCGACCTAATATGGGTTTCCCCAGCTCGGTAATGTCACATCCTACAGGTTTCTTATCCAGTGAACAACAAAATGGTTTAAGAAATGAATTGTTTACGGGATCCTCAAATATGGTAATGACACAACTGACAAATTCCTCTCATTTTGTGCACCAAATGTTATCAACAACGGAGTCAGGTACCGCTACCAGCTTTCCAAATTTGGTGTCAATGCAGCCTCAGATGAATTCAAATCAAAATTCAGCTTTTCCAACAACACCTAATACAAAACCAAGTTCAGCACTGGTCATACCGCTTCAGCAATCAGGAGTGGAGGGGACACCATATCAGGAGATGGTACCGACAGAAGAGGTGGCAACTAACCAGGTAGGAACAGAGAACCATGTTATAGACTTGAACAAGACCCCACAACAGAAGCCCAAGAGAAGGAAGTATGTGCCGAAGGTTGTAACTGGGAAGAAACCACGTGCCCCAAAAAAGACCACACCAAAAAAGGCCCCAGAAGATCGACCGAAGAGGAAGTATGAGAGAAAGAAAGGCGTGGAACCACCTCCAACAGAAAAACTTGTCAATGCAGATGGCGCTGACAAGCCAATTAGGAACTTCAATTCGTTCACCCAGAACATTGCAAATCTGCACAGCAGTTCAATAGCGAGCTCCCCTTCTCACATAACCAATGTTGCAAATAGGCTGAATAAGACAGATGATCTCCATGCTCCAAGCACCCTACATGCTGAAACACTGCAGGATAAGCAGATAGAAGGCTCACATTCATGCACATCAAATGCTGTGAATGGGCTCGACAAGATGGCAGAGGCACCCATGCCATGCACGCCAAGTGTCACAACTGGTCTCAATATGCCAACAAATATCTCCAATTCATGTACTAATATGGTGAAGCAAGTTCCTGATCACTGCACCATGAGTGGCATGAGCGGGCCATGCAAGTCAGTAAGGCGTCGATTGAATTTTGATGCTCAAGAAGTAAGACTGGATGGATATAAACATGCTCAGTCTCAACTTAATTTAACTCCTACATCAGCACCCCCTGCTATAAGGGATGTCTCTACCCTACCAATTACATCCTCGTCATTTCAGGTGGATCCTAATCCCTCTAAAGGGATTGCACTGGACCTGAATAGCACAGAAAGTCAGTGGCATGAAGAGTTTGATCAGTGGTTTCCACCTGTCCCTTCTTCAACCAGCATAGGTGATACAAACCAGGTACTTGGCACAAATCAGACTCCTGGGAGAACCATCAGGAGCACCAATCCCATGCCTACTGAATTGGATCATTTCCCTGGTTATCCATATCCACCGCTGCCAAATCAGGGCAATTATAGCATTGTAACACTCACAAAACCTGTTAATCATTGTGTGAACATATATAAAGAGAACTTCGCTGCGCATGAAAAGAAGAATGAGAACCTAATTTTGGAGAGGCTAGTAAAGGTTGGTACCATCCCGTCAAACTCCTATTCTAATGCACCAAGTCTAATAACTGATGGGAGGAAAAGAGACTATGGCGCCCTTCTTGGTAACACTGGTTTTCCAGGGCAAGTTGGAGCACAAATTTCACCTCATATAATAGAGACTAGTAAGAAAACGAGAATATGGAATAGAAATAACAATGGGCAGAATGGAACAAAATACAATGATCCCGTGCTTCACAATTCTTCTTCAACTTCACCACCTGTTAGACCTGACAGCAGTGTGTTTTGTTTAGCTGATGCACAAAGACTGTTGGAATTAAAGAAGAGGAACAATACAAAAATCCTTTCTTTCCAAAATCTGAAAGGGAACACAGAGAAGGCCCGTGTTGTTCCACCCGGGCCAGGTTTTACCAGTGCTGCTCCCACACCAGTAAAACTGCCACAAGCAGTTAATGGGACTTTGAGGGATCAGATTTACAAACCTGGAGTTTCTATCCAGACTTTCGCTGAAAGAACTACAACACTGAACCAGCATATGAATACTTCAGGTATCCAACATTGCAGACCAATTGCTCCTGCTGTATCTTGGGTGAATGGGATCTCCTTAGGAATGCTCACTGGGTGTAGGAACATGAATGCAACATCCACAGATCCTGTTAGCCATATAATTCAAACACATGCAATGAATGGTACTGCGAGAAATGAGAGCTGTCAAATCAGGGCCACCACACAAACGATATCTGAAACAACAACGGAGAAGCCAGTGCCTGACACTTGCCTCCCACCAAGCACGCCTGCAAAATCTCCAACACTGAATGCTTCATCTAAAAGTGAGCCAAAACGGAGAGGTCGCCGTCCAAAGAGTGAAAAAACTTGTGCTGACCCTCTGGTACCTCCCCAACCAAGGGGAAGGCCACGAGGTAAAAAGTCACATCTCAGTTCAACAAATCTTATGGTTGGTGGTCCAGCTTCATTGGCGTACACTGTTGACTTAATAATTCAGAAGATGACCAGACTTGATATAAACCGTGTCATTGAGACAATACCGGGTCAACCATGCTATGCACTAGTACCATACCAAAGTGGGGTCAAGGATGGTAGAATTGTGCTTTATGATGATGGAATGGTAAAGAAGAAGAGGAAGTCACGTGCACAGGTGGATCTGGATCCTGTAACAAGCCAGGTTTGGAATTTGTTAATGGGCAAGGAGATGAAAGATGGAATGGAGACTGTTAACGAGAATGACGAGAAAATGATGGAGGCTGAGAGAGAGGTTTTTCGTGGACGGATTGATTCATTTATCGCTCGGATGCATCTTGTTCAAGGTAATACTTTTTCTATTATAAATAATTCTTCTAGCAATTATATTGATCACTAACCACAAAATCACTCTATCATTGCATTTTAACAGTTTCCAATGTATTGCAATATTTTTGCATATGCAACATTAAACATTTTCATTAGGTTGAGCCAATATTTGTTCATATCTTTTCTTAAAAGTGGCATGCCAAGGGTCAAGTGATAGCTAAAGGCAGATATGACCTTTTTAAGGAAACAAATTTAAGAAAAATGATACCAGTCAACTGACATAGTTGCAGTAGCAGTACCTTCTAGTTACTCCAGTCTTTATGTCTCATGGAAGGCATGCATAATCTCCTTTTGATTTATATTGAGGCCTTCAGCTTATATTCTTTGTTCATTTCCATTTAATTTGTCACAGAAGATGCTTAAGTTATAGAATATTTTGTAAACTCTTTTTGTCTATTTAGGGGATCGGCGCTTCTCTCCATGGAAAGGATCGGTTGTTGACTCTGTGGTGGGTGTGTTCCTTACACAGAATGTGTCTGATCATCTTTCAAGGTTAGATCTCTGATTTTATCTTATTGATATACATCCGCATTACAAAAACTTTGTATTCCTCATTGGTTGATTACTGATATCCTAAATGTAAAATAAAGAGATCATAACCATATTTGTCTCTTAGCATGCAATTAAGTTGCTTTACGTGTATCATCTTGAGAATTATATCTTACAACTATATTATATTATCTTGTTTGATGGACCAAGAATATGCTGATACTTTCTTCACATCAGCTCGGCTTTCATGGCCCTGGCTGCTAAATACCCTGTAAAGACACAGCTCAACAACACACAAGCAAGAGAATCCACACTGATTGTCAGTAGGCCCCACAACACAAACCCCTATGCCAGAGACTTCATCAACCTGACAAAATGGCACCGCCAAAGAGAGGTAATAATAGAAGACTTCACTGACATTGGCTCTCAGGTGACATCAGAAGAAAAGGACAGCAATGAATCTCAGGACAGCACAACAAAAAGTCCTGGTAGTTCTTCTGAGAAGAAGTCGACGGGGTCACCTGACAGTGGGCCTGGCCTCATCACAAACTTTACTGGTGATGACCTGACATCTGAGAGTGTTGTTTCGTCACAGAACTCGGTAATATCAAACCAGAGCTCACCGGACTATCTTTTCCAGACTGCAGAACAAAACCTTATTGGACTAGGCTTGTTTGGGAATTACAGTGCAGACAGGCATGCTGGGAATGCATCTTTACCTGTACCTGATTTTGTTGGTACCCGCCCAACATCATACACACAGCTCTTGCGGATGGCTGAGTCAAATGGGGTTGACTGTTCTCCAGATTTAAATAAGGAGACTGGTGCGGTAATTGATGCTTGTTCTTATTCCAATATCTCTCAGTTGTATCCTCAGAACGGGAATATTTGTTCTGGCACTTCATCTACATTAAATGATTCAAACATCAGTCGTCTATCTCCTAAGAATGGGGTTTATCCACCTCCATCTGTTCCTGCCATGGGTAATTGGAATAAAATAGTTGAGACGTTTCAAACTCAGGATAGCGAGCTGAAAACAAGCACACAATCATCAATTGTTAGCCAAGCCCAAGAACCGACAATCCCAGTGATCAAAATAACCACCACATCAGGTAAAACCCATGGCTACATCCCGGTACAAGAGCAGAAAAAAATATACCGAGTAGAATCCAGTCAAGCGGTCCAGCAACCTCATCCACGAGCTCCAAGTACCCCAAGTGCCTCCAATCCACAAAATGCCCCAAATGCTAACAATAATAAAAACACGAATGCTTCCTCACAGTCTGTGCATGGGAAACAACCTAATATGGCTCAAAAGGCAATGGATGGCATGGTGATAGATGATGGTGTCAGCAGTAAGGGTAGGAAGGTGAAAGGAGCAAATAATAAAGGGAAGAAAAACTTTGATTGGGATAGTTTTAGAAGAGCAGTTTGTCCTGATGGGAAAAAAAAGGAAAGGACTTACAAGACCATGGATTCTCTTGATTATGAGGCCTTGAGAAATGCTACTGTGAATGAACTGTCTGATGCTATCAGAGAGCGTGGCATGAATAATATGCTTGCTGAGAGGATTAAGGTATGAATCTGATAGACTGCCAATTTTTTCCTGGAGCAGCAACGTTTTGCAACAATATATGAGAACTAATCCACCAAGTATATATCATGTTCATTGAATAAAATTATAAAGATGCATAACTACAGTATATTTTATGCAGGACTTCCTGGATAGAGTTGTAAGTGATCATGGCAGCGTTGACTTGGAATGGCTGCGTGATGTCGATCCTGACAAAGCAAAGTGAGTACAATTTAAACGTTCTATTCTTTAGTCATCAGGAACCTTCCTTATCAATACATCATGTTGCAAACTTTATTCCTCCAGGGATTATCTCCTAAGCATAAGGGGCCTTGGACTAAAGAGTGTTGAGTGCATTCGTTTGTTGACTCTTCACCATATGGCTTTTCCAGTGAGACTCTCTTCTTTTATTTTGATTGCTTACTGGTGAACTTGCTGTGTATAATTTCTTCCATCTTTTAAGGTTGATACTAATGTTGGCCGCATATGTGTGAGACTGGGATGGGTCCCACTCCAGCCTCTTCCAGAGTCCCTTCAGTTGCATCTGCTAGAAATGTTAGTGAGTTTATTAATGAATCTAATAAATCAATTGATCATCTGCAATTAGGTCAAATCTGAAAACTCAAAGCTAATTTTTAAGTTGGCTTTTGAAGGTACCCTATACTAGAGAACATTCAGAAGTACCTCTGGCCTCGGCTATGCAAATTTGATCAACGAACATTGTAATAGTTACTTAAATCATTTATTTTATTAGAGACTTTTTCTTATTGTTTTCTTCCCACTAACTTTCTACACTTCTGACACAGATATGAATTGCATTATCAGATGATAACATTTGGAAAGGTAATTTCTGTCAACTTATTATGGTGGACTATTATGTATGTTCAGATATTTTACTGATTTATTGTTTATATGTCTTACCAGGTATTCTGTACGAAGAGCAAGCCTAATTGTAATGCATGTCCCATGAGAGCAGAGTGCAAGCATTTTGCAAGTGCATTTGCCAGGTCTGTCTCCCCTTTTCTGATAGTAGTCAAGTTGAACATATTACATAATCAAATATTTTATTAACCTGGAAAAGATAAATAAAGAAGTACTTACAAAATAATGTATCATTCAGTGCAAGGCTAGCCCTTCCTGCCCCAGAAGAAAAAGGCCTGGCGGCAGCAGCATTACCTGCAGGCTCCTCCACCTCAACCAATCTCCATTCCCCATTCCAACCATGTACACCACTACCTCCAATTGAAGGATCCTCTACCTCGTCTTCTTCCCTTCCTGTCCCCTTCGCATATCCTACCCCTGTAAATCTCCCATTCCAGAACCGACCACATTCACTGTTCCAACCTGGGGTCTCACATCCAACTGTAACTCCAATTCAAAATCAAACCCAATCCTGCAATGAGCCTATTATTGAGGAACCTGCCTCACCCGAACCTGAACCTGAACCTGTGGGAGAGAAGGAGGTTGGGGCAATAGAAGATGCCTTCTTGGAGGAAGACCCTGATGAGATACCTGTTATTAAATTAGATTTCAAGGAGTTCACACAGAATCTGAAAAATTATATCCAGGCAAATAACTTGGAGGGCGAAGAGACCAGCATGTCAAAAGCTATGGTGGCAATTTCTCCTGAGGCGGCTTCATTACCAGTGCCTAAGCTGAAGAATATTAACCGCCTTAGAACTGAGCATCAAGTGTATGTTCCTATTAAATCAAGTTTTTCATCAACTCTGGTTTAGTTAAATGCCATGAGGGAAACAGGCTGGGCTTGTAATTTTGCTCTACATATAAAACATCTTTAAGTACTGTAGAAATCATAAGCTGTTGATAAGTTATATATATACAAGAAAAAGACTAAATAAAACTGGTATGCTGTTTTCCTGGACTGAGACTTTCATACAGTATTTCTTTATTGACTATTATTTTTTCCCCTTTTGCCCTCTTTCAGGTATGAGCTTTCTGATAACCATACACTCTTGGATGGGGTAATTTTAGCAACAAATTCATCTTCTAGAAGGTAAATTTTCTTGTAAGAACAGAGATCTAACCTGTTAAAATGATTTTGTAGTTTGAACCAAGAGAGCCTGACGACCCATGCCCTTATCTTCTCTCAATATGGACACCAGGAGAAACTGCCATGTCCACTGAGCCACCAAAATCACTTTGCATCTCACAAGATGTGGATGAGCTGTGTGACAAAGAAGTTTGTGCCAGATGTGCAAGTATAAAAGAAGCAAGGAGTAGGATAGTTCGTGGAACTATCCTGGTGAGCTTTCGGCTTTTCCTGTGGTTTATGCTTTATTTCAATTTGTTTTTAGCTTTTGTTGTAGTATAGACAAATGAAGAGTGTTTAAGGTTCTACCTTGTCATGTAAGAAGTCATAAACTAAAAGACAACACAAAGCAAGAAAAGGTTGTCCCTTAGTCTCTGATTATCCTTTAGTAGTCAATTAGCTGGAGGATTAAATTAGGAATAAAATAGAAAAAAGGGACAAGTGCAAGATTTCTTTCAATGCTCATGCATGATAAATTTTTTTTTCATTTGTTGTTTATAAGTATGAGGACTTCCTTATTGATTGTCAAATAAACAGATACCATGCCGGACTGCAATGAGAGGAAGCTTCCCTCTCAACGGAACCTATTTTCAAGTAAATGAGGTAAAATTCAACTAAAAGAGTGACAATTTTTTATCATTGTTTCACTGTATTAATAGATAACTGTTAGTTTCAATTAATGTAATTTGGCAGGTCTTTGCTGATCATGAGACAAGCCGTACCCCAGTAGAGATATCGAGAGCCTGGATCTGGAACCTTCCTAGGAGAACGGTTTATTTTGGCACCTCAATACCAACCATTTTCAAGGGTACACTTGATTTCTTTTTAAGTTTCTATTGATGTTTTAGTTTTATTAAAATTAAAAGTGTACTTATTTAAATTTTTTTTATGTGTGCATGTTATGCCTTTTCTCTTAGGACAATCAACTGAAGAAATTCAGCACTGCTTCTGGAGAGGTATGTTCTTTTGTTCTGATATGTCCAAATATTATTTATTAGCCAAATAGAAAAGAAGAATAGTAGTCAGTCACAAGCCCTAGCTGTTTGGGCACTTACCCAATTTCTGATTTATATCTTTCTTTTCTTTGTTTCACTGGTCCCCCTTAATAATTAATTTACTGCATAGGGGAAGTGTGCGCTAATATCTGGTAACAACTAAGCGCTTATCTTGATGAACATTTCTCTAATTATTCGGAACAATGAATTCAGGATTTGTATGTGTAAGAGGATTTGATAGAGCTACAAGGGCACCGAGGCCCCTGTATGCACGACTCCACTTCCCCGCAAGTAAAGTAACCAAAATTGGTAGAAAATCAACCGCAGCTAAAGATGAAGAGTAGACCAAAATCTCTCCCCTCTCTCACTCTGACCTAGAAATTTCAATTCTCAAATAAATTGATTAAAATAAGCCTAACCAAAGAAAAGCACCAGTCCATTCTCGAGAATACTCCATCCGAGTTGGAAAATCGGTTCATGTTGTTCTTTTATTTATTTAGTTCTCTCCTTCATTCTTCATATAAAGCGGCAGCAGTTCAGTTCAGTTCAGTGGAGAGGTTTGCCCCAGATTTTGGAGGGCAAAAAGTGGAGAGGTTTAGAGATTTAATGTGTTGTTGTTGTATAGGTATATAATTGTACAAGCAAGAGGGGTCGGGGTGCATAATGGTCAGAGTAGGTGGCAGTGTGTGTCAGCTAAATTACTACCATATCTTTATAGTTTGTTTAGGGATCTGAGTGGATATCGTCTCTTAATTTAGTTGAATAGTCAATAGATGATTATGTTTTGGAGCTTCTGTAATTCTTTATCCATTAAAAGAAATGCTGTATGGTAAATGATGGTTTCACAGCCACATACATACATCAATAACGTGAATACAAATATAACTAATTTTCATCTCCGTCCGTCTCCAGACTCCAAGTCATGTAGAATGTATACTTTCAAGACATGCATTAATTAATGTGGAAAGTTGATAAAAACATGAAGCAAGTTGAAAACGGTGCTGTTTGTAGCTAAAAGCTTGGTGCGCTTGAACTTGTCGATTGATTCCTGGTTCATTCCTGGTTCGTCCAGACATCACATATTCACATGACGGCACCAAGGGAAATGGACGGCCTAGATCGATGATCTCACTGACGAATTCGATCCATCTCTTCCCAGCCGGGCAGCCTGGTTAGTGATTAGTGGTTAGTGATTACAGAATACAAATGAAACTTTTATTAATTATGATTCTGCGATTTATACAAAGCAACCTTGACCCCACTCCTGTATCGTTACAATTTTTTAAGCCAGATGCTGCTATTATTTGTAGTACTAACCAGCTGTCCTGTCTGTCATGTGCTTTTAGTAACGGCCCATTTTGTTTCAGTCTATTCCTTCCAACTAAAATCAACATATTTTCAGAAAGCAAGCTCTATGAAATATTTAATTAGGCCTGAAGTACTGGTGTAGATCGCAAGAAACGTAGAGTCGTTATCATCATATAAGTGCGTATTGACTATTAAGATGAAAATTCTGATGGTTGGTCTTGATTTTTTTCAGTTTAGTAAGCTATATGTATTGTAAACTTGTAATGATTAACTTGAGACTTAGCATGATAAACATTTTTTTACACATATTTTACATATATGGCTGCTGTGCTAAACAATATGGTTCTTCATTTTGTTAGGGTTTAATGTGGAAACTGTTGTTTTAAAGTTCTTTAGACTTGTTCTCAAAATTTCTTTAGATTTTTTGAACCCAAAATATAACCTCGAGGTCTTTAAACTTGTTCTCAAACTTGTTCTCAAAATTCCTTTTGCAATTCTCCAATCAATTGAAATTTAATTGAGAAAATGCGTGTCATATTTGGTGCCTGTCCGACATCCCAGTGCTGAACATTGTAAGCATATAATTTTCTTATGTTTTTCATATGCATTGACCTGATTTCCTGCACATATGCATGGAGCTACCTGATGCTTATTGCCGTAAGTTCCAATAAATGTTGCTTATGTTGTTGGCTTTTTGTGTTTTTCATGTTAACTTGATTTTATAACCACCTCTTGTAGCGTTGGTATTCATGTTCTATTGTAAATTTCAGATGTTTTCTGTAAGAAGTACCATTGGTGCATTATTATTGGTCTTTGCATATATATATTTAAATCCATCAATATATTCATCTTTATTGGTCAACGAAAAAAGTGCTAGAATCTTCCGTAGTTTAATGTTATATTTTATATGGCTGTGAATTCTTATACTTGGAAAAATGCTTAGCCCACTAGTAGAAAAATGAGATTTAGTAAGACCTCCAAGTTTTGCACAAAACTCATATAGCTCTAGCTAAATATTTTAGCAACATCAACCCGTGTATTGTTATATGTGGTTTAGCAAGGTGCTGTACCAACATTGGTTTGTGATGTGGTTGAAGATAAAAAAGATGGTGTTGCAAGTTAGCAACAGAGCCATTTTTAAGCTATTACAACACCCAATTGATTTTGCAGTTAACCTTTTCGTTTATGAATCTAATGGCACAAAAGTAATTTCACATCATTTCTAAATTTTGTCTTGCAACACCAGAAATTAATATAGCAACATGATAGCAGTCCCCACATATATTAAATAATTTCAGATTGACATATTATCCCAGTAGCTTGTTAACAATAAACAAATATAAAAAGCAAAAGAAAATCTGAAATATATTAGAATTAATTGATTTGTTTTACAAAACATGCAAAATTATAATTAACAAAAGAGACTTATATTTAAAACTCAGCTGTTGTTCCTATGAGGCCAATATCAAACATAATTTTACATTATCATCCTCAACTGTTAGTTCCTATTAAATGCTCTTTACTTTCTTGCAACTTCATGTGGTCCTTTCGCAAGGAAGATCAGATCTTTTCTCATGTCACCAATGGTGCCTTCCATCTCCATTCTTAAAACCTATTTTCAGCAAAAAAAGAAAAAGAAAGAAAGTATACATAAACGAAAGATATAGAGTAGCCTTGAAACTAAAAAATCATTTCTATAGTGGTACATATGCATGTTAAATGAAAGACACAATTTATTAGTATCACTACCACCAGTTAGATATTTTTTTTGTTGATTCTAAATGGTTTGAAGTAAAAAACTGGAGCTTGTGCCAACTTTGTACCAATCATTTGAGTGCTTATTAAATATAACTGTGTATTGTATTTAAATCATAGAGATGATTACATACTAGTTTGTAAAGTTACTTGATTGAAATGAATACAGTACACATAAAATGTCAAATTTTACTAATGACCTAAAAAGAATAAATGTAAATATATTACGTACCTAAAAAGAATAAATCTCAAATTATACTAATGACCTAAAAGTTACATAATTCACTACGCTAACTCTTGGTTTTGCTAATAGATGTAGCAAAGGTGAAAATTAGCTACATCAAATAAAATCTTTTGCTGTGTTTCTTTTACTAAATCCCATTTTTCTACCAGTGGCCTGAAGTACCATAGGAAGCAAATTAAAGAGCGGTCCAATTCTTTCCTTTCAACTGTTCCGAGATGCGCGATTTATTTATTTATGGATAAATCCGGATTACAAAGCCTGTCAGTTCCATTTCATTTTGAAAAGTCAGTATAAGAATGCACGATTTATAAAGATGAAACAAAAAAAAGAAACGTGAAAAAACAAAAGAACAGCGTTATATTTTTATTATATTATTATAATTATGACTATGATTATTATTATTTATTATGATTATGATTATATAATAATAATAATAATAATAATTTTATTATTATCATCATCATCATCATCATCATCATCATTGTTAGTATTATAATTATTCATATTTTAACTATTCTGATTAACAACTGTCAAATAATATTTTCGCTTTTCCAAACAGTCAAAAATACCACTCTTCTATCATTCTTCCAAAATGACACTATTCTATCACTCTTTTAAAATTATCACTGTTCCAAAATTATTCTTTAATTTGCCGAACAAAACCCAAAAGAATTACCAAGTAGCTAAATATTTTTTATTTGTTCATTATAGGGTTGCACCGTAAGCGGATAATAATGATATCTCGTTTTTGTATGCAATGACGTGAATTTAAATTTCAAAAAACATAGAAAAGATAATATATAGAAGTTTTTTTTTAAAAAAAAATTATTATAGGGCTCTGTAGTCTGTACCATATCCACAAACCAGCCTGATTATCGTTGTATACTTTTTAAATACAGACCGTATTTTATTGGGCTTTTAACTCCTTGAGATAAATTCTCATGAAAAACATATGAGCCCATTTTCACCTATACAATTTTCACCATCCTTTGCCTTGATGGGCTATAGACATAACCGAGCTCAAAATAGAATTACAGAGTTCTCCTTGAAAAATTGCATTACTCGATGTACTTGTGTTTCGTCAGATTTGCTTATATAACTTCTTCACCAAATGTTGTTCTATATATGTTATAAATTACTGTTGATGATGGCTTATTAATTGTTATCACACTTTTTATAGTGCATTATACATTTGCAGACTACTGTTGCAATCTCTGGAGTTCAGTAATCATTAATCAAGCTTTAGTATAGTGAGCTACGTTTAATTTATACTGTTTTTCTGGAGTGAGGTCTTTTCTGTGTTGCAAGCCAACGTAAAGTGCAGCCTTCTTTTTATGGAGATGAAACACAATCGAATGTCTGTATCCATGCTTTTATTAGTTTTCTCAGCTCTCTGTGCCTTTTATTTTTGAAACGTCAGTTCATATTTTAATACCACTTATCACAAGTTAGTATTGGGGGTTCACAGCCAACTAGCGGAAATTGATAGACTATGTCGGTATAAAACTCTGAATCATGTAACAGTACCAGCATAGCAGAACTCAAGCATAACACTTCACAAACAATGCACTATGGTAACACAAATAAAAGCCAACTTATTTTGAAAAAAATGTCATTTTAAATAAAAAATAATTAGGGTTCTTTGCTTATTGATAACACAAATAAAAGCCAACTGATAGCGGTACCACAAAGGCGGAGCTTCATGTATGGAAATTGGGCCATGGCCCCCCCTTGAAATTTTGAAATACATAGCACATCCTTTATATTTTTAGTTTATTTCTTTTGTTGATCAAGTTTGGCCCCCCATTAATATGAGTGACAATTTCCATAAAAAAATCTTAAGTCTAAATAGTGATTGGTTAAAAAATTAATTTATTGTCTTTGATATAAATAATTTTTATTGGTCCCCTCTTGATTTTGTGTGAAGCTCCGCTAGTGCGGTACCAGGCTAATTATGTCTGGTAGTGTATGTGTGTGTGTTTTTTTTTTTTTGGGGGGGGGGGGGGGAGGGGGGGATCAACCTATCATGTAGCATATTATGTGATTATTCTACTAATATCTTGACATTGCTCCAGTTTAGATGCTTGTGTCACTAATTCTTGTCACTCTGAATCAGGTAAAATGCAGTTAGATGCTACCACAAACTAGCAGTATAAGATAGATTACCAGGCTTTATCAAATGTCAGTTCCCAAACTTAGTGGAAATTGACACACTATGTTGGCAGCAAACTCAGAAATCAGAATAGAGTGACAGTACCAGCATAGCAGAACTCAATGATAGTACTTCACAAACAGTGCACTATGCGTAACTCTCTAGAACTGTCACTTTTTTAAAAAATAATTAAGAGTTTTTCGTTTATTAATAACACAAATGAAATCCAACTGACACCGATACCAGGCTATTATGTCTGGTAGTGGGGGCAGGGGGATCAATGGATCATGTTGCACATTATGTGATTATTCTGTTCATATTTTGTCATTGCTCTTGTGTAGATGCTTGTTTCACTATATCTTGTCTCTCTTTCTATCAGGTAAACTGTAGTTAGATGCTACCATAAACCAGCAGTATAAGACAAAATATTTAAATAACAGTTTTACTCTTTCCTACTGGTCTCAATCGCCTTAAATAAGATGATGTAGAAGGCTGTGATTCGAAGAATCACAAAAGTTGTATGTTCGATATGATTGGAGGTTTTTTATTCCCACCTCTCTAGAATATTTTCTAGAGTAGCAAAACTAGGCTAATTTGAAATTTCAGGGCCCAATCCAACTCAAGAAACAAAACTGTAAATAATCCCATTAGATCAAGAACTATGTGTGCACATAACTATCATATTGTCCGAGTAACCACTATTTTTTCTAAAATTTAGCATATTTTTCGGGTTGGTCTAGAGTGTTATGTATAATATGAATCATCTTTATATTATGGATGAGTTTTTTATTTTTAAATCCTAAATGATTGATCTAAATCGCTCAAAATATTTTCTATATGAATATCTAATTGTAGATCAACATTTATCTTTTTTAGTATCTTTTAGTATTTTTTAGATAATTAAAAAATCACTTGATTTAATTATTATGAGCTATTCATGAGCTATTCAAAGAAGTGATTTTCTAACTGTTCAAAAAATGAGCTCCCCTTCGTGATCGGGTGATATTTTTCTATCGCGATTGAGTATCTTTCACATCGCGAATCTCCGGCGTGATCTGACCATTAGGCATTTTTGGGCGATCTCCAAGCAATTCGAACTCCCTGACGAAAGTCCAACCCCTCCGTAAACCTACCCAAACCTATCCTTCGCTGGATCTTCACCCAAACCTAGCTCCTGATCCAACGAGCTTCATCTAGTACCCTTCACTCGTTAAAATCCTTTGTGGATCCAGCGATCTCACGCTCGCTAAAACCCTACCTTCACTGTAACCCTACCCTTCGCTGATCTCACACTCACTAAAACTCAAACCTAGTACCCTTTAACCATCGCAGCCCTACCCTTCGCCGACCCAAGGGGCCGACAACCTCCCTCCTCACACTCGCTAAAACCCAAACCTATTTCCCCGACACCATCTCGCTGCTCCAGCGAGCTTCACCCAAGTGCTCAGCACCACTGACACCATACGATCGCTGATAGTGATACCTGCTCGCGAAAAAGTGAAAAAGCGATCCGACAGGGGAGAAAGAATAACACCCAAACCCTAGGCGAGGGAGGCCGGAGGTGCTGACCTCCCCCCGCCCGTCCCCCCTCTACTCCCCTCTCTTCCCTTCCTCTAATCTCTCCCTACTCTTCAGTCTTTGACTAGTTCTAATCACAGCCACAACCGTCAATACTGCCACCTCTGACCCCTTCAACCATCACTGTTACCACCTCTGACCCCTCAACCATCACTTCTGCCACTAAAAATTGAGACCCACCGCATCCTAGATCTACCACGCTACCGTTCAACATATCCAAACCTAATCTCTTCCTCCAACCTATCTAAATCTAAACCGTTCCTATCCAAACCTAGACGACTACTCAACCTATCTAGACCTTTTCCAGGGCAACAACTTATTCAAATCATAGAACAACCACTGCCACTCGACATGATCTCCCCTGACATATGCCCATGTACCGTCCTATCCACTTCCTCCTGCCCTACATTAGCTGCTACATCCACGGTTGTCGGGCTCAGCCAACCACATCCCCATCTTCACGGGTTCCCCACAGACATACGAACACCCTTGCAATCTTGGACTCCCATGAAGCACACAACAACCCGAGTGGTACAAGGATGAAGCTCACAATTTTACTTTTATTTTTTTTTATTTTAGGTTATTTGCTTAAGGAGATGTGATTGTACTTCAATTTCAATTTCTTTTTTTTTTCTTTCTTCTAATATGTAACTCTTTTTTATTTGATTTAATGAAAATTAATAGTAGGCTTTTCACTTACTACATCAAAAACTGTCCAAAAAATACTAAAAAGATCCTAAAAGTTATAAAACTTGGTCTAGAATTAATTATTCGTATGGAAATCATTTTTAAGCAGTTCAGATCAATCATTTAGAGTTTAAAAATAAAAAAAACTGATCATTAACATAAAAACAATATGTATTATGTATAGGATCATAGTCAAACTCTACTTTTCCGTTTAATTTTAGTACCATAAATTAAAATCCAAGGATTTGAACACTTGCCCCAAGTTCAGAACAGAAATAACCTGAAAATCTAATTGGTTTTAGTGAATCCGGATGTGATGTTGACTAGTCCCCAATTGAGCCCACTGGTTTTCTTGGCAGTTCAGTTAATCAGATACAAGATCTTTGTAGCAAATTAGCACTCTACGCATAGGCAAGAATGCAATTCAATTATAGTGCAACCTACTAGGTACTAGATAGCTCTAATATGTTAAGAGAATCAAATATTCCAACTGGATGAGTATATTGTCCTTGAAGGTACACAAATGATTGATGTGATTGGATTTCATTTTTAAACAGAGCATCCTATACCCTTTTGTGAACTAATATAATACGAGTTTTGATATGTGTATAGTTTGGCAATTTATTTTTGATTAATTGACGTTGTTTTTGTGAACATCAGTTTTAATTTTTCAAAACTTTAAAATCCCAAAATGGCAATTTTTAGATAAAATGATAGAAGACCAACTATAGAAATAGAATATTTCAGGAACATTTACTTATTAAGCAAGACAAAGTGAGGATGCTTCTTAACAAATTATGTGACTTATTCTTTTCTGCCACTTGTAAATGACAAATTAACTGAGTTAAAATATCGATCTTTTTTTTTAAAAAAGAGAGGAATATCTATGGTTATTTTTTTTCCATTTTCCACGATATAGAACTCATAACATTGAAATTGATGTTATTTACCACTTTATTAGTGAGATATCTATTGAGAATCTTTTATTCGTTCTTTTTCTTTAAATGATGAGAATTCAAATGTCTCCATCATGCTTGTTATTTTTTTAAATCCTCAGTAACAAAAGAAAAATTAATCTCAAATATGAATACAAAATCGCTAGATATAATATACGTTTGATCGACAAAAATCAAATCATTTTAATATTTATTCAGTGAAATCGGGAACGTGAGAATTTAACATTGAGAATTGGCCCATATTGATCGATTTTTACGAGCTCTCAATCCTTGGCACTTGGCACCGATTATAATAATAAAAAAAAGAAAAATCGTACTTCCTTATTCTTCTAAAAGCGACATAGACATATGCAATGATTTTATTATGATATTCGACTTTTAATTTTCTTTGTTATTAAAATTTAAAATGAAAACACTGTGAACACACAAAAGAGAAACATGAACAGTTGAACCTCCTTTTGTATTTTAATTGTTATATATATTGAGGTTATGGTGTTTTGCAAAATAAATGATCGTTTTTACTTTGACATAAGATTTTATATTTTGATGACTTCAATGGTCAATCTAAGTTACTCAATAATTGTTTTATGTCAAAATTTAGTAGTACATTAAATTTCATAATTTTTTAAGTTTTCTAACTATTTTAAATTATTTTTAAAAATAACCCTGAAATATATCATTTTTTAATATTAAACAAGGTTGTTTTTAAAAATAATTTAAAAATAGATAAAAAGCTAAAAAAATCATAAAATTTAATATCCCACCAAATTTTGACATAAAGAAATTATTGAAATTGATCATTTAAATCGTTGGGATATGAAATCTCATGTCAAAATAAAAAACAATTATTTATTTTGCAAAGCACCGTAACTCACCCTATATATATATGTAGGCGCGCGCACACACATACATAATTAATAACTATTTAGCCAGCCAATAGCTTTTCGATCTTGAAAGTATGATTATGACGTGAATCTTATTGTAATACAAAATAATTCTAGTCAAATCTCCTAATATGAAAGCTAGAGAATGGATCTTCCGCAGTCTTATGATACATGGTAGGGTATTGTATAGGAGCAGATGAGTTTTGTTTTAATTTTAACAAACTCAAATGGTGATTCAACAATTGAGGTCTTGTGAAGTGCTAAATAAAAAAAAAACTCAATTCCAACAACTTAAAAAAAAATACTTCTTTAAAATTTATCTCTTTATATGTATTAAAGACAAAATTTTTAAAAATAATTAAGATAAAATACTCAATTTAAAGTTTGTTTGATAGTTTGTGTTACTTGATTGGATCAAAGAGCTTGATCTTCATTTTTTTTTTATGGATGTAATCACATCTTTTAAATAAAATTAGTTGTCGACGGATTTTCATATTAAGAAAAAGAGAGTATGGCATAGGGCTTTTAATAAGATTTGATAAGAAGAGTATATATATATTGGTGACTAAAAATTAGCCAGTTACTAGGTTCCTGAAAAGAGAAAAGAAATACTTAATATTAGGTTAGAATAAAAGAATAAAGAAAAAGGTCATCTCAACCAAAAAATTCTGAGTTGCAAAATTAATATATGACTACACAAGGGTGTTTAAGGGGAAAAAATTGACATGCTGTCGATCTGATGATTTTTGAGATGATATGGTAGAGTTATTCAATAGTTTATTTATTATAATGCAAACAATATATAAAAAAAATATTTTGTAAAACGAATAATAATTTCATAATAATTTCGAATGAATAGTGCATCGATGTCCTTTATAATTCAATCAATTAATTTATAGTCCGGAATAAGATGAAAAAATATTAATTCAGAACTAGTTACTATTTATGATTGTTTAAAAGTTTCAATTCAGTTCCGTTACTACACATCGTACTATACAGGATAGTCGTAAAAATCTCAACTGGCCCTTTTATTATTATTATTATTATTATTATTATTATTATTATTATTATTATTATTATTATTATTATTATTATTATTATTATTATTATTATTATTTGTAGAAAAAGACAAGTGCACAGTGGGAGCCAGTTTGCCTTGCCACTTCCCACTTCCAGGGGACAAAAATATACAACAAGAAATGGGGTTGTCTTTTGGTGTAAATAAAAAATATACAACAAGAAATGGGGTTGTCTTTTGGTGTAAATCACCTCACCTCACCATTCACCTTTATTCCCCCTGAAGCTTCCAGTGAAGCTCGCATGCCTTGCCTGTTGCCTCTACCAGTCTACCCAAAGCATTAAAGCAAGCACTCTATTCGCCTCAAATGATGATGCATGATTCGATAATTGGCCGCTTTTGAAAACCATGACGCCAAGCATTGCCCCCTCAAAAGAATATAATCTTTGCATTTGCTTTTGAGTTAATTATCTTTGCATTTATTTTTGGTACACCCGGAGATGCACACGTATGAGTATGACTCTGTGACACTGGTCAAATTGCTGCTCTCAAATTCAAATAGCAGTCATACTCACATATTCATAAACATCCAGATTTCTTCTTCTTCTTCTTCTTCTTCTTCTTCTTTTTCTTTGTATATTGAACGGTCCAATTCAGAAGTTAATCTACCAACTATGTCCAGACAAGTGTTAATTGTTACTTTTTCTGTATAACTCAACAAGGAAGACATTACGTATATTCTTAATTCTATGTTCAAACTATTGATTTACTGGGCAACTTGATAATTAATCCTGAATAAATAATCTTGATATTTGTTTTTAAAACAAGGATATTTGATATGCTTATAGAAACAAAAATTACAAATCTCGGTAGAGAGACTAGTATCGAATTTGTCAATTTAGAAGGGCCAAGGCTAAAGAACTGACATTAGCAGTTCAAAAAGGACATTCAATAAAGAGGTCAGGGGATATAATTGGACCAATAAAAGGTCAAGAGATCCATTTTAGACCTGCCTTTCTTTTGCTTATATTCCCTTTTTGTCCTATTCTTGCAAATGGACCTTTTCACTGGTCTATGTAGAGCCACCACACTCACTAAAACTTGTCCTATTCTTGCAAATAAACTTGTTGCTTCCTACGTCTAAAACTATTTGTTTTAGCTGATCGATCGGTAGGTTTTTGGAATTTGTCCTTTCCTAAGTCTTGCTCTCCCCAGCATTTATACATTTTATATCTATATATTATGGAATTTTACTGGGAAAAAGAAGTTGAACACCGTGGAATGTGCAGAAAATCTGAACATTGAACTAATAAGTTTCTTGCATTGGATTTATTTAGATATATAACTTTTTTTTTTCAAAAAAAAAAGAATTTGATAAAGAAAAAAAGCTCCTGCCCAATAACCACTCGAGTTCGTCAAGGTAGTGTTCTAAATTTGTGCCTATCATGAGTTCATGACTGAGTACAATTAGTGCGAGTGCAGCATGATACAGACACAACACACAACGCTACAAAATCTAGACACGACACATGAGTATGACATGGCATAAATACACGACATGACACAGATTTAGGCACAACACGACACTGGTAATACAGGTAGGCACATTTTTCATTTATTTTTCACTTTTTGATAATTTTTATCAAAAAAATTTCAGCTTTTTTCTTTTAATTTTCTAATTTTTTTTAATAATGTAGCACGATTAAGATACATCATATTGCATAAACACTACACGATTGGATGCGATACAATTAGACACGATATAATTAAGCACGACACGATTGACACATGTGTCTTAGTCATGTTGTACCATAACCTTGACATGCCGGTTTTTAGACATGATATGATATAGTATGAAAAACTAAAAAAATAAATAAAAAATACGACATAACACCGACATGACAAAAAACAAATTTAAAACACTCAAGGTTTATTGAGGTCATAATTTACTTAGTATTATGCCCGCTACACCAAAATAGCACAGATAACGCCTCACGTCATCAAGGACTCTAACATATCAACCAAGATTTCTCCTTACCTCTGTAAGTCTGTAATTAATCACACAACATCTTTTAGCTAATATTAACTGCACTTATAGTAAATAAACAATCATAGACTTTTATACTTTTATGATATGCAGGTAATGATTTTTATCATACAATGATTTTTTTTCGAACAAATTTGAAAATGATTTTATACATAAAAAACATATATATATTTAATAAAATTTGAACTTATATATTAATTATTTTTTTCAATTTCATGAGATAATTAAGAAACATTTGATACTCCATCGGATACAATAAAATCCTATAAAATTTATAATAGTTCAAATTTAAAGATGGTTAATAGAATATCAAATGATACTTGAATTGTATGAAATTTAAAACAAAATAAAAATAGTTATATCTTTTTTTATTTTTTATGAATTTATTTAAATAAATCATTGTCAAATTTACAAAATTAATAATTGAAAAGGAAATATGATATCCGTATGATTTTCTTTTTGTCAATTTGTAAATTGTTTTTAACAAAAATGGAATAAAATCCACTTTGATATTTTAATGAATGGTTGATGGTTAATACTGACAATGACAAGGTACAAAAATTATAAGGAACACAGAAAATATTAACGGAGTTCGGCTTTAACAATGCCTACGTCTCCGGGTCTCATCCACAAATGGGATGCCGCTTTATTACTCAAAAATTCAGTTACAAGAAACTTTAGCTTCTTACAAAATAAGTGCAAGAAGACTAAAAACTGTAATAAAGAGAGAATAACAAATGAGCACTTAAGACTCAAAGAAAAGATTTGAGACAACGCTCAATAGAGTAAAGAACTGAAGATTGCACAAAAATGTCTATCAATTTTGGCTAATTCAAAATCTCTTATTCTTGTTATTTTGCAAAGGAATGAATAAGCTCTATTGATTGCAGTAGGGTGCTCTGAGTTTCTAAGAATATTGATTATTTTTCTTGATTACTTGTTCTACATCCAGAACATCACTTTTATAAGTCATTAACAAAAAAATGGTATTTTGCATTAGGAAACGTTATAACGATTTACAAATTGTTATAACGTTTCATAATTAGAGTCTTGAATTTTCAAGAATACCCCTTGTCAGAATTATATTGAAACGTTATAAAGATTCAAAAATGAATAGGATGAATCATTATAATGTTATACAGAAACGTTGAACGGTTTATAGAACCATTACAACACTTTGACTTGTTTGACCAACATTCTGACAAGTCTACTGATCTTCAGAAACATTATAACGATTCAGTGAATCGTTGAACGCTTTATGAAGCATTACATAACGATACACTATGTTAATTTTAGTTTATTTCTGCTCACAAAGAACTTAGAATATTTTTGAGTAGGTGTATTGAATCGTTATAACGCTTTATGAAGCGTTACATAACGATACACTCTGTTAACTTTGGTTCATTTCTACGCACAGAGAACTTAGAATATTTTTGAGATATGTATTGAATCGTTATAACGATTGAAGAATCATTATAACGGTTTTCTGCGACATAGCTCTTCCTTGCATAATTATGAAGAATATAAGATTTTGAATTATACCTATACATTGAATATGATCATATATTTTCATAGAAACCTTTGAATTGATCTTGATCATTTCTTCTTCATTCCCTCAAAGCTTCTTACAATCTTGCAATTAAATCTCAAAAATATTTTGTTAAATTCAATAAGATTTTGCAAAATAATAAAATTAAAGAAATTGTTAAGTTTAACACACTTATTTCATTGAAACAGATAATTTTTATAACCTACTTTGATATCAAAGACCAATATTATAAATATAAAAGCAACAAACAAAAACTTAAGTCTAATGATTCGATAGCTACAAATTACATCACTACATAATCAAAACACCAACCACATTTGTCGGAGAGACTATTAACCATTATAAAAAGTTAGAAACGAGAAAAAGCAAGTTATTTGCAAAATAATCCTCAAACTTTTTAATATTCCAAATCTCATTGCTCTCAGAACCATACTCTACAGTGGCATAGCCATAACTCTATATTAGTAGTGTCAATAAATACTATTAAATAGATTAATATTTTTTTTATATTTATGTAATTATTATAATAATTCAAAATTAGGAGTTCTTTTGCCTCCAAATTATTGATCTAAAAGGTTTAACAAAAAAAATCTTAATTTGGAAATATGATAAAATACAAAGTATTATTATTTTATAATTAAAAAATTTATCCTCAAATATTAAAAAAATATGATTAATATAGTATCTTAAAAATGTTCATCCTTTAAAAATCATCAAATTTCTACAAATAGTACCAATTGATTTTCTCTAAAATTTTTAATTTTAAGATATTTTAAGCTACATGGATTACTATATTGGATGCAAATTTTGAAAATTAATACAAATATAAATATAATTTGGCTACGATGCTAAGCATAACTTGGATGATCCACGTACTACGAAAAAGTTCTCCATTTTTAAAATTCAAATGGCTTACCATTCAAAATGATTTTCAAATGAAAATCTAGTTATAGAAAAAAAAAATTATATTTCTTTAGAATTTTTTTACTATTTTTTAGATAGTTAGAAATTCACTTTTTTGAATGAATCATAATAATTAAATCAAATAAATTTCTAACTATCTAAAAAAATATTAAAAAAACTAAATATGTATATAAAATATGGTGTATAACTAGTTTTTCATATGGAGATCATTTTGAATAGCTGGATCAATCATTTGATCTTTAAAAATGGAGAAACAATCTATAGTACACGGGTCACCCGTGCTACACGTAGCACCGTAGCCAAACTCTATATAAATTTATCAATATTCTATCTATCTGAATTTAAATTATACTACACAATTGAATTTTCTTTTAGTTTAGTAGAAAATAATATAAATATCACACATTCCATTTGTTTTCATATAAAAAAAATTCATTTCTGCTTTTTTTATTGAACATATGAATGGCTGCTCTATTTCAAGAATGGGACAATTTTTTCATTATATAGGTGTCCAGAATTGGCATTCATTTATTCACCAAAAAATTTATTTATATCTTATTTAAAAACTTCTTCATTTTTTATCTATGAAAAAAATGAAAATAAATATTTTTAGACAAAGTGTCAAAATCAATTTTTAAATCATCATAAATAAAAAATGTAACAAGTTATTATATTGAAACTCTATATTTAGTTTAAATCAATTTTCTGAAAAATGACAAGTGATTTAACCTTTTCATTTCATATTAGAAGGCAACTTTTCAAAAAGAAAAAAAATTAATTATTTTTTCTCTTTAATAAATTGTTGATGTTGATTTCTTGATAAGATATTGAACGATCAAATAAATTATTTGATTGAACCCTTCTGTTAAGTTAAAATCTAAACAAAATTTACATAATATCTGATATTATAAATTTAAAAAATGGATGTTATTTTGTCTCTTTAAAAAACATTTTTTTCATTTCCTTATTAATCCAAAATATTAACGGTGTCAATAGTAAAAATCTCAAATAATTTTCAGTGGGTTTAAATAGATTATAAAATAATAATATTAATAAAAAAATATCATATATTTGAAAATCATATAAAAAATTTATACATCTCAGTGACGTCAGTTGACACCACTTCTCAATGTGTACCTCCGCCATTGATATTCTACCATACTTGTGTTTTAATATTTGTAAGGATGGTGTTGGGTGTCGCCTATTTATGAAGAGGCTCAAGTTTAAATCTTATAAAAAAAATAATATATATCGGGATTAATAGGAGTCTCATTTAGAAAAAAATAATAATAATAAAGGTCGACGCTATTGTTGGCAAATATTAAAGAATTGTGTTGTAAAAATCAAATAAGTTTCTCATATAATGTTGTTTGGTCAAATGATATAAATGCAATTTTATCTTGCGTACTGACTAAAAGAAACAAGATATAGATGAAAATTTTGACTTGTGTTCTAGAAATATAATAAGTATTGATTGAAAAGTCTATAAAACATAAAACTCATGATATAATTTTCAAAATACATTAATATTATTATCCTATCTTTGATTAAAAATATCTAGTAATGTTTCCATTATAAATTATATTGAAACAACATGAGACTTCAAAAAAAAGTTAAGGATGGTCACTGTAGATAATGAGATATATATATAGATATACCGTTAACAATGTCAACATTGTAAACACACAGGTTTTGTTCACTTTTTGTAGTTCAGATCACAATTTGTAGCCATGCTAATATATTTTAAGAGCATCACCCTCATCTTTTCCTCAAAAAAATAAATAAAAATAATAGTGCTATACACAACTCTCACAACGTGTAATGTTATTATTTTTTTCCTTGATGTGATTAATTTTCGTAACATTTATATATTTTGTTATTTTCCCCCGAAGATGGATGGCCATATCCATCTAAAGATTTACTCAGTACAACTTACAAAAGAATCTTTGCAAATATCGTGGTTTAACCAGTCATCAAAATCAAGTTGGCACTTTGTAATGAACATGTTTCCATTTGTTTACCTGTTTTCTCCGAAAAATATTCCGACTTTAACCTGATAACCATCATATACATGGTATTTAACACTATCAAAGTAGTCAACTGACGTGCATTACCAAGCGATGTTTGTGCAGTCTGAAAAGATCATAATTATAAGCAGCCACCTCCCTTATTTTTCCTTCTTTATGGATTTAAACCCCACCAAATTATATTGGGTTCTAACAGCAATAACACAAAGTAATATATCCTAATCTGGTATTCTTATTCGCTACTATCTCTTCTATCTGACAAATAATAATCTTTATTATATTGGTGAATTAGTTGGACTTTAGTATAATAGAAAGCTACTTTGTTCCCCAATGGCAATATCGTTACTAACATGAAGGAATTGACGCTCTGCTGGTAGTGGTATGTGCGGCTATGCTGTTCTTATAACTTTTCATATGTCGGATTCGGATTCGTCTTTTTGTGCAACCAAATATAAAGGGTATTCGCTTTTCATATTTATCATGATATATATATATATATATATATATATAGCTCCATTCAAATCGGCAGCACGCGGACCGCCGGTATTTTGAGTTCGTGCCGGCATAAATAATAATACAAAAAAGATTCAATCATGGTCCACGTGGTGCAAGAGTATAAAGATTCTTTATTTTTTTAATTTTTTTCAAATTTATTTCAAAATTTATTGTCAAAATTGTCCATTGTCAAAAATTCAAAGTCGTATGTCCAATTTTTAAACTATTATAGGACATATATTAGAAAAATATATACTATCTAAATAAAAAGTTAATTGTAGCTGTTTTCTTAATTATTTAGATATGCAATGCCTATTTGTTGTGTTCATTTATTAATTGACGAATATGTAAAGCCATAAAAATCCACCCTAAAAAATTTAATGTTTCATTAAAAAATAATGTTTGTAAATTGACCCAAATTTAATTCACACATCAGACCATATCTAATAAATCTATATGATATATTTGAATTTATGGATAAATCATAAATATAAAAGAATTTAAAGAGTTCAAGAGTATATTAGATATATTAATTAATAGGTAAATATGAAAGGATCTAAACATTGAATTGACGGGTAAATATGATATATTAAAGAGTCAATGGGTAATATGAAATATAAGAAGAGTTAAAGGGTAAATATGTTATTAATCCGATATACAATATAAGAAGAGTTAAAGGGTAAATATGTTATTAATCCTAATTTGTATATCGGATGATAGTTTATTTGTGGAGGACGATGGCTTCCAGCTTGGAATGCCAAAATTTGTTATTGTCAATTTGCAATGCGGTCTATACGTAGTGCTGATGGATGATCAAATATATACTCACTACTAGTTGCGACGGACTTTTTCTTTATAAAAGAAAAAGTTAAATTAAAGAAGGGTGAATATATAGTTGAAAACATGTTGATGTACATTTCCTAGAGCAATAGGAAAATTCAAAGTTGTCAACTGGCAATGATAAAATACATTTCATAGAGCAATAAGAAAATTCAAAGTAGTCATACCTCAGCGGAGCACATCTTGCACTGTAGAAATAGAACTTCTATATACTTTCTTTGCTATATTAATCATTAAAATGTCTGTTCACGTAATGCGCAGATCAAGTTGCAACGGTGTTGGTGGTTTCTGTTGAAAATATAAATTTAATTAATGTTTTATTGAAGTTTGTTATCCGGTCAATAATTTTTAAGACTGATTAATAAATGGATTTGAAAGGTCATCCGAACTTAATTTTCGGTGAATGAACTATTAAATTATAAGTCTAGTTTTTATTGGTTTAAGTTTCAAGTCATTTAGAATTTTCTAGAGGAAATTATGGTTATTTCATTGAACAAAAGTCAAATTTGATTGGACAGCTTAGTTTTCTATTTTTTCTAGTTATTACGAATTCTAAAGTTTTCTTCTGATGTTTTAGCTCTATATAAAGAGTTACAATCTGTTGTAAGTAAGCAAGCATAGAGAGATATTATTAAAAGAGAATTATTAAGAGTCTACTTAGTGTATTTCTTCCCTCTATCTTCTTATCAATCATATTATCTATACTCAACAAATTAGTATCAAAGTTTCGACACAGGTCCCAGAATCCTACTTAGAGCCGATATTATCCTACTTAGAAGCAAGATTGTCCTGTTTAAGAGTGTGTTCGTTCTATCAGTTTTCTTGAGTTTGTGAGGTGGTACACGTAGCAATAAATTATGATCCGGCAAAGCAGATAGCTTGATCGATAAGAAACTCGAGCTAGCAGCATGGAAACAAACTGAATCTTTGAGAATTGCAGTCAGGAAATGAAGACGCCTTTGTGCGATGTTAACCAGTTCAGCAACTTTTAGTATTCCATGAAGTGACCGCAAATTAAAATTATGGTTGTAATTATATAATAATAGAGGAATTAAAAATAATAAATAGTAATTTCTAAATTAGCGCAAGGATAGTTAAAAATGATGTTATTTCAAATAATAGAAATATAGTTTTGATTGTATATTTAGAATAGTAATGAAGAATTGAGAAGAACAACAGTTATTCTATCTCTTCTTCAGAATAGTAAAATAGCAATTATTCTCACTATTCCGAAATAATATATTTACGTTTGAATGCACCATCAGTTTTTATTGGTCTAAGTTTCAAGTACATGTTTACTGAGATATAGGAGATTGTGGATGATCATGTGTCATTTGAAAATGCCTCAAAGGTAAAAGTTAAAGGTCAAGGTAAAATATTTATTCATTGTAAAGATAAAAATTAGGGGTTTATCTCGAATGTTTATTATGTGTCGGATATGAAGAGTAATATTTTAAAGCTTGGGATAATTATTGGAACGTAGTTATATAATTTCTATGAAAGAAAGAACACTTTATTTGAGAGACCAAGATAACCGGTTGCTAGCTCTAGTAGAAATGATAAAAAATCGCATGTTTAAGTTAAATTTGGTGAATGTTCAAGCAAGATGTTTAAAAACATGTGTAGAAGATAAAACTTCGTTATGACATTTACGATTTGGATATCTTAATTTTGGTAGTTTAAGACAATTGATAAATAAAAGAATGATGAAGGATATATCACACATAGACCACAATGATAAATTTTATGAAGGTTATGTATTAGAAAAGTACCCAAGAATTTTTTTTTCCAAAAGAAGTAAGTTTTTGTGCAAAGGTGTTTAAATTGGTTCATACCAATATTTATGGTCCAATAACCCCTAATTCACTTGGTAAACACCGGTACTTTATTATCTTTATTGATGATTTTTCTCGAAGAACTTGGGTTTATTTTTTAAAAGAGAAATCCAAAGCATTTTCTATTTTTAAGAAGTTTAAGGTGCTTGTTGAAAACTTGAGTGGTGAGCACATAAAAGCTTTGAGATCCGATAGAGGTGGTGAATTTGCATCAAAGGAATTTATGAATTTTTATGAGGAGAAAGGTGTTAGAAGGTTCTTACAAGCCCCTTATTCACCTCAATAAAATGGAGTCATGGAAAGAAAAAATCGGACCATACTTGACATGGTTCGAAGCATGCTAAAGAGCAAAAATATGCCGATTTTTTTTGGGCTAAAGCAGTAAAGTGTGCGGTTTACTTGCAAAATTGATATCCTACAACGAATTTAGAGAATGTCACCCCACAAGAAGCATGATGCAGTATCAAGCCATCGGTAGCTCATTTGAAGGTGTTCAAAAGTGTGGCTTATGATCACATTCCGGATCAAAAAAACACAAAACTTGATGACAAGAGCAAAAAACTGATTTTTATCGGTTACGATGAGAAGTCTAAGGCATATAATCTTTATGATCCACTTACTAAAAAGGTACATGTGAGTTGTGATGTGCAGGTCAATGAAGAAAATATGTGGAATTGGAGTTCTATGGAGGAGATATCTCATGAGGAAGAAAAATAAGCGACATCGACAACATCATAAGCTGAACCATCTTCATATTTATCTGATGAAGAAGATGAGTCAAGGACACTAAAAATAAGGAGTTTGCAAGACATATACGAGGCGACAAATGAGTTGCATTTGATGTCTTTTGGCGGATGCAGAGGACATCACATTTGAGTAAGTCGTGAAAGATGAGAAGTGGCTAGCTGCTATGCAAGAAGAAATGAATGCAATTGAGAAGAACAATACTTGGGAACTTACGACATTGCCCAAGGGTCACAAGTTGATTGGTGTTAAATGGATCTATAAGAAAAAGATGAATGCAAGATACGAGATTGAAAGATACAAGGCGAGACTAGTGGCGAAAGGATACAAGTAAAAAATGGGGATTGATCATGAAGAGGTGTTTGCCCCGGTAGCAATAATGGAGATAATTCGACAACTAATCCCGTTGGCGGTTCAAAATAAGTGGAGTAGTTTTCAAATGGATGTGAAATTAGTTTTTTTAAATGGAATTCTTGAAGAAGATGTCTACATAGAGCAACCTCCCGGTTATATAAAAGTTGGCAAGGAGCATAAAGTGCTGAAATTAAAGAAGACGTTGCATGGATTGAAGTAATCGTCAAGGGCATGAAATACTCGAATTGATGCATATTTTAAGGAACATGACTTTGTGCAATGTCCATATGAACATGCGCTATATTTAAAGGTACGAAAAGATAATATTTTATTTATGGTCTTGTATGTAGATGATTTGATTTTTATGGAAAATAATAGAGACATGATTGAGAAGTTTAAGTTGGAGATGACAAAAGAGTTTGAGATGACCGATTTGGGTCTTATGTCTTATTTTTTGGGCTTAGAAGTGAGATAAAAAAATTCTAAAATTTATTTATCATAAGAAATATATGCAAAGGAGATTTTGAAGAAGTTTAAAATGAATGAGTGTAATCCCGTAAATACTCTGATTGGGAGTGGTACAAAATTATCTCGATATGATGAAGGCGAGACGGTTGATGCAACATTATACAAAATCTTAGTTGAAAGTTTACATTATTTAACATGCACAAGGTCGGATATCGCATATGGAGTTGGCTTGGTAAGCCGGTACATGGAGGAGCCGAAAATGACGCATTGGAAAGCCATAAAGCGAATTCTTCACTATGTCAAAGGTACATTATATATCTCATGGCTTATATTATTCTCATACTAATGAGTTTGATCTTGTTGGATATTCCGATAGTGATTGGAGTGAAAATTTAGATGATCGGAGGAGCACTTTAGATTTTATATTTTTCATGGGAAGCACGACATTTATATGGCTCTCTAAGAAGCAACCTATAGTTACTTTGTCAACATATGAAACATAGTACATTACCGCATCTTCATGCGTATGTCACTCTCTTTGGCTACGTAAGTTACTAAAGGAAATGAATTTTTCTCAAGAAAAGACGACGAATATATGAGTGGATAATAAGTCTGCAATTGAATTGGTGAAGAATCTGATGCATCATGAAAGGAGTAAGCACATAGATGTACATTTTCACTTCATACGAGAGCACATGAAGAATGATGATGTGGATATGACTCATGTGGCGAATCATGATCAAGTGGCGGATATATTCACCAAACCACTACCGGCAGAACTCTTCAACAAGTTCAAGAAGTTGCTCGGGATGCAAGTAAGAAATAATTAAGTTTAAGAGGGATGTTGAAAATATAAACTTAATTAATGTTTTATTGAAATTTATTGTCCAGTCAACAGTTTTTAAGTCTGATTAATAAGTAGATTTGGAAAGTCATCCGAACTTAGTTTTTGATGAATGAGTATAAAATTAAAGCTCTTTAAGTCTAATTTTTATTGGTTTAAGTTTCAAGTCATTTGAAGTTTTCTAGAAGAAGTTATAGTTATTTCATTGAATAAATGTTAGATTTAACTAGGCGGCTTAGTTTTATGTTGTTCTATTTACTACAAATTCTAGTATTTTCTTCTGATGTTTTAGTTCTATATAAAGAATTGTAATGTATTGTAAGTAAGCAAGCATAGAGAGATATTATTAAAAGAGAATTATTAAGAGTTTAATTAGTGTATTTCTTCTCTCTACCTTCTTATCAATCATATTATCTATACTCAACAAATTAGTATCAAAGTTTCCAACACAGATCACAGAATCCTACTTAGAGCCGATATTATCCTACTTAGAAGCATGATTGTCCTGTTTAAGAGTGTGTTCATTCTATCAGTTTCCTTGAGTTTGTAAGGTGGTACACGTAGCAATAAATTATGATCTGGCAAAGCAGATAGCTTGATCGATAAGAAACTCGAGCTAGCAGCATGGAAACAAACTGAATCTTTGAGAATTGCAGTTAGGAAATGAAGACGCCTCTGTGCGATGTTAACCAGTTCGGCAACTTTTAGTATTCCATGAAGTGACCGCAAATTAAAATTATAGTTGTAATTATATAAGAATAGAGGAATTAAAAATAGTAAATAGTAATTTCTAAATTAGCGCAAGGATAGTTAAAAATGATGTTATTTCAAATAATAGAAATATAGTTTTGATTGTATATTTGGAATAGTAATGAAGAATTGAGAAGAACAACAGTTATTCTATCTCTTCTTCAAAGTAGTAAAGTAACAACTATTCTCACTATTCCGAAATAATATATTTACATTTGAATGCATCATCGCTATTTCTATTTCGCAAACAACATCTATTATGTTGTTCATGAGACATACAAACATACCTCATTTTTACATTAATATTGCATTGTGATTAAACTAATGCAACAGCACGATAGTTTATTTGTGTTTTAATCTTATTATTCTTATTCTTCTGCTCTTATTTATATTTCTTCATATGATAACATCAATGTTATTTATTTTTCATTTCACAACTAAACAAGTTTTTTTTTTCTATGAACAACTTTCAATAGTAGATAAGCTTTTGAAAATCTTCGGACTATTTCATATGCCATACAATTATTTTAGTTAAACTCTTTATTTTTCTATTTGATGGAAAAATTTTTTCATATAACAGTTAGTCATGAAATAAAACAAAAACAAAAAATTCTGATCTTCATAAAAAAAATATAGTAGAAAGTTAACATGAAGAGTCTAATCTCCACACAATTCGATCATATTCTGAGGGCCTAACTGTAAAACTAGACAAATGTTGTTGTAAAGTTGTCTTTCTTTCCCATGCCATTCATGAAGAAAATCACTAAACAATTGTCTTATAAATGTGAATAGTATTAATATTAAATTCTTTAATAATTGTTGGATTTTAATTTTTAAGGGATTTAATCAGTATTCAACAGTAGAAGAATAGAGGAGAAATAAAGAACGGAGTTCTACTTCCATGGTGAGGACTGAGGACTAACGAGTTACAGTCCCAACTGGTTTTAATATACTTTTACCAAACAAACACCACATACTATTAAAATTGCATTTATGCATTAGCACCCCTCATGATTTGCTCTATCAAAATGCTCATAATTTAACTACTTTTGCAATACTGCCCACAAGTTGGAGCATGAATATTTATCATGTCCAACTTAGATACTGCAATTTGCATTTTGAATGAACTGGAGAAGTCTCTTTTGATCATCACTCTATCAAATGTGTAGATTTGAAATTCATTCACCGTTGACTTCAATGCCTCCCCCTAGCACAAAATTCATCTTTCAAGAAATGTGTTGTACAGCTTGGAATAAGTTCATCAACCACCTTTTTGCGAGCGAGCTTGTGTCTTCACACTTTACTGCTTGGTTGGCCTTCTTCGACCCTTTTCTCAAGCTAGCATGTGTCCTTACATCTTTGCTGCTTGGATGGTCATTTTGACTCGAGCTGATTTGTGTGTTCCATTTTTCCACTTGGCCGATCAGCTCATCTTTCAACCATGATCATGCTTCTGCTGCCACAGAACATACTTCATTCTTCTACAATTGTGTCCATTAGTTGAGATTCTTCATTACTCATCACGTCTCATTTTGGCCATAAATGGGGCTCCTTGGTCCATAGAGGGCCTTCTTAATTTGTTGACTCTGTTCTCTTTTGCTCCATGGTGACCTTGTTGCTATAGTTCATAATTCCTCCAGTTGATGCCGTTTCTAAAGGTCCACCGTCCACGTACTCGATTGAACTTCTTTGTAATTTGCATGTTAACAATCAGCGGGGCTATGAACATAACAGTCTCAAATTGGAAACCACTAGCCTCCCTTTTTTTCTGGTCACTGAACTCATGGAAACTACAAAATGCAGCTATTGGCATCTACACTGCACTCAATTGAGCATACTAGCACCAGGTTTAGTAAATGTCCTCCAGAAACACGCTGATGCCCAAGTGTTCAGCGTGTTCAGCATCCATGGACTGGTGTAGAGCCTAAATGCCACTTACTGGCATCTCTTGTTACTTCTCTGGATCACCACAACCCTTGCAATATCTCTTCACTTTCAACACTCATTTCTACCACTTGTGCTCCTGAGCTGCCCAAGTCGAGGAAAAATTTCTGAATTACATTGCAATCTTATCATGGCAGTGCCAATCAGCCATTGTACCAGCAAAAACCAGGAACACCGTTTGTATCCATGGCAGACTGGACTCCCCTTCTGTAGATCATTTTCTAACAGTAAACCCCTCCATATGCCTCAACTGAGTCGTGCTCTGATACCATGGATTTTAAGGGAATTTTTTTTTTTTTGAGGAAAAGCTGAGGGTCAAGCCCTCAAATTTTAATAAGAGTAATGACAAAGCCGTGATCTATCGTTACGTACAGTCTAAGATTACATTCTAAAGTCATTTCATAGCAAGAGATAATATATACAGAAAAGAGAGCTACTTTCATTTCTCACCCACTAACGAGTTACAGTCTCAATTGTTTTTAATAGTATTTTACCGAACAAACCCCACAAACTATTAAAATTATATTTATGCACTATGACCCCTCATAATTTGCTATATCACAATAATCATAATTAACTAGTTTTTCAACAATAACAAATACGTCAGGATATGTGGCAAATAATGAAATTTTGGAAAATAGATACATTCGCTGAGTCTTAATCTAATCAAAATTCAACAGAATCTTCTCTACTTACTATTTTATTGAATCCAATTTCAATGATTTTTAGAACATCTATAGATTGTCGATCCACAAAGATGAAAAAAAAAGTATTACTAAACTAACATTTTGTATAAGTACAAAGATATAAATTATAGCAAGATCTAGGGATAGGGCAACTCAGGCTTATATCTAAAACTACGTCAATTTTTTTTCCATTTATCTTCCCCCTCCTTTCTTTCTTCCTTTCCTTTTTTTTTCTTTTTATATTGATCCTCCCTCCTCTCTTTGTAACATAATCACCCATGTAACTCTTCTTATTTTTCATTAATAAAATCAATAGTAGGTTGTCGCCTGCTACTTCAAAAAAAAAAATATCAATTATTCTTCAACTATTTCTCTATTTCATATTTGTCCATCAGTTTAGTATATCTTACATACTCTTTAACTTAATTTTTTATATTTACCTATTAATTAATTCAGCAGTGGATGTTATAAAGTCGAAAAATATCAATAGTATTTTGTATCTTATCTGCTCCAAGTCTCCAACAAAACTAGTTTTAATTATTTTTCTTTTAAACTCAGAAAAAGATCAGCTTTGACAATATATTTAATATTGAGAACATATATAAAACATCGTCAATTCAACGTCCCATTTCATGCTTCAAATATAATTGTCAAAACAAGTCCCTAAAAAGCATCATCGTATATGTGTGTGTGTGAAGCCTGCATACATTAGTAATGTGTAAGATGGAGGGAGATATTTGGGGGCGCTATATTACTGCCTTGTTCAATATAGAAATAACTCTAAGAAAATATTCTATAATTTTAAAGATTATCCATTCATTCCAGTGAATTATTCTCGCCTGATATTGGCACTGTTTCCTGATCTAAGAGCCACAAATCCAAAGCTTCGCTGATTTTTTTGCCCCACTGTTAATCACAAAATATGTCTCCATAAAGTTTTCATCGAGATGGAAGCGTTAGTAACATATATTGGAAACAAATTTGTTGATCTATGAGATATTATAAATATATATATGTAATTTTATTTTCATGCTCATATATATGAAGTTTTTTATTCATGCCATTAGTACGCCTAGGAACTTTGCCATAGAAAGTAAGATAAAATTCTAACTTTTTTGTCTCAAGATTGTGGGAGGAGAACCAAATCTAGTACAGTCAATTTTTCTTTGGAACTAATTTTATCTCTAGCTCGTTAACTGACATGAATGCATAAATCTAGTGCAAATAGGTTCTAAAGGTCACTATTATCTAAATAAATAATACAAAATTTAAACTTAAAATTCTTGCAAAGTTTCTGCATGCCCTGAGGAAAAGACGAAATTTCCACCAGCAACAATTACCAGGACCGGCCAACACCCGCTACGGATTGATTTGGATCGAGCCCAAATGCAAAATGCATCTCATACTCTTGTATGCCCGGCTTCTATGTCTTGGCTCTTTCATGCATTAAATTAAGCTGCTGAGATTTTAAACTATCATGAACAACAATTAACGCTTAACAAAAGCATACAACAACGCTTAATAATTAATCCACACTTTCATAATACTAATGCTGATACAGTGATACTAACATGCTAATCTTAATGTAATATCTTATAAAAGCAACAATTACGGTGCATGTTTATAACAGATACATAAACATTTGTTCAATTAGCATGCCCCCAATCATACATAGTCACTAACTAATTAGTTCCACGGCTGTTATAGTACGCGAAGGCTATGTTGCCAGCCTCAATTCTTTCAACATCATCAACTAAAAGCTTGAAGTGGCTCTTCACATCTCGTGCTGTCTTTCCGCCGCCGACCATGGCTGCAATCCTCTCCCATCTATCGGGGGTATCCCTGTCATATTTTGACAGAGCCTTCTCAAATCGCTTGTTTTCTTCAGCTGTCCATGCCATAAGGCACAGAGAACCAAATGAAGAATTAAAAGCAGATATGTAAGAGAGAGTGCTAATTAGAGAGAGAATTAGCAAAAATGCTTGTGTGCTTTGCTAAGCAAAAGATTCATGTTGTATTTATAGCGGTTGGAAAGAAAGATACCAACCATTAAACAAAGAAGGTGGAGTTACAAGTTGAAATTAAAATTAAGGAGCACTTGAAGTTGTTAGATAACGGATAGACTTTGCTTATATTCCGTGAGCTTAAAAATGAAAAACTGCAACCCCGTTTTGAATATGCTTTTGTAATTGTGAAAAAGAATTTTTGCTTTCAGGTTTTTACTTGTAGATTCACGGAGCGTACATCATATCAAGGTTCATACCAGGAAACAGTTCATATAATGGTATGCTCCCATTGCCACAGAAAATCTTATTAGCATCATATTTTCCTTAATTAATTAAAAAGAAAACATGGTAAAAGCTGGGGGCATTTTTACCGTTTTATGCAAAAACTAGGAGTGAAAAGTGCTAGAAATCGGTTGCAACAGAAATTCACGCTTATTTGACCACAAGCTGTTTCCTCAATTGATGCAAGGGCGGTGTGTTTCGTGCCAGGATTTTTGCTGATTTCGTCTACCAGGAAAACAGAAACTCATGCTTATTTGTGACATTCCATGGATTTATGATGTTAATTAAAGGTTGCGCACAAATTTTGAGAAACTGGTTGACGTTTGGTTCCCAAGTTCTCCTCTTTTCTTCTGAGAACTTCGGACAACTTTTTTTTTTTTTTCCTTTTTGAAAGCTTCACAGAGGCTGCACCTACGAAGTCATGCCTTTGGAGTTTGGATAAATATTAGTTAGGACTTTTTTTCTGGCGTGCTATGCCACCATCTGTTCTCAACATAGGACCAAAATTGAAAAGTAGGTTTTCTTTTTTATAAGGAAAAAACAGATTACCACCAGACAGGTTACTCAGCTCAAAAGTTACAAGTTTCTGAATATCAAATACCATAAATTCAATTTGAAGATGCTGTTAGGCAACAATACATTGCATGCCGCCTTTGCCTACATATGGATCCCTCTAGTTGCATGCAGCATCACCATTTATGAACCACCTTTCCTTGTTTAATCCCAACTTGCAGCTCCACCTTCTTTGTTTAATCAAGGACACTTCTTTCTGTCAATATAAATACCCCTGCAATCCACCCCTTGTTCTTCATCACAACAAATCTCCTCTTATTTTAGTTTATAGGCAATCAATCTCTCCTCTCAATCAGAATTTTATAATTTTAATATTTTGTTTTCATTTGCAATGGCATGGACAAGTGAGGAGAACAAGCTTTTCGAAAGGGCTCTCGCAAGGTATGATGAGGACACCTCAGATAGGTGGGAGAAGGTTGCTGCCATGGTAGGTGGCAGAAAGACAGCCGAACAGGTCAGGCGTCACTATGGTGAATTGGTACAAGATGTTCAACAGATCGAATCTGGTAACGTCCGTTTCACGAATACCAATCGTCGAAACTGTAGGACTAATTAGTTACTTGTT
Source organism: Schoenoplectus tabernaemontani (assembly GCA_037127355.1). NCBI lineage: Eukaryota > Viridiplantae > Streptophyta > Magnoliopsida > Poales > Cyperaceae > Schoenoplectus > Schoenoplectus tabernaemontani. Next base: position 21,895,617 of record CM073739.1, read on the forward strand.
TGTCAGGTATGCACGTCAGATTGTAATATATGTATATGGTGTGTGTTTCCCTTATCCAGTTGCAATTTCAATGTATGGTACTTGTATCAAATGATTTATATGGGGTTGAAGCTAACTATTCTGTTGAGGGATGGAGTCTCTTTGTAATTTATTTTCTTTTCTTTTTGCATGAAAAAACCCTGAACTGTCTTGTTATAATTAAATGTGTACTACGTTAATCAACCGCAGATTACTATAAATATAGGCTACCGGCCATATACTATCAAAAAGGCTCCTTACAAAGAAGGATATGAATTCTTCTAGAGTACTTTATATACTGAATTAAATATGAATCCCACTCTATAAATCACACAATACGGATTTTGATGCTGCCCACTTTACTCTTTAATTAGTGAATGAATGAAATATGTTACGCTCTAAAGTAGATACACGCTCTAAAGGATATGAATCCTACAAAGATAGATCAAATATAATTTATGAAGTCATATATATATATATATAGCGAGGCTATGATGTTTCGCGTCCGTATCTCAAATTTGAATGTTCAAATGGCCGATCACAACCGTTGAATATGATCTTCATATTTAAATATCTTTGGAGACTAAATTTTATAATTTTTTGAATTTTTTTCTATTTTTTAAATGGGTATAAAGTTTATTGATCTAACGATTTTTTTATCATCCAAAATAAGTGATTTTGTAACCATCTAAAAAATAATAAAAAATTTCAACAATATATAAAATTTGATCTTCAAAGATATTTCAATAAGAAGATCATGTTCAACGGTTTGGATCGGTCGTTTGAACTTTTAAATTCAAGATACGGATGTGAAAAAGATTTTGTTTTCAAGGCTCTCTCTCTCTCTCTCCTATATATATATATATATATATATATATAAGGATATCTTGTGAGATTAAGCTCATAGAAACCTTCCGTGAGCTTAACTCAAAAAGTACATCAAATTATCTCCAAGTTTTAATTTATCATGCTCATTAAATTCTTTATATAAAAATATTATGGGATGCAAAAATTTGAAGTGTTTTAAGCTTTTTAAGTCATGATTTTTAATTTTGGAAAATCAACTCTAAAAATAATAATAATATATTTAATGTTTGAACATTATTTTTAAAAATAAAAAATGGTGACTTAAAAACTCAAAATAGTCCAAATTTTTGCATCCCACAAGATTTTCATATAAATAATTTAATGAGCATGATAAATTAAATTTTGGAGATGATTTGATGTATTTTTTATGTTAAACTCACATAAGGCCTCCCGTGAGTTTAATCTCACATTATCTTTACTATATATATATATATATAGGGAAGGGATCACTTGACAATGGTTATATTGATAATCTTGACAATGGATTGTCAAATAAATACGAAAAAAAATCTTAAAAATAGAAAAAAAAATCTTATGAATATGTTCTTCTACTTATAAATTGATGGTGATTCAAACTTCATATAAGTAGAATAACATATTCATAAAATTTTTATAGTATAATTTCATCAAAGACTGTCAAATTATAACCGTTACAAATTATATAAAATTTTTATAGTCCTTGATAAAATATCAAACGATAATGAAATTATATGAAATTTAAATTACCATTAATATATAAGTATAAGAACTTATTCATAAGGTTTTTTATTTTAAATTTTTTTTAGTATTTATCTGAAAATTCTCCGTCAAGATTATCAAAATAACCCATTTGTCAAGTGATCCCCACTCATATATATATATATATATAGAGAGAGAGAGAGAGAGAGAGAGAGTCCGACTATGGTGCTCTACAAAGTATAGAGGCGTTGTGTGTTTTGCGCTCTATTTTTAATTTCAAGTCAAAAATAATCGATCTTAACCATTCAATCTAATCTTCATATCAAAATTTATTAGTAAACCAAATTTTATATTTTTTTTAGAATTTTTTTTTGCTATTTTTTCTGATGAGGAGAAAATGACTTGATCTAAGAATTCAGATTCATCCAAAAATGATGATTTTTTCTTCTATCCAAAAAAAAATAGCAAATAAATTCCAAAAATATAAAAATTGATTTACTAATAGATTTTGATATGGAAATTAGATTTAGCGGTTTGAATTGATCATTTCTAACTTAAAATTAATAATATAGTACAAAACACACAACGCTTTTATGCTTTGCAAAACACCATAGCCTAATTCTCTCATATATATATATATATATATAGTATATGGCAGTACTTTTAGTACTTGAACCGCAATTAAATAGCCGTGGAGAAAGCACTTTTTTTCAAATCAATGTATGAGTGACAAATGTCAGTATGCATAGAATCCTCCTCCTTTAAGATAAAAATATTTTCTAAAGCCCTAATATAATGTTTTGTAAATTACTATAATTAATCATGACCGAGTTCTCATAAAATTTTATCCCTAGCCCTAGGTAAGCTAGTTGCTCACCTAGCTAGAGCCAAATTTGAATTTGAATTTTTAAATTTTCCAGTAGTGCTTCAGATATTAAATGAAGTACTTGAAAAGTTATTCGTCATGACCAAGTATCTAAAATACAGTATTGGAAGTACTGAACAAATTGAATTTGTTAATGATTAAAATTAGTGTCAACCTCAAAAGAGACCTATTTGTTTCCTTTGAAGAATAACACTACACCAGTGCACGTTTTATATTCTAGGACATTTTTTAATTTTTCATCAGACTAATGTATAGAATATTTTATTAATTTCTGCCTATTCGTCACTCGTCAGGTGTCTGTGAGATAAATGCGCAGCTCACAACTAAAAGCATCATAGATACAAACGAAAGAAAAAAAAATGGAGCGTTACACATATTTCGATCAAATTAATTTCCACCCTCAAGATAAAAATGGTGTATGTTAAACCCTGTTTTGTTGATCAAGAAGCTAGGAAAGCTCCATGAAAGAAATCACTAGTTAGCTAACAGTTAATAAACAGTGTAAGTGTAGCTAATAGCTAACGTAACGCATATCTACAAAATCATTGCATAGCCACGTTTTATTTTCGCCTTAAAACTCTTTACAAACAGTGCACATAAGTTAAATTGCAGGAAATAAGAACCAAAATATCCTGCTAATTAAGCGTCAGTCGTAGTGCATGCTGTTGAAATATAAACTTAATTTTAGTATTAAAGTTAAATAAATTAGGAAATAAAGGGAGACTCTTTGCCTTCAGCACATTGGCAGAATTTTAAGGCTGATTAATGACAGTATTTGAAGGGGCAAATGGACGTGGAATTTAGTGTATGACCTATGGATGGAAAGCTATTGAAGTCTAATTTTCAATGGTTCAAATATCAAGTCGTTTGGAGTTCCCTACAGAGAGTTATGACGATTTTAGTGGACAGAGGTCAGCTGAAAGGGTGCTGTTTAGAATTCTGTTTTTATTATATATTTTTATTACGAATTTTAAGAGTCATTTCTAAGGCTATAAATAGACTTGTATTCTGTTGTAAGAAGGCAAGAGAGAAGAAGAAAGTGTAAGAGAAATAGAAGATATAGTTTGAATAGAAAGAAATTTCAGAATTGTTCTCTCTTCCCTCTACCGAGATATATCATATTATAACACATGCTGTGCATCATCTGGAGACCACTTATAAATACATAAATTAACATGGAACACCTTGATGAATACAAAGGGAGATATATATGACAGGATGTCTTTACTTGAAAAAACATAGAAGAATTATATATTAGGTACATCGTATACATCTTTAATCATTTGCATCAACTTAATTATATGAAAATATAGTCTCATGTACAACTTAAAATGTCTTTATGCAATTCAAGATACGGCTACAAATGTATGATAAATTTGGTCGGACGGCAACTAATAAGATGCTAATTATAGCACACATATACATCGCTTCACAATATATATGATAATATGGTCGACATGCTGTACTTGGATTTTGTCAGTTAATCAGGTTTGCTGCCATTGTAAAGAAATCTTCCCTTATGATAAAGCTGCAGCCTCTTTCAGGTATTGGCATTTACGCAAGAAAATAGATTAGTTGGCCAACTACACATATTCACGTCCTTCAGCGCATGAAATAAATCCTAATAGCAGAGGATAAGTCATTCGTCCTGATGAATTAAATTGTAGGGCTTGTTATAATTAATAACCATATAGTTTGATCTCAAGCAAAAAGATGAAATCGAATGAATAACTTTTCCATACATTAATTCAAAAGGAATTTTCCATAATTTTATACCGACAGGTTTTGTTTTTTAGCATAATTCTCCTTACCTTTTCTCCATGACATAACATTAGAAAAAAAATAGTGGTCTTAGACTATGCAATATGATATGCAGGTTATTATGCCAATCCAATTAATCTGGTCAGAACTTTGTGATTATTTTTTCACAGAATGTGGGTAACCCCACCAGCTTCACATTGAAACTAAATAGTTTTGATATCACAAAAACGATACCATAGACTGATTAAAATATCACTCCTTTTTTATTCCTGCCTAAAAGATATCATCATGGTTAAGCTTTAGATCGAATACAAAATAATTGAAGGAACATATCATTCCTCCATTGATCTCAGCCTAATGTTTCAGTTTTGCAAAAAAAAAAAAAAAAAAAAGAAGAAATTTGAAGTCTTAATATCTATCCATAACCTAAATAAAATAGGAATAACAAAATGCATTATAACTAGAGTTCATATTCTCCTAAAAGGTTCCAATCTTCGTTTTAGTCCTAGCTTGTAATTTCTCTTCATAACAAATCTGTCAATACCAGCTGAAAAAGAGCAATCTAACCATGAACGGTAATTACTTATATGTCAGAACTAATCATTTTTATTTTTTATCCAAACTAAGCATCTTCCTCTTGAAGCTCTAAGTCTAATGTATATCCTGTTATCTGCACTAGCAGTAATGTTATATTAGATGATAGTACATTATGCAACAATTTCTGATATTTTATATTTTTAATTAAACACCAATAATTTGCTATTGCTATTATTGAACCTCCTAAAGTTCTCAGATTTTTACAATTCCCTCCCTGAAATGTAAGTCTATTCCTTTCAGTTTAAATAATCCATAAGAATGCTTCTCTAATTAATTCACATAATTTTGTATTTTTATATAGTATCCTAGCATCAATTTGCCTAATTCATTAATTGAGGTACAGCTAAAAGAAAAGTTACTGTATGCAACTAACCATAGAACTTTGTGATTATTGAAATCTTTTCTGTCAAACTTCTTGTTTGTGTACTAGAACACAATTTCAAATCATATTATTCTTGATATAGATGTCAATTTACAAATTAAAAGGTTAACTTAGATTTTTATATAGCAAAAAATCGAGAGATATGATAAATTATGTTTTCACATTAGATAACCGCCTGTGTATTGACTAAAAACCTCGACTTGCTTACAATGTCTAAGGTTGTGATCAAAATGGAATCGTGAGGGGAAAATGCGAAAGTGAAATGTAATTCAAATTGCATTTGTGATCGGAAGCGTCGGAGAGGAAAGAGGCGATTTTGTTCGGTGAGAATTTAACCACCTGAAATCGCATTTTGAAATCGAGCAAAAAAAGGGTGGTATTTGTACGGTAGAGAGTTGGCGGAGGAAATAAGTTCACCCTGCCCTTCGCTTCTTCGCTCAAATCACTCGACCGCTGAAAGACGATATTGAACAGGAGAGCTCCGACGAGGTGATTTTCTTCTCCTCCTCTCGTTCTTCATGCTATTGCTGTCTTTTTTTTCTCATTTTTGTTCGATATTTGAGTTCGATCTTCAACTTATGGTTAGGATTTGGATGACAATGTATGTAAATTAAAATAAAGTTGAGCTTTATTATAAAAAAACTGATAGAATGAATTCATCTCCTTCTTTCATTTTGATCATAAAATTTCATCTTCAAATCGTTTCTTGTGAAATATTTTTCACTGAAATGAATTGAATTCTCCAACTATTTTGTTCTGATCACAGTGTAATTGTTTTACAGCAGTTACTTTTAAGATACTATACATATGAAATATTAATCTTTCGTTGAGATCCAGGGTTCAATTCAATTAAACTGACAACACTTAATTTGGAAAGGCTTTTGTGGCATAAAATCTGGTCTAACCATTAGCAGGTTAAGGATCATGGTGGAGTTGTTGCACTGGCATGTGTCAAGCAAACAAATGAACAACAGTTATCAATTATTTTTTACCATATATCAGAATTAGAAAGAAACAGAGTAAAAGTAGTCAAGGATTAATACATAAATGAATCACAACAAATCAACAAATAGCATCTTCAATCTTTCGACTAGTAATCAGAAATTAATTCGTAGACTTGGAAAAGTTCCATCTAACCTTCTCTCCAAACAACTCAGTTAAACATCAATACTCACAAATACATCTTAAGAAACATATACAAGAAAGAAAAGGATTATATCCATTGTGAAACTCCTTTTTTTTTTGGACAAATAGTGATCTCATAGGACCACCAATTCCATTAGATGAAATCATTGTGAAACTCCTTAAGACATTTATTTCTATCATTTTGATTCAAGTCAAATTTCAAAAAATTGGAGTCACCAACCAGGATCATTATGCACAAACCTGGCTCTTATAAATGTAGCTGTCAACCAACATTTTCACGCCTCAGATTGCTACTTAGCCTACTTGTACTTCACTCTCAAATAAAATATCAATTTCAGCATGTCAACAAAGAACAAAACAAAGTAAATTTCAATCAGAGAGACAAACACACAAACCGCAAGATCCATTTCCTCCTAGTGCCAGTCAATTCATTTCAGTCCGAAACAAAATCGAAGATAAACCCCACAGCTCTCTTCAGACCCGAGCTCTTTGGCTCAAGCTAAACCAAATAATACCAGCCACAATTGCCAGAATAATCAACACCAACACAACCAACAAAATCCACAACCAAGTTTTTCTAGTGCTGGTTTGGTGCACCTTCGCCTCCTCAAGAGCCACTGTTGCTGCACTCACATCTTGGCCAGCACTGTCCACCTGCTGCTCAATTTTTTCTATCTGTTTCCCCTGTACCTCAACAAGAACTGACATGTCCAAAAAAAGTTGCTGAAGCTCTAGTAGGCTTCTCTCAACTTCTCTTGCTGATTCTTGTCTGTCTTCCATCTCTTGAACAACAGATGCTATTGCTTGGCCTCCATCAGCTATCGCTTGCTTGACAAGCAACTCTGGTGTGTGGATCCCACTTGATATGATCTGTTCTATGGCCTGTCATGTTCAGAAAGTTTAATCTCAACAGCAGGAAAACAAATTCAAAATGTTAACAAAGCAGTTAAGAGATACATAGGTGGGAAAGTAGATGCTATCTTCACAACCGGTAAATTTCAATTTTCATCAGACAAGTCAAAATTTCTCACAATAGTTTTAATAAGATTACCGTTAATGCTAAAACACAAGCAGTCGGAGTATCCTCTCTCCTACTCTTTATACCAGTAAGTAGGATTTTACTTCCAACCAAGCTAAAGTCTACAATTGAGCCTCCATTAACTTCAAATTTGCATCTGTGGTCAACTACGGGTCGACTAATCAAACCAAATTCGGCTTTGACTGTGCAAGTAAACACAAAATTGTGAATGAATTTGAAAAGTTTCAAATTGAAGGACAAATCATTACCAGTACTAACAGTTCTAAACTAGTCTAATAAAATCTATTAGACTAGTAGACTGTCGATTTCACTAAAATTTACCTCCTCTGATGGCTTCTCGCCAGTAATGGTAAAATAACACCGCGCCACGGCCTCTCTATTCTCCTCCACCATTCGCTGCCTCAATCCTTGAAACTGTCCAAGTATTTCCCTGAGCTTCGCACTCAAACTTCTAACAACCGAAACCCTAGCCAGATCCTTGGGATCCACACGCCGATCCATCGACTCAAGTCGGGCCCGCACACCGCGTGCCTTGCGAACTGTCGTCAACATGTCGTCATTGATTCGTGCCGACAGTGAACGCAGCGCTTCTCGGCTGAGCTCGGACTTGCGTGCCTCGTTCTCACGGTTGAGTTGGGAGAGGAGGTCTTGAATGGACAGCATCTCTTGTTTTGCGGCTTCGGCTTCAGAGAAGAAGATGCGGATGCTGGCGTCTGAATCTGTTGAGTCATTGCTGGGACCTGATTCGAGGTCTTCATTTATTTTATTTGCCGCCCCAACGAAGGAATCAGTCAAAAGATCGTTCATATTGAGAGAGAGAGAGAGAGAGAGAGAGAGAGAGAGAGACGAGGGAGGAACAGCAATGGTGAATTGGCAATGGATCGATCGGGAAGGGAGAGGGACGCGGGAAAGAGACTGGAGGCCGATCGCTCGTGATGGAAGATGTGGCCCAGTGGGCAGTGGCTTTGATTCTGAAATTCTTGAAATTGGAAGCTAGCATGTAAAAGCAACCTCAGTCGTGGCCAAATTCCAAGTCATTAATTCGATTCAAAAATTAATGAATTTTAATTTCTTAATTAGTCACGGTATATATTTCATATTTATTTAATTAGATAAGTATACATTATGAACTTGAAAAGGATCGATTACAATCCGAGCCAACTGATAGATATGACTAAATTCTTATTTTTATAATTTTTGAAATAGTTGCAAATTATATTTTGATTAACCGTAATCTTAGAAATAAATTATTTTTATGCATCCTTGAATTTTTATGCATCTAGAAATAAATAGTTCTAAATATCTTTTTATTTTGCTTAAAATAACCGTGTAGGACCTTGTAGGATTTAGAAGTTTGGACATCTAAGAGATTAAATGGTATAAAAAAGTAAATAATCTAAGGAGAAGATATGTAAAAATCGATTTGGGGCTTAATATTTAAGTTTAACTATAGATAAAGATAATTTAATTCAATTTTCATATAAATATATCAATTAAAGAAAAAAATCAAACAATAATATAAAATATAATGGAATTTGATATATGATGCTTACATTTCAAGACTCTTACCTCTAACAATTAAAGTTAAGCTAATACAATAAAAATAAAGTATCTTACACTTGTATAACTTGATCTCTTACATAAAAATAGATTGTCAAATCTATCATTAATAAAGAGTGATGACACACTCGAAGAAGATGAGTGACAACACACTCAAAGAATAAACAAAAGAGTTGATCTCAAAAAATCAAGTTGGAAGAATTGAAAGAAATTAGATTGAGCTTAAAGTAAAATTTTGATTTCTCAAGAACTATCAATCACTTAGATTTATCTCTCTCATTTTGGATATAGTTAATGAGCTTTCAGAAATTGAGATTAAGTTATTATGAACTTATAAAAATGGGAGTGAGAGAGTTAACCCATTTATATAGACCTCCTGAAACTGATTAAAAATTATTTTTGACATAAAATATTATAAGAGTTTATGAACCGTTGTAATAGTTTAAAAGAATGTCTTAATGGCTCAAAAAGGATAGCCGTTGGATTTTTTTTTTGATTCTTTGAGATCTTAAGTTAAGCCGCTATAACGACTCGATGAGTTGTTATAACAAATTGAGAAAATGTAATAACACAATGATTCGCTCTATTATAATTGTGAAGTTTCTGTCTTTTAAAGATTTTGTGTATGAAGTAAACCGCTATAATGGTTTATTGGGCAGAATTTATTTTTCTTGTTGTTTAAACTCAATTTACCTTAATTCAACCTAATTTAAATCTAACTAAATCTAAACCTAATGCGATCTTATTTTAGCTCTTACATCCCATTATTAATTTTAATTCTTGTGCAGTAATTCATTTTACATTCTAATCCCTACACAATACTCAAATAAAATAAATTATAAAATACAAGTGTTATTTGCAAATCGACAAATCAAAGAAATTATTTAGTACAATAACTTGTTTATTTATTAATATTTGAATAGTGTCTTCTAATGTATGATCTTTGTATTAGTCATAAGAATTATATTGCATTGAAAATTATTTAGGTTCTTAAGAAAAAATATGTTTCCTTGATTTCTCTAATTGTTAATAATTATATATATATATACATACACTCCTTATTATAATTTTGTGATTTGTGATTTTGATGGGTGAGCTTTTTTTTTTTGCTGAAACTTTATATTTACGATTTATAATCGATGTACTCTATTTGCCTATTTATTATAGTCCAAAATTTTCAGAAAATGAACAAAATAGTTATTGTGTTATTCTAGAACAGAAGCCTATTTTAAAACATTAGCTTATGAAAACAAGGAAAATCAAAAAAATATGGTGCAATCTAAAACATTAGTTATGATTTTAAAAATATTGTTGTGTTAATCTATACAGACTTTGATGCAGTCTCATGTGCGGGTTCGAGTGATACTGTTGCCAATGAAGTTGAAAACAATCAGAGAATTTTATTGCGGGTAATTATATTTTTTTTATTGTGTTATAATGTCAATATAATAGTTAGAAGAGCGTATTACTGATATATTTTTATTCTTCTTGCATAGTTGGATGGCAACGACCCATATTTTAATAATTTAGGAGAATTAGAACTTGAAAATGGGGTTCAAGTTGGTGCTGATAAGGATATTGTAGTAGAAGAGAGCGATAAGGATGTGACTGATAAGGGTGTGGTTGAAGTTAAGGAGGTTGCACTAGATGATAAAATTAAACCTCATTCTCTATGTTAATTCTGATTTATTTGTATATTTATTTATTTGTCATGTATGTTAATTCATGTTTTGATTGTAGCGAGTTAAACTTGGAAAAGACATGTATATCAGGACATCAAGCAGTGAAGATGAACTTGAGGAGAGTGTCTCTGATAAATCTGAAAATTAATTGAATTACGTAGAAATTTTGTTGTCTCTGACATGTATATCAAGACATCAAGTATGTATGTTGGATTTGAATTATTTAGAATTTTTTTAGTCATTGACTATTTTTCTTGATTCATTTTTACACCCAGAACATCACTTATAAGTCATTAACAGAAAAACTGGTATTCTTACGCTCGGAAACGTTATAACGATTCATAAATCGTTATAACGTTTCATAATGAAAGTCTTGAATTTCCAAGAATACCCCTTGTCAGAATTATATTGAAACGTTATAACGATTCAAAAATGAATATGATGAATCGTTATAACGTTCTACAGAGACGTTGAACGGTTTACAGAACCGTTACAACGTTTTGACTTGTTTGACCAACCTTCTGACAAGTCTACTGATCTTCAGAAACGTTATAACGATTCAGTTAATCGTTATATGTTTCATTAATCGTTGAACGCTTTATGAAGCGTTACATAACGATATACTATTTTAATTTTAGCTTATTTCTGCTCACAAATAACTTAGAATATTTTTAGTAAGTGTATTGAATCGTTGTAACAATTTATGAAGCGTTACATAACGATACAGTCTGTTAACTTTTGGCTAATTTCTACGCACGGAGAACTTAAAAAATTTTGAGATATGTATTGAATCGTTATAACGATTGGGGAATCGTTATAATGGTTCTCTGCGACATAGTCTCTTCCTTGCATAATTATTGTGTTCTTTGCACCATAAATTCATACTAATCCCATAACACCATAAATTCATACTAATCCCATAACAATATACATTTATACTAGTCCCATAACAGTACATAGAAATCAACATGACAACATAAATTTATCTTGGCTGCATCGAGTACATACTAGAACACAAGCTAAAACATAGAAATATCCAACAAAATCAACAATACAACCAAAATTATTATAAAATAATTTTGTTTGAACATCTTGCTACTTGTTTCTCTCTCTAAATTATTTAGCTTTCTAATTAGACCATTAATTACGTACTTTGATCGCACGAGACTGGTTCATCGTACCAAGTGAAAAATCCACATGCTCCACGCTTCTATATAAGATTTGTATCAAATACAAAGTAATCAGCTAAAATCAGAAATAATAGTGAAAGAATCAAATAATAGTGAAGAAAAAAATGAAATAACAGTTAAATAAAAGTTACCCCAAAGTATTTACAACCAAAAAATCTTCTGCCTGAATTTGACGGAGTCCAAGATGTTTTCAATATACTTGACTCATTGCATTGACAGAATGGAAAGAAATTTTATGTTTCCATTAGCTTTCTATAACCAAAAAATCCTTAAGTTCATCAAAATGACATAGTACAATGATTCCATAGCAGTATTGTCATAGAACTAGTAAAAGTAAACTATTCCAAATGGACTGGACTGTACCAAACTATATCAAATGTCCAGTAACAGGAAAAGAAACAAACTATACCATTGCTGGAGATGCACCATTGAACTATAATTATTGAAGTACTTATCTAGTACTAGTAAGCAAAAAAGGCTAAATCTAAAGAGATAATGATGAGATTTAGTATATAAATTTCTGTCAAATCTGAAGGGGTCGAGCTTTCTACCAAAAGAGGCCAAATTCGCACAGGAAGGAATTTGAGATTGAGATTTCTATCAAATTCGAAGGGAAAATGTGAGATTTAGCATAAAATTTATTTTACCTAACAAAATTCGAAGGAAGGATGTGGTCGAATCGATGCGAGCTTGAGATCACGAGGTGTGAGCGGCTCAGCTAGGGTTTTGTCAAGTGCCCGCGAACTTGAGATTGAGCTACAGGCTGAGAAGAGAGAGCTTGTAAGGAGGCTAGCGAAGCGCGGGGTGAGGCGGGTGGAGCACGAGGTGAGGTTGGGTGGTGCAGCGGGTAAGGTTTAGCTCTCTTTCAAAAAATAATTTTGAAATGAAAGGTTTCACGCTCTGACACAATGAAAGGTTTAAATGAAGGGTTCAAATGGAGATGTCCAGTGTGCATTGATGGTGAAGTAAAAATCGCTGATCAAGCAACTTATTTGAGCGCCTGATGAAGCGACGTATCGAACGGCTCAGATGGTGAAGCAAAAAAAAATTTTTGCTTCATGACTCACCAATAGCATATATATATATATATATATATATATATATATATACGTGTTTGATTAATTTTGATTTGATTTGATTGATTATGAATTAATAAAACTTTATTACTTGTTGAACTGAATTCGGACAAAATCGTTTCAATCTCACCCTTGCTCACCCTTGCGCCATATCCTAGTTGAAAGTCTGCGTACTGGAGATCTCCCATACATGGAGCTCGAGAAAGAAAGCATTTGATGCTGTATTGCTGTAAGAAAAGATTCACAGGCAGAAGCAAATATTTAATTAAATATACATTTATTCAACTAAGCAGTGGATGCCACGTTGTTGGATCGGATGCCTCAAATGGGCACACCGTCTTATGGGGCGGATGCAAGATGTTCTCAATATATTGAATATACTAATTGGAAATTGCATTAATATAATGGAATTTCTTGTATATTACGAAGGTAAAAGTGAAGAATTTCTCATGAATGTCAAACTGAATATGGAGCTATTTTTAAAATATATATATGTCGAAAGTTAAAACCACTCAATTAATTTTGAAAAAATAATAGATCAATTAGCTTTCAGTTTCCTCATAATACGTCACTGAGAATCTGAGATACACTAGCAAGTACAACTTAACAAAAAGTACAGTCATTTTTATTGTTTTTTTTTCTTTTTCAAACGTCTAACAGAAAAGAACAATTATTTTTCCACCTACTTGTAGGATCAACAATTTGGAGTCCAGCTCTAGTTTGCAACTTCTTTTGAAGGCAAAAAATTCATTTGCGCAAAAAGATTATTCCTTCCTATCTGCAAAAGACTTTTTTTTTTTGAGTGAAGAAAGAGTATGTTTGGAATAGCATCAAATTTGAAAATTTCAGTTCAGCCCAATTGAAAGACCTCATGAGGCTCTGAACTTAACCAAATTAAACAAATTTTCGGTTCAACCGATTTCAGCATAGAACTAACTTCAACTGGGGCCATTAATTCTGTGGGCACAAACACTGGTTTTCTTCCCAATCAGATTCAGAACCCAATTCTCAGCACTCAGCAGCGTACACTTCTTTCAGATTCCTATTATGTGACAAAATCCGATTGGGCTAGGTTACAAGCAAAGAATAGATAATAGCCTTTTTTCTCAATTTAGGTCCATTTATCAACCAAATACAATTGAACCCATTATGCGCATCTTTTTCTAAGTCTGACACCGCTCGGCGTTTGCACTTTTCACATGAACCCATTAATCAGTAAAGTTATAACAGCATGCTCAAATAAATGCAGAAGTTCATAATTAAATTAATTAGTTCAGAATTAAGCTCTCTCATTATTGAAAGCAAAAAAGGAGTGGAAAAACTATAATCTCATAGTTTCCAAACCTTAAGTTTTACAAGAGTATATACAAAACTATATTGTTTTATTTTTATCCAACACACAGCCAACTGCCCCATACCACAAAATACACCATTACAAACGGGGTATACATACAAGATTTTCTACAGAAATTCTACAGAGCTCCGTTAAGTGGACAGATAAAAAATCCACACACCATAAAGCCTCAACGCCGTACTTCAAGCAGTTACAACCAAATCAAGCCAAGCTGACATATGATCACAGGAAACTGCTAAACTATTTGGCCGATTACGCGCTGCCAGTAGCTAGCCTTGCGACATCAAATTGTGGGGTGTATTTGTGTGCCATACCATACATCTCTTCGCGTGGTGGCTCATTTAGGAATGCCCAATCGCTTCTGGTCCACCTGGCATTGTGCAAGTTATGGAATTACCAGTTGTTAAAACTGTTTAGAACAAATGATACTGATAAGTGATATATAACTACATAAGGTATCAGAAAACCGCGTACCAAGCTCCGGTCTTGTCAGATATACAGGTATTCTCTGCCTGTGAATATGTTCCTGGAGAATTCGGCATACTGTTAGAATGTATAATTGACCAGGAATCATTTTGGGATCGGGAGAAGGGCATCGCTGCTATTATCTTCTCAGCGTCATTCAGGAATCCTGGTGAGTTTGCAGGTGACCCATACGGAGAATAGTTCATGTCCCTTTCACTGTTTGTTCGCAGTGTTTTCGATCTCCAGAATGCATTTATTTCTTCCCTGGTAAGCGATTTGTTCCTTCTGAACCGAGCTACAAAAGTTGTTACAGTCTGGTTAGTTAATTTCCTGATCCTTAAATGCTTAATCCATCAGAATTATACCAATTGCGAATTCAGGTCCGCTCAAAAAATGAGCAGTACATGAGCTAATTTGCTCACTAACTTGGTAAACAATTCATACAACTGTATTGGCAACTTCTTTATGATAAACCAAATAATTACCACCTAAAGGAAAAAGGATATATCTTTAATACACAAAAAAAGAAGAAGAATGAACTGATTAACAAGTTAGATCTCTCTAGAGGTTTTAAATAGACTGAGAAAAGCATTAAGAAAGAAACTCCTGATATAATTAACGCCTGATAGATTTGATAACACTCTATACCTGTTTGCTCATCCATAATTGGTGCATCCCAACCAGACATAAGTGAACCCATTTCTTCTTTTTAGTCCTTTACTTGTTATTCACAAATTAGTTTTGAGTGCTTCTCTACAGTACAACTCAGACAGTACCCGACCGATGAAAGAGAAAACCTACGACAAATTGAAATGATCTCGAAGGGAGGTGTCCCCTTTATATATACAAGGATCTCGCTGACGTGTAAGTGATAGAATCAGAGCATACAGGTCCGGATTAGGTCGAAGTGGAGCTTGGAGCTTTATTCAGTGAACCAGTGATTGGTTTGATACATACAAAGGCACTTCTTTCGGATCATTTGTGGCATCTATGAATTGCTTAGAGTGTAACGAGTCACTGACATTGATGATCCACCTTTTCAAGTAATAACTCCGGGCCAATTGAATTTACAACTTGATACCACATCATATATAAATTCATGAAATAAGATGCACCTGATCTAACATTGAGCTCTAGCTCCTGGCGGATTGAGTGATTGACCTCAGGACTTGATGCTTATCCTCATTGGATATTTCCGGAAGGGCTTTATTATAGTAAAACAAATGAAATAATTTAGAAAATATCTCAAGGCTATCTTTATGTCCTTTTCTCTTCGTTACTGAAAAGGGGACACCACCATTAGTTGATAAATAAACGTCAACTACTTGGGTAATTTTTTATGTTCATATTTCTTGCAACTTTCTTTTCCGTTACAATGGAATAAATTAACTAAACAAAAAAAATCACTGATAATTAAGATCTGCTCTAATTTGAATTGTTTATTCAGAAAAAGTACATCAAATTTATTCAATTAAATCATAAATCTTTTGGAGACAACACAAACGAATCAATGTAATAAATTTGTTTTTAGACTGAAAAGTTTAAATTAAACAAAGATGGATTCACGGTCTCACCATTAATTTACAAAATTGTTAATAATTAGGGCTCTAACTCGGATTTCATCTCGATAAAATAATTCTCATTTAAATAATTAATAATATAAAAAATAAATATATTCAACAAAAGTTTCACATTAAGAAAACTTTTAACATATTTTAAAAAATATAATAATATAATTAATCATGAAAATCTTTAAAATTTAATACCAAAAAAAATATAATATATCATACCCATCTATTTTAAATGAGAAGAGAAAAATTACATATGAGCTATTGGATTCAAGTAGATGAAAAAATTTAAACAAAATCAATGGTGGAGAAGAGTGATGATATGACATGTTTGAAAGACTAGAAGACTTAACATTCTTTATGGAGTATTAGAGCTATAACTCGGCTTCGCCCTAACAATATAGTCATCAAATAAATAATTAATAATATAAATTTAAAATATATTTACTAAAATTTCACATTAAATTAATTTTAGACACAATATCTTTAAATATTATGTAATAATAATAATAATAATAATTATTATTATTATTATTATAAATAATATTAAACACATAATAATCTGTTAATGATCATATAAAAAAGTTGGATCATTTTTTTTAAAAGAAAAGCATAAAAAAGTTGGATCATTTTAAGAATTAAATTTCACCTTAAATATATTACATATATTATTTATATAATGCGTTTAACGAGACTCTTTTATTTAAACATTAAAATATTATAAAATAAAAAAAATCACATTTATTTAATATTAAATTATAAATTCACCAAATTATAGAGAAAATCTATAATAAATATTATATTTAATCTTGGATGAGATTTTTGTACAATATGAGTTAATGATTCATGATTTTATGGCAAGAAAAGTAAATCTTACCATAAAATATATATTATCATCATTAATTTCTTACCAAATATGCACAAAGTTTCTAAATAAAAAAAAAATAATATTATGGAAATAATAGTATTTAAGGGAAAGAAATGGAGAGAAAGAGGGGATCAATGGACACGATCACATACGCTCGATCAATCAAAAATAAATATTAGCCGTCTAATTGAGGGATAAAATGGGTATAATAAAAAATTACCATGACAAAAAATGGACCCTCCAATTCTTAGATGCTTTATATAATAGTATAGATGAGGAGAGAGAAATTATTTTATATGAACTCTTGAATTCAAAAACATAAAAAAAATTTAAACAAAATCAATATGGAGAAAAGTCATGATGCGTAATGCTTAAAAAGCTTGGAACAAAACCTTCTTTATGTATTAAGAATTATATCTTGTTTCTTTCAAATTTTATTAAATCAACTATAAAAAGTTTCTGGATCAGAATATATTAACACAAAATAATATTATTGATTTCGTGACAATACCTCTTGGTCCCCTGGATCACTAGCTAGAACCAAACAAGTAATCATCATATATTACTTTTTTGAAAATAATCACATACATTACATGCATTTTCAAATTTTCTATTATTCCACAATTAAGCGATACCTGCAATTTAATTTAAAACTTTTGGAATATAGTTTATCCCCATGGAGGAAGTTCCCTGCTTTTTGTACCAATTGGAGAGCATATGTATACTGATGTCCGGTTGTTGGATTTATTGTTCCTTGATAGCAGTGGCAGAGTTTTCTTAATGAAAATTGGGCCGTGGCTCTCTCTTAGATTGAAAAGTTAATTTTCGTGGATTTTGAAAAATAGTATTTTTCAGTAATTTATTCTTTATGAAAATTTTTTTTGTTCCTTCTAGATTGTCTGATTAATTTATTGAGAAAAAATATTTAATATCGTAAATAATGAAATAATTATACAAAAATATCAAAATATAAACATGAGACGGAAACTTTCTTCATCAACTTGATTATCTATTATTTTAAACTTTATTTTATTTTTATTTTTAATATATAAAATATTATTATTTTAATAATTTTTTTATTAGATAAGAATATATATTAAATTATTATTTTTTATTTAATACCCGAAGTTGAAGAACCCGATCTATTACAATCGATAATTCATCAGTGAGAGTAAATATTTTATCTTTATTAAAGAAAAAATCAAAGACCAGTAACATATCTTCCATTGTTATTAAAAAAAAAAAATTATCTACTCATCCATCACTTCACGTCTTGAAAACTGAGTTCTCTTTTATATTAATTAGAGATTAATCACAGATTCACAGATAAGTTAAAAATATTTGATATATATACTATGTGATGATTTTGATGCAGTATTTTATGTGAAGATTTTTTTTTTCAACGTTTGAGAAGTTAAAAATTTTGTTCTGACGGGTAACAAGTTAGGTCAGTGTCCCCATTTATATTTTAACTGAAGCTTTGCTATGCCTGATAGGACAATCTACGTTTGTCCTCACTGCTGAGTAGTCCGTCTCAACTAAAAAATCCAAAATCTCACGAAGAATCAGGAAATTGTACAGAAAACGACATTATCATTGTTCATTACTGCAAAATTGTCTAGGCTATCTCTTTTGTAACAACAAATATATACTAAACATCTGTATCTTATGATAGTTGTAGCTTATATATAATTAGTGATGTTGTGGAGAAACTTCTATATAGATAATTTCTTTTAGAAAAAAAAAAAAGAGCGTCGTTTAATTCCAAATGCTGGTTTAGTGATTTACTACATTACAAAAATATTTTTTATATAAAATTCAAATTTTATTTAATAATAGGATAGTATTTCTATATGAGAAGTTGTAGCTTTAATATTCAAATAAACTAAAATTTATAAATATTTAAAGGGAATGGATCCCTTGATAATGGGTTATCTTGATAATTTTGATAATGAATTTTTAAATAAATATGAAAACATCTTATAGATATGTTCTTCTACGTATAGATTAATGGTGATTAAAATATCATGTAATTTCATTATTATTTGTTAGTCCATCAAAAAACCATAAGAATATTATACACTTTGCAATGGTTTCAATATAACGGTCTTTGATAGACTATCAAACGATAATGAAATTGCATGAAATTTGAATCACTATCAATCTATAAGTAGAAGAACATATCTACAAAGTTTTTATTTTTAAGAATTTTTTCGTACTTATTTAAAGATTCATTGTCAAAATTATCAAGATAACCATTGTCAAGAAATCCCTTCCTATATTTAAAAGATAAAGTCTTTTATAAATTTTAAAGTAGAATGATCTGATTTCAGCCTTATCTAAAAAATAATTTATGAATATGTAAAAAATGAATAATTTATAGTAGCAATATATATGAGAGGGTTTAAATGTCTCATTTTTTTGTGCGTGAATTATGTCTCTAAATTTTAAATTTTTAATAACTCAAAATGTAAAAATAAAATATCAAAATAAAGATGTTAGAATGATTTAGGCCATTTTATTTATATATAGATTAAAAATTATGATGTTTGAATATTATTTTATATGACATCAAGAGCTTATAAAAATATATTAATATGATTAATTTCTGAATGTTAATTTTATAAGTTCTAATTTACATAAAAGAAAAGTGAAAAAAATTAATATTTTGTATGTCTAAGAAGAAATATAGATCAAATCTAATGGTTTTATTTTGATATTTTAATTATAAATTCTAAGTTTTTAGAAATTTTAAAAAATAGCGATATGATTGAGGCACAATTTCTGTAATATATAGAAAGAGATAATATTATGTGAAAAAGAGAGATCATTTTGCAATATATATAGAGAGGTTGACGAATATGACCTATTTATATTTAAGCTTGAAGTACATGTGACTCAAATTATATTTTAACATATTTAAAATTTTAATTTAATAGTGCTCAATAAATTCTTCATATAAAAGTATTAGGGGATATAAAAAAAATCTATTTTTAAAGTTTTTAAGTATATATTTTGGATTTTTGAAAATCAGTTATAAAATCATAATAAAGTATTTTATGTATATACATCATTTTAAATATATATGGTCAATCTATAAATAAATTGAAAATTACAAAATGAATTTATAGGTTTTGGATGTCTAACAATTATTCTTCAACGATATTCCAATATTATAAGTATAATTAAAATTTCATCTTCAGAATTGGACTGTTTATAATATTAATATTTGAAATTTAAAATCTACTTTAATTATTTCCTAATTATCAAGCAATCCCTTTTTATAAGAATTGTCTAACTTACACTAATTAGTTTTTATTTCAATTTGAGTTGGGACAAATCTTGATTGTACAATTACGATTAAAAAGTATAGTACTAAAAGTTTATCCGTATTTTATATCTAGTCATAAACTTCGATCTTATCTTTACGAATTAAATTATTCTGAGAAAACATAAAACAAAAATCGAACTAATACATAATGCCAAATGACCTATTTTATTTATAAATGACAAATGACTTAATTAAAAGGCCCCAGAAAGAATGTCGCGCTTCGATCGGCAATTAATATAATTCTCCTATTTTCCATTTTATCCCACACGTGTCAGAAGGAAGAAAAAAAATAAAGCAAAAAATAGAACGTGCGGGGCCTACTCCTCGGTGAAGTGCCTTCGAATGCATTCAAGACGTGGTGTTCTCATCCTCTCCGTGTCTCTCCACCGCAGCACACTTCTGAGTTCTGAAGTCGATATACTACGAAGCATGGGATGGGAGGATAAATATGAAAAATATATTCATTAATTTTATTAAGGTTCCAAATCCGAATATATTTTTTTATATTTGAGTATTTAAAAATTGAATAGCTTAGACATCATTTTTCATTAAAAAGTTAATTTTCATTTGATACAGAAATCATTTCAATTATTAAATTCGTAATTAATAATTAATATCATTTATTCTCGTAGCATCAGGAGGATGTGAAGACGGACATTTATGTGCTTCATCGCCGTCCATTTTTAAAAGAAACTTTTACGTTTAATTAAAGTTGTTCTTTTAAGAATGTGATGTAATATCAGTAATATTAATAAATTAATCAATTAGTAAGGGAGAATTACTTAGCATGCAATTTCTAATTTGATGATTTTGAGAATCTTCAATAACGAAGTTTAAATTCAAAATCCACATTACAAGCATTATTCGTCATTAAGCCACATGTCACGTTTGTAAAATATAATAAAATTTTGTATATTCTTTTATTGTATGTAAAAAAAATGAAATTTCAACTTTTCAAAATCAGCAATTCTTAACACATCATCAAACAATATTTATATTTCATAAATTTTGATTATTGTATTATGTATATGAGCAATAACATACCTATACATTTATTAGGTGCTGGTCATAATATACCTATACATTTATTAGGTGCTGGTCATAATATACCTATACAGTATTTACCGTACTTATATCAGCTGAATCTATGGCTTTTATTTTTCTTAACCTCTTCCCTTTTTCTGTGTTATCATTTTATATTTTCTTTATGGTACTTGTATTATTATTTTTATCTTTTTCCTCCTGTTCGTAAACTTCTGGTTTGTTTATTCAATGAAATCCAGTAGATATTGTCATATTGACTAATTAGAAAAGTATGAAATATAGATTAATTTCGCCAGTGGATTTATAGTAGGGGTGTAAATGGATCAACAGACAGATAATGATCTTATTATATTCGTATTTATTATAATTTTTTAAATACATGATTCATATACGGATACACGGATCGGATATTCGACAGATATTCGATACGGATCGGATATCGGATGGATACAAATATGAATATTAAATAAATATGATATATATTATTAAAAAATAATTGTATACTATTTTTTGATAGAATCATTAGTTATAAAAAATAAATATTAATTATAAAAGTTAAATACTAAATTATTATATTTATAGTTCATATGTATGAGTGAATTATAAATAATGATATATTAACACAAATTGGTTATGAAATAAATTAAATTTATAACGTATACTAAAATTTTAATTAAAAAATATATAAATAGAAATATTTCAGATATTTATTCAGATAAAATCGTATCAGATACCTTCAGATAGTGTTGGATATTGATGAATAATAGATAAATGGTCGGATACAGATATGTAATAGTTAAATCATATCTTTATCCGAAAAATTACGGATGCGGATCGGATAATTTTTATTATTTCTTGGATCGGATCATAAATAAAATCAGATATTATCCAATCATTTAATACCCTAGTTTATAGCCACCCACAGTTTTTTTTTTAAATGATAACGTTAAATTCCACGATCCACGTACGGGATGGAAATTGAGGAGGAAATTTATTATTCCAGGACCAAGACAACTTGGATGAGTACAAGTTGTACTTTATCCCACTTCCATCTATATATGATCCATCTTAATCACCTAACCATTCATTTGGTAGGTAAGTATTTTTCTTTTCATTGTGCTTATTAAAAAATAATAAACATTAATATTTACAATATTTCGTGAAGAGAATGAGCTTGTTCTACTATAACTTCAGCTCATAATTAAAATCGTCAATCATAACTATCGAATTACCATTGTTGTGTTGCACAAGAGGTGAAGAAGAAGGGAGTAGAGGGGGAAAAGAAATTTTAATATGTTATTTTCTCTGTATATTAATTTGTAAATAAGGGGAGAGGAAACTTCACCTCCCTCATGATCTATTATTCAATTGAATTATTTGTCCCTTTAAAATTGTAATATATAGAAGGTGAACTCATTTTCTTTTACCCCTTTCACCCTTCCCCTCTTATTTTGGCTCTAATGATTCTCTGAAGCACCTCCTAACAATGTATTCTAGAACAGGGTACAAAAGTGAAAGAAATGATACATAAAGGAAATATTCTAAACGGAAGTTCTAGCATGTATAAATCAGAAAATCAAATGAACTTGTGATTAAAAAAAAGGAGAATTCATCTTTGGTCTCTCATAATTTAAAAAAAATAGTTCTTAAACTTTCATTTACACTAAGTTGGTCCTTAAACTTTTTAAGCGAACATCCAATTTGATTCATGAGCTTCTTCAGAAAAATAAATTGGTCCCAAAATATTAAAGTACAGCAAATTAAACCTTAAACTTTTGATATAAAAAACAATGTGGTCCTAGAACTTTTCAGAAAAAAAAAAAAATATCTATAAAGTTCTTATTTTTGTAGTTATTTTTGTTTTTCCGTTTCCTAAGTTTAAATAAAATAAAAATAAAAATTTATTAAGGAAATATATAAAAATAATAAATGGGCAAAGGATCAATTAATGCATGACATGAACCATTTAAAAATCATTAATCATTACAAATAATATATCGTCATGGACCAAATTAATTTTTTCAAAGTTCAGAGATAAAATTATTTTTTATATCAAAAATTTAAGGATTTATTTGGTATGTTTTAAAGTTTATGGACTTGATTTTTCTAAAGAAGTTCAAGGATTAGTTTGGTGTTTTTAAAAAGTTCAAATATCATTAGTGCAAATACAAGTTGAAGTACTAGCTTAATTTTTTTTTAAAAAAAAAATAGAAACCAAAAGGTGGATTCTTCCTTAAAAAAAAACAATCTGCTTTATTATAGGACCATTTGATGCGCTAAAAGATGAAAGCATCTACTTTTATCAGATTAATATTTTCTCGTGTGTTGAATTTGAAGTGAAAAAGAAAAGGAGAGAGAGAGGGTAATTACTTTTCCTTCCCATTACTTTCTTCAATTTTTAAACTTTTTTCCGAAAACATGAATTCTAAAAGAATATTTCTCGTAGTTTGATCTGGTTTCTTTTCTCAAATATCAAATGGACCTACAAGACACAAGTATGTAATAATGGAACTTTTCCATGACGTTTATGTATGCAAATAAGGAAAAAAAATAGAATATAATGCATTGTCGAATAAAAGTCTTTGACAATTGATGTTTTAGATTCTAAATATAAAAATTAAATAACGACAGAAAATAAGAACAAAATGTACATGAGAACACCATAGCAAATCCTAGAAGAGGAAATCGAATGTCAATTCTTAACCTGGTTTGCACTGAGCCCGTCGTAAAAAAATGCAAATAAAGTAAAAAAAAATGACTTGTTTGCCGGGTCATGTTTGACAAGGCTATATAAAATGGATGAATTTCCTTCGACATCAATAAATATGTAAGACCCAAAAATGGCCCGCTTAATTAATCTCCTACTCTCCAGACTGTATTTAAATTTACGGAAAACAATTGTGCGATATCTCACATTTGAATGATGGATCCTTCTTTCTTCTTTCAACTTTCATGCCAATTGGCATAACCAATCTGGATTTCCTAGATGGTTTTCTCGTAATTTTTAATGAGTGCGTGACGGGGTAAATCAGTCATCTTCTAGCTATATGTTACCCGCGTACTTCATATACCCAGTCGGATAAGTTCCGGATGAATGATTCGGTCACTAATACGTCTAGATACGCACCAATACGGGTTGCTTGATGAGACTGTTAAAGTTTTGTATAGAATGAAGGCCAGCCGTATACAGCCAACGGAGCATATGATAAATGAGGTTAATATGGCTTGTACAAATTTAATTGATTTGCGTAGTTCAAGTAGTTGCAATGGGCTTAAAGTAAAATTGTAAGCGACTCCCCTTTTGTTTTAATTTTGTTTTCTCTGTACAGTTGGATTACCGATCGAGGTCGCCTGTAAAGTAATATCCTTTCTTTTTTAAAGTTTGAAGACAATGGAACGCAATAAAAATAAGGTTCGAGAATTATTTACAGTTTTTCCAAAAAAAAAGAAAAGAAATAACAAATTAAATCCGCAATAAACTAAAACAAAATGGAGCTCGAGAAGCTTCTAAAACATGGCCTGAGATCCATAACTTGGCCTCTTTCTCTGCAGTTATTTTCTTAAAATGTAATCAGGGCCTCTTTTCTTCTTGCACCGTCAAGGTTGCTTTATCAAAGAATATTGCACCTGCTTTGCACTGCTCAGCTGCAGTTTATCCATCAAATTTGCTTGTTTTTATCCCACATGAAATGATACTTCTACTATGCCCTTAAAATGTCTCCCAAGTTAAGCAACAAAAAACTTACTAAACACGTCCTTCTCCAAAATTTTGCTCCGTATAAGTGCAACTAATATAAGTATATGCAAACACATGTTTTGTTCATTAAAGGTAGAAAATTGACTAGACTGGTTACTGTACAAGAATCAGCCACAAGAGAATGGGACTGCAATGACAAAATACAGTAATGACACATTTTTTGCAACATATCAGCTGAAATACACGTATCAACTCAATGACGTCCCAAAACACCTAAGAACAAATGAAAAATCACATACCAATATCATTGTTTGCTTAAATCAACCACCACAGCTGGCACCTCAGTCGGATAGTTATTTGACAAATCAGTATCCACCAAAACTGACAGATCATAAGGCCGAGATGCATTCGCAGCACTTTCTTTCAACAAAGATGATTTGATCGCCTCAAGGTCAACCTGATTTGGCGCAGCACTTGATACACTAATCAGATCTGCATCTGATTTGGGTACACTGGAGAGTTGTATCTCGTCAAGTAGGTCAGGCTTGCTCTTTCGTGCAATGTCCATCTCAGGTCCTGTTGGTACGAATGTGCGGGAACGGTATTTGGTAACGTCATTTGTCCCATTGTCAGTACCATTGTTGTACAGTACGTAGTTATGGTAGGTTGGCGCAAACTGGAAATAGTGACAGTATATAAATGAGATAAAAAATAGCATCACATATAAACCAGCTATATTGAGGCTCACAGATAACTGCTTTTGTGCTAAGGTGGAAAAAAAACACAATGAACATTCCCATCAAAGTATGTTATTTGCATAAGAACTTCGCTGAGAATTCTTCATATGAGGTTACTGCAGATGAGATGAATCAGGGAGCATAAAACAAAGTCTTTATCTTCAATATAATTGAGGACACCACGAACAATAATCATTATTTTTTTCTCCTGGTGCTCCTTCAGTGCTTGGTTTGGGCTTTATGCGTCACGAAATTGGTCAATTACCATTATACCGCAACTGTCTTAATCTTCCAAAGGATTATAATCATGTACAAGAATAATTGTATAACCTGGTGAACAGTGTCATGGTAGAAATCATTGAATTTGAGTGCATGGGCAAGGCTTCCTCTGAAGCCACCTGAATGCCCAATGTTAGCACCAGCATACTCCTTGTATGGGAAGGCAATAATTAGGCCCACTGCCGCAGCGAGCATCTCAATGCACAAAGCAAGGTTCTGTAGATCAGCTGCCTCGTCAGCATTTTTTATCAGTTTAGACTTAGCAGCCAGGAAAACCAGAACACCCTGCCAAAGGAAATAAATTTATTAAAATTTTGGGTTTGCTTACTGTAATAAGTTTCATTCTGGTCTTGATGCACTCTGCTCTGAAGTTTGAACGCCATCTACTTATCTAGTACATGTACACATTCACATTTAAATTTTTTTAAACTTCTATTACATTTTTAACATATCTGCAAGCATAAAATAGAACTTGAAAAGTTCATTTTTGGTGCATTTATTTTCCAATGAAATTAAGACCTATTCACCTCAAAAAAAAAATCAAATAATCAAGAAAACTTGAAAAAATCAGTTTTGAAGTAAAACATGATCAATGGTCCAGATTCTCCATTTGAAGCCAATCAAACAAAACACTATGTTAAGCTTGCATATCCAGTTGGCGAGCTTAGTTCACCCTGACTTCAATTTTGCAGAAGTATAAATAGCTAGTTTTTTTAAAAAAAAAATAGAAACTGAAAACAGCTAGTCTTTTTAGTGATCTTTTGTTTCTGGTCTTGGTAATTTTTGATGAGCTGTAGCAAATTTAAAGGCACTAAAAACAGGGCTTTGTTGAGAATGAATTATATCAACTTAAGCGAAATTACATGAAATCAAGGCTTAATTGAAGTTCAAACCCATAATAGAGGTCAATTGGGTAAAATTGACATTAGCCAAGTGCAAGCCCGTTTAATTAGCAATAGTGTAATATTGGGCTTATTTGCAAAATAACCACAATTAAGGAGCTATTAGGATTAATTTCATAAAATAACAGTACAGAAGCAAGTACCTGCCAATATGTCATAAAAACAACAGATTTAATCATGACAAACTTAGGCACAGGATTGAACGGCCTCAGGAGGTCACGGCAAGCCACATAAAAGAGTGCCAAGGCATACAGCGCAACAGAATATGAGACAGTGTAGATCATGGTGATATATAGATATGCCTGGTTCACACTGAAGTCACCATCAGCATATTTTCCCTTTGCATAGAGTATGAAGGTGATCACAACAAGAATTGGCTTGAGAATTACAAACTGGAGTGCCCCTTGTTTGCACCTTCTTATGAAACGCCTATTCAATAATTAAGTGTTAACTTTACCTTTGCTGAAACCAAGTCATGAACCTCTACGAATCATACTTATCTCAGCATCACAGTTAAAAATACAATACTGAATTCCACTAGTAAACCAGATATAAATTGCAAACGCAAGGTGATCTGTACCACAAAACTGTAATGAACCAATAATGTGGCAATCAGTGCTAAATTTTCAGCTGTTGTGCTTTAGTTGCTTGTTCATTATTTTTCCATTTCATTCCCTTTGTTAATTGTTCTGTTGTTACCACATCTTACTTTTTCTATTTTTTATTTAATTCACAGAGCATCTTTTTTGTAAATTTAAAAAGGGATATAGGCAAAATATGGAAAAAGTTGCTGGTTATTTTGGTACCCCCTATATAAATTGTTAAAGATAAGCTTATATCACATGACGCACCCATCAAGAGGAATAGCAGGAAAGCAACATGTCATGAGAAACCAAGATGGCTTGAGGACCCGACCTGTCAGGTTCGACACCACTGCACCAGGACCACCAACCCATGCCAGGCACAATGAAAGAAAGTTATATATGACCCAAGCATCGTATCTGAAACAAACAAGCAACTGTATTGTACCTTATATCTAAAATGAAATGACAAGAAACCAATAAACAAAATACAATGAGAAAAAAGGGAATATGGTTCGTCTTCAAAATGGCAAGCACCCATGCACATATATTTTTGCATTTCTATAAATCAACTAATTAGTTAATAAGTTTGAGAAGCCTTTTAAGTAATGAATGAAACTCACACTTCTCTAATTGAATCGAAGTAAATTGACTTATTTGGTAGCACCAATGACAGAAACGACATCACTGCATAAACCTGCTCGAAGAAAAAAAAAGTAACATCCATTGTAACATGTAAGAAGCAGCAAGCGAGTGAAATAATTGGACCAACAGAAAGAAGAAAGTGGAACAGTAATTCAATCTAAATTCCTGAAATTGGAAATAATAATACTCAGTATGATTCCAAAAAGGAAAGAATACACTGCATCAATTGCAACCCGCTTAATTCAGTTGGAATCAACTTCCAATTGATCCAACTCCCAATTCCTTACTTGAAATCGAAAAAAAAAAGAAGGAAACATGTAAGCTTACAGGAACCATGAAAATCATGCGAACAATGAATCGCTGGTATGTAGGCTCGGTGTAGTTCAAAAGGTGGCGATAGATGTGAAGCACCGCAAGTACAATCGCTCCGACGGAGCACGGGAAGGCCACCGCGATGTACCACACCGCCGCCATCCCCTCAGATCTACTTCTCGGTCTCTCTCCCCTCTGCGAAAACCTAACCTTTACCAACCTTAATCAAGTCGATTAAAACAGTAGTAAAGTGAAGGAAAAAGATTTAATCGAGAGTTCAGAGAAATTCGAGAGAGCAAATGAGGATTGAGACGGCGAAGTGTGAACAACGATTGGAAGAACAGTTGATTCGCTCTGTCAGCGGATGGAAATTGGGTCAAGTCGACACTCGACACAAGTGGGGTGGATCGATTTGTTGTCCTTCTATTTATTTTAATTTAATTTAATTCGTTTCTAATGTTGGTTTTTGCGATTGGGATTCCGGATGAATGATAATAATATGATTGTATATTTGTATATTCCTATCCAGATTATAAAGATGGGTGTGATCAGTTGACAATGGGTTATTTTGATCATCTTTAACAATAGGTTTTTTAATAAATATCTTAAAAATTAAAAAAAATATAAATATATTTTTCTACTTAATTTGATAATTCAAATTTTATATAATTTTATTATCGTTTATTAATCTATCAAATATCATTAAATTGAAACTGTATGAAATAATAACAAAAATACTTCACAAAAGATTGTATGAAACAATAACATATACTTCACAAGGGTTGTTAACAAACTTGATGCAATTTGGAAACCAATCAAATATATTGAATGACATTAAATTTTAATAGCTCGGTTTATATGAGTTCAAATCCTATCAACACAATTCACATCTATTAAATAATAAATAGAATGATAAGTTCTTAAATATATTAAAGATGTTAATATTGTTTCTTCATGTCGTTGAAATCTTAATTAGTTGTAAGGTTGGTGTTGTTCAGCTAAAATTTTCAAAGCATTTATATGGGAAAGACTGGTATTGTCAACCAGAATAAGAAGTTAAATTATACTATTTAATTTTGATATGTATGTTAATAATTGTTCAGGACCGGTTTCTTTTATTTTACTTAGTTGTCATTAATGATGACAAACCATACATTCATATGGTGAAATAAATTACCAATCACATAGAATTTTATTCTGTACATTGAAAGTTACATTGTGAAGAGCAAAAAAAAAAAGTAGGCCAAAGAAAGCGTATTTGAATACTTGTACTTTCTTCAGTGAGGTAAACAACATGGAGATTTCCTCCACGAAAGTTCCACTGTGTGTTGGGTGCCAAGTGTAAATACAAATTTGCAGAGGCACACCAATACACCATAGATAAAAATTGCAAGGTTGACCATTTAAAACCCAGGCGGCAAATCAAATCTTGTGAATTTCTAGAAACAGAGTAGCCAGATAGAGAAGAATCCGCCTACTCTAATTTTTTAGTTTGCCGGTAGCCCGGTGCTCTAATTTTTTAGATAAAGAAGTCGATGAAAATAAAACTCAAAATTATAGATAAAGAAGTCGATGAAAATAATTTCATCTACGGAATTTTATATTTTAGAAATTTTTTCTGCTTCCATCATTATACATAATATTAAATATGTTTTCTCAATAAAAATAATTAAATAATTTAGGGAGTCAAAAAAAAGATTCAAACGGATTAGATTAGTAAAAACTTAATATAAAAAATGTCTGTGCGTACTTACAATTAATAAAAAATTAAGCTATACATAAACTCTTGTATGTACCAACAATTAATTAAAAATTAGATTAAACTTAACTTAAAATTAATTATTCTAAAAAAACTATATTAAACTACATTGTACTGTTGGACGGTCATGTCATCGGAGTGGGCAATTAATTCTTGAAAATGCATTTGTAAATACACGAGTCAAATAAAGTCTAGATCTAAAGATATTCATTCTCTGTTCCCCTATTCCTTGTCTTGAATGATCAAAGATTATTAGTGATAGTTGTAAATATCGTCATTCAGTCCAAAGAACATCTTCAGCATTCTGCTTCAATCATCATCAATGACCCCGGTTATTATTTTTTTTATATTTTATATATTTTAATATATTAAAAAATAATATATATAAAAAATAAAATATTCATAATAGACTATCCCTAAAGACAACAGATGTCCTCCAATGTCACCATCATCTCACAACTAGTAGATGAAACGTCGACAACTCTAATTTTTACCTCTTAACAAGCATTGTTATCAGTGATTTATCCAGTTGACAATCTCTTATGATCACCATCTGATATAGACCAAGTATGTGCATATATGAATTTATCTGCTCGTTGTATGGTATCTTGTGACAGTATGCGTTCAATGAAAAGTACAATGCAGCTGCACAATATGAACCATTAGATAAGATATGATAAAATTATTATAAAATATGTTTAACATCATGTTATTATTAACTATAATTAATTCTTAATTACTATTATAATTTATTCTAAATTACTACTACAATTAATTTTATAATTAAATTAAACTAAATTAAATTATTATTTAACTAATTAGAACTAAATTAAATAAATTACACCTAATTACAACTAAATTAAAACATTTCTAAATTATTCTAAAATTAAACAAAACTAAACTATAATTTAACTAATTATAACTAAATTAAACTATATGACACCTAATTACCAATAAATTAAATCTAATTATAATTCAATTAAACTAATTATAAATAATAAAACAATAAATAAATATAAATTCGGATTTTAGAAGAGAAAATATTGTATCTTTGAAAAAATGGTTAGATTCAGGAGTTTTTAGAAATCTCCTCTCAAAAATATCAAGTTTGATGTGGTCGGTTTTGATTTTAGAATTGAAAGGAGAGAGTATAATTGAGAAAAAAAAATTGCAAGGGTTTCGGTACTTGAGGAAGAGGGAGAAGAGAGGAGAAAAGAAGAGAGAGTAGAGAGAGGCGTCAAGTGAAAAAAAATGATCGAAACTGAATTTTAAACTCGGTGCAAACTATGAAAAAAATTTCACATGTATTCGTACCATTCCGTCATTTTTATTTTTTTAATTAGTACAGAAAAAAAAATGCATGATCCGGCCCTGACCCGGAGGATAAGCTTCGGATAAAGAAGGAACGCTGTTGACCTTATGTCCTCTCTAACTACCTTACGACGGTTTAGTTTAGCTAAAATTAATTAATTTTATTCATTAATCAAAAATTGTTCCCATACAAGACTCCTTTCGGATGGTTGGTCATCTGTCACGTGGTGACAGCTTGTGCTTCCATTCCATGGTTCCTTCCTTGGTTTTAAGTTGTACCAATTAGCAGAAAGATTCGAGCATTGCCTCTTGTAGTTCCTACATTTTGTACGTAGAAATAAAGAAACGCTATTTCTAAAAGAGTTTCTATTGTACATATTTTTAACAAAAACTATAAATAATATTTATCAGCTTATCGTACATCTCCTAGAACCAAAACTTTAAAAAAAAAAAACAAAGTTTTAACTTCGTTTAAACTGTTAAAATGGTGACGAGACCCTCTAGCATTAAGTATTTATGAAAAAAATAGACTTAATAAATTATTTATGATTTAACTCTTTTTATTGTCATTATCATCATCAACATTTTTTTTCTTATATTTGAGATTTATGATCTCTATGCTTCGGATTGGGTTTCATTTCTAGTATATCCCAATTTATTTGAGATTAAAAGCTTTGTTGTTATTTTTAACGCTTTTAACGAAGTTAAAACTGTTAAAATATATGTCATGGAAGGGTTTAAATGTCATTAAAATAGGTTGTTATATTTTGGACAGTTTGGAATCACATGATAAGCTTTTTTTTATCTCATAGTAATAATTTGGAACCTTAAATCCTTTTCTCATTATTATCTAAAACGTTTTTTGTTTTTAATCTTTTGAAACTAATAATTAATAATACTTAATTAGTATTATAGTTGTTATTTTTACTTAATTATTAAATATGATCGTATGAGATTTTATTGTCGAGTTTGTTAAATGTAAAAAAAATAGATAAAAATTATTACGCGTATTATGCTTTAACAGGTGTGTAATTTTGTTTTAACATAAAAGTGTTAAATTAGCTTCACCAGTAAGAGTCGTTCAATTTTAAAAGCTTGCCGATAACCTACATGATATACATAATATAACGAACATTTTGTTGCCTACCTGAATTAACTTTAACCGTAATTTTTGTTATGAAATATGTAACGAGAATATGTTTAAATTCTGAGTACATGCATTTGCAAGTTATTTTGAATTCATGTTTAGATATTCAAAAGCACCGGAACTTTTTTAAATATTGAAATAACAAATTAAATGCAAGCATTCTAAAAACATAAATTTGATCGTGTTTAACTACGTTCAGATTATTTAGAAAAATTCTTCAATATATTTTAACCATATGAGCGTTTGTTCAACAAAAACTATCAAAGAAAAGCAGATATAGTTTATTACACATTTCATAACAAAAATATTGTTGTCAAAAATATGAAATATCACCATAGAAATACCAAGAAATACACCAGTGCAACGAAAACATCCTAGCATGCCTCTGGATTGCATGGCGCGATTTTAAGCAGAAAGGAAACGCCTATTACAAAATCACGTATGCTTGTAAAGCAAAGTGCGCACACATACTATAACATTAAGCTCTAAAGCAAAGGAGCAAAACACGAATAAAAAATAAAACAAGCAAAAAAAGGCTTAACACTAATCCCACAAGTTGAGCCCAATATGAAAAGATGATATAACCTAATTCATCCTCCTCTCCTTGAAAGCTTAAAAGCAAATATGCCTTCTTTCAAGCCACCCCAATAAATGCACATCTATTAATCTCTGAGAGAACTTTCAATGAGCTTCTTCACTTAGCATGCCCATTTGATTGTATCAGAAATAATCTTTGTTAGATATCAGGAGAGCCCAAAAAATAGTCTTGATGTGGATGGAGACTCATCTGGCGTGCACAATAATTTAATTGCTTGGACAATCTGATGCACGGTGCCCTGTTCTACCACATTTGTAGCAAGCACCTCCAAAACTTCTGTTACATGAAGTTTTTCACAAGTATTAAGTAGTTCCGGAAAAACACAACTTACTATTTTCTTTTATTGAGATAAACTAATCGGACTAACTTTGTACAGAATATATGTTAATTTGTTGCTACAACTTCTCTACCAGCATAATTTCAACTGCAGCGATCATAATTCGTTTATATATTTCATAATAGCTAACTTTGCATGTGGACTTGTTGAAAATGAATATCCCGACATTATCATGCATGAAGACTTATTTAATGAGAAATACTTATTTTATGAACATTCTGCGGCTGCAGTAAAAATTAACTCGTGGACATAAATTTAACTAAAGTTGAGTGAGATAAATAGGTAGCATTGTATTTGAAGTAAAGACATTAAAGGAATTCCTATATTAATTCTTCTCCTGAGGTTGAAAGAAGCATCCCGCTTCAGCAAAACCCCAATCGAGTTTTTAAATCATTCCAGAATAATTGGTGATTACCTATCTCCTCTTCCGCCAGAAGAGAATGAACGACCAGACCTTCTACCCCCTGACCAATCATCAGAAACGCTTCCACCTCGAGAAGATCTTGACCAATCATTGCTGCGAGGCCTGAAGCTTTGGCCACTGCCACCATATTCATCATCACTTCCTGACTGGCGGCCTCGGCCTCGGCCTCGACTCCAGCCTCTACCACCACGGCTACTGGATCCGCTGCCCCGGCCAAATTTTGCACCACGTTCCCGGTTCGAAAACCGACCATAGAGGTCTGCTGCTGGAGCATCATCTTGCAATGCTGGCAGCTGTAAAGTGCCAAAGATAAAATGTAATGCCAAAGTAATGTAGCCATGATAAGATGGTAAAGAAAGCCCTTATAAACAGATAAAGCTATGGATGCTGCAATGACTGAAATTCCTCATCTGTTGTCTTGAGAATGGGAAAGGTTAATCTAGTTTCATTAGTGATCATTTTAGTCATTTCCCCTACAGACTAAGAATTTTCTATGTTATTAACATTGCTCAACAACTGAGCTGATCCTGGATCAAATCACACAATTTGGTGCAGAAGCGACCAGAGACGACATACCTCAACAGAGTAGGAGGTCATCACCGAGGTTTGTTGTTGTCAGTTAATTTGACCAGAATTGAACATAATATTCTGAAACCTGAACCGAAGTCGCATCTATGTGGTATATCAGTTCGTCAAATTTGAATTATGGTATTGTTGGTTATAAAATTGTGGGGAGGAGAAAAGATACTGATTCTGTGAATATTAGGATAGTAATATATTAATTAGACTTGTTCTATACATGATTTAAAGTCTTGTTTACTACAGTAAGTCTTGCTTTGAGCGTTAAACCATAATCAGATTGATCATCTAATTCCAATCAGAGATTCTTGGTCCGGTGAAGAGCTATTTCTATCATTTAAGTCATGGATAAGCTTTTTGTACAAGTTACAACAATAAATCATGCTAAAACAGAACTAAAAGTAAAAAAAATTGGAAATGGCAGTGAACTTTTATTTTGAAGGAAGTAATATGATGTAATTTGACACCTGATTGCATTACAAATCTACAAATGTTTGATATCAGTCCAAACCTTCTGTTTCAACAATAATTACAAACTATTATTTTCTACATTTACTCAAATTTTCCTAGCATATTGATACTTTTATTAAACAAAAAATCAAAGTTCTTGGTTCGAACTCGCTGCATTTGATCCTAGCGTGCAATTCCAATCCACTAAATAGCATGCCAATGCTAATTCTTATTCCAAGTTCATTTTTTAAAAACCAATTAGCAGGAGATAACACAAGTTCTCCATGAAAGTAGGGACTTCGCATAATTACCAAAACAGTAATGAACCTTTGCAGATTGTGTAAGTTAATATTTTAGCTAGAACAAATAGAAACTGAGCTTCTTGTAGCTATATAAAAAAAATAAGTACCTTCGCAATCTTGGAAATGGTGTTTCCAGGTGGCAGTTCCTTATTTAGTAGCTCCTTCGCAATTTCCTCTGGTAAATCAAAAACTGCCCCCTGGACCTGAAAGAACCATAGATTTATTGTAATGCAACTTAAAAATATATATATAGTTTGCTAGAGGATTATGAAACATCATTCCATGAATTAGGGCTGAATATATACAACAACAAACAATAACAACAGCAGCAGCAACAACAACAACAACAACAAAGCCTTTAATCCCAAATAAATTGGGGGTAGCCTAGGAATGAAACCCAATCTGAAATCATAGAGATCAGATATCAAAAACTATCAAAAATCAATGATGGTAATAGTAGTACTGATACTGATTGTAATGATGTGAGAATAATGACAAATGATGACGATGATGATAATAACGATAAAAATAATACGAATAATGATAACAGTAGTGGTAATAATAATAATAATAATGCTAGTAGCAATAGTAATAATAATAATATAATATTAATAGTAAAAATAAAAATACTAATAATAATAAGGATATCCATAATAATAATAATAATAATGCTAATAATAATAATAATAAGAATAGTCATAGTAAACTTATACTATAAATCGCACTCCTAAATCCTATATTCTAAAATATAAAACTAAAAATCTAAGAACATGGAGTCTATAGAAAAAACAATTACCCCCTCTTCAGCAAGTAATTGTACTTTCCCAACTTCATCAGCAGCATCAGGATAGACATCAGAGAGAAAGCCCACGACAGTTCTGGCAGAAAAGAAGCCTCTGGAGTACCCTGGCTCTCTAATGAATTGTAATGTCACATATCCCTGGCAAAAAATATTGATTAATTATAAAAAATATAAAGTAAGACCAGGTACCAAACATTTACACTTTTCAACCGGAGTCAGATTGTTTCTAGTACTGAAAACAGAACTGCTTAGTTCCTAAATACACAACAAACATATCCCTAAAACATGAGCAATTAAGACGACAAAGTCCTTATATTTGTTTGGGGATTCACCACATCCTCTATGGACAAGGCAAACTACTCAACCATTCTCCAATTCTCCTCTAAAAATTCATTTACCAGACCAATAATGTAACTGAGGTCAAAAGGATGCGCTTAAATAAATCATCCTTAATAGTAATACATACCAAAAACAAGAGAAAACGGGAAGCCCCTTCAAATTTTAGCAAGGATCATCTCCATCATTCACAAAAACAAATAACTCAAGCAACATATGTACCAAAGGTGTGAAGACCATCAAGAAGAAGTAACACAATATGTTTATAGAAGTTTCAGACTGATTGAACCCCTATAGCTGGTCAAGCGGAAGACTTTCCCAGTTCCTAGAGAAAAGATAGAACTCCCATATTTCCAAAACTAAAACATGCTAATACCTGCTCATGACTGAGGAGAGACCGTGATGAAGGGGGTTGACTGAAGCCGCTCATTTGGGACAATGCAGCTGCAAGAGCATTGCTGCCAAGTTCAGCAGCCAGTTTCTCTGCTGCGGGAAGGAAGTACTCAATTGACTGCGGGTGGACCCCACGGAGTGTGGCAGCTACATGCTCTGCAGATGACTCCAAGACCTCCTCAATAGAAGGAGGACTCAGGAACTCGAATCTGCAACCAACATCCCGCTCAAGTGACTTGACAGTGCGTCTCTGGTTGTTTGTAAACATCAAAATGGCTGTCCCAGTTTTCCCGGCACGGCCAGTGCGGCCAGACCGGTGCACAAAAGCCTCGGGGTCATTTGGAAGCTCATAGTGTATAATCTGCATGGAAGTGGTAATTATGATCTTAGCGGTTCTTCTTTCAGGTAGGGAGTTCAACAATTATGAACCATGCCAGTACAAATTATGAACCATAGGCCAGGACATTTGTTACATCCAAGTACAACGTTTCGTGTATGAATGTAAAGGAAAAACATACAAACGTTTTTACAGAATAGGTTGCAAAAATGGAAAGTTGTAACACATCACCAGATGTGAATATATTCTGAAACTAGACATGGTTACTAACATGTTTGAACAGGTACAAAAGTAAATCCAACAAGGCATTCTCAGAATAGTGCAAGCCAAAAAGATAAGATAACATAAAAAGATGCATGAGCACATAGAATTGACCAAAAAAAGGAAGAAGTTCAACCAAAGTCCCATTAAATGCCTAAAATTGATGTGGATGTGACATGCTCCTATGAAGAAATGGAAGCCACTGCTACAGTATTTCCAAAGTCTTGGACATTTTTTTAATAATTACCACAAGAAGTGCAAATGGATGAGATATTATCTGACTGTATCTGGGTTCCAATCCAAAATTTAGTAGAAACAGATATATCCAGATGCAATATAAATATTTTTCCGGTGGATATGGGTGCGGATCTGTTTCCTATTTCAGAAGTCATTAATCGTCAGCATCCAAAAATTAGATTCATGGATATCGGTTAGTAATTTCAGAAAAATCTGATTTCTTTCCTTATCACTATTTGATACAACTTGTCAAAAGTCCATTCATGATTTAGCTATCAAAACCAATTAGACAACACTTCTAGATTGAATTGATCAACTTCAAGCCCATTTGTTTTTTGCCAAATTTACAATGAGATTTAACTATACATCCATACAACCAATGAGTCTAATGTGTAAGGAAGGCACTTGAATTAAGATATATGATTTCTTTAGTAAAACAAATTAATATATCTTTTTCCAGAGCATAAATTTTAATCAATTAGGGGCATGAATCGCTCTTTGTTTATTAAATAGTGTTTTTTAATTTAATTATCCAAATTATATTTGTATATATATTCATATTTGCCAATAAAATTTGTATTTGTTAAAATATCCAATTCATAACCACATAAGCAACTATAAGTATCCCTATTTGTATCCGGAAAATAATAACAGTTATGGCTGCATTTTGGCTGCCATCTTTCCAAATCTGATTCATTTGCCATCCTTATTACCATTGTAGTAGCACAGCATATTATTCCCCATAAAATATATAAAATGGAAGTATGAAGCTTCTCCAGGTTAAACATGCAAATCTATGAACATATTAAAATGCTGAAAAAAGATTGGGGGACTAACCAAGTCAACATTGGGTATGTCGAGACCTCTTGCTGCCACATCTGTTGCAACAAGCACAGTGAACTTCCCTTCACGGAAACCAGCCAGCGTTCTTTCCCTCTGATGCTGGGAAATGTCACCATGGAGTGCCTCTGCTGCAATACTATTTGTCAGCGCCATTGACACCTCATCAGCATCCCTCTTTGTTTGCGTAAACACTATCGTCTTTCCTCCCTTTGCATGCACCTACAGACAAGCAACAAATAAAAAGAAGTTCATAAAACTGTCAGATAAATATCACAGATAGAACTTAGATTTCTAAAACCCAGGTGGCCAGGTGTAGTTTAACAAATTAGTGGAAATGACATGCTTTTGAATACAGATATTATACCCTCCCACCACTCTCACCCATCTTTAAGCTAGGATGAGAAATTAAAATACTTTTTTTCAGGAATGTGCAATGTTTTGAAAGACTTTTAAAAACAGGCATTGCCACTAATAAAAGATATCTTCATCAAATAAAAAAATTGTTTGTAAATGAATGAACATACCGTGATTAAGTCACTCAGAACAGTACGCTTTGTTGTAGGTGTAAGTGGGAGTGCATATAGTCTTATTCCCTCTGCAAGCTTCTCTTCTTTTTCACCAACCTAAGTATTATTAAGAACAAAAAAAAAACAAGAGTTTAATATTATATTTTTATCTTCTTGAGTCCTAATGAAATAAATCAGTAAAATTCAAAAATGTTTAAAACAGAAACCTATATGATTATGTGTGCAAAATACACCAGCATTTGCAGCATTTTTTTTCTAAATGCAACAACCAACTGTCTAAACTTTAAACAAGGTTGAACTTCAATGAGAAATCGGTCAATCACATAATTTTTTTAGTTTTTTTTTTTTTGCAAACAATAGGAATAGTGTCACTAATATTTATTATAAGAAGCAAAAAATTGAATTTTTTTTTTGAAAATGTAGTACCAAATCAATTGTCAAAGGGTCATTCAGATATTTTCTCGCCAGCTTCTTAACCCATCCTGGCATAGTAGCAGAGAAAAGCATGCTCTGCCTCACAGTAGGTAAATTATCCAATATCACCTCCACATCCTCTTCAAACCCAATTGCCAACATTTGATCAGCCTCATCTAACACCAAAAACTTGACATCATCCAACCTAAGAGTACTGCTTTTGATCAAATCAATCAGCCGACCTGGTGTACCAACAACCACATCCACACCGCGAGATAAGGCTTTTTCCTGTAGTTGATAGGAGACACCACCATACACGCAGACGGTGTTGAGGTATGGCGCTGATTCTTGAATTTCCTTCTCAACTTGTTTTGCTAGTTCTCGTGTTGGTGCAAGAACTAAAACCCGTGGGAGCCGGTGAGATGACCGTCTAAATTAGAAAGAAAAGAAAATAAGTCAAGGAAAGGAATGACAAAATAAAATTACACACAATATCTAACCGCACTTTTCAATAGCGCCAATCTTTGCCTACTGATATATGCTATTAGAAACCGTTATAAATCTAATAGCATATATTTAAAATGCAAAGTAGATGACTCGTACACTTATATGTTGAGCTGTTATGTAGAATTTGCATAAGAGGCTCAATGCCAAATACCAACACAGTCCTTACCTTCCAGTACGAGCTCCATCTTCTTCCATGAGTCGCTTGATAATGGGGATTCCAAAAGCAAGTGTTTTCCCTGTACCAGTCTTCGCACGTGCAATCAGGTCACGGCCTTCAAGAGCAGGAACCAACACAGCTCTCTGCAAGTGTTCAAAATAGAAAAGATTATTGAAGGTAAAACTAATTCCAGTTTTGATTGGTTTCTTAAAATAGACTTTTAGCAGGTTTATTTCAAATGCTTCACGGATATTTCAGTAGATGAGAGCGCGGAATAAGTGCCCAATGTTTGATTTTTTCCTTTTGAATTTCTACATGAAAACCAACGAGGGCACTAAAGTGAGACTCGAGCACAATATATTACAAAATTTCATTTAAAAACCACCGGTTACCAGTCCATACACACTACTTATAGTTAAAATTCTAGGTTGAACACGAAGAAAATAAGGCATAATGGAGGGAGACCTGAATAGGGAAGAGGTTTGCAATGCCACGCTTCTCGAGGCTTTTAACTAACTCTTCAGGCAACCCGAGTTTAGCGACAGAGAGCTCCTCTTCACTGCCAGCGAGCCCTCCACCGTCTTCCTCATCCGTCATATCCGTTTCAGAAAAGAACTCGCCCTCGCTGAAATCGTCCTCTTCATCCTCTCGTATCCTCGACTTAGAGAAGTCTCCGAGCCCCTTGAACGCCTCTCGCTGAGCAACGAGTTGACAGAGTTTGGCGAAGCAACAGCTAGCGGCACGAGAGAGCGCAGCTGGGTCCTGAGCGGGAGCAGTTGAGGCTTGATGGGTAACTTCGTCCT
Source organism: Schoenoplectus tabernaemontani (assembly GCA_037127355.1). Classification (NCBI taxonomy): domain Eukaryota; kingdom Viridiplantae; phylum Streptophyta; class Magnoliopsida; order Poales; family Cyperaceae; genus Schoenoplectus; species Schoenoplectus tabernaemontani. Next base: position 21,936,806 of record CM073739.1, read on the forward strand.
CGTAAGCTCGATGGAAGGGGAAAGAAAGAGGGAGGAGGTGCCTAGGAGGGATGCCATTGTTGGAGGGGATGAGTCGGTGAGAGAGGGAGGGAGGGAGGGATAAGGGAAGTTATAAAGGAAATGAATGGACAAGCGGAGGCACACCTCGTCGGATAGGGCTTTGGAAGGGTTTAAAGTTTGGGAATGAGGATCGGAAGTGGGGCCAGGGGTAAACGGTCGGCAGTCGTTACGCTATGAAAGTAACTCATATAGCAGAGTCATTTTCCGATGGGATTAGAGGACGTGCTTGTCAGATCAGTTCTTGATTTCTTGTTATAGTGATAACAAATATCAAAGGAGAATTTTTTTTTTTTTTTATAAAGTTTTGATTGATTCTGGTGTTGATGTAAATTACATAAGAGAAGGATTAATACCTATAAAATATTTTGAAAAATCAACTCAACAAGTTCATGCCGCAAAATGATAATGTTTTACAAGCTAATTATAAATTTTTTGATGTTCATGTTTGTGTTAAAAATACATGTTTTAAAACTTATTTTTTATTAATAAAGAATTTAAAGCAAGACGTAATTTTAGGAACTTCATTTCTTACTTTAATAAGAAAAAATTCTGACTCTGATAAAAGAATTGTTACAAATATCAATGGAGTTGATATTTATTTTGATTTTTGTAGTAAAATCACAAAAACTTATCTCCAAGAACTACAATCATCTCTTAAATATAAACAGAATTTTCTCAATGATTTAAACTTAGAAATTAATCATTCTCGAATTGAAAATTCTTGAAAGATAAAAAAATTAGAAAATTTTCAAGAAAAATTTAATAAAGAAATATGTGTCAATATTCCTACAGCCTTTTTTAAATCCCAACTCTTTTAAGATAGTTGAAACTGATGCCTCAGTTATTAGTTATGAAGGAATTATTAAACAAAAATTAGAAAAAAAAAATCGCTCCTGAGCAATTAATTCGATTCACCTCAATATTTGGAGCAAATCTGAATTGAATTACTCCGTGATAAAGAAAGAAGTGCTAGTTATAGTAAAAGTTATTACTAAATTCCAAGGAAAATTGATTAATCAAGAACTTTTATTAAGGATAGATTGTAAATTAGCTAAGGAAATTCTTCAACAAGATGTAAAAATTAGTTTCAAAACATATTTTTGCTAGATGGCAGGCCATTTTATCTATTTTTTTATTTTCAATTTGAATATATAAAAGGAGAATCTAACTTCTTATCTAGGGAATTTCTTCAGAGAAATGAGTCATCCAGAAAAGAAAAAGGGTAAGCATTATTCTCCTTCAACTCTCATAAATACGACAGGATGAGAAGAATTCATTCATCTTAAAGAAAATGGTCAAAAAATTTCCTCTAGAAACTACGGATAATACTATATCTGTTGAGTTTATACAATCATTATACTTTTCTACTAGAATGTATTTTATTCAAAAGGTCTTTAATAAAAACTGAAGAATATCATACCACTATTCTTCAACATACTGGAAAGTATAGAACTTGTACATTTTACATCTTAAACCAATGAAAAAGGATATTCAAAATTTCTTATCAATAAAATTATAACCATTGATGATTGAGGTAATCCGAATACCCCTCGAAACATAAAAAATATTCCTTATAATTATTGGGATTATCAAGATGCTTGGGAATATGCTCTTTATATTAATAATGACAGTATGTTACATACGTGGTACATACACTTCAAATGTGACATCCTTCAAATACCAAACCGGTTCTTTATAAGATGGTGGTCAAAATTTGGAGCATGTAGTAATCTACTATCTGATGAATTAATAGAATTAGCTAAAAGGATATATCCTGATTATCATAATATAGTCGATTTCTTTAACATGAAGTTTATGATTAAACAAGGAATTCTTTGGATATTTAAATGAGAATTTATTATTCAAAGGGGTTTCGGGTTAATAGAATTAATTGTCTTTCTCAGAAAATGATGGTCAAATAGTGGCATAGATATAATTATGCTCATATTTTACAAGATAAATTTTTAAAATGGTCCTAACAATATGTCTAAAATTGAAGGTTTATCAAACCAAATATCTCTTATTGTGATAAATATTTTATTAGATATTAAAACCCAAAATCCAACAACAATATCTTCACAATTGATAAAAAAAAAATACTTGTAATTTTATTGAAAAATGAATAATTATCCACCTTTAAGTAACTAATTGACTCGTTCGGAAGATAATAACTCTTCTCAAAGTACATCTCATAATTTTTCTTTGAAAGAGGAAGATAATAATTGATTATGATAAAATTTACTCTTACAATAATATTGTATATGTTTTAAATTTTCAGCAAATAAATATTTGTTCAAAAATATTTGTTTCACCAAAGGACACAAAGTTAAGAAAACGAAGGATCTCATGCCATGACAAGTGTCATTTAAGAAGGCAAATGTCCACCTCCATGACAAGTGTAACATTCCTTTACAACATGTCTCATCTTGCAAGAAGATATATATCTTGCATGAAGGCTTATGAATGCCATAAAAGAAGAACATCTCTTACACCTCGGGACATCTCTTGAACAACACCTTTCTTTCACCTCTCTTGGAACTCTTTTTTTCTTTATAGGCATCCACAAAACTAAGTTAATAATATTTGTAGTAGTGCTTGTAAATAATAGTAGTGAGTGTGCATGCAAAGAAACTTGTATGAAGGTTTGAGCCGTCCATATAAGATAACAATAAAAGGAACTACCGCTGAAAATGAAGTAAAAAAACTTCTTAGTTTGTAAGTTTTCTTTTTTCTTGTGTCATCTATGTATAATTAAGTTGGTACTCTAATGAACTTTTAAGTATCTCTTTTATTTTAGTTTCTCTGTTCTTTTTGTTAAGACCCAGCAGACAGTCCCTAACTCTGACTTGCTTTATTGTGAACGTTCATGGTTGGATATTCCGTCCAAATTTTTTACTTTCTTTTTTCAAGGCTGGTTATACTACCAAACTCTTTTTTTTTCTTTGCATGGTCGGCTAAAGCCACCTAAACTTCTTTCTTTGCATGAATGCCTCTCAATCGGCGTTCGCCTCGCAGGTCGCTCAAACGGCGCTCGACCTCATGCGAAACGCTTTTCTTCCGCCGACCGACCTCTATCGCCTACATTTCTTTCTCTTTCTTACTTCTAATAGTTATAAACTATAAGCTCTTTTTATAACTCCACTTATCATTACACTATAAAAAGAAAGTCATATAGATTTTTGTGTTTAGGTCCTAACCTAGCTGCAGAAGAAATTCTCTGCGGAGATCTCCACAAAAAAATTTGAACGGCTCATTTTAATCTTTACAGCTATGATGAAGTCTAAATATGAATTTTGATGTACGGAACTATTTATTATTGTTAAATTAAAACTATTAATTGGTGATCAGATGAATCAACACGAAAGAACCACACAACTCGATAAGAAAAACTCCTAGAATATACCAATTCAGGGTAAACCAGTAAAGAAATTTGTTGTCGTTGCGTTTTACTCCCTGAAAAAATAAAAATATGTCTAATAGATATTTTCAACCGATCCATATATTTAAACTTTCTTCTATTTAAAATTTAAATTGACGATCAATATTTTGGATTGGAAGTTCAGAAAATGGAACTCCCTTCTTTGGTTTGTAGTTACTAAATTATTGCAATGCTTCATATATTTCACCGCATACGAAGGGTTAGAGGCAAGGGGTCGGAGGTTCTGCTTCATTCCTCTCTCAATTTATTTCAATCATTCAATGTATTAGATTATATCAACTTTATTCCCATATTCAGTGGCGGAACTAAGATCAATAAGTCCAGACATAGATAAAAATTATTAAATTAAACTGTATTTTTACTTATGTAATGAACAAAACTATAGCACATTTTAAACTTAGACATGTTAGAAATATTAACTAGCCTCAAACCCGTGAGAGTATTTTCATTATTGGCTAGTTAAAAAATATGCCATCCAACCTTTCTATTTAATTAAGTAGAAAAGAGTTACATATTTTCTTTTGTATAGGCAATAGAGTGTATATGTAGTTATAGGGTTTAGTATAATGGTAACATTTATTACCGTTATTTTTTCCTTTCTTTTCCGTTGAGAGAGCCATATATAAAAGGCACTGTACAATTACCTCAATATCAGAATAATAGAAATTATTCATCACACTTGTCTCACATGCATATAGAATCTTACATGGTATCAGAGTAGGATTAAAATTCCTGATTTCCGTACACAGTTAACTGGTATTACCAGTAACTCTATTCCATAACAACCCTCAAGACCAAATGTACAAGTGACTGATACAGAGCTGCAACTCTGGTGAGGAGCCCTATACCAGCACAAGCACAGAGTCAGAAAGACCAAAGCAACAAAAATGAGCAAGAAAGAATCGCCAATATCGTAACAGGCAAAGTCAGCAAAAAAAGCGAGCGAAGAAAGAACGCCCATATCAAAACCAATAAAATACCAGAAAAATGTAAGCAAGTTATATTTGTTCATACCAGTATAACATCAAAGTACCAAAAACACTGAGTTATAGCCAAAATGATAGAAAGAATATTCTCCTTCCCAAATCCAAATCAAAACCAAGTAACTCAAATATCCACAACTCTAAGGCCAAACACATATTTCAACTCTTCACAAAAATTGACCAACGTTCCTCTAAATGGAAAAAACTACATTCCATGGGCAAATGCAGCCAAGATAACCCTTAAAGGCAAATGACTACTCGGGCATGTAAATGGGAGTAGAGTAAGACCAAACAAGAGAGTAGGAGCTCAAGATGAATGAGATATGATGAATAGTCAAGCAATGACCCTCATTTCCAATTCATTAGAACCTCAATTATTAGAAACATTTTACTATGAGACAACTTTAGAGCTATGGCAAGCCATTGAGAATTAATTTAGCAACAAAAATAATCATTTTCAGATTTACCAACTCAAAAGAGAAATCGCATAAATTTCACAAGAAACCAAGACAGTACTCGAATTAATTGGGCACGTAAGATCCAAATATGAATAACTAAAATTGTATAGACCTCCAACCACTGACCTTTCAGTGCTCCAAAAAAGAGAGGAAACTGACCGAGTATATACCTTCCTTGCGGCTCTTGACCCAAGCTACGAGGCTGTAAGGGCACAAGTGTTACTGTCAACCGAGAAGCTCAAATTTGATGCTGTAACAGCTCTAATCCGGCAAGAAGTAACAAGACAGGTTGCCATGGGGACTTCAGACTCGAACCCAAAGTCTGAAGCCCAGACCTTCACCGTCCTGTGCTCCAACACCGAAAGAGGCAAGGCAAAAAGGGAGATCGAGAGGTGTGCAAAAAGGAAGGACACTCATCCGACAAATGCTGGGTATTACACCCTCATTTGATTTGTCACGTGAGCTTATAAATACTTTGTTTCTTACTTTTATTTTAATTTTCATATACTTATTATATATTAACATTATATATATGCTTATAAAGCGAATACAGGGATATGAAAACAAAATAATATTTATTCTTTAATAACAATAATATTATTTTTGGTTTAATATATATATATATTAATTAATATGAACTTATGTTATATTATTATTTATGTACATTTGTTGATACTATTAATTTAGAAATGGACAAAGGCAGACTTGTGCCTCTGTGGAATTGGTTATTCGGCTATCCATAGACCATAGGAACGCTACGAGGTACTTGCAGTATGTCACGTGGAAAGCATTTATCTGACTTAGATTGACCGAAACCAAATCAAATTAATAACATAATAATTGAGTTGAATAAAATTAGTAAACTTAGCTAGGTATTGATTCTCAGCGAATCAATGAAGCTTCAGCAGTACGAAATGCATCAGACTCGCCGTCACATACTCTAACACAAATCACAATATTTATGTACATATCCTTAATAAGGGTAATGTACTTTGTTGGGACTAGTTTCCTTTCGAGCGCCCCACCACATGATATTTCTCGATATTTTATCATACGCTTTCTTTAAATTAATAAATATCATATGTAGGTCCTTATTTTGTTCTCGATGTTTTTTCATAAGTTGTCTTATTAAGAAAATCGTCTTTATAGTGAATCTCCCAAGCATAAAATCAAATTGATTTATTATGAGCTTAATTCCTCTGTAATTAGTACAACTTTAAATATCTCATTTATTCTTGAAGATTGATACTTCTTCTTCACTAATCAGATATTTTATTGGACCGAAAAATGATATTAAATAGTTTAGTGAGCCAAATATAATTTAAAAGTCTGACTTTAATTAAACATAATTTCACATGCTCGAAATCTTCAATAAATTGACGGAGCATTACTTGTGTTTTGGCGTTTTCATTTGCTTCTTAATTGATTACGCAAGTGGTAATATGTAATCATAATAGTCTTGCGTCTTTTGCTGACTTTGACATTATTTTTTGATTTCTTTGTCATGCATGGTTTATTTTATGTGGTTGAAAATCAGGGGAGTTTGGTGAGGGCAAGTATTCGTTATATATATTTCATTAATTGCTTGGTGCATTTACTGAGGTGGTCAAATAATGAGTTTAGTTAGCTTGTATTTTACAAAATCGTTTTCTCCCCTGTTTGAACAGCAGAAAATTAGAGAGACGATCAACCATTTTCACCCAAGTTTTCTTCAGCAGTTACTGATATACATTTAATTACTTGCCTAATCATTTTTATTAATGTTCATACCAAGTTTTAATACATAGTATCATTTCAAGTGATAATTAATATGGAATGCCTGATTTCCACATGATAATTAATATGCATGTGTGCGTCAGCAAATAAACAACTATTTCTACTTGTTGACAACGCAATTAAAAAACTTATGGTACATTACTGAAGAAGTAAATAACATTAAATAATTAGCAATGTTATCTCATGAGGCAGCAAAAATAATAACAATAAAATAAAAGCAGCCTTCATAGGCGGCTATGGCCACTTTCGAGTTATTATTAGTTAGTATTTGGTTGGGATAGATGACCAGCTCATCAGCCAAATCGTGTGCTTTTCCTGCCTTAAATTCTTTAGTGCTTTGTCCCTTTTTAATTAAGCAAGGCGTTTGCTTGGTGGATCATGAAATCCTGTGCATTGCTTGTTCGTGGGAATTAATAATTAATTAATTATCTAAAAAATAATTAATAATTAATTGCAGTAGTCCTTAGCTAGGCCTGGTTGAAAATTGGAAAACAATATGGTAAAAAGGCAATTCTTTTTGACGGATTAATGAAGAATAATCCAGGCAATTCACATATATTTATGTTGTCGACGAATTAAAACTCAAAGAGGTTTTCAGCCTTCATTTTTATATACCGCAGATGCCATCAAATTATTTTTAATTTATATTTCAAAATTTAACACTCAAAAATCGAATCCAAGCAATTGATGTTGTTAACTTTTATGATCATAAGATTTCATAATTTTTTAGCTCAATTTATATCAGATTAAATGATAACAAAATGAAAGAGTAATTATGATATTATTTTTATGCATTTATTTTGTTATCATTAGATTTGGTACGAAATGAGCTCCAAACATAAAATTTTATGATCATATATTTAACATTAAAATTAATAAGATCAACGTTTGAATTCAAATTTTGAGTATTAAAATTTTAAAATATAAATTAAAAATTAAGTTGGTGGCATTTTGTAGCACTGGTATTGAAACCCTTCTCTTAAACTTTTATGCACGACTCGACATATTCTTATTAACGTATAATTATAAACATACAATTATCCATAAGTAATACAGAATATATTGCTTACCTATTCTAAAATAAAATATGTGATTAAATTTTATAATATTAGAATTTTATATGTGAATTTAACAACGTTACTAGCCATAAGCATCATGGCTCGTGGTTCAGAGTTCAAACTATGATTTTGAAAATTAAGTATTGTGTAATAGATGATTTTAAGCTCAACAGACTAGTTATCAAATGATAATTACTGTTTATAATTCAAATTTTGTTTATGATTACGTGGTTGGTAAGTTAAAAAAAATGAAAGACTTAATGTTCTATAGATTATAACTTAATAATGATATAATCTCCGAATATGTATGTTTAGCTGAATAGTAATTGTTGTTATAAATAATTCTCATTTTTATATTTGTCGATTTATAAAATAATTACATATGAAATTAATCTTTTCTTTGAGTATGTTAAATGCAAGATATTAAGCTTTAAGAGAAAAATAATGAATTTGGACCAAATTATACGAAGATCTCAAAAATAAAATTAGGTACTTAAGTTAGATTTGTAGTAAATAAAAGTAGTCAAAGTAATTTTGAGATCAAAACAAAGAAAATAAAGGTACTTTACCCTAACTGTTGCAACAAAACTCATAACTGTTGCAACGGATGACCTCATAACTTTTTTTAGTGTATTTCAGACAACAACCGTTGTAACTGTTATCATAACAATTATAACAAAATAAATCAATCCTATACAAATTTTGTTCAAATTGCTCCTACAAGTTGTAACTGTACGTTGTAATTACTCCTACACGTTTTAACTGTACGTTGTAACTGTATATTGTAACTATCTAACAATTACTCCTACACATTGTAACTGTACGTTGTAACTATACATTGTAACTTTAACACATTGTAACAGAAAAAATGTACTATACGTTGTAACTCTTGTCCTACACGTTGCAATTGGTAACTTTTTGTTGTAAATGATAGTCTTATGTTGTAACTATTAAAGTTTCGTGGTAACTGATAGTTTAAATTTTTTTAGTTTTTCACAACTGTTATCACGGTTATCATAACCGTTATAACGGTTATACAACCATTACAACGGATATGATCGATTTATTATCTGTTTTATTTCTCGGCTATAAAATATAATGTTTTTTCTTTCTCAATTTGTGATTTTTCACAGCTAAGTATTGTTCTAATCCTAGCCGTCACTGTTAGACTTTTGAAACCTCAAAATACTTTATTCTAATCTCAAGATTACTTCGCTAAATCTTTAATTGGTTAGATTGGAGTGATTATTGAGTGTTTTCTCCTTAGTGAGACTTGTTCTTTTTAAATGTATTGTTCTCGTTGTTTTATTGGCCGACAGCTGCCCGTTTACTTGGTGTAAGGGATCAAATATTTACAGTTGTATGAACAATTATGATTTTTAGTGACTCGGCGTAATCGACGTTGGTGATTGCGGGTCTCGGAGACGTATGCTCTTTATAGCCGAACTCCATCAAATATTGTGTTCTCTTCTCTTTATTTTTTATGGTTTGAATTTATACTAGACTTCTAGGTAAAATAAAGCGATATTATTTTAAGTCTTGGTATTGAACCGTAAAATCAGCCCAAAGTTCTTCTATTTCGCATTATCAGTACTGTTACGGAAAACAATAATAATTTTTTGTGTTATAACAAAATGTTCATGATATATATATATATATATATATATATATATATATATATATATATATATATATAGGAGAGAGAGAGAGAGAGAGAGAGAGTAAAGATAGAGCTTAAGCTCAGAGGCCTTCCGTGAGCTTAACTCAAAAAGTAAATCAAATCATCTCCAAATTTTAATTTATCATGCTCATTAAATTCTTTATATGAAAATCTCGTCGGATGCAAAAATTTGGAGTATTTTGAGCTTTTTAAGTCACCATTTTTAATTTTTATAAATGATGTTCAAATATTAAATATATTATTATTATTATTATTATTAGAGCTGATTTTCAAAAATTAAAATTTCATGACTTAAAAAACTCAAAAACACTCCAAATTTTTGCATCCCAACAGATTTTCATATAAAAAATTTAATGACATGATAAATTAAAATTTCGAGATGATTTGATATATTTTTTGAGTTAAGCTCATGAAAAGTCTCCGTGAGTTTAAGCTCACAGTATCTTTACTATATATATATATAGTCAGAGATAGACTATTGTGAAAATGTTTGCATTTCAGTTGATATGAAAACACATCAAAAAATATATTTTACAATTTCAAAAATTTTAATTTATGTTTTCCATTAAATTTTTCATATGAAAATCTTACGGGATACAAAAATTTAGAGTGTTTTGAGTTTTTTTAGTCACTCTTTTGAAAATTAAAAAAAAATAACACAAACATTGAATATTTATTATTATTTTTAGAGCTGTTTTTTCAAAAAATTCAAAAGAGTGGCTTAAAAACTCAAAACATTCAAATTTTTATATCCCACAAGATTTTCGGGTGAAATGTAAATGTTTTCACAATAGTATATGTCTATATGAGGATATTATATTCAAATATATGACAGAATTTAGAGTTTTCTGAATTTATATGTCAATATGCTTGGATGGAGCACTGGAAATTGACCCAAAATGGTGGAAGTGCGCAATACCTAAAATTAAATGGATTTAAAGCGAATTATATTCAGAAGCATTTTAAAATGTTACATTATTAATATTCTTATCCATTTAATATTAATTTTGTTCTCTTTTCTTATTTTTATAACCGAAAGGCTCATTTTTTTCTTGTTAGAAGAAATTTTAACCTAATTGCAATGCTTGAGAAGTGAAATTAATAAATTTAGTGGTAACGGTTGTAAACTTGTAATAATTAATATGCACAGGTAGTTTATTGATAATTGACTCATGTGCCCATCAGAGTCTAACATCAACACCTAACAGGGTTTACAGTATGCGGAGCTTGGTTGGTATACCGTACATCCATTGGTGGACCTTTTGATTGTGCACTGAATACTGTAACCGTTTGATTAAACAAATCTCTAATAACCTCTTTCATTTTTCAAACGTCCTCTTATCTCTTCCCTGTATTAATTGCAAAGTTGCAGACGTTTCTCTCATTAAAAAAGTTAGAATTGTGATTCTATATATGTGGTAAGTAGGGCTGCAAAGCGAGTCGAGTCGAGCCGAAATTTATGGTTTAACTGATTTGTATGAGAATTGGTACAAAATTAGTATATCAACAAACTATTTTTTCAATGACATCTTCGCTGCATTAATTTGAATGAATGGACCAACAAAAAACTATCGAGTCAGATATACGAATCTAATTACGAGCGAGCAAAAGACGTCTTTAAGCCGCTGACATGGTGAGATGGTGAGAGATGATGAGAGAGATTATAAAAATTATTTTTTCTTCGAGCTGAGTCGAGCCACGAGCCGAGCCGAGCCCAACTCAAACTCGGTTCATTTAACTACCGAGCCAGATTAGCTCGAGCCAAATTAGCTCGAGTCATTTTAGCTCGAGCCAGATTAGCTCGAGCCCGATCCGAGCCCGAACTGAGCCACGAGCCCGAGCTTTTTTGTGCATCCCTAGTGGTAAGCAGTCGGTCGCTTGTGACTCGTGAAGAGTCCAGGTATTTATTTTTTGATATTATATTCTTGCAAACTAATAAATAATTATAACAATTAATATATAGAGAACGCATGAAGTGCAAATTAATTTTAATTTCAATTATATAAGAGGTTTATATTTAGGACCTCAATTAAAAATGCCACAAAATCTCAAAAAAAATATATTTTATTTAATTATTACAAAACAATGTTTTGTAGTATCGTAAATAGGACTTAGGAGGCTACACTTGGGAGGGTTCAAATGCAAATAGTAGTGGTGGTAGAAAAAGTAAGGTCATATCTCAACAAATCGGTCTAAGGTTATCTGTTTTTAAGAAAAATATTTCTAGTCACAGGTGAAGTAGGCAAGCAGCACACAAATACCATGAGCACAAGTTTACATGTTACATTATGAAAGATATTTATTGAACTGAAAACCTCATATACTAATTTAAACAATAATTATTATTATAATTTGTATATTTGAATATATATATATAGCTTTCGGAAAATTTTTAAATATTATTAATAATATTAAAAATTATATATTTTAGGAAAAAAATTGAATTTCCAAATATGCTTTGAACGCAGTACCACTTATGCACCCAGAGGCTGCAGCCGCAGCCAACACTCGCGGGTTCAAAAATACACCTGAAAATTTTGAAAAAATTCTGAGAGTACAACCGGCACTTGCATTCTCAAAATACGCCTTAATATTTTAATCTAATTTCCCACTCATCAATTATTGAAGAAGTCTAGGCGCACATTTGACACCTGCGTTTCGAGAATAAACTTAATATTTCTGGGAACGCATCCAACAACTACGTTTCCAGAATAAACTCAATATTTTAATCCAATTCACACTTATCTATTCCTGAGAACGCAACCAATAACTGCGTTTCTAGAAGATCTCAATTATTTTATATCAGTTCTCACTTTCAGATCCAATTATTAGTTCTCTTTCTCTTTCCCTTTCTCTTTCTCTTTCTCATTCTCCTCTAAATTTTCTTCATCTCTAAATTTTAAGTAATTTGTAGATCAGTTATAAACTAAGGTATGTATTTTAGAATAATAATAAAAAAATAAAGATGTTATTTTTAGCAATTTATGAGATATTCCATTCTTGACAATTTTTAATAGGTTTTAAAAAATTTTCTGGTATGAAGATTAATTTCACTAAATGTGAAATGATACCACTTAATATATCTATAGAGGAAAGGGCAACACTTAGCCTTTATTTTTGGATGTGCCTTAAGGGCTTTGTCTCTCACTTATTTAGGCATTCTTTTACATTGGAAGAAACTATCAGTTAAAGATTGAATTTTCTTAATTGATAAAATTGAAAATAAACTTCAGAGTTGAAAAAGTAGATTACTATCTTTAGGAGGTAGAGTTATGTTGCTGAATTATGTCATTACCTCTACCTTTTATATTGGATGTCTTTTACAACTTATCTAATAAAATCAAAACTAGGATTGATCAATTAAGAAGACAATTTGTTTGATGTGGGTAGTATAGTTAAGAAAAAAATACTTTGGTAGCCTAAAAAACTGTTTGTTAAAGTAAAACTTAGGGTGGTCTAGGTGTATTAGATTTAGAGCTTATGAATAAATCTTTATTAGTAAAATAGTTAGTGAAATATAAAAGTCCCTCTATCCAAGGGTTGTGTTGTTTTGAAAATCAAATATTCTAGAATAACTTTTTTACTTTCTATCTCCCCCCCTTTTGGAAAGGTACCTTACATCATTAAAATTTTGTAGATGTGAGTCTTAATTGGAAATCTAATAAAGGACTTAAGTTTTATTTTGGTTAAATAGATGACATGATACTATCAACTTAGCTAGTAAGTATTTTTTTTTCTTGTTTGTTATTTCTCAAAATATGTGTATTACTTGTTATCAAGCTCTCTCTATTGATGATTTGACTCTCTTCTTCACTAGGAAATTAGTTGGTATATATCATTTAGAATGGCATATTTTGTTCAATGATGTAGGTTAAGTCACTCTTGATCAACATAGAAATGATATTTTACTTTGAGATAGTCTGATACTGATATTTTTACTATACACTTTTTATATGGTTGACATTTGGGGGATTTCTATAAATATAAGTCCATTTGATTGACTAACATACCCCTAAAAGTTAAAATATTTGCTTGGCTAGTCAAAAGTAACAAACAAAATCAATCTTGTAATAAAAAGGTGGACACATAACGTTAAATGTGTTTTTTATGATGCACCTGAAGATGCTAATCACCTCTTTGTGGTATGTCCTATGGCTCATTATATTTGGAATTGGATTGCACAATATAATAATTTTGTTTTTACTGATACAACTCTAGAAGATCTTTGACTTATTGTTTGTTGCATCATACCTTCAAATCAAATGAACATCTTTAATTTGCTATTTGCAGATGGCATATAGAAAAAAATTGAGAGTATGTGGTGATGGATAGTAGCACCAAAAACTAAGGGTAAAGTGTAAGGATCCAAATTGTGAATGATGGCTGTATGCAAAAGTAGTCGATAATTCATGGGCTATAATGAAATACCCGCACCAACACATATGTAGGGCTACTGTTACTAGAGTTGATCATACTCAGTTGATCGCTAAATGATGTGGATATTATCCGTGAAGATGTGGAGAAAAACCACATCATTACTATTAAACAAGTTCGTGCAAACGATATAACGAGCTTGTGTGTCCGACAATCCATCACATCTTCCGACTGCATTATATATAAATATATTATCACTGATAAAACTAAAAAATATAATAAATCAAATTTGATATAATAAAATAGAAATATTTATACTTACATCTTCTGATATGTAATACATCCTAAACATGCACGGAGAACCGCATAGAAGCAGAGAAATAGACATCTGATCAATTTCGGTATTATCATCCCTTCTCGTATATCGAGATCAATCATATTTTCACTTATCATTTCTATATTTAAAATTATTAAAAATAATATATTGTCAAGGATCCCTCCCATTAAGTATTGATTTGTATTGTTACTTGCTTCATACCCCGATTGCTAATCAAACCCACAGAACCCACACAACAGGTCTCATTCGGCAAGATACAAATCTACAGTGGGCATACATGCAAAAACCCGTCTTTTCCTAGTTACCCACCTTCCTTATTGGTATTGTATTTCGTGTCACCCTTGTATTTAATCCCCCTCTCACGCCAAATCACCATCTCATCAGACATTTCACATTCTCCTCTCTTCTCCGTCCTTATTGCTCCTCCCCTCTGTCAAAAGAAAAAGAAAGACAAACTTTTACATTCACATGGATTCTCTTTCAAGTGGGAGATCAATTCCAACAGACAGTGGCTCAATGATGCTCTGGTACGCCAACCAAATGGCCCAGTGGGAGCGGCAAGTCGAGCGCCGGCAACTTTTTTTAAAATCGTACCAATTCTCGGCTCCCTCTCCGGCCCCGCGTACCTTCTCCAAGCGCCTGGGCCGATCGCTTGTGCAGGCCCGTCGCCTCGTCTGGTCCCGCCTCCGATGTCTTCCTCGCCTTGTCTGGTCAACACTCCGACGCCGAGGTGGCACCAGAAAGTGGGCCAGACTTGCTGTCTTGCCGAAGGGCAACGAGTATTACCGGCCTAAGCGAGTTATGGAGTACTTATATTAGTTAATACTTGAGAGGGATCCGAAGGGTAGTGGCGGTTTAACTCTGTTAATCACCTTTCTATTTGTTTTGCTTTATTGTTATTTTTTTTGTTAGAGTTTATTTATTGATTTTCCTTCAGTTGTTGCCTTCTCTAAAGGCTCTTAGATGGATGAAGTAGAATCATATAACCTGGTAATTAAGTGATTATAGTACTTGTGATCAGTATTTTTCTGTATTTGTTCAAAAACCAGGTATCATATATAGAGATACACTTGTAGTCTTTTTTCTCAATGTTGTTGGAATTGATATTTGTTTTCCTGACTTCTAGTATGCAATCGTTAATCCTAGCTGGTGGGTCTTGTATGAAATAATTTAAGCCGGAACTACAAATTGGCTCTGTTGAAGATTTGGTAATAGTGAGAACTGAGAGATAAGAAATTAGAAATTGATTTGTAAAAAAATGCCACCAAAATTAGGCGGGGACAAGGTAATAGTGAGAACTAAGAGAGAAGAAATTAGAATTGATTTGTATTAAAATGTCACCAAAATTAGGCAGGGACAAGGTACTAGTGAGAACTGAGAGATAAGAAATTAGAAACTGATTTGTATTAAAATGCCACCAAAATTAGGCGGGGACAAGACAATAATGAGAACTGAGAGATAAGAAATTAGAAATTGATTTGTATTAAAATCTATTAAATAGGTGCTAGTTGTGACAACTGAAAAGGCTTACAAGTAGTGTTATGCAAATAGTTCGGTCCGGTCCGGACAAATCTGGCTGGTCATGGGTCGGCACGGTCTACAGTCCACAGTTTATACGGGGCAGATCTAGGCGGGCCAAATTCAGAAAAATTCAATCCGTCACCGTTGACTCCTAGAGGCCGGACCCCCACGGGTTGAGCACGGTCCGGTCCGGATTATTTTTTTTACAAATTGAGAAAACCGCCAAAAATATAAAAAAAATTTAGAAAATTTTAGAAAATTATAAAATTAAAACAATAAATTTATCATAATTTAATAAATAATAATTTTTAACTAATTCGAATTTTTATTTCCAATTATTTAAAAATTAAATAATATTAAAAAATTTAAAAATTTTCTAAAAAAATCATAAAATTCCGCACGGGTCACAATCCGGTCCGATCCAGTCCAAGGGTTCGCACGGGTCATAGTCTGGTCCACGAGTCCGTACTGGCCGGTTTTGGGTGAAGAGAGAACCGGACCACAGTTGGACCGGACCATGGTAGAGGACGGGTCGGACACGGATTTGGGTCCGATCCAATCCGATCCGTGAGTACGGATCGGTCCGGAACAACGGATTTTTTCAAAACTCTACTTCCAAGTACCTTAAATTACATTTAACTATTTGCTTGATCTAGCCTAGAGATATGATATATCCATTGGTTATTTGGTTAGTATTAGGATATTATTATCAGGAAGCTGTTCAAGCTGAATAATTTTTTAAAAAGTTAGGATCTCGGCGTGTATTCGTAAATCCGTAATTTGATTCTACATGTTAATTTGTTTAATTTAACTTTGTGCTTCAAATTCAATGGTTCAGCCTCTTGATGCTTTCTGTGCTGGGTTAGTGTTGCTGCTGCCTCCTCTAGAATATGTGCGGATTGTACGGGAGGTATGGGAGAGTTTCGCGTGTATTTTGGATCGGCCGATGTTTATCCGTCAGGAGCGGTTCTAACATGACTGGAAAGTTTGAAATTCAATTGGAACTGTTTGTACTTTAATTTGTTCGTACGTTTGGAAAGTTGGAGGTCCATTGAAGTAAATCTAAATTTATTTATATTGTGTATATTTGACTGCTGCCATTCATTAAACTGATAATAACAGAAGAGTTTGGTTGCATTTTCAAATCACTCAATCTGCTGCTCCTCTCCTGCTCCTGCTCCAAGGTGTTACCCTGTTTTCACGAGAGGGCTGAGCTGAGCTCACATGCTGACATGCATATATGGTGCTCCATCGTTTGGTTGGCCCACGCGCCCAAAGTAGTTATGGCCTTATCGGGCTTTCTGTATGAACAGGAGCTACCTATGATAGAGCATCCCCATACGATATTAATTACCTTAAACGGAAAATCAACAAGTCAAAGAACCCAAAATGCTTTGCTTTGCTTTTTTTTGGTATAGTAATAAGTTCGTGATTTAAAAAACGTTCGGTAAGATAAAAAATTTAATATTTGGATATAATATAAATATAATTGGGATAGTTCGTTTTAAATAATATAAATAAAATATATATTATAATGATAAAATATTAAAATATATTAAAAATATAAAATTTCATTTAAAATAATATATAATATGTTTTTTTCCGAATAATTCATGAATAAAATATTTTTTGAACCAAAATAACTCACTTTATAGATTTTTTATATATAATAATTATAAAAATCATATTATTAATAATAAGAATGATAAAAGCAAAATTTTAAATCTACGAATGGCAATGCGTCACTGTCAGTGACACGGAGCAAACACGCCATTGTCAATGACGTCTTTGTGTAAACGCGCCACTGACTTAATCATTATAAATACACGCACAAATATCTATCTGCGCGATTGCTATTTGTAGGAGACAAACGCGTCACTCCCTAGTGGTGCGTTTCAGTAAAGACGCCACTGGCAGTGACGTGTTTGCTTCGCGTCAAGTGGCGTGCGCCATTCATAGATTTAAAATTTTAATTTTATCACTCTTATTATTAATAATATATTTATTATAATTATTATATATAAAAAAATATGCTCACTTTATATTAAACTAATAAATTATTCGCGAATTATGTGACTATGTGTGAAGTAATTTAGACCGCTTATCCATCTGCCTGCCCATAAATATATGCATGATCCAAATCAAACAGTCCAGATCGTATCCACTGAACGGTGTGCATTACTACTGACTATAAATATATGCATTACTGCTTATCCATCTACCTGCCCATGAATGTAGTGATCATGTGGTTATATTATTTTTTTAGAAAAAAAAGATGGATACAATGTATGTACATTAGTAATTAAACATACATTAAATAATAACTACATAACAAATTTGATAATTTTATTCCTTTGATCGAGAATCCTCTACCGATCGTTTCTGATTCCACCACTGCATGATTTATATAACACATGCAATCACAAGTGCCAATTATATGTGTGTTTGTGTTTTAAAAGAAAAAAGTGTCAAACTTGTGTGAATGGAAATGTCTTGGTTATCAAAATTGTTTCTAAATAAAAATATAAAATATTAAAAAAAGCAAGATAATTACATTTCTAGTATATAATTTTAGTTGTTTCTTAATTCAGAATGTTATTTAATAAAATATTAGTATTTTGCATGTGCGCTGCTATGGATGATATTTCTAAAATATAAAATTTTAGATTTTCATGAAAAAGAAAGGAAATATAAAATGAAGATAATTTAACAATTAATATAAATTTTAATCATTGAAATAAAATTAATATAAAATAAATGTAGAATTGAGAGAAAAATTAACAACAAGAGTTTAAAGAAAATTAGCATTTAGAATTGAGAGTAATTTAAGAAAAAAATAATAAATTAGAGCAATTATACTCCTTCATTATGTAGTATTTCATGTAACAATTAAAATTGAGAAAAAATTATAACTTCAACACAAACTGACAAGAGATAGTGACATTATTTAAAAAATAGTTTAATCTAGTGATTGGTATTAGCTTCAAAATTCAACAAAAAAATTGAATTATTGCAGAATCAAACCATTTACATAATTATTAATTAATAATGAGTAGAGATAGAGATAACTTTCTTGTTTTGTACATTTATTTCATGAAATAAATAGAAATCAGTAGTTCAAGATCATTAATTTCCTTTTTTGTTGAAAAATAATGACATGCAACTTGCTTTTTGAAAAAGAAAAAGCACCACAAAAATGGTGCCAGTTTTCATTATTTTTCGAAAGCAGCAAGTTTTACAATAACTGGTTTAAGAGTTTAAGAGTAATAAACCAAAACTGCAAAAATAAAACAGAAAATTACAAGTTTAGGCACCTGCATAGAGGTGAGATACAAAACTAAACCCTCAAGTACAGAGATAATGCAACAGCCAAACTAGTAGCTAAATAAATCTTCATTAGCATCTGGCAAAACTGAAGGGCCCCCATCTACCCTCGGAGAGGTGATGCCGTGATGGTACCAGCAGGAACAAAAGTCTGTGTGACTCACTGACAGGCTCACCAGACGGTGCATTATCAGGTTCCACCTCTACGACCAGAACATGCTCCAAAAGTGAAAAAGTTGCAATACGAGGAAATAAGCACTGGCAGCCGGGGATGATCAGAGACAGAGGATATATATAGTAAGCACCCTTCTATTGAATTCTAGCCACAATATCCACAGGATGACATGCAACTTTGCTAATGATATGTCTATAACACTAATACGTTATTTATACATCTCTGCAACGTGCATCACACTTGATTAATCCCAGACAATACATGGACGTGGTCCATTGAAGAGCTGGTTTCCCTGAGTTTTCTCTCTATTTTTTTCTTTTCTATTTTTAAACTCCTCTCTCTCCGTAGTCCGACTGCCTGAGCCAACAAATATATATTGATTGATGCCGGGTTCTCTTCACTCCTCACGCTTCTCCTTTGCGCTCTCTCTCTCTCTCTCTCTCTCTCCATTCACGCCTTACGAAGCTCCTAGGCCGAGACCGGGACCATGGCCATTGCATCAGCGAAAATGTCCTCGATGTCATCTCAGCAATTTGGAGTGCCCATCTCCAGCGATCGCCGGAGCTCTCTTGCGAGGTCGATCGCGCATTGTCCAAGGAAGGCGGGATCAGGTGTACGGCTTAGAAGATCAGCAATAGTTAGCTCTATTTTCAACGACATTACGACGAACCTGGCGGTATGACAAAAGCTTCCCACAAATTTTCTAGTTCTGATGGAATTTTTGAATTAGTCCCCTTCTGAAAATAGTTTAATATTGTCACTCGTCATAATGCAATTATGCCTGTACGAAGATGATCGAGTTTAGTTTTGCTTATGGTTTCAGTCGCTTAGAATTAATGTCTCGTCTAGACTACCGTTAGAACTCAAGATTTTTGAGTGTTTAATTAGACACCATATTTGAAAATTTAAAGATATGGGTTTACTTAGCTTCTTTTTATTTGCTTTTTGTTGTTCTGTTTGATGAATAGGTGAAGCCTACAGATGCAGACGTGAGGAAAATGATGCAGCCAGCCGATCCAAAATCAGTGGTTTCTATCATTCTGGGTGGCGGAGCTGGGACCCGTCTTTTTCCTCTTACTCAAAAACGAGCTAAACCAGCTGTAAGATCAATTGACTCATTATTTGTTTGTTTACTTTAGGTATGTCTTTGTCCTTGTCTGTCATACCTGAAATCAAGCCTCTCTATTTCTTTCTACATAGGTTCAGCGTTTTGTTTCAGGAAAATGCTCCACTTCACCAATATTAACCCTTCAACCTGATGGAGATAATCTATTAGTTGTTGTTGTTTTCTAAAATATGCTGACCAAAAGGTACACAAGTGGCTTTTCCAGGATATTGTGGATCTGCTGGAGAGGATTTTCCTAAGGATCAGAATCTTGGTTAAAATTGAAAATTCATACTGTACAAATCCTTAGTGAAATTAACAATCATTCACTTCTATCTTCATCTATTTAGCCACTTGCAGCTCAGTTTCTTTTTCTTTATATCAATGTGATATGCTCAAACCGGCAATACATCTTTCGATAATATTTTAAACCGGCAATACATCATACTGTATGATTTGGCATTAGTTTGTCCACAACTCAAACATTGCTAGCTTTTCCAACATTTTCATCATTGCCCTTGTTCAAATAGCTTGAATTACTGGTAGAAAATGTCCTTTTTTGCAAGCTTTATGCATAGGAGCTTTGCTATATTTTGAGAGCGCGGAGGTCTTCAGATAAAAATATGAGATCGCACTGTTAAGTCCTTGTTCTTATCTTATCTGTTCCTCTGATAAATCGTTGTTGTTATCTTATCTTTTCCTCTATTATCTATTTCTTCAAGAATGCATAGACCCACATTCCGAACTTTTTTCTAGATAATTATGGGGGGAGAGGACTAATGCTTCAGGTTATTCTATCAACAAATTATGTGAGGCTGTGGGTATAAATGGTACTTCTCGTGTCTTGGAAGGATGCCTATTGAATTCTGGTTTTAACAATGTATGTATGAAATATTCTAATATAATTTTTTGGAATATCAGGTCCCAGTTGGTGGTTGTTACAGGCTCATAGACATCCCAGTAAGCAACTGCCTCAACAGTGGCATCAAGAAGATTTACATCCTGACTCAATTTAACTCTCAATCTCTCAATCGACACATTGCCCACACCTATAACTTTGGCAATGGCCTCAACTTTGACAATGGTTTTGTGGAGGTATATTTTATATCATTAACATTAGTTGACAGTCCATGCTACTGTTGGTAGTTTTTTTTTTTACTAATGTTGATATAATCATTTTGCACCATTGATTGTGCCTTGAGCTTGATTTTACTGGTTTGACTGAATTTTATTCATAGTGGTTATTATTGTCTCCATGGAGTCCATTGGTTCTTGCTTTTGAGGTTTTTCAGATTGGGGGCCTAGTAGGCATTTTGGTATAAAATTCAATTGGAATCACACCAAAAGCAACTGTTTGTGAACTATAAGTCTGCATATGTTGCAACTTGAATGTCCTGTAATATAGTCTAATTTTTCTTCATTTTCTACCTCTATTTTAAGATACTTGCAGCAACTCAAACTCCTGGTAGATTTGGAAAAAGGTGGTTTCAGGGAACCGCAGATGCTGTCAGGCAATTTATTTGGATGTTTGAGGTGAGCAATGCAAATTTTCTTTTGTTGTGAACTTTCTCCTTCATATATCAGCAGGATTACGTGTCATAGTCACATTGTTGATTTTAATGTTACAGGATTTTAAAATGAGAGGCATTGAGAATGTACTCATCTTGTCAGGTGACCATCTCTACAGGATGGATTATATGGACTTTGTTCAGGTACATATATTTGTATGTTTAGAGAACCTCATGTTTAATAACCCATTTAATAAGAGCATGAATGGGTTAAGAACAACTACAGTAGAAGCAGACTAACTTTTCCTTTTTCATTTCCCCACCTGCCCTTCTCCCAACTAAAATTATGAACCTGCATGGATACAAATATTGTGTTATGACTAATAAAAACTGGCACAAAGAGAATTCATAAGCGCTGCCCCCCACCCAACGCCGCGAACACACCCCCCACACACACCAATGCGCATATGTGACACAACAACGTGTCTCTTCTCTTTACTTATGTAATGGTTGACTAAAATTGTCGTGCAGAAACATAAGGAATCCAATGCTGATATTTCAGTTTCTTGTTTAACCATGGATGATAGGTAAATGCCCCATTCTCTTAAAAGCTTAAAGTAGTTTTGTACAAGTAGATTATTATCAGAATCCTTGCAGTAGAAATATGTAAACCAGGCCAAGTATGTCTTCAGTGTTACTGTTTGCCATTAGTGGAAGTTTGAACTAACATTGCAGGTGTTGCCTAGCCCAGATAGAAAAGTATGAATCCAGATTGATGACCCAAATAAAAGGGAATAGTCCCCATGAAAACCTAAGGGGCACTCCATTGAATTATAGAAACATGCCACCTCATCTTGTCCTTCTGCTTGTATATTAAGTTTGTGACTTCCTCTTATGAATTCTAGCCGAGCTTCTGATTTTGGATTAGTGAAGATAGACCAAGAAATGCGCATCACTCGCTTCCTTGAAAAACCCAAGGGCAATGATTTAAAGAGAATGGTATGTATAAAAGTAGTAATTAATCCTTCCTTTTAAGGAGAAAATTAATTTCCTTGATTCTCCTTCGAAATACCAGGCCTATTTGCTAATTATGCTGAAATTCTTGCTTCTGACTTACTTGACTGCTTACACAGCAAATAAAGACATCGGTTCTCAGGTTGCTTGGGGAAGATAACCCTGAAAAAAACCAATACATTGCTTCCATGGGGATTTATGCCTTCAAAACTGATGTTCTCTTGAAGCTTCTTAGGTGCCTCTCTCTTTTCTGTGTTTAGTGTATAAAAGGTGCTTTGTTTTCTGAAGCCATTCATAGCATTGAGGCTTTTCTCAAGGTGCTATGTGGTGGAGATCAATTTATTTAATTGTATTCATGAAAAAAAGCTTCAACTTTTTGCACCATGGAGGATTGATTTATGCTTAAAAGTTATAACTATGCAGTGATTGCACAGTTAATCATCCTTAACCCTCAAGTTTTCAAGAAGCAATCAGTTAGAACTGAAAAACATCAATTGTTTTCATGACTAACCCTGAAGTTGCAATACTGTCCCAATTTAAGCCTCAATGCAGAAGCAGAACACATTTTTTCTGCAATAATGATTCAATTAAGCCCTGATGCCAAACAAAAATTTCACAACTAATTGCACTCAGTAGACCAAGAAATAGGAAAAGATGGGGGACTGCATTGGGATAAAGGCAGTCGTCCTGTAATACATTTACACTGTCGACTGATCACTGCTAATAAAGGACCTGATTGAAAGCCATTATATTACTCCCTAATTTGGAAGGTGGTGAAATTACTTGTTTTTTTAGCTGGTCTTTTCTTCTTCTTGTTTTTTCTTTCTTGACTTAGTTTTAGCATTGAAAACCCTTGCCTCAGATTTGAATGCCCATTGGCAAATGATTTTGGATCTGAAGTTATTCCCAGAGCTGCTAGAGAATACAAAGTTCAGGTACTTGTATTTTCAAAAAAAATGAGTCAAGTTTCAGAACCATCTTCTGGCAACTTGAGTAAATTGAACTTAATTGGATATTTGTTCTTGCACTTGGGGTTAGTTAACTTTATCACACAACCGGCTAACCACCACCTGCAGAGGACAGAATTTTATTCTTTATTTTTTTATTTTTGAAATATAGTAGGATACTACTAGAAAACAACAACTGAAACCAATTTATCCATGCCCTCAGATGGTTAGAGCTGAATACTACCAGTAGGAATTCAAAACAGAACAATCCAACTATTTATCAGTCAGGTGCTGACTTTCTCATATTTTCCCTCCATAGGCGTATTTGTTCAAAGACTATTGGGAGGATATCGGTACCATCAAGTCATTCTTTGATGCAAATCTGTCTCTCACTGATCAGGTAGAACTCTCATTATCTGATTCCAACATGTACAAATTTGATACAAGCCACCTCTCAGTTTTATCTTCTCTCCCTTGCATTTCATTTTTCTCTGGAGTATTCTGTGGTGAGATTCTTTTTATTATTTCTTTTACTAACAATGTTGCAAAATAATCTTCTTGTAGTCTCCCAATTTTTGCTTCTATGATCCATCAAAGCCTATCTTCACCTCACCTCGATTCTTACCACCAACAAGGATTGAAGATTGCAGGGTAATATTTAATTATCACTATGATTTTTTTTTCAATTATATCCCTCTAAAATCTCAAAGTATACAACCTTCAAAATAAAATTCTTGAAATTTCTCAAGTCTTAAAGAAGAAAATAAAAACTGAATGCTGACATGTCCTGTGATTTCTTGCAAAAGCTAAAAAAGTAAGACACACTTCACATATATTTCTGTTGCTTTCTATGCAAAATATTTTAAGATTTACAGAAGAGCTCACCTTTCTCGTTGTCAAAGGAAGTGCACTTGGTCAATTCAGTTGAAAAAATTAGGATATGAGCATAGGAAGAACACTTGTCACTTTTAGGATTATATTAGCTGTTTCTTTATTCTAATAAATGTATTGTTTAAAATTTATATCAATGATGCTACTTTTAATAACTTATATTATTTCATTGTTCAGGTGGTTGATTCGATGATTTCAGATGGGAGCTTTTTGTCTGAATGCAGTGTCGAGCATTCAATTGTTGGTATTCGCTCTCGCCTTGAACCTGGTGTGGAACTTAAGGTAGAATACAATCACATATCTGGTAAAGACATGAAAGATGCAGTGTGTACTGTTCCAAACCATAGGAAACTATTCAGAAACCTCTGAGAGGAGGTGAAAATATCACCTAAACATCCTTGACCTAGTTTCTCAGAGAATAAATGACTTTGCTAATCCACAAGTTGCCACAATCTCTCTCACACATTAAGATTTAGGGCCCTAAGCACAATGAATTATCTTAACCACTGTTTGAGGACTGATTGACAAATTGATCGTAAATTATAGAGGGCAGCAATAAGAGACCAAAAACTCGACACAGTAAAATTTTATCTGTTGAACTTGTTCTGTTTATTTAACCTTTTGATCAAAATTAACCAACGATTAAAAAATATAGTGAGCAAGCATCCTTATATGAAAGCCAAGATTAAATTTAAAATATGTTTGCACTTATGACTTTTGAACTTTATGGATAATAGAGGTAGTGGTAACTTATGACACTGGAACTCCTGTGGGATGTTTCTCATTCGCAAATTTCAAAAAATGGAACCACATTAGTCGGGGATTTCTTACATGTTCATGCTGAATTGTAGGATACGATGATGATGGGGGCGGATTTTTACCAGACTGAGGAGGAGAGAGGTGATTTGTTAAATATGGGGCAGGTACCAGTTGGTATTGGGGAAAACAGCAAGATCAGGTACCAACAATTTCAAATTAACTTTTATGGCAAACAGGAGTGTATATTGATCTATCTTACACGTGTTTTCTTACAGGAATTGCATAATTGACAAGAATGCAAGGATCGGTAGGAATGTTGTCCTCATGAACACAGAAGTAAGTCATGTACTTCTTCTATGATTTTACATGCTATTGGTACATACAGATGTGTCAATAGGGTATACCATATTTGGATTAGTTTGGCTTCAGATCATCATCAACATCTCAGGTTGTCATAGGTGGTCGGATCGGGTTTAGGTAGTCCTACTTTGTATCATTCTTAAGTCTCAACCATCTCAGTTGGTCTGGTTATGTTTGGGTTGTCCAATTTTGGACCATTTTTGCGTTCTGGGCTGATTATCCATATTTAAAACGTTTTTCAGATTTTGATGGTTCAATATTAGTTCTTCCAGATCAAAGTTGGTTAACATTGAGTTGTTTCAAATCTGGTATTATAGTTTCCTGTCTCATGTTCTCTTTGGGTCAAGTTGAATCAAAATCAGATTTGGGTCACTGGGACCATTCAGGTGTGGGCTAGATCATGTTTTGGGTCGTTCTCTTTCCAAGTACAGATCAGATCAAGCTGCATGTGGATCAGTTAGCTTTTCAAAAAAAAAAAAAAAAAAGAATGGTCTAACAAGGATCGAGTCTGAATTAGGTCAAGCTTTGCCACCTCTGTTGGTACATGCATATGCCATTCAGGACTGTAAGCTTCAATGAGGCAACCGCAACTAGATACTAGAAAGTGCTTAGAACCCAAAAGAAACAAAGGAAATCAAACAAAGGAACTCGATGATTCCAGATGGCACTACTGATACTAAATGATTTTGAGATATACCAGTATCTGCTCATACTGATACTAAATGAACTGTGAGGGAATTTAAGCTATAACTGAAATCAAACAAAGGAAACAAAAAGGTTACTTAGATCTACCAGTATATTATTTAAATCTGAAATTTACTAACATTTTATTAATTTTTTTCCTTCCATTTTCAATGAAGAATGTGCAAGAAGCTGATAAACCTGAACTGGGCTTCTACATACGCTCAGGCATCACCGTAGTGTACAAGAACTCGATGATTCCAGATGGCACCATGATCTAGAAGATCAAGCAATTCAGTAATTGACATAGATAATTCTCTTCTAATCAAACTTCAAACAGGTAGCTTTCACAAGATGTGATGACTGATAATATTAGGATAGTTTCCTTATTTATAAAATGTAGGTGCTGAGCAATAATCCTGGAAGCTTGGTATGACAATTAAACAAATGCCAAACAAGTCCGGGAATTTTTTTTTTTTTTGTTGCGGCTAAGATTTATTTAAATATCTGAGTATTCTCATTTTTAGTAAATTTAATGCAAGGTCACTTGTTGTCTCTTGCATGTGTATATGTAATGTACATGACATATGGATCTCAATATGTAACTTTTTATTCTAAAATTGCTGGAACGATTGACGGCCTTTTTTCTAGAAATTAGACCAATACTAGCATTGTTTTACACTTTTACTGAATACACAAAGTCCATGGGCAGTATTCATCAAAAGGATCTTTGGACATTTCTGAAAGCTTCTGTTACGACTTACAGTGAACGACGTAACAAAATCGTTTCACCGGTCACGGCGCCTATGAAGGCGACTAATTTTACAAAAATACGTAACAACTTTGCAACACTGGAAATTATCTGATATCAAACCAAAATGTCACAAGATAATCAACGAACTTGATTCAAATTAACTGACAGCAATAGAAGAAAAAAATGCATTTCTTTAAGTTCGAAACATTTTAGAAATCAAGTCCATTTTCACGTGCTGCGTCTGCTATGGCTTGGATGCGACCATGGTAAAGATAGCCGCCTCTGTCAAAAACTACTTTTGTAATTCCTTTCTCCAAGCAAGCCTTGGCTATGGTTTCACCAATCTTCTTTGCTGCCTCCTGATATTAAGCAAGATTGCACGGAGTTATGAAGGCATTTTCACTACACCTCAATTTAATACAGCAAATAGCACGCAACATTCCTCATATGGGCAACCACAGTATGATAATTATGTATGATAATTATGCAATACTTCCATCAGTCTTTTGTACATGCCATTCTAAACCCCAATGAGAAATAATACATTAAGATCTTTGACTCAAACAAGTGTTCAAGCAATTATTGAGTTAAAGATTTCATAATAAAGTCAGAGCAATTTAATGACCTCATGGAGCATTATGACTTACAATGGTCGGCCCAGATGAGTACTCAACTTGGCTAAAGATAGCTTTTTGCATGGTTGAAGCTGTAGCCAAGGTGTGCATCTTTGTGTCATCTATGACTTGCACATGCAAATGCTTGTTTGAACGGAACACACTCATTCTTGGTCTCTCTGGCGTACCTTGAACCTAGATATCAAACAGTTAATGAAGTATGCAATAAATAATGGGTGCTATGAAAATGGAAGAACATCATTCTGAATTGTTATTTTTCGGTATGAATATATAACAGGCAACGTTTATATTTGAAAATGTTACCAGTTTGTATCCACTGGCCACTTATGCCTGTCTACTGAATTGTTGGCCACCAATACTCCACCTCTTTCTCCCCCAGGTTCTTGCTAGTTTAATTTCCCCCCCTTTTTGTAATATTGACAACCAGTACCCAGGACCAGAACTTATGAAGCTAATAACCACGGTTCATATAAATAGACAGAAAAAATGAAAGGATTAACATAAATGAGCTGTATTATAAACTCGTCTATAGTATACTGCCGGTACAGCCTGCCAACATTCCATATCTGACCAATCGGGGACCCCATCACCTTGCCACATGCACACACAAACAGAGCAAGTTCATTTGGTGCTTAATTTCATAAGGGTTAACAAGAAACTTGAAGTACATTTTATAGAATGTCACAATTGAGGTGCATGGAGGATTAAATATTTAAAGGTGTACCAGTTACCAGCTATTGTCAGCACAAGATTGTTGTGTAAAATGCCCAAAGGTGCTAAACCAGCACAAATTCAATCTTGTATTAGCTTACACTTTAATAGAATAAATCTGTACAGCCTTTAACCTTAATTTTATACAGGATTTGCACTTAGTGGAACAAATACATGATTTAACAAAAAAAATTGAAACTAACAGTGTTAGTACTTCGCGAGCAAATCACGGAAGCGGGATTAAGATTCCTCCAGGTCCAATTACTAAATTCTAGAGCTCAATGTATCAAACAGATACGGGCATGACAAAAAACACAAAAGAAACGACCAAGGATAAAAGGGTTAAAGGCCATTACAGCCAAAAGGTTTAGCTATACAGACCTTCTTACGGAGGCGGTCATGGCGAGCGTTGCGATCCTCTCTCCTGGTAGCCTTCAGCGCCACTACCTCAAAAGAGCTCCTAAAAGTGCGCGAGGACATGGCGAGGCGAGGACCAACAGGGACAAGCGAGTAGCCTCCGGGTGACGGAGAGAACTGTATAGGAGCAGCAGGAGAGGGTGCTAACATAGTTTGCCTTTCAATTCGCGTTGCTTGCTCCACTCTCGTTCTCTCGCTTTCTTTAACAAGGCAGGCCTATGAAACGCCTTATCCTAACGCAGCCAGATTCCCTGTGGCCGGGAACTGACAGCGACAGGCCATACCGTGTGTTTGAATAGAATTGAACCGCAAGGAGTAGTTATTTGCTGAGTCTGTTTTCGTATAATTTGCGACTCATCATGGAATTGAGGACCGAATTTATTGATAACAAAAGAAAATTCTAAATCACAATTAAAATAAAATAAAAAGTTTGGACGAAATTCACTGATATAGTCAGTCCGTCTTTCTTGAATGTGAGGTCCGCATTTTCTTATTAAGAAAAGCGTACTCAGACCTCAGATTCATCTTTCTTAAAAGGTGGACTCCGAACTCCATTATATACCTACGCCTTTAAAAAATGTACCCAGACCTCAGAATCTCAGATCCATCTTTCTTAAAGGTGGACTCCAAACTCCATTATATACCCAGCCAAACTTTGTTTCCGATCAGTAATGACTTTATCCTAGATTAATGAAAATGTGGATTTATTTAGCAAGAAAAGGCTATGAAAACAAAAACATATATGACTATAT
This sequence comes from Schoenoplectus tabernaemontani, assembly GCA_037127355.1. Classification (NCBI taxonomy): domain Eukaryota; kingdom Viridiplantae; phylum Streptophyta; class Magnoliopsida; order Poales; family Cyperaceae; genus Schoenoplectus; species Schoenoplectus tabernaemontani. The sequence continues at coordinate 21,966,526 of CM073739.1, forward strand.
TTAATCTTAAATTAGTTGTTTTAAACAAAAAAAAATATATATTATTGTGAAAACAAGTAATTTCTATAAATTATTTACCCACCGATTGGCTAATTAGAATTAAAAAATGTTAACAGATAAAAGTAACTTCATCTTCATAAATGTGTCACTTTAAATCACTTCTTTTTGTGCATTAAAACATTTTCAAGCACTTAAAATCATTTTTATTGCACAATCTGGGACTAGTTCTTTAAACACTTGCAATATCATCATCCTTGAGCATGCTTTCTGATTTTATAGAACTCACATTCAGTTGTTAGTCCAAATTTACGATAATCATTTTCTGTACCATCGCTTAATCTCTACGAACAAACACGATCTCCAAGTTCTCTCTCACTTGCTGCCTTGGTCGGGGGACGATTACACGATCTGATGCGTCCTGTTGTGAAGTTGGGTGGCCATTACAAAGGAGAGTTCAGGAAGCACAGAAAGACATCTCAATTATGACGAAATCTATGCAAACAACAGATTTCTGACATCGGTGTTTTGCAAGCTTGTTAATACTTGCTTTCGTGTTGGATTATAATTGGCCTTGCGTTGTTAGGACAGTTGTTTGAGCACAAAACCACTTTCTTTAGTCCTTTTTTTTTGCTTCTTAGTAATTGTTTCTTTTAGAGATCCAAAAAGAAAGATGTAATTGGTTTAGTGTGGTACTTAGCAAATATACAAATTACCAACGACAACCTTATCAGCAGAAAAGAAAATTAAAGACGGTCCGATGCAGTAAGAGGAATTCAAAATTTGACACCCGAATTTAAACCCGACCTTAAAAACAAAATGTACTACAAAAAAAAAGTATGGAAAACACTATCAACTTTGCATTTAGTGGATAACCAAATGTTAGAACATATATGAACTTTCTAAGGGAGTAAGAGAGCAATTATACTTCCTGATTGACCATATGGTCCTCACAACATCTGCACTTGTCATGAGACTCCTTGTATGAATTTTAGAAGTGAATATTGTTGATGTGACTGTTTTGCATCTCGACACCTGCCAGCTATGCACATTATCACGCAAACACTATCAACATAGTAATTTTCTTAAGATGTGCAGGATAAATTCTAGTAGCAAATACTGCTCATGTGACTGTTTTGCATCTCAACACCTACCAGTCATATATCATGCACATTATCAACGCACGGTAAATTTCCCAAGATGTGCAGGTTGTTTATGTGAGGGGGAGAGATTCCCCACTGACAGTATTGTTAGGAGCTTGATCTCTCATGCTTCTACTGTCTTTGTATTATTTGTAATAATGTCTTTTAAGTTTGGATATGTGTGGAACTTTAGTTCTGATTGGAAATTTAATTTTTGCAGCCTCTGCAAAGACTTTCTAAAAAGGATTGACAGCATATATACTAACCTTTGTTTTAATGGCTTGAGATGGGGAAATAACTGGGTTCAAAGAAGATGCATGTCTGACCAAATTTAAAAAAGAAGTCACCCAGCATTTGACAAAACAGTTTTTGAGTTTTTCATTTATTTGTTTTTATAGTGCTTACATGATTGGAGTGTGCTTCTTTAAGGCGGCCTCAATCTTTCCTTTTCCCTGGTACAAATATTACAAAACAATAGAATCAGAAATAAACACCTCATATTAAAAGAAAAGAATAGCAGAATTTGTTTGATGAGAACTAAAACCTTTAGAACGTGGTCATGATTAAAATTATTTTCATGCACCAAAAATTCCAGCAGACCCTAAATAATAGTTAAGTTTATTAGGTAATCCAATCAGCATAATCCAGAAATAGTTTGTTTATATATGTACTTATTAGACCTCCTCACTTGGAGATGTCCAGCTCAGCTCAGGTACTTGAAAGGAGACCTTTGGCTCTTTGAACAATCTTCGAACCTCTTGATTGGGCCAATCATCTGGCACCTTATAACTGTAATCGCATAATAACAATTGAGTTATTAAAAATTATCCCAGATTGGAACTTATTTTTCTTATCCGTTTTGTGTGAAAAATTAGATGAGCATATTTCAGAGAAACCTCTCTCGGTTTATGTTTTCAAGAACATTTTCAATTAAACCATGCTGCCTAATAAGCTTAAGTGCCGTCTGTCCCCCAATGTCTACCAAAACAAATAAAATTAAACAATAGAAGGAGACAAATTATATAACATCAGAGTATAACAAGGAAATAATTACCAACAAATAGGTAACAACCTGTTCCCCTGATAGGGTAAAAGAAAAGACAAAAAAAGATTGTATAAAAGAAAAGGAAAATTATATAACCACACTAAAACCACACGAATATATTAAAACAACAAATGAAATGAACATTTGTAAAATAGTGCATCTTAATAATTTGCCTTTCCACTCATGCAAAGTGCTGCACATTGTGCTTCGGCTTCACCTGCTGCCTGAAAATAATAAGAAGTAAAAAATAATTTATGAATAAGTAGTTTAGCTACTAAGAAATAAAGATTGCTTCAAGCACTGCCAACTCTGAAGAAATTTTAGTAATAAATGGCAGAAAAAAAACTCAAAAATTCCATTCAATTTTATTTCTAAAGTACCATTCTTCTAGTCTGATAAAATATTGCTGACTAATGTGCATTATGAAAAGAGTTAAATTTCTAAACATAAATATGAAGTTTTATCTATAACCTGAATTATAGGACACCCATCAATTTTAAGAGCCTTTTGCAATCTTCATTGTGCTTTGTTGTAACCTGAAAGTGAAATAATAAGTTAAAGAATGCCACCTACATCTACAAATAAAGGAGATAATTTTTCAAGGAGAAGAAAGAACGGAGAAAAGACAACACCTTCACAGTTCTTTTACTGAATTTTTCAATTGCCTTTTGATCTCCAGCCTGTTAACTAAAAAAATATTGTTACAACTACAAATCTAAATGAAAATTCTCAGAAAATGGTAGTGAACCTAGCAAATTTTAAGCTTTTACCTTGATTTACTTGCAACTGTAAAGTCTAGAACCAAAATAAGGAGGAAGCACTGATCTAAATCAATAAAAGCATAGAAGCCAAACACAAGGAGAAAAATAAGGATAGTCAAGAAAATTTCACCTCCATTGCAGTAGACAAATCCTTTTCAGCATCTTCCCTCCTTAAGAATCTACAAAGCAAATCAATGGGGCAAATTCTCCAATTTTAGAAAAAGCAATATACCAAAAAAAGAATTAAGAATTAGCAAGTAAGAAAAGAATGCTCACCTTTTTGCAAGCTCCTGCTTTTTCAGCAAAGGCGGCTGACCGTCAAAAACATATCTATATCAAATATGGAGAAAAAATCATTAAAGTCATTCCAATATTAGAAGAAAGTTCTAATAACATAGTGTAGTTATAAACTTATAATAAATAATTACACTGGCTTTACTCCTGCTTCAAGCAATCTTATAGTCCTATGGAACAGGCCAACCAAATGACTGCAGAAAAGCGCAAGTACTTCAAAATCATATAAAAATTTAGGAAGCTGTAGACAAAGAGAATATGGCGAGGTCCATTTTCTTCACCTAGTAACTTCACCAGCTTCATTTGTTAGAGTTTCTGATCCCCTCCTTCCTACAACAATCTTGAGAAAAAAATAATAATAAGTCTGGAATCTGGAGAGGGTAAAACCGTAAAAGTCTAAAAGAACCGAAGGCCTATTAGTTCATGTGCTGGGCGAAACAAGCAAACAACTGCCCACCATTGGCAACATTCGGGCTTTTTTAAGTTCTCAATTCAAGACTTTCCGTAACAATTATATGTTCAACATTTTTTTTAAAATTAAAAAGATTTTATATGTCTCTCTCTCAAAATTTTGAATATTTGCCAAAATTTATTATCATATATATATTAGATCTGCGATTCTATATTCAGAAAATAATTTAAAGGTTTGAATTGTGATTCATTTATGAATTAAAATTTTAGCAACTTTCAAATTTAATAAATTAATTGTTGATATTAACTTGATCTTTATATTTCTAATATTTTAAAAATAATAATCCACAAGTATTATATAAATTTGTGGTTTGGACTTCTTTATATGACTTTGACAAAAAAAAAATCAACGATTTTACTATCAATAAGTAAAAATAATTGTTTAAAGTCCGAAAAATAAATTAAAATAATATCTGAAATGGAAATTTCAATACTAAAAAAAGAACTTAACTATATCGGATGCCTTAACTTGTTTGAGCGGGACGGCTTCAGCCCATTTAGTAAAATAATCTGTTGCCGCCAAAATGAACCGGTGACCTCTTGACGTGGGAGGGTCTATGGGTCCCACTATGTCCGTGCCTCACATGCTGAATGACCAGGATGCTACTGTAGGGTGCAACGGGTTTGACGCTTGATATATGAAAGTGCAGTGTATTTGACACATACGGCACTTATTCGCATGATCCTCACAATCAGCCACCATTGTGGACCAATAATATCTCATTCGCTTAATTTTTAATTTCATCTTTGGCCCAAACTGATTTGCACTTTGGGCTGAAATAGAGAACACAGATAGACCCTTTTACTCGTTCTTTTTAACAGAACCAGGCATATGAACCGAAACAAAAAAACAAATAAAAGATCTACAAGCTTATAATAGTCATTTCTATTGCCGTCATATTAAAATGGATTTGTTTTTTTTCTTTTCCAGTTGTGAAACTTTTACCAAACGCGTTTGGAAGAGATAGGAAGAACGATCAATTTTCAATTTCATAATTTTTAATTCCTTCACAATTCCGTGTGCAGCTGAACAGATCCTTAAAGAGATCTCCGATAGAAGTTTTAATTGAGTTTTTAATTCTCTGTGTCAGTGTGTATTTTCAGTTTTAGTGTTGGAAAAAGTGTTTCTGATTTAGAAATTAGAATTATGATTACTAAATTAGAACGCAGCTTCTCTCTAAAGATTTATAGTTCAAAATAATATATAATGAATCAATTTAATCAAAATAAATGTTCTATATGCAACTATAATACTATAAAGCTTCAAGTAAAATCAATATTTTCATGCATGTTCTACTGTTTAACTGAAAATCATGCATTATAGTGTATTTCTTTTACATATGCAAGCTTTCTTATTTAAACTGAATTTATATCTTTTTGATGTAATAATTATCATATATAATATATCATAACTGAAAATCACGATTTTTTTGCTGTAGTGATTCTTTATGATTAAAATTTTGGTGCTTGTTAAATTTAAATGAATTATAACTGTTAGTTTCGACTTTATCTCTAATATAATTTCATCAGCACAATTAGTCATAAGCCATGATAATTTATTAATTTAAATTAAGCTTTAAACTGTTAAAAAAAAATGACCTACAAAATAAATGATATATATATTCATGAATTTTCTAAATATAATTCGTTCACATGCTCATAAATTTGCTCTAAGCTTAAATAGATGCATTTGAAAAGTATTTTGTATGTGGCACTTGATAATTTTGAAACAAATTTGTCCACGTTTATAATTCCGAGATGATCAACATCCGATATATATTAAAGGTATGCACTGAACTTATTCGAGAAATTATTATTATTAAAATTAAAATTAAAATTGTTTAGAAGCGTGAAGAGGGGGCAATATATTAAATTTAACTATTAAAATGCCAATGAAACTTTGGACCAGTCATTCGACATGGACAGATTTTCTGATGCCAATGAAACGTGTGAAAGTCATTTCTATTGCCATTATAAAATGATAATAGAAAATAATAATAGAAAATGACGGAAAGCAAAAGGCACGTCAGAATGGGAAACGCATTTTTCGACGCAGACCAAATTGCCAACAAGGAAATGAATTGAACTTGTCATTAATATTGGCGTTTGGCACACAACATTTGGTTTGATTTTGAACTGATTTAACTTTTCTAGTGCGGCAGCCTACAATTAATCTGAAAATGACTTTGATTGGTACCAATTGATGCAATTATTTAAAGTACCCCCTTTAATCTCAAAACATAAACAGAAATGACGGTTTACATAACTGATGTTTTCAAACATTTTATTTTTTCCGTATGAATAAAGTTTTAATGAATCTATTTACAAGAACTATGGACTAGATCAAATGTTACTAATTATTATGGGACCGATGAGAAAATTTATTCAAATCAATTGAAAGATTTATGGTTAACAATATTCGTTATATTATATTTGATCGTTGAATACAAAAACTTGTTAAAAATTAAAATATTACTAAAAATAAAAAGCTTGATGAGAAAACATTTTGGAAATAAATTTGAGGGATAGAAATAATATTAAAAAAAATAAAATAAAAAATTGAAGAAAAAATATTTGAGGACAAATTTAAAGATAGTCTTAGTTAAAAGATTTTCCACTGAAAAAGAAGTGGGAAAGAAAAATCTCCAGTAAAAGATTCCAGAGAAACTACTAGACAAACAAGGTCGAGCCCAATCCATACGCTATATATACCTCGTTATTTCCATCACTAGAACATTGAGAAGCAGATAGAGATATCGCTAGCACGTTTGTAGTTCTCTTTTTTCCTTTATTGATCTGGTTCATTGTATTATCAAACAAGAACAAAACCAACCATGAAAAGTTCTTTGGTGATTGGGTTGTTGGGTTTGATTCTGACTCGGTGGGTCGATGGAGGAAGAAGTCATGTAAATACAGATCCTAGGGTGGATCTAACACTGGTTCAATCTGCTATTGCCAAAGGAGCCAGTAAGTACACTTCCCTTTGGAACCATGCTTCACAGAGGGTACTCCAAGATTTCATTAGTTTAAATGAGTTGGGAAATAAAGGGGGATGTATGCTAATGGAATTATGTATATGGGCATTTAAAGTTGCAGTCTGTAGTGCTTCTCCTCGCGCACATTTCTATTTGCATTTTGAATCAAATGCTATTTTATTTTCTGAGACTATATGGTATTTTGAATCTTTTTTTGAGAAAATTGATGACGTTTAAAATATTACTAAAAATGAATTTCCTGATTGTTCTCTGATTTATTTAAAGATCTTCTCTGATTTGACTAGTTATAGATTATTATAGGTTTTTCATTCTATTTCTTTCCTTGTATAGTTGTATAGCGTTTATCAAACAATAGCTTTCATTTATGTTCATATACAAAACTACAATGAAAAAGAGAAATATGTTGTGTCAACAATTTTCTGAGTTTTCTCAGACTTTATCAGTGATTCAAGATTAGTACTAGTATCTAACTCTATTTATCACAGTCATGTCACGAGTCAACAAACACCTAACTCTACCCAAGTGTAAAAGTGTAAAGCAAACACCGCCATTAAAAAGGCTATCAGTCTCAAAATGGAAATTAGATTTGCTACTATTTACCCAAAATTTGTGGGAATAAATATTTTTGTAATTTTCAAAGATTGCTTCGTATGGCTCTTATTGTTACCAAAGTTAATTGGAACTTGGAAATTACTCTCCCCTATAATTAAATAACCCAAAAAAAATACACTGGCACGTAATATGGGCTTTAGCTACTAGTTACATCGAAATAAAAATGCTTGTAGCAGAGCCTCATCAATTTTTTTTTTTTGTGTAATATTTTGTACGGGAAAGCCTAACCACTAGTTGTTGCTAATTTCAATTTGAAGTGTGCTTGGATGGAAGCCCACCTGGCTACCACCTCCAAAGAGGCTACGGCTCTGGTGCAAACAATTGGCTGGTTGATCTTGAAGTAAGACTTTCCTTTCCTTTCCTTTTTAAACAAATGTGAATCTGTTTTTCATTGTCTAAATAATAGCAAAATTATCTTGGTGTATTGAGATATATAAACACAAAAAGGGGATAAAAAAATGGAATATATAATTCTAGCTAGCGTATATCTGACTTTTAAAATCCTAAAAGTATTCACAATTATAAATGAATTTTCAATCATTCAATGTAGGGAGGTGGCTGGTGCAATGACAGTAGGTCGTGTGTGTCCCGTATCGCCACACCTCTTGGTTCGTCAAAATACATGGACAAAATTTCCTTCTCTGCTATACTTAGCAACAACTCGGAAGAAAACCCAGGTACTTGATATGTCCTTCACATTTGTCTCTTATGGAAAATTACTGCCAAATTTCTGGTAGTACAGTGTCTTTTTCTACACGTTGCTGGTGATTCAGTCCTTTTCTTTCTTTATACCCATTTCTATCCAATCATAAGTTTGGATACTCATACTAGGCTGTGAATACGCCTGACACCATTATTTTCTGGTAATTTGGATTTGTCAGATTTCTACAACTGGAATAGAGTAAGAGTGCGTTATTGTGATGGTGCTTCATTTGCCGGGGAAGGATACGATAATGTTAGAAGAACACAACTCTATATTTGTAGTTTTTACTATAGTTATTGTTGTCTACAAAACATAAACCATCATCAAATTGCAATTAAAATTCCAACTAAACCAATTGATCATTTTCTGAACACCCTGGCATTAAGATTTTAATTTTTATCACTTATAATGGCAATGAAAAAATGATTAAACTTACTAAACTGGTAAATGTCCTGCAGTCCGTTGTTCATTCTGTTAAAAAATTTTAAAAGCTTGTATATTTTAATTCATGCCTTCATTTTAAGTTCTATTGCTGGTGACATTCTACTATGTACTGTTTTCCTTCATTTTTTTCCTTAAATTAGGATTCAGGCCTTTATTTTCGAGGCCAGCGCATTTGGTCTTCTGTAATGGAAGAGTTGATGGATATGGGAATGCACTCTGCTCAGCAGGTCTTGCTAGATCACTGCTCTCCCCCAAATTATGCACTTATCCCTTTGCTTTGTTGGATGTCATTATTCTTGCAATATACATGATCAGCTTCTTAAATTAAACCATTTTCTTTTAGGCCCTTCTTTCTGGATGCTCTGCTGGTGGTCTGGCATCAATTTTGCACTGCGACAGTTTCAGATCACTCTTTCCACTGCAAACTATAGTGAAGTGCTTTGCAGATGCTGGTTTATTCCTGAATTAGTAAGAATTTTTTTATTAATGTTCCAAATATTTTAATAGAAGTTCCTTTATCACCCCTCTAATAATAATGTTAGTTTATGCAATTTCATTCACTATCTACAAAGTCAAATCAATCTTTACTAAACTGATACACATTTTGTTAGTTTTTACTGGTACACCAGTCAGACTTCAATTTTTAGCTATTTCTCTATTCTGCTATTTTTGACATATTTCTATAATGTAATGCAGTGTAGATATATCTGGCCAAAACACCTTAAGGTCCCTTTATGATGGGGTAGTGTCTCTTCAGGTAGTCTTCAGTTGTAACTTGTAATTATGGTTAACGGCTAAGTTTATAGTTAACATGATGTTAACTGTCTACTTCAAAAAAAAAAGACATGATGTTAACTGTCGAGCTTGATGTAGGGAGTTGCTCAGAACTTGCCAACAAGATGCACATCACGCATGAATTCAACTTTGGTATAAGTTTCTTCTGGTACATTGTTGAGCAATTGTTTTTTAGTCCTCCCAAAAAAATTATCTTATTAAAAGTGAAAATTTTCTTCAACATGTTTGCAGTGTTTCTTTCCAGAGAATTTAGTGAACGGGGTTGAGACTCCATTGTTTCTTCTAAACGCAGCTTATGACACCTGGCAGGTGAGTACAAAGTAGGAACTAATTTTCCTCGAAATAATATTATGTACCAAGAACTTATTTACATATGAGCACATTGCCATTCTGCCTATTTAAGCTGGTCCTTTTATGGATGGTTTGGATGGTTAGATTGATTTAATGTTGCTTAAACATTTACAAATTTGCAGATTCAGAACAGTTTAGTCCCAATTAATGATGGACTTTGGAAATACTGCAGACTAAACTATTCAATGTGTGATTCATCGCAAATTGAATTTTTACAAGGTATGTTCTAATTTTGTTTTTCAGAAGCTGTCTTTGCTCTGGGTTTCAATCTCATGTGATTCCTGACATCGTTAGCATGGTACTGTTGAGATTTGAAGTGAAAAAGAATAAAATTGTATATTATCCTCTCTCTCTGTACAAAGTTTATATAACAACTACATTTATTACAAAATTTCTAATGTTATCGTTGTTTACTACCTAAAGGCACTGTTGCTACAGTAACAGTAACGGTCACCTACTATTTTTTAATATTCTCAACAATACCATGCCAGCCCAACAACCCAACTTGGTCAAATTCAGCTTTTGTTTGTAATATACACATTGTTATTGCAAAACTTCATTTAATTAATAAATAATTACATAATTTACAACCTGCTGGCATCAACTGTATTAAATTAAATCATATAGAAGCCCAACACCAGGACTATTTAGAGTGATAATTATTTCCTTTCGTTCTGGCAGAATTTCGAAGAAAAATGACCACAGTTGGGGAGAATTTCTATCAATCAAAAACAACTAATGGATTATTTATTAATTCCTGCTTCACACATTGCCAATCTTTCTTCCCGGATACTTGGTATGGAGACAATTCTCCATCTATAGAGAACAAGGTATACGTATTTTTATTGTGCTTCATTTTCTTAAATGAAAATGCGCTAATTCCTTGGAATAGACTTGCTTCAGGCATCAGAATCTTTACTGATACTACACACTGACACTGTAACACACAAACTCAACATATTTCACTCACACTTGTACCACCCCATATGATATACGAACTTTCTTGCACAAAATTTATAGCACAAATGAAAAATGTTTCTATTCCTTGCTGAGTACAGGCTACAGAGATCCATTGCTTGGCAGGCTGATCTTCGGCCCAATTAATTATTGGGACTCTGGGCTGCACATATAAAAAAAAAAGAAAAAAAAAATATATATATATATATATATATTCTCAAATTGTCATGTATCCTTTTCCGTGTTCTCTCGATGGTACCAGAAGTCCTGAACTAAGCTTTCTTGAGGACTTCAATTGCAAGGATTACGCAATAATTCTCTTTCTTTATTGATATCTCATGCTTCTAGATAAATTAACATTTCTATGTTTTTCAGAAAATTGCAGAATCTGTTGGAGATTGGTACTTCAATCGTTCAGAAGTCAAGTTGATAGATTGCCCGTATCCATGTGACAGGACTTGCCAAAATATTGTATTATAAGCTAAAATTTTGCATCTTTTTATCACAGAGGGAAACCATACCAATAGCATAGGAAATTGTTATAGTGAGAGCATTTGCAAAATTAAGAGCTTGTACTGAACCAATGCTGAAGCCTCTGATTTAGCTGATGTGCTTCTCAAGTGTGTTCACAGTTCACCAAAGTATATTTTCTCCGAAACATAGTAATGAGAATTTTCTTTTAAGCGTGTCTCCCAGTTATCAAGAAAACATGAACAAAGATAGATTAACGATGAATGAATTATAAATTACTGAATGCATGATAAAACCGTGTATTTGATCATGTACAAGCATACTTAATTTACCATTTCCTTTGAGGCTAAGCAATGTGTATCACGTTGAATATTTTAAATCCAAAAATAAATTGAGAATTTCTTAATAAATATTTAAAGTTGAGAATCTTGCTATTTATTTTATCTGACGAAAAAGCTTCGGAAGTGTTTATGCTATGCCTAGTTGGATCCGTACATGTGACCTTCCATGGTTTTTTATTAGTTTTTTTTTGTTTTTAATAATTTAAATAAAAGAAAAGAGGGATTTGGTATGACTACTTTTTAGATATTAAGTCTTAATTGAGTTTCAAACTCGGTTCAAGATATTGATCCAGGCTATGGTGCCTAAAAAATAATCATACCATTTTATGATTTTCTTTTTTTTAATTACCATAAAAAAACTAATTCGTGATGGTTGAAATGTTTTTGTATTGGATACGCTTAGCTATCATTATTATGTAATATGTACAGGAAGGATTCGATCTGTCATTTTGTTGATTTTGACAATGCTTTTTTTTTTAAAAGAATACAAAATATCTTAAAAAAATAGATATATTTTTGAATTTATAAATTGATAGTGTTTCAAATTTTATGTAAGTTAAATATTATTTGATATTTCATCAAAAATCATCAAAATTTTATATGATTTACAATCAAGGTAGAGACAGAATTTTTTTTGTATAGGAGTCAAGCCTTTATATTATTGTTATCTAATTGTATAATTTTTTGATGTGAGGGGATAATAAAGTAAAAGATTAAAAATTTATGGGGTAAATATTGAGTGATTTATTAATTTTATTATATATATATATATATATATTAGTGATTTTTAAATAAGAGAAGGGATCCCTTGATAATGGGTTATCTTGATAATCTTGACAACGAATCTTAAATAAATATGAAATGAATCTTAAAAATAGATTTTTTTTATAGATATGTTATTCTATTTATAGATTGATAGTGATTTAAATTTTATCTAATTTCATTATCATTTGATAATTCATCAAAGATCATCAAAATATTATGTAATTTATAACAATTCTAATTTAATGATTTTTGATGGACTATCTGTTAAACCATGAAAATAATAATAATAATTAATGTAGTAATCAAAAATTTTAACTTCAATTAAGATATAACGAAACGCAGAAAATTTAGCGAAGGTAATGATTTAACTTAATTATTGTAAGACTTAAAAGAAATAAATAGAGGTAAAGTTTATTGACGATTTATCTAAGGAACAAATAAATAATCGCTTAAAATAAATTAAATCAAAGAATTTAATTTACTAAATAAATATAATCTGAATATTTATAACGGTTTCTGGAATTGACCTATTTTGAATTAACAAGGAAATAAATAAATTACGATAACAAAATACCCAAATTTTTTTTCTAAATTTAATAACCAGAAATGGGTAAGAATCTGATCTGCCGCACCAAAGGCCACAAAACCTCTGCCACAGAAAATCTAAATTTTACTCCACTTTCTAATTCTCTCTCCCCATTTAATTTTTCTCTCTCCTATTAATTAGCCCCCCCTCTCTCTCTCTCTCTCCCCGTCCTCTCACCCTCTCTCTACACTAACCCTCTTTCCTCTCCCTCTCATTTAATACCCGACGACTTCTCCCTCTCTTTTCCTCTCGTCTGTGGTTGTCTTTCTGTTGCTCTCTCCGCCTGCGTTTCTCTCTATCTCTCCCTGACGAGAGCATTATGCCCCCACCCCCTCACCGCTCCTGTACCCTTCTGACCTCTCCCATACTTCTTTTCACTGAATCTCTCTCGCCCTTACTCTGATTTTCCCTCTGGTTGTCACTTCGAGTACCCCTGCGGGGACCGTTGGTTGTCGACCCTAACACCCTCTATAAAATCCCCGTGTGTGCGCCTCCTCCCCTCCCTGTTGCCCTCATGTGCTGTGAAACTTTCGTTTTTTTTTTCAAATCAAGTTAGCAGCTTAAACTCGCTAAGAGAAATCCTTTGAAATCGGGGGAGGAGGTGGTGGCCGGGAGTCCTATTGGGGCGCCGACTCTTACCCTTGCTGACTCGTGCCTGTTGCCCTCTGCTGCCTGGTTAATTTCTGTTCTGGTAAACTCTAAAAATTTTATGTTGCTCTTTTGCTGATTTAAGTTCTCTGCTTGTTGGTGCTTGGGTGTTTGCTCGCTTGAATAGTTAATTCTGGGTTGTGTGATTTGCTTGCTTGTTGGCTCATCTACTGAGACCCTTTTTGTGTGCCTTGCTGGGTTCTGTGTGGTGCCACTTAGCCCCTGTGATCCACTAACTATTGGTGAGGTCCAGGGCTAGGTTTGTACTGATTATGCTGGATTTTCTGGGAGTTACTTGGTTCTGACCCAGTTACCATTATTGATGCCCTTATACTCTGGATTCTGTTCAATTTTCTGAAATTGCTGGTAAATGCCATATGTTTAATTGTCTGGGCTGAGTTCTGGGCTCTAGTTGCTAATGCCACCTCTGTGTTAATTGTTGTGATGCTACTGGTATCCAAACCGTGGGTTAGGGGGGTAGGGTTGTGCTTGTTTGCCCCTTTGCTGTTTGGCCTGATTTATTACTATGTTGTTTTTCCTGTGCTGGTTCGACCCCTTTGGTTACTGATATATGAACCTGTTACTTACCTTGGGTTGTTGCGCTGCCTAATTGTTCCTCTGGTCTGGGCTATCCCAATTGTGGCTTAATGGGGCTAGTTGATTTGGGCTTATAAAGATATGTAAATAATTAAATGTCTACATGGGCTAAATAACATGGAAAGAGATTTTGAATTAGGCTGATAAATAGGAATTTAGGCCCAAAACTAACTATTATGGACTTATTGGGCTGACCAATCGGACTCAAACCAATTTAAATTTAATGGGGGAGTAAATGAAAATGAATATATACCCATATATATAAATAGGAATGAGATTCACAGTAAATTTATGTTGGGCCAACAAATGAGCCAAATTAATTTAAAAATGATTAAGATTAGTAATGTTTAATTAAGGCCCAATACTTTTAAAAGTTCCAAGATAATAAAGTGACTAAAGTAAAATGTGACTAATTAATTGAAAGCCGCCCCGAAAGGTTTGGCGGTATCCATGGATTAAAATGTAAACTTGAACATACGGGAAATGATTAGATTCCCTGACTGCCCCCGATTCGGGATATCGGTGCATTGGCACCAACGATTTGGTAGTCAGCGTATGATCCCGTTCATTAAAACACCAACACATTAATAAAACAATAGTAATTTTCTTAAATTAGTTTACATCTTTTTATTTTTAATTTTTCTTTTAAGTTTTCCTTTTTAATTTATTTTAAACTATTTTTCTAATTTATGAAAATATAATGTTAAATATATATATATATATATATACATAATAATAAAAGCAAAATTAATAAGAATAATAATTAGGATATAATGAATATGTATTAGTATATATATATATATTAATCAATTTCTCTATTTTTAGATTTAAAAGAATATTAGAATAAAATATTAGATATAGTATATATTATATATTAATCAATTTCTCTATTATTAATTAATAAGAATAATAATATTATATTATATATATATTAATTAATTTCTCTATTTTAAATTAATAAGAATAATACTAAATATATTAAATATAATATTATATATTAATCAATTTCTCTATTTTAAAATTAATTGATTTAAATATTTCGCGCGCTCCGCACCGCCGAAATTTTTCGGGGCGATGGGATGCGGAAGAAGGACACGGAGATCCCTAAAGCGTGCATCCGTTTAATGGTGATATAGTGATTCTATCGTTTAGACCAATTTGAATGCACATTTAGGGGGTTTTAGTGATTGTGAGTTCTTGTAGATTCTTTCGGAAATAGGGGCGCAACCCCCACCGTTAATTACCCCGGGCTATTAACCTCGAGGCATCCCTCTCGGATCTTTAAAAGGGAGAAGCAAATATTATAGTTAAATGATGGTCAGAGTGGTCGTGTGCCCTTATGATCGGGAATCATTAAGCACCCTGGATTCAGCAAAAGGTTAATGATGAAAGACGAACCCTACGGACGGTTGGTCTTTACCGCCTCGAGAGATAACCTTAGAGATACGATCGATTAATCTCTTCGGAGGGGTTCGAGGTGAGTCTACTACGAACGACTCAACCTCGTTGATCTAGAAGATAAACCTACTACGAACGGTTCAATCTTAACTAGTCAACAACCAATCACACAAAATACAACTCGAAGCACTAAGCCGGTTGATCTTGAGGTTGGTGAATCGGAGAAGGGCGGATTTGGCCCACTTGTTCTTCACCGATCTTCTAGATCATGAATTCCAAGCACTAAGCCGATTCATAAACCTAGGAACACAAGCGCACACAAAGTCAAACCCGAAGCACTAAGCCGCCTTGACATTGAGGCGTGTGTCGGTGAAGGAACCTACTACGTAACGGTTCACATTCATCTGTTTTGTGGATGAATCTACTACGAACGATTCAATCTCACAATCTCGGAGATGAAACCGAGAAGACAAACTTATCGACGGATGAGTTCAATCTTACTAGCTCAACTAGTCATGAATTACTTGTTCATGACACCGAGTCATTAAGATGTCACTTCTTTCGGACATCGTAATGTTCTTCTCTTTTAAAGTCGACATATCTCTTCATGTTGATGTCGCAGTCTTGGTTATTCTTCAACGAGCGTCAAGATGTTCTTGTCCCGACTAATTGTCCTGAATGTTGCATTACTTGTGCAAGATCACTGTGTTACTCTACACCCCTTGTGTGAGCGTATTTAATCACTTCTAAAGTGTAGAAAGATTATTACATTTCTATTGATTTTTTTAAGATGATTCCTTTCATTATTATCTCAATTATAAAGGTAGATTTATCTCTTATTTTTGAACTTTATTTATTTTTGTAGAAGATTACTTACAAAAATAATAGAAAGTGGGTTAGCTATTATTCAGAATTTTTGTTTAGATTTTGGGATTTTATAATAGCTAAGATAATAGATTTTTTTTATTCTTATTATTTTTAGATTCTATTTATTTTTGTAGAAAATTATTTACAAAAATAATAGGAAATAAGTTGGCTATTATTTATGATTTTATCTTGGATTTTTAGGATTTTTATAATAGCCAAAGTAATAGGATTTTATTAGTATATTTTTTTATTATTTTTAAATTCTATTTATTTTTGTAGAAAATTATTTACAAAATAAAAGATGATTAGCTATTTTTATTTTGATTTTAGGATTTATAATAGCTAAAAGAATTATTATATATTTTTTATTCTATTTATGATTTTTACTTGAATTTTAAGCTTTTTATTATTTTTATTCTATTTATGAATTTTATTTGAATTTTTAGGCTTTTATTTTTATTACTTTTATTTTATTTATTATATGTGGGAAAAGTAATGAAAAATGAATTTTATTTGAATCATAGCTCTTTTTGAATAAGATTTTATTTTATTATTATTATTTTTATTATTTGAATCTTAGAATTTTTATAATGGCTAATAGAATGAAATTTATTACAATCATTATTTTCCTCATTGAATTTTATTCATAAAAATATTAGAAATGATTTAATTCTTATAATATTTTTTATTAGTATTTTTAAACTGAAAGTAATAATATTTATTATTATTATTATTATATTTTTTATTTGAGTTTATTTTAGATTTTAAAATAAAAGGAGGTATATTTATTATTTATTATTATTATTTATTTTATTCCTAAAAGAAAGGTTAAAATAATATTCAATTATTATTAACAAATTTTATTATTATTTATTCTCTTTTTATAAAAAACTAAAGAATAGAATTTATCTTATTATTTCTTATTGAATATTATTATTGTAGTTATTATTTCATGAAAAATCACTTGAAAATCAGTAAAATATATTTAATTATAATTCAGGATTTTATTTGAATTTTTGTAATTTTTATAATATCTAAAATGATGAGTCAAAGCTAAGTCAAATAGGAAAATACAATGTAGTATCTTTTACTTTTAAATTATCTTTATATAATAATATTTCTATAATTATAATATTTTTATACAGAAAAATATTATGGAAAACAAAGAATTTTTAGAAATAAATTTGGGTTAATTTGGAGTTTAAGAACATTTTCAAATGATTTATTTACTATTTATTTTTAATTTTCTGTTATTAATTGAATTTTGGGTTTAATTGAACTGGGCCGGGATTTATTTTCCTTTTATTTTTTCTTACTAGGCCGGCATTGAATTGGGCCGAGATTAATCCTAGATTAATCTGAGCTATTGGATTTGTATCAAGATTCGCACAGATCTTTTATTAACTTTGTATTTCATTTGGGCCGCCAGATATGGTTGAGATTTGCATTAAACGGATCAAAGGCCCAGATTAAACTATGCTTTAATTTTCTAAACACCTACTGGCCCAGATCTCTCAGATCTGTTCCAAGATTCGTGTAACCCTTTGATATTAGTGTTGCACCAGTCTTCCTTCATCTCATTTCTCTTATGCTTTAACATTCGTGCTACGGTGGTGATCTTGGTGTTCCGGTGACTTGATCGGAGATCGGCCGCCACCATTAGTGTCGCCTTAGTATATGGAGTTGGTCTGTACTCCCCGATTATCCATCGGGGTGGTGGATCGCCGGCGCTACCTCCATTGATTGCAGTCTGTACTGAACTTCGGTACCGAGAGCATCCATCTCGCGATTAAAGCATATTTCTTTATGATCTTTGACTTATCTTGTAAATTGAAGTTCTAATCATCATCGACAAGCTCTAATTATCACTAATGAAGCATCTCATGCTTGTTATTTTGCTTATCCTAGTTTGAATTATCGTGAAACAAACACTGAAGATCAGTACCGATCACTGACTCCATAATTGTTCCCGTGCTCTCAATTGATTGTCAAAGTTGACATTTCTCATCATTACAGAACCAATCATCTATGCCTTGAGGGTCAATTTGAACATATGGCCCTTTCAATTGGTGTTGCAACCGGTGTTGCCATGCTTACACTTTAATTCTCTGCTCAAAGTTTCAACCGATTTCATTTATTAAAATCAATTCCTTTGAGCAATCAATTGAGAGCACAGATACCGAGAGACCTATGATCTTCGATCAGTTAGTTATCGAGGTGCAATGCTAGGAGATCGCTTGGTCTTCGACTAGCACATATTGATACACCCGATTCAATCCATTAATAACCGAATTAGTCAATAAAGAAGCAAGAAAATAGCTAAGCAATGATCAAGACAACTAGGCGATATCTTAAAGAGAAGATTCAATCAAAGAAGATGAGAAATTCAACAGAGAATAAAAAAAATTTGTGAAAATACAAGTAACATTGCTGAAAATTCTTAAATTGATCCAAATTGAATACCATTGCCTCTCAAGCTTTTAGCTTTTCTTTAAATACATTACCTCCTTTCAATTCTTGTAGCTTTAAGCTCTTAATTGCCTATTGACAGTGAGAGATATGAGTGTACACCGAGTCCTCAACACTTGTTGAGATTAATCGGTCAAATTAGCTTCTTCCTTCCTTTCTAGAGCTCTTTTGTGATCTTGGGGTGTTGTATGCTCTTTGTGTAGGTGCTCTCTCCTCTTCTTGTTGTTGAATTGCTACTGATTGAGAGTTTATATAGAAATCGGGTTGGTTTGACCGAATTTGACTTCATATTTCAATTACACTTGGTCTAGCATATTACTCATTCAAGTTGCTTCCTTTGTGCCTTATGGTTCACTGAACCAAGTTTCTAATTGCCAAAGTCGTGTGTAACTGCTTGGGGTTTGTTAAGCTTTTCCATTTATTTACTAATTTGCCACTAAATGGTTCTCACACTTACTCAGGCCCTTCTAGCCTCTTCTGGACCCTTCTAGACACTATATCATGCCTATATAAGCTGCTCATACACTCCATTAACTCCATTTTACAGAATTGATCTTGTTCAAATCTTCTTCTCCATTATCAAGACTATAATCAAGTTTCAAACTTTCATCTCAACCCCTTGATCATTTCTTGCATTTTAAAGCTTCAATCTCATCCATTTGGAGTTAGCAACCCTCTGTGCATCTTTTACATCGATTGAATAGCCTTAGTATAGTGTTAGATCACCCCATTTCTTAGCCGAAGGGTGGATTGGTGTAACTCTCCTTTCAAGTACTTATTTCTTCCCAATTCTTGTTCTAACATCATCGCCTGAGATCATAGAAGCTTCATCAACAATCAATTGTAAGTTTTAAGCTTCAATTAGCAAGTTTCAAATTTCAATCCGAGGTATTACTCTTTACTATTTCTCTCTCTGTGCTTCATCAATTTAAAATCTGACTAGATGCACATGCTCTCCTTTGCATGTTGTAGCTGAGGCTAGGAGCAATTGATTTGAAGTTCAGCCCTTTACTCGATCTCCATTGATGCTGCCTTCAAACTCTTCTGTTGTCGAGAGGAAGAAGAAGAGGAGAAAGAGAAGAGAGGGAGAGGCCCCTCAGCACCTGCGCCTGGTGCATGTGAGCCAAGGCAAAGAAGAAGAAGGGTGCAGAGACAGGAGTCGCATGAGCCAGGTACATACTCTCTTTTACTTTAGATTTAAATCTCTGTAAGTATTTCTGTATAGAACTGGCTTGTCATTTGTTTATGCACCATAGACTCATAGATCTGACAGTGGGTCCCATCTGTAAGACCCCTGTGCTTAGGCTTACAGGTGTCATTAGTAGTTGATTAGTGCATGATTAGGGTTAACTGATCTGATTTGGCATGTTGTGATTGGCTGTTAGGTTAAGTACCCTCTCTTTAACTCTAATGGCCTGTTAATACTGCTGAGGTGGCTGAGTAGAGAGCTGCCATGTGGCACAGCTGGGTTGAGGTGGCTTGATGTAGTTGTGCCATGTGGCATAAGGTTGGGTGAGGTGGCCTTCTGTGGTTGTGCCATGTGGCACAGGCATGTTGAAGTGGCCTGCTATGATTGTGCCATGTGGCATATACTGAGGTGATGTGGACCACTAGTTGACTGCCACGTGACACTAGGGTGGGGCCCACCTGTCAGGTGGCTTGTGCCTGGGTGGGACCCACTGGCGACATGGACCAATGGGAGGGTGCCATGTGGCATCCGTCGTGAGGTGGCTTCATGTTTGTCGCCATGTGTCTCTGTCTGGTGAAGTAGTTCTTGATGTGGACTATTCACGCGAGTTGCCATGTGGCGGATATGGTGATGTGGCTGTGATGTGGACCAATGAGATCGCCATGTGTCTCGGGAGGTCCACATTTGGGTGAGAGAGCGTTCGCCATGTGGCAAGGGTGGGTGAGGTGGACCAATGAGGTGCGACACGTGGCACAAGTGGGACCCACTTGTCGACATGTAGGACCCACATGGATGAGGTGGACCAATGAGGTGCTGACACGTGGCACTGACATGCTGAGGTGGCCCAATGAGGTGCTGACACGTGGCACCCTCTCTCTCTTCTCTGATTCTTTGTGTGTATGTTTGAGATCCCCAGTTTGCACCCAGATGAGTCTCTGTCCCCAAGTTGCACCCAGATGAACTCTTGATTGAATTTGAGCCCTTGATCTCCCTTTTTAATCTGTTTTATCTTCTCTGAATTTATTTTAATAGCTCCACTCATCCAAAAATCATGAAATTTTCACCAAAAATCTCTAAATTCATGATGATCATCCCTGTAATTTTTAATTCCATTTTTACCCCTGCCTCTTTGAATTAAAAATTTCTTTTGTCAAGAAAACCCTGTTTCTTCCTCTGAATTAATCCCAGATTTCTATTGTAGCTCAGTGTCTCTGCCAAATATCTCTCTCTTGCAGAAACCTTCCTAATTAAACACCAATTAGACTTGTATTGATATTTATTAGGGTTTGATTTGATCAACAGTTGATTACTTGTCAACAATTGATACAAATCTAGACTTGATCAGATGGTTGCCCTCAGCTTTGGCATCTGATCAGTCTTGTGAAATTAACTTCCAATTCATGTTCATGAGGGTAACTTGGTCAAAAGTTGATTACTTGTCAACAATTGGCACAAATCATGGCATAGTCAGGTGGTTGCTCACAGCTTTGGCACCTGACCAGCCTTGGAAGCAAAATCACATTTGAAATTTCCATGATTGGTTGTATCAAAATACTAGCTTGGCATTGACACGGTTCTCGTTGTATAGGGATTATCTTGCCAGTTCTTAGGGTTTACTCTGAGGGTAGATTCTTAGGGTTTAATCCTGACTCCTTTGATGTTTGTCACTGAGGTGTGGGGCCCACCTGTCAGTGAAAAATGATTACATGGATGACCCATCAGGAGATCTCTTCCTCTCTTCTGAATCTCCTGAGCGTCATCCACATCAAATGAACAGTGGATGACGGGATATTTATACCCTTGCTTCGTGTTTTAGAATTTCCTTGTGGGATTAACACCTAACCCTTGTTCCGGCTAGATTAGGTTTTTAGTAAAATAGGCTAGGTTTATGTTGTTGGAGCTGTTTGCAAGGGACTGCCAGGTGGGTCCCGCTTGTCAGAAAAATGTGATCCCATGAGTGACACCCAAGAGATCTCCCTTCTCTCTCTTGAGTCTCTTGGTTGTCACCCACGTCGAGTGGATGGTGAATGGTGGGGTATTTATACTTTTGTCTCTCTCACCTTGATATTTCTTGTGGGACAAATGAACTCATTCCGGGGTTCGTTAGCGACCTCTTCTGATCAGTGGGCCCTTTCTCTTGCCCTTTCTCTTTCCCCTTTCTTATGTTTTATTATCAACAATTGATTATTCATTTTCATTTACTCAGCTGCTTATCTTTGAGATTTTTCAAGGGTAAATTGTGGTTACGTACGGTGACCCATAGGCTCTGTGGGACCCACCTGGTGTCGTATATATGCACCGCGCATCCTTACTGTCGGGTTATCCACCGATCCCGTCATTTGGCGGGTTCGGCCGTGTCAGAGTGTTTTCTTTTGATCTTTATTATATTTTATTATTATTCTTTATATGATTAAATTTTTAATCCAAATTTGAGCGATTAGGATACCGTGTACTTCAGTGTTTAGTATGGGCGCCATATCCGAGACCGGAATCTATTTCATGCTACTATATTATTATATCTATCCGCTTATTTAGGATCCCAGTATTGTCCGAAGGGCTTTCTCCTTTGGCCCTTAGTTGGTACACAGAGAAAGTCGGGATGCGGTCCGCTGACCTTAGTGGGTACAACGTAGGCTCCCATTTGTTATATTTCGTTTTGACACTTTTACGGGATGCGGTCCTCTAACCCTTGGTTGGTACAGTGTAGGCTCCCATTTGTTTCCGATTTGTTAATTCACGGGTAGTTATCTCCTTTTTACGATATGGCAACTGAAGACATACTATATCCGTTTGTTTCTATTTTTGTAAGGTAAATTACCAGAATTCAGAAGACCACAGTACGTGCTTTATAGCCGTTCACTCTCCTAGGGCGTTATCGCCTCGGGAGCCCGAATTGTCGTTTATGCGGCGTTGCCCGCTTAGGCACAAACATAAAGTCCTAAGTTAGTAAGTTGGGCCCTGGTAGTGCCCGCTTAGGCAAGGCCCGAGTTAGTAAGTTGGGCCCTGGTAGTGCCCGCTCGGGATGAGTCTGGTAAATTTACAATCTGGGTATTTATTTCGGGTGTTTGACTCTCGTACCTTATACTTTATATTATATTATTATTTCCACAGAATTTTTTATTTCGGGTTTCTTTACCATATCATATCATATCATGTAGGTCAAATGTGCATAATAATATTATTATATTTACTTATCAATATCATATTATATTTCAAACATCAGTATCGGTTTTTGGGTCCAGTCTAGGAACATGTTGTTATTTAACAATTTGATAGACCAACAAATAATAATTAAATTATATAAAATTTAAAAGTGTCAATCCATAAATTTTAAATATATCTATTTTTTTCTGTTTTTAAGATATTTTTATATTTTTAAAATGTCGTTATCATCAAAATAACCCACTTTCAAAGGATCCCTCCTAACATGTATACGCGTATTAGTGTTCAATTTTGATCGTTGGTATTACGTGTTTAGTTTTTCAATATGACATGTAATGTAGTACTATTATATATATAAAAAATTCTCTGAACTGCTGGTCAAATTTTAAAAAGTTCTCTCGCTTGGTGCATGCATTAGAAAAATATGCAGATGACACGGTTGATACAGTCACCACTTTGTCCTTTCTACATCCCTCACACCAATCCTATTGAATAAAGAGAATTTGACGCATCATGACCTGAAAACTACGCCCATTATATGGCGTGCTATAATTAAAATTATTTTTTTACATGTCAAATAAATTGAAGGAGAGATACATCATATATGACATGCAAAAGACGTATTATGATTAGATATGTTATGCCACATTGTGATATATTTATACGGTATATCATATGTTATCATGTTCAGTCGCATTTAGCTATATTTAGTTCTAATTTTTTAATTTTATTTTTTCATTAAAAATATTTAAATTTATGAAAAAAAATTTATAATTTATAATAAATTGAATAAAATTATTAGAAATTTTTTTATGAAAAAGAATATATTCATATTTGTATATATAAAATTAAAATCAAATGTTTTTATAGTTTCATGTGTTCATGTGACGTACCGTTATATATCTAAATAATTTCATATAATGTGTTAATATTTATTGAAAAAAGACACATCATGAAAAAACACGACACATGACGAAACTAGTGAAAACATGCTACTTTTTAAACACTAACCAACCTTTCCAACCTATCTCAAACTTAAAAACTTTTCATTCCAATGCACTAATGATATTTATTTTTTCCAAATTATTTTAGACTAAATATGAAACTCGTGTTGCTTTTGGCCTCTTGATGCTTTTTTATTTTTTTTAAACTATACTGACACATATGACATTTGGTTGACGGTGAAGGTTATATGGTTGACAAATTTTTTTCTCTCAAGTTGAGTACAATCACAAATTAAAAATAGTAGCGTTGTGATCGTCTATGAAAAGGATTTGAAAGGAATATATATATAGTTAGAATATTATGAAAATATTTGAATTTTATCGTAATACATCCGAAATTCAAAATTATCATTCTCATTAAATTCTTCATATCAAAATATTATGGGATACAAAATTTGGGGTATTTTGAGTTTTTAAGTATTTATTTTAGATTTTTGAAAATCAGCACTAAAATAATAATAAAATATTAAATTATTGTTGCTGATTTTTAAAATCCAAAATAAATATTTAAAAAACTCAAAATAGCTCAAATTTTTGTATCCCTCAATATTTTGATATGAATAATTTAATGAGAATGATAATTTTGAAATTTAAATGTGTTACGATAAAATTTGAGACGTATGTACTTGGGCTCGAAATGCAAACGTTTTCACAATAGTCTATCTCTCTCTCTCTCTCTCTCTCTCTCTCTCTCTCTATATATATATATATATATATATGAAGATCTTACAGTACTTCACGAAACAAAGAGACGGTTTGCTTCAGCCAAAAAAATCTCACAAAACTAAAGTTTAAATTGTAAATCTAATTCACCCAACACAAACTACATATTCAAATATTATTGAATATCAAATTTGATTACATTTGAAGCTTTCTAACTATTTTTTTAGATTTTTAAAATACCCCAAAAATAATAATAAAATAATGATAGGTGCACCTACAAATTTATCATCTTTCAAAAACAAATTTATCATCTTTCAAAAATTCAAAAAATAGTTACAAATTTTTTTCTAGCTATCTTACAAAATAATAAAAAAATTCTAAAAATATAAAATTTGGTCCCCAACTAGATTTTCATATGAAAAATATTTTGACTGGTCGTATCGACTATTTGAACATTAAAGATGGATAAACGGTCCGTAGCACACGAGCCAACCGTGCTACGCGCAGCACCGTAGCCAAACTCTCTCTCTCTCTCTCTCTCTCTCTATATATATATATATATATATATATAGTAAAATTAGCGTGCTCCTAAGAACATGGAACCCCTCCGTGATTCTAGCTTAAAAAAATATATCAAATCATTTTTAAATTTTAATTTATCACTCTCATTAAATTTTTCATATTAAATCTTACAGTGTATAAAAATTTGGGTTATTTCGAGTTTTCTAAGTCACTCTTTTTAATTTTTAAAAATAATATATCAATATTAAATATATTATTATTATTTTTAGAGCTGATTTTTAAAAATTAAAAAGAGTGACTTAGAAAACCTAAAACACCTCAAATTTTTGTATTCCACAAAATTTTCATATGAAAGATTTAATGAGAGAGAAATCAAAATTTGAGGATCATTTGATACACTTTTTGAGTTAGAATCATCGAGTGGCTTCATACTTCTAGGAGCACGCTAGCTTTACTAAAGCCACCAGGGTTTCACTTCTTCAATGGACTGAGAGAGAGAGAAAGAAAGTGATAAGTGTGTTGGGTGGGGGAGAGAGGGGAGGAAGAAGAGACGACATTTATAATGTCCAGAATCGCCTGACTAGGTTTCAAATGGAGCAGCAATAGGCGAGAAAGAGAGGGAGAGAGACGAGGAGGATAGAAGGACACACATTCTCTGGAGTAAATTTCCTATGGAGAGTTTTCAAAGGTTAATTATAACGGTTCATTTTAATCACAACGGCTGTGGAGAAGTCTAAACACGAATTTTAATGCACGAAGGGTTTATTATTGTTAAATCAGGACCGTTTATTTCTGATCGAACGGATCAGATCAAAAGCGCTCTACCTAGAGAGATTTTTTTGCTCTCCAGAGGATGTGATTTCAAGGATTGAAGGGGCTTAGAGCTCGTTCTTTAAATTAATGGAAGTTGCTCCGTTAAATTTTGATCCAGTGATTCATCACAACGCGAATCTGAAAGAGAAATGAATGGCTACGGATCGTGAAGCACATTTGGGCTTGTGCTACGCATAACACCTAGCCAATAATATATATATATATATATATATATATATATATATATGCTATGGTGATTCGTGAAGAACATAACTTTCTGTGTTTCACGTTCATATCTTGAATTTGAAAGTTCAAATGGTCGATCCAAACGTTGAATATTATCTTCATATTGAAATATCTTTGGAGATCAAATTTTATATTTTTTTGAAATTATTTGCTACTTTTTAGATGGGTACAAAGTTAGTTGATCTAATGATTTATGCACCATCCAAAAACTAGTAATTTTGTACTCATCTAAAAAATAGTAAAAAAATAAAAATAAAAAAATTGTTGTTCAAAGATATTTCAATAAAAAAATCATGTTCAACGGTTTGATCGACCATTTGGACTTTTAAATTCGAGATCCGGACGTAAAACACAAGAAATTTTGTGTTTTATGAAGCACCATAACCTCAACTAATTAACTAACTAACTAACTAACTAACTAACTATATATATATATATATAGTCCGACTACGGTGCTTTGCAAAGCACAAGAGCATTGTGTGCTTTGCGCTTTATTATTAATTTTAAGTCAGAAATGATCGATCCGAACCGTTCAATCTAATCTTCATAATAAAAAGGGAACCGATTCCAAAGAACATGTATTGATATCTAAATTTACGTTTGAAAATGTCAGAAAAATCATGCATATGTATTTTTTTTAAGAAATATTTTAAAAAATGTATAGGGATTGGTATGATGGAGCTAATTTATAATCATTAAGAAATTAACTAAATTATCCTGAAACATATGCAATGTTGGAACCATTTTACTTGTAGAAAATACAAAAAACAATTAACTCAATTGGACTTATAAAAAAAGCTCAGTTGAAGATATATGAGTTCAAATATCAAAATAAACTTATATAAATGCATTTCTTCAATATGGAAATGTTTTAGGGTCCTCTCAGAGAGATTGGATTTAAAATAGATTATTTCTGCCATTACAAAATACGATGCAGTGGTGACCATATGAGCCTCGGCTGCTACACTGCCAATTTAGAATATCATTTAAAATGATATATAATGTATTTTATTTATGAATAATTCATAAATAAAATATTTTATTTGATTTTTTAATAAATAAAATATATTATATACTAAATTGATGAATTACTCATAAAACGTTCAATTAAGGATAAAAATAAATTATTCATGATTTTTTTACGAATAATTTATGGGTCATATTACTATGCTGCTAAATATACTCACAAGATTCATGATTTATTCACGAATACTTCATTTTTCATCCAGCCGAATATCTCACGAATAAATCGTCAGTTTAATATACATTATGTTTTGGTCAAAAAATGATTTATTCGTGAATTATTCGGCAAAAAACACATTATATATTATCTTATATGGAATTTTATAGTTTTTAATATTTTTGATATTTTGTCATTATAATATATATTTTATTTATATTATATGATACAAACTGTTTCCGAATTATACCTGTATTATACCCGAATGTTAAATTTTTTATCTCGCCGAATGTTTCCCGAATCACGAACTATAATACTGCTGCACATATAATCATATGCTTTTTATATGAAGGTTACAGAGTTCTCCGCACCGAAAATCCTTAGTTACTTCATACATATTCTGTAATTGTTCTCATTGATCCGTCCTTACATATAATAAATAACTCAGTAAAAAAATTACTGAGTCTGTTCAGTTAAATATTTCCTTCTGTGTTTTTTCTTTATATTTGTCTCACCGAAATTTTACTGTGATCAATTTTCACCTGAAAACCATTCTTTATCTTCTTTTTTATTCTTTTTTATTTTTACATCATTTTTGTTTTATTTACAATACTGTTGTGTTTTCATCGCTTTTGTTTTTATTCTTGTGTCTTTTAAGTATAATTTCGTGATATTATTAAAATAAAATTTTATTTGAATTAAGAAAAGATTTTTAGTTCTTATGTGTAGAGTAATATCAGTTAAAATCTTTACACATTTCTTTTTTAAATTATTTCTGAATTGTTGTTTTATCTTATACAATGTTGTATTGATTACATATGTTATGGATAATATATGCATTCTTTTTGTTTCATGTCGAGAAACGTACTTAATTTGGTGAAAACCTTCATTCCTACAGTAAGAGCAATACATTATTAATATCTAATTTTTTTTTTAAATATCACTTTGGTCACCAGGCTGCATAACACTCACTAGCTATCAACAAAAATGTATTGTCATAATTTAAAAAATAAATAAACAACCTCATAGAACTCAAACAACGCGAAACCTCACATCTTGCCAAAATAAAATGACTGGACAGATTCAAATTTGTTCGTATAATTAGAACTGAAATTCTCGAATCATATTTCTTTTTTCTTGTCTCGAGGAAGCTCACATTATAAGTTTGTTCGTATCTTCTTTTTTTCTGAATACAAGACAGAAGTTACAAAAAGGAAAGATAAATAACATATTTGATTCATATAGAAGCATTTTCATAGATATGTTATTATTATTTTCTTTATATACATGGAGATTTTATGGTGCTTCACAAAGAAAAAATGTATTTTATTTCGATTTTAAATCTCATATACTTTAAAAAATCAATTTAATTAGCCCAAAATAATCTACATATTGAAAGTTTGTTGAATACCAAATTTTACTATTTTATGAGCTTTGTAACTATTTTCTGAATTTTTGAAAGATGATAATTTTTTGGTGTAACTATCATTATTTTATTATGATGCAACTTTGAAGGCCCTAAGTGGTGGTATTTTAAGGTCAAAAGAGTGTAAAAATATAAAAAATCTAAAGTAAAAATGTATAAATTGATTTGAGGGTTAGTGTTCAAGTGTAATTACAGCGGAAGATAATTCAATTTGATCCAATTCTCACAAGAATATAGCAATCAAAAAAATGAGAAAAAAAAAGATCAAACAAGAACACAAGATATAACGGAGTTCGACTTAAAATGCCTCGAGGAAGCTCACATTATTAGTTTGTTCGTATCTTCTTTTTTTTCTGAATACAAGACAGAAGTTACAAAAAGGAAAGATAAATAACATATTTGATTCATATAGAAGCATTTTCATAGATATGTTATTACTATTTTCTTTATATACATGGAGATTTTATGGTGCTTCACAAAGCAAAAATGTATTTTATTTCGATTTTAAATCTCATATACTTTAAAAAATCAATTTAATTAGCCCAAAATAATCTACACATTGAAAGTTTGTTGAATACCAAATTTTACTATTTTATGAGCTTTGTAACTATTTTCTGAATTTTTGAAAGATGATAATTTTTTGGTGTAACTATCATTATTTTATTATGATGCAACTTTGAAGGCCCTAGGGTGGTGGTATTTTAAGGTCAAAAGAGTGTAAAAATGTAAAGAATCTAAAGTAGAAATGTATAAACTGATTTGGGGGTTAGTGTTCAAATATAATGGCAGTGGAAGATAATTCAATTTGATCCAATTCTCACAAGAATATAGCAATCAAAAAAATGAGAAAAAAAAAAGATCAAATAAGAACACAAGATGTAATGGAGTTCGACTTAAAATGCCTACGTCTTCAGAACTCCCAACCTCTAATAAGTGAGGTTGAGCCGAAATACTAAAAAATAGTTTTACACTTGTAGAACTTGGTCCCTTACACAAAAATGGGTTGTCAAGCCTATCGGTAATAAGAGTGACAACACACTCAAAAAGGTGAGTGACAACACACTCAAAACAAGAAGTGAGTGACAACACACTCAAGAAAGGTAAGCACTACAACTCAAGAAAAGTGAGCATAATAGCTCAAAATAATTTATAAGTAGATCACAAAGGATCAAGTTGGGAGAATAGAGAGAAGCTAGATTGAGCTTAAATAAGGATTTTGCTAATTGAGTGTTTTTATCTCTTAACTTATCTATCTCACTTAGTACATGACTAGTAAGCTCTCTGGAGTAATGATTTAGCTAGATGGATGTCTCATAATTAATTAGTGGGAGAGGTGATTCTTTTAAAATAGATCTTCTGAAACAGATGAAGAACTATTTTCGGCTTGAACCATTATAATGATTTGGGAATCGTTATAACGACTTAGAAAGAATAGTCGTTAGATCTGATTGAGCTGAATCGTTACAATGATTCACTGAAATATTATACGTTTCATAAAACGTTACAATGCTTGACAAATCATTACATAATGATACGCTCTGGATTCTTTGGGAATTTTTCTGCCTTAGAATATTTTTGAGTATTGAGATGAATTGTTATAGCAGCTACTGAACCGTTATAACAATTTACTGGGTAGAAGCATTTTTTTTTTGTTTATTTAAAAATTTTAATTTAATTAGCTCAATAAAATCTTTATATCATAATCTTATAGAATACTAATTTTTATCGTGTTTGGAATTAGTTTACTATACTTAATGATTTTTGAAAGATAACCCTAAAATAATAAAATTTATATGTCAAAAATGCTTAATTTCTAAAAATCATTAAGCATAGTAAACTAATTCCAAACACAATAAAAATTAATATTCTACAATATTATAATATAAAGATTTTATTGAGCTACTTAAATTAAAATTTCGAGCATAAAAAAATAAAATTTGGACTGGTAGCGTTTCAGCCGAAGTGTTACTGAAAGTACAATAGACAAACTATATATATATATATATATATATATATATATATATGATTCAAATGTCTCAATTTTTATGTCTTAATTAAGTCTTCACTTTTTAAGTATCAAAATAAATGGTTAAATTTGATCTAAATTATTTTTATTTATGTATAGATTAAAAATTATGATATTTAAATATTATTTTATGTGACATGAAGAGCTTGTAAAAATGCACTAATATGGTTAATTTCTACATGTTAATTTTATAACTTATTGATTTATAAACAAAATAAAAAGTAAGAAAGTGAATTTTTTATGTTTAAGAAGAAAATATAATATATCAAATTTAATGATTTTATTTTGATATTTTGATTTTATTTTGAATTATTAAAAATTTAAAAATGAAGTCTTAATTGAGACACAGACAATTGAAACATTTGAGCCCACCTTTATATATATATATATATATATAATTATATATATATATATATATATATATATATATATATATATATATATATATATATATAATTACAATGAACACGATAATATATCAATTTATACAAAAAGAAATGTAAAGCTAATATAAATAATCATGATGTTTGAAGACATCAGCTTTATTTATATTCAAACTATATATTTTTATTTTGTGAACATAAATGTCAGCCATAAAAGTATTCCTTAATTTTAGTCCTTATCTCAACATGACATTAAAAAAATGTTACTTTTTTTCTTCAAAAATTTTTATTTAAAAAAAAATGATTCCGAATTTTAAAAAAAGGACTAATTCTACTACGAATTAAAAGGAATACTATTAATTAATTAATCAATCACTATGATTTTTTTATCAATCTCTTTTCTTAATAAACTGCAAAATTGAAAGAAAATTAGCATGATAGTTGCAAAACTTCAAAACAGTTGCATTTCTCGTTCTCAAAAGAGATTGCTAAATTTAATCATAATTATTTTACAAACTTATCAAATATTTGATAAGAAAAAAAATTATTTACAACAACGCATTCAATACTCAAAATTCAGTGTTCTAAAATTGTCTTATCGTTTTTTTTATCAGCTTCCAGATGTGTTGAAGCTGGAGTTCATATCAGAATCTCAAAAAAAAAAAAAAGTATTTTCATTGCACTGGGATATTTTTTTTTTCAGGGCATCAAAGATCTATCCTTATCCAGGCATTAATACAAATAAATCAATCAGTAAATAATATTCGAATTTAACTTCCTTCGTATATTTATTTACTTTGAATTGTTCATTTTGGATCCGATCCGCTCTGCATTAATGCGGATATGAATTTGGACTGGAGCGGGCACCATCCGATTCGTTCTGAGCCACAAGACCATTTCAGTGGTTATGGTGGAGTCAATTAAAATAGATTAAAATAAATATAAAGAAAAATGACGATATATATAGTGTTATTAATTAGATGTAGTGGCACCCGTAACTAAGTAGACTGCCGCATCCCAAAGCCAATATTCAGTGATAAATAAAACGGACTTATATATCGTGAATTTTGTACTAGCAAACCTCTTAAATTATAAGTTAGTCCAATAAAAACTATTAGATTGCTTTCATTAATCATAATCATTTATTAAGTAATCTGAAAATTAAAGATTCAATTTTATGAAACTTAATTAGAAATAAATAAAATAATGTAAAAATTTAACAAAAGAAGTATATCCATTATAGCATAATTATAATTATAATAGTTAGTCTGGTTGGTTATCCATACTCGTCCCCATACCACGAGCATTGGGGCGTGCACCAAGTCTAAGGAATATTTGTATTCGTTGCGGGCCCCACATTTCTGGGTCTTTTTTCTTTTCGTCGGCCCAAGAAGTTTCTTACAAACAACCACCACAGCACCCTCTTTTCTCAATTCTCGTCCAGCATAAATTAACCCGTTGTGTACCTCTCTAATCACCACAGTCCTCTTTGAACTTTTCACGTCTCTCTCTCTCTCTCTCGAGACCCCATCGTTTAATCATCTAAGAAGGAATCTCCAGCTCTCTCTCGCTTTCTCTCTCAATGGAAGAGGCACGAGGTATCTCTCTCTATATACTTTCTGTATTTCCTTCGAATCTCACCCGCGTCTTAATCGGTTCACTTTATTTTCGACTTGTGTTGCATTGAGGTCTCTTAAATTATCATCCCGTTTGGCTTAGAGCTTTTGGGTAATTTCGGCTAAATGTCATGCCTTTATAGATCTCGAATTTACCTTGGATTCTGGTTTTTTCTAGTATTAGCTTTTAAGTATGTAATTTTGATTTCTTTTTTCTTCGAGTTATGTCATGTTTTCTAGATTCTGCAATTGACGATGCCGCTGGATTTTTAACTCCCGCAACTGGTATGTCAACTTGTTGGGTTGTATTTATTTTGAAAGATGGGCCCAATCCTTGAGTTTTTTTTATAAACTATCAGGCTTAGCAGACGTACCCAATAAGATTTTGATTTTCCTTTTTTTTTTTTGCTAGTGTAAGTTTATAAAATGGAATTAACTCTGTCATTAACTTAATACAATTTTTGCAATTGTTGTTATAATTTGAGAATAGATTTTGCATGCAAGTTTGGAAAGTAAATTCGCAAAAAGTTTCTCTATATTGCCTATAATTTGAGAAAAGATTTGGATCTTCTATATATAGAAACTATATTTTGTAATAATTTTGGCCTTATAGAACTAAAATCATAGGAAAGCAAATTATAATTGCTGGTTTATTTTAAAACTTGGCCCCACCCAACACCCAAATTGGGCCACGTAAGGTAAGGCTTCCTTTTATTTTATAGACACAGCAGTATTAGTTAACCTTGTTACTTGTTGGTAGTTGGAACTGTATATCTGTACTTGGGTGGGGTATATGTGCTGGTACATAATGCCATCAGCTTATTCTGTCTGTTTGCTTCCTACCTGGGTTTAACTTTTGAGACTTTGTCTGTCGTGTGGTGTTTTTGTCAGTTCTTCTACAACCAAGCTTTGTAGGTGACAGTAAAACTACACAATAAGAGTACCATAAGGCTGCTATGTGAGTTCATGTTGGCTATTTTTCACATGGCTCTGATATTTTTTTATTTCACACTCAGTACTCACGGCCATTCATTGCTAGAAGCCTAAAATATTATTTATTCATGCATTTCTTTATTTTAAACACAAGAAAAGTCAGCTCTTGCTAAATTATCTTCTTTTTATTTTAGTTGTGGAAACAAAGGATGGTACTATCTCTGTGGCATCTGCATTTGCTGGCCATCAGCAAGGTTAGTTGAAGCCTCTATCCTGTATGACAATGTTTATTTCATTAGTATATATTAGTATATTACATCATTGTTCTTAATCTTAGTTGAATCTTCACTTTGGTATAATCAAGGTAAAAAGTTTTCATTTGATTTGCAACATCAGCATTTAGTTGCAATGGGAGGGAGAAAATTATTTTGTACACATTTCCCATATATTCTTTAAGAAATAGACAAGAACCTGAGAAAAACCAAATTTAGGCAATACAGTGTGATTAAGTGGTGAACAAATGAACAGTAGAACTTTACCAGCTCAAATTAATCCATTCACCCTATTTAAATACTGATGGTAATGAGTCAGAACCAAAAAATACAGAAGTATTTGAGTTGAACTTGAAGAGTTGAAGTACTTGTTTTACGTCTATCTTTTGTACTAAATCCTAAGTTTGATGGCACCGCTGTATTTTCCAGCTGTACAAAATAGAGACCACAAATTTTTGTCTAAGGCCGTTGAAGAGGCTTACAAGGGGGTTGACTCTGGTGATGGCGGCCCATTTGGTGCTGTTGTGGTTTGTAATGATGAGGTAGTTGTGAGCTGTCACAACATGGTTTTGAACTGCACCGACCCTACTGCACATGCAGAGGTCACAGCTATTCGTGAGGTAAAACAGTGGATAGTAAACTGTTTGATTCTGTGAAAGCTCTTTCTGAATAAAGCTAGCTACTAGCTAGATTTAAGTAGGGAGGCTTTGTTTCAACTAGTCTCTTGAGAATTGCGTGTGGTTGGGTCTGGCACTTAAAACTTCAATTTGATTTGATCCGACCCTTGTATTTTTTTTTTCTTTGGGGGGTAACCAATTCTGTGAAGTTTTCTGTCCTACTAAGCCTTAAAATAGTTCACCCTTGGCACCTGAATCATGGGCTGGAGAGGATAATTGTTCACTTTCACTTTTTTTTTTAAAGTGGCAGAGTTAATTTTGTTCAAGAAAGTTTAGAAGTGTTAGTTAGAACTCAGTAGCTGACAATTTTACCTTCTTTACAGAAGGTTCAGATTTATGAATTGATTGAATCTAGTGTGATAGTTCACGGATTCATATCCACTGCCATAGTTTCTCCATCCATAAAACTATGACACACAAATTAGACCTTTCATACAATCTTAAAAAGCCTCATCAAATTGTTAGATCTGAATAGGACAGCCAAGATCGTGTGGCACAAAATTCCTGCTATCACACCAATGGCAGCAGATACATACTCAATAGTTTGCAGTGTGATTAAGCAGTAGTTCAGGTGCCTTAGTGAACTGAGTTCTATAGTTCTAGGGAAAAAATCAAACTCCACAAAAAACTATGTTTATTGGAATGGAAGTAAATTAATATCAATTTTGAAAAAATACAACTTAAGTACAGTTTTGTGATGTTGAAGAACAAAAAGAAAATAATGACAAATACAAAACAACCCCATTTGAGCAAACTATCAGTGATTATGTGCTTGTTAGTTGTTATCATCATGTCGGTTTTCAGTGTTTTATGCTACTAACCAGGCTGGTCAGTGACACATCCCAATAGGACACTGATACTTATATTTAACTAAGCAGTTTAAAAATTCTTTTATATGTAAACATGTCCTGATGATTTTGATGACATTATTTAGATAATCATCTGCAATAATTAGGGATAACCAGATAAATACTTGAAACCAAGATGTAAAATTTTTGATTAATTATGTGACCTTGTCATTAAGCAGCCTAAAAGCTTCTGAAATGGGTATGGCTCTTACCTAACTGTATGTACCAGCTAGTACACTGTAGCAAACTATTTTAAATTTTATTTTGGGAATAGATTTAATTAAATTATTGTTTCTTTTTTCAGGCATGCAAGAAGCTTGGAAAGATTGAGCTGTCAGATTGTGAAATTTATGCATCTTGTGAGCCCTGCCCCATGTGCTTTGGTGCGATTCATCTTTCCAGAATCAAGGTTGTAATTCTTATTTGTTAATTTATCAAAAAGACCAACCACACACCATGCCACCAGCTTAGAGCTACTCCTGTTCGAGTAAAATGAGATTTTAATCCTCTTTATCTAAAGCTCCTCATGTTTGGCAGGATTAAGGTGGAGTAAGAGTTTATTCCATTCTTACTTCACTTGCCAAATGGGGTTAAGAGAGACAACTTGGTTTAAAAAATAGCCCCTTTTTTGCTCAACTAATTGAAAATCAAAGTACAGAAATTCCTTTTCAATGTCCCAAAAAAACCAAAATCCCAGGTTTGCTAGATCGTGACATGAAAAATGTGCTTTTCTTTCGGAATGTGATTGCTATCCTTGTGTTGTGTGCAGCTTTTCATGTGTTAAGTAGCATTGTAATTTCATCTTAAACCTTTAACCGAGCAAATACCATCTGTATCTGTTTTCTTAGGGGGATGTGGGATATTTATGTATATTAAGGGGGGCATACATGATACGTGGTTCTGGTGCTTAGGTTGCAGGGTATCGATTAATATTTCAAACCATCTAATTGGTTTTATACAATTTCATTTCCATATGAAGAGGCTGGTTTACGGTGCAAAGGCAGAGGCAGCTATAGCCATTGGGTTTGATGATTTCATAGCAGATGCGTTGAGAGGCACCGCATATTATCAAAAAGCACACATGGAGATCAAACAGGCCGATGGAAATGGGGCAATTATTGCTGAGCAGGTTTTCGAGAAGACCAAGGAAAAGTTTCAAATGTATTAAAATTCAGATCCATGCAGGACCCAATGAATTCAATTTAATCTGTTGGTTCGAGATTTGACAGCTGCATGAACAAGTCAGTGGGCGTCTAATAAGAATTTATGTTAGACACCCGCTGTTTAATTAAAATGGAGTTAACTTCTAAGGTTATTGCGATTAATTGTGTTTCATTTTTTCATGTCTTGGTTGGAGCTTTATTGCATGACTGAGCAAAAAATGATGCTAAACTAAAATCAAGTTAATGGAGGGCAAAGTTCTGTGAGAAATCAGGACTATCAGTTTATTGGAATTTGTAAAAAGAAATGAAATTAAAATTAGGTGATCTCCGATTGTTTACCATGGAGCCTGGATATAAGAGATGGTAAAATTCTGTCTCGCCGATAAAACAGTGATGACTGATAATTTGAGTGATTATCTGTCGTTTTTCATTCATAATTTGAGTGAATATATAAATATAGTAGGGACATGAATGGGTTGAATAGAATCGGGTCACTATTATCTTTTTTTTTTTTGGCCATGTCAAAATTTTCTATCTGAATATAATAATTAAACATCTATTAATTATTTTATATATTTTAGCAATTAAAATATTAATTTATATAATTAATCTTAATTAATATATGTATAAGCCTTGATAATGCTAAATCACAAAATAAATTAAAAAAATATAATTAAACGGATTGGATCAAGTCAATCCATACAGAGAAGCGCTATTTCAAGAATAATAATTTTAATATTGTAACTATTGCTCTTAAAATAGCACCATCCATCTGTATCTGACATGAGCCGGTCAAAAAATCTTGAAATATACTTAATCTCATTAATCTCATTTATTTTTGAGTCATTTTAGATCGGATAAATGACATCCTATATACATTCGAACAATTTATTTTTTCAAAGTTTTATAGTTAAGTAGATCAATTTACTTGCTATGATTGACTTATTTGAATTTTAACTTTTTAACATCTTTACATGTATATATCTCTCATGGAAATAAACAACATAAATTGTGGTTGTGTAATTGTTGTAGCTGAACTCGTCTCATAAGTACGACGTATCAGATCAGTAGTCAGCGGAAGTTACAGATTTTGAGAGTTGAATCTACATTAAAATAAAAAAAATAGAATTATTCTCTAAAAAAATTGTGGTTCGATCTCATACATGAGGACTCGGGTAGGTTCGCAGTCTGTAGAATTAAAAAATAGGTTTGCAGCCATTCTAATCTGTTGATTTTAACAATTTCGTACATTGAAAATATATTAAAATATTTATTCTTATTTTTCGTTCAGTTGGTATGACCTATTTTGAGGATCTATATTATGTTGACAATGGGATAAGATATTTTATTCCATAAACTATAAGCGATATTCTAGTTATACATTACAGTTATCCAAATAACACAGATGTTTAATAAATCTCTACAAAACACGATCATTCTAATAACGTTATCATTAACATTACTTGTGTCTATTACTTGCATTATGATATTATTATTAATATACAAAGTAGGACCATGTCATCTTTGTATTATAATTATTTCTTAGTATAATTTAAGTAAATTATAAAATTATAACACCATTTCAGTTATATTGGATCCATTTATAATTCTACTTTATCAAGGGGCCCGTAATATATCATTTCTCATTATTAATAAGTGACAATGATACTATTGACATATATTTTTTTCCACACAAATTATATATAAAGAACTATTATTTTTATCATTACTTGTTGTAAGTAGCTTTTAATCATAATTATGTTATACATTCCTCATGTAAAAAAGATATATGTCTCAATTTTAAAATCAAAGACACGATATAAATATTAATGATACAAACACAATCAATATAATATTTTATCTATTAGGTCTGTTTAATATATGAAATATTTTTATATATTCGTGTTATTAAATAAATTTTTTTAACAACGTTTGTAGAATAATAACGTACTTTTAATCAACACGATAATATTATATAATATATTAATATTCCTGCTAATATACAAAACCTATAAATATTTTAGAGTTGTATATTTATTATATTCAAAGTTCTGTTGTTCAAGACCAAGTGCGTCTTCTTAAACACATTTAAATATGAGTAGTTGGACTATACAAAATCACTACATCAACAATTTCATCCTTTAAGTGATTAAGAAAACTAAGCAAGTAGTATTCCTCATCTGTATACTGACCGGCAACCACGTGTTTTGACACATTCATAGTTAGCAATATATTCATCAACCTTATCATTTTGATGTACCTTCTTCAATTCATCTACTGGGTTCTCCATTTCAAGGTTAAAACGGTCTAAAAGTTCCTTTTTAAGTCAGATCAATATATGTTGTGCGCTGGATTTTGTGTGACCTCAAAGAAAAATTCACAATCCTCGAGCCAATATATCACTCTTGTACCATCAAACTTAGGCAATTCGGCTCTAGGAGGATGCCATTTAGGAGGTGCATCATACGATCTCCAATCGTCATCCTGTCTGACATCATCTTGAGGATGAAATTGATCATTGGAATAGTGAAAATCATTATCAAAATTAAGACGAGATCGAAAACCATGACCATCAATTGAATGTGGAGTTTGGTGTGGTTGGAAATTCGGATGATGATAAGGCTTATGTTGATGGAAATTCGAAGAAGGGTGTGGCTAATTAGGTGGTGATGCATGAGAATTGAGGAAATTTGCTTGAGGCCCAGGTGAGGTACAATTTAATTTTGTCATAATTTGCGCTCAAACATTTGAGTCGTTTGTGCCTCATGAGATTGTAGTCGTTGACTCAAACTAAGAATTGGCCTTGCGCATTTCAGCAATAAAAGAATGGACACAACAATAGATTTTAGATTTAATAATGCTTTTTAAAGCCCTTTAACAATGATTCTTCAACCGTTATTGAAGGGGAGTGTCAGGAAAATTATAAACAACCGTTGTTAAAATCATTTTTGAAAGACATTTAACAATGGTTCTTAACTAATAACCGTTATTAAAGAGTTCCTTAGCAACGGTTAAATTAAAAAAAATTAATATCTTTAGCAACGATTTTTAACTAATAACCATTGCTAAAGGACTCTTTAATAACGGTTATTAATTAAAAACTATTGCTAAAGGTAATTTTTTATTTTTTTAAATTTAACTTTCTTTAAAAGGTGCGAATCAGATTAATATTGAGTCGTATTGATTAACAGTAAACAATAAATAGTCATATTGATTAGATAAGAACAAATATCGTTATATATTATTCATTCAATAATTAATATGAAAAAAATATAATTATTATTCATCAAATAAAAAAATATTTATCTAAAAAATGCATATATCTTATTCATACAATAATATAAAAACCTATATAATTTCTAAGAAAAATAGAGAAAAAGCAGATGTAGAGGGTGATAGGGATGACCCGTACTAGAGTTTCGGCGAGCGCAATTGAGAGGTTCAGCAACAGCGAGCACGATGGTGTTTGTAGCGCTCTCAATTCAACTGAGAACCTACGAGAACTGATTATCCTAAGAATTACTTCTAATTACGAAGAAATTTGAAGAAATTACACTAATGAAACAGAGGAACAGTATAACTAAGAATGGATAAATTGAACTATTTTATTGCTCTTTTTCATAATCCAAAATTACACGTAGCTTTGCCTTATATAGGCGATGAATTCTGTTTACAAACTTAGTTAATTAATCAATCATCTTAATCTAATCACTGTTGGAGCGCCACGTCAGCTGGAATTGGTTAATCAGCAATGAACGAGCCAACGGTTGGTTCGGATCAGCTTATTTAAATCCTCTGTCACCTGGGTCCCAACGGTCAGCCTCCCATTTATTTTAATTTCCTGCCCTCGCTCCTTACCCGCTTTCCTTTTCTTATTTTGGCCTCTGCTCGCTTCTTCCTCTTCTACCAGCTGACAATGATACTGCTATCAGAGACGGCAACGCTAAGCGTGATCAGGAGCGATGACGAGAGCGACACATGGTAGGGATTTCGCCACCGATTTGAATTTCGTCGGGAGGGAGAAAAATGCAATGGAAGGGGAAGGAAAGCAAACGCAAATGAGGGGAGAAAAAAATACTCATTCGTATGTATGCTTTACATGAATTATTGACTTACGGATAATAGAACAACGACACGTATGGTTATAGGCGTTAGACACGGGGGATTTAAACCATGCACGGGTATATCACGGAACAACGCGGGAGATTTGTATGATAAATTTAAAAATATAAAATATAAAGTGTCATTAATTTCTGATATTTGGTCGGTTGGTAAACATAATAAGTCATATTGCACTGTTACTACTCATTGTATCACTGATGATATCAACTTTGGAACATAGTTTTCAAATAAAAGATTACTTGCTTTTCGAGAATGAATATAATTATGCAAAGAATTAATTTTTAGGTTTGTGTTGAGTATCATTGAGGAATACCAATATCGAGATAATTTGTTTTCTATTAGTTTCGATAATATTAGTAATTGTAATAAAATTAGATTTTTAATAAATATTTTCAAACCCATAATGGATGATATATTTTACATAAAATGTATGTCATATTCTAAACTTAATTGTGAAAGTTTGGTATGGAAGTCGACCCAATTCAAAATTTGATCTAAGACGACACGATTAAGATTACGGACGCGCACGGACACGGCGTGCTTTATCCGTGTCGTGCCTCCTTCTATCATTTTTGGGCACGACACGGCACGACACGAAAAAAATAAAATAATAAAAGACACGATACGAATTTAGAACACTACTGACAATGATACTGCTATCAGAGACGGCAACGCTAAGCGTGATCAGGAGCGATGACGAGAGCGACACATGCTAGGGATTTCGCCACCGATTTGAATTTCGTCGGGAGGGAGAAAAATGCAATGGAAGGGGAAGGAAAGCAAACGCAAATGAGGGGAGAAAAAAATACTCATTCGTATGTATGCTTTACATGAATTATTGACTTACGGATAATAGACAACGAGTATGTATACTTTATATGAATTATTGACTTACGGATAATAGACAAATAATGTAACTATTTCATTCTGAAAGAACATATTCAGAAATATTTGTCTAGCATTCACTAATGCAAGATATTTTGGTAGAAATTGTCCTGTTTTAAAAATCTTTAGTTGATAGTTGATACTTATCTTCTCGGGTGAAACTCAAGGGGAAAATAGAAAAAAAAAAAAAAAAAGTTGCTCGACGGAAAGGAGAATAAAGGGTAATAAATGTAGTCGGAGGAGAATTTTATCTGTGAGTGATTTTTTATTTATTTTTTGGTTGGAAAGAGCTATATCAGTGATATATCTTTGTGCAGTGCGTGCAATTAATTTATTGCTATCTCAAGAATGTGGTCATAACTTCTTTTTTTGAGAAAAATGTGGTCGTAACTTAAAAAAATAGATTATTTCAAGACACGAGAAAAAATAATTTATCTTGGTAAAAATGAGTACAACATGTAAAACTTCATGGA
Organism: Schoenoplectus tabernaemontani; assembly: GCA_037127355.1. Lineage (NCBI taxonomy): Eukaryota > Viridiplantae > Streptophyta > Magnoliopsida > Poales > Cyperaceae > Schoenoplectus > Schoenoplectus tabernaemontani. Next base: position 22,008,839 of record CM073739.1, read on the forward strand.
ATCAAGATGTTAAATTTATAACATACTAATATATACTACAAATGAAACATGCAAAAAAAATCAAATGTCTTTGATTTATATACAAAAATACAGGGAGCTAAGAAAGAAGACCACAAGAATGACAATATTAATAACTAATAGACAAATTAACAAACACCATACACAATAAAACAAGCCTTCACTACTCTATTGAAGACAACTTGAGAAACAGTCTGCGTGACCGACCTGCACAAGACTTTTGTGGTTGGTGCTCCAAAATATCATTTTCATAGCAATCAGTCGTTTGAACTGGCAGTTGGTTTAGTGCATTACACAACTCTGGTGTAACCATGTTGGAGTAGCCCTCTACGTTTGAACACTTCCATGGAGGAATTGATCTCACTGATTCAAAAGAAACATTTGACAAGCAAATATTGCTGAAATTATCTCCCTGTATGCCCGCCAACATGCCAGCAGTACCAACATTGAATCCAATCACATCCTTTATAGTTATCCTACTTATAATAGGAAGTGCATTTTTGTCATATTCACCATCCGGGTGCTCTCCATACTGCCCCTGAATCCTAATTGCTATGTTTACATTATTCATGGTCACATCAGAAATGTACAAATTACGGACATACCCACCGCGGCCAGGAGAGGTCTTTACTCGAATACCATGCAAAGAATTTGAGAAATGTAAATTTTCAGCATAAACTTCTGATACACCACCTGACATCTCACTGCCAATTGCAATCCCAGCACCTGATCCAGACTGGCCAATAATGTGTCGAATGCTGATGTTGGAACTCGGGTGTGCAAATGAGATCCCGTACTCATCCCATCCACTTTTTATGACAATTACATCGTCACCGGTGCTTATGTAGCAATCCTCAATACATACATTTGTAGATGAATCTACATACATTTAGAATATTGAAAAGTAATTAGTTTGGGTATTGGTTTATAAGATTTTTCCTTCTTTTTATTGTTTTTTTAATAGTTTTCTGCCTGTTTTAATTTTATAATTTTCAAACTTATGTGAATAAATGGTAGTACTTTCTCTAAGACAATGGACTGATTTCTACTTTTGTTTGTTACCAGCTTGTACATTTTTCTTTTCATGTCCATGTTTAAAGGTAAAAAATGTACCTGGATCAATTGCATCTGTATTTGGTGAGTCAAGGGGTGCTAGAATAGTCACATTTTGTATAAGCACTTGACTGTTCGTCGAAGGATGAAAACATGAGGAAGAAAAAAGTGGAAAAAAAGGAGAAAAATAATTTTAGTTACTTTTTCTTAAGGCATATTCAGCATACTAAACTGGAGTTGAGTAAAACTTGTCATTATCTCTTCAAATCTCTACATGGAATGAAAAATTTGACTAATGCGTATAGGGGGATATACCAGTAATTATCTCTTAATTCACTGAATTTCCAACATATAAAACTCAACAGAACATTTTTTCTGAAGAGATTGGAATTTCTACAACAGGAACTACAAGTATAAATGATCTGCAGTCTAAATCAAGACATAGGGAAAATGGTCTAGTTCTACTTTTTTCGGTCAGTTAATGGAAAAAAAAAATACATATTTGTTCAATTTGGTCCCAACTTGTTTTCCATGTTCAATTTAATCTTTATTTGTATAAAAAATATATATTAAACAATTTGGTGGATACTGGCTTAGACCAACCAAAATTTCCTAATTCAGGGACTAAATTTAAAAATATATATATAAAAAAAAAACTACATATTCAGGAGCCAAGTTGTATGCAAAAGGGAACTACAAGGATGTACCTTGAATATACTGGGTGGATGGCCCAAAATGGTGAGTTTATAAATGTAAGGTTTGAGATTACTATTTCAGTAGAATACATCAACTCGACTAAATGTGGCCTTGTATAGTCAAGTGTGTGGTTTTTAAACCGTTCCCACCAAATTGCTCCTTGGCCATCGATTGTACCATTTGCACCTATTAAACAGAAAATATCATTACTTTTATTAGTACCAAACACAGTTTACCTTGCTTCAGACAAAGACTTTTGGTATTTATTGTACAAGAATGGCATAAACAAATCCATCATATGGCACAAGCCGATAAATGATCAAAAATTTCTTTAGTTCATTCTTTACTAGACAACTAGACATCAATTGTGCAATCAAGATTAATCTAATTAACTAGCACAATCACATCGTTAAAAAAGCTTTACTGAAATCTCAATTGGCAAGTAACATCAGTTATAATGATTATAATTTTGACTTAAAACTTACCCCAATGGTGTGAATTCTTGGTTAAATTAAACAGTTAAAATTGGGGTTAATTAGCACTATAATAGAATTGTGACCTGTAATAATGACATCAGTAAGTTTGGATCCGAAAATTAAGGCTTTATGCCTTCCACCAGGTAGCTCCCGTCCCCTCCCGTATGATGGAAGTGGGTCAATAACCGGCCAATGATTTGAATCCTAAAACTCAAGAGAAAAATCGAAAACTTACCCAAAAAGAACCCGCTGCTTTAGAAACTTGCATTTGTAAGATGGAAAAAAAAATCCCACCCATGTTTTGAATTGGATTTTTACTGGAATTACATAACCAGTCCTACCAGCTTATAGAACATTAAGGAGGAAGCAGCATACAGGTTTAAAGTATCAGTCAGAATCATGAAGTTAGTACCAGCTCTTTGCTAAATGGACATGAATAAGGCCTATCACAAAATCTTAGCAATATCTTTTAAATTGAAATACTGACACCTGATACCAGCCTGGTACCAACCGGTAAAACCAGTTCCCATTGTATGGAAAATTTTCATCACTTACCATAGACCCAATTATCACAGCATCTTTATCCAGAGACAATGTGAGATGGCTAATAAGGTTAAAGCTACCAGTCAGCCACTTGCCAGCAGGCACAAACAACTCGGCACCACCTGTTAGGATGTAAAATGATAAGACTACCTTCCCTTTTCTGCATAAACTTCTAGAGAAATTAATTTGTCAAACATGTCACTGGAGCGTGACGATGTGAACTCAAATACAACCAGCTTCCAAGCAACCACAATTTCAACTTATAACATTCCGAATTAAAATTGAGTTACAAAATGACTGAACTGACCCTGAAAATTCCAGAATTAAAATTGAGTTACAAAATGACTGAACTGACCCTGAACATTCCAGATCTACTCAACCAAATCACTTGAGAACCACCTCAAGCTTATTTGGAACCTAGCCACCAAAGTTAACTGGTTGGATTTTAGTTTATTTTTGGCATTCAACAGAGAGCAATATTTTAAACAGGGCAAAAGGTGGCAACATCTAGCAGAAAATACTCAAAAGTTGGGTATTAGTAATTAATATATAAATGATTGGTGCCCATTTAGAAGTTAATAACAAAAAAAAAAGTATATTATTGGCATGCAGGCTTCCAAAGCAATGAAAACGCACCTTTGTCTGCGAAGGAATTGAGGTAGAAAATCGCATTTTCAAATGCCTTTGTATTAAGTGTGACACCATCTCCTACAGCACCGAACTCAGTAATGGTCACACTGTGCGGGCGGTATTTGGTGGGGTCCATAGGCTTGCAATAGTAGACTGATGCATGAGCCCATGTTAAGATGAGAAACGTTGTGGCCGAAAAGAGGAGTGATTGACATAACTATAATGAAAAATGAAAAATCTATATGAGGGTTGTCTTATTTTTAAGTCGAAATCAAATCATTGATTGGACTCATTTTTGGGATTATTTTCATTATCCTACTATTTGCACTGGTTTGTTTTATTAGTATTTTTTTCTTTTTTATATCTATTTTTTTCTTTTTGCAAAATCAAATAACTAATTCAGGTAAATGTCACAAAATACATCCTTTGTGTTGGAGTTATCACATCTCAAGTTACAAACCTGAAGATTAATTACTAAAAACCTTTGTTTCATTGAATAACCTAAGTCTCATAACTCACACTTTGTAGCTGTCCACGTTTTTGTATTAAAAACTGAAGTTTTTGAGTTGTAGAATTAATTAGAAGAGGTAAATCCGTAAATGAGAGTTGTAACTCAAGGTCTTCCTTATGCTATAAAAGGAGAGGCATTCTAGCTCAGTTTAAGCAAGAGAAAAGCAAGAAATAAAAAGAAAAGAGAGTAAAAGTCAGTTGTAGCTGAAAAAGGAAAAAGAATAGAGAGAGTTGAGAAGTGTGAGGTTGTGAGAGTTATAAATAAGAAAGTTGTAGTCTTATTTATATTTTAAGAGTTAATAAAATATTTTCTTGAGTGTTCTTCAATATATCCTATGTTGACATTTTACATTTCACCGTTTTTTTATTCTTAACCCGCTTCCTACAAATTGGTATCAGAGCTTTATTTCGATCCACCCACCAAAGAAATAGCCTCAAATTTATTATTTCCCCAAATACCGAAACTAACCAAAGATAACTTCGAGAGATAGAAAATCCAAATAAAAGCTCTTTTTGGTAGCCAAGATCTTTGAGAAATTATGACAAATGAATATACCAAGCTCACTGAGGAAGAGTTCACTGTGATTACGGCAGAACAACAAGCTCTTGTGCGCGACCAACGAAAGAAGGATCACAAAGCATTATTTCTCCTTTATCAAGGTCTAGATGAGGCAACATTCAAGAAGGTTGCAGAAGCTACCTCGAGTAAGCAAGCATGGGATACACTTGGCACAATCTTTGCGGGTGTAGACCGTGTGAAGCGAATCTGACTCCAGACATTATGGGCTGAATTCGAAGCGGCTCAAATGAAAGATGATGAATTGATTTCTGACTACTTCTCCCGACTACTTATCATCATAAACAATATGAAACGAAATGGCGAGCAACTTGAAGATATTCGGGTGATGGAGAAAACATTGTGATCTCTACATCCAAAATTTGAGCATGTGGTCGTGGCAATTGAGTCAAAAGATTTGGAGAAAATAACAATTGAAGAGTTAATGGGATCCCTTCAAGTACATGAGCAACGGATCCGGAAAAATAAAGCACCCCAACAACAACAAATTTGGATAAAGCATTAGAGTCAAATTTGACTCTAACGAACCAAGGAGGCCGATGTGGTAGTATCAGAGGCCGTGGCACAGGCAGGGGGCGCAACAATCACTTCAACAATGACCAAAGTCAAGAGACAAATAGCAATCGCGGTAGAGGACGCGGTCGAGGAAGATATGGACGTGGTCGTGGAAGCAGAGGAGTCCAATGCTATAACTGTCAGACATTTGGACATTATGCATCAGACTGCAGAAGCAAGCCAGCTGGACAAGTCGGACAGTCGAACTTTGCAAAAGCATTGACTCAAGATGATCCGACATTGCTATTAGTTCGAAATGAAGCAGAAGAGCAGAATGACATGTGGTTTTTAGACTCAGGAGCAAGCAACCACATGTGCGGTAAAAAAAAGTTATTTTCAAACATGAAGGAGATAAAAGGAAATGTAAGTCTCGGTGACTCCACCAAACTCGATGTGCAAGGTAAAGGTACCATTAAAATTTTACAAAAAGATGGCAAAACAGCATTCATCATCAATGTATATTATGTGCCCAACATGAAAAGTAATATTTTAAATATCATGCAACTACTTGAAAAAGTGTACATAATTCACATGGAGGATAAATTTCTTGCACTTCGTGATGCCAAAAGGCAACTAGTCGCTAAGGCGGCTATGTCAAATAATAGAATGTTTCCCATATATCTCAATACATTTGTAGGGACATGTCTATTAGTAAAAGATAGTGAATTATGGAGGTGGCACTTACGATTTGGACGCCTCAATTTTGATGGACTTCATCTCCTTAAGGCGAGTATGGTGCATGGTTTGCCTAAAATTGAGAAGCTGGATCATGTGTGTGAGATGTGCACACTCGGCAAGCAACATCGGCTTCCCTTTCCGAAAGGCCGATCTTGGAGAGCAAAATAACCCCGACAGCAGGTGCATACCGATATTTGTGGACCATTGGTGCCAGTATCACATTGAGGTAACAAGTATCTTATAATCTTCATTGATGATTATAGTAGAAAGACATGAGTGTACTTTCTAAAAGAGAAGTCAGCAGCATTTGTAGTTTTTAAAAATTTTAAGAATCTCGTTGAAAATGAAAGCGGATACAAGATAAAAACACTGAGATCTGACAGAGGTGGGTGAGTACACCTCCAAGCAACTTCAAGATTTTTGCAAGCAAGCAGGCATTCGTCAACAATTTACAACTGCATATACTCCACAACAGAATGGAGTGGCTGAGAGAAAGAACCGCACTATTCTCGACATGGTGCGAACAATGTTGAAAGAAAAGAATTTGCCAAAAGAATTTTGGACAGAAGCAACAGCGTGCCCTGTATATTTGCTCAACAAATGTCCAACAAAGAGTGCGAAACATGACCCCTCAGGAAGCATGGAGTGGTGAGAAGCCGACTATTTCACATCTAAGTGTATTCGAGTGTGTAGCGTATGCACAAATCCCAGAGGCTAAAAGAAAGAAACTTGATGACCACGAAGAAAAATGCATCTTCATCGGCAATAGTGAGACATCCAAGCATACAAGCTTTACAATCCGGTCACCAACAAAATTGTAGTGAGTAGAGATGTTATCTTCAGTGAAAATGAAGCTTTGACATGGCTCGAAAATGAAACCAATGAGAATGTGCTAGTAGAAGAATCCGAAGAAGGCCAGCAACAACAACAAGAGCGGCCAAACACACCAACCTCTGAAGCATCATCATCCAAGTATCCAACGATAGTGAAAACCTCTCATCCAGACGAATAAGAACTCTTGATGACATATATATGAGAACCCAACAAATAGATGGCGATGAGACAAATCTTTTTTGTCTCTATATGGATACCGAACCCTTAACTTTAATGATGTTGTGCAGGATGATAATTGGAGGACTGCCATAGAGGAAGAGATTCGAGCAATTGAGAAGCTAGTTTCGTTGCCAAAAGACAAGAAGACAATAGGTGTTAAATGGGTGTACAAAATCAAAAGAGGTGCGGATGATTCGATCAATCGCTATAAAACCGTCTAGTTGCTAAAGGTTAGAAGCAGAAACATGACATTGACTATGATGAAATTTTTGCACCCGTAGCACGCTTTGACACAGTATGGATGCTAATTATTTCTCTTACAGCACATTACGGTTGCAAGCTCCATCAACTAGATGTGAAGTCAGCATTTCTGAATGGCGTCCTTGAAAAAGAAGTCTATGTCGAACAACCAGAAGGGTTCATTGTCAAAGAAGCTGAGAAGAAAGTGTATCGTTTAAAAAAGGCATTGTATGGGCTCAAGCAAGCGCCTCGAGCATGGAATGCACGAATCGATGGCTATTTGGAGATGAAATGATTTGTCAAACGTCCATTTGAACATGCCCTCTATATGAAGAAAAACAAACATGGAGTTTTAATAACTTGTTTGTATGTTGATGATCTCTTATTTACAGGGAACAACCCTAACATATTTCGAGAGTTCAAGCAATCAATGTTTGAAGAATTTGAGATGACCGATTGCGATCTAATGGGATACTTTCTCGGTATAAAAATCAAGCAGCAATCAGATGGCATTTTCATCTCACAAAAGATGTCAAAGAGATCCTAAAAAAGTTCAAGATAGCAGAGTGCAATTTTGTTGGCACACTAGTTGCAACTGGAACGAAGTTAACAAAAGAAAGTGATGGAAAATCCATAGAGCCGACTATTTTTAAAAGTCTTGTTGGAAGCTGAAGGTATCTCACAATCACAAGACCTGACATTGTGTATGGAGTTGGGCTTGTGAGTAGGTACATGGAAAAGTCAAAATCATCACATTGGCTGACAGCAAAACGAATTCTCAAGTAACTGAAAGGAACACTGAATTTTGGCATGTTTTATTCAAAAAGCGCTGGAAAAGTTTTGTATGGATATTCAGATAGTGATTGGGGAGGCGATCAAGATGAATTGAAGAGCACCACTGGACATGTGTTCTTTCTGGAGTCTATTGCATTCACATGGACCTCAAAGAAATAAAACATCGTTGCTCTTTCTTCATGTGAGGCAGAATATGTGGCAGCAGCTTCTGGTGCATGTGAAGCTGTTTGGCTAAGAAATCTTCTAAAAGAGTTGGACCATCCCCGACTTGAGTCGACTATTATCTACATCGACAACAAGTCAGCCATTCAACTTGCAAAGAATTCAGTGATGCATGGGAGAAGCAAACACATTGAGATTCGGTTTCACTTTTTAAGAGATCAAGTGAAACAAAAGGTTGTAACATTGGAGTACTGTAGTACTAAGGAGCAAGTTGCAGACATTTTTACGAAGACTCTCCCGATTGATGCATTCAAGAAGTTTAGAAGTGCATTAGGCATGCGACAATTTCAGATTTGAGGGGGCGTATGTTGGAGTTATTACATCTCAAGTTACAAACCTAAAAATTAATTACTAAAAACCTTTGTTTCATTGAATAAACTAGTAACCTAAGTCTCATAACTCACACTTTGTAGTTGTCCACGTTTTTTGTATTAAAAGCTGAAGTTTTTTAGTTGTAGAATTAATTAGAAGAGGTAAATGAGAGTTGTAATTCAAGGTCTTCTTTATGCTATAAAAGGATAAGCATTCTAGCTCAATTTAAGCAAGAGAAAAGCAAGAAACAAAGAGAAAAGAGAGTAGAAGTCAGTTGTAGCTGAAAAGAGAAAAAGAATAGAGAGAATTGAGAAGTGTGAGGTTGTGAGAGTTATAAATAAAAAGGTTGTAGCTTTGTTTATATTTTAATAGTTAATAAAATATTTTTTGAGTGTTTTTCATACACCCTACGTTGAAATTTCACATCTCATCGTTTTTTTATTCTTAACCCGCTTCCTACACTTTAAAACTATGCTTAATATAACAAAGGTGGTCTGTGGGGTTGGGACAATTGAAGCACATAAATTGTGCACGAAAAAGTGAAACATAAAGATTTTGCCATCAAACCATATAAATTCAAATAATGGGAAGTATATCTAATATTTTTTGAGGTTAATCTCACGGGAATATATTGACCACTTTCAAGTTCCAATAGAAGTGTGCCATTGTAGATTTAACATGCAACTGTATGAGGTACAGGAAGCTCAACAAATAGATACCATTCTGATAAATGCTTAATTATGGATCAATTTTCCGAATCAAACGACATATGGGTGTTTTATTATAAGATATTACCTGGATCAATGCTTAATTCTAGTTAAAACTTCTAAACCAAACAATACTTCGGCACTGCATCAATGCTTAATATTATCTGTCAATAGAGTTGTTCTAAATTTTAAGTTAACAGTTAAAGTGAAATTGTGTTTACAAGTTCCTAAAAAAATATTTATATCCAAATCAACCCATTCGGTGCCATCAAAATAAAGAAAAAAAATCACTGGTCAAACTTGGAGTTCTGATATTTACCACCAGTGTCAATCAAAGAAAATGGATTGAAGTATACAATACAAAGCAACTCATTTAATGGAAGGGGAAACGAGGGGAAAAAACTACTTACAGTTGGAGATCTCCTCATTTTTCCAGGAAATCAGCCTCAAGCAGGAATAGAGGAGAATTTGAAGAAATTAACCTTCTGCTACCACTTCTTTTCACAACACACACCCAACCCAACAGCTCAGAAAAGAGAAAAGCCAGATGAGAGAGAGAGAGAGAGAGAGAGAGAGAGAGAGAGAAGAGGTACACTATAAATCATGGCAGTGACTAATAGTGTCCTCTAAAAGAAGAGAACAAAACGTACCATGGCACCTCCTCTTGTCTCTTAGTTCATGGCACTTCAATGCCCAATTTAGCTTTCTGGGGTTCTAAGAAAAGAGAATGGTACTGTGGAGGAGATCCAAATTGGATCTGAGGAAAAGAAGGAGAAGGGTAGATGTATTTGTAATTTTGAAATGATTTTGGGTGCGAGACGGAGTTCATCCGTTACAGTAGGAAAAGTTAGTAAAATAAGTACAGTGTCTTTTTCAATCAATCATATAACTTTACTATTTTTTTGCAACTAATGAGAATGAATCTGCCGCCTAAATTTTTGTCAACACATAAGCTAGATTAAATATTGTTTAACAAATATTTATTTTAAACTCAGATATTATACAAAATGGTTGTTACTTAATTTATATAATATTTTAATATATTGGGGTCAATAGTGTAAAAAAATTATAAATATATGGAGGTCAATATTGATGAATGAATTAACTAATTTTCATAAAAAAAAAAAAATATATAGTAAAACTATACATAGATTAGTGATTTTTGAATAATAAATGGGGATCAATTGACCCCCGTAGTCCATAGAGTCTACTTTCATCCGCCTCTGCTCTAATGTGTTTATAGTGAATATTTATTGAATAATACTTGATCAACTTATTTATTGATTCGATTTCCAACTAATGTGTCTTTCAAACTGTCACGAAGAATAACTATGTTGATCTTTTTCCTTCTCCCTGAAGTATATTTAATTCTGCGGCATGCCCCACTATGTCAAAATTTTAATAACCTAATAAACTTTGTTATCTTCGTGAATCGTGATCCCTTTAGGTAAAAAGTATCATGTGTTTGGTGAGAATGAGATTGCACCATTACCTTTTTTAAATATATCGCTTACATTAAGCTTGAGCATTCCTCAGAACTCAGGGAGGTCCGGAGAAGTGTTTTCTTAATAAAAATGTGCAGGTGATTTTTAACATTAGAAATTATAACTGGCTTTTAATTTTACAAACCAATGTGAATTTAACGCTGAGGAGATGAAAAGGGTATCAATAAATTGCCTTGTGGGGGCAGTTTGTGGACCTAAGGTGGAGGGAATCTGAAACCCTTCGAGACCTCTTTGGATTCCCCTCAGTAAAAGTCAGGATCTTCTTCTGCGCCCGAAATATAGTCGACTACTGGTATCTGAAGGTCCCAGACATTTGGGACCCATCTACCCATTTATTGTTGTTTAGTTAATAAGGTCTGTCAGTGAAATGACACACATTTGAGTCTTGTGTTATGACCACTGAAAGTCTAGATGCTCTTAGTACCCATGTATTTGGGCAGTTGTATAATGACTTCAACGAATGGTCACAAAAAGGCCCAAAACACAGAAGACAAGCTACATCTATAGCCTATAGGCATAGCGTGTCCTTTTGTCTCCTGTTCGGCTGTGGCCTAATCCGATTTTTACATATGTACGAATTATGAAATATTAAGGTCTATAAATGCATTTTGATTTGAATTTTAATTTTTAGAAAGATGAATAATGGAGGATATTTTTTGTGAGGTCATGAAGGAGATATTTTCAGTAGAACTAATGAAGCATATCCTTTATCAGATTTATCTTCCTGAGTTAAATGATCCAGAAGGGAGAAGGAATGATTGTTGCTTCATTTTTTTTTTTGCTATGAAAGAGGTGGCAAAATTATACTTGAGAAAACTGTCTGATTCCTTCAGATTTGAATCCGATTTGATCTGATTTTTTTTAGAAAGTCAAACTGATTTGGATCTGACTTGATCCGGATCCGAACGACCCAAAATCTGAGATGATCCGAGATCAGACAATCCGAAATATGACCCGATCTGAACCCGAACGACCCAAAACTTGAGATGATTCGAGATCAGACAATTTAAAACCTGACCCGATCGGAACCCAAACGACTCGAAACCCGAGATGACTTGAGATCAAACAACCCGAAATTCAACCTAATCCAAACCTGAACAACCTGAAATCCGAGATGACCCAACATTAGCCAACCCAAAACCCAACCCGACTCAATTCATGCTACAAATATGTATTTAATTACTTTAAAATTATACCGTACAAATATTAAATTTCTCTTTATAAATTTAACTTGTACCTGAATGTCGGTTTATTTTGAGGGAGATCGAGTTAAGCACAAGTTTAGAGAGGGGTCGAGGTTAAGCATGAGTTTCATAAACAACGATAGACTGACAGTTTATTTTAACACAAATTAATAAATATTTTTATCAATAGAGTACATATAAACAGTTGCACATATAATTTTGATAATTTTAATTAAAGAAATTACCTACATGTATATATATTCAGAGTTTATATCGAAATAAAAAAACTACATTTTAAACCAAAATAATAATGTCTATTAATCAAAATTTGTATGTCATAAATTAAAATTATCATAAAAAACTAATGTTTATTAATCAAAATTATCATAAGTAATATATCTTCAGTTTATTAATAAAATAAATGAAGTATATCGATCTGAAATTGATTTGACTAGACCAAAATTAATTAATCATGTCCATATTTTTTAAAAAGTCAATTGATCATAACATAATTGATAATTTAGACCTAACATTATCTAAAATGAATTTTTGAAAATAAGTTTTAAAGTTTGACGACACAAAATACACCCCAACCTAAAATAAAACACCACAAAAAACTCGACTAGGCCTGACACGACTCAAAATTCGAAACTATCCGATATTAGATGACTTGAAACTCGGTCCGACTTGAATGACCAAAATCCGAGATGATCTGAGCTACTAAGAACTCAAAACCCGACCTAGCCCAACCCGAAATGACCAAAAACTCAAAAAAAAATCCAACAATGTTTGATCCGAAATCCGACCCGGATCAAGTCGACCTGAACCCGACCCGTGACCCCGATAATTTTTTGGTCAAACTTACCGACCCGACCCGTCCAAACCCAAACCCGACCCGCAAATTGTCACCTCTTACTATGAAGACTCCTATTATAGAATAGTAGCAAAAAAATAGTGTTCGATATGATGAAAAAAAATTATAGTATGAAATTATATGAAATTAAATACACATTTGTCATATTTCATATAAAATAGACAAGACTCAAGAGTATCTCACAAAATTAAATTTAAGAAAATTCCTCCGTAAATAGTCTAAATAGACAAGAGTATCTCACAAAATTAAATTTAAGAAAATTAGTCCGTAAATACTCTAATGTAGACGCACACATAGCTACGAGTAAACACAACAAAAAATCAAATTGCTTTGCACGGTCGAACCGGATACCCTGAAGCGCAAGGTACGTATTGAATGAAACAGTTTTCCAGTGATATATTATTAGGTCGAAGACGAACTATTATATGGTGATTATGTAGAATTTTGCAGCCTAAATACACCTAATATGCATTCCCTTGACTATGATAATCAAGTCTTAGAACAAAAAAGAAGAAGATACTTTGTAGATTTAGGATTACTAAATATGAAAAATACAATCTAATTGGAGACAGGAGTCAATTCAAGATATTTCGTTTGAAAGTAGCTTTGAACTTTGTTTACCTTTCTACCAGACGAACTGGACAAATGACCTACAATTCTCCAAAGCATCACATATTCTTGTACATTCCCTGGAATTTTAACTAATTATCTTCGTTTCGCGTAAATTGTTTTTTTCTTCATGCGTTGGAATACAAAAGAAAATGAGTAAAACAAATGTAAATGGGTCTTTTTACATGCTTTGGAATGCAAAGGAAAATGAGTATAGCATATTTACCATGAATCTATTTGGAATGCAAAATGAGTATAGCATATTTACAATGAGTATAGCATTTATAATTCTTAATATATAAAAAGAATTAGTTTTCAAACTCTTCAAACATGTCACATTATTATTTTTCTTCACCATTGTTTTATTTAAATTTTTTCATTTACTTGAATCGAAGAGTTCATGTAAATTGTACAAAATTTTGATGGTCCTCGATGGAGTATCAAACGATAATGAAATGAATCACCGTCAATCTATAATATTCATAAGGTTTTTTTATTTTTAAGATTTTTCATATTTATTTGAAAATTCATTATCAAGATTGTCAAAATAACCCATTGTCAAGTGATCCCCGCCCATTATATTTAAGGTGAAGTTTAACTCTTAAAATGATCTAATTTTTTATATGATCCTTTATATATTATTATATATTATTTATATTATTTATTATAATAATAATAATAATTATTATTATTATTATTTAGCATTTAAAAATATTATTTTTAATATAAAATTTATTTAATATATTTAAATTTTATATTACTAATTATTTACTTAAATACTGTATTATCATGGCGAAATCCGAATTACAGCCCTATTAAATGAGTATAGCATATTTGGAATGCAAATGTAAATTGGTTTTTTTACAATGAATCTATTGTTTGTTTGTACTAAGCATATTCTCAAAGAAAAATGATGCGGCGCCACTAATTTTAGTGTTATTTGCTGCCATCGATTATCTGTTAATTTATATTTCACAACTTAATACTTAAATTTCGAATCTAAATAATTAAGTATGTTCATTTTTATGAAAGATATATATTTGAAAATTTCATTATTTTTGAAGGCCATTTCAGGTTAGATCAAATTATAACAAACTAAGTGAATCTTACTAACTATGATTGATTATTTTTTATGTATTCATGTTATTATCATTTGATTTAGTACAAAATTATATTTAAAAGTCATAAAATTTTATGAACATACATATATCATAAAATGAACAAAATTAATAGTTCAGATGCCAAATTTAAAATATTGAATTTTAAAATATAAATAAAAAAAATATGTTAGTAGCGTACCACTAAAACTTATAGCACCGACCCTTCTCACTATTAAAGAAGTAAAACCAACTCCATAATTCTTTCTAGATGACATAAATACACATGAAAGTTTCCTACCCCTAAATTGTACATGTGCAGTAGCATTCTAGCGGGATTTAAACTCAAGACTCCTTACTTTGATATCATATTAACCAAGCAGTTAATACTTAATGTTAAATGAAATTAAACAATCATTCTATTCTTCTATATTCTCAACAAAATAGATCTACATGATAGTATGATTTTTATTGGCCTTATTCATTCCATTAAAATAATGTGTGTGTAATAAAAAAAAAGATTTTGCTACTTTCTTGCATGTCACATGTTGTTACAGAACTAACATTGAAATGAAATTATGTTTAAACATTAACAAAAACTTTCTTTTAGAACAGGGCCCATTTAACTCACGCGGTCACGCCTCTTCAACTAACAAATAAACATAGGCCCCGCTAAATTTTGATTTCTGTATCTTCATTATGAATGACTATTATGGGTCCGGAGGGACGCTTTAGCATTTGAGTTTTATTTTGCTAAAAAGGGGGGAAAATAAACACAAATTAGTGGTCAAAAAAGAAATAAGTTCGGTGGGGACAAAAAAATGGGGATGAAACTATGGGGATTGTAATAATTATTCTTTCTTTAAATGTTTTTAATTAAGTAATTAATATATCTGATTTTCTTTTAATAACCAGTAGGTCATACCATTATTTAACAAACTATAGTTGTAATCGGATTTCGTCCCGACAAAATAGTTCTCGAATAATTAATTAGAAATATGAAAAATTTTAAACATATTCAATAAAAATTTCACATTAAGGAAAATTTAAACTATTTGTTTAAATATTAAAGACGTATATTAAAATATTAGATCATTTTAAGAGTTAAGATTGACCTCGAGTATATTATTGTTACACTAAACACTTTCTTTGATTTGTCGATTTGCAAAACAATATTGAATTTTATAATTTGCCTTGTTTGAGTTTTGTGTAGGATTAATATGCAAATGGATTAGTGCACAAGAACCAAAACTAATGATGGATACAAGAGCTTAATCAAGATTGCATTAGGTTTAGCTTTAATTAGACTCAAACTGGGTTGAATTGGTCAAGATAAATTGAGCTTGAGCTTAAACAACAGAGAAAAATGCTTTTGCCCAGTGAATCGTTATAATGGTTCGGTAATCGTTATAACGGTTCATTTCAATACTCAAAAATATTCTAAGGTGAAAAATTCTCATAGAAACCAGAGCGTATCGTTATGTAATGATTAGTAATCGTTGCAACGATTTATGAAACGTCGTTATAACGTTTCAGCTCAATTGATCCAACGGCTATTCTTTCTAAGCCGTTATAACGATTCCCAAATCGTTATAACGGCAGGCCGAAAATAATTTTTTCAGCTGTTTCAGAAGATCTATTTTAAAAGGATCACCTCTCTCACTAAAAATATATTTGATCCATCTAGCTAAATCATTACTCTAGAGAGCTTACTAGCGATATACAAAGTGAGAGAGATAATTCAAGAGATTGAAAACACTCAATTAGCCAAAATCTTGTTTAAGCTCAATCTAACTTCTCTCTATTCTCCCAACTTGTTCCTTCGTGATTTTCTTGTAAACAGTTTTTGAGTTGTAGTGCTCACCCTTTTTGAGCTATAGTGCTCATCTTTTTGAGTGTGTTGTCACTCACTTCTTGTTTTTGAGTGTGTTGTCACTCACCCTTTTTGAGTGTGTTGTCACTATTGTTACCGATAGGCTTGGCAACCCATTTTTGTGTAAGGGACCAAGTTCTACAAGTGTAAAACTATTTTTTTAGTGTTTCGGCTCAACCTCAATTGTTGGAGATTAAGAGTCCGAAAACGTAGGCATTTTCAAAGCCGAACTCCATTACATCTTGTGTTCTTGTTTGATCTTTTCTTTTCTTTTCTCATATTTTTTTATTGCTATATTCTTGTGAGAATTGAATCGTATTGAATTGTATTTCGCTGCCAATTACACTTGAACACTAAACCTCAAATCGATTTATACATTTCTACCTTAGGTTCCTTACATTCTTGCATTATTTTGACATTTTAATACCACCATCCTAGGTCTATTAATTATATCCATTTATTTTAAATGAGGAGAGAGAAAAAATATATATATATCATTGAATTATAATAGATCAAAATATTTGAACAAAATTAACGATAGAAAATAATGATGATGTTACATACTTAAAAAAAAATTAAGAATTTGCAGCTGGCGCTCCTGAATAACGGGATTCGTCAGCAAATCTCCTTGGATAAATATGTTCCTGCAATATATAAATTAATAATCATTAAAGCCTGCTGAATTTTAGAGTTAGAAACTTTCAATTGTTGTTGAAAAAGGGAGTATTATTGGTAAAACGTACCTTCATATCTGACACTATTTTTTTTAGTTTATGGCTTATTTATGTTTACATAAATATAGATTTTTAGTGGAAATTCTTATGCGACACTATAAAAGCTCAAAATATCATACATGTCCTTGTAAAACTACATTACCATTTCTACCGTTAAATAATTTTAAAACGAGAAGGGTTCAAATGCATCGACTTTTTTGTCTCTATCATACTCTCTGCTTTTTAAATTTCTAATAATATAAAAATTAAAACTAAAAATTAAATAAAACAGTTAATTTGATCTATATCACTTTATTTATGTATAGGTAAAAAATAATATTTTAACGATACAAGATATCAAGAGTTCATAAAAAAAATGTACTAATATGAATACATTTTGAATGTTGATTCATTAAGTCATTGATTTATATAAAACGGGAAGTGAAAAAATAAATATTTTTATGTGCAAAAAATAATATAATATTAATCAAATCTAATAATTGTAATTTTGAAATTTAGCTTTAAATTTTATGTTATCGAAAAATAGAAAGACAAACATGATAAGGCACAAAAAGGAAGCATTTGAACCCTAATAATAATGTATCACATCTAAATCAATGATAATAATGTTATTTATTTCATTAAAAAAATTATTTCAAATTTCACATACGTGAAGTATTATTTGTATTCTATCAAAGACTATTGAGATTTTAGTGGAATTTATAATGATCCCTATTTAATGATTTTAATGCAATATCAAATTGCATTTGAATTATGTGAAATTGGAAATACAATCAATGCAAGTTTTAGAATATGTCCATACTTTTTTTATATTTTTAATGTATTTTAAAACCTTTCACAAACCTATCGAGCGAACTGATGTAAAACATCAGAGTTGAAACATTGATGTAATGCATCGTAATAGTTGAAACTTTGAAAAGCATAGAGTCTCTAGTCTTTATAAAAATATACACGTGTTTTGTGCTGTTAGAAAAATTGGTATCTCATGAATAGCTTGTGACTCATTCATGATCATTTCGAATTTGTCTCACTTATTAAGTTCATTAAGTTAATGTATTGAGTTTGACTTAAGCTTGACTCAGCTTACTAAGCTCATTAGCTTTGTTAAACTATTAATATTTATTATTTATATTATTCTATTATAGATTTTTAGTATATTATATAAGTTATAATTTAATATATATGAAATTAGTTTATGAAATATGGATAAAACTTTATTGTCATTGATTCTTGTTAATTTTATAATAAATTTTGATATCAAGTATTTGTATAAAATATTTTTAATTATTAAATAATCTATTAATGAGTCAGCTCGTGGCTCGCTCATTAACTTAACGAGTCAATCTCAAGCAGTATGCTTTTGACATTTAACGAGCTCATCTCAAAATTAGCCTAACTCGACTATATGCGCCGGAGAAAATGCAACGAGAAATCACAAAAAAAAAGAGATTGAGAACCAAGTCTTTAATCCGCGACAAAGATAATGCTCACTATGTGAAAGACTGCGGGTTCATAATTTTGATAAATATTTTTATAAATATTTAAAAAATAAATAATTTAAACTCTTATTCTTACATAAAAAAAAAAAAAAGAGTACGCATGCACATTAGACTACCTGCTTAATAAGTGAAGACAGTGAGAACACACACACAAAAAAAGATCAAAAAAAAAAAGGAAAGAAGAAGATAAAAAGACACAAGGCAGTACAAGATTTCAATTTCTTTCATGTCTTCAAAATTTTCTCAAAATGGGTATGTCCCCTCATTTGAACCCAATTTTGGACACAAGCACGTGGAGAGGTCATCTCGCTTTAATCCACTCAAAAAGCGTTTAATTATACAACCTCACTCAATTAGCTTTGCCCTTTTGGAAAATTATATATATACACTGGGGATGAAAGATCAGCATTTTGTGAATATTCTATGGTGCTTTTGCCAAAGATCAACGTTTCATGAATATACTTTGGTACATTTGCCGACAATCAACACCCAAAAGCAAAAAGGAGCACTGAGGACTTATTTTTGTCATGTGGAATCAGTCTACAACTTTTCTTTAACTAGTGGCATTGTAAGAAGTTAAAAATACGAGCACATAATGCAAAATACGCGTCAAAAAATATATTTTAAAATTTTAAAAATTTTAATTTATGATTTTCATTAAATTTATCATGTGAAAATCTTGTGGGATATAAAAATTTAGAGTGTTTTGAATTTTTTAAACCACTCTTTTAAATTTTTGAAAAAATAATATAAACATTGAATATTTATTGTTATTTTTAGAGCTGTTTTTTTTAATTCAAAAAAATAACTTAAAAATTCAAAATACTTCAAATTTTTATATCTCATAAGGTTTTATATGATAAATTAAATAAAAATGTTTATAGTTCAGGTTCAATGATTCTGACCTTAGAATATTTCATGTAAATTGTCTGAACTTCAATGGATTTGTGTGTCCTTAATTCTTCTTCTCTGTTCTTCTCAGCGGTGGCAAGAAAGAAAGTATCTAAAAGAATTCAAAAGAATTCGAAGGAATCGGAATAACACAAACTTAAAAAAAGGAATAAATCATAATAAATTTATTCCTGGACATTCTATTGAGACCTAGTCACAAACAAATAGAAAAAATAAAATTGAAATATCATATGTTCATGTCGTGCCATGAAAGATCTATTAAAATTCTATAGAATTTGATTAAAAAAATCAATCATAGTTTGTTGATAAGTACCGCTCGGTACTATCAATGGATTGCGATCCAATTCCAAAATTTAAGATCCATTAACATAAACCACATAGAGCAAAATAAATTCTTTTTTACTAAAATAGAAATTAGAGCACAGATCCAAATAATCAATCGATTTTAGTTATTGGAAAGGAAAAATAATCATAATTAGAAATTATGGAAGTTCTTCAAATCACTCAACTCTCCAGAAATTTAATTCAATTCCAAGAGGCAACAACTTGCATAGGGATGAAGAATTTTCAGACTGAGCAAGAGGGGAAGGTGGTGGTTTTAGAGAGACTGGGTAGTTTTAGAGAGAGATCACTTGATAATGGTTATTTTGACAATCTTAACAATAGATCTTCAAATAATAAAAAAATTTAAAAATAAAATGAAACTTATAGATATATTCTACTTGTAGATTGATGGAGATTCAAATTTTATGTAATTTTATTATCATTTGATAGTTCATCAAACACCGTTAAATTGAAATCATTATAAAGTGCATAACATTCTGATGGTATTTTTTAATATTACATGTAAGTTAAATTAATTATTTTTGGATCATTTCATAAATAATTAGAACTTTTGAGTTCAATTGCAAAAGTAAAAAAAGGAACACGTTACCTGCTCTCCTCTTGGCGCGTGGCTGTGCGTCTGTGGGGTCGGTTAACATGTATTCAATAGTATCATTCGATAAGAATAAAAAAAAAAAGGAAATTAAGAAAATCGGGAAGAAAAAAAAAGTGAAAAGAAAAGAAAAACAGAGAAAGAGAAGGAAACATGTAAGTTTAATCTAAATTGGATGTTTGTTCTACGTTGGGTTTGATTCAAGTTAATATGTTGGACTGGATGGGATTGTATCTCTAATTTTGAAACATAGTAGTTAAATCAGTTGCCGACAACTTTGATAATTAAGAAGTTACTAGTAAGTAACGAATATAATTAGTTAAGCAGGGATTGGTATTGACTTAGTCTGATTATGAATAATTTTGAAAATTTACAATTAAGTTAATAAATGAGCTAATTCTTTTATAATCCGACAGAAATTAATAGAAAATTATTAACAAATATTAATGCAACTCTAATAGGTTTAGCAGGTCGATTCAAGGAACGTCGTATATCGAGTCAAAAATCAGAATCATATTCATATCAGATAATCAGACTTCTCTATAACTTGTATTTAAATATTATCTATCAATTAGATTCTTGACTTGACCTGAAATGTATTGGTTGATCTTTGACTTGAGATACGAGTCGATGATCTGAATTGTGTGGATTGTCTGGATTAACTTTGGACTCTGAGATATGGATCGATGACCTGAATTATGCGAATTGATTGGATTTTGATTACTAGATTGAATTGAATATTGAATGGGTGTTGATAATGAATTTATCAAATTATGTATGATTAAACATGTCGTAAGCTAACCCTTTTATACTCCGAAAGGGATGGTCCACACAATCTGAAAGGTTGTGAGTGGAAGATGTCTCTGCGGAGTCTCACTTACTAGCGGATTTATCGGATATCCCCCACTAATCATCACGGTGTGTGATTTTAATGTATTTATGTATAATTATTTAAAATATATGTTTTAATAAATAAAAATGAATTATTATTGTTTGAAATGCTTTTGAATGGAATTGTATTATTCATAATACTGTTATAGAGAAACTGTGTCGTTAAATAACCGGTTACTGGGTTTTGTAAGTTGACTCTGTTTTGTTTCTTTGTTACTTTTTTTCCTTTTGGCAACGTAGGTTGCGGACCGTCGGATGGATGCAGAAGATGTCGTCTCCGTAGAGCCTCGGTCGAGACGTTACATCTTTGATGGACTAGCAAATAATAATGAAATTACATAAAATTTGAATCATCATCAATATATAAGTAGAAGAACATATCTATAATGTTTTTTTTTTCTATTTTTAAGATTTATTTCATATTTATTTGGAGATCTTTTGTCAAAATAACTCATTATCAAGGAATATATATAGTTGAGCTATGGTGCTATGCATAGTACGGATCAACTCCGTGTTATGGACCGGTTCTTCGATTTTGAAGTCTAAATGGTTGATTTGAACCGCTCAAAATGTTTTCTATGTGAATATTTAGTTGTGGATCAAATTTTATATTTCTAAAATTTTTATTATTTTTTAGATAGATAGAAAAACAATCCATTTTGGATGGCTCATTATAATTAAATCAAGTGATTTTCTAACTATTTAAAAAAAGTAAAAAAAATAATAAAAAATATAAAATTTGTTCACTAGCTAGATATTCTTATGGAAAATATTTTGAGCGATTCGGATCGATCATTTAGACTTTGAGAATGAAGAACCGATACGTAGCATGGAGTCGATTTGTGCTATGCATAGCATCATAGAACAACTCCATATATATAGAGAGATAGTAAAAATACCGTGAGTTTAAGTCTCACTAGAGGTCTTCAGTGAGTTTAAGTCAAAAAGTATATAAAATTATCTCTAAATTTTAATTACACAAAATCATCTTTTACAATAAGGAAGAACATTTTGTTGTCCGCAATTGTAAAAGATGATTTCTTATACCGCATCAACAACCTTAGTAGTTAATTGAGAAACAATATCAAATCATTTTCATTTCCGCAGTTCATCCAATTTCTACATGATGCTCGGTCAATACTACAGTACATTTCATTTTGACATTCCTGCAATTGGCAATTGCAAAATATTACACTCAATTGCTTAAAAAAATATTTTTGCTAATTTAGCAAGCATTTATGTTAACAAATTTTAAACTTGAACAGGATATACCAGAACAATTCAGACCAGATAAAAGCTGCCACGCTTTAGAGCCCAAAACAAAATAGCACTGTGGGAATAGACTATTGCCTCCAGGAAAGCAGACCACCTGCACAGCACAGTCAACAAATACATTCCAGCAGCATCTATATCAAGAAACAAAATCCCCGGTTCTAAGTTGTTTCTTTTCCAAAAAACAGGAAGCAGTTGGTGTGGCCATTAAAACATGACGAAACAAAATTACACCTGACCTTAATTAGAAACGAAACTTTGTCTGTTACTTTTATATTGGGCCTTATAAAAGGAACCGAGAAAATTGTAAACTGGGCCTGGAAATATATGACAATCAATAATTTTCTTTTTTGGCAGGAATACACACTCAACTCAATAGTCAACACAGAGCGAAATCACCTCAACTAGGGTATAAGTTCAGACTTCAGAGGAGTTGTCGACTCGACCCATCATGCCAGTGTTCTAGGGAATCGTATCCTCTGGTGCAGTTTTTTTTGCACCAGAGGGGTGCACTTTACACTAGCATCGTCCGATCAGATCCAACGGATCGAATTATAATCTCCAAGCCTTCCCTTGACCGTGATTCTCTCTTGCTTGTACGCGCGCCATCTCTAACTTGCACGGCCCGTTCTCTTTCTCTTCCTCTTCTCCTAGCGTCGCCTTCCCCCCACCATTGTCACTAGTGTCATCTCGGTGATGCTTCTCTTTCATTCTTTTTTAGCACGAGTTCTTTTTGTTGTTTCTAGGTAAAGTAGTTTGAGTTAGGTTAAAAATTGAAAACTAGTTGATTTTGAGGGTTGATGTACAAAATTTTGAATTCTACGCCAATGGTGGATGACTTTTGGATGTCTAGTTTAAATTATCTCTATTGGTTTAAAATTGTCTACAGTCTTCTAATATTATATATCATTTCCTTTCATCGGGGTTTAATTCGATCCAAATCTGGAAGTATTGAAGACATAGGTCCAGTTCCCCATTTTGTCTGTTACTTGAATGATCAGATTGACAACTGAAAAAAAAATTCTCAATTTAGTTTGTCAGTGATCAGATTGTCATCTGGAAGCAAAACAATTACCGGCTTTAACATGTCATTGCATGTATCCCAATTCATAGGATGTACTTTCAAATTTTATGTTTCACATAGACTCTTTTTCACCTTCTAACAATATAATTCAGAATATGACCTATTCCAAAAGCATTACCAAAATGTTGTGATTCAATAGTAAAAAAGTCGGCATCTTCCTAATTTTTTCTTTTCATTTTTGGTCTTTTTCTTCAACAAGGTTAATACTATGGTTTTATTGAAGCTAAAAGTGCTAGCTTTGTACCGTTTTGTCGGACAAAAGACAAACAAAATTGTAAATTACTTAAAAAATCAGCACAATACTAGTTTGCAATTAGAATAACTTTTGAGAAGAAAGTAACATAAGTCTAATGTTTTAAAATATGTAACATAAGTAGCGTTAATATGCACACGTCAGGTGATTTCTTGTATACCTCAACCGAAGTTTGGTAGTACTCCTAAATTCTTTTTGTTTTTGTTTATGACTTGTTCTCATTACACGCTGATTGTGTGAGCAAAAAAAAAACTGATTTTGAGGAAGTACAATTATTGATTTGTTTACAATTGTATCTGAAAACTTGGCAGGAGAATGTGCTGGCAGAATCAAGGATGATGGTTTTATAATTGTACTTGCCAGTTTTATAATTGTATTTGGCAGAATCAAGGATTATAAAACTTGCCAGTTTTATAATCTAAGCCTCATTCTAATCCGGTACATTATATGAAAGGCTCTCTTTGTGCATCAAGTCATTCATCGTTTTATAATTTTTATACTTTTTTTTATAGACTGAGATTAAGAAGTCAGACCAAAGAGGAACTGAGGTTGAAGAAGCCGAGGCTGCCATCACACTAGTTGAAACTGTGGTTCAAGCTGCTAAAAGCTAAAGAGCAGGAAAAATGAATTGATTTTATATTAAACCCATGTTCTGTATTTGAACTGATTCTGGCTTTACTAAGTTCTGGTGTTTTGAGTATCCTGGTAAATTAAAATTTGGGACAAAAATATGAGCATTTTATTGTTCTGCAGAGAAGACTCAGAGGCCAGTCGGTGTTTTTATCTAGGATAAATTATTCGCCACAATTATGTGTCAGTTGTCTTATGCGATTGCGAAGCAGTATTTTAGAGTTAATATGAAATATTTGCTAATTGATTTATTTACATGCGTGTGTATGCCATAATTCTTTGTCACTTTGATATAATTTCAGCTGTACAAACAATAATATTCCATC
The DNA here is from genome assembly GCA_037127355.1 of Schoenoplectus tabernaemontani. Classification (NCBI taxonomy): domain Eukaryota; kingdom Viridiplantae; phylum Streptophyta; class Magnoliopsida; order Poales; family Cyperaceae; genus Schoenoplectus; species Schoenoplectus tabernaemontani. The sequence goes on from CM073739.1 coordinate 22,033,584, forward strand.
TCTGCTAGCGCATAAATCAAAATCATAAAGAAATCAATTAAATTAACAACCTAATGAAGGGAAAAAGAACGGGTCGTGTAAGCTAGAGATGGCGCACAACACAAGAGGAGGCGAAGTGAGGGGGAGAAGAGGCGCCGCATACAAGCAAGAGAGAATCACAGTCAAGGGAAGGTTTGGAGCGGAGGAAAAGGATGGGAAGGATCGAGTGGAGCGGGAGAGGAAAGGATGGAAATTTGGGGGGAGAAGATTTTTTACGCGGGCTCAGAGCGCTGATCGGACGATGCTAGTGTAAAGTGCACCCCTCTGGTGCAAAAAAAATTGCACCAGAGGATACGATTCTAGTGTTCTAGTCCCTATATGTGATGTGCCTCTAACACACTAATTGTGAAGTCTGAAGTGGAGCCCTCCGCTCTCCTTCGCTCTTCTCTTTCGCTGGTGCCTCTCTCACAATGCAAGAGGAAGAAATTCAACACTAATTTGATATGATTGAAAATTTTTGATCTCTTTAGATTGAAGCCCACGATTTGAATCTGAAGAGATGAATAATCGCTCCAAACTTTAGAAAGTCCCCGACGCCACGCTCGAGTCATGGCTCCGCGACTCCGGCCAGCTCTACACCCTCGACACTCTTGCCTCCTCTTACTCCTCCTCTGCTCCCTCCCTCTTCTTCCAATAAACCCACCTCCACCTCCCCATCTCCATCCCGTCTCTCCTCCTTCCTCTCCACCCTTTGTACCCTCGCGACATTTGTCTCCGTCAACCCACTCGCCAAGCTCAAAACCGGTGACCTCTCGGGCCTCACCCCTTCTTGGACCCGGGAATTCATCGGTGGCCCCGGTTAGATTTCCCTGCGTCCACTTTTCCTATTTTATATATAATAAATATTGAGCTAACTAATGATTCCAAATTCGATGAATTGCTTCAGTTTATTTTTATTTCCTTGAAATTTGAGCATCCATGCAAAATCAATTTGTGAGAATCCGCTCCAGTGACCTAGCTACAAATTAATAGTTTTTTTCCTGTTATTATCGTTCATTTTCTTAATAGGAGGGTACTCATGGCCTGCAGAGGCCTCTCAAGCTCGAATGCGTGTGCAAGAGAATGTGCGTCACTAAGCGAAGAATTATATGTTCATCTCGCTTCTTTTCTTCATCTGTTGCTTGTTAGTGCCCTCTTGACATAGCTACCTAGAACTTTTTTTGTTTGAGATTCTGACCATGAATTCTATATTAAAATTTCAAGATAATTACTTGTTATTGTGATTAATAAACTTTAGGCCTTCTGGTTTATTTAGTTATTTTTTATGTCCTTATCTTTGGACTTCTGACAGGTATAAAATGCTGGTATCTCTTTTGAGATTGCTTGCATGTTTAGGCATTTGGGAATGTGTAAGTTTATCCATCAGAAGTTGGGAAATAGAGAAGCATCCAGTTTTACAGTAAGTCACAGGGCATGTTGCTATATTCAGTAAGTGAATTTATGAACTCTACATGGTTTTTTGCTGGGTCAGCATGGTGCATGTATGCTTCACCATAGTCTCACATTTTATGTTGGCCTGTTTTTCTATTAAATTGTTGAGGATGTAGATTAAATTAGGGAAAATCGGAGCTCAATTAGAAGTTATTTTGAAATAGCACATTCTATTGAGCTAATTTGGTAAAATAATGGCACTGCAAAATTATGGGATGATGGGTATGATAATGGTGCGATGCATTGTTGTTGTTTGTCAGTCATAATAGTTGGTCATCATAAGCTGAATCATGTGTTACTTGTTACTTGTATTGAATAACCTATAGTTTAATGCAAATCTGGTGGTACCATCTACACAAGACTATTTCTCAGTCAAAATACACCCTTGATTAGCTCTGTATCTGTCTAACAAGTACTTTCTGTACCTACATTCAATTGTACAGTTACATTAGCAGTGCTTTTCTATGCAATCTCCATTTTGCACTTTGTCTATGCCATTGGCCTTAGTTATTCAGGTTTGATGAAATATGATTCAACCTTTTATTTTATTTTTTTAAGACAAAAGTCTCCCGTCTGGTTCCTGGACTTCTTTTGTGGTTCAACTGTCTTCTTAAACTGTTGCACCTGGTTCAATTTAGCGCTTTCTCGAGTTGGCATCAACTATGTTAACTTGATGCCATCATATTATGATGCGTTGTAGCTAGCACATAATCCAGGTACAAGTTGGTGCCATATGGTCCATATCTTAAAAAGCACTAAGAATTGAACAATCCAGTTTACTTTGATTTTTTTTAAGAAGTGAAATTTCATAAATACCCTCTTAATACTTCTTACCTTTAACATCGTTCGGTTCGGATCTTCAGAAGAATTACCTTACGGCTTGGATGAATCGTGATGGTGCATCCGCTCTTTTTTCATTGGAATCACGCCCTCTTCGAAACCGCCTCATCGTCTCAATCAAAACAAGGCATCCTCTCGACCCTTCGCTCTCCTTCGCTCTTTGATCTTTTGCTCTTCTCTTTCACTGGTGCCTCTATCGCAATGCAAGAGGAGGAACTAGGCTCTCCTTCGATCTTTTGCTCCTCTTTTGCTCGCGCCTCTCTCGCAACGCAAGAGGAGGGACCAGGGAGGAGATCGGAGATGCCGACGATGGAGGAGTTGCAGTGGCCGGAGACTCACTCCCTTCTCCCGTCTTCTCCTTCACTTTCTCCTCCAAATGCAAATACAGTGTCTTTTTCCCCTTCACTTTCTCCCCCAGATGCAAATCCCAAGAGTAGCAAGCGCCTATGCGAAAAGAACTTAATACTTTTTTTATTTTTGGTGTCCGAAATCTGATTCTGACATGCTTGAAAAGAAAATATTTTTTTTCAATAAAATTTGTAAGAAAAAAGCTACCAGAATTTGGTTGCTTATGAAGGAAAAACATAGATGAACTTCTTTGAAGGTTATTTTTTAGTTCTAAAATTATAAATATGTTTTCAATTTCTTGTCGCATTTAAGTTTATGTAAGACAATGTTTTTCATAAAATTAATTTTATTTGAAATTATTCCCAGTGGAAATGATACTCTAATTTTGTTTTCCAGGGATTTATGTTTCATGTGCATATTCAGGTTTAAGTTATGGTGGATGACACAGAAGATGGGCTCAAATGGCTGAGACATACCCTTTGAGACCCAATTTCTACTCATGGAAGGAAGAGAAACATTTGGTCTTGGAGATGGTGAGTCCCATGAGTCGGTGGTCTATACTGTCTTTTTACCTGTTTTGGAGGGAGCTTTCAGAGCAGTTCTTCAAGGCAACTCCAGTGATGAATTGGAGATTTGTCCTGAGAGCGGTAATTTTTCTACGGTATTGAATCACTCCTAATTTTCTGGTGAAAACAAAAGGCATGTCATATGCAGTTAAATTTTTATTTGGTGTAATAATTTTCAGGTGACCCATCTATTGTGTTTTTTGATGGCACCCATCTGGTATTTGTTGGAGCAGGATCAGATCCATTTGAAGTCATTGATAGTGCTGTCAGGTTAGTACTTCTTTTGATGGCACCCATCCTCCTTTTTTTTGCGCACTAAAAAGTATCTATTTCATATAGGACTGTTGAAAAGAATATGGGACATTCTCTCACAGAGAAGAAAAAGATAGTCTATTGCTCTATTTTGTCTGTACCAGTCATTGATAATTACCTATTTATCTGATACTTATATTGAATTATTGTAGATGCCCGATATCTTGAACTGTTGAACTGGTTTGGTTGGTGCACATGGGATACATTTCCCTGATACGATATGTTCATTATTTTTGTATTTTGATTAAATTATTTGCTCATTTTCTTATTTTTGGGGCTGAGGAATAATTAAAACATTGTGCTGATAAATTCGAGCAGAGATTTCTATAATTCACAAGACATTTGGACCCAAATCGCTAGAAGTTTCTATTAGCCTGTATTACTTCTTAATTGTATTTTCTTAACAAATTTCAAATTCTTTTTGTAACAGGGTTGCTTTCGTTAGAGTTTAACGGTGGTAACAATATATGCATCTCTTGGTGAAGATTCACTTGGTCACTCAAAGCGTGAGGAGTCATATAGGTGAGCCTTACGAGTACCAGAAGATCTTGTTGACCTCAAATCCTTTAGATGGCTGATAGGTTTTAGTACCAGTGTTATTGTTCATGCATGGTACACATGCAAGGGCTAAGGATCAAGTAGTAGTATTAATAATTTAACATGGACTTTTGGTGAATGTTCATCACCAATTCTATTCTAATTGAATTTATGTCTAATCAAAATTGTTAAGTGATTATCACCTATAGCTGGAAAATAAATCATCAATAACAATATCTCCATTCTCCAACAAACCTTTCTCCCCATCGAAGACTACTACTGATAGAATATACACTCATAATTATGCTATTTTGGAATGTGCATGGTTCATTGTTTATTTATAAAATTGTAATTGTTGATTTTTTTTTCTGATTTTTTTTAAAAAAATAATAATAATAATTAATAACAAACAACAATGATTTTTTTGGACTTTTTTAACTATATGCATTTATTTATATTTTTATGAAGTTGATTTGTCAATGACAATGATATATATAATATAGAAAATCTTACTTGTTAATAACACTATATAAGACTATTAATTTTTCAAAACATAATTGTTGATTGTAGTTAAAAATTAAATAATTATTTATATAAGGATCCGTGCGGAAGAGTTGGTACATTTATTAGTTCATTTAAACAGAGTTTATTGTTTATTTTGTGTGCTCTGTGTCCGCCTGACATATCAAAGGTGTGTGTTGGAAAACTCACACCATTTGGCATAGACATCCTAAGAAATATCAGAGATTTTTTTGGAGTAAATTTAATATAAAACTAACACTATAACAAAAATGATCTTAGACAATATCACTTTAACAATGATTATAGATGAAATTCATTGTTAAAATGACTTAGTGACATTATTAAAATATTATTAACTTCTTTAACAATAATTTTTAATAAAGAAATGTTATTAAAATAAAGCTAAAGAACATCAAAAAGTTTCACTCTCATTTAACAACGGTTCTTTCAAAAACTATTGTTAAATATAATATTTAGCAACAATTCATTGAAGGAACATTTGTTAAATGGTGTGTCGATTTTTTTATTATATTTGGCAATGGTTCTTTGAAGGAACCATTGTTAAATGGGTGCGCTGATTTTTTATATAATTTTTTTAAACTCTATTTAGTTAGTTTTGATCATATAACTGTTGGCGGAGCCAAAATTTTAGATTGGGGGCCAATACTGAAGGTGTCAGACATTTACTACGAGAGAAAAATATTATGGGGGCTATATAAATTTTTAAATTTTTGACAAAATTATACATATTTTTTAGACATTTTTGAAAAATCATGGGGGACCGGACCCCCTAACCCCCCTTGGATCTGCCACTGGTTAAATATTTATTTTACTTTTTGGGATTTATCTCCACCAATGACATTCGCTCTCATGGATTGTCAGACACTTTTTTTCATCTCACAGTTCATTTATCCCAATCAAACGATAGAAAAATCATAATTCAAAAAATAAATTCTCATAGATTATCAACTCATTGTCATTTGTTTTCATAAATAAAGAGAGAGATGAGAGATGAAGAGAGAAAGAAGAAAGAAATAAGAGAGAACATAAATAAAAATCGAAATCCGACCATCTCTACTTTAAACGGTCATAATTTTTGATAGAAAATTCTGATTGAGACGTGCTACACGGCCACGAAAATCTTACGGTGAGATCTAAAGGGTTAACACTATTTTAAGTGCAAAAAAACTTTGTCTTCAAGCTCAAAAACACATTTAAAATTTATTTAAAGTTTTTAGTTCTATTTTTTTCTTATAAATTGTATAGGTTTTTATATTATTGAGTAAAAATTATGTATTGTTCAGTAAATATATATTTTTCATTATATGAATAATTATATTTCTTTTATATTATTTATTAAATGAATAATATGATGTATGTCACAATGTTTATTCTTTATCATTTATTGTTCTTAGTTGTTTTGTCATCTGTATAAAAAGTTAAATTTACAAAAAAAATATATATCTTTAGCAACGATTCTGTGCTAGAACCTTTGTTAAAGGTATATTTAACAACGATTTTGGGATACCTTTAACAATGGTTCTGACACATAACTATTGCTAAAGGTTAATTTAAAAATAAAATTCTGAACGTGTAATTTGACAACGAAATTTGGCAACTGTTATTTAGACCTTTTCTAACATCTCTTTTAATAACAGTTCAATAACCATTGTTAAATTTAGCCAATAATCGTTGCGAAATAGATTTTTGTTGTTGTTGTATGATCTCAATTCTGGCACTGTCTTGCTCAAGTGTGTTGTGTCGGGTATGAAGAACCTCTCAAGAAAGATATCCTAAGGCTTAGATGTAATATCTACAGTGCTATATCAATCTCATATTGATAATTTTATCAGGAGATATCTCTTTCCTGGTAAGTAGTTTTGTTATGATGAGCTTTCCAGTGTAAGAATTGTTTGCATGAAATCAATTTGATCAAAAAATTTTGGGCACGTTTGGAGTTTATAGATTTGAATATTTTGTTCAACTTTTGTTTAGGCCAAGTAAAGGGCTACTCGAAGATGGAATGGTGATGGTCGAAGGACAAGTGGCAATGTTCTTGTATACTCTTGGCTAAACATGCAAGTAATCACACAATTTAGGAACGATTCCAACGATTAGAGGACACTGTAAGTCGTTATTTTCATTGTGTTTTGGAGGCTATACTTCAACTATCTGCCGAGATCATTACTTCTCTTCTTCATACGCCTTTGTATATCCAAGGGCGGAACCAAAGGGTGCCTGAGGTTCTATAATTTACGCAAATTAATAGAAGTTTGATTGTTTATTTGTGTTTGTAAGATATTTAGCTACTTGCACACTCCATAATTCTATCGAGTAGTTAATATTTCAGTATAACAGAATTAGACTTTATTAACACCAATTTACTAACGATTTTTAGTGAAAACCGTTAGTAACATTAGGCGGTGACATTTAAGAAAATAAGTTCGACTTTTTTTAATGGTTTGGAAGAAGAAAACGTTATAAAAATATATCATAAAGTGTAAAAAAATTATCGGACAATTTTTGCTAAAGATTTCTTATAAAAACCATTAGGGAAGTTTTTTGTGTTGGGTTTTGCTAACGGTTTCTTATAAAAAACCGTTAGGAAAGTTTTTTGCGCTGAGTTTTGCTAACGATTATTTAGAAAAAAAACTATTAGCAAAGGTTCATGAGCAAAAAAAATCTAATATATCACATCTCATCAATAACATTTGCTCTCACGGATTGCCCATCTCACCGTTCGTTCATCCCAATCTAATATTCTAAAAATTAAAATTCAAAAACATAAATCACGCAAATTACCAACCCCTTTTCATCTGTTTTCATATATAAAAAGAGAGATGAGAGAGAGAAGAAAAAGAAGAAAGAAATAATAAACAAAGAAGAGAGACAAAAGAAATAAAAAACCGAAATCTGACAATCTCAACTTCAAACGATCATAACTTTTGATAGAAAACTCTAATTGAGGCGTGCTACGTAGCCACGAAAAGTTTGTGATGAGATCTACAAGGTTAACTGCTATCATTGTTACCATCATTTTTGGGACCAAAAAATATTAATTTTTTGTTTTTTCTTAGAAATTGTATAGGTTTTCATATTATTGAGTAATCAAGATGTATTATTTAGTAAACGTTTTTTTATTGTATGAATAATTATATTTTTTTATATTAATTATTTAATGAATAATATGATGTATGTCACAATACTTATCATTTGTCATATGTTCTTATATAATTTATTGTTCTTATTTTCTTTGTCATTTGTATAGAAAGTTAAATTTATAAAAAAAATGTAAAAACCCTTTGCTAATGGTGTATCAGCAAAAATCGTTAGCAAAAATTAAAAAAAAATAAAACCCTTTGCTAACGATTTATTAGCAAAAACCATTAGCAAAAATTCAAAAAAAAATTCACAACACTCTTTGCTAACGGTTTTTTGCTAAAAACCATTAGTAAATGTCCGTTCAGCGCTCCTATTTTCCTAACGGTTACTTATACTTTTTCTAACCCTCTCATTACTAACGGTTGTAAAATCTTTAGTAAATTACTTTAAAAATCATTAGTAAACTCAGTTCTGTTGTAGTATTTTTTGATTAAAACAATTATTATTCAAATAAATTCTCATCACCTTCGAGTTTAATTTATGATTCCGCCTCTCTGTGTATCCAATCTAGATAAAAAAAATTACCTTTTTTAAGGGACATATAATTTTGTTTATTTTCACCAATTTTCTTTCATACATCATATATTATTTTAATATTTTTCACTCATATTCTCATAGGGCCATAGGACTATATCGGCGCTATTGATGGTAATCATGTCCCTCAGCTATTGCTTCTGAGCTTTTAGATCCATACCATAATAGAAAACAAACATGATCGCTGAATGTAGTGCTCGTGTGTGATTTTGCCCGTCGATTCACTTTTCTTCCACGTTACAGTGTAAGGTATCATGTCAGAGAGCAAGGTTCAACAACTCAGCGACCCAAAGTTACAAAGAACACTTCAATCTCCGTCATGTACAACTCAGAAATCCCATAGAAAAAAATATTGCTATATTAGGATGAGATTCCAATTTTAAAATTTGCAACCTATCACACAATTAACGCACATGCTGATATTGTTCAATATGTCGCATGTATCCTTATATTTTTTTTAAAATAATGGTTGCCCACGTGTTTCATTATGAAAGTAGTATTTAGCTGATACCACATCCCAATATCATATATAATTAATACTATATTATCAAATTAACTACTATATCAAATATTACAGTTCTTAACAAAATATCATAAAAAATTTCATCTACTAATTCAGCATGTGACTATGTCAAATAATAGAATATTTTCTATACATCTCAATGTATTTGTGGGAACATGTCTATTAATAAAACATAGAGAATCATGGAGGTGACACTTACGATTTGGACACCTCAATTTTGGTGGACTTGAACTCCTTCGAAAAGTGGGCATGATGTATGGTTTGTCTGAAAATGAGAAGTCGGATCATATATGCGAGGTGTGCACATTCGGCAAGTAACATCGACTTTTCTTTCCAAAGGCCCATATTGGAGAGCAAAGTAACCCCTACAGCTGGTTCATACTGATATTTATGGGCCATTAATGCTAGCATCACATGGAGATAATAAGTATTTCATAACATTCATTGATGATTATAGTAGAAAGACATGATTGTACTTTCTAAAGAGAAATCAATAGCAATTGATGTTTTTAGATTCTTAAAAATGAGAGTGGATATAAGATAAAAACACTGAGATCTAATAGAGGCGATGACTATACCTCCAAGTAACTTCAATTTTTTTGCAGGCAAGCATGCATTTGCCAGTTGTATCAATATACAACTGCATATACTCACAACATAATGAAGTGACTGGAAGAAAGAACCACAATAGTCTTGAAATGGTGCGACAATGTTGAAAGAAAAAAAATTACCAAAATTTTTTGGGCGGAAGCAATAACATGCACTGTATATATTTGCTCAACATATGTCCAACAAAGAGTGTGCGAAATATGACCCTCAAGAAGCATGGAGTGGTGAGAAACCGGTTGTTCCACATCTAAGAGTATTCGGGTGTGTGTCGTATCCAACGAGGATTTCATGGAAAAATTCACGAATTAATGCATTTTTATTCGTGTTTAAAAATAATTTAATGTATAATATATTTATTTGTAAATAAAATGTTTTATATATGAATAAAAAATATTATATAAAAACTAAAATGATATTGATATTTTTTGGATTAATTTTTTAGGAGGTCATTGAATTATATTTAGTTACTGAACTTTAATTTATTCATTTTTAGCCACTAAACTTTCATGTTTGATCACTCCATTAATTTTTTCATTTAAATTTAGCAATCTATACTATCAATATTAGATGAAAAATAACGAAAATAATTAAATTTAGATAAATATTAAAGTTTAGTAACTAAAAATGTATGAATAAAAGTTCAATAATCAAATATAAATAAATATCAAAATTCAGTGATCTCTCAAAAAATCAATTCTATTTTCTTAAATAATTTTTAAAATTTTAATATCTTAATATATCTTAATATCTCAAAAAATTAATTCTATTTTCTCAAAAAATCAGAATGTTTTTCAATTTTTTTTTTGTTACTGAGAGAGACAGATGGACGAGGCATAAATAAAATTAAAATTTAATAACGAACTTATGATCTGAACCAATTCGTTGAATTTAACGGTGGAGATGAGAGGAAAACAAGATCCTATTTTTCCTCGGAATAACAGCGGATTTCAATCCCTCTCGCCTCCTCCCCACCGCGACTTCACCGATTCTCTCTCTTCCTCATTTTCCTGTTTTCTTCCCGACCGCGACTTCTCTCCTCCCTCCTCTTCCCTCTACCCCCGCTCCGATCGCATCCTTTCGCAATCTCTTCAACCACTTCAGATCTAAGATCTACTAGATCTGAAGATCTCGCTGAGACCCCAACGCACCATGGATGACGTGTCGGGCATTTTAGCCCGAGACTTCGGCATCCGCCCCCAAGGCAAGGCAGCGTCCATGGCGGCGTCTAAGACTGCGTCGTCCAACAGATCTACTTCTTCTCCATCCACCTGGACCAGCAACGCATCCCCCTCCTACGACGATTTCTTCAACCCCATCGCTTCTTCAGCAACAGCGAACTCCAAGTCCACCGTGAACCAACCCCATGACCCGATCCTAGACACCTTCAGCAAGGGCCCGGTATTTGATACGCCAGTCTACGATGATGATATATTCGATGGCGTCCCCGGTGTCAGGAGTTCTACCAACATGAGATTCGATGATGTGTTTGTCTCTGGCCCATCAGATCGGAGCCACGTGGAGTCACCTCCAGCATATGATGATTGGTTGGGTAGTCTTGGGAGCACGTCAGGTAGAGTTGATCGGAGCCGTGCTGCATCACCCCCACCATATGATGATCTCTTAGGTGGTTTGGGGACAGGAGAGAGAAAGGATGGACCGGATCAGGGATCAGTGGAGACAAAGAGTCCTAACCTTTCAGGATTCGATGACTTGCTTCCTGGGTTTGGTTCAAGTGTCCCACCTCAACAAAAAAGGTATGGTTCTGGTGGTTAGTGAATTTCTTTACTTACATGCTGATAGGCGGGCCTTTTGGTTCTTGCAGTTTGTTCTATCATTGGCAGAGCCACATTGCATTTTTTTAATGATTCTGGTAGGATTATTTGAGAGAATTTAAAAGAATTTTGGATTAAAGTAAGATTCAACTGAATAAGGGAAGATTTTATTGAACTAGTGGACAATTGGGATAATAGTTCATGATTTCAGCAAATTGTTCAACAACACTAACTCAGGCAATTTGCCTATTTAAAGGAAAACAAAATTACATTCGTAACTCAGTAAAAGATAAAAGTAAGATCTAAGAGGTAAATCAATTACTCTCTGACAATAGCGACCTCAACAACTCTTTTCCTCTGCTTGAATGACCTCCTGTTCCTCCAACTCCTTCCTCTCCATTGTCATCTGGATTGGATCTACTTGTCAGTATATTGAACACAATTCTTACTTTCTGGGCCCATTTGATTAACCGTGTTAGGATGGCCTAATTCATGTATTATAGCACCAGGCCCAACTCCTCTGTTGCATTCATTTAACTCAATTGCTTTCTCAATGTTTAACTTCCTTTGCGCCTCTTCTCCCATTTGCGCCATCACTGACACTGCTTTCACCACTCGTGATAGTGCTGACACATTTGAAAGCAAGCAGCTTTTAGGAAGTACTTGATAGATTGTTGAAATTTATTTGTGTTGCTTAGGCATGTGCATTGATGGGCAATTGTGTTGAAGAGGTAGCTGTAGGAGGTTGTAAAGTTCAATATATTTTACTTTTTGACATAAACATCCTTTGCTAATTTAACTAGACCTAGAATTTGTGTTCCAAATAGTGGTGTTTTGGATTGTGAGCTCTTGAATTAAACCATCTCTCATATGTTGGAAAAAAAGTAAAATATAGCTCAGTATCAACAAGAGACAAAAGTAAAAATTCTATGGATCTGCTGTAGATCCACACTTTCAGCTAATTTTATATGCACATTATACCCATTGGTAAGCTTTATTTGAGATGTATTTTAGTTAATTGCTAGATAGTTCAATTGGTTACCTACTTTAGTTAAAGGCAGCAGTTTCTTAAGATAATTCCGCTGAACATGATATATATCCATCATTCTGCCATGAAATTATCACCGCTAGATGACTTTTTGTATTGTTGTTTTGGCTCATTTGTTGGTTCATCTCACTCTGATGTTCCTAAATCCTAGTTATAACAAATTACCAACAAATCAACATCAAATTTGGTCTGCTTGATTGAGGTAAAACCTGGTCTATACAACAGACCAATCTGAATGTTTCCAATATGATACAGTGGTTTAGTATTGTGACAAACAAAGAAGCACATCATTTTGTCCATCATTGTTCTTCATGCTACTGGATATAATATGACTGGTACTTGTGGTTGGTGTCACGCAATATTGTCAGAGTTTTAAACAATGGATTACAATCCTCTTATATAATACCAACAAACTATATGAAATATTAAATATATTCCTACCATCCGATGCTGTACTCGGTGATTCTTTTTCCCAAAAGCTAATGCTAGAGATTACAACAGGAGCAGAGAAAACTCAAAATTAACATTCCTTGTTCTTTTACAGAGAGACTCATGAGACTGACTTTCCAAAGCCACCAAAGATGGTCCCAAGCACTCAGGATGACCCTTTTTCTGTTTTTGAAACAGTCACTTCAACCTCCTCGGTCCCTTCATCTGACTTATTCTCCGACCCTCTTGATGAGTTCACCCAATCTGCTTCTGCAGCTGGACCCACCAAAGTTGATTCTTCACCAACTGCTGACAATTTGTTTTCTGAGAACCCTAATTCATTTGAATCTGGTTCAAGTAATAATGGAAGGGAGAATGCTGATTTGAACGGCTCTTTCAGGGAGAAGGATAACCCAAAAGTAAGTGCCCAGGAAACTAGCCCGATGGGTAGTTTTCATAAGCAGGCTCCGAAAGAGAGGTCTCCATTGGATGATTTTGATATGCCTAGGGGTCGGACAGGTCATAGATCCATGGGGTCAGACTCCTTTTCTAGAACCAAAAGTCCGGTGAAGGATCCATCACCTGAGTTAAGTGAAAATTCTGAAACTGGAGAGGATGTCTGGCTGACAGTGTCTGAGATCCCTCTCTTCACTCGGCCAACTAGTGCTCCACCTCCTTCGAGGCCTCCACCTCCTCTCACTGTCAAGCAGAAACCAGGACAGAATCACAGCTTTAACAAGATTTCGTCTCCTGTGGATGATCTAGAAGATTTTGCAACGGGGAGGGCACATCCTCAAAATTTTGAATATGATGAAGGAGAGATGGAAAGAAGCTCTGCCGCAATGAAGGATGCTATGAATAAGGCTGAGGCAAAGTTCAGGCACGCCAAGGAGGTTAGAGAAAAGATGAGGAGCAAGGAGGCTGAACTGCAGGATAATCTGGATAGAGAAGATGCTGAGAAGGAGCGTGAAGAGAGAGAGAAGGAAGATAAAGAGAGAGAAAGGAGAAGAATTGAAAGACAGGAGGAAGAAAATAGAAGGAAGGAGAGGGAGGAGAGAGAGCGGGGCAGGCTGGCAGTTGAGCGAGCCACAAGAGAGGCAAGAGAAAGAGCGGCTAGTGAGGCCAAGCTGAGGGCTGAGAGAGCAGCAGTGCTGAGGGCCCAGCAGGAAGCCCGTGAGCGGGCTGCAGCAGAGGCTCGTGATCGGGCTGCGGCCGAGGCCAGAGAGAAGGCTGAAAGGGAAGCAAGAGAGAAGGCAGCCACTGAAGCAGCAGCGGAGAGAGAGAGGGTTGAGAGGGCAGCTAGAGATAAGGCAGCTGCTGAGAGACTGGAGAAAGAAAAGGCTGAGAAAGATAGGCAGAGGAGGGATAGGGCTGCAGTAGAGAGAGCTGCAGCAGAAGCTAGAGAGAGATTGGCCCAGACCGCAAGGGAGAAGCACCAGCAGCAAGCCCAGGCCCAACAGAGAAAGCCTGACCCAGTTCAACAGAGGAAGCAGGACCCACCACGGAGAGCGCCTGAAGATGACCTTGAATCATTCTTTGGCTCTCGTGCAAACAGTGCTCCCAGGCCAGCAAGATCCCCTGCTTCTGCTGTAAGTGAACTTAGATGTTTGGCCTTGAATCTGGGAAGTTAGTATTTTATGATATCTTTTGTCAATGTTATTTAGAATGTGAGATAGATAGGCTGTCTACATGTTCCCTTCTAATTACAGAGGGCATGTTTGGATGTGATGATAATAGCACCTTTTTCGATTAGCAAAAACTAACCAAATTTTGGTTTAGCTACTATTCCAAAATCTTGGGTTAGTAGCCCACCCTTTCATCCAAACGCACCCTGAGAGATGCACTACATGACCCCTCCTAATTGTTTTGGCAGGCTTTGTGCAGGTAGGAAGGTCTGTAGGATTTTCTGTGGTTCTTGATGTTATATAATCCATCCTATATTTGCATTATTATAAACTATATTGGTGTTATATTTTAGTTTGTCAAGCCATAGGGAGTCCTCAGTTACTGCAGTGCAATTAGACTTTGTAATTTTGGGGGAAAAAAAGAAGTTAAGATTAGAGTAGAAATAGCAGAATACAAGGCATATATGTGCCCCTTCTTTTGAAAATACTGATACGACCATGTATAATGTAAAAGATACTGAATTTATTGAGATTTACTATTTTTTGTGGTGCTTTCTGGAAAATAGTAGTGATTATCTAATTATAGAAGTAGAAACATGGTTTTTTAAACTCCAATATTTATTGGTACAGTTGCTTCTTTTCACACTGTTTAACTTGTGCTCTTAATTTAACTAAATGTAACTTCCATTGTACTGATTTGGTTTGTGATCGGCAGGAATCGTCATTTGAGACCCAGACTCAAACCAGGGGGAAGACAGCTTCTGGTTCTGGGGCTAGCATCCCCAAGGCTGCTTCTTCGGTTAATATGATGGATGATCTGAGTGCTATTTTTGGAGGTACATCTGTTTTTTGTTTTTAAATGATTTTAAATTTCTTTTGATGCTGAAAATATTTGGATATGACTTGTTAATAAGGGCTCTTTTTTTCTTCTTAAAAGAAAACAGAGTTCCTCTAAAAAACAAAACATAAAATTGGAATAGGGCCTTTGATTGAACTTTGTCTTCGAAAACTTTTTTTTTTCTACCTTACAAGAATGCGCACAAAAAGGTTACCATGACTGGTTGCTGAAAATGGAGGGGTTCCTCTTCCAGTATTCTTACATGTGGGGAATTGATTTCTTGCAATTTTTCATGCTTAATCTAAGATGGATCATGTGTAGAGTATTTAAGCTCTCTGTATGTTTGAACAATTCTCAGCATTTTATTTTACAATATATGATCAGCAAATTTATCATGCTCAGTAGTTCTTCTAGGCATAGAAGTTAGTATCGTACGATACACATTACGTATTGCACGATATGGTACGAGTCGGAGACAGGGCGATACAGATCGTATCTGTGTATCACAAGTGCAGTGTATCACAGGAATTGTCACGATACAGAAGTGCGATACGTATATCGTATCGAATCGCAAGTGTTTCCGAGTCACAATCTGAGCCATCACGAGTTGCCTTTTCCCTCTGTTTTCGCGAGCTGAGAGAGAGAAACCTTTTCGCTGAGTTAAGCGGAGAAGCAACCCGTCGAGGAGTGAATCGCCCGTGGCCAGAGCTCAGCGGAGAGCCAACCCGTCGAGTGAATCGCCCTGTCGCCTTCGAGAAGAAGTCAGCCTCGAGCATAGCAGGTCCCTTCATACGATTTTTCTTTTTTTCCCTCAAAAATCTTTGCTCAGTTCCAATCGAGATGGTTTTTCTTTCAAGCTTTGGTTTGTGAGGGGGGAGAGGAGGAAAAGATGACTTTTAATAAGAAAATCAGAAGTATTTGTTTAACTTTTAGGCCCGTCGCCAGAATTTTTGTTTCAAGCTTTTGTTTAAATCATTCTTTTTCTAGAAAATCAAAGGCTGATCATATCAACTTTTAGAAAATAACATTTTTGTTTATTTCTAGAATGTCATTGCAATCCGATTGCAGTATTTCTATAATGTCAGTGCAATCCTCACTCAGTCAGTGACATTTAATATCCTTCTATTTTTTTTTTGCTTTTTAATCAAACAGATTGCATGTAATACTCTTTTATTATCTCTATTAATTACATCTGATGAAGTAATATGTTTAATATAGCTTCTTTTGTTAGTTAATATGTTTTTTTTGTTACGAACTTACTATAACTTATTTTTTAATTTAGAAAATAGCATAGCGTATCTTAACAATACGATACACGATACGATATAAAATACAACGATACACGATACATTTTACGATTCAACAACTATGCTTCTAGGTAGTCAAGTACTCCAGTCTATTAAGAGTGGTATGGTAATAATCTGTAGTTTGTTATTAGTTCTGTAGCTTATTATCTATATTTTGTTTTAGGTGTCTATTGTTATTTTCATTTTGTGTTTCAGCCCCTTCTTCATCATCAGCCAGAGGAGAATTTCAAGAAATTGAGGGGGAGCCTGAAGAAAGAAGGAAGGCCAGGTGGGAGCGTGAAAGGAAGGCTGAGGAACGCGCGGTATTTTTTTTTTTCCAATTCTAAATTTTGTATTTATATTCCAACCATACTTGCTTGGTAAGGCTGGAGTGCCGATATCTCCTGATGTTATGCCGGTCCACTCCTGTTTTGCAAGGAAACTTAGGATATTTGGATTTGTACTTTGCTGGTTTTCAATGCTCTTTCAGATTTTTATCTGTGCATGCTGCCCGGAGTTGGTTCTCTCTATACTGTCATGGTACAGTGCTGAGATGTGTTTGGTTTGGTATATTTCCCTGTGCCCCGAACTCAATGCTATGAATATGAATATGGGAGGAAGATCAGATATTTGTTACAAATGATTACTGTTGACTCTTTTGTTTTATTGATATTAGAATTCTGTTTTCTTAATTCTTTGAAATTTGCTTCAATGATGTAAAATGCAGATGAAGGCTTTGCAAGAGAAGAATGAGCGTGACATGCAAGTCCAAAGGGAACAGGCTGAGAGACATGTAAATGCTTTTAGAATCCATTCAGATATCTATTGCACCTATAGTATACAGCAAATTTATTCATATAAAATTAGTTTTTTCATGTACCCAAATTTTAGCAGAACGTAGATTTAAGAGAATCATGTATTCTCATCCCCTAATTCAAAAAGAAAAACAGGAACTGGCAGGGAGCTGATTGTAAGCTTGAACATTTTTTTCACAGGGTTTTATACATTATAGCCCCTGTACTTTGTTGATTCTGGATAGTTTTATTAGTTGTATGTGATCAACAAAGCTTTTAATGGTATATGAAGCACACATTTCTTTCAACAGGCTAAATAGCCCATGTTAATATTCAAAATTAATATGGTATTTGAAGCACACATTTCATTTCCAGTATAGAACTGTTTTTTTCTTCTAATTTATGCTATTATTGCTCTTGGTAACTTCAGAGGTTTGGTGAATCCCTAGATTTTGAGATTAGGCGGTGGTCTGCTGGCAAAGAAGGGAACTTGCGTGCGTTGCTAGCAAGCTTGCATTATGTGAGACTTTATTTTTTTGTCTTTTTAAAAAAAAAAATACTTGTAGCCACCACTGGTTTTAAATTAATACCAGTCATTACATCGGTTCTACATGTCAAACTGGTACAACATAACAACAACCACAACAACATGGCTATCTAATACATCCAAAAATCAGCACATCGACAAGTCTAGCTAATACAGCATAACAACATCATCAAAAGCAGCCGTGTAAAGAGAGAAAACATTAATGTGAGACTTGGTTTATTGTGTATAAATTGTTTTCATTAGTAGGCAGAATCTTAGGTTTGCTATTGAACAGCAATTGATTGGTTATGAGTTCAGATCGTGAACTTAGTTATTTGATCCAGATACAATTTATAATTCAACAGATATGGTTGGATCTTGAATAATGTCTGGCTGGACCAAAAGCATAGTCCAGTGAAATCTGTTTGACGTTTCATTAGCTCTTGGGCAATCTGAAGTCAGTCTATTATAATACTTGCAACTTCTCTTTTACTCATTTTTGTCTGTTAATTGTGAAAAGATACTCTGGCAAGAATGCGGGTGGCAGCCTGTGTCCATGGCTGACCTGATCACTGGTGCAGCTGTAAAAAAGGTATACAGAAAGGCTACTCTTTGTGTCCATCCAGATAAGGTTCAGCAGAAAGGCGCCACTCTGCAACAAAAGTATATAGCTGAAAAAGTTTTTGACATCCTCAAGGTTTGTCTGCCTCTGCATCAACTCTTTCTATGAGCAATTAAGCAGTGAGAACAATAGAATTGATGGCTGTCGCAGTCTTTTTTTTTTTTGTGGAGGTGGGGGGGGGGGGGGGGGGTCAGTTGACCCCCATTCTTTTATTTCCTAAATGAGGGTTCAAATGCCTCAAATATGCCAATACTTTTTTAAATTTCTAGCAACTCATTTAAAACTGAAATATCAAAATAAAATTGTTAGATTTGATCTAGGTCATTTTATTTATGTAAAGATTAAAAATTGTGACTTTCGAATATTATTTTATGTGACATCAATAGCTTGTAAAAAATGCACTAATATGGTTAACTTTTGGACATTGATTTTATAACTTGTTGATTTACATAAAATAAAAGTGAAAAATGAATATTTTGTGTAAGAAGAAAATGTAATATAGATCAAATCTTACGGTTTTATTAATTTTCTCTTGATATTTCAGTTTTAAATTTTGAGTTATTAGAAATTTAAAAAGTGGAGGCATGATTGAGGTACAAAAAATTGAGGCATTTAAACTCTCTTCCTAAATTCACCGCCATACTTCCATACTTCACTTTTCTGAAATAACAAACATTGATAGTTCTGTGTATATGGTGACTCCCATAGTTCAAAATTCTGATTATGCTCCTGCAAAGAATGTTGCATGTATACTTGCCTCTTTGACATACTATTTCTGTGGGCAAAAATGATCTTTTGGATGGACATGTCATTTTGATAAAATTATGTTGTTGTTCCAAGTGAAAAATATTCCTAAAACTTGAATTATTTGTGAATGGAGCTTGGTAGGATGGTCCGTGACTATATCAAAGAGCTCAAGTTCTGTATTCTTGAACCTAATGTAAATTATGTTGTCAACGTCCATACAGCTTAATTTTCTCTTGTGTGAAATAGGAAGCGTGGAATAAATTCAACTCGGAGGAGCTATTCTAAGACATTATACTCTCGTGGGAACCGATTGCCTTATCGGCACAAAATATATTATAAAGGGCTGCAATCATGTAGCCTTGTTTCATTTGCTCTATTCTTTTGTTTTTCTTCATGTTTCTTTTTGTTTTGCTTATTAGTTTATAGTATGTATTGGTTTATTAGTGGAAAAGAACTGTGTGGTCCTGTTCCAAGGGACTCTTTTTGTCTCGGTGTATATTTTAATGCATGCTCTTGCTTATTTGATTGAAGTAAGTGAAACATTATGTGGGTCCCATATTTTCATTTTTGGGATATGTTATGAGGTATTCTGGTTCTTGCTTTTCATATTTTCAATTGTATCACTAAAGCGTAAAAAAATGCTCACTTATTTTGATAAATTAGCAACTCATATTCCATGGACTCTTTTATATATCCATATTATGTTGTTTCAGAATTATTGCGTCTCTTTTGAATTTATCCATGCTTGAAAAGGAAGTACTTGCATGCACTGATTATTTTTTGTTGTTCCATTGAAGACTCGAATGACATTTTTTAAATTCTAAGAATCAAAACGATAACCAAGTGATTTCAATGATTAGATTGATAGTGATATTTTGGATCTAATAATGTCATTAAATATTATTATTATGTTATTTTAGTTCTCCGAACAACGGAACAGGGACCTCACACTCCCCAATCCCCATAAAAAGCACAACGGCAAAGTAAAGACTAAATAGATGTTAATTGTTAAGAACATGAAGATCATCTACAATGGAAATTGCTACTGAATTAAATATTCCAACTGTGTCGATTGCTATTCTAAAAATATTGAAGGAGATTTTCTAATCTGGCAAGTATGGAGGAGAGTTGCTAAATAAAAAAATCTTTCTAAAATGTAATATAATTGCAATTCATTTTAAGCATTTCCATCCTTGCAAATGGGTTAGATTGTTTTCTTCACCAATTTAAAAGTGTCATGTGTCAAATGAGAAATTGAAGCAATTGCAAGGTTGGAAACATATTGAAATCAACATGTATTAAAATTGCCAATTGATGGTGTTGTAATTGGAAATTGAATTAGCAATTGCCTAGTTTGAGACATTACTCAATAGAATTAAAGTAATGAATTCTTCACAGTTATATAACGGCTTTATCCTTTCTATTTATTTTTTGACCCAGTAACTTGTGCAAGGGCCTTTTTAGATCACCACTACTCAAGACTGCTAATTGTCAGAGAAACAGGAGTTTAAGCGTTCTCTGGTGTTCACATTCTGGTATAATTTGATTTGATTATGTTGTTGACGGTATATGTCTTTTAAAGCATTGTTCGAGGAGTTTGCTTTGTAATTCATCCAGTGCTATTTTTATTTATTTGAAGCTAATATCGACAGAATCTTCGCGGAGTTGCAACCCATTTGCATTAGTGTACCGTTTCAAGTTCCGTGGAATATTAGTTTTGTTATATCTTACTGCTGAGTGCTGACATTTGTTTGGCTGATCATGACATCATTGTGCGATTCTATGAAACAACCATGATGAGATGGTGATCTTATATGAATAGCATGTCAGATGTACAAGAATATTTGTTATTATCTTCATGAGTGCAATGACATGGCATATTTCTAGTGGCCGAAACAACCACAGATTGTCTAATATCTGCAAATATGCCCTTGATTTGTTTAACAATTATGAAATAAATCATAATTTTAATAATAAATATTAATTAATCAAAATTTTAATAATAAATATCATAGCACGCAAGTGGGGCTGCAAGTTCACAAAGCATTAGTTCTTAGCTGCCCCTGCATTTTGAAAAATAATATTTTTCAATAATGTTTTCGGTAATTTATTCCTCCCTGAATGTTTTTTACCTCCTGTGAATTGTTTAATTAATTTTATTAAGAAAAAAAATTTAATATCATGTATAATAAAATAATTATATCAAAATATCAAAATATAAAATTTTGTAAACAAAAACTTTCTTCATCAAACAGAAATGAAAACGCACAATTCGTAGCACGCACCTTCAACAGAGAAATTGTTATTTTTCTAACACAAGAAAGGGAAACTCCAGTGTTTCCTTTTTGAGTTTCTTTATAGAAAAAGTACATAACCAAAAATAGTAAATACATTAAGTGCCCAAAAACTTTCTAAACGGTTCTACGCTCACCTAGTACTCTCCATACCTACTATCCATATACATCCACTACTGTACAAATATCACTCACATGCACCTTTTGCAAAGAAGGCGAAGAGATCCAATAATTGCCCGTTTTATTCAATGTGCACCCTGAACTTCTTTTAGTCCTTTCAGTTCACAACCTGAACAACTTGTAAAAATACAGCTTCAATATATGGTGGAGCAAATTCAAACTTCACGGAACAACTAAATGGAACAATTTTGTGACTTGCCATCTTTTGCAACATCAATATGGTGATTTCCTTGTTTACCTTCTCATTTGCATCCTGTTTTCCCTCTCTTCTTGGATGTGAAATGAGTATATTTCAGCGACTATCAGTTTCTGCTTAAATAAATAAAAGTGAAAATAAATAGTACTATTATCCTATTCGCAGCAAGAGTCACTGAATTGCTTGTTGTGCTTGTCGGGCTGTCAGGTCCGAAAACTGAATCAGATCCAGAGTTCAAGGCCGTCGAACCAGAATTAGCTCCAGTGCCTGTACCTGTGCCAGTACCAATACTGGTATTCATACCGGTACTGGTACCAGTACCATAAATGGGAGCAGGACTGAAACTAGGAGTTGTTGTTGTTGTTGGCGTTGGCGTTGTAGGAGTGTATCCAGAGGCCGAGCTAAAAATAAGGGAAAAAAAGTCATATCATATTGGAAAGTTGAAAAGAAACTGCTACCAGGACTTATTTTAAAAGTAAAACAATATTTACCTTGATGAGAAGACGCACGTCCCAACACCTACAGAGGGAAACAAATGAGAATTGAATTAAATCAAAGCAATGGATATATAAATCTCCTGCAACCATGTACCTAAACCTTACAGGTCAGTTCCCATGACATCCAGTTCATGACACCTTATACATACCAGCTGGATGCTGCTTGGATCGCACCAATTTGGGATTTTGACCTGATATTATGTACCATATCAGCTTGGCAACATACTGGCATTACTGGCAAGGTTTTACCTATGCAAGGAAACAGGATGGGTCTTGCTAAGAAGATATTTTAGGTTGGAGCAAGTTCAAGCACCATACTGGAAATAATGGTTTAGTTTGGTAGGGTTCCGTACAGTTACCCTCAACCGGAACCAAACCACAATCAACAGATTTTCCATCCTTTTCCTTTAATCTGCAACCTTAGAAGTGTATACTAAAATCACAGGTGCCCCGAAAGCACCGAGAAAGCTAAAAAGCATGGTAATCAACTTGTACAGTGCAACTTTAAGTCACCATAGTCTAGGATTATCTTACTTGGATTCACGTTGGTAACCATCCCAGCCCCGCCGAAGTCACAACTTGTTGGAGAAGGATTTCTCTGGTAATAACTATTGAATGCATAAGAGGCATGTGCTTGTACTGAATTAGGGTTATAGCAATTCCCCATCAGCTGAATAGCAGTGCAATCAGCCTCACCAATACCACATGCATAATCCAATGCAGTTTGTAGTACTGCATCTGGTATACCTGACTTTGCTACACACCACATCTGGCCAGAAGTTGGAACCGTGCTGGTACCACCAGGTAAGGTACCAACTGGTACAGTACCTGGCATCATAGCTGGTGGTGTATAAATTGGCATGGGGGTTGGAATGGTTCCACTGCCTGTACCAGGTTGAGGGTAAGGATATGGATATGTTGTTATCGGGTTTGTAGCAGGAGTTATTACAGGGTTGGTTACAGGTGTTGTTGGTATAGGGTTTGTGGCCGGTACAGTAATGGGAGTTGGATATGGGTTCAAGGGAGGAATTGTGCCAGTTGGCATTGTGGGATTGGTTGGGATAACAGTGACTACTGGGGGGGCAGGGTTGGTTGATGGTACAGTAATCGGTGTGGTGTAAGCAGGGTTTGGTACCTGGTCATAGGCATCATGGTTTGTGGTTTTAAGTGAATATTCTGTAAGGTCTCTATGATGGGAATCAGAAACTAGATTTGAATTGTGTTCCTCTAAAAGGAGACCAAAAATTCTTTTCTTTAACAAAGGAAGCGTAAATTTGGATATTTCAATTTGTGGACTGCAACCCTTTAAATTGAGAACCAATGGAATATCCAAGTTTGGTATAGAGATGATCAAATCAACAAAATCTTTCTCCCAGCTTGTTTCAATTAGCATAAAGGACCCTGAATTCTTTATAAATTGAGTGATTTTCATAAAATACTTGTTTCTGTACTCAACCATGTTTGCAACTGAAGAGAGGGAAAACATAATAGAGACCTCCACATTAGAACTTGAACCTGAGGATTTGAGAGACTTATAAATTGATTTCAATGAGGAGAGAGATGGTATGAGAGATTCTTTGCTACCCATCACTGCAATGGTAGAAATATTGAGTGACGGAAGAGCTGTCAAGGAGTACGTTTCGACCCATTTGGTACCCAGAAATGGGTTGAGGAAAAGATAATAAGTTGGTACAATGGAGGTAGGGATACTGGTACCAGTTCTTATGAAAACCAACTTCCGGAGATTGAAATTCTCGTTGGTTTGGAGGAAAGTTGAGAACTCCGCAAAACTCCCTGAAATAGAATAAATGGGTTAAAACATCAGCATAGGTAACAAACCTCGACTGAGGTACACACGCACACGGCACACGCAGAGAGAGAGAGAGAGAGACCTGAGGTGGAGAGCAAGAGAAAAGAGAGGGACAAGAAGAGGGCAGATGTCGTGACCATTTCAGTGTGATAAATTTCAGACCAAGTTGATCTTTCTCCTCTCTTTTTTCTCAGTGTATTTAGAGTGTGTGGTCGTGTTTGTGTATGCGAGAGACGAAGAGAGGGAAGGAGAATCTCGAGGAGGGGGAGGTAAAGCCGTAACGGGTAAGGGTCGATGGGCATCGGACCAAGATGGCTCTATTTATTATTAAATAATATTTTTAAGATTCATATTTAAAAAATATATTATTTTGAGATCCGTGTCTTGTTTAATCGTAGGGATTAGATCTCTCATTAACCGAAATAGATCCTTAACCCTCCCTGGTTCCCAGGTAAAGCTGGTGCCTGGTGGGTCTGAGAGGATCAAAGGTGGCTGTGCGGCTTCGTCAAAAGTAGAAAAAGGGAAGAGAAAAGTAGTTCATAAATAAATAAAAGAAAGGAAAGAATTAACTTTTGATATACTCATGGAAACGATTAATTTTTTATATACTTATGAAAAACTCTGAAATTACTGCTACCCTATCCCATTAAAACAACATATATAATATTTTACATTATATTAAAATTCAATATTATTTGAGGCTGTGCATTTTAATGTACAAATACATATGTATATTATTCTTTAATTTTAATTTTTAAGTAAAAAATATGATCAATCTGAACCGTTCATTATTATTCATATAAAACTCTTCTAACTCATCAAATTTTAGAATTTTAGAATTTTTTATTTTCAGGATGAGGAAAAAAACGTCATCATTGATGATCCAAAAATTTTAAATCAAACAATTTTTTCTTCGCATAAAAAAATAGCAAAATTATTATCTTTATAATACTCTTCTAACTCATTAAACTTTATATTTTTTTTAAAAAAAAATAGATGGGGAGAAAACCGTCATCATTAGCGATCCAAAATTTTTAAATCAAGCAATTTTTCTTCTCATCCAAAAAATAGCATTTTTTTCACAAAAAATAAAATAAAATTTGACTAGCTACTAGAGTTTAATATGCATATCATATTGAGCGACTCAAATCAAATCGATCATTTTTTTTGTTTAAAATTTGAGATTTTGAGACAATGCACCATAAATCCCACTCTTGTTTCTTTTATCCTTTTCTTTAATTAGCATTTAGCGTATTATAATCTATTATGAATTGAATTTATGGAGTTGTATTGGACTAGAAAACAAAGAACCGGCACTCTTCATCTTTTCTTACATATATTTGTTTGTTGAGCTTGTATATTTTGCTCTCAGAAACTAAAGAGACAATCTCAATTGGAAGCTACTGTAACAAACAATCAGTATTAATTAGCTCTAAGCATCTAATGCATTATTTATCTGTTAGCTTTTTTAAACTATAACAACTTCACAATGGCAGTACACATAAATAATCCAAACTGACCAGTTGCAACAATCGCTCAAATTGCAGAAGAATTGACTTCTTGCAGCTTGAATCAATTTCTGATTTGTATGAACTCTTAATATATTTTGAAATTTGATTCATATGAAGCGTTCATATGTATCTAATTATTTATGAATATATATTTATCATAGGTATACTTTATTATTCATACCACCCAGATTTTGAAAGACTTCATTATCAAGAGAAAAAAATGCAAGATAAGATACTTCTTTATTGTATGTATGAGTGTGTGTGTGTGTGTGTATTTGATTCTCCTGTTTGACCTTTATTCTCTAGCAAGGATTTAGAAAGGAACAAATCTTAGTTGAGCCATTTAATTAGCGTTGTTGAACTCTTGGAGTGAAATGGAATGTTTCTGAGAAGAAACCGCTGGGAAAATGAAAAAAAGGGCCACAGGGACAGAAAGAAAGTAGGAGAAGAAAAATAATAAATTTAACTTTAAAGAAAGGATAAAATGTAAATTAAATCCCATAAGATAGATTAAATGATATGATCAATAAAGTACAGGGATAAAAATATATTGAATATAACATATTTTAATATTTTGATTAAAATATTGACAATTTCAGAGTTTTATGGGTATGGGTACACACCTAAAATTAATCATAAAAGAAATAATGGAACTAAAAGTGAAACAAAGTGAACCAAAGAAAAGCAACATTGTTATTATCCAGTTATGGGAATCCACACGGAAGTTTGTAGATCTAGGTACAAGATTTCTTAAATATATATTCCTCTTTAACTATAATTCCATGTTTTCGATTGGATTTAATTTCTAGACTATCCTAATTTATTTGAGTTTAAAGGTTTTGTTGTTGTTGTATATATTCCTCTTTAAGTATGAGAAGAATAATGATGTTATTAATTAACTGGGAGAATTGCTTTTGAAATTTACAATATTTTCCACAAAAGTACAGCACTGAAAGTGAAATATGACACTATGAGAGGTAGTATATAATTAAGAATTGATTTTAAATTAAATTTATCAAATAAATAGTTGTGATTTAATCGTTTAGTGAAATCATGAAAATACACCCTTATAGTTAAAATACTAAGGTAATTACAGTGTTTTATGCGTATTTATAATCACGAATTTTATTTAGTATAATCATTTTAAATTAACCTTATTAAACGAACGGTATATGATTTATCTTTAATGTTTAGTGAGTTCATGAAAGCACACTCTGTAATTAAAAAACACTGAGGTAATTACATGAAAATTTGTTTCTGAACTAGACCAAAAACTGTTCCCAAAGATTTTCTCCGTTAATTCAAAACAAGCAAAAAAGGGAAAAGAAACGAAATTATATCCCATTTCAAGGGGTGACCTGGCATAAAATAAAAGTGGTCCAAGTTATGGTTTATGATAAATTCATGATTCATGATATGATATCCCTTCTTTAAAATTGACCAATGACTCACGAACGCATTCAGGTGACGAGATCAATGCTTTTAATCATTCTTTGCTGTAGGATTTGATTGCTTTTAGTCCTTTGTCAAAATTCGTTACTATTTTAATGAAACCCTCCCACTTCAATAAATCCTTTAATTAATATTAGGTGAGCTATGGTGCTTCGTGCTAAAAGTTTTTTGTTTCGTATTCATATTTCTTCAAACGATTGATCTAAACTATAATATATGATCTTCATATTTAAATATCGTTGGAGATCAAATTTTATATATTTTTATTATTTCTTGGCTCATAGAAAATCACTAGTATTTAATGGTGCAGAAATCATAAATCAATAATTTTTGTATCCATCTAAAATATGACAAAAAATTTAAAAAATATATAAAATTTGATCTTCAAAGATATTTCAATATGAAAATCATGTTTAACTATTTGAATTGGTCATTTGAACTTTTAAATTTGAAATATAAGTACAAGCACGAAAATTTTATACTTTACGAAGCACCATAGTCTCACTCTTAATATTAATATTAGTGGGTTGTTTGGTTCTCTAACACGAAATAAAGCAGGTTAACGCGCAACTTAGCTATCATCTGATTGTCACCATTTTTTTTTTTTTGCCTGTTGTCACGCTAAATTTTCTTTTTTACCTTGCCAATAACAATCCAACATTTTCACTTGGCAGCCTCTGCCAAGGATTAAAAAAAACAACATTTATTGTATGATAATAGCTCTTGTCATATTATAAAATAAAGGTTTTTTAATATACATTAATTAGAGAAATATATTCATAAATATATTACAACAAACTGATGATTTTTAGATCTTGATTTTGTAAACAGATCTAAAATTTTATAAAAAAAATTGATAAAAAAAATTTCAACGCTGATGTGGAAATTGTATAATATTCAACGCTGATGTTACTTAATCCATAATTTATAAAAATAATTATTACTATTGACATGGAAATTGTATTTATGATGACAAAATAAAAATTAAGCATGCTGAGTCACTCGATGATCAATTATTTGTCACCCTTGGTTTTAATTAAGTAAGTATTTGGATGGATTATTTATTCCATTATTTTCATCAATGCATGAAACTTAAATAATGAAAAGGTTTTTATGTTAGCATATGTTTGAAAAATTATTGTCCAATTTGAATATATGCTGTGTACAGGTACAGAAGCAAGTTTCTTGCTTAATGATGAAGGCTTTAAAGGCAAAAATGAAATATTCATGCGGTGCTGATGCGGAAGTTTAGTATTGACCACCCACATGCAAGATTCATCCTTAATTATATATATACATACGCATGTGCAACCTTAGTGCACTTTAAAAGTGTTTCAAGGATATAAAGGTTGTAAGCCCATTGCCGTTTACTGCATAAAATAAAATAAGTTATATTTTATTAGAATTCATTAGATGCTAAGAACATTTTTTATTCCACTTGAAAATAACGTACAAATAATTCTGATGTGGTATTGGCAATTAATTCTAATTTCAAAAATGTGGAACATTTGCTTAATTATTTAGGGATCTTACTTATATGAAGCATTTTCATGCTTGCAATTATAAAAAAAATGCTTTATTTACTATTAAAGATCGTTACATCAATAAATTAGCAAGTGGAGGAATGGAGACATTCTATTTTTTTTTTTAGGAAAAGATGAGGGTCAAGCCCTCAAATGTCTGAAATTAATATACACAAACATGCTAAATTGATAATATTATGAGACTAACTGAATTTTTCTGCTTGCATGTAGAAATGGAGGTGATCTAACAATTAATAAATATGTTTCATTGTAAATATATCTTGCCAATTGTTGCTATTTCTTTCTCAATTCAGCCCTCTGTAGTAAGTTTTGCCCAGCCAATCGAATATTGATAAAATTAAATTATTAGTTTTCCAAACCATTTGATGAATGACAAATTGCTTTTAAATTATATCAACTTGTTACACAACCATCAACCTATAAACTATTAAAAATAATTGTAGTTTATTTAGTTTTGATAACCGTTTGATATAATTTGTTGTTATGTAAAATCAATGTCAATGTTACTTGTCCTTTTTCTAAATTGTGAAGAGAAGACGCTTCACAAATACGAAATATTGAAATGACAGGTCTTCTGTTATAAATATTTTGAACATGTAATAGGTGGTATGAATTTCATTTCCAAATTCCCAGCACAGGTAGAGGATAAGACTATAAGGCAGGAGGATGTGTAAAGAAAGGTCGAAACCCTAGCTAGACTCTCCACTAGAGATTTGTCTGTGGGGCTCACTTCTGATTTGATTATTCACAAACTGGTGGAATATCGTAAAGCCTAGCTAATACCAGTATAATAAATCTGTCAAAGTGGAGAGACAAACCAGATAGTTTGAGCTCGTCATTGCATTTCGAAACAACGGTTCAAATCGCAAACGAATAAAGTTGGATAGTAAGATATGTAAGAAAAAAATATAGAACAAAAGGTGATGGTTTTTGTATACTTATGGAGGAGTGATATAAGTTTTAAGTTCCACAAAAGGAATATGAAAAATAATAAATGTCGGAGTTAATGGAGTTCTTTTTTTTTCTGAAAAAAAAAAGCATACAATTTAGATGAAAATCGTTATTTGATATATTTATTCACAAATAATTAAACTAGCTCAAACTATAGAACTAATTAATATTCATATATGAAGCCCTTATTGGATTCAATAATTTATTTTCAAATATGCTGAAAATAATGGTTAGGAATTGGATGCCACACGATTTTTGTGATCAATACAAAATATTAGTGCCTTCTTTTTACAATTATATTTCATAATTTTGGAATCAGAGCCATTAATATATAGCGTTCTTTTCAAACGGGGTGCTATTTTGTTTTTGTTTATATCAAGAACTAAAAGGTTTACAATAATAATTAGTATCCAGTCATGGTAGATTAATTTTAGCACGTTAATTTTGAATTGTTTGGTCCATATAAATTGAACTTTGAAAATTATAATATTAATTGTACATGGATATATATCTCTTGCTAAAAACGCAATTAAGACTAATAGATTCAATTCTTAATTTGAATTTTAAACTTAAAACAGGGTACATATACTTTATTCTACGATCTGTCAAATTCTGATGAGGTTTGGAACGAATCGGTGAAATGTTTATTGAGAATTAATAAATATCATTTAAGAGTTGTAGGCTTGATGCCCAACTTCTTCTGGGCTGCAGATAGCATGAAAATTAGGAATTAGAATCAATACTTCGAATATATGCTCTCCAAAAAGATGATCTCATGTGATATCATGCAAAAAGAAGAAAAACAAGGTTCATCTCATCAAAACCCTAGATCTTTACTCAATACTCAATAAGATTACAAATCAATTGATAATGCTTAATTTTAGAGAAACCTTTTTCAATCATTCATCTAAGAAATTCCATATTGATCTAACCCTTTTTGTGGAGACAGCTTAGCTGGAAAAAGAAAAAAGATTTTAGTGCTCAAATAGAAAAATCAATCCCGCAAAAGCCTAAAAGCAATGTTTGAGAAACAACTGGTCTGGATACATCATACATCAGCCACCAATTCACCATACTAATTAATTAATTATTTATTTATTTATTTTATAATATATTATATATTTTAATTGACATTTGCTGTCTTGCGCCCTCGCCGAACAGATATATAGCAAACACCATAATAGTAAATTCATGATCACAATGAAACCCAATTAATGAGCTAGCTATTAATCCTCATTTATAGCGTTTAAGCTTAATGCGTCTTAAGTGAATCTTAAAATATTTAATCGATTTAATAATGTTTTTAAAGGTTGACAACATTTTGTATAAATTCAGTTGTAATTGGCAATAAGAACCCTGCCCAAAAAGCATAAATATGAACAATCATATACTCATATTCCGAGAGAGAGTTTGGCTACGATGCTACATGTAGCACAGATGGTCCGTGTACTACGGACCGTTTCTCATCTTCAAAATTTAAATGATCGATCCGACTGGTAAAAATATTTTTCATATGAAAATCTAGTTGGAGACCGAATTTTATATTTTTTTTAAGATAACTAGAAAATGACTCTCTTTGAATAGCTCATATAATTAAATCAAGTGATTTTCTAGCTATCTTAAAAAATAGTAAAAAAATTTAAAAAAATATAAAATTTAGTCTCCAATTAGATTTTCATATGAAAAATATTTTGACCGGTCGGATCAACTATTTTAACTTTAAAGATGGAGAAACGTCCGTAGCACACGGGTCATCCGTGCTACGCGTAGCACCGTAGCCAAATTATATATATGTGCATTATGATACGTAACTGAGTAAAAATTATTATTATTTTGGCATGAGATTTTATATCTCAGCGGTTCAAATGGTCAATTTTAAGTTATTCAATATTTTTTTATATCAAAGTCTTGTGGGATATTAAATTTCATAATTTTTTGAGCTTTCTAATTATTTTTAATTTTTTAAAAAATGGTGTTGTTTAACATAATAAAATGATCTATTTCATAGTTATTTTTAAAAAATAGCTAGAAACTCAAAAAATCATGAAATTTAACATCCCATAAGATTTTGATATAAAAAATTATTGAGTAGCTTAAATTTATCGTTTGAGTTGTTGAAATATGAAAATCTCTTGTCAAAATAATAATATTTTTTTACTTTGCAAAGCACTTTATGTCATATATATATATATGAGGAGGGATTAAATTACAATTATTTTTAATGATAATAAAGTTATAATGGATATTTTTAAAGTTTTCAAAGTCTAAACAGTCGGTCCAAATCGTTCAACATGATGAATATATTAATATATTACACACAAATCAAATTGGACATTTTTTTAAAAAAAAATTTACTATTTATTTAGATGGATACAAAATTCAGTGTCTGAAAACAGTATGAATTTTGTACTCATCTTAATAAATAGTAAAAAAAAAAAATTGATCTACAAGCACATTTTAATATATTCATCATATTGAACGATTTGAATCGACTATTTAAACTTTAAAGATCTCCGTTATAACTTATAACTAGTGTCACCAAAAGTTATTGTAACTTATTCCCTCCTCTATGTATATATATGGCTTATGGTGTTTTTCAAATTAAAAAAATTATTATTGTTTTGACATGAGATTTCATATCCCGAACTCTCAAATGATCAATCTAAGTTGATCAATAATTTTTTTATATCAAAATCTTATGGGATATTAAATTTCATGATTTTTTAAGCTTTCTATCTACTTTTTAAAAAAAAAAAAGAGCCTTGTTTAACATAAAAAAGATTTATTTTAGGGATATTTTTAAAAATAATTTAAAAAATAACTAGAAATCTCAAAAAAAAATCATGAAATTTAATATCCCATAAGATTTTGATATAAAAAATTATTGAGTAACTTAGATTGACCATTTAAAATCTCAGAATATGAAATCTTATGTAAAAGTAATAATATTATTTTATATTACAAAGCACCATAATATGTATATATATATATATATATATATATATTATGTTCAATATCATATATTATTAAAGATTAACATTCTTAGTATTCTCCATTCTTTGAAATAAAAAAAATGGTTGTCAACGAAGGCCCAAGGGCCGAGGCACCTGACGCTGAAAGAAATAACTAAATCAGAACTATCTCCTTTCCTTTAGAGATTAGGCCCATATAAGACTATATTAACCGTGAAGAGAAATTGGGCCTCAAATTCAAATATGGTATTTTGGGTTTTGTAATGGATTATTCCGTGGTATATCATGTCTGAGAAACGATGCACAAAACTAGCGAAGATAATTGAATACAAATCAGGTATGGTTTAAACTTTGAAAAGCGACCAATTCTTAGACACCTTCCTCGGTTACATATTTGGCCATCTATATCTATATTATGCAAAAAGCAGTTACAAACTTACAACTATAATATGATATCTCCTGCTCGGCTCTAGAAGAATGGTAATGCAATGCGTACCATACAAAACAGCTATTATATGTGCACATGGGAGGAGATCCTTGACAAATGACAACGGGTTATTGTGACAAATTTTACTATGAATTTTTTAAAATATGAAAAAATCTTCTTAAAAATATAGAAAATTGTAGATAAGTTTTTCTACTTATATATTGATATTTTAAATTTTATATAATTTCATTATTGTTTAGTAGTTCATCAAAAATCATGAAGATTTTATGCAATTTGTAACGGTTTAATTTATAATTTTTTATGAACTATTGAACAATAATAAAAATGTATGAAATTTAAAACACTGTGAATCTATAAGAATATATCAATAATTATTTTTCTTATTTTAAGATTTTTATATTTTTTTAAAAGTTTAGTGTCAAGATTATCAAAATAACCCATTATCAAGGGAACCCTCCCAATATGTGTGTGTACACACACTGATGGAGATCTCTTCTCATCCTCTCAGGCCATAATCAGACAGTTCTTATTCTTTAAAATAAAACCCACTGCTGTACAGACTAATTATTCTTCCTTCACTTATTTTTTATATATGTTTAAGCAACATCTTGTTTGCTATAAAGGCGAAGGGGAGACCACTGCATTTATTCTCTTAGCGAGACCAAAAAATGAGATGAGACCTTAGGTTCACGCAGGCAACCTTATCTTTTCATCAAATTATACATTCAATAAAAGGAAATATGTATGCAATTCAATACTTCAAGTTGCATATGGGAAGTAACATTAGTCACCTTAAACCTAATATCTTATCTGGATTCCCAAAAAAAAAATAAAAAATCTCATCTAATCCAACGAATTACCACAGTCAGGCACGCACTTGCATCTAAAATTGAGCTATGAAAGATATGAGGTTTAGAAAGGTACTGGTTGGTGAACCAAGTTAAGAATTTTTGTATGGATCTTCCGTGCATATTATCTTTGTGCTTATTTAGCATAGATGCACATTGCATAAGACGTTTATTTCACCAGATTTTATTGTGATTAGGAACATTAATTTCTTTCTTAAATGAAAGTACTATAATCACCTAAAGTGTAATTTTTTACTTTATAGGAGCACCACTGATGAAATCATGAAATAATGATAGACACGCACACGCCACAGTCGTTGAAATCTTTAAATGTAGTTGAACATCATCAATTGAAGAGTTCAATTGCAAATAATAAATGCCGTTAATTTCTGAAACAAATAAATAAATAAATGATTAAATGACGTGGATCTTGTTTTGATCGAGTAATGCATAGTTATAACAAACTGTAACTCGGACATACCTTATAATTGGGAAATAAATTAGAAAAATCACAATGGAATCTTTTGTACAAATTTAATGGCTATATTTGTTTGACATCGTAGGACAATTAAAAAATTTCAAATTGTCATCAAAATTAATAGGTAGTTGATTTCCATCACTAACTTTAATTTTATTATTTTTAAAAAAAATCTTTCATTTTTTAAATATTTTTAAAAGTTGTGTGTGATTAAGTGTCATTAGATATGAATCAAAGAGCTTAAATTAAATAGGATGCGTCAAGTAATATATTCAAGTAAAAAAATGAATTCGGGTTTTCATCAGCGTGCGTGGTTAGGTTTCATTTGTGTTCTAAATACAATTACTTATTGTGTGCACGACCATTCTTTCATTAATATAAAATTTTTAAATTTTATTTAGAATGATATTATTAAGATTGTCAAAATAAGTCATTGTAAAATGATCCTCTCCTTTTAATTTATATAGAGAGAGATAGGCTAGGGTGCTCATGAAGCATCAAATCTCTTATGCTTTACGTTCGTATCTCGAATTTAAAAGTTCAAATGACCGGTCCAAACCGTTCAAATGGGTACACAATTTGTTGATATAATGATTTATGCATCATCCAAAACTAGTGATTTTGTATCTATCTAAAAAATAGCAAAAAAATATTCAAAAAAAATATATATAATTTCATCTCAAAAGATATTTCAATATGAAGATCATGTTCAACGGTTTGGATCGGCCATTTAAATTTTTAAATTTGAGATACGGACGTGAACCACAAGAGATTTAATGCTCCATGGAGCACCCTAGCCTATCTCTCTATATATATCATAATACAAATATTATCATTCATATTAAAAAATATGAAAATTCATACTATTATACTTGTATCGACCCAAATAGTCATTATATACATCAGCAAGGCTGATGCATAAGAAATAATGCATCAAAACTTTCACATAAGCTTAGCCTGACTCTAATAAACTATATTCGCATCGACAAGGTCCATGCATGTGATGAATTGATGTATGAAAATAATTATTTCGGTCATGTCGATTTAAATTCTCACCACTAATATCAACCAAGCCGATGTAAATAATTATCGCATGTGAAACTGGATCCCGTTAGTTATTTACTGGCCAAGTTTTAATAAGTAATAATTATTTCTTTAAAATGTGATCGTATGGTCATTTATGTAATCTGTTTTTATATCTATGTGGTGTGATATCATATATAAGATTTTGTACATTCATATATTCAATAGTGTGTAATGTTTTTTAAAATTATTATTGTATTATGTTTATTAAAGTCATCATATGATATATTTCATGTAAAAAATTAAAAATAAATGATCGATTAAATTTTTTTATTTTATATTTTAAAAAAATAGATGATCGATTAAAATATTTTATTTTTTTAGAATATATATATGTATATTGAAACGTATATGCATTCACATGTTGAATATACTACTCAATCGCGTACATATTGAAATTAATATTTTAAAACCTTGATGATAATAATTGACTATATATACATGTGACCATATAGTTGAGAATCATAGATCAACATATATAATTGGTGAGGAGTCTTTTCCCGAAAGATGAGATTCGGAACCATTAACCAATTTGTTGATTTTGACAAGGTTTGGTCAATTTGTAGGCATAACCTCGTTTTCTTTTCTAATGACTAGCAAATTTGCTACTTTCTAAACAAACCCTTTCTTCTCGGTAAACATAAAAAGTATGACGTGTCAAAGAATTACTTACG
Organism: Schoenoplectus tabernaemontani; assembly: GCA_037127355.1. NCBI lineage: Eukaryota > Viridiplantae > Streptophyta > Magnoliopsida > Poales > Cyperaceae > Schoenoplectus > Schoenoplectus tabernaemontani. The sequence goes on from CM073739.1 coordinate 22,069,632, forward strand.
TATTTTATACTTCTCTGTTCTCATCATCCAATAGTACGAGTTCTTTACCGTTCTTTTTAGTAATAAGAAAGATGTTAAATTCTTTCCATTTTTAAGAACTGTGCTAACACCACGCTTATATTTGAATTTTTTTTTCAATTCGTGGCCTTTTACGAAGATAAATTTATCAAGATTTTATTTTCTTTTTATAATAAAAACTGTCATTTACAGTTTTGTAAAAAGCATTGGACATGATCCTTTCTGCGAATGTTAAAATTCATCATTATTTACATTAAGTGTGTGATTATATATACAAGTGTTTTTTTAATGAAGGTAGAATTTGTCCTTCCTATCATCAGGGGCGGAGCCAAGTGTTGGTAGAAGAGAGTATTGATCCCTCAGTTAAAAAAATTTCTATTAGTTATATACTTCTGTAAAAAAAATTATAAAAATATGTTTGAATTTCAAAATATTTGTAATAGTATATTGTATCATGAAAATAATTATAAAAAATATATCTTAAAAACTAGACTTGTACTTTGAAAAATTATGAAATTATACTTAATTTTTAGAATAATTATGACACATGTCTCCTAAAATTTGTTTGTCACCCCATTTTCACCACCTGTTTCGTCCCCGGTTGCTGATTTTATGCCTATCAGAATTTGAACCCATAATCCGTTAAAGATTATTTGCTTCATAAGTAATTTTTGATCAGTTAAATAAAAATATATATATATATATATAATTGATGCAAACAGAAAGTATCAACAAGAATTTTTCAACATTGGGTTTTGTGAAACAACAAATATTTGGCGAGGTTACACATATAACACCCCATCCCAATGTATCTTATTTTCTTTTTTTATAAAAAAATGATCCAATTTAAAGAGCCAGCTCGCAACATGGGAAGGGATTAGGGATGGGAACCATATCCCGTGAATGGAGTTGCTTTATTGCATGGACCATCAGTTTTGAATCTCGATCAAAACCCTCACATCAATTAAGATTTAGATTTAGAGAGTTCTATTGTTGTTAAACTAGTATATTGTTTGTGTTTTATTAAAGATGATTTTATACTGTAGTTTTTCACATTAAAATTTAAAAATGACATTTTATTGCAAGATAAAATATGATAATAAACGAAGTAAAAAGTAAATATAATTAATCAATTAATTGTATGTACTAATTATAGCTTTTCTAAAAGAATGTATAATTAAAATTTTAATTTGATAAAATATTTTTAGCAAAATTAGAAAAAGAGATATTATCAATAGTATAAATTTTAATATAGTTTATATGTTATAAATTTAATAAAGACTTTAATATTTTTATTATAATCTATTACGTCAAAAAAAATTCTTAACATATTAACAATTCATATTCTCCTTAAAATTAATTTATAAATTTCAGTCAATCTTAGTCGTTATATAACTATAACACTTACACGCTTACACGTTTGATAAGGAGCAGATATGAAATTTTAAAAAATTCGAAGGATTAGAGTCTAGAGATTAAAATTTGAAGAATTTGTGTTACTGTATGCAGGGGACGTGAATTAAAGAGAAATTACCCTGACAGCGACAGGAATGTACTCGGCAATAAAACATTTTTAAGACCAAAAAAAAATGGTTAAATGCTGGCGCCTAGGCCGACCTCAACCCTTGAGGCCTTGACCAACCAAGAGAAGACAATGAAACACATGCATGATATGAGACCGGTGCGAACATGAAATGGTACGAAAGAGAGAAGGCCCCTTCGTTGTGCCTTTTTGGACATGAACATAGCATGGTGTATGGTGATGGTGTGGGCCCGCAGATTCGTGCACCAAACCAAAGCCAGAGCCCAGAGAATCACACATGGTCCAAGATGCTCTTCAAACCTTGTCAGGTGGCAGACACACACCACTCACCAAATCCCCCTTTATTTATTTTCTTTTTCACCTTTTAAACTGTTTTTTTTTTATATTTATTATTAACTGACAGATCTTTGTAGAGTTTAAAGCAATAATCAATACAGGTCCGTTTGGCAAATTAAGGAATAGATTTGAAAGAATGGTAATTTTGAAAGAGTGATAGAATAATATTTTTTTTTTAAGAGTGGTATTATTGACTATTCGGAAGAGTGAAAATATTGTTTGGCAGTTGTTACTCAGAATAGTTAAAATATGAATAATTATGATACTAATAATGATGATCATGATAATAATAATAATAATAATAATAGTAAAATAATAATCATAATAGTAAGATAATAATAATATTAAAGTAATAAAAAATAATCATAATAAATAATAATATTATAATAGTAATATAATAAAAATATAAACATAATCATAATATAATAATATAATAATAAAAATTATAATTACAATCATAATTATAATGAGTAATCATAATTTTCATAATATAATCATAATCATAATCATGATAATAATAATTATAGTCATAATCATAATAATATAACCATAATCATAATCATAATAATCATAATAATAAAAAATAATCATAATCATAATTATAATTATAATAATATAATCATAAATTAATCATAAATATAATCAACATATAATAATATAATACAACATAATAACATAATAATAAAGTAATAAAAAATAATCATAATAAATAATCATATTATAATAGTAATATAATAAAAATATAAACATAATGTAATATAATAATAATAAATTATAATTACAATCATAATTATAATAATATAATAATAATAAGTAATCATAATTTAATAATATAATCATAATATAATAATCATAATCATAATCATGATAATAATAATAATTATAGTCATAATCATAATAATATAACCATAATCATAATCATAATAATATAATAATAAAAATATAATCATAATCATAAAAATAATTATAATTATAATAATATAATAATAAATTAATCATCACTATAATCAATATATAATAATATAATACAACATAATAAAATAATAATAAGTAATAATAATCATAATCATAATCATCATAATATAATAATATAATAATAAATAATCTTGATCATAATAATATAATAATAAAATAATTATATTTATAGTCATAATATAATAATATAATATTAAAATTATATTTATAATAATAATAAATAATATAATAATAATACTAATGGTAACGATAATATAATAACAATATTGATAATAATAATAATAATAATAATATGATAATAATAATAATCATAATATTAATATAATAATAAATTATAATCATAAATATAATATAATAATATAATAATATGAAATCTTAATCATAATCATAATATAATAATATAATATAATCAAACAATAATCGCTATTCCGACGAGAGCTAATCCGGTATTCCACCTATAAGTTGGTATACCGGATTAGCACTATTCCGCACTCTTCTACTTAGTCTAAAATTTATTTGGCAAATTAATTCATCGAAATAGCTATTCTATTCTAACTTTTTGCTATTCTATTGAGTACCAAACACTCCCTACATTTTCAATCCTAGTGCTGCATTATTCCGGAAGAAGAAAAACACTGAGAATGAAAACCATTGCATTATTCAGTGTTGGATATGGATAAAATAATGCACTCGATATGATAAGGACATAATGATATGTATTTTTTAAAATTATAATATTTATGTTTTTATATAACTCTATTTTTCAATTTATACAAAATTTAACATATTTAATTTAAGAATATAACAATTTTTTCCTTCTAAGTTCTAGCACATAGCAGCACATATGTTAGCAACTCAGCACACATATATATAAATGTTTGATATTTTTTCATTAAACATATTTGATTACATCAATTATTGTAACTTAATTTATCCCTTAAATTGACAATTAAGTTATTATTTAAGTTTCAAGGTAAAGATGAATACGTGAGAAAGAATTATACTTCATAAAGAGTGTTAAATCTTCTAGTCTTTCAAATATGTTACATCATAACTCTTCTTCATCATTTATTTTATTTAAATCTTTTCATCTACTTGAATCTAATAGCTCATATATAGTTTTTTTCTCTCCTCATTTAAAATAGATGGACATAATATATACTTGAGGTGGAATTTAACTCTTAACATGATCTATTTTTTAGTATTAAATTATAATAATTTTCATGATTAATTATATTATTATGTACATCTTTAGCATTTAAAAAATATGTTCAAAATTTTCTTAATGTGAAAATTTTACTAAATATATTTATTTTCTATATTATTAATTATTTAAGCAAAAACTATTTCATTACAGTTTTAGTTAATATATACATTGTTGATTGTATTCGCATGTCAGTCGTCTGGTTATTTTAGATAATAAGATATGCCATTTATACGTAAGATACGAGCAATCGTACATGCATCAATATTAAATATGTATCTGAAACATATGATTGCCTATATTTTAGCTTTGTTTAATTGAGGTATGTACGTTTTTTTAATGTGTTAAACGATGTATGGGCTGATTTTTTTCTACCCAGATATTTTTTAAACTAATCGAAATTAAAGATGTAGGAAAATTGAAAGGTGATATTGAGAAATAGGAGTCTAACGCAACATCTTTATTTTAAAAAATAATATTTTACTAGTCTAAGCCTCAAAAACACAATTGAAGTTTCAACATACTTTTTTTTCTAACAAATTGTGTATATTTTGTACCATTGAAATGAATAAGATATATTGTTGAATAAATTTGATTTGTATTGAATGAATAATTGTGTTTTTTATATTAATTATTTAATGAACAATATATAATAATGTTTGTTCTTATATAATTAATCTGCCTTCATTTTCATTGTGTACTATTTGTTTTAAAGAAAGTTAAAAGTTGAAAAAAATACATTTTTAAAATAATATTTAGCATCAGTTTTTAACTAAGAATCATTGCTAAAGATTTTTTAGTAATGGTTCTTAGTTAAAAATCATCGGTAAAGACCCATTTAATAATGGTTCTTAATTAAAAACTATTGCAAAAGATCAAATGATTCTTTGTTAAAAATCTTTCTAAAGGTCTTTCAAAAATGATTTTAATAATAATTGTTTATATTTTTTCTATTACCTCCTTAATAACGGTTAGAGAACCATTATTAAAGGGTTTCAAAATCATTATTGAATCTTTTTGTGTGATAGTGAGTTTTAAAATCTACCCAATGATATATAGTCCTTACATTATACACACCATATATATATGAAAAATAATTGAGTTGAGCGTATGCCGTTTTTTTTTTAATTATCAAATGCTACTAAATATGCAATGCTACCTTTAATGATACTTAATGAAATATTAATTGATACAGAAAAATGATAATTGATACACAATTTATATATAAAAAAGCATGTCTGTAAATTAATGTTTTTTTTTGTTATTTTTTGAGAAAATATTATCAAGGATTGTCAATGAATCCCATTTCTTTGTGAACAAGTGTAATTTGTAAATAAACTATAAATACGTAAGGGCATTCATGGATGTCCAAATAAATAGTAATGTCTGTTCTTTAATAATTCAAACAATAAAGTGATGAATAGAAATAATTCTAAATAATGTTGACATGTCTCAATTAGATAAAATATTCAACTTGAAGACTGGACTAGAGAAGCTAAGAGAATTGTATTTAGCGGCGTAAAAATTTGACCCGATCTGATGGTTGAATTCGATTTGATCTAAAAATGATTTAAAAATAAATAGTCGGATATATAGACCGGATAAAAGTTGATCCGACTAAAATAGTCTGTTCAATAATTATTTAATCCTAATTTAACTCAAAATCTGTTAAAATTAGATAATTGAGTGTTCCGAACTCATAATTTAATGAATTTAAAGAAACCCGAATCTAAATAAACTCATAAATATTAAGTATCCGTATATAAATTATCTGATATGATATGATCTGTTAATAAAATAAATCTGAATCGAAACGATATGAAACTATGTGATAACCGGACCGATAATTATCCGGATAAATTAGCCTGAACCGAGAAGGATCAATATTCAACATATAATATTTTATTTATATTTAGTTCATTTAATTCTTAACATGTGTACAAAGATATTTTTATAGTTAAGATTTTATATTTAGTGTGTTTTTTCTAAATCACTAAAATCGATCACAACATTCATTTAATAAATGGACATAATTCATAAATTTATTATAAACTCTTTATTAAACCCATATATGCATTAGTCATATTTTAAAATTTATATTTTATTAATTTAGTTTGATTATTTGACCAAATAAAATCTAAAATCATACAATTAAATTGTGTAGTTTAATTTTAAATACAAAAGTACAAAACTTTTGTGAGATATTTGTCTTATCATAAAGTAGAAATTGATCCGAATCTAAATAAATCAGCTAATGTGATCCTAATACAACATAAAATGCTCGATTTATACTCGAAACCCGCACCTTATTATCCATAACTTAATGTGATCTTGAAAAAAAAAATTTGACACCTGAATCAACCACTATCCAGATTGCTTCTGAACTTGATAAAACCTAAAACCTGATTATCCGAATGATATAGTTGTTCCAATCCATAAATATACCGAATCCGAAAATAATTAATCCTAAATGTACTGAATCTCATATCAATATATATATGAAAATTAATCGTATATAACTTTATCCTATTCGAAAATAATTTGTCCCGTACCATTTGTCAGGTCTACAGATATGAGTTATTCATCATGAGTTGGATTGCGATATGATTCATTTAATTATATACTTTTTGATTTATTTGATAATTTAATATTAGTCAAAATATATATATAGAGTAATTGAGATTAATCATATACTAACTAAAATTAAGTTGCTTAAAAATATAAAAAAAATAATAAATACCTAATTATTTTATTCACATCGGGTTAGAATTGTTCCGATTTTAAACAAATCTAATTAAATAGGATTAAAAAAATAACAAAATAATGATAACCAACCGAATAGATCCATCACCCCTAATTGTATTTGACCACTAGAAAATGATGCGGGGCCCATCCAATGCCCCGAGAATCCGGACATGATATGATATCCCTCTTTTATACTTTTGTCGTTGTTGTGGGTTTCACTCTCAGTTCGCAATTTACAATTAACGAAATTTGTTCTGATAACTCGGCTAATATAAAGTAAAGAAAATATAGATCTGAATAACATTTAAAATTTTGGTTATGACGGAAATTTTTTGGCTTAAACGACCGACTATTTCGAGTTGGGTCAGATTGGACAAAAAAAAATACTTAATTATCCTTTATTAGAGTTAATTAAAAAAATCCCCTTGATATAATGATAAAAACAATATTTTTCATATGGAGATTGTATGTTTGAAACTTGAATGAAAGAATTAGAGATGTACAGCGATATAAAGTTCGATGATTTTGATCCTATTTTTATCAAAAAAGTTATCAATTAATTTATTTATATAATAATTAAGGTTATATAAATATCAATTTAAACTAAATATGTAATGAAGTTACATGAGTCATCACGGAATCGACCAATGACTTATTCAAATCAGATCCAGAATAAAGATTCATAATCTGTATCAAATCGAATTGAATCAAAAAACTAAATAGAATAACATCAATTTCATCCGGATCTTACTCAATACATTGACATTCCTGCTCTTCTCAACTAAATTGCATCATATTGAAATGAACAAACAAAAGCTGAACAATACAAAATGGGAAGAAAAATAAGTGAATTTATGTTTCGGTTTGTTAAAAAAAATGAATTTGGTCTCTAAATATTATTTTCGCCAAATCAGTATTTATATTTAAAAAAATCAAGCTGATTTTTAAATTAAAAAAAAAATCAAATTATCCTCAAAAATTAAATAACACCAAGTTCTTATAAATTTTAAAAAATAAATCGGAGGTACAGTTGTTTGCGCATATTTCTGTGCACTTTTAGAAATATTCCACGGAGGTGCAGTTGTTTGATAAAATAAAATATCGGTCTTTTTTCTTGGACAAAAGATGATCTTTCCATGTACAGTCTAGTGTTCTATGCACGGGTCAATACATTCTAGAATCTAGAGGCAGTCGTGCCTGTGAAATGAGTTTGTGTCAACTGTTGTCAATTGTCATGCAGACGAATGCGTTAGGTCATGAATGAATATGATTGCACCGAATCAAAGGGGGGAAATTTCGGGCACAACACGTCGCGGAACACAAATATCATGTATTTGCATATGCGTTTACAAAGTGTTTGAATCTTGTTTTATTTCTTTCCTTTGTATAACTAAATAGATATAATCATATTTAATATAGATGATTCAGTCTCGTCTCTCTATTAAGTTGATGTAGGTTTAAATTTTGAGAAATATATGGAAAATAATATAATTAGGCTATGATGCTATGTAAAATTTAGATTGCTGTCGTGTTATGAATTGATTCATCATTTTTAAAATTTAAATAATTGATCCGAATCACTCAAAATAATTTATGTATGAATATCTATTTATAGATTAAATTTTATTTTTTTACTATTATTTTAGATAGGTAAAAAATCACTTGATTTTATTATTATGAGTCATCCAAAAAAATATTTTTTTAACCCGAAAATAAATGGGTCGAGTATGAATTTAATTTTTTTACTCGAATCGGGTTGGGTCGGGTTCAGATCAATTCGACCCGACCCGATTAATTATGTTTTCTGAAATAATTTTATGATTTAGTACTAATTAAAGCTTAAATATACATTAATTATACATTAACTAAGATTAATTATAAATCAATTAATTTTTAATTACTTAAAATTGTATAAAAATAATTAATAAATAATTAACTATTTTACACAGGTCGGGTCTGGTCGACCCGTGACCCGATCGGATCGGGTATGGGTAAAAAAAAATTGATTCAAATTTAAACAAATCAGATTCGAATCGAAAAAAAAATAATAAAATAATGTGTCCCGACCCGACACATTGACACCCTTACTATAAAAAATAAAATATGGTGGAAAAGTTTTATTAAAAGAATAGAAAAAAACATAAAAGTAGAAAAAAAAAGAATAACTATGATTTTGATTCGTGAACTATCATCGGAAGTCGGAATCAACAACACTGATCTCAGTGGCGGAGCTTAGTGTTAGAATTTTGGGTTGTGGCTCCCCTTTGAAATCTAAAAAATACATGTGAAATTTTATATTTCAAGTCTAAATTATATTTGATTCAAACACTTTGCACAACCGGCCACCTCTTACATTTTCAGCAAGCTCCACTAATGACTGAGCTGTATCTTCTTATATAGTCTGACATCTTCAAAATAGAAATTTCGGTTGAAAAGGTGGTATCTCGTCTCGTGGCCACTTTTCTTTATCACTATAACTGAAATATTTGCGAGTTTTAGCACCAACGTATTGTATAGGTTATCTAGTCTCCTCATTAATGATACAAAACCGCCATGATTTGGAACTGTTAAGTGATAAGGCCATTCTTTGCTTCCATTTTATAAATAATAAGCTATGAATGAGGAAAGAAAAAGTTGGCTTATCAATGATCACATGGGAATGTACTTGTGGAGGTTTTTATTCTTTTTCTATAAAAAAGAAAAGTCTAGCCTTTGTAAAAACGAGCACGACACAATTAAGTTTTGGGACATTGTTTTGGTATTGATGGGAAATTTTGTGTCAGAAACAAAATGGGTTGTTTTGCATAACAACAAAGAATATATTCCAATAAGTTACAAAAAGGAAATCATTGAATTTTATTCTAAAATTTAATGTATTCTTTCATGTACCAATTTGAAATCGCTTCATCAACTTTGTGAACAAACAAATTCAGAATCATATTTCAAAAATGATCTCAAATTGAATCATCTTTGAGTAGTAGTATTTGATGATAGTGAAGTAAATAAATGAAATAATTTGAAAAAAAAAGTAAATGAAAAAAATTGATGATTCAACTTATAAAGCACCTCCATAAATATTTTAATTTATTCTATCTTAAATTAGTTCTATTTATGAATTTAAAATATTTGTTGTATTAAAATATTTATTATATTAAATGTTTAAAAATTACTTTTACCATTCGTCGAAAAAAAGGTACCTAGTGGTACTTTTTTGACCCAGCATAACTCAAAAAAGCACAAAACCTCAAAAAAAAAAAACAGTATTCTACTGACGGATAAAAAGAAAAGAAAACGAAAAACACGTACTGTTAGTCGATTGACTCAATTCCGCGTGGGCCCCACTTTAAATGCGTTTCGTGTACGTTTTTGCGTGCTCTTAACAAACCTACTTAGAAAACCCCTTTTTTCTGTAGCGTTTCCAAAAAGCCCTTTTTTTTTTTCTTGTTTACTTCTTGGTCTTTAGTTTTTCCCATCTCTCTCCTCCTCGTTCGAGTATCTTCTAATCGCTTAATCTTTCTCGAATGAAGTCCAAGTCCATCAGTTTTTCGCTTTTTTGTGTAACTTTTTTTGGTAATTTATGAGGTATGCGCAAAGCTGCTTTAAAAGGTGAATTTTGGTGTTCAGTTTGAAGATTATACTAGAATCTCAAGTAAGAGGGTAAGTGTTGGTCACCCAGGCACTAGGGTTCTAATTCAATTGATTTAATCGGTTTGTGACTCTGGAAGATTTCGTTATTAGGGTTAGTTTAATTGGGCATGTGGATTTCACTTGTCTGGATCCATGGCTCTGTTGGTGTGATGTTTCTGGATTTCTGGGGCAGAAGAGAGGCCGATTAGGTTGATTTCGCTTGATTAGGGAGGGATCTTTCCAAGTAGTGCATAGAAAAATCTCTCCAATCAAAGGCTGTTTTACAAGGATATGACCCACATTTAGGGGAAATTAGAAGTCTCTAACACTCAGTCGTACATAGAGGCCATTCAGCTATGGAAGCTCAAGTTGGAAGCGGAAGAAACTGCCTGTATGGCACTGGAGCTGAGCTGGAGCTGAATTTGGGGAAAAGAAGCTATGAATGGGACTTGAATAACTGGAATTGGGATGGAGAGTTTTTCCTCGCCAGACCTGCTAATGGAAATGTCAATGGGAATGGAAATATTGTTGCCTCAAACAGTTCGTCTTCTTGCTCCGAAGAAAATGGAGTGATGACAACGGGTACTGGTCAAAGCCAGACTGAAGCTGAAAAAAGGCGAAGAGTCAGGTTACTTGAAGAGAATAACGGGCTTGGTACTCTTAGCTTGCAGGTTGGAACTAACCCATTAATGGCAAATGGCAATGAATTTGTTGCTAGTGGTGAAGAGAGGGATGCAAAGAAGGGTAAGGTAGCGGGCCAGGCTGGTAGCTCTACCCGACCAGCTTGTCAAGTGGAGGGTTGTGGGGCTGACCTTACTGGGTCGAAGGATTACCATCGGAGACATAAAGTCTGTGAGATGCATGCAAAGGCCACAACAGCTGTTGTAGGAAACACAGTGCAACGGTTTTGTCAGCAATGTAGCAGGTATAATAATTTATTAAAAAATTCAAACCATGCCAGGAACATTGTTATGATTCATATTTTAGTTAGGCAAATTTTCTTTAAAAGTGAAATCACTGGTCTATCTGACTTTGGAATTGTTTTCCATGATCATTTTCACTGTCCTTACGGTTTATGCACTCAGTAACTCTATAAGAGTTAATGTAAGGATTGAGTTAGAACTTAGAAAAAAAATACATATGTTACATTCTTAATTCCTGCTAATTTAATACAGAAAGTTCTAATCAAGAAGTACCAGAATCTGGATAATTATTTTGCCCTCAATTCACTGTGCAACTTTGCACTCAGTAGTTTTATTGTGAAAGGAAGGTTGGGAGGGAACATCTCTGCAGAATTTTAGCACCAATCTAATTGCTTTTTTTGAGCCCCATTTGTGTTACACCATGTATACTACCTGTATTTCAGTAATGACCCTTATCAACAATCATTATCGTTTTGCACATCCAATTTCTCCTTGGTTGTTTTATTTTGATTGAAACTTCTGTTCCTGGACAAAACCTATTGATTTACCGCCTTTACTAGCTATATCACAATAATAACTTCTTTTATTCTCAACAATCTTTGTTGTTTTGTGCATCCAATTTCTCTTTTGGTTGTTTTGTGCATCCGATATATCCTTTGTTCGTTTTATTTTGATTTGAGCTTCTATTTAACTAATCTATTTAAGCGCTTTTTTGTTTAGGTTTCACCTGCTTGAGGAATTTGATGAGGGCAAGAGGAGTTGCCGGCGACGTTTGGCTGGGCACAACAAGCGCCGCCGCAAAACCCAGCCTGATGCTGCTGCCAGTCTATGCGGGGTTGCTGCTTTGGATGAGAAAACCACTAGCTACATTATCATTAGTCTACTTCGCATCCTTACTGGCCTACATTGTATGAAAATACCAGTTCTGTTTTGTTCTAAATTCACTACTTTTATTTCTTTGTCACTTCTTTTGTTGGATTATCAAGGGTTGGCTTTGGATCCTACTATTTACCATGCCCGATATGTCATTCCTGTGAAACTTGTCCAGTTTGTAGTGTATGAGTGCTTACCTCTATCTAGTGAAATAGATGATGTCTTCTCTACATTTATACTACCTGTATGTGCTTCCTGGTACAAGTTTGACCTATTGAATCCACAAGTTCTTTCAGAATCTTTAACTTGCTTCACTTATTTTGTCAACTCCAGACTTGCCAAAATAAATCATAGCTCATAAATCTTCTTTTTCCATGCCTAACCTTCTCAGCTAATAAACCAACCAGCCAACGGAGCAGGACTTGACAACTCATCTGTTAAAAAATCTCATTAGTCTTTCTGGTTCAACTGATGTAAGGAGTCTGTTGGGTCTTTTGCAACCACCATCACAGTCGCAGAGCCCAGAGAAGGCTGGTAATAGTGCGGGTCCCTCGTTTGATGTGGTAACAAACCAAATGCCTCCAGCTGAGGTAGAAAGATCAGGTTTGCCTTCATCTAGAGCTTTTCGTTCCAATGGATCCCCTGAGGAGAGGAACTCTGTTTCAGTTGCAATGAATGGCAACACTGTGTCTGTTATTCCGGGTATGATTTGTTGAGTTGATTTCCTTCCTTCCTTTCTTTCTTTCTTTCTTTCTTTCATTTCTTCTTCTTCTTATTATTATTTTTTTTTTCCTTCTTTTTGTTGGTTCTTTTAAAGGGACATTGAAGTGTCTTGGTATATGTTGATGATTGCATAGTGCATTTATTGTGGCTATTTTTAATAAGCATGATAAATTAAAATTTGGAGATGATTTGATATACTTTTTAAGTTAAGCTCATGGAGCTCACGGTATCTTTACTCTCTCTTTCTCTCTCTCTATATATATAGTTTGGCTACGGTGCTACGCATAGCACGGATGGTCCACCGTTTCTCCATCTTCAGAGTTCAATCAAAATGATTTTCATATGAAAATCTTGTAATAATTTTTTTAGGATTTTTTATTATTTTTTAAGATAGTTAGAAAATCACTTGATTTAATTATTATTAGTTATTCAAAAGGAGTGATTTTCTAGTTGTATTAAAAAATAATAAAAAAATTCTAAAAAATATAAAATTTGATTCTAACTAGATTTTCATATGAAAAATATTTTGACCAATTGGATCGACCATTTGAACTTTGAAGGCGGAGAAACAATTTGTAGCACACGGGCCATCTATGCTACGCATAGCACCGTAGTCAAACTCTCTCTCTCTCTCTCTCTATATATAATATATATGGCTATAGTGATTTCATAAGCACTTTGGCCAAGTGCTTATGGCTCGAATTTTAAAATCTCGCGCCCAAAATTTTAATTTAAATAGCTCAAAAATTCTTCATATCATAATATTGTAGATTATTAATTTTCATCACGTTTGAAATTTGTTTACTATGCTTAATGATTTTTGAAAGATAGCAACATTTGACCTATAAAAATGGGTATTTTTAATTATTTTTAGAGTCATCTTTCAAAAATGATTAAGCATAGTAAACTAACTCCAAATTTGATGAAAATTGATAATATATAAGATTATGATATGAAGAATCTTTTGAGATATTTAAATTGAAATTTCTAACAAGAGATTTTAAAATTCGAGCCGTAAGCATTTCGGCTCGAAATGCTTATGGAATCACCGTAGCCAATCCCTATATATATATATATATATATATATATATATATATTACTATCAATGATAGTTGTGGGAATAATATTGATAATAATGAGAATGATGATGATGATGATGATGATGATATGATAATAATAATATAGATATTCATAATGATAGTAGTAATAATAGTAATAATAAGTAATAATAATACGCATCCACAATAGTAATAATAGTAATGCTAGTCCTAATAGCAATGATCACCCTAAACCTATACTATGAAACATATTCCTAAATTCTAAATCCTAAAACCTTAGAATCTAAAACCTAAAAATCTGAGAACCTAAAGTTTATAACTCTACTGTTAGACTCTAAGTTCTAGATCATGGTTCTGGAACGTGGATCGTCATCTTCCAAACACTCTTATCCAAAGCAAACTCTTTAGAAATTATGGAGTGCCTTTTGCCGAGTTAAATTATTGGAGCAAGAAATCTGTCTGTTTCCTACACTTGGCTACAACCCTGGCCCCATCAGTATATCTTTCTGATTACCAAACCTAGATTGGAGAAAATTCTCTCCTGCTTGTCTCTACCTTGCATAAATTTTTGATGAGTAAGCCTCTCTTCCCATGTACCTTTCTCTTCTTACCCTACATGGAAGTAATTGATAGCACAACATCAATCTATGACTTCAAATTAGCATTAAAATGCTGTTAAAAGTCAGGCGGCATCAACTGCTTTTGGCAAAATTGAAGACTGAAGTATCACTAATACAACTAGGAGTTGACAGGAGTGTGCGACCTGAGGAAAAAGAGATAATGGAAGTGAAGACAATGGAAATTGTGACAGAAGAGGGTGGGATTAATATTTGTCTTGGGAGGATATATGGGTTAGGGGTAATTAAGGAGAAGGATTAATAGATATTTCTCATAGGCTGTTGTGATGGACTTGAAAATAATTGTCGTAGGACATTTTAGATGCCAAAGCATATTATGCCAAGATTCAACAAAAGCAATGTTTGTGATGTTGCCTTAAAAGTGTCTACTCAAGAAGCAAGCTTATATGTATTTTAATTCTGTTTTTTCAGAGTCTGCTGTTGGCCAACCAAAATTGCATGATTTTGATCTGAATGATGCATGCAATGACGCAGAAGAATCTGAAGATGGGGCTCACACTGTGGTGACTGTGGCATGTAATGGTAATGGATCTCCCAACTATCCTGTCTGGATGACACGGGACCCCCAGCAGCAGAGCCCTCAGCAGACAAGTGGTAATTCAGATTCCTTGTCTGCTCAATCATTATCAAGCTCCAATGGAGATGCTCAGGTATATGTTTTTACTTGAAGGGTTATTTAGATTGATGGATCGAGTTACGGGGGCCATGCTTGACTGGTACAATAAAGCATGATGCTCACTCACCAGCATGCAGATAACTGCAATCATTCCATATTAACCTAAGTAACCTCTCCATAAATTCTCAACTCAACCAATCTTTTGTCAGTTTCACTGCAAATTAAGCACCCACCTGCTTCTCTGAGTATCCAGTTCCAAGAACATTTTTGCGTCAGATGTGCATTTACTTTTTAGATATCTTAACACTATTTTTCAATCAACAACTAGAGCACCACATTTCGGTCCAGCAATTCTGCCTCAATTGTTGCAATTAGCACAAACTTGAACCAGAGAAAAGGACCACAATAGGGCAAAGGGTGGACGAACCACTCTAGAATCATAATATTATGACAATAACAGTCATGACTTTTGAAACTGCCCTTTTTTTTCTATTTTCAGTGCCGTACAGACAGAATTGTCTTTAAGCTCTTTGGCAAAGATCCTCATGATTTCCCTAAGGATTTACGGGCCCAGGTAATATTACTTGTATACTTCTTTTCTTTATGCACTATGTTTTAGCCCCATAGATTTCTATATATCTTTTAATATTTTTGTTAAAAAAATACAGATATTTGATTGGCTAAACAACACTCCAACTGATGTGGAGAGCTATATCAAGCCTGGCTGTGTCATTCTAACTATATATTTACGGCTACCTGAATCTAAATGGATACATGTATGTTTCTGAACTGGTACTGTTTGACATATTTGAGACCAAATTAAAAACTCAAAGCCTGATCTACATTTAATTGCGCTGTTGATATACAGTTATGTGAGGAATTATGCTCTGAAATGGAGAGACTTCTGAGTAATTGCACTGATGACTTCTGGCAAACCGGTTGGATCTATGTCAGAGCACAACATGAAATAGTTCTCATTTATGATGGTATGTCCTCTTAATTCTCAATAAATAAATCTTGACTGATATAATATTAATTTGAGAATTTATTTTTGTATCACAAGTTCTGCATCCCTTATTTTTATGCCTAATGTTAGGTATAAACACTTTTCGAAGAAACAGCCTCTTAAATTCAGAACATGTATTTTTGAAAAAGTGTTTATACTTAACATTGGGTGTAAATAAGGTGTGCAAGTATCACTTCTCTATTAATTGAGGCCCTATATAGGTTAAAATTTTCACTATTACTTCTTTTTGGGTTTTATGTTGAGTAATACTAGCTTTATATGCTTTCAATTTTTCTATTTCAGGTCAAGTAATTGTAGATGCAACTGTGCCTCTAGGTGGAACAGATTATAGTAAGATTTTGTCCGTCAGACCAGTGGCAGTGCCTTATTCTAGTAATGTTAAGTTTGAAGTCAAAGGCTTTAACCTTGCTAAGGAGTCAATGAGGTATTAGTTTCTTGATCATTTTCTATCATACTATTTTCTTTCTTGTTTCTTTTCTTTTTCTTCTTTCTTTGTTGTTTCTGATTTAGTTATTTTTTCCTGCTTTTAACTGGGTCTTTCAGGCTTTTATGTTCGTTCGAAGGAAGGCAATTATTTGAAGAATACTCAAGAACCCTGGAAATCGAAAGGCGTGATTTTGAAACCCAGACTGAAGGGACAGACCATCTAGTAACTCTAAATTTCTCTTGTTCTACCGTCAATGCAAGAGGAAGAGGATTCATTGAGGTCCCAATCATTTTCTCAAATTTTTAGTGTACAACAAATCTTAGTTCTAGTGCTCAATTTCATGACATATTGTAGGTGGAAGAACACGGCTTTAGCAACGGCTTTTTCCCATTCATTGTGGCTGAAAATGAGGTCTGTTCTGAGATTCGTGCACTTGAAGATACAGTCGATGCCTCCACACTGGACAGTTCCATCCCAAGGGACGAAGCCTTCAAATTCTTAAATGAGCTCGGCTGGCTCCTCAGAAAAAGCCAAGCCCAGTCTATCTCCAATCGTAATGCACTGGGTCAAGGTGGATTTCAGTTGGCCCGGTTTGAGTGGATCATACGGTTTGCCATCAACCAGGACTGGTGTCATGTGGTTAAAATGCTTTTGGATATTTTATTTACCGGGGCTGTAGATTTGGGCGGTAAGAAGTCTCCTAGAGAGGTTGCTGTTTCAATGAACTTACTTCTAGATGCAGTTAGGAGAAATTGTAGAGGCATGGTTGAGTCTCTGTTGAGGTATTCATTTAATGGAGAGGGGTATATATTTAGACCTGATGCCCCAGGTCCACTTAAGTTGACCCCCCTTCATACTGCGGCTTCTATGAGCAGTGCTGAGGGGGTAATAGATGCTCTGACAAGCGATCCCAACATGGTACTTTTTTTGTTTAATTAATACTTCTGTGGTTATTTTACCATTGTTTTTAACTTCTCGTGATTCATTGGATGTAATTCAAGACTAAAACCTCTATAGCCTCTAATTTGACGTCAAGAAAGCTGATGAACAAAGGCAAACACCAAAAATCCAATCAGTACCAAAGTACCATAGCATAGCGGCACTAACAGTTGATTTGTATTTACTTTTTTATTCATGTATTTAAAGATTTTTAATTATTCCAGGTGGGACTAAAGGCCTGGAGAACTGTGGAAGATGGAAATAATAAGACCCCTGATGACTATGCTCGTGAGAGATGCTTTGACTCATACAGGCAACTGGTACAGAAGAAACTCGAGCAAAAACATGAAAATCCACATGTTGTAATTGGTATACCTGAAGTCATGTCTAATAGCTCTACTTTTGGTATTCTGGCAAGGCAGTGATACCACCACCAAGGCAGTACTGCAACCTCTGTACCAGACAGGTACATTACCGCAGTACATTGACAACAACCTTCCTGTACCGGCCTGCTTTGCTGACAATGGTCGGTATTGCTGCAGTGTGTGTGTGTGTTGGGATATTACTTCATACACCACCAAAGGTTAGATTTGTAGTGCCATCATTTAGATGGGAGTTGGTAGATTTTGGAGCTATTTAAGTTTGTTACTATTATGAGAATTAATTAGGTTTCAAGTGTTGTGATGTTGGGCAAGTTTTAACCGTTGTATAAGCGTGGCAACTATTTATTGTTTTGTAAACAAGTGTGTAATGATGTTCCTACCCATGTCATAAAGTAGGTGTAATGATTTTTTTGGTCGTTATTATATATGTAGCGTGCGTTTAATGTAATTTGTGCAGCTTGATCTGTGATGTGCATGGAGACCTGTTGGCCAATTTAGACTAATTTAGTTAGAGATACTAAGTGATATATTTTGCATGATTATTGTCCAGCCGCTATTGGGAAATTTGTTTATCATAACTTTTGAATCAGTCCAGTTCCAGTTCAGATCCTTTGGCCAATGCTCTAGTATTGTCATCTTTCTGTTCTCTTAACAGTTGACAGTCTCTGCCGATTTTTTTTAAAAAAAATCATCTTTCTGAAATTTCAGATGTTTCTTGCTGTTCTCCTTTGCAATGGTAATGATTGTCTTTCTATACTATTTTACCATTTTGATCCAGTTATGTTATTCTTGATATTTTTAAATGATAACATCTTCTGTATTCCCTGTCTATTCTTGTCAGTTTGGATCGCAGTGTGCTGCAAGCTCTGCATCTGTCTTAACTTTCAATACATTGCAAGCTATGTTTTCTCAATATTGAAGCTGTTTTCACCATTTCCAAATGATATTTTTTTATGTATTTTTTGAATTGTTATTTCGCCAGGCTTTTCTGAGTTGCTCACAGGTCGTAGCCTCGACTGTGGACCCATTGTATTTCAAGAAGAAGACGCTTTTTGAGGCTTTATTCATGCATCTGGGCCTCTTTCTTCACCTGCTGCCACTGCATCTAATTACAAACTACGTCAGAACATAAATACACCAACATAAGTTGTCAAAATTTCTACCATAATCTAAGCCTAGGCTGTTCGGAAGTTCAAAAAAGAAAAGCATATTCTCACTTGCAACACTTGTATTCTCGCTATATCAATGCCCAATTTTCTAATCCTGGTCTCCTAGATGAACAAAAAGTATTCCTAAAGAACACTGACGGATAAAAATGACTCCTCAAAGAACACATTAAGCCCCCCATTTATCATGATAACCCCCCTCACCCATCCATGTCGGGCTTGTACCTTCTTCACTTTCATATAGACATCCCCTTCTCTCCACCATGAATTGGTTCTTCATGTTTGCAAATCAAGCTTGTGACCAGTTCTTAGAAACCAGGAGTTTTTAACTTGACAATGTTTAACTTGGCAGCTCTGACAATAATTTTTCAAATAAATTCAGAAAATTTTAAAGCAGAAAAAAATTCTTATAGACATATTTACAAAAATACATGTTGATTTTGTTTCAAATTTGATTCAATTTAAGTGTTATTTCTCATTTCATCAAAACTACTAAATTACATAATTATAACAACTGAAATCTAAAATATAATCAATCTATAAAATTAATAAATTGAGTTAAGGAAGATAATTGTCAAGTATTTCACAAATATTCATAATTCAACTGCTACTCTCATTGCAAGAAAATGTTGAAAGATTCTATACCTCATCCTTGATTTCTCATACCATCTTGTCCATTTAGATAAAGGAAAGTGATCACTTGGCAATAGTTATCTTGATAATGGATCTTCAAATAAATATGAAAAAAAATTAAAATAGAAAAAAAATATAGATATATTCTTTTATTTATAGATTGATGGTGACTCAAATTTTATGTAATTTTATTATCGTTTGATAGTCCACCGATGACTGTTAAATGAGAATCATTGTGAAGTGTAGAATATATCGATGGTCTTTGATGGACTAGTAAACAATAATAAAATTATATAAAATTTTAATCACTGTCAATTTATAAGTAGAAGAATATATCTATAAGATTTTTTTTTATTTTTAAATTTTTTGTCGTATTTGTTTGAAGATTCATCGGCAAGATAATCCATTGTCTGGTTATCCCTTCCCCTAGATAAATGGAGACTTCTTCCTTTTGACGCGGGACCAAATTTTTTGGGTTTAGTTTCTTGTTGTGCAGAGGCTACCTCAAAAGCCTAACATTTTAAATTTGTATTTTTTATTTTAAGATCCTCGAGGACAGATTATTTTAAATTTGTATTTTTTTATTTTAAGATCCTTGAGGACAGAATATTTTAAGGGGAAGAAAATGACATGCCATAAAATTATAATGTGAAATGTTTGGGGTAATTAGTAAATGACATGTAGAATATTTAAGTAGTTACTGAAAGATAATTAATGGTTAGTTAATCTATACTATTATATAAAGCAGTTAAGAATTGGACGAGTCCATTTTTTATCATTTTCTTCAAATTTTTTATATCCCAAATACCCCTCATCTAATGATTTACATTAATTTTAACTAATCAAACAAACACGATAGCGTTTATTATTTTGTATTTCTCTCAATTTCTTTATCATATAAGAGGAAGGGAATTAAAAGTTATCAAAAATCATGCGAGACTATATCTGATATAGCATATGTAATTGATCTTGTATTTATTGATATTTTCCATATTAGAATGATATACATATTATTATGTAATATTTTTTTATATCTGAATAAAAAAATTCGCTGCAACGTACGGGTACACAGCTAGTTGGTACTTATTAGCATAGTAGGAGATTAGATAAGATCTTGTCTATATAAATCCACCCCACCCCATCATTGTAATATATATGATATTGAGAATTGAATGAAATCAATTAGCTTGTTTCTTTTGGATTTATTACTTTCTACCTTTACTTTCTTTTGTCCAATTTAATACCAACTTATCCAAAAAATATCACATATAATTCATTCCGCCTCAAATTTATAAAATTATCTCCAATTTATTGTTAATTGCATGCACCTAAGACCTTAGATACATAACAACCGATTGAAGACTTGAGGTCCAGAGATTCTAACTGTGATGGGTCGATTGGACAAAGCACAGGAGTGAGGACTACAAGCCGAAGACGGGTTGTGATTTCCATGAAACTGCCAAAAATAAGGAAATATAGTTTATAACATTTGAACTGGGCTTGTTTCAGATAGATTACACTATATTACAGGGCGGAAGACTGAAAGAGAGGCTCGTTGGGAACCAGAAGTGGGAATTTTTTCGTAAATGATAGGGTGCACTAACTTAATTATAAAAATAGATGATTTGAACTGTAAATGTGTTGGTTTACATAAATAATATTTATATATTTTTTTAATCCATTCCAATTTATTTGAGATCAAAGACTTTATTGTTGTTGTTATTGTTACTTTTTTTTTGCATTTGCCAATTAAGATAAATATATGCATAAAAAAATGTAGGAATTACAATTTCAAGGCGGAAATATATAGAGCTTGGATGGTCTCGAATTAGGAATATTTATCATTGCGTTGAGCGTTTGCTAAAAAAAAAAAGCAGAGGAAAATAATCCCCATAGGCCATAGCGAATGTTTCATGTACATACGGGTATGGTTTTTGAGTATTGTTAATTTGTGATGGTCTGTCACGCGAAAACTTCAAGCCTGATAACAATTTTTAAAGGTGTAGGGGTCAAAATTTGACACGATCCGATTGTTCCCATCTAATTTGAATTTGATTTAATTCCAGAATAAATGAGTTAGATATGAGAATTTTTTTTTTGACCCGTCACAAATTGAGTCTCGTAATCGATCCGATCCGACCCATTTAATTATAATTTAATTTTTAAATTTTTTGTGATTTAATATTAATTAAAAATTATATACACACTAATTAAGATTGATTATATATTAATTAATATTAAATTACTAACATATAAAAAATAATTAATATACACTTAATTATTTTATTTGTATCGAATAATATAATAAAATAATGATGATCCAATCTAAATCTATCATAATTTGAACCCGATCCGATCTATTATCACCCCTATGAATTTATTGTATTTTGAGAATCAGCTTTTTACTTTTGATCTAATGATAAATATAATTTTTCTGTGTGAGAAATTATACCTTTAAAATCTCAATATTTTTTATAATATTTAAAATTAAATAATTTAGGTCCTTATATTTATCAAAAAAAAAAAATAGTCGTTAGGCTTACAATAGTCTATTCTGAAGTAATTGAGATTGGGCCTCTAATTCTGGGCAACTATTTTTTTAAGAGAATTTTTTCATGAAGAGTTTTTAAAAATTAATTATAACAGTTCGTTTTAATCACAACAGTTGTAAGAAAGTTTAAATAAGAATTTTGATGCATAAAAATTTATTATTATTAAATTAAAATTGTTGATGTCTGATCGAAGAGATATCGTTCCCTCTAATTCTTCCCCCTTATAACTGAACCTCCCACCAGGTAGCTTATAGGCCATCTACTCGAGGGCAAAACTTAAAAAAAAAAAAAAAAAAAAAAAAAAAAAAAAAAAGAATTACTAGTTTCTCATTATTTAAGGTCATAATCATTTTCAAACAATCGTTATGATCTTGAATACATATTACAATTACTCAGCAGCACTCAGCGAGATCAAGAAATTTCTGGTTGTTGGGGAAGGACTGAAGACCAGTACAAAATGTATTGCAAAAATGTACTGAACTAATTTTCTACATGGCATAATTCAACTCAAACAAAAATTAAATTGTGGTTTCTCTTGCACTACCAGTCAATTCTACAGCTCAGCCTCAGTGCTCCTTGACTTCCTGTCGACTGATAATTGAACCTAGACCGAAAAAACTGGACACCTCCTTTTTCATAAATGGAGACAAGTCCAGAAACAGATCCGATTATTAAATGCGAAATGAGACAACAGCAATGCGTTTCCAGAGAATTTATCGAGAGGCGCCAGCCAATGGCATATCAACGATCCAGATCGATCTTACGCGTCGATCAACGGCGGTGCTTCACGCACGGAGTAGAGAGCAGATGAGGACAAACACAGAGCGTTTCTTTGAAAGAGGCTTGGCTGGTCGTTATCTTCTTTTGACTGCACTTGCATCGACCACTCATCTGTCTTCGCTACTGACACGAATTTTTACAAATCAATGTACATAAAAAAAATTAACGAAATAGTGTCGGCCATGTCCCCCCTTATTTCTACGTCAGTGTACTTGTTGAGATGCGGTGCCTCCACAGTATAGTAGAACGATTTATTAAACGTTAGATTTCTGGGGAAACCATTTCAGTAAAGTTTTGTAATCATGACGCGTGATGTATAGTAGAACGATTTGAACGTTAGATTTCTCGTTTATTTATTCGTTTAGTTGTAAATTGTAACTGAACAAAGTTATAAAACAACTTTTTCATTTGCACCCCTCAAGTTCTGTACTTCACATTTTTCTTTTGAGTATCTACATCTGACTGCATCAAAGATTCTTCTGTTCTTCTTTCTCATAAATTATTTTTAGTACTTTCTGGGGTTGTAATGAGCCGAGCCGAGCCGAGCCAAACTGAATTGGGTCAAGCTCGTGCTCGGCTCGTTAGTTTCATGAGCCGAGTCGAGATGATTTGTTACTTTCGAGTCAAAAGTTTTGGCTTGAGATTGATTTGTTAATTAACGAGCTGATCGAATTGGTTCGTTAAAACTCATTAAGACTTATTTAATATTTAATAATATTTTTATTATATTTTGTATCAAATTTATATAAAAATTAATAAAATAACTAATATTAATATATTTCATGTAAATTTGATATAATAATTTAAATATATGTCATACTATAAACTACTTACTATAATAAACATAATATAAATAACTAAAATTAATAGTTTATCGAGCCAAAGAAGCTCGGCTCATTAACTTAACTAGCCAACTCATTAAAGATTCGGTCCACTAATGAGCGAGTGAATAACGAGTCGATCCCGGACGAGTCACAAGCGAGCCACGAGTTTTTTTGCCAGTCCTAATATTTTCTCATAAACGTCTTTAAAAATTGATATATTAAACCAAATATTTCTCATTAAACCAAGTATTTTCTCATTAAACCAATTATTTCTCTTCAAATATATTAGAAATTGCAGAAAATAACAATGCAAAACATACAGAGAAGTACTTCACTTTTAAACGTTTATGAAATTTTTGAATGTACGAGATCTCAGGTTAATATACTATTAGTTTGTGACTAACCTTGCGAACTTGAGAAACTAATACATTTTAAGGGCCAGATGTAAAACTTCCTAAAGGGCCGAAATGAAAAATCGTGAGCTTCTATTTTATTAAAACCCAGATAATAAAAAGCAAATAAAATAATAGGAGTAAAAGTAAAAGATTTGCGAAATTAGATAAATGTCACTTAAAAAATGTGAGATTTTAAAAAATATATAAATTTAAAGTTGAAGTTTAGAAAAATATAATTGTAAAATTAAAAATATGGACGATTTCTCTCAAATCTCTTGTAAGGCACACACTAATCGAATTCATATTCACTACTGCGCAGCACGTGGTTCGTTCGATCACTTCAAGATTCGTGCTAACTATAATCTCAAAATGATCGAACAAACTACGTGATACACTGCACGGTGCTGCACTGTAATGGATGAACACTCCACACTAATCTGTGGGAAGTTCGTCACCTTGGATGGCGCATCAATCTTCGGCATAAGAACTAAATTTGTTTGTACGGTGGGGCATGCAGCCTTTTATTAACATAGAGAACCTACAAGCACTAAAAATCATATACTATATATTTTTAATCTAAAAATATATTTTCATATTACTCAAATTAATTCTCTAGTCAGTTTCAATACTTGTCTCCTCTCTCTCCTCCAATCCAAATTAACTCCCATTCATCTAAGCTTATGACTCCTCCATCCCTCAGCCATTGTGTAACACTTTTGAATGAGATTCAAGAGCGGTCTTCAAGAATAACAGATTAATTGAGAAGAAATTGAGTAGATGAATATCATTGGCAAAAAACTAGAATGAACAAAGATAAAATTGAGAAAAAGTATATTCATTCATATTATAATACATTGTCTATTTATAGGCAATAAAATACAAATAAGAATTACTATAATTGATTAAGAAATGAGTGAGATTGAATCTCACGTCACATCATCTACGTTGTGTTACCAGACAATCGAGGTTAAAATCAGAATAACGATCAATTATATAATCAAATTATTTTGTTCTAGTCCCACCCCTTAGTATAACTAATTCATTTAATTGACCCATTTTTACTTAATTCTTCTCACAAAGTTTTTTTTTGCCTTCATTGTCAATTCATATTGAGATGAGTGATTCATGGGCGTGCAGAGTGATATTAGGTGTGAGATATCAAATAAAGAGACAAGAGAATAAAGTCGATGTAGACGAGAGCAGGCGTACTAGGCGGAGATGTGGCTTGGTAGAGTCGTAGAGAAAAAATAGCGAGTACTACTAATGGGATGTCAGAAGAGAAAATATATTGAGCGAAAGGGTCTATAAAAGGTGTGAGAATGAAGGTATTTTAGTCTTTAACAATTTTTTTTATATATTTAGTATTATAACTTTTATAATTTTATGATATATTCATGGATTAACTAATTCTTATTTGGAATGTTGTAATTTTTTAACCTCAACATTTTCTACTCCTGTAAATACTCTATTATATTCTTTGTTACCATAAAATGATAATTTTTTTATAATTCAAATGGTAAAAATAAAAGCTATTTAAATTTATTATAATATTTTTCTGAGAGATAGATTGTGGTGCTATGTGTAGTTAATCATCAAATTTGCTATAGACTAAACAATATAGGTAAACTATTTTTAAATCTTGATTTATAAATGTCAATAAATTCTTTATATTAAATTTTTGTATGTTTTAAATTTTCTAAGTATTAATTTAGATTTTTAAAAATGACCTAAATATATATATTATTTTAATATTATTATTAAGTCATCTTAAAAAATAAAAAAAAATAAAATGTTAAAAAAAATTAATATAATTTTTTATATCATATAAAATTTTAATATAAAAAAATTATTGAGTCCATATTAATTTAATCATTAATTACGTAGAATCATAGTCTAATTCTTTTTCTAAACCAGTGATATTTATCATAATCCAATCTTTTACATTTTTCAAAATCCCATATGACAATTATCTAATTTTTTCAAAACAAAACAATTCTAGTTCTCTCTAGATTTTTTTAATTAATTATTTAAATAATTCTATTTTTTAATAATAAGAGTGATTGAATTTAAATTTTAAAAATATAATTAACTGCGCGCTACTATCAGTAACGTCTTTATTTTTTTAATTTTGAGTTATTTTATAAAAAAAACACAACCGCCAGTTAGAGTGGTGCGTTCTTCTATTGACGCATCTCTCATATATAACTTGTTTTAAACAAGTTTTATAAAAATATTAAAAAAAAAAAAAAAAACATCATTCCAATGACGTCTTTGCTCAAACGGACCAGTCCAACTGACGCGTTTGCATCTTCAATTCATATTTCTAAAATTTCGATTAAATCAATTTTACTATTAAAAATAGAATTATTCTAATAATTAATTTAAAAAGAAAATCTGCTCTCTCTCCTCTCCCTTTGTCCTCCTCTTTCCCTCCCTCCTGAAACCCTAGAGCAGAACGAAGCTGATCAATCCTCGATCGGATGGTGCACTTTTGAGTAGGTGAGGATCTGGTTCAATATGATAACTTCTCGAATTTTCGTTAGCTAATTTGCTATTTTCGTCTGTAGATCTACCTTTTGAATGTATCTTTGTACTATTCCCTTCAGAAGCTTTTTGTCCAAATTGGTATTTTCCTTTGATCGGTACAATTGAGCGGGTAACCCCGAATAGATCATTAGTCAATGTCCCGATTTTTACTTGTAGGTGGAATTTATCTCAATTGTTTTCTCCTTTTCGTTTATTATTCGAATTTGTATGTACTTTTCGGGAAAGGGAAGAGAGGCTAATTTAGTTGCATATGTTTTCTTATAATTATAGCGGGACGACAATGAAATTATTTGTTTGTTATGTCAGATTTCAATCGAAAATTTGAAGGAAATTGACTCGAGATGAACCTTTGAGTTTGATCTCCTCATATTACTCCTTCAACCGTTAATTTAGAGCCTTAATGGCTTCAGTTAGTATGGCGCCTATAACTAGCATAAAAAATCTTGGAGGAGGCAGTAGCATTGCGATTGAAAGGCTGCCTGAAGAAATGAATGAGATGAAAATCAGAGATGAGAAGGTGATCTCTCTGGACCTCCCTCCCTCTCTAGCTTCAGATGGGTGGAATGTGATTTTTTTTTTTTTTTCTGTAGGATTTGGAGGCCACAGTTGTAGATGGGAATAGCACCGAGACTGGCCACATAATTGTCACCACCATAGGTGGTAGAGGTGGCCAGCCTAAACAGGTATTTATGTTTATTTAGTGCACATTTTGCTTCACTGTGTACACTACAAAAAGACCCAACTGGTTTATACATGAGTACTACAGTAGCACACAAATGGACGAGAACTTACGCACAAGTAAACTTACTATCAAATTTGGATTTAGAAAATAATTTGATGAGGCCTAAAATTGGTGAGATAATATACAGAGACTTATTCATACGCAAGTGCACTCTTCACATAGGCACAGTGAAGAGAATTTTAACTGACCAAAATTAGTAAATTTAGCATACTGCTAAATCTTTTTGGTCTTTAATGACCATCCTATCCCAGAACCAGACCTGAATGGCATGTTGGTCATGTGGACCACATAACTATGCCTACATATGCATCTGGGTTCCTGCTAGTTCTGAAAGTTTTTATAAATATCTTTATAACCTTTTTTTTCTGATTAATTTATTTTTATTTTTTATTATAGACAATAAGCTATATGGCAGAGCGGGTTATTGGGCATGGATCATTTGGAATAGTATTCCAGGTTAGTTCTCTTTTTCACATTTGCTGTATCATGGCTGTTCCTAGAATAGTACATGGCACTTCATCTTCATTGTTGTTTCATCTCATCCAATTGCATGAAAGCACCCAACAGTGACTGTATCGATGGGTACTTAGTCACCACACATGGCTTTTCTCCTGGGGATATTTGATGTAAACTCATATCTAGAAAGCACCCAACAGTGACTGTATTAATGGGTGCTTAGTCACCACATTTGGTACTGTTGTTGGATGTAGAAAGTAATCCCTTTGACAGAGTAATATTTTTTAGTTGTTTACGTTACCGCACAGTAGTGTCCTTTATGATTTATTTTGGATTTACTCTGATCATATCAGTGGTTAAACACCAATTTAACAATGATTGGATTAAAGCATGCAACACATTTCAACAGTATGCATACGTGTGTGCGCACGCTTATGCAGACATATATCTAGGAAAGAGAATTATGATTAAGGTGGTTCCAAAATCCAGTATTGTCACCATTGCAAAATTAAATCTAAGTTACCATTTTTTTCAATTAGGCAAGGTGCCTTGAGACGGGAGAAACAGTGGCGATTAAAAAGGTGCTTCAAGACAAGCGATACAAGAATCGGGAGCTGCAAATAATGCGATTGCTTGATCACCCTAATGTAGTGACGCTAAAACACTGCTTTTTCTCAACAACTGAGAAAGAGGATCTGTACCTGAATTTGGTACTCGAGTACGTGCCGGAGACTGTTTACCGTGTAATCAAGCACTACAACAAGATGGGCCAGCGCATGCCATTGATCTATGTGAAATTGTACATGTATCAGGTAGGTAGCAAGCTATTTGGCCTGTAAGGAGTATTGTACCACATACCTTTTATAATTCAAAAGACCAAACATTCATTAACTAACTGTCTATTATGTTGTACTTTTGAGTCTGAATTATCTTTCAGATATCTGTCAAGTGTAGATGCACGGATATAATACAGAATGTGTCTGAAATTGGCTTATCTTTGGGACTGAATTTTAATCCAAAGCTTATTTACCCAAGTTCTGCAATTTCAATTCTATTGAGACTCAATTTGTACAATTCAATTAAGAATTATTTAGCATTCTATTGCACATTGTACTAATTTCACTGCATATTTGTGCACCGTCTACAATTGCTGTTATTACACTGCTTTTTAATTTTCAACATGCATACTTCTTTTTAGTGGGTTGGGGGTTGGGGGGGGGGGGGGATCTTGGCAACTAATAATTTGACAACCTTGATAACAGATTTTTAAATAAGTTTAAAAAAATCTTAAAAATGGAAAAAAGTTTGCAAACATATTCTTGAAATTGTAGATTGGTTATGTTTCAGACTTCATGCAATTTGATAGTGATTTGGTATTCCATCAGGAACAATCAACATTGCATAAAATTTGCAATGGTCTAAAGTTAATGGGCTTTGATGAAATATGAAATTACACTTAAATTGCATCAAATTTGAAACACAATCAATCATGAATACATATATGTTTTTTTTCCTATTTTTAGGAATTTTTAATAGTTATTTTTGAATTTATTTCAAAGTCCATTGTCAAGATTGTGAAGCTAATAGTTGTCAAGGGAGTTCGACCCTTTTTTATGTTGAAATCATAGAAGTTGAATCGCATTTTGTATCGTGAATCGTAGTATTTTGTATCGTATCGGTGTATCGTGTATCGTATCGTATCGTTAAGATACGCAAACTTGTCTTAAAATGAATTAATAATAACTAAAATTAATATGTAGTGAATTTTTACACTTGAAAATATTATTATTTAGCGTTTTATCACATTTATGTAGTATCCTAGCATAATTTATACTATGTGAACTATATATATATGTGAGCACAAAGTTTTATTATAGCTCATATGATAGTCCAATGATAATATTAATTAATATCTAAGGAAAATAAAATAAAATAATTCTATTTTAGCTAATAAAATCACTACAAAATAAATTACAATAAGCACGTGCGGGAAAAGTATCTAAGGAGAATAAATTAAATCAAATCAATTAATATAATTTAGTGGTATTGACTATATTATTTGAGTTAATATAATTGCCTAAAGCTCTGGATGCTTCACAGAAATACTATACGTGTTTATGAGAGAGAGACATGGGAGCAATGGCGAATGCAAAATTTTAGTTAGAGGGGGTCAGTAATCGGATTGCAATAACTTATCAGGTCCAAACCCATTAATTAATCAGGTAATAACTTGATCGAAAACACTATTTTTTAAAATTCAAGGGGTCAATTGACCCCCCCTGAGCCTTACTACATCTGTCCCTGCATGGAAGAATAAAATAGATGAAATAAATAAGAATTATCCACTTGTATTGTCTCGTAATTGGAGTTTTTAACTCCTCTCTCAAATCGCTGGCATATTTTTCCTTTTCTTTGTCGTTTTTTTTCTCTTTTCGCCTTTTTTCCTCTCACACTAGGGTTATCTGATCGCCGAACATGATGTGCGAAGTCGAGCAGAAGAGGTAAAGTTGAAAAAGTATATGTATTTTAAAATTATTGTATCGTTGGGATACGTATCGTATCGAGATACAGAAAGATACAGACACGATTCTTAAGATTCTTCTTTCTAGAGATACAAAGTATAGATTCGTATCCTTATCCATTCGTATCGTATCGAATCGTAAGATTCGTATCGTGAATCGTAAGATACTAACTTCTATGGTTGAAATTGAAAAACTTATATGTTTGTTGAATTTTCAATGGCTCCTTTTATTGAAAAACTTATTTTGTCCATCGTGTTATGCTTGATCATGTTGGTTTTGGTTACCAGATATGTAGATCACTGGCTTATATCCACAACTGCATCGGGGTGTGCCATAGAGACATTAAGCCTCAAAACCTTTTGGTAAGTTTCTCTAGCTATCTCTTATTACAAAATTCCCCTCTTGTAGGTTTTCTTTATGGAGACAAATGATGACGGCATGACCATAACATGATCATTTGTCATCTCCTTGATAAAGAAAAAGGAATGTAATTTTTTGCGCAATATCATTGATATATTCATGTATGGATAATTTTTTTAAGCATTTTTTCTTTTGATATATTAGGTAAATCCCCACACACACCAGCTGAAGCTAATCGACTTCGGAAGCGCAAAGGTTTTGGTATGGATTACTCATCCATGCATTTGTTTTAGCCTTCCTTCTTAGTTCTAACTCTTCTTACTAATTATTTATCCTTGGTTAAATAGGTAAAAGGAGAACCAAACATTTCTTACATATGCTCAAGGTACTACAGAGCACCTGAACTCATCTTTGGCGCAACTGAATATACAACTGCTATTGATATATGGTCCGCTGGTTGTGTTCTTGCTGAGCTTTTACTAGGCCAGGTTTGTCTTGCACTAAAACATTTCTTACATGCTTACCAGATAATTAATGCCAGTAACTAAAGTCACTGCTGTTATACCTGTACTGCCATGTGCTACAGACTGGAAATCCTTGGACTTGAGACGTGAGAAATGATTACCGCTCACCAAAAGTATGGTAAAAAAAATAGTTTCGTTTGATTTAATTTTGGTTTTATCATTTAATATTTTGTACAGCCATTATTTCCTGGTGAGAGTGGCGTGGATCAGCTTGTCGAGATTATTAAGGTAATTTTTTTTTCAGATCCCAGTTCTCATTCCTAGTTTGTTTTCCTTTTTCATTTGTAATTAAGAACAGATCTGAATAATGCAGATCCTTGGTACACCGACTAGAGAAGAAATAAAGTGCATGAACCCAAATTACACGGAGTTCAAGTTCCCGCAAATCAAAGCCCATCCATGGCATAAGGTACTGAACCATAGAAGTTGAATCGCATTTTGTATCGTGAATCGTAGCATTTTGTATCGTATCGGTGTATCGTGTATCGTATCGTATCGTTAAGATACGCTAAACTTGTCTTAAAATGAATCAATATTGACTAAATTTAATATGTAGTGAATTTTTTCACTTGAAAACATTATTATTTAGCGTTTTATCACATTTATATAGTACACTAGCATAATTTATACTATGTGAGCTATATATATATGTACATATATATGAGCACAGAATTTTATTATAGTTCATGTGGTAATTTAATGATAATATTAATTAATATCTAAGGAGAATAAACAAAATAATTTTATTTCAGCTAATAAAATCACTACAAAATAAATTACAATAAGCATATGTGGAAAAAGTATCTAAGGAGAATAAAATAAATAAAATCAATTAATATAATCTAGTAGCCCTGACTATGTTATTTAAGTCTTCAAAAATTAATATAATTGCCTACAGTTTTGGATGCTTCATAGAAACACTACTCGTGTTTGTGAGACAGAGACATGGGAGTAGGGGCAGATGCAAGATTTTAGTTAAAGGGGGTCACTAGTCGGATTGCAATAACTTATCGAGTCCAAACTCATTAACTAATTGGGTAATAACTTAACCGAAAGCATTATTTTTTAAAATCTAAGGGGTCAATTGACCCCCCTTGGGCCTTAATATATCCGTCCCTGCATGAGAGAATAAAATAAATGAAATAAATAAGAGTTACCCACTTGCATTGTCTCGTGCTTAGAGTTTTTGACTCTTCTCTCTCAATCGCTAGTATATTTTTCGTTTTATTTGTCGTTTTTTGTCTCTTTTTGCCTTTTTTTTTCTCACGCTATGGTTTTCTGATTGCCTAATAGGATGTGTGAAATCGAAGTGAAATCGAACGGAAGAGGTAAAGTCGAAAAAATATATGTATCTTAAAATTATTGTATCGTTGGGATACGTATCGTATCGAGATACAAAAAGATACAACCACGATTCTTAAGATTCTTCTCTCTAGAGATACAAAGTATAGATTCGTATCCTTATCCATTTGTATCGTATCGAATCGTAAGATTCGTATCGTGAATCGTAAGATACTAACTTCTATGTAACTGAACAAGCTTTTAATGAAACCATCTATGTTACTCTGGGTCATTTTTAATGGCCACTACAGAAAATGACTTGCATTATTTGAAATATTATGCATCATTTGGTTAAAGAAAGACAAAACAAGGAGAAATTTCTATGGTACGAACAAAAATCTTTATCAGCAATCTTGTGCTTATCAAGCCAAGACTGGAGCTAAGATTGTTTCTGTGCATACCCACTTCTTTAGGTTTTCCACAAGAGAATGCCACCCGAGGCAGTGGATCTTGTTTCTAGGCTTCTTCAGTACTCACCAAACCTACGCTGCAGTGCTGTAAGTCTTATTAATTAAAATGGCAGATTAATAGAATTTATTTTTCATAGTTTCCTCCAGTAAATCACACTTTATTTCATTTATGTTTTTTTTCCCAGTTAGATGCATTAATCCATCCATTCTTTGACGAGCTTAGGGACCCGAATACACGCCTACCTAGTGGTCGCTTTCTGCCTCCACTGTTCAACTTCAAGCCCCATGGTACACACATAATTTCACAATATGCTTAAGGATATTGAAATACAAATTACAAGTATTTTATTATTCATTTTTTTTAAAGAAAAAAGCAGCAGAAAGCAGTAAGATTGCTAAGCCTATTCTCGGATGCTGAATTGTTATCATTCCTTAGCCTATGCAAGTGCCAACACTGGCGGCCATATGTTAATCATGTACCAGTGCTGACAATATTTTTCTTGACAAGCCTTTGAGTTGATTGCCTAACTTTCTAATCATTACTTTCGGTTTATTATTTAATCCTGATGAACAGAGTTGAAGGGTGTACCAGTGGATATTGTGGCAAAGCTTGTGCCAGAGCATGCGAGGAAACAGTGCCCCTTTCTAGGACTTTAAGGAGCCATCTACAATCAATCATGTAATATTAGAATTTAGCCTTTGTGTACCTTGTGTAGCAATGTATTTGTATGTAGGGTTTTTACTAGGAAGATAATTATCTCATGGATTTGTTGATCTGTGTATGAACAACCCCTTTGAACCAACAACCCGGCTTCTAATATCGTTGTCTAGTATGTATTTTTGTGCTTTGTATGTGGGTTATGAAGAATTGAACGCAGAAACTCCTAGTTGTTTCTCTGCACTACTATGGTACTACGGTTTAGTGTTACTGCCTTATTATGAGTTATGGCGGTGAGAATCATTTTATAGCTTCACAATATATATATATATATATATTTCTTTTAGGCTACGGCACAATTATGCCGTTTTTTAATCTAATTTTGGATTTTATTAGTTATAATACACATGGAGGAAGTTGTAATGATCTAATTTTATGACATTGATTTTATTCCACATGGCATATGAGAGATATTATTGGAGGCTGTGGGAGCAAATATTTACGAATTCCAAAGAACTGCCTATAAATTGTTGAAAACTATCAACTCGACTGCTCTAAATGCATAATCAAAAGTTTGTAAATGTATATTGGTTCTCACATAACATTATTATACAAAACGCGCAAGATGAACAGGTCAATTCAAAGTTTCAAACCAAACGACGTAACACTCACAAGTGAAATTATCATTTTAAAAGTAAAGTATTAATATGACACATCACTGGCGAAGTTTATGGCAGCTGATGTGAATAAGAGTGCACAAAATATTTGTTGCTCGTAGCTCGCTCGTGTTCGACTCGCTCGTGTTCGACTCGGTTATAGCTCGTTTATAGCCCATTCATTATCAGCTCGAGCTGTTAACGAGACGAGTTCGAGAAATTCCCAGCTCGGCTCGTGGAGTCTCGAGACCTACACGAGTTAATCTTAACCGTTCATTTATAATACGCGACTTAAATCCCAGCCTTAGGATCTCGCTTCCCATCGCACAACTAAACCCTAGACTAACCTTCTCTCGTCGCGCAACAGAACCCTTCACTCGCGCAAAATTCTTCTCTATCGCGCGGCGCATCACGAGCTGGACGAACTCAAGCCAACTCACGAGCTTTAAACGAACCAACGAGCTAGCTCGATTCTTAACGAGACGATCACGAACCCACCCTTGTAGCTCGAGACCCTTTGTAGAGATAAACTTGCTCGTCTCGTTAACATGACGAGACGAGTTCGAGATTGAGTCAGCTCATCTCGAGACCGTCTTGTGGGCACCCCTAGATGTGAATACCAAATTATGCATTACAATGCCCTCCAAAAGTAAAATTATTTGCTATTTTGTTTTGCCCAGGAAGCTGAACCAATATTTTGGGTTATAAAAAAAAGTTTCTCTATTTTGTAAGGATGGTCTTATCATTATAATTATAAAAAAAATTGACATTTTAATATGATACATTCTAGAAGCTACTAATCGACCCATGAGACTATCATATATTCATATGCCTTACTCGTAACTATGCGTTGGCATTGTATTTCATATAGTAATGTGGTGAATGAAACCTCCCATTCTACGTGCAATCCACATGTGGAGTGACAATAACCAAGTTTAACTTAACATGAAGACCACCTTTGAGCACGTTGTTTTTCGTTGTCCGGGGTTACACCT
Source organism: Schoenoplectus tabernaemontani (assembly GCA_037127355.1). Taxonomy (NCBI): domain Eukaryota; kingdom Viridiplantae; phylum Streptophyta; class Magnoliopsida; order Poales; family Cyperaceae; genus Schoenoplectus; species Schoenoplectus tabernaemontani. The sequence goes on from CM073739.1 coordinate 22,105,248, forward strand.
TATGTTAAAACCATTATCTCAATAAAATTACTATGTATATTGTTTGAGCCTACCTGGGACAAAAGGATTATGTATTAATTTACAGAAAGGAAATAAATATATATATATATATATATATATATATAAAGTAAAGATACCGTGAGCTTAAATTCACGGAGGCTTTCCGTGAACTTAACTCAAAAAGTAAATCAAATCATCTCCAAATTTTAATTTATCATGCTCATTAAATTCTTTATATGAAAATCTTGTGGGATGTAAAAATTTGGAGTGTTTTGAGCTTTTTAACCCACCGTTTTTAATTTTCTAAAATAATGTTCAAATATTAAATATATTATTATTTTTTTAGAGCTGATTTTTAAAAATTAAAAACCACGACTTAAAAAGCTCAAAACGCTCCAAATTTTTGCATCCCATGAAATTTTCATATAAAGAATTTAATGAAAATGATAAATTAAAATTTGAAGATAATTTGATATATTTTTTGAGTTAAGCTCACGGAAGACCTCCGTGAGCTTAAGCTCACGATATCTTTACTCTATATATATATATAGAGAGAGAGAGATAGTAAAGATACTGTGAGCTTAATCTCATATAGACCTTCCGTAAACTTAATTCAAAAAGTATATCAAATCATCTCCAAATTTTAATTTATCATTCTCATTAAATTTTTTATATGAAAATTTTATGGGATTCAAAAATTTGAAGTGTTTTAAACTTTTTAAGTCATGGTTTTTAATTTTTAAAAATTAGCTCTAAAATAATAATAAAATATTTAATATTTGAACATTATTTTTTAAAATAAAAAATAATGACTTAAAAAACTCAAAACACTCCAAATTTTTGCATCCCATAATATTTTCATATAAAGAATTTAATGAGAGTGAAAAATTAAAATTTGGAGATAATTTGATGTACTTTTTGAGTTAAGCTCACGGAAGGCCTCCATGAGGTTAAGCTCACGGTATCTTTTATATATATATATATATATATATATATATATATATATATATATATAGTAAAACTAGCGTGTTCTTAGAAGCACGGAGCCCCTCCGTGATTCTAGCTCAAAAAATATATCAAATGATCTCCAAATTTTGATTTATCACTCTCATTAATTTCTTCATATTAAAATCTTACGGGGTACAAAATTTTGGGATGTTTTAAGTTTTCTAAGTCACTCTTTTCAATTTTTAAAAATCAACTCTATATATATATGAGTAAAGATACCGTGAGCTTAACTCAAAAAGTATATCAAATTATCTCCAAATTTTAATTTATCATGCTCATTAAATTCTTTATATGACAAATTTTATGGGATACAAAAATTAGAATGCTTTGAGCTTTTTAAGTCATGATTTTTAATTTTTAAAAATCAGCTCTAAAAATAATAATAAGATATTCAATGTTTGAACATCATTTTTAAAAATTAAAAACGATGAACTAAAAAACTTAAAACACTCCAAATTTTTACAACCCACAAAATTTTTTTTATAAAAAATTTAATGAGCATGATAAATTAAAATTTAAAAATTCATTTGATGTACTTTTTGAATTAAACTCACGGAAACCTCTATGTGCTAAGATTATAGTATTTTACTCTCTCTTTATATATATACGCTAAAGGCTGCAAATTTTAGTGTAATAATCTATTTGCTGCTCACAAGGAAAAATGAACAATACAGTTGGGAGTATAAATTAAGAACTTCGTCGACTAATACCAAAAAAAAAGGAAAAAAAAATAATGGTCGACTATCGTTCCAGCCTCCAAGCATTGACTTGCAAAAAGACGCATTCATAACTCGAGTTCCAGCCTCCAAGAATTATGATTATTTATTATATTATTATTATTATTATTATAATTTATTATTATATTATTATATTATGATTATATTTATATTTCTATTATATTATTATGATTATAACTATGAATATTATATTTATTATGATAATGATTATGAATTATGATTATTATTTTATTGTTATTATTATATTATCATTATTATTATTTTATTATTATTATTATTATCATCATCATTGTTAGCATCATAATTATTCATATTTTAACTATTTTGATTAACAACTGTCAAACAATATTTTCATTCTTCCGAATAATAAAAAATACTACTCTTCTACCACTCTTTCAAAAATACACTATTTTATCACTCTTCCAAAATTATTCCTTAATTTACCAAACGAACCCATAATCTTCATACTCAAAACCATAGTCAAATCGATTTAAACAGATTTCGACAAAAAAATGAATTTATGTAAAAGGAACTTTTCTTTTCTTGTGAAAAGATCCTTAAAATTAGAAGATTTGAGCCGATTTTTTTAAAAGGGGTGGAAGACTCCTATTACAAACAACGGATGTCTCCAGTTCAATAGAATGGAGAAAGTAGTCGTTTGACGAACAGCAACGCTGGCTTTATGTCATTTAATAGCGAACCTCCTAAAATCCTAAATCAGTCAACCTCTTCTACAAATTCTCTCTCTCGCGATCGCAACCGAGATCGAGATCTGATCTAGTACTTCTCATCAGGTAATTACTAATACCCCGTTTGAAAATTTTGATATTCGTGGGGTTCGCTTGGGAACAATTAAACCATTACCATTCGTTAATTTGTCGCCGGTATGCATACGCAATTTATCCCTTTTTTTTTGCGGGGTTATGGTTTGGTTGCTTGGCTTTGAATCAGCAATTGAGGTTTGTAATTTTTCAATTTGATCTTCCTGGAGTAATTCTTTTCGAATATGGCTCTGAGCCGGTTCCAGATTATTTGAAGCTGTGAATCAATTTAAGCTATGTTTTCTGGCCTTCATTTTATATCGGATCCTCACAGATCTTTGCAATTATTATTAAAACGAGGAAATTTTGTTCATTTATATGCAAATTGCAATTTCAGCTGAATTTGAAAACATACAATTTCAAATTATCTGACCGATTCTGAATGTACTCTTTTGAGATACAAGAATGCAGTTACTTCTATCCCTGTTTCCCAAATGACATACATTAGCGACAACTTGTTCTGAATCTCTTTTTTGTTGAATTACCATTTCATATTTGAACAAATTTTTGATGTAGCATATATTTGATCAAAGTAACTAGCTGAATTTTTTTTTTATAATTTATGATCATGTGAATACATCTATGTCCGAAGGTGCAAAGATGGGGCTGTCTTTCACAAAGCTATTTAGTCGGCTTTTTGCTAAGAAGGAGATGAGAATTCTCATGGTGGGTCTCGATGCAGCTGGTAAGACCACCATCCTGTACAAGCTCAAGCTTGGAGAGATTGTCACCACCATACCAACCATTGGTATGCATTACTTTACTTTCATCTTCTTCTTTGGTATTTCTTAATCTGTTTGCTGTGCAATTGGTAATTATCTAGACATTCATATTTGTGATGAAGGGTTTGAGGTTAGTTTCTATCAGGGACTATATTATTGGTTTAAAATATGCCAATATTTGAGAAAAACTTCATAATTTCCTCGTCCTAAATGAATTTTCAACTAAATACGAAAAAAAATCTTAAAAATAGAAAAAACCTTATGAATATGTTTTTCTGCTTATAGATTGATGGTGATTCAAATTTCGTGCAATTTCATTATCATTTGATACTCCATCAAGGACCATCAAAATTTTATACAATTTGCAATAATTATAATTTGACGATCTTTGATGGACTATCAAACAATAATGAAATTGCATAAAATTTGAATCACCATCAATCTATAAGTAGAAGAACATATCCATAAGATTTTTTCTATTCTTAAGATTTTTTTCATATTTATTTGAATTTACATTGTCAAGTGATCCCTTCCCCATATATATATATATATATGAGTTTGTCTAGCATACTTCCGTTAGCATTTCAACTCGAAATGCTAACGAGTCAAATTTTAATTTTTCATGCTCGAATTTTTAATTTAAGTAGCTCAATAAAATCTTTATATGATAATCTTATATTATACTAATTTTCATCTTGTTTGGAGTTAGTTTACTATACTTAATGATTTTTAGAAAGTAAGTTTTTTTGACATACAATTTTTTTTTTATTATTCCAGGGCTATCTTTCAAAAATCATTAAGTATAGTAAACTAACTCCAAACACGATGAAAATTAGTATTCTACAAGATTATGATATAAAGATTTTATTAAGATACTTAAATTGAAATTATGAACATGAAAAATTAAAATTTGACTCGTTAGCATTTCGGTTGAAATGCTAACAGAAGCATGCTAGATAAATTTCTCTCTCTCTCTCTCTATATATATATATATTTATAAAAAGGAAAAGAAAAAGAAAAAGAAATAAACGGGGAATCTTTGTCAGTATTAAAGATTTTCAATTGTTTTATTCTTGACTTCGTCTTCTGTTATTTATTTATTTTTTTTGCAACAAAATTAGGCTTTAACGTTGAGACGGTAGAATACAAGAACATTAGCTTCACGGTGTGGGATGTTGGGGGTCAGGACAAGGTACTATGGATTTCTTTGTCTAGTTTCAACTGAGCTATCCTACTGTGTTCTTGATATTGCATATTTTCTGATGAAACCAATTGGCGTGAATTAAACAGATCCGGCCATTGTGGAGGCACTATTTCCAAAACACACAAGGTCTCATTTTTGTTGTTGATAGCAATGATCGCGACCGTGTTGTTGAAGCTAGAGATGAGCTCCATCGCATGCTTAATGAGGTATATGGCAAGAACCACTTGCTTGTTTCCTTCTATTGTTGAAAACTTGACTTACAAGTTACACATTTGCAATAGCATCCATTGTTCCATCTTACAACAAAATACAGCAATTACAACTAGACATAATTTGGAAAACAATCTTTAATTATGGATATTTGTAGAATGTTGGCAACTAATAATACTGCAATTACAACTAGACATAATGATGGCTTTTTGTTTAACATAAGAAAATTTATCTAACTAGTGAGTATAAGACTTTGGTTGCAACTTAAAAATCACTTGTTGCGTGGCTTTTTGTTTGGCTTTGTAGAAATCCTTTCTATTAGCTTTTCACTTGTGTTATGTACATGTGACTGTTTTTAGGATGAGTTGAGAGATGCAGTATTGCTGGTATTTGCAAACAAACAAGATCTCCCCAATGCTATGAATGCTGCTGAGATCACTGACAAGCTTGGCCTTCACTCCCTCCGTCAGCGCCACTGGTACTTCTCTTATTTGGTTTTGTGAGCCTTTTCTGTGGCTGAAAATTGACTCTTCAAGTCTGATATTTTGACCAAGAATTACAAAATGAGCTTGTTGTACCGGCAACACAGTTTATCCTTAATTGCCACCAGACAACTTGTAACTTGACCCGACTGGTAGAGAATCTCCTTGTGCCACTTATTGTTTGACTTAATTCATATGTCATAATACTGACAGGTATATCCAGAGCACATGTGCCACAACTGGAGAGGGTTTGTATGAAGGTCTGGACTGGCTCTCCAACAATATTGCAAGCAAGGTTAGTGCATGTGCATTTTTTGTGCCGTGTTTGTGATCTCTGTTATATTTGGGAAAGTTGAAATCCTTTTGTTTTCCTTTCTTAAATGCAGGCTTGAATAGGTTTGAGCTGTTGGACTCCAGAGAATGATTAGGGACGGGTCTTTCTTTCTCTTTTTTGGTGTTTTACCTAAACATAATTTGTTACCTTAGAATATATGTTTCAAATTTTGTTAAACTATTACTGTGACTTATCTGTAACTCAGGCTGAGATTCTTGTTATTTATTTAATCTGTGGATGCTATTACATATCTGCTTGTGGATTGCATGATTTTTATTTTTTGCCATACTAATGCTCTCAACCTCTTTCTCTCTCATTCCTATCCCAAATGAAATCCAGCTGTCGATATTTTAAAGGGCGGTTTCAGATCTGCATGGTACATATCTTGATTTAGAAAGAACTAATCTGATTGTGCTAGAATATTCCTGGGCAGAGAGATGATGCATTGCCTTTCACACTCTGACAATCACGATCAAGTGAATTGAAAAGACACATACGCATGGACTATACTAATACAGACTGAACAGAAAACCACAGCCAAAAAACTCAATAAAAGAGGAGAGTTTAGAAAGAGCGTTTCCTCTATGCAAGCTCCTGTATATGCTTACTGTTATCAGATGGAGCAGAATCACGGCAATGAAATCAACAGCCAAAAATACCAGTATGACGAACTAAAACCAAATTATACCAATATGACGACCTAAAGCCAAATTGTACTGGTGTTATGGCATAGAACATGATACAGCAAGTGCAAAAAAACACAAAAGAAAAAAAATGAAACTATTCATATTCTACTCCTAGTGCAGTGTGCAGACTACAAAATCCTGCAATTATGCTTCACCTAAACCACGCGAATCATAGATGCATGTACCTGGTCAGAAGAACCCAAATACATGAGGTCTAAGATTCACTGATTCAGCGTCCACTTGCGAGAAGTTGATTTTTTTTTTTTTTTGGGATCCATTCACAATGTATAATACGTATCAGTTTGACAATTGTTAAGTTTTCAAGTTTTTCAAACATATCACATCATCACTATTATACACCATTGATTTTGTTTAAATCTTTTCAACTACTTAAATCTAATAATATATATATAAATTTTCTCTCTCCTCATTTAAAATAAATAGGTATAATATATTTGAGGTGAAATTTAACTCTTAGTATTATTCTTCATAGATTATTATATTTAATATTAATAATAATCAATATTATTATTATACACATCTTTAGCATTTAAAAAATGTGTTTAAATTTTCTTTAATGTAAATTTTTATTGAATATATTTAATTTTTTTATTTTTTAATTATTTATTCAAGAAATATTTTGTCAGGGAGAATCCCGAGTTACCGTCCTAGATTTAGTAAATATCAGAAATAAATTATAATTTTAATTCTAACACATCAAATATGATCTATATTTATGCTATCATTCACAAAAAAAATGACATTTAAAAAGGAGGGATCACTTGACAAATAACTTTTAAATAAATATAAAAAAATTTAAAAATAGAAAAAAATATAGATATGTGATTTTATTTGTAGATTGATAGTGTTTTAAATTTCATACAATTTCATTATCATTTGATAATAAATCAAAGGTCGTCAAAATTTTATATAATTTGTAATAGTTTCAATTTAATGGTTTTTGATAAATTATCAAACGATAATGAAATTACTTGAAATTTGAAACACTACCAATTTATAAGTAAAAGAACATAACTATAAACTTTTTTCTACTTTTAAGATTTTGTACATAATTATTTAATAGTCCATTGTCATGATTTTCAAAATAATCCATTATCAAGTGATCTCCCCCCTCGAAAAAAAAATGTCGTTCATCAAAAGGATTGAAACTTGTAACAAGGCGCATAAAACTTTTGCACAATACAAGGCTGACAAAATAGCTCAATTTTTTATTTTTCAATTTTTTTTACTTGATTTGGAAACAAAAAAAAATTAAGATTGCCAATTTAGACGATGCATACAGATGCTCTCTTTTTCCAGTCTGTTTAGTTCATGGAGCATGTGTTCTGACGCAAGATTCGAGTACAAGTGAGAAAAATAAAAGTTAGAATCGGATTTAATTCTATTTTGAAAAGGATAACTAAACTGAAAAAGTTGACAAATATCATATTCTTGATGTTTATTTGTACTGATAGTTACTCATAGTTCAAATCTAGAAAATTTCACATCAAAATTAACAAATAAAACGATGCAATTATTACTCCAGACATTGGTAACAAAGTACTGTTCAACAAAAAGGTACAAGTAAAATCTCATAAAAACCAACAACAGAAGTACCCGACTTGAAACAAAAGAGCTACCTACTACCGTGAGCACATATAACGCCAACTATGCTGATTGACATCATATATTATCTTATTAGTAATTAATAATAAAAAAACAATTAAACTTTATACTGAAATAGTTTTGGGTTTCGCCCCTATCTTCTTCCATGAAACATTAGGCATGATCTGGGTTGTGTCAACTAGATCCTTGTATTTGATGGCAAAATTTAAAAGAGAATCAAGCAGTGAATCAGAAAGCAGATGGGGTTTGAGGCCAAGCTCAATCAATTTTGTGTGCTTTGCATTGTAGAAGTGTTCCTCTGCTTCCACTCTAGGGTTTGGCACTGACACAGCATTCACCTCTAACCCTAGCTTCTCACCAGCCTTTGTGACTAGCTTGGCAAGGTCATTAACTGAGAATTGCTCCGTGAACTGGTTGAACACCCTGAACTCTCCTTGGTTGGCTGGATTCGCTATTGCGAGCTCGACACATTGTACAGTGTCTCTTATATCTAGGTATCCTCTAGTCTGAAGAGTTGACAAAATCCTTTTAAATATTTAGGAAATTAGATAAATTTCAGTGGAAGAATACAACAATACAATTATGGAACTATCATGGAAATTTAGACAACGTTCACAATGACAAATCAGATTACTACAATCTCAAGTTAGACAGATGAAACAAAACTGACAGCCAAACTGAGAACAAGTTGGTTCCTAGGACCACAACTCAAGGGCAAATAAGTATAAATTGACAACACTGCACATTTGAATGGCTAATTGAAACTTTACTACACGATGAAGCTTGCCCCTGTGCTGTCTACTTTTTCAGACAACTAAGATAATAGCAATCATAAATTGCCATTAAAAGGCTTCAACTACTTCAAGCTTCTTTCATTGAAGATTGATTCATTTAAAAAACTAGGTGTTAATGATGGAAAATTGCATTGAATTCTGGTTTCCTTGCATACTAGAGCTTAGCTTTTAAATTTTTGTCAGCAATTACATTTAATCAGAATATTTATCTTCTTAAAAGTAGGTATTTCATATAAATTTTAAAAGAAAGACATACCTGACCACCTTTTCCATACACAGTAAGTGGGTGGCCCACAGCTGCTTGAACACAAAACCGGTTTAGGGCTGTACCGAAAATACCATCATAATCAAACCTATTGCACAACTCCTCATGCATCTCTGTTTCATCAGTACGCAACCCATACACAACTCCTTGGTTCAAATCTGTTGCCTTAAGTCCCCATGCTCTGCATGTAAATGCAATATTGTGTGAATCGTGCACCTTACTTAGATGGTAGAAAGAGCCAGCTTGCTTTGGGTATGGCAATGTGTCGGTACGGCCATTGTGTGTTATTGTGATATATCCTTCCTCAATGTCTATGTTTGGCGTACCATACTCTCCCATGGTACCGAGCTTCACAAGATGGCACTCTTCACGAAATTCTTTTATGGCAAAGAGCACATTGAGTGTGCCAATCACGTTGTTATGTTGCGTGAATACCTGTTGATTTAAAAGTCAGCACTTTGTTGCATGTGTTTCTTTTTTGTATTTTCTTCCTAACTTCCGTTCATATTTGAAATATTTAGGAAATGGTGAAAAACCTTTTCCTCAACAGTAACCATCAAGTGCTTGCCATATTAAGAATTTCAAAGCATAACTCTGGTAATGAAATATTTAGTTCCCAATCTTATAAAGAAGTAGCATATGGTAACTTGATAATTTTATTGATGGAATAACTTGATATAATTTAATCAAGCACTGCAGTAGACTTTATTTTTTATATTGCACTATATACAAAAGATTTTACTATTTGCAAAAGTATAACATTTTGTATGTGCAACTAACATGCACCATTTTTTTGGTCATTTGGAAACAACACTATAGTTCAAACTATGAACCAAGGTTGAGTGAAGTCCAAGACGACATTCCAAGATTTTGTGACAACAACTACAAATCAATACTTATTCAGATTTGCAACATTGTATCTCAGTTGGATGTGTTTACTTTAGTACGATGCAGGATTTCAGATAGGTCGATTAACCTTTGAGAGCATTTATCATATATATTAAGTGAACCAAATAATTTGTTTTGCTTGCAATATTTGAGAAATGGTCTGCATTTAGTGAATGCGACAAATTCTAGATATGATCACCAAAATATAAATATTTGAAGTTCTAATGGTAATGCTTTATATACCGCTCTAGAACGATCAATCATGGAATATGGTGCAGAGCGCTGCTCCCCAAAGTGGACCACCGCATCAGGCTCAAATGACTTGAATGATTCAGCCAGAAACTCAAAATCACATATATCTCCAACATAAAGAGAGATGCTTTTGCCAGTTAATAGCTTCCATCGTTTGATTCGGTTTTGGATGGATGTAATGGGTGTGAGAGATTCAAGGCCAAGCTGGTGATCAAAGAGGCGGCGCACCAAGTTATCAACAATAGCCACCTCATAGCCCTTTTTTGACAGGTACAAAGCCGTTGCCCATCCGCAGTAGCCATCTCCACCTATCACCATCACCTTCTTATTTTTAGGGCTTGAAAATTTATTGCCGGAGTTTTCATTGGTCGCGGAGGTGTTTTCTTGGCTGATAGTGGAGGACGCAAAAACAGTGAACTGTTTGTTTTGGTGAGTTTTTAGGTGCGGTTTTAGGGTTAAATGGGAGGATTTACACTTTTGGAAGGAGATTGCTGAGAAACAATTTTGGTTCTTGGAGTTGAACTTGGTGGTTTGAGGAAGGGTGAAGGTACAGTGGGTGGAGAGCAAATGTGTCATATTTCTAATTATTATCCTCACAGCAAAATCAAATTTACCTGAAACATTAGCACATAAGAATTTATAAACTAAAAAAAATCATCAAGTGGGATAGATTTAGATAAAATTGAGGTAACACTAAAAAACTTCTAAGCTGACTTCAGTCTTATCTGCATAATTATGGGTTAATTGACGATGGAGTGCGAGCTGGACAGTACAATACTACAATGGCGATACAGGTAACTGGATATACAATAAAAAAATTGAAGTACTTGACAAATACGATGCTTTCTGCTTTAATTTTGCCCTTAGCTCTTTTGCTTAAAGAGCGAAATTGGATTAAAGTTTGATAAGGGCCTATAATAAGCATTGGTTTAACAAAAGTCTGAACAGCGCTCCTGAGGCTGCCGTCGTTAGATCAGATTTCCAAAATTTAATTCAAAAGGGAGAGAAGGAGAAGGAGAAGCATACCGAAATTTACTGTCGCATAATCATGAGGGGAAGGAAAATGCTAGAGAAATTAAGAGAGAGCTTCTATCAGTAAATATGAGAGAGCGAATAGAGAGGTGTACTCACGGAGTCCTGTTGATAAATTTTGATATAATAATCAGGAGGGGATTCGGGGAATTATACTCCGGAGTTCGGAACTCCAGATAGCAGAGACAAAATAACACGGTGCAGCTATTAAATTGTAGACCCGATTTGGAATTGGTTGGACTGGATGAAATGAAAGAAAGAGAGTTTGATATGGGCACTTTTGAAACTCGAAAGCAACTTATCTCTCTCTTTTAGTTTTAATTTTCTTTTCTTTTCTCGAAAGCAACTTATCTCTCTTTTAGTTTTAATTGTATATATGAAAATTCGAGCACTTCCTTTGAAAGAAAGAATTGTTTCCATAATACAATTTAAATGGAATTTTAGATGAAAGATAGAAGTAACTAAAAACCTAAACATCCAGTGTAATTAGATCATTACATTTCTCAAAGGAGACAAGAACAAGAAGTGAAAATCGTTCATGTAAGAACAAGCTTCTTCTTTTTTTCAAGGATCATATCATCAGTTGTGAAGTCAGCTGCCTTGCGGAATGTCCCACGGCCAAAATCAAGGTTATATGAATCAGCCAAACCTTCTACTAAATCAAACTCCGGGATCCACCCTAGCTCTCTTTGCGCGTTCTCGATCGATGCAAAGAAATGCTACATTACAAACATTATATATTATTAATGAGCCAATCTTTTATTCTTTATCATATTGTTTTGAGCAACTTTAGTTTAGAGCTTATGCAAATATGCAGAGAGACATTGCACTATTTTTTTTTACAGTAAACAGTAAACAGCAAGGCAGAAAATCATTTGCTGATTAAATCAATCAGTTTTTTATTTTATTTTGAAAACATTTGCATTTTTACCTGATCACGAAAAGGAAAGGCCTTCTTCTTCCCAAAATCAAACTCCTTTGGGTTATAGTGAATTAGCTCTGGCTCAGGGAATCCAGCAGCCTACAATTGAAAGTGAAATATCCATATTAATTACAGCAAAAAACCGATGCCTTCATTCTTTTCTTCAATTATTTTTGAAATAAAATTTATTTTTTGTATAATATATACCTTTGCACATGCTTTCGCTAGCCCATCAAATGTGACATATTTCGAGCCAGAGATGTTGAAGACTTGCTTACTTGCCTTCGGGTTGTCAAGAACTTTGATAAACGCATTTGCCAAGTCCTATTTGATTAATAATACTATCAATATGGAGAGTTTCTTTTGTCATTTACTTATTTTTGTCTTCAAAGTCGAATGATATTATTCGACTGGCAGGAAAAGAGGATATAGAGAGTATCACCTATATTCTGGTACATGTAACATCCTGCTTTGAGTTTGGCTTTGTTTTTGTATTTCTATTGCTTTATTCCTTCATTTTGTTTATTTTGGTTAATGGCTGCTCAAAAACTTGATTGATGTGAAAAATTCTTGCCAGAAGTTCACTTCAGACCAGTACGGTGCATTTTGGGTCAACTGAAACCATTAAATACACTGAAGGCAGTCCTATCCCATGATCATAATTTTTTGATACCAGGTATTACGTGAATATTCACCTCAGCTATACCAGTCAATACTGTACGAAACTATGAATCACTTTTTTGGTACAAGCAGCTGTCTATAGCAAAGAGGTAAAAGGTACACCAAATTGGAAAGTTTAGCTCAGACACTTACAGGGAAAAACCTGAAAAAATATTATTGGTAGAAGGGAAGTGGGAACTAACCTTGACATGTCCTAGCTGGGTTATCTGAATCCCAGAACTGGGTATCGGTATAGGCCGGCCAGCCTTTAGCCGGTGAAAGAACCACTCCTCTACTGGGTTGTAATTGAGAGGGCCGTAGATGTACACAGGCCTTATTGAGGTCCAGTTGACACCTCTAGAATCTAGCAAACTCTCAGTTTCAAGCTTTCCTTTGTGACGACTTTTTGGGTCCACTGCATCAACCTAGGAACAAACCCAAACAAAGTTAACCAAAAAAAAAACAAAACAAAGAAAATAGAAGTTTGATCGACAAACTGTCGAACATATATGGTCTGAGACAGTAACAACTCTTAATGTATAGATCTCAATTCAGAATCAGAGAAAAAAGATTACTGGAAGAAATGAAAAAGGAGATGGTGGTGGTATAGGACTGGTATTATGTGTACATTTATTACTGCATGCCTGCCTTCATTTTTGCTTTCGGATGTTGGCCCAAACTTCATCCTTGAGCAGCCATAATTTAATACTATATTTAATAGCTATCCAATGTGAACAAAATGAGGGAAGAGATGAAAGAGGGATATCTCCAGCTGTAGTGAGATGGATCAGATATGATAGCAACGAAAAACACAAGAATAAAATGCCAGATGAAACTTAAGATAAAATGAAATGATTCAAGTCTCACTTCAAAATGAGGTGGTGTGTCAGTCTTGAGATATACTCCAGCTGAAGAACAATATATGTACCTGAGATTATCAGTTAGTTTCTATAAGTTTATCTTGGTACTGCCAGTAAGCATCCCACTTAAGAAGTCTTGGTGGACTACGATTGCCCAGAAAACCCCCAACAATAAAACACCCAAAACTATCAAACATTTGGTACTGGTACAACTGGTATGTAATGATACGCTGTAAAACTAGAGCTTACTGTTGAAGATTGGGCAAAGCATCAATTATGGGTTCTACCTCAACGGCCTCACGTCCTAAAATTCACACAAAAAATGCATAAATATATATAAGTATGACACAAGTCCATATGACAAGTGTGTAAATGCACAGTGATTCACCATTAATGTCATAGACAACATCAAATCCTTTGGCTGCTACGCTAGTCTTGACAAACTCAAAATCCTGTCTATCACCTTTCAAGTGGAGCACCTACACAAAAAAGGCAATACAATGAAAAAAGAGAAAAACAACACCAACAAAAGAATTAACCATTAGCATATCACATGATGCCTGTATTCACAGATAATGTCAACCAAGCAGTAATTTCTCTCTTATTCCACACATGAATTTCTAAAGAAAAAGAAACCATACTCTAGATTTGAAATCAGCATAGTCTTGATCTGATTCCCCAGGCAACTGTTGAGTAATTGGCGCCTTCCCCCTTGTAAATAATGTCACCTGACAATACAAAAGTACAGTTGACAACACTTTAAGTTCCTTAGTCCATGGATATTTGAGGATCCATGTTGAATTAAAAGAATTAAGGGCCTTTTAAGCCTCATTTTAACTCTGTAAGTTCTCAATTGAACACTGAAATCAGGGACGAATGCAGATTTTGATCAAGGGGTCAGGGGTCAGGGTAATCGGATTCAATAATTTATTGGGTTCAAACCCATTAACTAATTGGGTATTAAATAAAACTATTAAAATAATATCTTTTATATATTAAAAATAATAAAAAATAAAAGTCAAAATAATAAATTATCATAGCGATAAAAAAATTTCCTCTATAAGAATTTATATTTTAAAACTTTTACATAATTATTTCATTATCCACAATATTAAATATTTTTTCTCAATAAAAAATAATGAGACAATTCACGATCATATTAACAAAATTTTATTTTAAAAACACTATTTTTTAAAATCCAGAGATGGACAGTTGACCCTCCGGTATGATCCACCCATGACTAAAATGCCTAAAATCTTGATGCAGAATAGATTGAGTCTTAATTGCTTGAAAATTGAAACATCACTGATTAAGTACAATATGGTCTCAAACCAGACAGTTATAATGAAATTGGGGAAAAATCAACCTGGTGACCTTCTTTCACAAGGAGTCTGGATAAAAATACACCGATAAATCTTGTACCACCCATGACTAGGATGTTCTTTGAGCTTGCCATAATCTGCATAGCTTCCCCTCTCGGTTGGCATTTTCTCCTCCAGCTCTGCCAATTTTTATACCAAAAACCTTTAGTTCATTACTAAGAAATAATAAACCATCAAATTAAAGAGCCTAATAATTGTCTATGAACAATTTCAATAAAATTGACAAAAAGAAATGTAGGTGGTTGTAAAACTCTTGGAATACAAATTTTTTACTTAGAAACACTGAAGTAATAATAGAACCCGTATATCAATTAAACACTAATTCAGAATAGTAAGAAGACAAGGTACCTGGATAGAAATGTTAAGGGATGCACCATGGAAATCTGAAACAGAGGAAGGGAGGAGTGACGAACGAGGTGAGACCCAGGTGTGGCTCTGTTGCATTACCCCAATATTCGCCATTGGCTCCCCTTCACTTCCTACTATGTGCCTTAGTATGGATCAAATTTAAAAAGAGAGCGAATGAGGGCCTTGGGTACCATTTAAGTGAGCAGTTTCTCTCAGTTCTTTTGTGGCGCTCATGGAAAAAGAGGTTGATGGAGAGAAGTGCTGACTAATGAGTGGTCATAATAACAAATTAACAATCCTGCTGAATAATATCATATTATTTTTGAATGGTATATTTTTGGTAGGTCATTAAACTTTGATGTTTATTCATATTTAGTCACCGAACTTTAATGTTTATTCATATTTAGTTATTGAACTTTAATTTATCCGTTTATAGCCATTAAACTTTAATATTTATTCAAATTTGATCACTCCCGTTGTTTTTTCATCTAATACTAATAGTAGCGATTGTTAAATTTAAATAAAAAAAATTAATGCAGTAACCAAATTTAAATAAACATTAAAATATCATGATTAAAAATGAATAAATAAAAGTTCAGTGACCAAATATTAAATATCAAAATTCAATAATCTCTTATAAGATTAATCCATTTTTGAATTATTTTTGAATTTGACGAACTAAATGACATGTATTCTATTTATTCATAAATTTTATAAAGTGAAATGCATCTCACTAGCTGACGTTTCTTTGTAGAAGCCAAAAGTATAAAAAGACAACTCAAAATCTTAAATCCTCTTCTAATCAAACTACCCTAATCATACTACTAAACAATTATATTATATAATAGATATCTCATCCTAATACTATAAACATAACAAATTTAAAACGATAATGCTAAAACTATGTTCGTATTCACTTTTTATTTGAGGAATATAAATATGATTACAGATATTAAACGGATGTCAAAATTCAAAACTAAATCATCTTAAATGGATACAAATACAAAGCAGATATTCAATGAAAATAAACTTTACGACAAACATGAAATAAAAATAAATATATATTATTAATAATAATTCATATATAATAAAAATAAATACTTATATTAATAGTAAGCATTTGCAATGTATGTATTTATTAATATTTATGAAAATAATATTGTATACAAATAAATCAGATACAGATAATAGAGTTTAAAATCAAATTCGAATTCACATTATTTTTTACGGATATAAATATAGATAATTAGTATTTGAATATAAATAATATATTTATGGATAATTTTTAAATATGAAGCCAAACGAAGCAAATATTATCCACTCATTTTACACCCCTATCTCCAAAAACCTCAACATCCGAAAAATATAGTGTTTGGGATTATTCAAAACAACAAACTACTTGTGAGTTATATTAGTAATATTGCAACGAAAAATCTCGGAGGAATTAAAAAAACGAGGAATCAATAAAATGGAAAAGAATAAGAATTATGTTGGCAATTAAAGAACAATAATTTCAGCATCCGGATTCCGGAATTGTATGGCAGCACGGATAGCCATATAATTAAGGCCATGAAAGAACAAATACTGATTCTTTTCCCACCTCAGCCACTCCTCTCTGTTGTCCAACCTCTCACTAATTGCATGGGGATAAGACAAAGAAGCCACGTTAGGCTGCATCCACAGGATTACTTGTTCAAGATAAAAGACTTCTAGTCTCTTTGCCACCCATTAATTATTTATTTTCCATCTTTATTTTCATATATCTCTTTCTAAATAGTGAAGTATGTGAGCAGGCAATGTGAATAACTGTTCAATTAGCGCCTGAAATTTCTTTGTGTGCATTAATTTGAACACCCAAATACAAGTACAATAGCTATTTCAGGAGAGTATTTAAGGGGCTGGTCCCACAATTTATCTAAATGTTTATAGAGATTATGAAATTAATAGAAATGTAGTTTTAGCCTTTATTTTAGGAAAAAAATATTTATTATGCATACAACATATTTTTTCTTCTGCTTATGTTATATTAGTGACATTATAATTTAAAATTTATTTAGTATTTAGTATTATTGTTAATATAATTATTATTTAATAAATTTTTATATTATGATTTTTTTTTGGATCCCGCCAATCCGGCCCCTATAGTCAAATTCCCACTTTGCTCCTAAACTATCTAATAACAATCAACATGTAGAAAGTTTCAAAATAACATAACAAGTTTTATACGTTTTAGATTTTTTACTAAAAAAGTTAGATAATTAAAAAATTATTTAATTTAATTATTATGAGTCTTTCAAAAGGAGTGATGTTCTAACTATCTAAAAAATAATAAAAAACTAAAAAAATATATAAATTTTGATCTCAAGTAGATTTTCATATGAAAAATATTTTGAGCGATTTGAAACAACTATTTAGACTTTAAAAACGAAAAAAAAATCTATAACACGAAAATAATTCCTACTATAGATAGTGCCATAACCCAACTCTATATTTATATATTTAAAAGTTATATTTTTTGCCGATGTTCTCCTCGGCATGGATGAATTGCCCTTCAAAATCTATCAGATACATGATAACACATGCGTAGATCTAATCTAATCTAATCTAATGTAATGTAATAAACTAATAGTGCGCAGAACTACACGAGGAAGCGGCTTGATTAATCCAGCAAACGCAGCAACGGACAGCAAGCGGCCACAAACATGAGAAGAGATGATTACAATATCGACAGTTTTTAGTAGTAATAATAATTATTTTATTAATATTATTAAAAATGAGAGTGAGAATTGTAAATTTTCAAATATACGAATGGTAACGCACCACTGTCAGTAGCGTGTTTCATTATTTTTATAGTCAGTGACGCGTTTGCTTCTTATATATACAAAATGTGCAGCGTCTCTCCATCTCATTTGTGCGGAGTTTGGACAAAACGCGCCACATCTGCGCCACTGGTAGTGGCGCGCTGCCATTCGTATATTTGAAATTTTACGGTTCTCACTCTTATTTTTAATAATATTAATTTAATGATAATTATTATTAATAAAAACTGCAATATCGAGTTAAATCATCTCCAATAAACAAACAAATTACATTTTGAGCATTACAATGTTCATTACTCAGAGAGTAATTAATATGCTTTTGAGATTAACTATTACAGTGCCTGCCTGCGTCATGCGGCGGGTAATCAGTAAATATATAGAAACATGTCATAAGCAACGTTTGTATTCTGTGTTGGAACAATAGTATTCGAATTATTGTGTTTTTCATCCATAGCCGGATGGAATAATTCGTCGATTTGATATACAATGCGTTTTTTTTTGTCAAAAAAAACGTTTTATTCATTAATTAGCTAAAAAACACATTATATATTATTTTATATAGAATTTTATAGTTTTTAACATATTTTTAATATTTTGTCAATATAATATATATTTTATTTATATTATGTCTAATTATGTATTATCATCGAATTTTTGAGAACCGAATCGTAAAGTTGTTACTATGGTTGGAACCAATTTGGTACCAGACAATACTGTCCTTAATTATTTTATCTAATTGATCATCTTGAGAACTTGCTTGTTTACTTGACAAAAAAAAAATTATTTATAGATGCTTAGTTGTTAGCAAACCCAGGGTGATATTGCACTTCAATTCAATTGCGCTTATAAAGTACTGAAAATAAATATATCAAAGAAGAAAAGATAGTTCATAACTAATTTATAAATCGAATAAATCTCATTATCTAACAATTAATTTATAATTATCACAAAAATTTTATCATAAGATTCAGTCTCAATGAACATATAATTGAATAAATTTTTGGCTTTTCCTGAGAATTTATTTTGGCCATTATTCTTTTCTCTAAGATTACTCTGAAAAACAAAAGTATTAAACCAAAGAATCACAAGCGCTGATCAAAAGAAACAAAGAAACAAAGAAACAATGTAAATTAAATAAATTAAGAAGATAAACATATAAATAGAGACAGTCATGCGAGGACATACATTTCGTCCTTGAAAGATAATAGATTGCTGCAATCTTTGCTAATGAGCTCAGGAGAGAATAATTTCCTAATTTGCCCCCTACAAGAAAACATACTCACATTCTCTCATTCAATTGCCAAGCAGTATGACAGGAATGGATTGATTCTTAATTTCTTCGCTGAAAATCTCACTCCAAGACTCTGCCCGTGCATTTTCATTATAGGCAATGACTCGAACCTAAAAACAAACTATAAGAAATCAATTTTACAATAAGCAGATGATACAATTAAGGATTGAACATGTCATGTACAGCTTACACATTACCTTATTATTTTGTTATGGGAAAAAACATGTTTTGACGCTTCTCCATAGACATCTAACTTCAAATGCAAAGATCACATCCTCACTGGTAATTTTTTTTTGTCTAGAATTACTTTATTTTCTTTGACAAATACACGATTTCCATCATTTTTTATACAATATCAACGTTCAGTTTGTATTCTTCACTTAAGCAAGCAGTTTTAGGTCGTGTTTCTTAAAAGATATCAGTCAATATTTGCTTATTTTTTCTAATGCAGACAAACTTCAAATGCAAAGATCACATCCTCACTGATAATTTTTTTTTTGTATAATTATTTTATTTTCTTTGACAAATACACGATTTCCATCATTTTACAATACCAACGTTCAGTTTGTATTCTTCAATTGATCAAGCTATTTTAGATCATATTTCTTAAAAGATACCAGTTAATATTTGCTTATTTCATTCTAATGCACACAACAAGCTTAATTTAGTTGTATCTCTATAATTTACCATAAATCATGGCAATATCTGTGAAATTCTAACAAACAAGTACCTTTTAAAAATTTCATTTATAATTACACTTGTCAGTTTGTCTGATTTAAGAAAGAACAAAGACCTTCTTGTGATGTTGTTGAGTCATAGCCAGGACATCATGATGTTAAGAAGAAAATCATTTTCTTAAAACCTTCTGAACAATCCCGATCCTCCGATTAAAAGGAAAAAAAAATCTAAACTACATAACTTTTTCTAATAAATAACACATAACAAATAAGAAGCAAATGAAAAAATTAAAAAGAAAAGGAAAATCAAAATAGATGTGTCTGTTACATTAAGATTCGATGATGCCATCATGGAATCAAAAGATCTCAAGTGGAATTAGGCCTGCAGCTGCAAGTGTACCAGTACCATTACTAGTACATGGAGAGGAAGAGTTGACAGCACAGCACAGATAGATGTTTCAGGCAGTGGGATATACCTTGGTGGTGGGGGTATCACCATTGATGTGCGATTCAAGCTCTCCTTCAGTTGAGGGTGTGGGTGCTCATTAGAATCAGATCTAGAATCTACTTGAGGCTGTGACTGGGTACACCTTAGGTTGAGGCTAACCGCAGGGCTCCGTCGCCTTGTGCGTCTCCATCTCTTACCGTGCCATCAAGTCATTGTCTAATAGTGCGCATAGTTGGTCTCGCTCGTGTTGGTCGGAGAAGGAGAGTTGGAGGAGGGGGAAGAGGAGAAAGAAGAAAAAAGAGATTTAGTTCATGCGAGAGTTTTGAGAGGATAAAGGAAGTTTTTGGGTCGAAGAAGGATGATAAAAACCTAGATCGCATGATCAATCGGAGAAAGTTTGTCGGATATGGTCAGTGCGACTCGCTCGCAAAGGAGCGCTATCAGACTATCAGTGGAGGAGTGTAGCGTGTGAGAGTCGAGATAATCATCGTCGAGTCGTGAGAAAAGGCAATTTGGGAAAAAGAAAAAGCGTACGGAAGGGATCAAAGAGAGAATTCGACAGATCTTGCTTGAGGAAGTGTGGGGTGTGGTAGTGTGAGGTGTGTGGGTTGAATTGTGTGTGTAAATATAATCTAAGGGCTTCTTAAAAAAATGGAAAAGAGAATTTGACACATAGTTGTTTCAGACAGAAGTTTCAATCTCTTTATAAAGAGTAGGGATACACGCTTGGTGCAGCTCAATGAAAAGTTTAAAATATTAAACTAATTTCATCCGAATCTAGCTAAACTTTGTTACATCTCTTTCTTCAATTAGAATAATGCAACCCATCAACTGCGATTCTACAATATTATTGTTAATTAACGTTATTAACACCAACTTGACTCCGAGAAAAAGAAAATAAAGAAAGTACACAAACACTTGCATAGTGTCATTTTGGCAAATTAAGAAAATAATTTTGGAAGAGTGATAAAATGATATCATTTTGGAAGAATGATAGAAGAGTTATATTCTTGACTATTTGGAAGATCAAAAATATCGTTTGACGGTTATTAATTAGTATAGTTAAAATATGAATAATTATGATACTAGTAATGATGATGATAATAATAATAATAGTAAAATAATAAAAATAATAATAATCAAAATCAAAATATAATAATAGTTATAATATAATATGAATTAAGCCTGTAGCTGCAAGTGTACTAGTATCATTATTGGTACATGGAGAGGAAGAGTTGACAACACAGATAGATATTTCAGGCAGTGGGATAGACCTTGGTGGTGGGAGTATCATCATTGATGTGTGATTCAAGCTCTCCTTAGATTGAGGGTGTGGGTGTTCATTAGAATCAGATCTAGAATTCACTTGAGGTTGTGACTCGGTACTCCTTAGGAAGAATGATAATTTTGAAAAGTGATAAAATAATATCAATTTTAGAAGAATGATAGAAGAGTGATATTTTTAACTATTTGGAAGAGCAAAAATATCGTTTGACAGTTATTAATCAGAATAGTAATGATGATGATGATAATAATAATAATAATAATAGTAAAACAATAATAATAATAATCATAATCAAAATATAATAATTATTATAATATAATAATAATAAAATATAAATATAATCATAATATAATAATAAAAATATAATTATAATCATAATATAATAATAAATAATTATAATCATAATAATATAATAATAATATAATCATGATAATATATGATCATAGTCGTAATCATAATCCGTCACTAGTCGGGTTGTGTATGAGTCGACGACCGATCCATTTAATTATGTCTTTTGAAGTAATATATGATTTAATATTAATGAAAACATAAATATATACTAATTATATATTAATTAAAATTAATTAATATTTAATTATTTAAATTATATAATAAATAGTTAATTATTTTATATGAGACGGGTTGACTCAACCCCTGAACCGATCGAGTCCAATATAAATCAACATTTTTTAATCCGATTTTAAATGGATCGGATCAAATCAGATTTAAAAAAAATAATGATGCAAAACCCGACCCGACCTACACTCCTAAATATTTCTGTCCACGCTGCTCGAGGGACGCCCCTCTCCCTATAAAGTAAAATTACCCCTCACAAATTAAAACTAGCTTCTTAGTCCTTTATCAAACAATCGAAAATGATAGAGAGAATTTCATGCAATATCCTCAAATGTCTCTAAATTACAAGTTTGTATATCTTTTTCAAATTAATCCAAACGAAAGTGAAAAGAAGTAAGATTGCACATTGAGTTCAAAATATAGATATCCTAACAATTGATTTTTGTGTAATTATATTTCATTTTATATATTGAAACGCATGAAAGAGCTACTAAATTAGACTGTTAATATTTTAAATCACTCAAATATAATAAATTAATAAAAAATACGTTTAATCATTTGATCACTGTGATATGTTATATGCCCAATGAGAATCATATTTCAAAACCTTTAAAAAGAGATAACATTTCATTGTTAGATTCAAAATTTGAACTATACTTGCAACAATGTAAAAAAAAAATATTCTTTACAAAAGATTTATGAAGTTATCTTGTTTACACGAGCGTTAGAAAAATGTACTGAACATATTCCTATTGGACGGCCTTTAGAAGTGTAGTTATCAGTAAACTTTTGGAACAATTATAAAAATATTTGGAAATTGACTTTTACTAATGGATTGGATAAAGTAAGACGGTACTTCAAAAATCAAAGTATAAGCATTAAGCATCAAATGCATGATAAATATCGTCCGCGATAGGTTTATATTTTATCTTACGCCTTTAAGTTATGTTTGACAAGTAAAAATGATTTAAGTGCTTTACAATTTTTTTAATCATTAAATGAAAATAATGAAGTGGAGTAAGTTTAAAAACTTATAAAGGTCAAATAAAACCAAATCATCATTTTTTTTTATCTTTTAATATTTTCACAGAACTAGAATTTTCTTTCAAAAACATTATACAAAATTATGGTACTAATGCGAGAAATTGTTGAAAAACATCCTACAACCAGTTTTTTTATATATAATATTTATAATAATTATATTATTAATAATAAAAGTGATGAAATTAAAATTTTAAAAATACAAATGGCAGCGCGCCACTGGCAGTGACGCGGTGTAAATGCGTCACTGGGAGTGACGCGTTTGCACCTTTCGGTTTTTTTTTTTAAATCTGGCGTGTTTTACTTTTGTTTGACGCCAGTGGGAAAATGACACTCCCATGGACGTCTTTCAGTTTCTTTTTTAAAAAACACATCGCATAAATGTCATTCGTGTCATTCGTATTTTAAAATTTTTGATTTCATCACTCTTATTATTAATAATATAATTATTATAAATATTATATATAAAAAAACTGTGCTACAGCTGATGCCTGTGTTAGTGTAGTTGTGTTAGACTTTTCTACGCAAAGGATTTTTCTTCTTTCCTCTCTTCTTGATTTTTGACAAACGAACCTAACTATTTGGCTACAGCGATGTGCCTCGTCCTCTGTCTCAACCGGTAGCATCTTGCGAGCATAGATGAAGAGAGATAACAAACCCAAAAGAAATCAAGAGAGATTTAACCTCAATAACCCCGCCTTTCCTCGATAATCTCATCTATCCAAGGTAAACTCGTTATTTCCCATTTATAATCTCAGTATCAATATTTCTGTTTTCGTATATAGCCGCCACTTTGAGTCATTGACCCGCAGGTTAGCCTCTTAATTAATTATCTGAACTCGGTGTCTGCTAATTTTCTCTAATTTCTCCCCTTTTTTCCCTCGTTTTTACGGCCCTTACTTCGCCTTAGTATGATTTTTGTTTATT
Organism: Schoenoplectus tabernaemontani; assembly: GCA_037127355.1. Classification (NCBI taxonomy): domain Eukaryota; kingdom Viridiplantae; phylum Streptophyta; class Magnoliopsida; order Poales; family Cyperaceae; genus Schoenoplectus; species Schoenoplectus tabernaemontani. Next base: position 22,129,545 of record CM073739.1, read on the forward strand.
TGGTCTCGAGGGTTCCTAATTCCTCACTTCATTGGTTACTGCTTTTCTACTCAGTTGGAATTTGTCACCTGCATGTCTGATATTCACCACCCACTTAGGTTTTGGTCTTTTTATTACACTTTATCTGACTTCTACTCCTAATTTATTTTTTTGAAAGTGGCAATTACAGAAAGAATTGCAATTTTGCAGAAATTCAAGTAGTAACCATGCATATATGCTGTATTTTCTGCAAATTTCTTATTGTAAAGCACTAGGCTTCTGATTTATCTTTGGCCGCGTTTTATCTGTTTTTTTATCTGTGTTTTTATAGAAACTTATGCCTTAAGAGTGCAAATCGAAAAATGGTAGAACTTTGATGCTACTCAGAATAGCATAGCGTGTACATGGTTTAGCAATGATAATGGGATAACACCCGAAACAGTATATTCTCTGCTCCTATCTTTTGCTATCCCAAACATTTTGATAGCCTGCTAATGGAATATCAAAGAGCTATCTTTGTCATTCGATTAATTAATAGTATTTGAATATGTTTGAATTGAATGCCTAGCATAGATGGTGATAGACCTTGCCTTTCCGTAAGTTCAAATCCTGATAGAGGCATCTAAAGAGATGAATGTGGGGGTTTATGGGAGACCTTATTTAAAACATGAGAAGTTATTGTATGTTTGATTGACAGTTTTCAATTCTTTAGAAGAAGCCTTCCTTCCTCCCTTCAAATTTCTTTTTTAAAAAGCCAACAAAATTGTGGATTAAAGAAAAAATTAAACTGGAATTTTGAAAAACACTTGATTCTATTTTATTTAAGTTTTTAACCTTGTTACATCCTCCAGGACAAGTTTTATGCATTTCAGGAAAATGTCCCAAGGAATGACACGCTTTGTGATTTAAATTATTAGATTTGTTATTTTTATGAACCTGATTGTTTTTAATGATACTCTTTGTTGTTGTTGTATTAACCTGATTGTTTTTCATATCTGTGACCTAAAAGGAAGTTTTATATGTCAGTCTTAGATTGTAAGTTAAGTACTTTTCATCGTATTTTCTATTATTATAGTCATTTAAACCCAAAATCTGAATAATCCTCTAAAAGTTATAAAATTGAAATGTGTTTGATTCAATCAATCCAACTTGTCTGGCACAGTTGCAGACATATGGTTTCCATTTCTCCTTTTTCCACAACAGTTACATTCCATCATTTTCCTACTTCGTTTCTCCTTTCTCTTATTATGTTTTTCCTTTATGGCTCTTTTGTCAGCAAAAATTATTTCTCAACTTTCATCAGAAGTACATTATTTCCAAAAGAAACTTGCATTTCAATTTTGCATTTGCTCCAAAGCCTAGTTAGCCCATGTTATGGTATGATTTTTAATGCACATAAGAAGTTTGATTTTTGGATGGTGCTTGCACTCTTGACAAAACATAAAGCCTATCATTTTATATTATTTGAACAGAAACTTTTCTGATATCTTATAAATGGGAATAAATTTCAAAATTGGTTCTTTGATTGAATGCATGTATGCTTACAATTTTAAGTGACATATTTGATAATTTTTAGGTCTAATTGTATATGCAAGAAACTTAGAAAAATATAAGGAAAAAGATGCTAGCCCTATACTTTCATCTGCTGTGTGATTATTTTTGCAATTAAATTTCAGTCTATCTTTCTTATGGTCCTAGGAGATAAAGAGATGCAATTTACTGAAGATAGGATTATTTTCATATGTAGTCTGAAATATCATTTTTTATTTGTACTATGATCTATTCTGTCAAGTTCTTCCTTTTGATATTAATCTGAAATATCCAGATTGACCTTATACAAGCTGTTAGGTACAAGTGCAGAAAAAAATGTGCTTCAATTATCTTCTAATTAATATAAATTTCTTTCGTTTTTGTTCCACGAAGTTTAGCTTTTCCTGCCAGCATCTGAATGCAGTGCTAGAGAAGCAAGTTGGTTTAAATTTTTCTTGTGGAATTCACTTTAATGCAGCAGCAACAACAACAAGAACAAAGCCTTTAATTCCAAATAAAGTAGGGTAGGCTTCACTTATAATGCCACTGTACAAATTTATTTTATTTTCTGATCAACTGTTGCTTCATAATTTATCACACGTAAATGAAATCAATAGCTTTGGCACTTTATCATACAAAATATTTGTATTCTAGCTACAAGGAACACAGCTCTCAATTTTATCTCATCATCTTTTCAGTATTTTGTTTATGATATTTTTCTCTTACCTGTAGGCACCCCTGTGTAAAAGGATGAATGTACTTCCCCTTCTGCGTGCACTTTCTAGGAATTGCGCCTACATATTAGTGCAGCTCTAATTTTATTTCTTCCAACTGGTACCTTTGGCTACAATTATGGCTCGTAAGGGCAACCATCATAAAAACAAGAACCCAGATCTAGTACATTCAAGCAGTGACTCTAAGAAACATGAAAGAAGCAAAAGAAACAGGAGTGCTGGGCCTAAAACTGACTCCTCAATAGAATCCTGCGAGCATGGAGCTCTGAATTCCGATCAGAAAATTGATATCTCAGTGAAATTGGAGGAAAACTATCCATCAGAATCTTTTGAAAGTACAACAGTCTTGTCAGAGAAGGAGAGAAAAGATGATGGTACTGCAGCACAGATTCTGATGCAAAAGGCAGCATCAACCTTAAAATTCTACATAATCTGTGCAATTGCAGAGGTCAAAGGATGGGCAGACAAGCTCAAGCCACATGTAGTGAAATTGATGACCATGTTGAAGAAGGGATATTATTATACTACGAAGGAAAATTTTGACGGCTATTTTCCCAAAGTGCAGCAATGGGTGGTAAATGTTGGGAAGATTGGGATGGTGTTGTTTATGGTGTGGCTGGATTGCACTATCAGGGGAGCTGATTCCCTTCTCCGTGTTGGCACTGCCTCTTTTTTTGTGTTGATTTTGTGCTCCTTCCTCTCGATTGGGGCGATGGTTGGGATCAAAATGATGCTAATATTGGTGGTATGTTTAATTTTTCTCTTCCATGTTTTGTTGAACTTGTTACTTTGTCTTCAGTATGAACTGGAATTTGGATGAGCGCTATTAAAAAAAAAGAAGAAGAAGAAAACACTAAAAATGCATGATGTACAATTTTTTTTAGTAAGGATTAGTTGATTTCTACAATTCTAACTTTGAAAGAAAAAACTAACGAATCACACACTAAGCATGGGAATTATAATAAAAGAGTCGATTCAATTTTTTTAATGCAGGTAATTTGCGCTTGTTTATCAGTCTTTGTAAGTCTTGCTCTTGGATTAATTCTAGCTGCTATTTCATCGGCTGTTGTTCTGTGGCTCTATGGGAGTTTCTGGACTGCTAGCCTTGTCATCCTTTTTGGAGGTATTTTTCTTCTTTAAGGGAGTGTTTGGCACTCAATGGAATAGCAAAAAATTGGAATAGAATTATATTATATTATATTATTATATTATGATTTAAATTAAGATTTAGTATTATTATATTATTATATTATATTTATGATTATAATTTATTATTATATTAATATTATGATTATTATTATTATCATTATATTATTATTATTAAATTATTATTATCATTATTGTTATTATATTATCGTTACCATTAGCATTATTATATTATTTATTATTATTATAAATATAATTTTAATATTATAATATTATATTATGAATATAAATATAATTATTATATTATTATGATCAAGATTATTTATTATTATATTATTATATTATGATGATTATGATTATTATTATTATTATTACTTATTATTATTTTATTATGTTGTATTATATTATTATATGTTGATTATAGTGATGATTAATTTATTATTATATTATTATAATTATAATTATTTATAATTATTTTTATGATTATGATTATATTTTTATTATTATATTATTATGATTATGATTGTGGTTATATTATTATGATTATGACTATAATTATTATTACCATGATTATGATTATGATTATTATATTATTAAAATTATGATTACTTATTATTATTATATTATTATAATTATGATAGTAATTATAATTTATTATTATTATATTACTATATTATGATTATGTTTATATTTTTATTATATTACTATTATAATATTATTATTTATTATGATTATTTTTTATTACTTTATTATTATTTTATTATGTTGTATTATATTATTATATGTTGATTATAGTTATGATTAATTTATTATTATATTATGATAATTATAATTATTTATAATTATTTTTATGATTATGATTATATTTTTATTATTATATTATTATGATTATTATTATGGTTATATAATTATGATTGTAATCATAATTATTATATGATAATGTTTGCATTTTTATTATTATATGATAATGTTTATATTTTTATTATAATATTATTATTTATTATGATTATTTTTTATTACTTTATTATTATTATTATCTTAAGCTATTTTGTTTTGACAGAATAGAACAAATAATCTTGGAGGTGAATTTTCTTTTAAGGACTATTTTTTAAGGAGTGGTATTTTCATGTGTAAGCTTTCCAAAGATCAGAATATTACTGCCAGTGTCAGAGCCACGTGTAAATAGGGTCAGCCATTTGCCTACCCCTGGCCAAAAAAATTCGATAATAGACTACTATTTGTGTGTTTTTTTTTTAAAAAAAAAATTATAAAATGCTTATAAATTAAAATAATTATGAAATTATGCCCCACCCTGAAAAATTTGCCCCACCCTATTTAATATCCTGGTTTTGCCCCAGAGTACTGCGCTCCTGCAATATGAGAAACTTTATGCATCCCACTGGTACTCATAGTACCCTACATGCCCCTTAAAAGAGAGGAACATCCTCTAGCCTTTATTTGAAAAATGACCAAATTTCACTCCATTATTCTACCTACATGAGAAAGCAGTATGCTGCATGTCTGGTACTCATTGAAGAAAAGTAGGGATATAGTTTGATATATCTTGTGTTTTTGGAGCATACAAGGCATTTCTTGTAGATATTGTTTTTAGCATAATTTTCTTATTTTTCTATGACAAGCATGACACTTTCTTAATAGGAAATTGCTTCAGGAACTTTCTTTTGTTGCAAAATTCCCCAAATTAATGTTACTATGATATCAACATGAAATCCCAGGTTAACACAATGAAAGCTGTGTGCACAGGTAACCATACAAAAATAAACACACTGTTAAATCTCTGACAGATGTCTTCTTTTAGGTGCTTCTCTCGCATTGAGACATGAAAGGATTGGCCTATTTGTGACCACAGTATATGCTATGTACTGTGCAAAGAATTACATGGGATGGATTGGTTTAGTGGTGGCTCTAAACCTATCTTTCTTTTCTAGTGATATTATTCTTCATTTGCTTAAGAGAATGGATGAGAGCAAATATCAGCGGGCACAAGAAAGCTCATTTGTGCAAGATCCAGGTACATAACATTCTTTTTGTGGGTTCTGAGTGAGATTGCAACCTAAGTCATCTAACTGGGCTGCCACTAGCGAACAACTGAAGATAAATTTTGAGCATGGTTCTGAAATTGAATAGAGTGGTAAGCATCACCGTTCCTATGGAATACAGCAGTATGTGAATAGCCTTAGATACTAAACTTATCCATCTCCAATGAACATGGGATTGCCCTTAACTTCTGGTACCCAATTATTTATTTGAAATTGCAGGCTCAAATTTATGTATATTTTGTTTGCATAATACTAAAAAACTTTTGGGACAGATGGCACTTTTCCTTTCGTTCAGCAGAGACCAACAGATAGAGGCCCTGGGGAACCATCAACAAGTAAGGAAGAAGCTGAGAAGGAATTGACCTCAGACGAAGAGATAATTAGGTTATTAAATTGCACTAATCACTACTCAGTTTGGGGTCTACCTCGTCGGGGTACAATAGATGCCACCTGGCTCAAAAAAGAATACAGAAAAAAGGTTGGCAGTAAATTTTTTAGTAATTAGGTGTTTGTAAAAAGTGTTATTGGTTACTTATGCTTCATTACAATAAGAAAATGGATGCTGTTTACTCTTTCAGGTTCTTATTGCCCATAGCACCATACACTTTGCAAATAACACCTACATATTTTGGATATTCGCACTAAAGTGTGAAGGCTCTTTTGTTTTTATTCCTCAAAAGATTCAATCAACTTGAACAACAAAAATCCATTCAAGTGAGAAGTTATAAAAGAATACTGTGTGGATAGTTTGTAAAATAAGTTCTTTCTTCAGACTTGTGAAAATAAATTGAGCAAGATTGTCTGCTAATTTTTGTTGTGCTGTTCACATGTTCAAATGGACATATTTCATAGCATTTACAAAAACCACCCAATTTGTTAACTCCGTTAACTCAGTGTGATAGGGATTTTTTTTTCCTGTTGTTGATGTTTTATTTAAACTTAAAATGAATTGAAGTAATTCTGGTTTGTGAGTCATATATAAGTATTGTTTTAATGGAAATTAGTTTAACATTTGATTTGCATTTGCAAATGGCCCATAAGAACTGAATTCTGATTGCAAATAATGACTTGAATGCCATTTGTGAAGGACCTCTTTTGTGTATTAGTTGCAAGATATTCTTCTTTTAGTAGTCTTAATAATAGGGTCACTATCTGAACTAAAAGTTTGTGCTTTTAAAGCAATCTGGACCTTTTAGATTAGTTTTTGTCACATTTTAGAAGAATCATAGTGTAATCTTTGTTATTCTGCCTAGGCAATGCTGGTTCATCCAGACAAGAACATAGGAAATGAGAAAGCTGCAGAAGCATTTAAGAATCTTCAAAATGCATATGAGGTTTATGGTTCTCAACTACTTTTGTTATAGGAGCAATGTGTTAATAAATATTTTCTTGTACATCTGAGTATTTGTTCAGGATTCATGTTATGATAATTACTAAAAAAAATAATTTACTGCAATAAACAGGTTCTTCTTGATTCTCTGAAACGAAAAGCATATGATGATGAGCTGAGAAGAGAGGAATTGTTGAATTATTTTCAATCATTTCAAGCTGCTAACTTTCAAAAGGTGCCAGTATTTCTTAAATTTAAAAGGTTGATTTAACTAAAATGCTGATATTTCCCTTTTTTCCCTCTCTTTACAGAGGAGTCGGAATGGTATTTTCGGGTTTGGGCCTGGTCGACCTGACGGAACTGATAATATACCATTCGGAGATTTAAGACAAATTGTTTGCAAAAAGTGTGGTGGTTCTCATATATGGATATGTACTGATCGGTCCAAAGCAAAGGCTAGATGGTGTCAGGTTTCATTTCTGTCATATATATTATGTTATTGGAAGTACTAAAATTAGGGTTGGGTTAACTTACTTTTAATCTTGTAGGATTGTAAAGAATTTCATCAAGCAAGAGATGGAGATGGATGGCTTGAACAATCTTCTCAATCCCTCTTATTTGGGCTTTTTCATAAGGTGCTTATTTTTATTTTTTTTACAATAATGGTTGCATACATCATTATTTCATTTTTTTTAATTAATGAATGCAACCTGTCCATTGTGATCTACATTTCAAAATCTTGTAGGAATCAAGTTTTAGTACTTTTAGAATTCTTTTAGTAATTTTTTGAATGCAAGAAACATGGTCCTTCATGAAATGAAAAAGTTTGTATCTTTAAACTGTAGAATTGTTATTTTTTTCTTCATCCAGAAAAAGATAAATAGTTCTAATGATAGCAAAATGTAATATATATCATTGAATGATCGACTAATTGAACATGAAAAATAGTTATTTGGATAATTTGTATTTTCAATAGAAATACAAACTTTTTAAATAGCAGCAGGTACAATGATTATGATTTTGGTATTGCTCTTAACTTTTTAAACTCAAGAGAACAAATGATAAGGGAAGAAAACCCAGATAATTTTGGTATACATGTTCACTGATACCAGCAGATGCATCTATTATGATTTCATGATACTAGTTTCTCTTCAATTTAGTGAAGCCTCTAACATTGCTGGCACAAAATGTTAATTTTTGGAAATCATGCAGATGGATACACCCTGTGCATATGTTTGTGCAGACAGCAAGATATACGATGTTACTGAGTGGTTCGGCTGTCAGGTATGTACAAAACATTTCTTTTGGCCAGGTTAGCACCATGTACCTGGACCATTTCCTTAAGTTCCTAATAATTTAAAACACAGGGAATGAGGTGCCCAGCAAACTCCCACAAACCGAGCTTTCATGTAAATGCAAGCTTAACAAAACCGAATAACTCAAAGGGAAGTAGTAGTTCAGGCCACCGGGGCCAAGGTCCAGGCACTACCAACATGGAAGAAGAAATGACTGAAGAAGAGTTCTTCCAGTGGTTGCATAATGCCGTCAATGCTGGTGCCTTTGACCCATTCAACTCGCCTAATGACGCAACATCTGCAGGGAACTCTGGTGCATCTAAGAGTGGAAATGGTGGCAACAACAATGAAAGGAAGAAGAGAAAGGGGAAGAAACAGTGGTAAAATATAAAATAAGAGGCAGTATTTAGACAAGGTAGTGCAAAATAAGGGAAAGAAACGCTCATAACTCTTGAAGAGTTGTTGAGTAGCTATTAATGGTGCTTTAGTTGCTAGTTTGACTAGTTTGTGAAATTTTCAATTGTAAATTTTGACTCTTGCAGCTTTTGATGAGTATGTTTGCATATGTTGTATGCAATGCGGCCGTTTGTGACATGCTAAACAAGCCACCATTATCCACAAATAGAGGGGAAAGGGTTTTCATGTGTAGAATGATCTCTAAAGCATCTTCCAAGGGATGTTCTCAGCTAAAAAAGGGGACAATTGCATTATCAAACGGACTTTTGGTAAATAACATCTTTGGTGAAGGCATGCAGGAATGACATTCGTCGCCCCAGATCCAGGAGTCCAACGCGAGGGTATAAAAAGGTTCTTTAGTCGTTCGTTAACTGATGAATCTTGCATGTTCCCTGGTAGTGTTTTTTATATATGGATGGAATGCTGCGGGTTGTAAAGATCAAAGGTGGATCTTTTAATAAAAAAATTCATCAAAGGGGTTGGGGGTGGTTGATAACTGATATATGCTAACTCGTCTGTCTGGAAGTGTCTTACAAAGAAAAAGAGGGGCACGAAAATAATATCTTAATCTGCCAATCCAATTAGAATGGTCCGGATTCTTTGAGCTGCCCACTCAGATACAGACTCCTTTTTGGGAGGTGGAGTAACCAAAGCTATTTAACATTTGAAAGTAAAGATGATTGTGTTTTAAGGTGCTTTAACATATTAAACGAAGTGATTTTTTTTTTTTTTCATCCAAATGGATTTTAGAGTCCACTTTAGTGCGCTATTTATAGGATTTGACCAGAGGTGTACTATAAAAATTATAGCTAAGGGATAAACAAATTAGAAAAAAAAATTGACAAAGAAAGGGCATACACAAATTATTCAAATTTAAGAGTGTTGTTATTTATTTTATAATTTTATATTTTTCAATTTATTTGAAAACAATGACCGAGTGAGGTTCAACGGTAACAGTGAAGATAGGTTCTAAATGTATTCCTTTTCGAAGTTTATTAAATTCTTCCAAGAAAATGTCAGTCATTCAAAGTAGGTTTCTCTCGGTCTTTACAACATATCTTGTAGACAGAGTCAAAGTCGGATCCGTATCTCTGCCATACTTTCCTTTCAGATACTATACGATTTTCACACATTAAGGAAGAAGATTTGAGTTGAATTTAAGCTTTGGCTCCTCCATGAAGCAGGTGTGTGTCTTTCCTTGGGGGTTTTTCTTAGGTAAGGGTAGTTGTTATCTCGGTTTCAATCAACGAAATGGGTACGTAATAATTTCTTCTTTTTTTTTCAAAAAAATAAATGCCATACATTTTAGGTGGCTCGATTTTATTTTTTTTTCAAAATGATATAGCGTTGTTGTTTTTTTAGGACTTCTACACTTTGTGACACAACAAATATCATAACATTGTTGTGTCATAGAAAAAGTACGACAGGGCATGTGAATTCAGAATTCTCGTGAAGACGATAGCATATATTATGTTAAAAATTTATTATCATTCGGACGACTTCCCTATGATTTTTCTATTTCACGCTGAGACCTACCATGGACCCACCACTTTGTACTGAGCGTCCGTAGGCACACATGAAAGGTGTATTCAGATTTTACTCAGATACCTCATCTGGTCCCAAATTTATGATTTTCAAAATGTCATTGAAAAGCATTTTTTTTTTATAATTAATATTATAAAAAAACAAGTTTTCAGCTTTTCAAAATGTCATTGAAAAACAAGTTTTCAGGTCGAAGCGTTTTAAAAATTCAGCTCAACTCAACTCGAATTTTTATAAATCTAACTTGAACTAAGCTCGACTTGCTCGAACTCAAATTATTTGCAGATCTACTCTCCGTGTTGAAGAAATAAGTTCTAAATTCAGATGAGAGGTCATATTTAACTTTGAATTAACTCACTCTCATTTATCTCAAAACAAAAAAAAAACTTTGGTTTGTTCCCCTATCGTGAGCTTAGCTGATGGTTAGGAACCGATTAGTTCACATCAAATTGGCCCCACAGAATCTGTATGCCAGGGAATCTATTGACTGTTTATGAAGTTTGGATTTAAAAATAAAATAAAATAACAAAAAAAGCTTCATGTTGAAAATGATCTAAACCATACAATCCTGATCTGATGCTTCTGACACTAATTACTACTGTATGCTCCTAAAATAAAGAATCAATATTCTTAGGATCCTGAAATGTATAACCTATTTTTGATATCTTTATAATATTTTTCTTTTCAATTCGAAAGCTAGAGGGGGAGATATATACATGGTGGATTCAGACTTTGATCTAGAGGGGGCAAGGGCCAGCGACGGATGAAAATGTATTAAATAGGGTTCAATGTCTTCCCTTTATTTTTTAATTATATCTACTATTTTGATAAAAAATGTATTAATATTGTTCAATTTTTAATAACTAATTGCATTTGAATCCCATAAAATTAATATGATATTTCACTACTGAACTCCATTCTCTTGTGAAAGATATTTTATTGTGTAGATTTAGCAATTTCTTAATTTTTTTTTACAAATTCAATGAGAACTGAATTTTTATCTTTTAAGTATTATAAAAGTAACAAATAGATAATTCAATATTTATAATTTCTTTTTAAGAGAAATACTTAACAATAATTTATTTATCCAAATTTCTTCTCAAAAAGGCAATTTTATTATTATTTTAGATTAATAATAAAATTGATTTTTGCTTTCAAATTTTGACCTAGAAAAAAAATAATATTATGATGCAATAATTTTGACATAGGTCAAATGATTAATATATATTGAGTTTTATTTTTTAAATAATTTAATAAACTACTTTTTTACTTTCTAGATAATTTAGTAAAATAATTTTGTAGACATTTTGGCTTTTGAATTAATTTGAACCATCAAAGTACTATAATAGATAAATAAATGAATGTTTTTTTTTAATTCAATATGATCTTATAAATTATTATTGAATCTCATTAAAAAAAAATTGGCATCGCCACTAATGAAGGGCAAAATTAATTTATTTTAAGAGGACAAAATAAATATATTTTTAATTTTTTGTCTAGATATATACATAATTATAAAAGTATTCGTATAAAAAAAATTCTAAGAGACACATGAATCCGCCCAAATATATAAAAAAATTACAATGCCCATGAATATATAAGAAGGCTACAACCCCTCTCTCGCTCCCCCAGTTAATTGATGTGGGCCGATTGTTAAATGCCGTAAAAGACTAAATTAAATTCTTCACCGACTTTACATTTGATTCTTAGCTTATCATGCAGGGAATCTCCAAGATAACACTAAGAGATGGTAGCGCCAACAAGTTCTGATACTCTACAATCATGCCCCTTAAAAAAAGTTATACATAGGCCTGTCAATGAATATCTATAATTTGTAAATTCGATCAGAATCCTTATAAATGGATTTTGAAAATATATCTATTAGTTTATTAAATTTGCATATGAATTCTAAAAAATGATCCATCTAGTATAATGGATCCACATTTGAATGTCATAAGATTCAAATTTGAATCCGCTATGAATTCAATAAATAAATAAAAGTAAAATAAAATAAAATAATATCATATGTCAATTTATAAAATGAACATATCTAATTTAGTTTAAATTGAAGAGCAATTTATCTTTCACTCTGTGTTGATTGATGAAATTGAATAATAATTATTGTATTAATTAGTTAGATTTTATTGTATGTTTTGGAAGTTAAAATAAATAGTTATAGTTGGAACAAATAATTTTAAGATGGCTATAATAGTAAATATGGATTACGATTGCTACTAAGTTTGAAATAATTTCAGAATAACATGATAATTTTTCTATCGTTATGTATGAATTAGGTCATTTTTAATATTATTATACAAGATCCAATTCAATTTGAAATTTGCTATAATAGCAAATATGGATTCGCACATGATTCTCAAAATTTTATTAGATACAGATACTCATATGAATGTTATAATTTTTTAATGAATTCACATGTTAATCCTCTTAAATCCGATTAATATTTGATCCATTGACAACCCTAGTCATACGTGGATGCTACAATGGATTCTGTAGGACCTACGCTACTCGGATACTTCTCCTAATTCATCAAACAAGTATCAGATACATGTCTGATACGGGTTCGCATCCGATATGGTGCGGGTGCGTATCTGATATGCCATGTGGCGTATTGAATTATTTAATTCACTTTGACCGGCGAATTCGATCTCTGATACTTCCTGATACGTCTTGGATACACCTTGATATGTCTCCAATATGTCCCGATACATCTTGGATATACCTTGATATGTCTTTGATACGTCCCTGATACGTCCCGATATATTTTCAATGCATCCCCTACATTTTGGATACAATCTAATTAGTTTTTTCCTTTATTTTATTCACTTTTAAGAAATTTTTATCGCGAACCTTTTTTCTTTTTGTAATCATAGCAAAGTTACAAATCCATCTCAAATTCTTTAGAATTTTTTTTATCATAATACAATAATTTTTTTTATATATTATATAAAAATATATTTTATTATTACATATAGCCATGTTTGTATCCAACATTTTTTAACTTTACCATATCACCGCATCCTCATCATGTCCGATATAATATCCGCATCCGCACCCACAACACAGATTAGAACCAAGTACATACACGGACACATCTCAGACTCCGATAATTTACTGACAAAAACAACTGTGCAGCATATTATTTAGTCATTTCATTAATGCTTAAATAGTTCCAAGTTCAAATAACAATAACCTCTCGCCCCCTTTCCCCGATAAATGCAAAGATGATCAATTAATAAAATTTGGTTATAATTGCACTGTAGGTCCATTAGCAGTTGTAAAGGCCACTAGCTCTTGTATGGACCAGCAAGCCACATGGTACCAAAATCGATTAGTTGCTGCCAATTCAGTACCAGTCTTTTCATAACCATGCTATGCTCAGCCAACCATCCCAACTGACACGATAAGAACAATATACCAATCAGGAAATGCGAGTTAATTACAGCATCCTCTCAGATTATTCAAAATCTAGCTGTATATCTTTACTAACCAAGGAAGATTAATAATCACGTCTCAAAAAGTCATTTTGCAATATGCTTGCCAGAAAACTCTCTGACGGTGATAGTACTATTATAGCAGAAAATGTGCAGGACACCAACACAACCCCATTTCTATATCATTTACTAATGTATGTAAGGTTTCTGAAAGAGACCTCATGTTTCTTGTACCTTAAATCTTGGAATCGTGTTAAGTTCCAGCCACTAGTTAGCTAGGGTATGTTAATTGAGAAGTGATTCAATGATCATGGGACATTAGTGTCCATTGTGTTTATTTATTAATCCGTGCATAAATTTATAGATATAAATCGTCAAATTTTACACCATCTCAATTGCATGTATATAAAAAATTATAAAACGTTAACTTTATTTCAATAGTCGTCAAGGAGATTAAATCATAAAATTTAATCTATTAATTTTATTAGTAATTAATACATATATAAATAATATTAAAATGATGTGTGTATGTATATATATATATAGAGAAAGAGAACTATGTTATGGTGTTTTGCGGAGTATAATGGATGCGACTCTTCGGATTAAAATTAAATATGATCGATCCGAACCGTTCAATCTAATTTTCATATGAAAATATATTAGCAACCCAGTTTTTTTTAGAATTTGTTTGCTATTTTTTAGATGGTCATAAGTAGTTTACAAATTTAGACAATAGTTACATAATATTTAATTTTATGAATACCAATATAACACTAATAATCATGATCATTTGATCCCTCATATTAATTGCCACCGGTAAAGTTAGTTACCATATTTTCCATCCTCATAGTGACACCAATTAACGAAATTAAAGGCACCACAAACCCCAACTCTTCACCCCCAAACCTTCCCCCCAACCCAAAAAAGAAAAAAAGATAGCGTTAGTATCTTGTCTTTTTAAAATGAAAACAACTAATGTCAGTTGACATTACAACCTACGGTCAACATGGTGTGTTCTATTTTTTTTTCCTAATAAAAACATGGTATGCGCTTTCATTATCAATTTCAGTTATATATCAACCTCATAATATAAAAGACCGGCCTGATCAATTAATAGAATTCAAGTGTCATCCAGCAACAAAAAATCTGTTCTAGTTAGTTTAACTAAAAACAACAGTTTACGTGTATTCTAAATCAAAACAGTTAATTACGTGTATTAAATAACTTAATGCTGAATCTAATAAATCATTGAAGTCCGCCTATACACAACTTGACTCCGTAAAGTTTGCAGAACATTGTTGTTATCCTTAATTATATATATGCATGATCAGGCAAAGATGCAAAATTTTTGTTTGGTGGTTTCATGATTTTTTAAATACTCAATAACATTATCAATGATGTAATATGTATAAGCTAAACTGAACAAAATAAATAACATGACGAATGCTTTTACCATATATGAAAAAAACAGACGGATCGAAGGCACTGAATATAAGACTCAAGTTGATTCTTTTGTACTTGGAATTTTAGCATATTTGAACTGTCTGAATACAGATATTGAGTCAAAACGTTACCGGACACGTGCATTCTTAAATAGACATAAATCATTGCCAAATTAACTTTTAAATAAAAAATATCATTCTTTTGAAATTTTAAAAAAAAAATTCTAAAAACACACTCTAATGTCAAGGGTACAAACACCATCAAGAAACGTCTAGAATTAATCCACAACAATATCAACTATCAAGTCTTGGAGACGTGAGAAACTAATACCTAGTTGGTGAGGCTACACAGTTGACGGGAAGTCAAGTAACACCTACCTCCCCTCTTAGTCGCATTTAATGCCGTGGGTCTTTTAAATTTTAATGGATGGAAATTTGAGGAATCAGACGGATGAAAGGAGACATCATGCATGCTAGATACAAAGAAAAAGGGTTGAGTCTCTACTAGGTGCATGCATGGGGCTGGTTTGTCATATCAGGCAGTGTGCACTAGGGTTGGTAAAAAAAACTCGTGTCTCATGATTCGCTCGTGACTCACTCAGAATCAGTTCGTTTGTTAATGGACCGAGTCATTAACAAGTTGGCTTGTTAATAGATCGAGTCATTAACAAGCCGGCTCGTTAAGTTCGTTAAGTTAATGAACCGAACTTGAGATTAGGCCAGCTCGGCTCATTTAGTTCGTTAAACTATTAATATTAATTATATATATTTTTATTATGGATTTTTAGTATAGTATAATTTATAATATGATATATACTTAAATTATTATATTAAATTGTGTGAAATATTTTAACATTAGTTATTTTAATAATTTATATAAATTTTAATATAAAATATCATAAAAAATATTATTAACTATTAAATTAGTCTTATTGAGTCTTAACGAGTCAGCTCGGTTAGCTCGTTAACTTAATGAGCCGATCTCAAGTCAAAACTTTTGGCTCGGAAATAATTAGTGAGCAAGCTCGGCTTGGCTCGTTTAGCAAATGAGCCGAGCACGAACTTGACCCAATTTAACTCAGCTCGCCTCGTAGTGTGCACTCACATCCAGACTGTGCTGTGTGATCCTTCGATCAACCATGACAATAACATTTCAGTTATTTTGGAATAATACAAGTGCTATGAGCTAATTATGACACTTTTGTGCCGAACTAAGCGTCATCAGTGCATACGGATAGGGTCCGTTTCGCAAATTAAGGAATAACTTTGGAATAGTGGTAATTTTGGAAGAGTGATAAAATGGTATTTTTTTGGAAGAGTGGTAGAAGAGTTGTATTCTTGACTATTCGGAAGAGCGAAAATATCGTTTGGCAGTTGTTACTCAGAATAGTTAAAATATGAATAATTATGATACTAATAATGATGATGATAATAATAATAATAGTAAAATAATAATCATAATAGTAAGATAATAATAATAATAAAGTAATAAAAAATAATCATAATAAATAATAATATTATAATAGTAATATAATAAAAATATAAACATAATCATAATATAGTAATATAATAATAAAAAATTATAATTATAATCATAATTATAATAATATAATAATAATAAGTAATCATAATTTTAACAATATAATCATAATCATAATCATGATAATAATAATTATAGTCATAATCATAATAATATAACCATAATCATAATCATAATAATATAATAATAAAAATATAATCATAATCATAAAAATAATTGTAAATAATTATAATTATAATAATATAATAATAATAAGTAATCATAATTTTATCATAATATAATAATCATAATCATAATCATGATAATAATAATTATAGTCATAATCATAATCATAATAATATAATCATAATCATAATCATAATAATATAATAATAAAAATATAATCATAATCATAAAAATAATTATAAATAATTATAATTATAATAATATAATAATAAATTAATCATCACTATAATCAACATATAATAATATAATACATAATAAAATAATAATAAGTAATAATAATCATAATCATAATCATCATAATATAATAATATAATAATAAATAATCTTGATCATAATAATAATATAATAATAAAATAATTATATTTATATTCATAATATAATAATATAATATTAAAATTATATTTATAATAATAAATATAATAATAATACTAATGGTAACGATAATATAATAACAATAATGATAATAATAATATAATAATAATAATATAATAATAATAATAATAATAAATAATAATCATAATATTAATATAATAATAAATTATAATGATAAATATAATATAATAATATAATAATACTAAATCTTAATCATAATCATAATATAATAATATAATACATCATAATCAAATAATAATCGCTATTTCGACGAAAACTAATCCGGTATTTCACCTATAAGTTGGTATACCGGATTAGCACTATTCCGCACTCTTCTACTTAGTCTAAAATTCGTTTGGCAAATTAATTCGTCGGAATAACTATTTTATTCTAACTTTTTGCTATTCCGTTGATTGCCAAACACTCCCTATAGTGATTAAAGTTTAGTTTCTGTTCTATTGTGTTACGGAATAGACTGATACATGTACTGGTAAACTATTGACTATACATTAATTATTGATGCATATAGAGGTAATTTTTGCTGGACCTTTGTAACTGCCAATATTTGCTGGTCCCTTAATTTTTATAGTTGCAAAATCTTTTTAGTTAGAAATTATCATGTCAACCAATAAAAGGTGGTAGGAACAACAGTTTTTTTTTAAAAAATTAATATAAATAATTGATAGATTGCTGATGTTGCAAACAAATATAGTTTCTGCAATGGATGGACGCATTTAATATATATATATATATATAGAGAGAGAGAGAGTTAGATTGTTGTGAAAACGTTTGCATTTCGAGTTCAAGTGTATACGGCTCAAATTTTATCGTAACACATCTGAAATTCAAAATTATCATTCTCATTAAATTCTTCATATCAAAATATTAAGGGATACAAAAAATTAGGGTATTTCGAGTTTTCTAAGTATTTGTTTTGGATTTTTAAAAATCAGCAACAATAATTCAATATTTTATTATTATTTTAGTTCTGATTTTCAAATATCCAAAACAAATACTTAGAAAACTCGAAATACCCCAAATTTTTGTATCCCAATATTTTGATATGACGAATTTAGTGAGAATGATAATTGTTATATTTAACATCTTCTTTAATTTATCGATTTGTAAAACAATCTTGAATTTTACAATTTGCCTTGTTTAAGTTTTTGTGTAGGAATTAACATATAAATGGATTAGTGCACAAGAACCAAGACTAATGATGGGACATAAGAGCTAAATCAAGACTGCATTAGACTTAGGTTTAGTTAGACTTAAACTGGGTTGAATTGGTCAAGATAAATTAAGCTTAAACAACAGAGTAAAATACTTATGCCCAGTGAATCGTTATAACGATTCAGTAATCGTTATAACGGTTCATCTCAATACTTAAAAATATTCTAAGGCAGAAAAATATGCATATAAACCAGAGTGTATCGTTATGTAACGATTCTGTAATCGTTACAATGATTCATGAAACGTATAACGATTTGATGAATCGTTATAATGTTTCAGCTTAGTTGATCCAACGACTATTTTTTCTAAACCGTTATAACGATTCGTAAATCGTTATAACGGTTCAGGCCGAAAAATAGTTTCTTCAGTTGTTTCAGAAGATCTATTTTAAAAGGATCATCTCTCTCACTAAAAAAATATTGATCCATCTAGCAAAATCATTACCCCAGAGAGCTTACTAGCCATATTCAAGAGAGAGAGATAACTCAAGACATTGATACACTCAATTAGCCAAATTTTTGTTCAAGCTCACTATAATTTCTCTCTATTCTCCCAACTTGATCCTTCGTGATCTTCTTGAAAATATTTTCTTGAGCTGTTGTGCTCAACTCCTTTTGAGTTGTAGTGCTCACTTCTTGTTTTTGAGTGTGTTGTCACTCACGTTTTTGAGTGTGTTGTCACTTGTGTTATCGATAGGCTTGGCAGCCCATTTTTGTGCAAGGGACCAAGTTCTACAAGTGTAAAAATTCTTTTTAATATATCGGCTCAACCTCAATTGTTAGAGGCTGAGAGTTTCAGAGACGTAGGCATTGTTAAAGTCGAACTCCGTTACATCTTGTGTTATTATTTTATCTTTACTTTTCTTTTTTTCATATTTCTTTGATTGCTATATTCTTGTGAGAATTGAATTGATTTAAATTGTATTCCGCTGCCATTACACTTGAACATTAAGCCCCAAATCGGTTTATACATTTCTATCTTAGGTTCTTTACATTCTTACATTATTTTTGACATTTCAATACCATCATCCTAGGGCTTTCAAGGGCTATCAATAATTTTAAATTTCGGATGTGTTACAATAAAATTTGAGCCGTATGCACTTGGGCTCGAAATGCAAACATTTTCACAATAGCCTATCCCTATATATATATTCTGATCATATTCATCCCACTTGTAAATAATTTTTTTCTAATGCAATATTTACAACATCAATCGTAGAGATCTAGAGTAATTGCTAATTTCGTAAAATGTTTTTTGCAAATGATATGAGCATGTTAGGTCCTGCAATTGTAATAGATTTTTCTCTATACTAACTAGAAACTGCCATATCATTAAATTAGAAATTGCAAGGATATAAGAAAACTAAAATTAAGATAAAAATTGTTAAATTACTAATGTGGCAAATAAATTTAATTTTTGTAATTGTAGGGATGAAGATACTCTTAACTTTCTCTTCACTGTCATGTTTTGATCCGAGAACAGAATCAACAGATAGAATAAGAGTGATTATGAACTTCTCACAATTTCTCCAACAATTGAAATTGATCTTCCAATTCCGATCGGGTTATATATTTAATTTTTATCTTCTAATTGAAAAATATGTTTAGTAACGATAATATCAAATTTCCAGTAATACAATTCATATTTATTTCATGTTAATTATTTTATATAAAAATTTCATAAAAAATCATCCAAACATCGATATCTCAGGGGAGCGGGACCTGTACCTCGTCTCAGATGAAATATTGGCTTTTTCATAAGACAAGTGTAGTGTGTAGACAAATATGCATGCTCAGATAGCACTCATAGATTATAGTTGGACCAGGTTCAGTAATTCAGTATCCAGGACACCAAACAAGCTGTATTAAATGAAATTCATTGCGGATGCCACACAGGGCATGGTGACATGCAAAAATGCAAGTTTGTAGATTAATATTAATTGCGAGCTGCAACCGAACAACAAAGATGAGTAAATGACATGATTATGCGGAAAGATGGGTCAAGATGACTTCATTAACATAAGTTCTGACAAATCAACAACTGTACAAACAGTTCTGATTTCTGATTCCTGACAAAAGAAATCCAATTTATGTCCCCCCCCCCCCCCCAAAAAAAAAAAAAAAAAAAAGAAAATTTGCTGATAAGTGTGGGTCACGGGATGATCAGTGCCCAACATAATTTACTCTTGCAATTAACATTTAACACTGATAGTTTTACATCGATGTTGAAATTTGAGATGAAAAGGAATAAAATAATAGAAATAAATATACAGTTATTCTCTCTTTTTTTGAGAGAGTTATTCTTTCTCTTATTTGGAGAGGTTCTCTACAATCCCTTCATTATCTGCAAGCATCAAGTATTTGTCCCTTCTAGTAAGTGTGGTGCACTCATACCCCAGGGCTTTCCCTATCTTACTTTGCACATAATTAGCCACCTCATAATGACTATTCCATCGCTTCCCCAAGTTGTCCCCATTGCTCGCATCCACCTTGTCTAAGAATTCCACTGTGTAGCAAGGCCAAGGGTTCATCAGGAAGTACAACGGATCTAAGTACTTCCTCCCAGTAGCCGTCGTTCCATAAAACATGCTGACTTGTGAAGTTAACGCAACAGGTGTCACCGAACGATTCAGCTGTGCGAAAAGCGGGCTGAAACGGAGGAGGTACGGTTCACGGCACGTTGTTCCTTCAGGACACACTACAATGTCGCCTTCATTCAAAAGATCTTCCATTTTCTTTCGGTCGACCTCCTTCTTACGTGTGAGCCTGATTGTTTTTATAGGTGACAGAATCTCTGCCACCCGACTAACACTGTAAGTTGTGGCGCTGACATGGCGCCCAATTGCACCGGAGATGTACAGCGGATCAAGCAGCGTGCGGTGGTTGCAGACATATATCTGCCCCTTTGAAAAATTGTCATTGCCAGTGTTTTGTTTTTCCATGTCTGTGTCGGTACACACATGCTCACTTTCCTGAGGGTTTCTGACAATTTTTCTTGACACCATGCCAAGGGAAGAAAGGATAGGTATGTAGAGGTAATGTGGGAGAAGAAGGCAGGCGATGGCTCGGGTGATGCCGAGGGGAATGGATAGAGGAAGCCAAAGAAATATTGCAAGGGAATTTGCTGGAGTTGGCCTTAAAGCTATCCTGCCATCATGAAAAATCAGAGGTTTGGGATATTTGGACCTTGAAAGGGGTTGCCATTTCCTTTTCTCAGCCTCACTAGCCAAATACACCTCCTGAAATAGAGATTAAAGGTGACAAAATGTAGATTTTGTCCCTCAAGATTTTTTTTTTGATAATTTTCGCATTGTGTGCTATATGTAATATTATGTGCTCACTGGGATTACTTGTTTTGTTCTATGCCTATATTTTAATTAGTGAAGATACAACTGCTGCAGTCACAATAGGCATTTATTAGAGGGAAAAAAAAATTAAAGAATGAAGTAATTTTCTGCATTACTTCTGCTGCGTGATGGAAATTAACAATGAGATCTGAATTATATGAAATCAAGAGAAAAACATAGAATATTCTCTGTCACGTGCAAGATGGAAAAACGGGTTCTGATAATTAATGAATGCAAATTTAATGTTGGGTTATGTTTCGTAAATGAAAGCCCATCTACATTAACTTGTGGGCCCAATTTCGTTCAGTGGTCGCTTTCTTGTTTGGTTAGCTCGGCTGTGTATGCGTACGCAGACTGCTACTAGAAAATTCACCTTAGTAATAAAAATCCGAAAAATATTTTAACACAAATTTGAACTGCAGTGTTTATCTCTCTTTGGAGAACGATTTATTAAGTTCAATCATGCCGATAGAAGAAAGACAATTTAGCCTTCAAAAAATTAAATAGTACAAGTACATATCTTCAATATAAAAGTACTAGTGCACAGTACAAAATACATAGAAGTTATTACGTAGCTATTATAAGTTTTGCGCACAGATGGCTAGCCTGTTCTTAAATTTTTCTTTAATGATTTTAACATAAAAAATGTATTTTTATCATTTTTAAAGTTTCGATTTTTATTGCTAGATAAACTTTTATATAAAATTTGTAGGATAATAAAAAAATAATATTGTTTAACTATCTTTTTCAGAATTTTTTGAGATGACTCAAAAGTAATAATAAATTAAATAATAGTTGATATATATATAAATATAAATATAAAAAATTTAAAATAAATACTTAAAAACTATAAAAACTCTTTATATTAAGATTTTTATAAAATATAATTTATTGAAAGTATATTTTAAAAAAGTTAAGCTCATTAAAAAACTTAGTGAGCTTAAGAACACATTAGTTTTACTCTTTTCTATATATAGCTTAAAAAAGGCTTAATTTTGTGTATACCCTTCAACTCTTTTAAATGATTTCTTATTTGTCCATCAAATTAACTTTGCATAATTAATTTACTAAAATCTTCATAATTAAATTTTTAATAAAATATCATAGTTATCACATCTAATTAACTATGATTATTTTATTAAAACTCCATAATTAATTATAAATGAAAATAAAAATGACAAAAGTACCTTTTACCTTAATTTCGCCAAAGTAGAAATGGCTACAGTTACTGATTTTCTGCTACAGTACTCAGTTACTGATTTATAGGTACAGTAACTAATTATGGGTGAATTTCTTCATAATTAATTATAATCGCTACAGTGTAACATAGCCCATTTATTGATTTACTGTAGTGATTAGAATAACAAACTGGTTCCTGTAGCAATTAGAATGACAAAACCAATTTAAGGTAGCAATTAGAATTATTAGTTTTGGTGAAATTTACCAGTAACTGTTACTGATTTCTACTTTGAAAAAATTAAGGTAATTTCTATGATTATCTTATTAAAACTAATAAATTATGAAGCTTTTAGCAAATTAATTATGTAAGGTTAATTTGATGGGCAATTAAAAAATTATTTAGAAAAGCTGAAGGGAATACACAAAATAAACAAGAGTAGAAGGAGAAATAAGAAATTAAAGAAGAATTGAAAGATATACACAGAACTAAGTCAAAAAAATAATAATTTTAGAGCACATGCATTCCATTGTCAAATTAATTGTCAAATATTATTTGATAATTGTCACTTTGATTTTAGAGATGCAAAGGTAGATAAAATTAGATAATTATCTAAATTTGACAGTTTATATAACAAACTATGTTAGCGGAGGAGAAAATTAATTACAAAAGTGTCATTTTGATAATTTTATTTAATGATATATCAATTTTAATTTAATTCTAGTATGAATTGTCAATTTAATGATGTAGCCTTCAAACTTTTAACTATCCAGTTGTTTGGCTTTCAAAAATTGCACAGACAAATTTGTATATATATAGAAAAATACATTTCCCGTTCAGAGTAATAGCAGACAAACAAGCTGCATGCTAAACTTCACAAATCAATTTTTTAACCGGCATTTCATTATAGCTGGGACATTACTTAGATGCTCCTTTCCAAATTCTGGGTATCTCCATTAATTAAATGTTTCTTTCCAAGTTTCAGATCATATAAGTTTTTCTTCTTTTCAATCATCATTCTTTATTTAAGATTATCGTCGCTATTTCTATTTCGAACTCAAATTAAGTATGTTTTAATTCAATATTATATTATTAATTTGCCCGTTTACAACATTGCTGTGGTGCTTTCTCTTTTTCAAAAAGTTTGCCCGTTATTTGTGGATACTACAATCTATCCAATATTTGTTTTTCATGTAATTTTTTTTTATCAGTACAGTTCTTTGTAAAGGCTTGCTACAGTGGGCGGTCTTTGAATCAAAATGGGAGACTAAAAAATTTATATATATAATAATTAAACACTGCATGCGTCTTTAATATCAAATGCTGAAATAAAAAATTATCTTAATTAGATTATAAATATTATAATTTTTTTGAAAGGCCGTGACCCCTCGGTCCTCACTAGCTCGGCCACTTATTTGCTAAATAGATGCGCATCAATGATGCATGTAAGTTCGAAAATAATGATAGATCGATATATGTTAAAAACAAAACAAAAATGATTGACCTCGCAAATTGAGAAGATGTCATGAGCAGAGTCAGAGTGCGCCTCAAGCCCACCAAGCCCAACAACGCCACCGTACTTCTTCTCACTTGGCTTTGCATGCAAATGCAATTCCACTTCCCTCTTCACCTCTGCCAGTGCCAGTACCATCTTGCCTTGGCCTTCCATCAACCCTGTAAAATAACCTCCAAGTACTCCAATTTCCCTCCCAAGCACCACCTCCACACCCAAATACTCCTTCGAAAACCCTTCCACCATAACCCTAGGCATTCCACTAAAGCATATCCCGGTTTTGAACTTGCTCAGAACCTCAAATGCTTCCAAGCCAACATCCTCGAAAAAGTGCTTTGGCAAGACTGCCCTTCCAAGCCTAAATCCTTTTACTCTCAACCCACAAAATGAAATCATGGTCATGACACGCAGAGCCATTTCATGGCTAAGGCAACATATGAAGGGGTAGAGTAGTAAAAGAAATAAGCCTCTTACAAAGGAGCCTGCCTCCAGTGCAACAAGCATGAAATAAGGAAATGTGTCGGTTGAACGTAGGAGGCCGCCTTCTAGGTCAAAGACCAGGACTTGTGTGGCACCGGTGGTACCAAGGCTGTCGAGTGAAGGGCACTTTTGTAATTTTAAGTTGGTTCCATGAGCAAACCTTCGCCTTCTTAGGAGAAGTATGTAGAAGAAGAGGATTGACCTATAGAACGCCTTTGAGCACATGAGTCTAACTGGTTTTTCAGAGAACGATGGCATGCAAGTACTTGGGTTTAAGCAATGAGATTTAGAAGAACATGAGAGAGGAATGGATATATATTGGCTAACTGTTTGTTTTATTCAGTACGGGGAAAGTATGTTAACTGGATGTGGTGCACGAAGAAATTAATTAATTAATTAATTAATTAATAGCCCAACGGAACTGTATTGGGAGTTCAATTAGACTAATTTCATATTTATTATTTAATTTTTAATTTTAATTAAATAATTCGTATTAAGTGGTTTAATTTATTGAATAATTTGAATTTAAATTGGAACAAACCAAGGCAACTAAAATTTTATGCAGATCAAATTTCAAGTTGTCCCAACTAATTATGATACTGTATATGGTATCAAGATCATTATCAAGGTTTTCGATGAGTTGACGTCAAAAATCAACTTAATTAATCATTTTTAAACGTCAAATTCGAGTTCTTGAAAACAGATCTATTTTAGTATTCTAAATTGTATATAAGTGATATGTGTTAGTATGTTAAATTGTTACTTTCATGTAGTACAAAAAGTGGTCAATAAATGACGACAACGAATGCATGAAAGAATAATCTAAAAACATTCCATATATATGTTTACCACTTGACGTTATTTCTAATAATTTTGAAAATTTATAAATTTGTATTGTTAATATATTATTCATATTGTAGACAGTTTTCATATTGTTAATATATTATTCATATTGTTGACTGTTGAGTTAAACTTACTAAAAACCTTAAAGTGACTTTTTATACACGCACTAGTTTTACTCTTATTTTGTTTAGTTATAAAATCAGAATGTAAATCTTTTATAGACATTTAAAAATTAAATAGTTTAGACTTTCATCTTTACTTAAAAAAAATAAGGCTAGGCCATGCATCCTTCTCCGCATATAATAAGACACTGGTTTTATAACTTACAACAGAACTCTTCATGTTCTTTTTTTTTCTCGAAAGACTCAATCGTGCATTCAATCTGAACCCTCCATATTTTGTACTGCTAATTCAACTTTGTTGAAAATTTATGCTTCGACTGGTTAAAAACTTTAAAAAATTATTTTGCTTTATAAATTTAAATGGTGGAGAGCTTATATAAATAAAAGAGATCTGCTCTTGATCGAACGGACTGAAAAACTAAATGTAATCAATTATACGTTTGTAACAAATTTTATTATTTGAATTGGGACACTGAAATATTATTGAATTCTTTATTATACATTTAGTTATGCTTGATTATTCTTGTCAGTTATTAAATAGCAATTAATCATCTGATCAAATTAGTTACGACGTTCATATTTCCATTCATGCACTTTTTTAGAGGAAAAAAATAGAGGTTCGTGGCTTATATTTAATTTCTTGCTCCTGGATTTCCATTCATGACTTACTACTTGAGACTTCTCCATAAATAAAATATAAAGAATTAGCATCTCATTAGTCTTATAAAAGAAGTTACTGCAACAGTTCAGAACTTTGCTAACATTCAATTAATGAGGATTTATTAAGAAAATCATTAGTAAGAAAGGCTCGTGACACTTTCGTAATATTTATTAACTATTTGATAATGATTATTAAAGAAACTCGTTATATAGAGAGATAGACTAGAGTGCTCCATGGAACATCAAACCTCTTGTGCTTCACGTCCGTATTTCAAATTTAAAAGTTTAAATGACCGATCCAAACAGTTGAACATGATCTTCATATTGAAATATCTTTGCAGATCAAAATTTATATTTTTTTGAATTTTTTACTATTTTTTAGATGAGTGCAAAATCGCTTGTTTTGGATGGTGCAAAAATCATTAGATCTGTAGATTTAAATCTATTTAAAAAATAACAAAAAAATTTAAAAAATATATATAATTCGATCTCCAATGATATTTCAATATGAATATGATGTTTAACGGTTTGGATCGACCGTTTGAACTTTCAAATTGGAGATACGGACGCGAAGCACATGAGATTTTGTGCTTCGCGAAGCACCATAGCCTCACTTTTTCTCTCTCTATATATATAGTTTGTTTATCGTGTTTTCAATAATACTTTCGACCGAAACGCTATCAGTCCAAATTTTAATTTTTTATGCTCAAAATTTCAATTTAAATAGTTCAATAAAATCTTTATATCATAATCTTATAGAATACTATTTTTATCATTTTTAGAGTTAATTTACTATACTTAATGATTTTTACAAAGTAAGCATTTTTTACATACAAATTTTATTAATTTTCTATTATTTTAGGGCTGCCTTTCAAAAATCATTAAGCATAGTAAATTAATTCCAAACACGATAAAAAATTAGTATTCTATAAAATTATGACATAAAAATTTTATTGAGCTATTTAAATTAAAATTTTGAGCATGAAAAATTAAAATTTGAACTGATAACGTTTATTTTGGCTAAAGTACTATTGGAAGCACAATAGATAAACTCATATAGAGAGATATGCTAGAGTGCTCCATAAAGCATCAAACCTCTTTTACTTCATGTATGTATTTCAAATTTAAAAACTCAAATGGCGAATCCAAACTATTGAACATGATCTTCATATTAAAATATTTTTTTAGATCAAATTTTATATTTTTTTGAATTTTTTGCTATTTTTAGATGGGTACAAAATCACTATTTTTGGATAGTGCAAAAATCATTAGATCAACAAACTTTGTACCCATCTAAAAATAGCAAAAACATTTAAAAAAATATAAAATTTGATCTCAAAAGATATTTCAATATCAAGATCATGTTCAATGTTTAGATCGTCCATTTAAACTTTTAAATTTGAGATACGACATAAATTATAAGAGGTTTGGTGTTTCATGGAGCACCCTAGCCACATCTCTCTATATATTGGATGTGTATAATTTTTCAGCGAAAATTTAATAACAATTATTTAGTAACAATCGTTATCAAATATTTTGAATTAATAACGATTGTTGTAATAACTGTTATTGAGATTTTTAATAATGATTGTTAGCAAAAATATATTACGGTCCATACAAAATTGTATCATTTTTTTTATCTTTTATCCTTATTAAGTATGTAAGTGATCTGATTCTAAAACGGTTCATTTTTTTATTAAATTTTTAAAACTAATATCAATCATCGAATTTAGTTATACATCAAATAATGTTACTATTTTTATGACCATTTGTGTTGAAGTTATAATTTTATCTCAATTTTAATTATTTCGTAATGTTACTCTCTCTATATGTTGAAGTTATAATTTTCTCTCGATTTTAATTATTATACGAAATGCTATATAATTTAGGATTAAAATTGCTCTACTTTATTTTTTTTTTCTCTTAGATTGCTATCAATTATGAATTTCAGCTTTCTTTAAATTCTAAATGTCAACTTTCCTCTTAATTTTATATTTATTTTACATTAATTATATATTTATAATTAAAATTTATATTTATCATTAAATTATCTTTATTTTTATTTTCTTCACATCCTTTCTTTTCACATGAAAATATAAATCTTTCTTTCTTTTCACATGAAGATATAAATTTTTTTCACGCACTACCACAAAAAAAGAATAACATATAATTTAAGCAATTCTAATTTAACCAAGTGTGCATAGACACATGAACATCATACACATCATGCCCACCATTAACCCACCGTAATAAGTGAGGATGTCCCATAAATTTGCTAGTAAGTGGAACTCCGCAGAATCATATTTCACTCACAACTTTTCAGGTTGTGTGGACCTCTCTTTCGGAGTATGAAAGAATTAGCCTACAATATATATTGTTATGTATAATTTGAACAGTTTCATTTATCAACATCCAATCAATTCGATCAATTTAGATCATCGACTCATATCACAAGGTTAATCAATCCACAATAACGAATAATAGTCAAATATAAGTTATACCACAATAACGAATAATAGTCAAATATAAGTTATACCACAATAACGAATAATAGTCAAATATAAGTTATAGAAAAATCTGATTACCTTATACGATTTTATTAAACAATTTGATTCTCGTCGACAACACTCGAAGCACTCCGTCACACAAAATCTTTACTCTCTCTTTTTTTTTTTTATTTTCTTCAAATATTGATTAAAATATTGTTAGCTTAGCTTCCTCTTTACTTCTCTTTTTTTTTATTTTCTTCGATTATGCTCTGTCATACTATAAAAAAAAATAATGATATAATCTTTCACGTAGACGAATCAACTAAGCTCAAATGTAAGTTAATCAAATTAATTTAAACATAAATGATCATTATGTTATCAAGTAATCATATATACGGAATGAAATGAATAATAAGGGAATCCATACCTAAGAACATGCTCATGTATGATTAATCCTTTTGTAAATTTTCGTTGCTTAACTTGTCTCTCGGTCCATATGTGCAGCCAGAGTCTGATTCTCCGTCTCTCTTAGTTTCTTTCTTCCGTCTTCCTTTCCTTTTTACTCCTTTTCTTCTTCTTTTTGTTTCGTTTCTTTTTCTGTTTTCTTTGTTTTTTTTTTCGCAAATCAGAGAGTTGAGAGAGGGCTATGTATTGATTATATTGGCGGTTCCTCACAACCACGTGTCAAGGATGCATCACCGTGGCATCTTCTCGTTGTTATTCTTTTTTTTTATCTTCTTTCTTTTAATTTGATTAAAGTGCTTAGTCACTTTTTAGAAGACTTCTAGCAATGATTTTTAATTAAGAATCATTATTAAAGAGTTTTTACCAATAATTTTTAACCAAAAACTGTTGTTAAAATATCCTTCAACAATAATTATTAGCTAAGAATCATTGCTAAATGGGCCTTTGATAACGATTTTTAACTAATAGTTATTGCTAAAAATCGTTACTAAAAATCATTCTTAAAAAAATATTTTGATTTCTTTAAATAACAAATAGTACACAATGAAAGTGGAGTTATATTAATTAAATAAGAACAAATATTATTATATATTAGTCATTCAATAATTAATATAAAAATATATAATTATATATTCAATAGAAATCTGATTTGTTCAACGATGTATCTTTTACACAATTTATAAAAAAAATCGAGAAACAAAAATATATATTTTTAAACTTCAAATATATTAATGAATGTTGTTTTTCATTACAATATTGTTTGAACATTACTAAAAATTAAAACGAAAATTATCAAACATTATTGTTAATCAAAATAAAAAAATTTCTAATCAAATATAACCATAAAAACTCTAGAAGAATATAATCATAACAAAACAAATTTAAGGGCCCAAAATATTAATTGCGCTCTAGGTGAAATTTTTTCAAGGCCTGAAATATATTAATACGGTTTTAAAAATAAAGGTTTAAGGACAGAAAAAATAATTTGACCTCAAAATATAATTTGATCCTTTCTAGTCAGTCGAAAAAACATCCACTCATGCGAGCAGATTGAGATAAAATAATATTTTTTTTCTAAAAATAAAAAATTGTTCCGGGAGATAATTTAACTCCAAAAATGAAAATGAGTACGTATATGCATTTCGTAGTTGGACCCACATACAGTTTAATCCATGTCGGTCTGTGATATAATTTTTGAATGTACGTTGACAAAGAAAGGAAAACTCATCGGACAATTCGGACCCGCTACTCGCCTAACCCGGCTGAGACCCGTGATACCTGCCCCTAGCCCCTTCCTACCCGAATATGTACTGGTATTATAATTACATTGAAATGATTCAATAGCTTGTGTCACCACTCATTAATTTTTAAGAAAGAATTAATAACAGTATATAATCAACTCTATTAAAATCATGATATGTTACCATTATATAATCAAATTGACAAATATTTTATACCGATATTAATTGGTCACTGATGTGTTGGATGTTTGGTACTGAAATCAGGTAACTAATTATCTCAAGATTTGCATATGCGTTATTTTTGCTTTCTTAACAGAGAAGCTTTCATAATCCATTCGAAGAACGCATCGTACTCATTATGGAATTGTTATTTAGTTATTTGTGCAACCAAACTTTTTTGTTGAGAAATGCCAATCGAACACTGAGATCGGTTAAACATAAAAAGCATTATTCGTGCCGAAATGATTGAACCGATGTTCGAAGTTACATGGTTAAAATTTCTTTTAAATCAGACTATTAGTTGAAATTTATTATTTCAAAAATTATGATATAATATTTTTCACCTTTTATTATTTTTTGGTATTTGTTTGAATTTTTTTGAAATTATTTGAAACTTTTTAAAATTTATTTCATTTTTAAACAATTAAAATTAATAAACCAAATTAGTTAAAAATATTAAAAAAAATTTATAACTTCTATTGTTTTTCCGCATATTTTCTAATTTTTTTAGAATTTTCTAAATATTTTGGAGTTTTTGCGGTTTATTTATGTTTTTGTGAAATTACAAAAAAAAAACATGCTCACCTCCTTCAACCGGACCGGACCGCCTCTTTGCCCATCTATCCAAATCCGTGAGTGTCCTATCCGTAGGGGTCTAACATAGATTGGGTCGGGGTCTCTCATTTTGGACCGCTCTAACTCGAACCGTCTGACTCATGCCCACCCCTTAACCCATGACCTATCTTTACCCTTGAATCGGGGGTTCTAGACTAAATCGAATCAACCTGTCCCATTTTTAACACTCTAACTTATACTAGTAATATGATGGAAACTGATCTTTACTTGTTTTTGTCAAAAAATATAAACTCTAAATTCTAATGCCAAAGATCTAATATCTCAGAAACCCTATTTCGTCAACTGTTAACTCGAATAAGCAGCATAAAGTATGAGCTAAGCAAGTATCTCGAGATAGACCCAAACATAACAGCTCGAGTTGATCAACAGCTCAGGATGAAACTGAGTGGATGATGACAGAAGCAATTCTGACATTCACCACATGTGTCATAAATAACCAATGAAAGTATTGAAGTGATATAAGTGTATCCGGTATTTAATTTTATGTATCCAAATTTGATAGGCTAGACTAGATACTTATATATATAGCATGTGCAATTATTGTACCAAATAGTATAAATAGAGGAGTAGAGTATAAGTGAATAAGCGAGAGAATACACTTGTTATTTTTAGTTGAAATATAAAAAATAACTTTCAGGGCACTTTCTTCCTTTCTGAGATCTGATAATCTATTTTAGTTCTCATTTAAATCAGTTCATCAGTTATTCTTGTGAGTAGAGTAAAACCTATGATCAGACCTCAAGATTGTACTTCGAGTTTATAGAGTCCGGGATACATTTCGAGAACACTTCATAAAAGTTTAAAATAATAAATTGGTATCAAAATTAATGGCTAGATTCAAAAATAGTTCACTTGATATGACAGTGCCTCAGTTGACGAAGTCCAACTACGATAACTGGAGCATCCAAATTAGAGTCATGCTAGGAGCGTGATATGTAGGAAATAATCGAGACCGGATATGTTGAGTCTGAGGACATCAATGTCCTAACCATATAGTAGCTGAAGTTATCGGAGCAAAAACTTCAAAGGAGGCATACATAATTATCTTTATAATCTATAAAGGAGCTGATCGAGTGAAACATATAAGATTTTAGACTCTACGAGCAGAGTTCGAGTTGTTGAGAATAAGTAGTATCAAATGAGTTGAAAAATATATTATCGAAGTATAGGTATTGACAAACCAACTGAAAGAAATGGAGAAACCCTCTCGAAAAATAGGTTGGTGGAGAATATACTAAGGTCATTGGTGACACGTTTAAAAATATGATGTGTATGATAGAGGAGTTGAAAGACTTGGCCAAGTTGATAGTTGATGAACTCGTCGGTTCACTCTTAGCACAAGAGAAGATAAAGAAACTTTAAAAAAGGAATCTCTTAAGGAGGCTATGCAAGACAAGGTAATTCTTGAAGAGAAGACATTGTATGTCTAGAAAGGACAACAGTGCGGTCGAGGAGAATCGAGTCAGGCAGGGCAGACAAGCCCAACCTCGCAAGGATGAGGGAGAAGTCAAAAAGTCAGAAGGAAATCTGATGTTAATTGATACAATTATGAAAACCTTAATCATTATGCTCAGAATTGCTTAGCTGGAAAAAAAAAATAGAAGACAAAGCCAACTATGCCGAGATAGCAGAAGAAAAAGTTTTATTGATGGCACAAACTCCTTTAACTTTGGGAAGTGATATTGTGTGGTATCTCAACACGGAAGCTAGTAATCATATGACCGGACACAAATACTTATTTTCCAAGAAGATCGAGTTGGATGAAATAATCTTATTCGAAGACGCCTCTAAGGTGGAGATTAAAGGAAAAAATGTGAAGTCTCTCCAGAAGAATGGAAAAAACGGGATGGTAAAAGATATTTACTACATATTAGAGATCAAAAACAACATTCTCAATGTGGATCGATTAATGGAAAAAAGATTTGAGATTTTCATGAAGAAGAGAACTCTACATTTGAAGGATAGCCGAGAAAGAGCTATCGCTCAAATTAAAATGATAGAGAGCGGAATGTTTAAGTTGAATTTGAGAAGGATTGAGAAAAAATATCTCAGGGTAACTAAAAAAATGAAACCTGGTTATGACATATGAGGTTTAGACATCTAGGATATAGTAGTCTTAGATATCTTATCAAGAAGCCGTCAGTGTAAGGACTGTTGAATCTCGAGTTTGAGAATAAATACTATTAAGGGTGAATGATAGGGAAATAAATGAGAAGTCAATTTGGAAAGTCAAAGTATTCAACAAAGAGACATTTCAAGTTAATTCATACAGACATTTGTGGACCAATCACCTTAGACTCATTCGGTGGAAAAAATACTTTATTACCTTCATCGATGACATTTCCATAAAGTATTGAGCGTATTTCTTTGAGAACAAATCTGACGCCTCTGAGGACTTCAAGAAATTCAATATCATGATGGAGAAAATGTTGGGAAAGAACATCAGATCTCTGAGATCGGATAGAGGTGGAGAGTGCATGTCCAACGAGTTCAAGTTATACTATGAGAATCATGAAATTCACAAGTTTTTGATAATATCTTACAC
Source organism: Schoenoplectus tabernaemontani (assembly GCA_037127355.1). Taxonomy (NCBI): domain Eukaryota; kingdom Viridiplantae; phylum Streptophyta; class Magnoliopsida; order Poales; family Cyperaceae; genus Schoenoplectus; species Schoenoplectus tabernaemontani. Next base: position 22,163,617 of record CM073739.1, read on the forward strand.
ACCATAGCAAAATAAAATCACAAAATGAAAGAATTAGATCATTCTCAATACGGTAAGATCAATGATCAAAACCAAGGACGTGCTAAAGGAATTCTTGGTTGAAGCTATGCAGTGTGTGGTGTACATATAAAATTGAAACTCACATGCATTTCTCGAGAACAAGACCCTTAAGAACTATGGAGAGATCACAAGCTGAATGTTACACATATTAGATATTTGAGAGCATATCATACAAAAAAAATTTGAACCTAAAGAGAATCAAACTCGATGATAAGAGTTAGAAGTATGTCTTTATTGGCTATGATGAAAAATTCTAACCCTACAAACTATATGACCAGATCGAGAAAAAAAACTCATGGTTAGCAGGGATGTCGAGATGAACGAGGAAGATCACTAGGACCGAAAGAACTAGTAGGAAGTAGTGATGACAATGGGTCGGGTAGGGCTGAGTTTGTGTCAAATCCGGGGTTTGTCCCGTCCTTCAAAACTCTCGGCCCGGCCTACCCGGCCCTTGCCTCCGGGTCTAAAATTATTGGCCCGACCCGCCCATGATGTTTCGCGGGCCTACCTGCCCGTACTCATCCCGGCCCGAGTTGTTGCATAATAAATTAATTTTTTCTTTGATTAAATATTTCTATCTTCTTAATTATATTATACCTTTAAAAATAATTATTAAATTTAATTAAATTTGTAGTTTGTACATCTCCAATGAAAATATAGAATATTAATATGGTAATTAAATATCTAATGTATGATATATCGATATTTTCATAGCATAAATATATATATATATATATATATAACTAGTGTTATTATATAATTTAAGAGATAATATTATATTGAGATTTATAAATAAACAAAATAAATTATTGATTCAATATACAATAATATACACAACACATATCAATACATTATTAAAATTTATCTATATTACGGATCGGCAAGGGCGGGCGACGGCCTCACCTTAAACCCGTACTTTGGCCGAGCCCACTACCGTTTGACCTCGGACCAAGGCGGGTCCAGCGAGCTCGACGGGCCCGGGCTTTATTGACATCTCTAGTAGGAAAAGCTGACAACTGAGGAAGTCAAGATAAGACTTTTCAGTTCGAGATGATGAAGTTTCGAGATCGAAAAACATTAAAGAGGACACTAATATGGTAAGCTCTGAAGAAATTGTATCAAGGAATCCAAGATTTTAGGATCTATGAGATCTCTATGAGACAACCGAAGAACTACATCTAGTATGTCTGCTAGCATATGCCAAAACAATATTGTTTGAGGAAGTAGCTCATGGATCTAAAATGAAAAGCTGTGATAGATGAAGAGATAAAGATAATCGAGAAAAAATAAAATTTAGGTGATGACTGAATCGTCTAAAGGCATAAGATGATCGGAACTAAGTGGGTCTACAAGAAAAAGATGAATCCATAAGGTGAAGTCGACTTCATCCCAAAGATAAGAAAAAATACATTTCTCAAATTCACCATGCATACATAAAAAAAAACTTCATTTAAATAATTTAGAGACGACACTCATGATCAAAAGGATATCGGCAGAAGGTTAGAATTGACTATGATAAGGTGTTTGCACTGGTAGCACGAATGAAGATAATTTAATTACTAATCTCATGGGCTGCACAATTTGAATGGCCAGTACATCAGGTGGATGTCAAGTCAGCATTGTTGAATAGAGTGATCCAAGAGGAGGTATATGTCAAACAACCCATCGGGTACATAAAATTTGAAAAGGAGCATAAAAAGCTTTAATTGAAGAAGACACTATATGTTCTAAAGTAAGTCTTGAGAGCATTAAACATGAGAATAAACAGTTATTTTAAGGGAAATAGCTTCAAGCAGTGTCCCTTTGAACATATCATCTATGTGAAGGCACACAATAATGAATTGTTGATCGTTGCACTATATGTGGATGGTCTAATATTCATAGGTAATAACCAAAAGCTCATAGATGAGTTTAAGACAATAATGATGCTCGAGTTTGAGATGATAAACCTTGAGATGATGAGATATTCTTTTGGTCTCGAGATCAAGCAGGAGAAGTCGAGAATATTTGTATCTCAATGAGTATACATTTAAAAAATTCTTCAATAATTTGGAATAAAAGATTATAATCCGATAGTGACACCGATGAAACTCGATGTCAAACTCTCCAAACTTAAGGGAGGAGAAGTCATGGATTCAAACACCTACTAGAGTATAATTAAAAGTCTTAGATGTCATACTTACATAAGGTCTGACATAGCATTTATCATAGGGGTCGCAAGTCAATTCATGAAGGACCCAAGCTACCCTCGCTTGAAAGCAGTGAAATGATTCTCAGATATGTCAAGGGTAGAGAGAACCTCGGATTATTCTATCAAAAGGCTAATAAGTTTGAACTTGAAGGTTTTGTGAACAGCGACTATTGCAATGATGTTGATGATCGTAAAAGTATCTCGGGATATACATTCTTCATGAGAGGCACAACATTCATATTATTATCAAAGAAGCATCTCATTGTAAGCCTATTAACCTTCACTAAGTATGTCACAGCATCACTCGGTGTGAGCCATAAAATCTAGCTCATGAGACTATTGTAAAAGCTAAATAGCCCACAACTTGAACCGACTGAGATTTAGAGTTTACAATAAGTCGGCTATCAAGTTAGCCAAGAACCCAGAACATCATAAGCAAAGCAAACACATTGACATGAGATTTCACTCAATTTGGAAACATATCAAAGATGACAACATGTGAGTAATTCAGTTATTAGGATGATAAATCTGTGAGACTTGAATTTAAGGGAGGATGTTGAAAGTTATAAACTCTAAGTCTCGATTCCGAAAATCCAAGACCTCAAGAACCCGATCTACAATCCCTAACCCGAAGAAGTAGCAACAATCACGAGCTAAGCAAGTAGCTCGAGATGGATCCAAGCATAATAGCTCAGAATGAATCCGAGTGGACGATGTCAAAAGCACTTCAGACATTTATCGTATGTGTCAGAGATAATTGATGAAAGCAGTGAATTGATAGAAGTGTGATCAGCATTTAGTGTTGTATATCTAGAATTAGATAGACTAGACTAGATACTTGTATAGGTAACATATGCAATTAATGCACTGGATAATATAAATAGAGGAGTAGAGTAGATGTGAATAAATGAGAGAATACACTTGTAATTTTTTATTCAAATATAAAAAAAAATAACTTTTAGAACACTATTTTTCTTCTTCTAGTTCTGATGACTTATTTTTATTCTCATTTAATTCAGTTCATCAGTTATTCTTATGGGTAAAGTGAAATCAATGATCATACCTCGAGATTGTACTTCGAGTTCATAAAGTTTGAGACACATTTCAGAAACACTTCGTAGAAGTTTAAAACAACAATTTTAGTTATTATTAGTTGAGAGTTTGATTATGTGATTTGACTTTTGTCTCATCAACCATCATCATATAATACACATAATATGCAGCAAAGTTTATCAATAATTGTCAACTTTCAATAGAAATTGATAGATTGATTTGGAGGTGGCATGACTCTAGAATTTTTCTTACCATTCTGTTTATAATTAGTTATTTTTTATAGGAGTGATAGATAATAAATGCATACGGTCACGTACATGTAACTCTCAAAATTAAAATTTTATGTAAATGGTAGATAAATAAAAAGTATTAGCAAATGATAATCTAATCAAAAGAGGTTGGTATAAATTGTAGATCATATCTGTATTAGTTAATTATCCTTTTGTACATATTAATTGTATGGTTTCGGATGTGTACTTAGCCAACTGATGCACAATATAAGTGATAATATTGTGTTTCTGAGAAAAGAACATTAATGGTTATGTCTAACTTTCATTCAAATTCTTCCTTTAGATAGTAGATACTACATAAATCATGCTAATAGAAAAGGAACCTCAAATGAAATTTAGGTTTTGGTTGCTCTATGAAGCAGGAAGTGAATTTTTTAGTTCTTTTTGTGATGGTTGGTTTTGATTAATTTGGGTAGTTTGTTGATTTTTGTTGATAATTGTTTTCTTTAATGAAATGAACAATAATTTATATTTTTTTTAAAAGAAAAAGTGATACGCTGTAAGTTTATAATGAGTAAAAATTTTAGAGGTCATTTAATTTCATATGAACTTCATATTTGGTTATTGAATTTTAAATTATTCATTTTTTATCACTAAATTTTAACATTTATTCAGTTTTAGTTACTATGTTATTTTTTGCAATTAAGTTCTAATAATGTTGACATAATATTCTACATGGACTATGTAATATCACGAATAAAGATTAACAACACTAATAAATGACTAAATGAGTTAAAAAAGAGAGAAAAAAAATATATTTATGTACCTTTTTATTAAACTTTTATCATAGTAATTATAAAATATAAAACTTGAAAAATATGTCAAAAATAATTAAAACTAGATACATATTGAAAGTCAGTGACTAAAATTTGATAATTTAAAACAAAATATTTCTTCAATTAGTTTTATTATTTAAGAATTTAAATAATAATTATTTGATATTTAATTTTAATGGCACCGATGTGGCACCAAAAAATTGGTAATTGAATCCCTTCTAATAAAAAAATTATAATATTTTCATGAAAAAAAAGAAAACTATAATATGTTCCAGAAACAACACGTATGATATGACAAAAATGTACATTTATATACGCTGCGTTTTTTTTAAAAACTGAGCAAGCGGGTAAGAATATGGCTTTATTAAATAATCATGTTGGTAACGCCATATATATATATAATTTAGCTTCTGGAAAAACAACTGCCCCGTGATCTTTTTTGTCATCAAAATAGCAAGTCGCAAATATTATTTTAGGTTGTATTTCTCATGTTTGGAAAAGAGAGAACTAAAGAAGGGAAAAAACACACAAGCAAAGAGGAAAATAGAAGGGAAATGGTAAAAAAAATATTTTTCAAAAGTAATTCCTTGACCAATTCGAGCAAGAGAGAGAGCCAATTTACTTCAGTCAAGTGAAATACTGAAATATTTTCAATTTATAAAATATTATAAAGAATGTATGTACTGAATTTATTCATTATTTACAGTTTTTTTAATGATCAAAACCCCTTAATCAAACGGTGCGGATCAATATTTTAGAAGTTATAATTTCAATTTTGACAAATACTATTTGTTATCTCCATTTTATTATTTGTATACATTAATAGAAAGTCTAAAAAAATATCTATCAAATAAATTAAATAATTAATTTTTTTAATTTTTTTTAAATTATACAACTTTAAAAAAGAAAAATTATTATGTTTGTATCTATATCTATATTATATTATAAAGAATGTATAAATTAAATTTATCCATTAATATTATCATATAATATGTAATAACTAAAATACTCATATTTCAATTTATGATTGAGATTGATCAATTTTATAAAAGCAAATTTAAGAGTCATTGTAATTGATTTAGACATAAATTATATTTAAGTAAAAAATATCATTTATTTATATTAAATTTAATGCTAGATACAAATATTTTTAAAATCAAGAGGGTTCGTAAAATGAGGGAGTTCATGGCTAGTCAGAAAAAAGAGCAAAAGTAAAAGCAAAAAGGGAAAACTCAATAGTTTCCGTGAAAGGCGGGAGAGGTCTCGTCGTCAGCTTCCCCTGCCTCTCCTCTCTTTCGTCTTTCCCTCTGATCTACTACACGGTAGCTTGTGCGTTTGTAACTAACCACTATTCTTGCTTAGGTTAAAATTATTGGTTTGAAAATTCACAATAAGCTTTTTTGGGTGTCGTTGTTGGAAACTATTTTAAATATTGATAGAACCAATATAGCTAAGACTAGACACTTTATATATATTTTTTTTGTAATTTGAGGTTTTGCTTTTTTTTTTCTTTCCTTATATGACACCACGATCGAACTTTTAAGGATTGATAGAATATGGCATGGCAGCGAATGATGATGACAATTGTCTCCTTAAGAACTTCATAATGTCGAAGAATTGGGTCATTCTGAAACTGATTCAGTTAGTAAGTTCACTGCTATAGTAGAGACGCTACAAAGAGAGATCCGACAAAGGACATTAGATTCAACAAAATGCTCAACTTTCTCCAATTAGCATCATTTTTTAGGTTTTTCTCAAGGGCAAGTCCCATAAAAGATGGGTAAATTCTTATCTTATGAGATTTTTGGTGAAATAGGACATACGGCTCTTGAATGTCAAGTTAAAGATACTTGCCTTAGTTCTTACATTTCTTATCTTCGAATTTTTTTTTTTAATTTTGCATTTAGGGTTAGTTTGATTAGGTAAGGGTGTATTGGAGATCGGACCAAAACTAAGTTTGAGATTTATTTGAGGTCGAGCAAGGATTAAATTTAGGAGAATTTGATAAACTAATAAAAACATATAATTTGGTCTAGATTTAGTATCAGTTTCTATTCTTTTTAGCGTTAATTAGGTTTAATTTTAGGTTTAAATTTCTCAAGTTCAATGTATGTCATTTATTTAGTTCAGCCCGACCCTAAACTACGCCGGAGCCAAACATGTTTTCATATTTATTTTTTATTTTTCTTTATAAAAGGAGTTAGGTTTTTCTCTAAAAAAATATCCTTGATCATGCTTGACATATTTTAAAGGTTTTCTTGAGAGAGAGAGGATATTCTTGAAGGAGAGAGATAAAGAGACAAGAGAAGAGATCAAATTCTTGAAGTAACTTCTATTCTTGTTCTTTGATTTCTTTCTATGATTTTTGTTATTTGTATCAATTATTTTCTCTCCTCATGATAAAATAGAACTATCTTAGAGTTAGACATGTAATATTTAAACTATAATGCAATAATCGTACTTATTGTTTTATTTGTTAATTTATGAATTATTTTTGTGATTGAATTGTTTGTGCTTGAACTGAATTGATTATGTTTGAATTAGTAATCTGTTATGATTAAAAACTTTAAGTAGTGTAGATTCATAAACTGCACACAACTTATAGAATAGCACATATTTTAAGATAATTGCTTAGATTTATTATTAAAATCTAATAATACTCATATCCGAAAGTGGTATCTTAACCTTAGATCAAGAGTTTCACCATGAAGTCTAGGATATATGAAACTATTTCGAACATTTAGAGTATTAATTAGTTAATCATAAATAATTAGTCTTTGATTGTTTATAATTACCATAACTTAACGGAGTTTAACTAGCAGAATAAAATACTTAGTTGTGAAGTTTGACCTAATTAGAATAGGATATTAAATTTTAATTAGAAAATTAGCACTATATTAGTCGGTAATCCTCACAAAATTAGCAACAAACATAGCAATTAGTGCGATGAATGCTCAAGTAGATAGCAACGCCGAAACTTTCGATTATCTTAATCTTGAAGAAACTCTAATTTTGGTCAAGATTATTCTTTTAATTTAGAAGTTACTTAGTTTAGAAATAACATCAAAATTTATAATCTAGTTTAGTGAAATTAAAATATCGATAATTTAAATCATTCTTTATAAGATCGACACGTTAGTACTACATGGTAGGTCATGCGTTTATAATTAACCATCATTTTTACTTAAATTAAAATTATTAATTTGAAAATTCAAAACACCCTCCTCCATCTCTATGTTCTCTTATTTTCTTTCTTTTCTTTTCTGTCCTCTATCTCTCCGATTAGATCATCGTGGTCTTCTTCCTATGGTGCATTTTTTTATTTCTTACCTTTCTCATTTTCTGACATTTGTCCATCTATAATCGATTAACGATTATGAGGGTTCTTTGTGTGATTGGGCTTGATGGATCCATCGAATGCGTGATAAAGGAATTTAAATGCTATATTTTAGATGTTATTTAATCTAAAACTTAGTTTTTTTAGGTTCAATTAGAGTTAATTAGGTTCAATTTAGGGTTTAAATGACCAAGTTCAAGGTACTACCTAAGATTTTATTGATTTTTCAAGTTTGGATTGAAACTCATTGAAAATGGAGAAGAAAGAGGCAAGTTTGAGGCAAAACAAACAATGAACGAGAAAGATATAATTTGTTTAAGTCATTTGAGCTTTTGTGCGGACTCTGCATAAGGCCACGTGCGGACTAACACAGAAGAGCTATTTTTTTAGCCTTCGTGTGGACCCTGTGCGGACCATGTTTAGGTCTGCACACAAGTCTCAAACTCAGAATTTTATACAATCTCTCCACTCAACTTTTATCTAAACAAGATAGGGTTGCAAACGAGTCGAGTTCGAGCGAACCTAGTTTAGTTCAAGCTCGGCTCATGAAAGTTCGAGTCGAGTCGAGTCGAGCTCATAAAATGCTTTGAGCTGAAAAACCTAGCTCAAACTCGGCTCATTACTATTCGAGCTAGCTAATGAGCTAATGCATGTATCACGCTTTTTTAAGAAGAATTTTTTTAAGTATAGAAAAATGTAATAATTAATGTGATTTGATGTGTAGTGTATTGTAGAACAATGAATTTTTTTGATAAAGTATATTGGGTATTTTCATTGCAGGTATGCAATATCAATATTTGTTAACTATGAGTAAAATTGTTAGTCAAATTTACTTAATTGTTATTTGTACAATATTGACGAAGTTAATAAGATTTATTTAATTGTTATCTATTTCAAATTGGATGTCTCAAGAAGGTGAAAAGGGATTTGAAAAAAAAAAAAAGGAATAGACCGCAATGATTTTTATAAATAATCATCAAAAAAAAGCTCCGCAACTGCAGAAACATTTTTTTTAATATATAAATCTTTGTTACTGAATATTATCTAATACAAGCACGGTAAATATTTCATAGAAGACTCTGATGTTCTTCCATTTTAAAGAAAAGTTTTGCCTGGTTACCCTCCGAGAACTACTGGAAGTCTGGAACCCATCTAGTCATTTCATTTCACCGTTTATTCATCCAACAATTGTTGATGAAAATTCGCATTTGTTTTGTGCTCAAATTAAAGTTCAAAAATCTACGTGTACCTTTGTTGCCATATAAATCCTCAAGTGTGTCTCTCTCACAAGCGCCTAACACGGCCATTTCATAAGTGGACAGGCTACCGACCCATCTTTTTAGGATTTAGATTGGTAGCCTTGATAGCTTTTCAATTCTTATCAAGGATCTAATACTATTTCAAGTACATTGGATTAAACAGAAACCAAAATAACAACACAGATGCTGATAATCAACTGCACTGGCCTCGCCTGCCAGCCAGGTTGTGATCCTTTACAAATTATAATATGTCGATTTAAAATCCTCTAATTACCAATTATTGAATGAGAGAGCAGCATCAAATCCCTAAATCCTTTGAAATTTATCAGTCGGCTTTATGAACAACATCAAAATAACACAAGGGAAGACAATGAATTGAATCGGAATTCGGTAGATTTTAATCACTTAAATAGGTCCACCATGTCAATTACTAATTGCACTTATTTACCACGGATAATCAAATGATTATGGCTGTGGTAAAATTTATGAAATGGAACTTAAAATTTCAATATAGCTGCACCACTCGAGGGCTTTGATGCAAATACATAGAGGCCAAGGTCGCTCTTACTAATGACACCCTTCTCAATTCTTTCTTGATAAAATGACTCCTGCATAATTGAAGTTAAAAAGAAGAAAATAATTTAGCATTTTTTTTCATGACAAACCAGTACCTTTATTGTCAACAGTTTAAAACAACTTTCAGTTTTTACAGCCCCATTTGTTTTCTTAACTGCATATCTTAATCAAGCTGTTACTAGTAAAACCATCAAGAAGTGTAGCTCCCAGCAAACAAGTTAATGAGGTGCATTTGGTTTTGTCACACAGGTGGAGCCCCCCCCCCCCCCCCCTTTTCTTTTGCTTAATGCAAATGTACCAGATAAGAAACCCAAAATTGACCACGTCTAATGCAAACTCACAAACTCATACACCAATCACCTCTTCAGCAATGTTATCATATTTTTTTGCAAATGACACCCACAATTTTGAGTAATTGTGAATTACCCCCCCCCCCCCCCCAACATGTTGCTTCATAAGAGGAGAAAGATGAGTTGCACATACTTTTAAATTGAGAATGAATTGAGGGACGAAGTTCTCTTTGACTAAGGCAACAGCACAGCCGCCCCAGCCGGCACCTGTCAAGCGGGCCCCAAGTGCTCCATTTTCTCTACATACCTTCACCAGCTCTTCTAACTCAGGACAACTGATAAAACAGAAGAACAAATCATTAATATCAATATTTTAGAGTGTAACTTTATAAGAACAACGGTCAGGGTGCTAGATATCCTAGGTAAAGCAATCTGAAGTTCCTCAAACCCCATGCACTGTAATATCCAATGTGCTTCTTGACATATGATCCTGAACTTATCGATATTGGAAAAAGAGACAGTTTTATATATTACAATACCCAAGATCCCCGTGTAAACATTCATAGAGAGACTGTAAAATAAATGTGTGCATGAAATTCAGAATATCTAAACCAATGCTGCAGTTAAAGTTGATAACAAAAGGCGGAACTTGTCTTCCTGAAACAATACAAAACTGGACATACAAGTGGAACATGCAAAGAAGCAACGGTTAGAAAGGACAAAAAAATAAAAAATTTAATGTTAATTGAAAAGTGCATTTATGCACCTGCATTCATAGAGTTCACTGCAGCTACAGTGGCTTTCATTCATGAGATCACCTAGCCTCTTTAATGTTTCTTCTTCACTGTAAACCAAAACCAAAATAAAAAATTATAATCTGACAGAAGTAATTAAAAGGAATTAATTTCAGCAGAAATTATATACTGGTACAAGAATATAAACTGAACTTAAAAACTCCAAAACCTAACTACCTGAGATTTGACAAGACTGTGTCTTTGAAAGCATAAACTCTTCTTGCTTCAGAGTACACATGAGAGGCACGCTAAGCAGAAAAGCACAATAAATATTAACAAAATCTTTAAGCATTATTTGAAACAAAAGTTAGTACTGGTAGCCAAATCCCATACAAACTAGAACCATGTACCAACCAGCTATTCAATTCAACCAATGGTTGTTCATCACAGACACCCAGGTAGACTATTAGTTCTCCCAATTAATCCTTCCACTGCTGTGACCAATTAATCCCTCCAAATGCTGACTTCCATCACATTCACGTTCACTCGGCTAGTATAATGACTGAATGTGCTTAAATTAACCTGAATTTATCCATCATACGGAATGAACAGTAAATCCTAGAACCAAAAGAAAAATATTTACAAATGAACACAGATAAGTTTAGTTTGGCTAAAACAGTAATCTCAACAACAACAAATCCTTTAGTTCCAAATAAATTGGAGTAGGCTAGAAATGAAAACCAAAAAAGAAAGTTTGGTTAAACAGGTAACAGCATAATGATCAGTACATTCTTTGACAGAGCTTGACTAGTTATCATACCTGAAAGAGCTTAAAATGCTTAGCAGCTCTAAGCACATCAAGAGAAGTTTGTGAGTTTTTAAGGATTGATGTCAAACTCTCTTTTGTGATTTTCTCGATGTCTTCAGCTGTGTATGGCTCCTTGTGTAGAAGCTCCTGAGCATTGAAGTGCATAAATTATTTTAATAGGCTCCATTTATAGAAATGTATATTTTTTCCACTATTATTTACAAATTTTGGACAAGAAAATGAACCTTAACAGCAACACCAGGATCAGAAGAACCATGGTCTCCAGCAAACTTTGTGCACAAACCCTCAACATCTGATAAGGTTTTAACAGTAGTAATTGCCTTCTCGGGCTCCATGCCTAACTTTATGGCAAGAACAATCTGAAAAATAAAAAATAAATAAATAAATAAATAAATTTGAGTTTCATTAGATGAATATTGGGCACTCAACAAAACCAAAGGATCCATCTTGCCACATAGGATTTGAAAATTTTAGAAAGCCACAGATGCAGGGAGCAAAAATATAATTACAAGAACTGATGGACAAACAAAACCATGAAAAACCTCAAAAAAGTTCTGTAGAAATGTGGGTATGATGTAACACCACTAGAAACCAGGAGTTAGCCTTTTTGATGTTTTGTGAGACGCTAATATTGCATTCTATTTGAAATAAGAACAATGACATTTCATATGTGGCTTATTAGTTGTTTGAATCATTGACAAACTTTTCAACACGAAACATAATATTAGGGCAAAAGGGGAAAAAAGATGAAGAGAAAAAAATAGTTAAAAATTCTGAAGCTCCAAATTCATTCAGAATATACATTCAAGGTATGAGATGGGAGAGGATTTTCAAAGCCATAACTTAGTTAAAGTAACTTTGAGACTGTGCGACGTTAAGTTATATACATAGTCCAATTGATTTCTTTTGTCTGCTTCCTTTGCCAATTAGCAACCCATGAAAGTTCCGATCTAACTGGATTTTAGGAAAAAGAGAGAGAGAGAGAGAGAGAAATCTGTAGGTTTTAGCTAGTTTTGCATATCATGCTTTGGCTTGCAGTGGACTCTTTTTAAAGCATGCAAACAGCTCATGACTCTACAAGCCCTAAAAGAGCTATGCCGAGAGAAACAAAGAAATAGTAAAGGTCAACTTACCAAAAACTAGTACTGTGTCAGCCACTGCAATCATTTCTTTTGTTTTTAATTGCCAGTCATAATTATGCTTTTAATTTTACATTAAGTATATGCAGTTTTCAAAAGCAGTGAGTTATTCACTTGCTTTGTGTCTTAATTTTAGAGACTCGAGGAGATGGACATAAGATTATTTTCAAACACCAATGAAAAACGCAAGTACCAAAACAATTGGTACTACGATTTACATCTAGTAATAATGGAACTTACAGATGCCAAACGGCACTCAACAACTCTGTTGTTGTAATTGGTCGCAGCAGTAACTGCCTTCTGAGATTCAGCAAGAGAGTGTGCAATTACAAATGTTCCCCCAGCTGGCAGCTGTAAGTCAGTTGCACGGATTGGGTTAAAATCTACCAGCTCTGCATACCCAGTCTTGGCCATTACTGATATCGCCTATACAGGAAAAGAACTATGTTTCAAACTAATAAAAAGAAGAGAAAGAGACTAGAAAGAGGAAAAAGTAATACCTGGTCCATTCCACCGGATTGTGTGCCAATGTGGCGCTCACACTCACATGTAAACTGTGCAACTTCTTTCTAAAATGTAATCAATGGAACAGTATATTGATTATGTTAATTGATTAGATACCTTGGTTGCGATAAGCTACTCAAAAAGTAAAATATATAAAGCCTGAATAATACTACATGAAGTTACCTTAGGAAAATTCTTTTCAAGAGCAGCCATAATAGCAATTGTAGAAGAGCAAACAAATGCAGCAGAGCTTGACAGACCAGACCCTGAGAGTAAATTAAGGAAATAAGAGGGTTAAAAGGCCATTGGCATTTCACAATCATAGTACTTAAGCAATAATTACTCAAGTTCTGTGAAGTATTCATTGTGTAGAACCGCACTAGCTCAAAATGTTTTATGAAAACAGAACCATGCTTTGTACCTGTTGGTACGGTACCATCAACAACCACATCGAAGGAAACAGGTCCCACATCAATTCCTTTTGATCTCGAGTACTCATAAAAGCCTTTGTACCTACAATGAAATAATTCTTTTTTGAATTTTCATTATTTCAAAAGTGGTATATAAAACAACAAAGGTACCAACTAACGATGGCTGAAAAATGCTACAGAAGGAAAACCTCAGGAGAGCAGCACGGAAATGCAATATTTATCACCCAGAAAAACCATAGTACATAGAATATCTTAAAAGAAGAAGAAAAATGAAAAAGGGAGATGACACCAGTCCTGCAGTACATAGTGCTACTAATCTGTAATGACGTATAATACTGACGTCATACTTAACTTTTATTTCAATTGTCTTGAAAACTAACTCATAATAGTTACTAAAGCAAACCCGATAATGGTACAGTAATAACCCTGCCAGTAGATGCACATGATGCCACTAGCAACTGAACTTGTAAAGGAGCAGATAGCATCCGAGACAACATAAAGCATTTATTCATCCATTGCTGAACTTTAAGGACTTACCCACAAATAAAATAATGTCCCCACTTATGGTTCTTCAAATCAACTTCCTGAGAAACAACACATGTTCAAACAAAATATGGAATTAATAGAAGATTAAAATGCTACACATGTTCAAACAAAATATTCAACAATTGAAATAATGCACCAAGCAAGAATCAAAGCATTGTACAGTTTTTAGTTTGATACCAGAACCAGTGCATATTTAACATTTTAGTCATTACTATTATTTTGTTACTTATTATCATGAGTTATGACCAATATCAATGGAGCAGACCACTGATTTATAGTAGCTTCTGTTATTGTGATTTTTTTCTGAAATTATCAAACACGGGAATGCTAGTAAAATACCTGGTCTCAGAACTACATTCAAAAGCATACCCACTCAACTCGTTATAAATCCTCTCTTACCATCCTTCATCCATAACTCAACCCTCTAGTGTAAAATTATGACCAATGCCCAACAAAATGAATTGAATGGTAAGAGAGATAGAAACTAAAAGAATAGTAGATACCTGATCAGGGTCAGCAGGATAAGTGCAAATGGGATACTTATCATTGACATTGGCAATGCGAAGCTCCTTGCTATGAGGGTTTTTGCGAATGGCCACAATCATGTCTTGTCGAATAGCCATGGGTAGGACGGAGTACCCCTCATAGTCTATGTGCTCACCTATTAAGTTGACCCTCCCTACCAAATTGCAATAATATAATTAAAAACCAATTTAAGCAAGACCAGGCGGTACTGCGCCAGTTTGAAGTTCCAGACTCAAGAATGAGTTCTCCTTAAATTTTCACAACTGCTGGCTACAAAGGAATTCAATTATCAACTCCTTCCTTATGATCAGTTAATATTTACTAGGAATGATAGGAAGTATAACCAATCATGAGATAATAACAAGAAGCAATGTGCAGGCTTAATGGAGCTTTTGGTGTCTTTTTTAATGAAAAATAGGGGTCAGTTCCCTATCTATCTGAAGTTTTTAGTACTTTTGAATGAATGTATGAAGATTAAATGATATTATTAAAGAGATACATGATAACTAATAAATGTTAGTTTTGATGACGAAATGGAGAAAATTGTAAACACAGTCCTTGCAATGATTAATAAGAGAATTATATGAAATGTACAACACCTTAGACACCTCTCATAGTCACATTATTACATATTAACAAAAAAAAAATATGGTTGGTTTTAGAATAATTCATGGTTCGCAAATTAAAAGGCCCTATAAGGACCATACCATGACAGCCCCAAAAGGCAAACATAATTTCAGTGTCCAGTTCAAAAGAGAAGCCCGTAAATGTAATTTTGAGTTTGGGACTTTGCTCGGCAATCAAAATAATTTCAGATAAAACCCAGAAAAATATTTAATCCCAAATTTTGTGGACTGTCCATCGAATTTCAAAAGCTTGTAAGCAGTGCAAGATATAGCGACCCGCTTCGCAAGATTATATCACCTCTGAAAATTTTTAAAAAAATAAAAAGTTTTCTTCTCATCAATGAGACAATGACAATGACCCACAATTTAAACGGTAAACTACAGTGACCCCAATCCGCAAAAATGCAAAATTAGTCAGAAGAAAGAAGCAATTATATCTTATCATTTCAATCAGCAACTCTTTTGATCAATTATTTCATTGTCTACCTCTAATAAATTTTGAAAGTGAAGATTTGAACTCGTCTCCAGAAAACAATTATATTTTATTAAATTTACCAAATAAAGACAGACATTCCAGAAGGGGAATAGTATTGAAGTTGATTACCAGGAGAACGAGCGAATAATTCAGGCTCTTGTTCGTACAGGTCGATGAACTTGGCCTTAAGGCGGTCGAACCGGAGATGAGCCTCCTCCAGTTGAGACCCCTCTCCGTAGACCGGCTCCAGTGAGCCGTACACCGGTATCACCACCTCCTCGTCGTGCTGAAGCGCCATGGAAAAGTAAAACTATCAAATAGGAAATTGTTCTCTCTCCGAATTTCTATCTTCGTTTCGGACTCCGGAGCGCTTATTATTGGTATAATATATAATATTATAGAAAAGACAAATCGGTATTGCCAAAAACTCAAAAAGGGTGGAATTATTTGGAGGTGGTTCGGAGCACCATCAGCGAAAAGATAGAGAGGCGAGTGATGATGTGTCGCGTGTCCAGTTGTCTTAACGCGAATCTCTCTCCCTCCCTTTAATTTTAAGCTGGATGTATCCATTTTTGAATTATTATGTTTTAATTGGTTGCTGAGGCAATTTTGTCAGGCCCGAACAGAACAGCGTACTTTGATCAGATTACTGGTTGGATGATGATTTACTGAAATTAGTAAATAAATATAAACAAGAATATTAATCTATAAGTATGTCATATGTGGTCTGAAAAATGAACAAAATTTTAGTTTTTTCCATAAATTATAACTGATATAATAGGTATCCTAATCATAGGATTTTTTTTTTAACACAAAATAGATCATAATTGATCTAAAATTATACACATTTAAAAGAAAATAGGACGCCTGTTAGTTCAGACATACTTTATTTTTATGTATTTTGCAAGATTCAAATATGTATTTTTTTATAAAAAAGATGACACCTATCATCATTTGCGCTAGGTCTATGATTCTAAAAGTCATATTAACTTAATTTATTAGAATAGAATCATTGACTTTTATTTCCTTGTCAAATAGATTATAACTTAATAACCATCAAATTATTGACCTTAAGAGAACCTATGATAATGTTGTAAATTTAAATATTATCACTTTTGTATTCCTCTTTTTATTGCTTAATCATTTTCTTATGCATTTAAGTTGTTTAAATAATATAGAATAGCATGTCTAACATAAATAGTGGTGGATTTTGCTTCCCTATAAAACATGCACATTCAACAGCATGTCTAATGCAAATAGTAATGAATTGTACTTCTCTATAAATAAATGCACATGTAAAAAAAACATTAAAAGTAATAAATGTATTTTATTTATAAAATTAAGATGAAAGTATTTGACTCATATTGCATGTTAACAATGTGATACATACTTTTATTAAAGTTGTCTTAATTACGAAGCACGTTGAATCAACGAGGCAATTAATTTTATACGAGGAACATAATAAGAATATAATAGTCTCGCCGGCGGTTCAAATTCTGAAAAATATGTAAAAAATAATATATATCGAAATTAATGATAGTCCTATTTTTAAAAATATATATAGAGAGAGAGAGAGTGGAGATAAGCTCACGGAGGCCTTCGTAAGCTTAACTCAAAAAACATATCAAATCATTTCGAAATTTTAATTTATCATTCTCATTAAATTATTTATATGAAAATCTCATGGGATGCAAAAATTTGGAGCATTTTGAGTTTTTTAAGTTGTGATTTTTAATTTTTGAAAATCAGCTCTAAAATAATAATAATATATTCAATACTTGAACATCATTTTAAAAAATTAAAAACATTGACTTAAAAAACTCAAAACACTCCAAATTTTTGCATCCCACAATATTTTTATATAAAGAATTTAATGAGAATGATAAATTAAAATTTTGAGATGATTTAATATATTTTTTGAGTTAAGCTCACGGAAGGCCTCTGTGAGCTTAAGCTCACGCTATCTCCAATATATATATATATTACAACCCATCCAGATTTAACTTTTTAGATAAAACAAGTTCCGTTGCTTGAACTTTTACCTATTCAAATTTATTATATTTTGATCCAAAGTTGATAAAAATCATGATTGCTAGGGGTGTCAATGGGTCGGGTTCGGGTCGGGTCATATTTTTTTATTATTATTTTTGACCCGATTTATTTGGGATTAAAGGCTTTGTTGTTGTTGTTGTTGTATTTTTTACCCGACCCGATTAAATTCGGGTCAAAAAATCTTAACCCATACCCGACCCGATCCGTGTAAAATAATTAATTATTTTTATATAATTTTAAGTAATTAATATTAATTTATTTATAATTATTCTTAATTAGTAAATAATTAGTGTAGATTTAAGCTTTAATTAGTACTAAACCATAAAATTACTTCAAAAATCATAATTAATCGGGTCAAAAAAATTAAATCCATACCCGACCCGTTTATTTTTGGATCATGTCGAGTCGGGTCGGATCGATAATTGACACCCCTAATTGTAGCACACACCGAAGCATGGTTCTAGACTTCTACGTTCTGGATTCTTTTAACCGTTTGGACCCGCTAATTCTTGATCCTTGTTTCTTACTACTACTATTATTATTATTAGAGTTATTATCATTAGAGTGATAACTCAGACTTTGTTTTGATAATATAGTTTTCAAATAAATAATAATAAATATTAAAATTTTAAATATATTTAATAAAAAAATCATGAAAGAAATTTTTTAACACAATTATTTAAATGCTAAGATGTCTATATTAAATAATAATTTATAAAATTTCATAAAAAAATGAATCATTTTAAAAGTTAAATTTTACCATAAATATATGATGCACATTATTTTGAATGAAAAGAGAATGAACTGTTGAATTCAAATAGATGAAAAATTTTAAATAAAATCAACGATAATGGTATCTATACTATTATATAAAGCAACTAAGAATTGAACGGGTTCATTTTTTATCATGATAATTTTTTTTAATTGACCAAAATATTCTTAATCAAACGGTTTAAATTTTTTAACATATAAATATATGATGGATAAAAATAGCCACAGCAACGAACGGATACATAATTAGTAGGACTAAAAGACTTAACTCTCGAGGAGGGTACAATTCTTTAAGATGAATTTTGGAGTTTCCTCTGTCGTAGACCGGTCGAAGGACGAAGGATAACAGCGGCCTTTGATTTTTTGTCCGAACGGGAGATGAATAAAAACTCTCTTTTGGAACAATAGAACATACTTGAATCATATAATTTGACTGTTTCTGTGAAAAACTATAAATAATATATCGAATATATTCTGTAATATGGGTGCAATTAAAAAAAGGTGTTGCGAGGTGATCTAACAAATGGTATTTTGCAGTTTTTTTATAAATAATAATTATTAAATTAATATTATTAAAAATAAGAGTAAGTAACGGCTAGTTTTAAATATGTGAATGGCAGACGTCATTACAGCGTCACTGGCAGTGACGTGTTTTTCTCTTATATAAGCTAAACGCGCAGATAGACTCTTGCACGTTGCTAAGGAGAGAGAAAAAAGAGAGACAAAAAGAAGAGAGAAAGAAGAGGAAGAAAAGAAAAGAGAACGTATGGGACAAGATCGAGTACGGGAGATTATTGGATTTTGTTATCGAAGGTAAAAATTAATTTAAATAATTAGAATTGAAATGTAATTGTAGTTTAATTATAGAATTATTTAATTTTAATTTAATTGCAGATTAATTATTAATTAATTGTGTGGATTAAATTGTACAATTATTTAATTACAATTTAATTATAGATTAATTATTGATTAATTATAGAATTATAGATTAATTATTAATTAATTGTGTAGAATAATATAGATTTAATTTGTTATTTAATTGTAGATTAATTATTGTTTTAATTATAAAATAGCTTTTAATTGTAGATTAGTTTTTAATTATAATTTAATCTATAATTTAATTATAGATTAGCTTTTAATTGTAATTAATATATATATATATATATATATATTAATTATAATTTAATTATACATTAGTTTTTATTTGTAGATTAACTTTTAATTATAATTTAATTAGATTAATTAGCTTTAAATTATAGATTAATTATATTTTAATTATATATTAGCTTTTATTTATAGATTAATTAATTATTAATTTTATTATTTAATTAGATTATATGTAGATTAATTATATATTAATTATGTAGGTTAATTAGAAACTAATTATAAATTATTATATATGTAAAATTAGTTCTGTAATATTAATTGGAAAAAAATAATTTTTGTAATATATAATGACAGGTGAGCAACGAAATGCAAATGTCATCATTTATCTTCCTGACGACAAACATCGAATACACTATAGTCAGGCAGAGGTACATTATATTTTAAAAATATATAAATAAAATATATATATATATATATGAAGCTTATTATGGAATGAAAATTACAGAGAGATAGCAATGTCATTCGTTTTCGCACTCACCGTCCGTCGATACCATATAGCTCGCACATTCAGGACAAGTTGTGAGGTATGAGATTTTTTCATCTCGCCAGGCTGTGAGAGATCTATGTTGAAGAAGCAGATGCCCGTAACTTGAAAATTGATACAGGTTTATTGAGCGCGTTAATAAAGTTTTGGAGGCCAGAAACTCACACGTTTCACTTCAGTTTTGGCGAGATGATTGTGACTCTAGAGGTAAATAGTGAAATATTATTAATTTTATTAAAGTATTAAAAAGGGTTTATAGTAATGAAAATATTCTTTTAGGACGTCGCATGTCTATGGGGTTTATCCACGATTGGTGAGTCGGTGACCGGGTATACTGACGGAGATTTCTCGGCATACATCCGTCAATTA
This sequence comes from Schoenoplectus tabernaemontani, assembly GCA_037127355.1. NCBI lineage: Eukaryota > Viridiplantae > Streptophyta > Magnoliopsida > Poales > Cyperaceae > Schoenoplectus > Schoenoplectus tabernaemontani. Next base: position 22,184,101 of record CM073739.1, read on the forward strand.
TTTGGGCACGACGATATATCAACATTCTGTAAGGATTGGAGATAATTGATTAGACTATACATGAACTTTAGTATTTTTTTTGTTCACAAATTGTGATTTAACTAAATATAAAATTTGACAGACGTTATATTTCCCTTCGAGAGTTACGATCCCACTTTGATCACGCTCCAATGACTGACGATCATCAGGGTCTTGATCGATATGCGGTCGGCTTTGCTCTGGAGTTGGCGGGGTCTATCATGTTCCCCGACAACAGTGGAGACTCTGTACCAGCGTTTCTTCTACCGATTTTGATGGTAAGGGTTATAAAATAATTTATCTTTCATAGTTATATAATTTTTAGTACTAATATTTAATTTGCAAGATGATTTACAATCCGATCAAAAAAGAAATTGGGGCGCTGCGGTACTTGGTTATCTATATCGGCGTCTTGATGTGGCGTGTCAATGACTTTTATTGTTGTTGTGGAGCTGGACGTGTTTGCCCCCAGCTCGTCCATTACCCGCCTCAAAGGCATTCGTTTTCAGCGATTGGGGTACACCTGACAACGATAGTTGTGCGCCTTTTGGCATATAAAAAATTATTTATAAAATTAAATCAATCAATAAAAATATATGTGTAATTATTAATCATAATTTGAACAGGTAATAGAAAATGGACGCTTGATAATAATATGTACCACAATCCGTCGCACGTCGGCGTGAAGTACGTGAGGGATCAGCTGATTATGTTGTCTCACATGCATGTCAATTGGAGGCCGTACGAGTCGGTACGTCACTTATTGTCGACATGCGTAGATGACTGTGTGGACTCGTACACTTGCCGGTTTCCACTTATTTACTTTGCGGTAGTGGAGTGGTACTATCCAGAGCGAGTAAGGCGATAGTTCGGCTTACTTCAGCCAGGACCGCCTTCGCTTTCCGAGGTATTGTATCATATACACTAAAAAATATAATTTTTATACTTATTATTTCTTATACTAACTATTTGCACATTTATACTAACTATTTTACGGTCATTTGTGGAGGAGCATCAGAAATTATTCGCACTTGGGTTCAAGAAAAAGAATATCAACTGGAGACAATACAATCAGGCGTATGTGGACAGATGACATGAGCTGCCTCCATGTGGTTGAACCATCTTCAGGTCTAGCGTATAATCTCTAAGAACAACTATCTTCTTTGCATTTCATAATAAGTCGTGTTTTATAACTTTCTTGTACCTAACATTGAACATTTTTTCTAACACTTCAATCACAAATTACCTAACTTAAAGTCGATTTAGAAGCAAATATTCTATTGTTAGCTAACTCATCATCGGGTCCTAATCGGGATTCATTTGCACCTAAACGGTCGAACATCTCAAAATTATTCAATACTTCTACGGGATATTATATCTCGGTTCGTTCAGTAACTAACAATGTCTTATCGCATCTCTGAATTTTCTCATATTCAGATTCACCAATCGAAATACCTGACCGCTCAGTGTAATCCTCTCCTGTTTTTACTTCACTCCAATAATACGGACCACCATCATCTTGATCATCGTGATCATCACTTAATTCCATTACCGTTAGACCAACACTACTGCCGCCATCAATATTACTTTGTTCTTCGGTCCTACTAAGATCATTAGCTAAATTACAGTCAGATGTACTACTACTAAAGCCAAAAAAAATATATGGTGACTCTGTTGGGTTCGGTTGTTGATAAATTATATTGTTACTGTAAACAGCTGGATACATATAGGAATTAGTTTGATCGTAGGTTGGATAGAAATTGGTTTGATCGTACGTTGGATAGGAATTGGTTTGATCGTACGTTGGAAATATTCCCGCCAAAAAGCTACTGCCGCTCAGTTGTTCCGCAGTGTAATTTTCTTCATCAGTAGGATAAAAATTTAAATCTGATATCATTTAAAAGAAATGAAAAAATTAGATATTTGATACTTGTGTGTGAGATGAGAAGACTAAGGAGAGTATGTGTTAGTGAGATGAGAAGACTGACGGGGACTGGATATTTATAGTTAAGCAACGCGTCACTACTAGTGGTGTTTTAACAAATTGCGCCATTGACAGTGACGTGTTTGGTGAAAACGCCACTGTCAGTGGCGCGTTTGCTCCGCGCCAGTACCAGTGGCGCGCTGCCATTCGTAGATTTAAAATTTTACAATCCTCACTCTTATTTTTAATAATATTAATTTATTAATAATTATATAAAAAAAACTGGATATTTTGAGTTCATATATCAAAATAGGGCAGCAGATAAGTAGCTACTTTCATTTCAATATATGATTAAAGGTACATACATGAAACAACAAATTGGTGACAGAGACCAGCTAGTCTTATCAGAAAAAACAACTGTGAGTTTTTGACGCTACATGACCACATGCAATTGCCAAGATATTGAACTTCTGTCCAAATTTTATTTCATAAACAAAATTCAAGCCAGGTCGTTGTCTAAATGTTAGCATGCATAAACACATGGTAGTAACAGAGGTGCTACATAATTCAAAGATTTGCTAAAACCAGGACTTGTTTAACTTCGTAGAGATTTTATGCTTATCACATTCACATCAAATGATCGAACTAAGCACTTTCAATACTCATAACATATTTAGCTCTGAGTACGTAGAGAAATAATTGAATTCACGGGAGGAGAATGTACGCTGTGCAGAATGTGATAACGCATAATTGCATTTGTGGTTTCAATTATTTACTTTAAGAGGTTCGAAAGAGGGGTCGGTGATGCAGGTGATTTAATGAAGTCATGCACAGATGTTGAAAATGTTGTGAACACTGGTCACATATTCATTATCCATTATCCATTATCTTCTAGCATGCTAGTGATAGCATATTTATAATCTATACATATGGATAGGCGGTGCTTATGAACCTGTATTAACATTAGGTGGTTGTCCAGACATGCCATGTTCCTGACCTCAACCTTGCATGCTTTTGTTGACTTGTGGAGTGGATGTACCCTAGCCAATGATACCGGTAAATACCACAGTAGAGATAAATTAGGATATAGAAAATCATGGTATGATAAAAATATATATATTTAAGGAAAAAATTAATCAAAGCTGCAAGAGAAAAAGGAACCAACAAGAAACTAGAAGAGCTGGTCTAGTCAATATAAGCATTGACGGGTTTAAAAAATAAGAAAGCCAAACAATTTACAAGTGGAAACAGACCAAATATTTATAAGAGAAAAGCTCAAAATATGATATATGCAGTTACTTATGAAGTTCTCTCAACAGCAACGTTGCCCTATAGATAAAACTTACCTAGAAGAAAATTCAAACCCGTCAAAACAGACATTGCTTGAATCCAATGGGTTAGTGTGTATACCTGAGCCAATACTGACTTCATTTGAATTTAAGCCCTGTGTCAAGCTCTCCATCTGCCCAATAAACCTATCCAAGCCACTTTCCACAATTTCAAGGACCTCCATGCAATAGGAACTTTTAGCCATTAACCCAACCAATTTTCTCCAAACCCTTCCATTTTGTAAGCTACTCCTTTCTCTGACTGCAATCATATCATTTTCTCTCTCATCCTTCACATACTTTGTCCATCTCTTCACTATGTATTGATCTGGCAGATATAGAATATTATTATTATTTAACACCTTTAACGCGTGCATGCACAAAATCCCCATCAATGCGAACTTCTTGCAACTACATGAGATTTTGACCTCCGATGGCTCAAACTCTAGTATACCTATGTACTGTTTTGTTGGCACCGAGACCCGGTAAGTGTACACTGATCCATTTACAGCTAGAGTTTCACATACACATTCCAGCTGGCTCTTGTATTCATGTTCAAAATCTGCATACATAGTCCGTGTGTATGAATCAGCCGCCACGGTCAGCATTGGTATGTCAACTAGCGGCACCAATCTGGTACGCAGGGTTTCTACGTCTTCAAGCGACTCCATTTCTCACAATTCAGCAATTGATTTGAAGTATCGAACCATGAACTTGCCTAGAGGGAGCTTGCGGTAAAAGTAAATCTTAAAAAGATTCCCCATAATCACATACCAGTTCTTAGATGTCATGGTACCAACAAAGGAGCTACACAGGTATGGTGGGGCCCACCTCTGACGGACATCAAAAACCTTGCTAAACCAAGAAATACTGTTTAGTGAATATTTCTCCATGATATTACCCCATACTTTACAAAATGCACTTTCAGTTTCAAATTCAAATCTGAAAATCAAATTTTCGAACTCCTTTCTAAAACCTGACTCCTGGACCAAAAGCTTCAGCTTGGACATGCATACATGCACCATTAACCACATGCCACAAGCAAATACGGTGGGTTGCAGTAGGAAAGGCTGCAGATACTGCTTCACTTACTGCCACTGAGGAATCTGTGAAAATAGTTTCAGGTTGTTTTCCCGACATGGCAGCCAAAAAGGTCTTGAAAAGCCACAAAAAGGATTTGACAGTTTCGTCCAAAAGCAGTGCACCACCAAAGACAACTATTTGTTTATGGTTATTTATACCGATAAACAGTGCCACAGGAAGGTCATACATGCTCGAACGATACGAGGTCTCAAAACATATGGCATCACTGAAATATGTGTAATCAACCATAGACCTGGCATCAGCCCAGAAGCAATTAGTGAGCCTCTCTCTCTCATCCAATTGCACCGCATAGAAAAATTTTGGTTCTTCCATTTGTTTCCTTTTCAAGATAACAAGAATAAGCTGTGCATCTCCTTTTCCAAAGTCTCTTACCCTCTGCGTGCTCAAACAATTAGTTCCTATTACCACTGATGTACCTGTACCTGTCTTGGCTGTGGTCCCATTCTCCGTTACCGGTTCAGGTCTAACATCATAGTAGAAATCCGACTCAGCAAAAACCGGCCGTTTTTTTTTAATCCTTTTTCGATGAGACCTTAACAGATACGTTTTATCAGGGTTAGCCAACGAATGGTTGTGCTCATCGAAAAATCTCTTAACAGCCCAAATATTCTCTATTAACTGTAAATTCAATTCTTGCAAGGCAACTTGTACGCTCTAAAGGTCGTGGTTTTTTGGTGATGTGGGTTGGATGTGGCTGCCTTTTACCCTCATTGCTACACATGTAGTGCCTGCATTGTACCGAACCATCTTTTCTTCTAGAAAGATGCCCTTTTCTCACACTAAAACCCCTTTTCCGTGCATAAGAATTATAGAAATTGTACGCTTCTTCTTCTGAGTAGAAAACCATACCAACTATGGGAAATCTGGGGTAAATTTTTGAATACGAGCTTATATTTGGAGTTTGATCCACGTTCAGGTTGGCAGTTTCAGTTGAGGAAATTGGAGGTGGCACCATACCACTTGAAACCGGAGTCTTCATATTTGTGGTTTTGTTCCAAGTTTGGCTGGTCTGCAGCTGATAATTGGCTGGAATTAGGGTTTCCCTCAGAGGAAGGTGCTCGGTTTGTCGCCATATTTTGGATTGGAATTCTAAAATTAGAAATGCTGGTTTTGCGCCATCCACAAGTAACGAATAAGAAATAACATTAAAATTGCAAATCACTAGTTTTGAAGTCTCAATACTGTTCAAAGGCACTACTCAGTTTGCGATGCATTTATCTCCAAAAAAGAAAAAAAGAAAGAAAAGGAAGGTTACAAGGCATGGGACCAGGGAAAAAGAACCGCAGGGTTCAACTCGAAGTGGTTGCTTCCAGCGATCGAAGCCTGAAGCTCGAGGTGCTTCCCTGATCGACGTGTGGTTGTGGAGCCAAGGTGCTCGAGTGAAAGGGAGCACCAGAGAAACCTGTCGGGGTGGAGAAGGCGCCTGTGAATTTTGCTGCATCGAAATTCAACGGCTGGGATCTGTTTGGTTGCGAATTGGTTCGTTTATAAACTCCGAAGTGCCTACGTTTACTCAGACGATCGAGAACCAGTTCAATTCACTTCGAGTAGGCCGTAAACGAGCAGTGAGCTGAGATGATCAAACTCATTTTCATATTCGGCTCGTTAATTTAATAAGTCTAACTCAACTCAACTCAACTGCGGTTCGTTAACTATTTTCAAACTATAAGTTTTGATTTGATATTAACTTATTTATGAACTAATCGAATTTACTCATTCAGCCTCATTTAATAGTTATTAATATTCAGTTAGTGCAAATTTTAATTTATTCATTAATACACACAATATGCTAAATTTTAAAGTTACAGACATAAAATATACTTGACCAAACATGAGAACAACCTCATCATTTGCATGTTTAGATAGTTTTTATGTACATCATCTTAGAAAAGAGAATACCCCACAAGTCTGACCAAGTTACTTCCAAAAATACAATCAGATCATAATGCAATAATATTAATCACTGACAACTCAGTAAGAATGGATAACAATACACACACTAGATATGATAAAATATGGTCATAGCAAGAAGGTTTTGATAAATTAATGCATATTCACTACAGGAGGATGTCACATTTGCATCCGGAAAGAGTCAATTGCATCTGCACTTTTTTATTAGCATCAGCAAAAAAAAATTTCGACCTTAAAATTTTGATTTGAACATATCGCATTAGGAAAGCTGATGCAAGTATAAATTTATATTTATTTTGCTGATGCAAATAAGTGTAGTTATTTTTTTCTAAAAATGAATGTTGATGCACATCAGTACATGCAGATGCAAATAAATATGATATTTTTTATGCTGATACACATCAGCTTAGCAGATGCAAATAAATATACTAATTTTATAAATATTTATAAATGAGTATTTTTTTCCTGTCGCTCGTAAAATTTTCCATTCATATTTTTCTCTGCGACTCGCAAACAGACCCAAACCTAACCCTAAATCATCTTCCCTGCCGCTCTCTCTCAACTCTTCTCCTCGCTTGCTGATTCCACCCATCTTTGCACCAGGAATAAGCAGCTCCGCCTGGGTCACAACACCGCACCAGCGTCGGCGCCAAGACCACCGCCCTCACTCCTTCGCTTCACCCGACACTACCCTCTTCCTTCCTACTCGAAGCACCTCGCCTAAGCCCAGCAACAACCTCCGTCTACTGCTTCTTCTCCTCCCCACCAGGCCAAGGAGTAACCTTTGGCCTCTCCGATCGAGGCTAGGCCAAGGTAAGGCCACTCTTCGCTGCCACTTGAGAAGGGTGATTGGGTATTGCTCGGAAGATATTTGTTGAAATGCCCAGAAGAAGGAGGCCCACCCTCGCTGCCACTATAGCCATCACAGTCAACAATTAAGAAGATGCGAGAATCCTGACTTGCCCAATCTCACTCCCCACTGCCTCGTTTCACACCTTTTCGTGTTATCTCCATCGAATTTGGTAACCCCTTTCCTCTTTCTTGGCCGTGTAGGTCTGTGCCGGGGCTGAGCCTCATGCTTTTGTGGTTGTGTCGGTAAGGATTGTACCAAATACCATTAAACTGTAAATATTTTACCTCAATGTTTTTAACCATAAATATAGTTATCTTTAAGTAAATTTTAAACTTGAATGTTTTGTTTCAATATAGGTGGCATCAGCATGTTGTTTGAAGTTCAGAAAAGTCTAGAGAAAAAATGCATCAAGGTGCCAAAAATTAATCACAGTAAATTAAATGTCCTTAATTTGGAAAACCATTTTTACTGTAGAAAATTATTTTTTTTGTTCTTTTATTCCTGTAGGTTGGAATAACAATCCAAGGCAAGAAGTGGCAGAGAAGTTGGTAGTGGTCAGGTTTGTTCAAAGCTTGGGAGAAAAATAGATTTTTCTTTCTATTAAAAAGGCAATTGATGTATTCTCATTTTAACTTGTGAAATCTTGGTTTTAAATTAAATAATATTAAGAAATTTTGGAGCTGTTTAGATTTATTTTGGAGAACTTTGGTTATGGGTGTAATATTTCGAGAAATTTTGAGATGTTGTGATGAATTTATGAATGTTGGTATGTATGTTGAATGTTGATATGAATGACATTAGATCTATTGGGTTTAAATTACAAATGCAAATGACGATGAATCTTACATCGGTCTTTCCCGATGTAATCCAATCTTGATGCAAATAAAAAATCGGATGCAATAGATTATCACCATCAAGCGTATTTACATCTGCCGTTTGCATCAGCTTTCGGATGTTAAAGACCTTTAGCATAAGCTTACTGATGTAAATAAGATTTATTACATCTGATATCTCAGATGGTAGTGCGACGCTTTCCTGTAGTGATTTCGTGGAATAATAATACAAAAGGTAGAAATTAAGATAAAATTTAGGTAATAGCTGGAAATCCAATAGACTTAGGTAATAGCTGAAAATCCAAAATGTATAAATTAAGATAAAATTTTAGAGGTTGAAATAATAATACAAAAGGTAAAATAAAAAAAAAACAAAGAAGAATTATTCAACAATCATAAATGATTTTGAACCACTACAAGAAATTAGAAATCTAAACTATGAGGAATATCACATATGGGAAGATAGCAAAATTAAATTAGACAATTTATCAGGTTGAAGAACTTTAGTAGCAACAAAGATGCAGTTTACAATAAATTTTAGAATGAAACTTAAACACACAAAAATTTCACATATCAGCAAGCAACAGAAAAAGAAAGAACATCATATTCTCATTAACAATAAATAATGAGACTATATATAATCAAAATATCATTAAAAATTATATATTAAATTATTATAAAACCTTATTAGGAATATCAAATGAAAGATTGATCACCCTAAATACACTGTTATGGAATGATAATGAGAAATTAACAAAACAAAGCTTACAATTAGAACATTCTATAAACTTGGATGAGATAAAATTAACAGTATTTGAATCAAATGAGAACAAAACTCCAGGATCTGATGGTTTACCATTCTCATTTTATCAAAAATATTAGGAAATAATTAATGATGACTTATTTAAATCATTGCAAAATCAATCCTTAAACATAACGAAACTTAATCATACATCTATAATATTGATTCCCAAAGTAATAGATTGCAACTCAATATAACAATATAGACCAATTATCTTAATAAACTATTGAGTTAAAATAATTACAAAAATTTTAGCAAACAGATTTTCCACAGCAATGGACAAGTCTCATAGATAGTTTACAAATAACATTCATTAAGGATAGAAATATACATGATAATATAATATGTGCTCAAGATATACTTTAAAGTTAAAAAAAAAGAAAAACAAAAGAAATAATGTTCAAAATTAATTTTGAAAAAGCCAATTGACGGTAAAAGGATTTGAAGATCAACGGATAACTAGGATAAAGAATTTGTTAGAATCTAGCCAAAATAACATTATAATAAATGATAATTCATCACTATATTTTAAAAGCAAAAAGGATTTAAGACAAGAAGATCTCTTATTTTCTTTTCTTTTTAATCTGATAGATGATACATTATCTAAAATCTTAAAAAGGGTCAGACTGAAGGATACATTAAAGACCTGGTTAATTTCAATGGGTTAAACATTACACATCTACAATTTGTAGATGACACACTAATATTTTTTCAAGATGATGAAAGAATGATTGCAGCCTTAAAACTGTTACTAATAGCTTTTGAAAACTTATCAGGCTTAAAAATAAATTATGCAAAAAGTGAATTAATACTCTTAAACCTTACAGAACAAGAAGGTATATATTTAGCTAACATTTTAGGATGCAAATTAGGTTCCTTACCAATCAAATACCTAGGTGTACCATTACATTAGAAGAAACTCAGAGATAGGGATTGAGACTTCTTGATTAAGAAAGTAAAAAAATGAATAGTTGGGAAGAAAAAATATTATCTATGGAGGTAGACTAACCCTAATAAAATTAGTTCTAAATGCGATTCCAATTTACTGGATGTCAATTTACTGTTTACTAGTTAATATTAAAAAAAAGAATAGAACAACTGTGTAAAAGATTCTTTTGGTTTCGATGACACTTAGTTAGGAAAAAAAACTTATTGCCTAGCTATCTAGAAATCAGTGTGCACAAGTTATGAACAAGAAGGGTTAGGAATAATAAACTTAAAACTAATGAATAAATCTTTATTATGTAAATAATTTTGGAGATATAATAATTTATTAGAACAAGGGCTTTGGAAATCAATTATTATTAACATATACAAACACATAAGAGTTACTAACATATGTCCCTTTTTGGAAAGAGATTTGTAAAGAAAAAGAGATTTTTAACAGAAATATTAATAAAAGTTTAGGAAATTATAACAATACTCTCTTTTGAAAAGATAGATGGCTAACAGAGTGTTCATTTCAATCATAATATCCCATGTTATATAATTTAGCCTTAAACCAAAATGCATCAGTTGCACAGATAATAGAGTTTAATAAATATTACTTAATTTTTACTGTGCCCCTAAGTGACATATTAAGACGACAAATATAGTCTCTATACACAAATATCATCAATTTTACTTAATAATACAAAAGATATGATAGTATGGAGATGGTGCACTAAAGGCATTTTTAGCACTAATTCATGTTACTCTTGGTTAAATTTTGGAGGTATAATAAACACTCTGTTCCAATCAATCTGGAATGCACATATACCCCTTAAAATAAAAATATTTCTTTGATTAGCAAAATAAAATAAAATTTAACAAGGGGTAGTTTAGTAAAAAGATGATGACAAGGAACATCAGTATGTGTTTTCTATAATGCTAATGAAAAAGTAGGTTACTTATTCTTACATTGTTCACTGACAAATAGTTTTTGGGTTTGGATAGCTAGATATAATAATTTCTCTTTTCATTCCAACGCAATAGAGGAACTGCGGCCGATTAATTATATAACACACAAAGATAATAATATTTGTGAAATAGTAAGAGATATTGTGCTATGAAGTCTATGAAAAGAAAGAAATAGAATATTTTTTAAGGAGGGAACTTATGAATCAATTAGATCAATTGGAGGTAAGATTATTGCTTTGATAAAATATTAGAAGAGTGAAATAATATTTTTTTTAGAAGAATGGTATTCTTGACTATTCGGAAAAGCGAAAATATCGTTTGGCAGTTGTTACTCGTAATAGTTAAAATATGAATAATTAATTTGTACTGACAACATACACTTAGTTATTCCCCATGATATTATTAATTTACCAATGCACATTTTAGAGGCTTCTTTAAGAATAGAATTTACAGAGACAGAGTCAGAAGCCTCGTTCGGCGAAAGACTGAAATAGTTTTAATTTAATATGATAAAAAAAGTATAGTATACTTCAATTGTTAGAATCACCTTTAGTTAGTTAATGAATAGTTATGTCCCGTCCTTTGTATGGCATTGCACTTTCATAATCTCCACGGGAATAGATGGTTTTGCGGTGAAAAGACTGACATTTAAGTTGAGAAGATTAGAGAGCTATAGATTCTGAATTAGCAGTCCTTTTTTGCATTTTGTTTATCAAGCGTTTTTGGATGTATGCGCATTGATATCCTGGATGTTTTGGATTAAATGCAGTCATATGGTACCGGGTTATGGTACCATATGACTACTTGGTTTTATTAATGAAACAGATGAGAAATTACTATTTCAAAAAAAAAACACACACACACACACACAGTGCATCTACTCGATCTGTAGAGGGCAACAAATCATCAACAAAATGCAAGAGAAGGATTATCGACTGATATATCAACACGCAGCTTCCTCAAATATTAGTTATAATGTCACTATTTAGCCAGATCTACGAATTCAACAATAATTCGCTATGCCTATAAAAACTTATGAGTGAGCTTAGGATTACGAGCTAGCTACTAAAAAGATGATAAAAATAATTAAATAGAAGTTCAGTTGATTACATTATTACAGGCCTTGAATCACCGACTCACCGTAAGAAACTACAAAAACTTATCATTATTTACATTCAGTTGCTACTACACAAGGTTACATCAGGAAAAAAAAAACAAAGTTATGTCATTTGATTTCTCTCAATCTAAGTAAAAATAATAATATAAATTCCGAAATGAAAAGAGGAAGAACAATTGGGACCAATCATCGCTGATGGAAGGATGAGAAATCTGATTACAACCTCTCCCACTAAATTCTCACCTTAAATTACTAGGTTTGTTAACAAAAGGTACTAACATAATCAGGAGTTGATTGAACAAGAAAGGGAAAAAGTAGCTGAACTCAAACATGCAAATTGAAACGAACAGTAAGGGGCTTTTGCTGATAAACAAACCCATATTTGCAAAACTTATGTTCTATCCTACAGAACTATATTACTGAATTTCATCCAGTCAATTTTTTGAATACTCAATTTCAGGAGAGGGACATGACACTACCAAGTTATGGAAAGGTAATTATGAAATCTTAAGAAGTTCACAAGCCTTGTAACAGAAATCTGGCAGGAAGAAAGATTGTTGGAGACTTGAGTACAACTAAATCAGGCGAAATTTAAGAAAATTTAATCAATTGTCCAAAGGGCTTCGTATAGAAAAAGTGGGGTCAGCTTGTGATTCACCCTGTAAAAGGCCATGATTTAAAAACACGACAACTACGGATATGTCATCATGAAAATGACGCCTGACCTTCTTGTCTATGCTGATCAGGTCAGAGTAACGCATCTCTCGTTTTCGAGCTGCATCTTGCAAAGCAGTTTTTATTAGCCTCTTTGCACTCCCCTGGACAAGAAGATAAGTAGCTCAATTAAATGAAAAACTATAGTGAGACACATTTCATTTGACATAATGTGTTTGCAGATAAATATGACGACGTTAACCCTCTAGATGCATAGACGACGTTAACCCTCTAGATGCATAGATTTTCAAATATCAAGATACCATAATTTATAGCTCTTTCTATACATTGCTCCACCTTTTTTCTTGAGTCCAGAAAGAACTAACAAAGAGCCATAACCGTAGAGATTTGTGGTACCATGATTATGTAAAATTATCATGAAGTGATCCTAGCACTAGATTTGGATATTTCCTAAGCCTTATTTCTTATTTATCCATAACAGTGTCAAAAATAGCAAAAAAGAAGAAGAGGATGATGATTAAGACAACAATGATGATGGAGAGAACAAAAATGAAAAAGCAAAAAAGATGAGAAGAAGGGAGTTTACAGCGTGTGGATGGCTGTGAACAACATCAACGGCTTCCTGATTAGAAAGGTGCTCCCAAAGACCGTCAGAAGCAAAAATGAGGAAAGAGTCATTTGGTTGAATTTCTCGAGAGATTAAAGTTGGATCAGGTGTCAGTATTGGAGAAATGAAGGGCTCAGATATTCTGAACTTCGGCTTAATCGGTTCCCTGTTGTACTCAGCATATTTCATGTATGCATCCCCTATTGATCGAGAAACCTGCACAGTCGAGATATAGAATACAAGGTCATTAGCTCAATAAAAGTTAACGTTTCTAGATTAACCTGCTATATCACCAGCCCAGATGAACCTGCACAATAATAGTTCTATGTAAATATGATGTGGACCATCAGAAATAACAACAACATAATTTCAAGGACCAGTACAAACAAATAACATGAGTACTGGTCTTTCAACAGTGGTAAAATAAATTGAAATTTTAGTTACAAACATAGCAAAAGGCCTTCCAGTGAAATGCTGAGACAGGTACTAATAGCCAGGTAGGTAAAGAAAGCCAGGCAGGTAAGGGAACCGGCTTTTCTTTCTTTAATTGATATTTTCTATGAGTCCTTTGTTAAGAAGAGAATGGTGCAAGTTGGAGATACCATTTTATGTACCTGCAATATCACCGATATGATCTACTACTTAACATCCCACAGGAAGCATGTACAAGCCGTCCAGTACAGTTACAGGACAATTCACTAAAATTCAGTGCTGGTAATGGAGTACAAGGATACTGACATCCATATAATGTTGGTCGGCTAATACTGATGATAGAAAACAATCAGTCCGTATTGACAAAAGCTAACCATATATCACAGCTAGTATGAGGGGCAGCAAGCTAATACCAACGTAGTACTTTAGAATATAGTGCAGGAAGAACATCCATGAGACTATATTGGATAGAGGTAATATACCTGAATAATGCCCTTAACTCGCCAACCTCCATGCTTGAACTCCACAATTTGTGAGTCATCAGGATGGCGTGCCTTCATCTCCCTTCTGACCTCCTCTAGATTTGCATTGTGCTCAGTCGACAGCTGTACAGCCTCGACCTTGTGACCAACTTTCTTACCCAGCACCACCCGTGAATCTCCCGCATTTGCAATGTGCAATGTATTTTTCTGAATGACACCAACTAGACAGCATGTCCCACATGTTGCAATGTCTGGTTGTCTGCTCCATAGCTGAGACACAAGGTTTATGAAGCCTTCTTCTGTAGCAAGAAATGCAAGCCTGATGCTGTTGTCTATTGTACTATCAGGAGCAGATGAAATATCTATATATACATCAATTTAAAAAAAATGTAAGTCATACTATTATATAACATTAAACACATCTTGATTACCTCATATACAAACAGGAACATCTTTGTTGCAAGTACCCTGTGTAATATGTCCATGAGCTGAAATTAAAAATAAATAAATAAATCTATTGCCTGTTGGAGACGGATCAAACTCAAGTTCCCCCGTGTAATCCTTAATATCAGTAATCAATATCACCGAAAACATAGAAACATAATGCACAGTCGCACACTATCAGAGCAGATATTCTTTGCAAACGAATGAGTCGTGCACGACACATCAAAATATTACCAGGCCTGTGTACCGGGGCAAAAAAAAAATCTCAGAAAAGGAGGTTCAAATCGTCACCTATGTAGCGTTGAAAGAGATGATCGCAAGCATAACGAGCTGCATCGGGACCTCCGTGGCCGTCAAAAACTCCTACAAAGGTTCCAAAGTCTCCCGACTCTACCCGACACTGATCTTCTAGCACCTGGTTCGCCTGGATCACCGCCGCTGAAACATCGCCGGAGCGCCCCCGGAAATCGCGACTCCAGAGCGAGGGGTCGTCTCTATCGTCGTCATGGGAGAAAGGAGAAGCGAACGAGCAGAGGAATCTCGTCAAGGATCCGGGCATCCTCACACCACATCTCTCGGTCTGGTCTTGGTTACATGCCTATCACCAAAACCCTAGGTCGAAAAGCTTAATTTATGGAGCGAATGAGACGGAGGGAGGAATGGGGTAGAGCCAGTCAGCCAGAGGTGGGGGCAGAGAGTCGCGGCGTAGGATAGTTGGAGAGGGGCGGCGCACGTTAGAGACAACAGGGGTTGGCTGGGAAAAGCGAAAGGGAGAATTTGGTCGGCCCCGGGTCGCTGTCTATGACATGCGAAGATCGAATTTCGTTCCTAAATCCTTTTAAAGTTTACGCACTTCTACTTTCAGACAACGTGAAAGCAATCTAGTGGTTCTTATCTAAAAATGTTAGGTCTTGGTTATTCGTATGGGTGCACGAGGTTTCTCGTAGATCACGGTATACATTACTCGTGAATAAAGCCCACGGACAATACTATAAGAAAGTAGGCAAGTTGCCCTGGAAAGAATTATCTGGGAAGTGTTTACCTGATGTGTCTTTTTGAATTGCCTGTTAGTTTAACTAATTCTTCTATCAAGCTGAAATCCTGATCTTCTATGCGGATTTCTAGGAAAAAAAAATTGTTATCCGATTAGTGATTATAATAGTTTTACTCTTGTAACTAATTAATGGGGGGAAAATAATTTGATTGGTCCTAATTTGTTTTTTCCCATGGAACAGGATACTTATCTCCATCTCTTTAAGCCCCATCTTATTATATCATATTTATATTTTATATTTTATATTTTCAATTTCTACATGTTTGTTTATTTTTTCTTTTTCTTATATCAAAAGTTGCTCAATATAAAGTTCGTCATATTACATTTTTTATTTTTAAAACAATAAAAAGTATAAAATATTTTTTATTTAAATTACATTACTATTAGTAAAATATGATAATTAATATTGAAACCAAAACTATAAGAAAAAAATGTCTATATATATTTTTAGAAACCATCTAATATTACTGTTTGGGTCATCAAGATAAATTACGTTCATCTTTCGATGCCAGTCTTTTCATGAATTTCTTTACTAATTAAATAAAAAAAATACTGAATTACTGATGAGAGAGTGGTTCTATAAACAGTGATGCTTAGAATGGCATGGGAAGAAAATTATGATGCAAGTCATCAACAACTTTCCTCTTTGATAAGTGGGCCCCGTGTTGTGGTATCTTGCATACACGACTAGCGCTGGGAGCGCAGATCGGAGCTGCGGTCCGAAGTTTTTTTTTTTTTAAGAAACAGAATGTGGCTCCAAGTAAAGCCTGCGTGTCCTGCAGTTTTTTTATATATAATTATTATTAAAAATAAGACTGAATAACGACTATTTATAAATCTGTGAATGACAGCATGTCATTGTCAGTGGCGTATTTCATAGCGCCACTGGCAGTGCGCGTTTTTCTCTTATATAAATTAAACACGCAGATAGTCTCGCACCCCCTGTGCGTTGCTGAAGAGAGAAAAAAAAGAGCGAAAGAGAAGAGAGAGGAAGAGGAAGAGAAGACAGAGAAGAAAAAAAAATGTACGGGGCGAGATTGAGTGCGGGAGATTATTAGATTTTGTTATCGAAGATAAATTTTATTTATCTAATAATTAGAATTGAAATGTAAATTATAACCAGAGGTACTACTACTACCGCCAAAAAAATTACTTTGCTCTTCGGTCCTACCAAGATCATCAGCTAAATTACAGCCAGAGGTACTACTACTACCACCAAAAAAATTATATGATGGCACTGTTGTGTTCGGTTCTTGATAAATTATATTATTACTGTAAACAGCTGGATACGGATAGGAATTGGTTTGATCGTAGGTTGGATAGGATTTGGTTTGATCGTAGGTTGGATATGAATTAGTTTGATCGTACGTTGGACATGAATTGGTTTGATCGTACGTTGGATAGGAATTAGTTTGATCGTAGGTTGGAAATATTCCCGCCAAAAATCTACTGCTGTTCTGTTGTTCCGTAGTGTAATTTTCTTCATCAGCAGGATAAAAAATTAAATCTGGTATCATTTGAAAGAAATGAAAAAATTGGATATTTGATCAGTGTGTGTTAGTGAGATGAGAAGACTACGGGGAGTGTGTGTTAGTGAGATGAGAAGACTGATGGGGGCTGGGTATTTATAGTTAACAAATGCGCCACTACTAGTGGCGTTTTCACCAAACGCGACACTGCCAGTGGCGAGTTTTTATGGCTTATTTGCTCCGCGTCAGTACCAGTGACGCGCTGCTATTCATAGATTTAAAATTTTACAATCCTCACTCTTATTTTTAATAATAATAATTTAATAATAATTATATATATAAAAAAAATGTGCGTCCTGTGTACACAGGTGGGAGTTGGGAGTTACGCTCCCATATTTTATTTTATTTTATTTTTCAAAAATAAAAAATCTGCTAGAAGCACAGATAGAATTTGTGTTCGAACTAGATTTTGAAATTCATTTTTTTAAAAATATTTAATTTTCAATATTATTAATAGTATTTAAAAAAATTCTGTGTCTGAAATATTAATTTCTACTTAATCAAATATTCATATGTCCGTTTTATGAGTTTTCAAATTTTCATTATGGCAATAAGCCAATAATGAATTTTTTGTGAATTCGTAAATAAATCATCTCATGAATTAAAATGTCATATTTGTTAGATTTCATTGACGATCAGATTAAGAGCGTTTAAAAATTAAAGACTACCTAGTCACCAAAGCAGCTCACATCCGATTATTTGAAAAGAGGCGATTAGAATGAATACGAGATTTTATTTCTTTTTGTCGTACGAGATTTGAAAAAGAGAAGTGACATTTACAACAATTGTCATGAAACGGCGCTTAAATTTATTAAATTAAATCATATAGCGTGAAGAGTTCAAATATATTCAATTTTGACGTTTAATCACGCCTCTGGTGTTTTTAATTTCAATAAGGTAAATTTTAAAACTAAAAAATATAACCATTAGATATGCATGTTACTTACAAAACTGCAACATTTTATAATTATTTTTTTGTTCGGCATTAAGAGCTTACAAAAGGATTGGTGTGGATAATTTGTAGATGTTGATTATTAATCTATTGATTTATATGAAATGGAAGTAAAATAAAAAGTTTTTACGTGCATGAAAAGAGACACACAAAAATAGATCACATACAACTATCTTAATTTTATCTTGATATTTTAGTTTAAATATTTGTTAATAAAAAATAAAAATGGAGGCACCTTTAGCGAGGCATTTCATGAGCTCTCAATGTATATCTAGGATCGTCCTTCATTTCGAAAAATAATATCAAGTTCAGAATAATTTAATTCTTAACACAATGTAATTGATAAAAAAAAAAATCTTATGTTAGATATTATTCCAAAGCTCGAATTTGTGTATAATAAGAGAACAGGTCAATTAATTAACTGTATGGAAATATTTGTCCAAGGAAAGAAATATTTGTTGTCTCTTGAATGTGGAAAGAGAATGTGAAAATGAAGATGCAGTCTGTTAATATTTTAGAAAATATTTTTTTAACTTTATGATCTTCTTTGTTATATCACATTTAATGAGTCAAGAAACGTTGGTATTAAGGTGCATGCAGCTCATTAAATATGTTACATGTGTACAAGGTAAATTTGCTAATTAAGTGCAATTAAAAAAAATAAACTGATGCTAAGTCTGAGCTATGAATCTTCCTTCAATATAAGTCGGATAGAAATATTATAATGTAACATTAATTGGAAGATTTGATTTCAGATGTAACATATGAATGATGTAACACGTAGAGCAGTAAATTGATTCTACTAATTGGGTTGTATATAACTCACGTCCTTGAAATATTCAAAAAAAAAAAAAAAACTACAACAACAGTAGATGAAGATATCTTCTAATATGATATTCCTCATAAAAGAAGAAGACTCACCATTGTTTTGATTGGATGTCGGTCGTACTTATACATGCTATTGGAATGATCGAGGGATAAGTTTTGGATGTTTCATTTTAGAGATGGAAAAAAAAATGATACATCCTTAATTATATGATGGGTCACAATGTGTCTTTATAACACTGCACTTAATTTACAGGACTCATGAGGATTGTTCTTTTGAGTTCATTATTTATATCTAATTTTATATTTTATTTCTCTTGAAACTAGAAATAACAGTCTCCGACCACACGACATAGGTGAAAAACCAGGAAATATAATACAAATTATAATTTACAACGAAGTAATTGAATTAAGTAAAAACAAAATAGAATTAACGAAAATCATGCTATCCATAAAATGCATTTGCGTTTGATCAAGTACGCAATAGCGATCGAGTTAATGGATAGATTGGCCTCTCTAGACAAAGTAACATTTGTGAATTCATATCATTTAATTAGATTTCAATGGAAAAAAATGTCGTTATCAATTTAATTATTTTTATCTAAATTAAATAGGAGTACGAATCATGGGGCCCTCCCACCGAATGCAAATTAAGTCCATGAATTCTAAGAGTCGTGACACGTGTCAGGTCATGACAAATTGGTAGGAGAAGCAATGGCGTGAAGCGCGTTGCATTCCAGTCAAAATCCCTGGCTGCTTGCCTCCGCCAGTTAATCCCATCTTCATCCATCCCCATCGCTACAAGCCAACAATCCTACATGCCTCCAAGTTCTCAAATTTGAACGCCCCTCCTAATTGACCGAGATTTATAGTGCTCCCGGCTCCGTATCAATGTCAATATTTCATCGTATAAAATAGTTTCTCTCTTCTCATTTATTTTAAAATAATGTGCAATATACTTAATATGAAATTTAACTCTTAAAATGATCAAACTTTTTATAAGATCATTTACAGATTATTATGCGTTTTATTATATTATTTATTATTATAATAATAGTCATTCCAACTTAGCATTTAAAAATATTCTATATATTTTTTAATGCAAAATTTTATATTATTAATTATTTATTTGAGAACTATATTATCGGGTGAAACCCGAGTTACAGCTCTAGTTTCATGTAATTTAGTTATTGTTTGATGGTCCATAAAAAAAATATTAAATTACAATAATTACTAATCATATAAAATTTTGATGGTTTTTGATGAATTATCTAACAATGTCTAAAGTGCATGAATTTGAAACACTATCAGCCCATAAATTGAAGAATATACCTAAATTTTTTATTTTTAAGATTATTTTTTTGTATTTTTTAGAATACCATTGTAAAAATAACTCGTTATCAAAAGATTCATCTTATAGTTAATTACCACTTGAGTTATGAGCCAATTTTTTTTTTTTTTTGTTGGAGGACATTTGTCATGATTTACCCAGAGCACCACGTATCTATAATAAATTTGTACTCCTTCAAGCTGAAAAAGATTTTGTGCGCATCTTAATCTATCATCAAGTCTACGGATCCGAACCTTCGATGGTGACTCTTCGGATCGGAGGTCGAAAATTATCAAATAATAGCTGAGCGAGAATCTTGAGAAAGATAAATTGACTCGCGTCATCAGATCCCGAAGAACAGAATCCTACTCATCGGTTCCGCAAATAGCGAATTTCGTTCCCAACTTAGCAATGAATCTTTTACTTTTTGTTAAATGTGGGCCCGTGTAAATAAAAAAAGAAAAGAATCAATGTAGTATACTAGAATGTAGAAAGTATGACATCAATAATACTATACACACTATAAGTCTAAAATGTCCGTGCAATGCCTCAAATTTTAAATTTTAAATTAAAAATGATCGATCTGAATCGTTTAGTTTATTTTTTATATCAAAGTTCTATAGAAAATCAAATTTTATATTTTTTTGGATCAAGAGAAAATTGTTTGATTTCAGGATTTTTGATTATCTAATAGTGATAATTTCCTTCCTATCCAAAAAAATAGCAAGAAAATTAAAAAAAAATATAAAATTTAATATTCTACAAGAATTTGATATGGAGATAAATTAAATGGTTTGGATCAATCATTTTTAATTTAAAATTTAAAATTTTAATATATTATATGAGTGCATCGAGACAACGCATTGCATTTATATAATGAAGATATGTTACTTCACGAAATAATAAAATTTATGTTACTTCACATTCATATCCAAATAAATTCGCGTACGACAGGCTTAATTCTAGAAAACTCGTTCGATTTCGAAATAAATTCGTATGCTCACGCTTTCAATTGATAATCATGACTCATGAGTACGAAAGTAATTGCCCCGAAATAAATATTTTATCTGGCTAATGTTCAATATTTTTATGAATATTTTTACAATGCCCGCGAACGAAATTTTCTGTAAAAAAAGTTCTTTCGAACGAACACCAATACACCATTCAATTTGCAACGCAAGAAAATTACAAGTTAGATGAAGTTCATATTCAGTCGAAGCATAAAGTTAAAAGAAGTATAACTTTTTATGTTAATCTTATATATAATAATAATAATAATAATATAGATAATAATGCATCTCACATCTCTAAGGAACGATAGATAAAAATATATATAAAATATAATATACGCCGGATTAACGACGGTTCTATTATTTGAAAAAAAAAAGCATAATTACTATCGTGATAGTAAGGATCGGCACAAGATTTCTTATAGGTTCAGGTGTTTCATGAAAATTTCAGCAAAACTCTTATCCCGCCCAGGAGTAGGGGGCGCCTTGGCGGGGACGCTGGGTACTCCGTACTCCAGTAGATCTATGTTCTAAGTGCTTGCTACATACAAAGTAGGCTTCCTGTCTATATTTTCACCGTTTGATTCAATACCAACGAACTAAGATTCACATGAGTGTTATGAGGTTTTGCTGTGGGATCCAATCGTCCGATTTAGATCGGATGGGAGATCACATGGAAAGCATTTTAATTTTGAAGATTTGAAATGCAGCAGATGACGCCCCCCCCCGGTCTTCCTTCAGTCCCCGCCTCTTTGCTCTTCTTCTTTTTCTTTTTTTTTTTTTTTGAATTTTCGCTATTCCTCTTTCACAGTTCCGCTGGTGAGATCAGCCGCTTGCATGGCGACTTCTCCGATCTTCGACATCCTCTCACCATCTCCCTTCATTGGCCAAGAACGTCCTTTCCTAGGTTTCGTGGAATATGCCGACGCTTGCATCCATCTCAGGCGACGGCGGCAAAGAACACATCGACACATCCAATGGCGGAGATCAGCCTACTTGGTGCTGGACTGTGTATCGCATACTAAAAATCTGCGTGGCGTACCTTAGTGGGGTCGCAGCGGCCATTCTCCTCTCAGATCTCTTCCAGGTAAGTAATTTGTCAAATACTTATTTGATGAAGGGCATCTTTGGAAATTTATAGAACATCGGAACCTCTTTATTTTAAATATTCCAGACTGCTAAAGGATTCAACTCGTTTGATCATGAAGATATAAAATATGACTCCACATCATTGTACAAAATTTCGGGATATGTGAATTTACTGTACATGTTTACAGTACTTACTGGGTGCCAGTTTCTACAAGTCAATTAACGATATGGATTTGGCCGTGATTTCATGTTGTTTGTTGATTTGATCTTTGTTTTAATCATGGTTGTAGTTTGTATCGCTCTAGATTGGTTGAAATTGAGTGTAATTTAACCTCAATTAAGACAACAATGCATACCGGTTGCTTTTGTTGACAAGGAAATCAGAAAAGTCATAGCTGCATTGCTGGTTTATTGTTCCCAATTGAGACTTATCACATGATCAAAGTCAGTTGAGTGGTGCAGGATTATCTCGTGTTGGAAACAGAACTAAGCTTCCAAATACATAAAATTATTAAATCAACCTAATTCTGGATGTATGTATCATGTAGTGCGTATCAATAATGTTTTTTATTTGTTAATATTTGATGGCACCATATAATTTTTATAGGCTTGGCATGAACAGAACACCTCACCTCAAAAAGAAAGCCAGAAGTGTTGGACCTACTAAAAAGAAGGCAAAGGAGAGTTCGGATACATAATACCATCACCATTGACGTTGAACTGCAAACGTGCATCATACTAGCTTTTTCTATAGCTGCACATTACTGTTACTTCTTTTGCACTGAAATCGAGACTCTTGAATCCCTTAGTTTCCTCCCATTTTCAGGACATAAAAAGGGTATCAAGCTTAATCCTTTCTGTCCATTGTATACGCATCACAAAGATTTCTCATCCTTCTTATCTTCTCTAATTTCAGGATATATTCAATTGAATCATTAAAAAAATCTGGGGAATATTCAAAGAAAACAGATTGCTCTTATTGACAATGAAGGCTTGAAAATGAAGTTTCTTCTGTGGGGAGAGCAAGTTATTCTTGCCAATCTTTTAAGGTCTCCTTAACTTATCACTAGGTTCATGTATGATTTTTCTAATAAAATATATGTATATACTTATGTTAGAAAATATGCCCCTATCCCCAAAAAAAAAATAATGAATGGAAAATTTTGCATATGTTGACCTCTCCGAACATCATTAATAATTTATATGCCCCTTTTTTTCATAAGTGAGGGGAAATACTGGTGAGGGAGGTGTAGTTCAAGTGTATGTCTGAAGTAATTGGAAAACAGAATGGAAGGGATGAGAATACTGGAACCAGACTCAACTGACCTAAATGTATCAGTTACCTCAGAATTAAATCAAAATTAAATTTTAAACTGCATGGTCTACCAATTAACCTGTTTGATATAAAGGTAGGTTCGATTAGAAGAACACTGATATGCTGATTTAGAGCGTGTTGCTTATTCTTACTTCTTCTTTTTCTTTCCAACTTTTCCTCTTCATTTTCCCTTTCTGTTCTTGTTGTTTTGCAGCCTTGGGAGTATGCTTGCACTTGATACACCATTTATTTCAAACTGCGTAACCAGTGAGAGAGTGAAATCTGAAGAGCTATGTCTAGAATATGGCAGTGCTGCACAGATCTATTTGGTTCCTGTTATTCAACAAGAAGAACAGGTACGCATAAACATACTGGGACAGACTGATCAAATCGTATCAAATCATACAAATGAAGCATCAGTCTTGAAGACGTATTGGTAGAATACACAACAACTTAAGATTAATGTTTTGACCTTTAAATTGGGGACTGAAACCTCATTTTGGTTACAACAACAAAGTCTTTAATCCATAATAAATTGGGGTAGGCTAGAATTGAAACCCTATCGGAAAGTATAAGATAAGAGATCTCAAATATCAATGATAATGATGATGATGAAGAAAATAATAAATAAATAAATAAAATAAAATAAATTATAAAAATGATAATGATAATGATAATGATGGTGATAATATGATAATAATAATGATAATGATGCAAATAATAATAGTAATGCTAATAATAATAATAATAATAATAAAATAGTACAATAAATCTATATTATAAATATATATTTCTAAATCCTTAATTTTAAAATCCTAAAATCTAAGAACTAAAAAATTAAGAATCTGAAATCTATAACTCTACTACTAGACTCTAACTCCTAAATCATGATTCCGGTACGCGATCTTCCAAGCACTTCTATCAAAAGTAAGTTCTTTGGATATATTTTATTCTTTCAAATCTCTTTTTATTGTTTCCTCCCATGTTAATCTTGTTCGATCTTTTCCTCTTTTTTTGTTTTCAGAATGACTTAGAATACCACTATGTACTGGTGCCTCATGAGATCTTCGTTGAATATGACCAAACCATCGCAAATGATGTTGGACAACTTTTTTGAATTGGTACTACCCAAGTTTATCTCGTATATTATCATTTTTGTTTTGATCTCTCCTTATATGGCCACATATTCAACGTAGCATCCACATTTTAATTATACTCATCCTCTGGATGTGTTGTCTTTTTGTAGCCCAGCATTCCGCACCATACATCATCGCAAGCTTAATCGTCGTCTTGTAGAACTTGTCTTTTAGTTTATCTGGGATCTTATCACAGAGAATACTAGATGTCTATTTCACCCATTCGGCTCTTATTTTATGATTAACATTTTCATGAATCCCTCCGTCACCTTACAACATCAATCCCAAATATCGAAATATGTCATTCATAGATACTACTTGTCCGTCAAACTAATGTCTCCATCATTTGAGTTGCTCCCGCTGAACTAACACCTCATATATTCGATTTTAGTTTTGTTAAGTCTAAAATCTTTTGATTCTAAAGTTTATCTCCACAACTCTAGTTTCTAATTAATTGCAATTATGCTCTCGTCAATCAGTGTCACATCATTAGCAAAGAGTATGCATCAAGGAATGCCTCCTTGTATGTCTTTTATGATCTTATCTGCCACTAAGGTAAAAATATATGGATTCAATGCCGAACCTTGATGCAATTTTATTTTAATAGGAAGTGTATCGAACTCATCGTCATATGTTCTGACACAAGTCAAACATTTATGTACATATTCTTAATAAGGGTAACGTATTTTGTTGGAATTCGTTTTTTTTAAGTGTTCATCACATGATATTTCTTAGTATTTTATCATATATTTTTTTCAAATCAATAAATATCATATATTGGTTAGTGTTGGATAAATTCCAATCTTTTGTTTTCAGAAGATGTTGTCTTTGTGATTGTTCCGTATACTTTTCATTGTAGGTAGTGTTATCATACTCGAATGTGAACACAGGAAATGAAGTCGTCACAAGCATAGAAGTTAGTATCTTACGATTCACTATACGAATCTTACGATTCGATACGATACAAATGGATAAGGATACGAATCTATGCTTTGTATCTCTAGAGAGAAGAATCTTAAGAATCGTGTCTGTATCTTTTTGTATCTCGATACGATACGTATCCCAACGATACAATAATTTTAAGATACATATATTTTTTTCGACTTTACCTCTTTTGTTCGACTTCACACATCCTATTAGGCGATAAAAAAACCCTAGTATGAGAAAAAAAAGGCAAAAGGAGACAAAAAATGACAAAGAAAAGGAAAAATATACTAGTGGTTAAGAAAGAAAAGTCATAAACTTCAAATACGAGACAGTGCAATTGGGTAATTTTTATTTATTTTATTTATTTTATTCTCTCATGCATTGACGGATATAGTAAGACCCAAGGGGGTCGGTTGACCCTTAGATTTTAAAAAGTAATGTTTTCGGTTAAGTTATTACCCAATTAGTTAATGGTTTTGAACCCAATAAATTATTACAATCCGACTATTGACCCATTTTAACTAAAATCTTGCATTTGCCCCTACTCTCATGTCTCTATCACACAAATACAAGTAGTGTTTCTATGAAGAATCCAAAACTATATGTAATTATATTAATTTTTGAAGACTTAGATAATGTAGTTAGGACCACTAGATTAAATTAATTGATTGTATTTATTTTATTCTCCTTAGATACTTCTTTCACATGTGCTTATTGTAATTTATTTTGTAGTGATTTTATTATCTAACATAAAATTATTTTGTTTTATTTTCCTTAGATATTAATTAATATTATCATTAAATTACCACATGATTTATAATAAAACTCTATGCTCATATATATATATATATAGCTCACATAGTATAAATTATACCAACATACTAATATAAATATGATAAAACACTAAATAATAATGTTTTCAAGAGAAAAAATTCACTACATATTAAATTTAGTTAATATCTATTCATTTTAAGACAAGTTTAGCGTATCTTAACGATACAATACGATACACGATACACCGATACGATATAAAATACTACGATTCACGATACAAAATGCGATTCAACTTCTATGGTCACAAGTATCTTTGCCTCGTGACTCTCATGGTGAAATTGACTTTAGCAAATATCCATTTCAGGTAATATCAAATGACCATGGAAGTGGTTTTCTTTCTTTTTCATGTGCTTTCAACATTGATCTGGATGTAGAACTGTATAGCTTTGGTCCTGAGAACTTTTATTGATTCTGAAGTTTACTGATCATATTTGTTTATCCTTCTTCAGATGTATGTGATTGACATTCGTGACAGAATTAGTGGAGTCAGCCTATATGGCACGGTAACAAGTATTACTAAGCAGAGAAGTAATGCTTCAGAAACCATATACAACTTGATTTAGAAGATGAATCAGAATCTATTGTTGTAAAGCTTCATTTTTGTTGAAGTTTGGTAAGCTTATGTTTCTATTAGAAATTGTATTACATGTTTTTGTTATTTTCTTTTGTTTTGTACTAGCAAATTATCTTGATGGCAGTGGCCCCATCAGTTTGTTGATTTCTTTTGCCTTTCTTTTTTTTTACGGAGTTCTGAATGCTTTTATCTGATGTTTGAAAATTTGAATATTTATCGTTATGTGTCTATATTCTTTTCTTTCAGGTCATTGGCAAGAGTAGGTGTTGGTCACGTCGTGTACATATCAGGCATAACTTGTAACATCAATTCGCAAAGGATGTAAGCATATCTTTACATTATTATTCTACTTTTAACTAAGAAGCAATTCAATGATAATATTTGCTAGTTCGACATTGATGCCAACATGAGACTATGACACATATCACATATGGCAGATTAGGTAGTAGCTAGTTCATCTTCTCTGTATCATACACTTGGAAGCACTGTACATGATGACTTCATCATTACCAATTAATTGTCAGTTCTGTTTTATACAGATTAGAAGCTTCATGGTTCGAGAAGAAACCAGGGTCTTCTTTTGTCAATCTGAGCTGTTTGCGTGCTCTACTAAACTCGTTATGCCTCCACAAGCTGTCACGTCTATCTGACATATCTGATCACACAGACAGAACCCATGTACTGACTTGACCGTAATGTTGGGTCAGAACTCGATAAAACCCACCAGCTGGTCATGAGTTCCTGATGTATTCCTGTCATGTTAATTATCTAGCCTGATTATCCTGGGACATGATTTTCAAACACAAAGCATGCTCACAATTGATTGCTCTTGGTTCTTTGTGTTCGCATTCCAATAAATATTTGCTGAAATAATTTATAGCAACAAAATATTTTTTGAGCAAAAGAATACAATGTTTTGAGGTCAACCATGAATTGAGCCAATAGAATAGCAATATCATCTAAATGTACCAGATCTGACATCTGAGGGATGAAAATTATTCAATGGTCATACATCCTTGTCATGAATTTGTTGTATACATGCAGATATGTCATGTGCATCTTGATCAAATTGAGCATCTAAGTATACAAGCAGTCTTTTGTCACTCTTCATGTAGCGAGTTAGTGAACCAAAGAGCACATGAAATATACCACTGCACATTTTGCGAATGCGACTGTGATTATGATAAATGCACTTGCAGCTTTCAATTGTGTATGCCCGTTGCTGATGGAAATTTTCAGGAGGATGCGCAGAGATTCTTTGGAATTGGTTTGAAAAGCAGTTTAATCATCGATTTTTGGGTACGATCCATCGGGAGGAGCTAAGGTGACAATTCATTAGTCTTTGTCAATTTGATCGCTCGGTGGCTGAGTATGACAATAAATTTTTGAGTTTGTCTCGATATGCATTGGATATCTGGGATGATGTACACCGTTATAGGAGACAGTTTGTTGAGGGTTTGGGTCCCTTTTGCATGGTGCATAGGTCAATCTGCTTCTGAGCTGCTTCAAATTCTTTGTTTTATTTTAAATTTCTTTTTATGCATTGATAGTATGGACCTCATGAATTAACAAACCACTTGGTAATGTTTAGATAAAGAAAAAAGATCTAACACTTAATAAATGATGTTTTCCAAGGAAATATATGATGTTTAGGCACCTCTCATTTTACTGTTAGTTGCATAGAAGAGTTCATAATTCATAGAAGACAAGTAGGCACCTCTCACTTTACAAAGGAATAATTTATGTTTGTTGTTCTGCAATGGGACGAAACAATATTTTTCTTTTCACAGGTAGGATATGGTTATGACCTCCAAAATAGCATTCGACAAGCTGCCACCGCTTATTTCTTATAAATCTTGTTCAGACTAAGCATATTAGCCCTCTTTGAACGCAAAAAGGCTAGCAAAATTCTACTTCAAAAAAAGGCTAACAAAATCGCATGGTCTTCAAGTGATATTGTCAACTCGATGATGATTTTTGATGAATATTTTGAGGATGAGAGGGCGATGTATCTTTACACACTTCAGGTGGAAAGCTTTATGTTACAATGGTATACTGCAAAAGAACAGGTGGCAAGCATGGCAATACCTCAAACAGGTCCATTCCAGATTGGGAAATCACGCTAGCCCAAAGGCTTGAGCGAATGAATTTATATAGAAGAGTAGAAAGTACAAGGCTTCATTATATATATATATATATAGCTTATGGTGTTTTGCAACGTAAAAAATCGTTATTGTTTCGGGGTGAGATTTTATATTCTGAGATCTCAAATGGTCAATCTAAATTGCTCAATAATTTCTTCATGTTAAAATTTTATAAGATATTAAATTTCATGATTTTTTTGGGCTTTCTAGCTATTTTTTAAATTATATTTAAAAACAGCCCTATTTAACATAAGAAAATAGTCTATTTCAGATCTATTTTAAAAATAATTTAAAAAATAGTTAGAAAGCTCATATCCTACAAGATTTTAACATGAAGAAATTATTGAGCAATTTAGATTGATCATTTGAGAACTCAGAATATGAAATCTCACCCCGAAATAATAACGATTTTTTTTATTTTGCAAAGCATCATAAACTATCTCTCTCTATATATATATTGTAAAACTAACATGCTCTTAAGAGTACAAAGTTTCTCCATAATTTTAGTTTAAAAAATAAATCAAATCATCTTTAATTTTTGATTTATCACTCTTACTAAATTTTTTATATTGAAATTTTATGGGGTAAAAAAATTTAGAATGTTTTGAGCTTTTTAAGTAATTATTATTAGAGATGATTTTCAAAAATTAAAAAGAATGACTTAAAAAAATTCAAATTTTTAAAATTTTTGTATTTCATATGAAGAATTTAATGAGTGATAACTTAAAATTTAGAGATCATTTAATGTACATTTTAAATTAGAATTATGAAGAGGCTTCCTATTTCTAACAGCATGTTAATTTTATTATATATATATATAAAGATATTAAATGAGCTTGCTAGTCGCCCATGTTTTGAAAAATCAATGAATACTCCATTTTTTTTTTTCTTCATAATGACTTCCGATTTGAGTGCTCTATATTTTGATGAAGTGATTTTACGGCAACGTAATTGGTTGATATCGACAAAAACCTTGTTGTTACCCATATAGCAGAAAACATATTAACTGAAGTTAACACACAAAGTAGACATGTACAAAATATGATATTGGCTAAAAACATTAAGCATATTCTTGCAGGTTGAAGATTTACTATTTTCCTTAGTTTTGCTTTACAAAGTCGGCTCATGCAACTATAAAGCCAATTCCAAAGATTAATATAAACTTACAGAAAAACTCGTTTTTCATATCATGATTTTCGTACTTAAACATCGTTTACCTTTGATAGCGATAATTGATCAATTTCGAAGAATCAAATATATTTTAGTTAAGAAAAACAGGTAAGACGTTAGGACCGGATGACATCCCGATTTAGGTATAGAGATGTCTTGGAGATATAGCAATAGTATGGCTCACTAAACTATTTAATATTATTTTTCGGTCCAATAAGATACCTGATGAGTGGAGAAAAAGTATATTAGTATCAATCTTTAAGAATAAAGGAGATATTCAAAGTTGTACTAATTACAGAGGAATTAAGCTCATGAGTCATACCATGAAGCTTTGGGAGAGAATGATCGAGCACCGTTTAAGAAAACTGACAATTGTCTCTAAAAATCAGTTTGGTTTTATGCCTGGGAGGTCCACTATGGAGGCGATTTTTTTGATAAGATAACTTATGGAGAAACATCGAGAACAGAAGAAGGACCTACATATGATATTTATTGATTTAGAGAAAATGTATGATAAAATTCCGAGAAATATCATGTGGTAGACGCTCAAAAGGAAACTAGTCCCAACAAAGTATGTTACCCTTATTAAGGATATGTACACAAATCTTCGTGACTTGTGTCAAAGCATGTGGAGAATCGATACATTTCTATTAAGATAGGATTAAATCAAGGGTGATGGATGAGATCACAAATGACAAGAAGATACTTGTAGATGATCTTGATTGAAATATTTCCATAAACTAGAGTGGAGACAAACTTTAGAATCGAAAGGTTTTAGACTTAGTAGGACAAAATGAATATATGAGGTGTCGGTTCAATGGGGAAAACTTAGATGACGGAGATGTTAGTTTGGATGGACGAGTAGTACCCATGAATGACACATTTCGGTATTTGAGATCGATGTTGCAGAGTGAATGAGAGATCGATGAAGATGTTAGTCATATAATAAGAGCTAGATGGGTAAAATGGAGACAAGCATCTGGTGTTCTTTGTGACAAGAAGGTCCCAAACAAACTAAAAGGCAAGTTCTACAAGACAATGATTAGACCCGCGATGTTGTATGGCGCAGAATGTTGGGCTACAAAAGGACAACACATCCAGAAGATGAGTGTAACTGAAATGCGGATGTTGCGTTGGATATGTGGCCACACAAGGAAAGATCGAATAAGAAACGATGATATTAGGGACAAACTTGGGGTAGCACCAATTCAAGAGAAGCTAATCCAACATCGTTTGCGATGGTTTGGTCATATCCAACAAAAGCCTCCTGAAGCATCAGTACGCAGCGGTATTTTAAGTCGTCCTGAACATACAAGAAGAGGAAGAGGTCGACCGAGACTGACATGGGAGGAAGCAATAAAAAGAGATTTGAAGGAATGAAATATAGCCAAAGAACTTGCTTTGGATAGGAGTGCGTGGAAGATAGCGATTCATGTACTTGAATCATGATTTATGAGTTAAAGTCTAATAGTAGAGTTATAGATTTTATATTCTTAGATTTTTAGAATTTTAGGATTTAGAATTTAGAAATAGATTTCAGAAATAGAGGTTTAGATATGATTTAGAATTTAGAATTAGGTTTTAAAATAGGATTTTAGGATTTAGAAATAGATTTTATAATAGAGGTTTATTGTACTATTATTATTATTGTTATTATTGCTACTATTATTAGCATATTATCATTATCATTATCATTATCATCATCTTTATTTATATATTATTATTATTATTTTATTTATTTATTTTCCTTTTCTTCCATCATATTCATTATTATCACTGATATTTGAGATATTTCATTTTATGTTTTTCGATTGGGTTTCATTTCTAGCCTACCTCAATTTATTTGGGATTAAAGCTTTTGTTGTTGTTGGTGTAAGAAAAATTCTCAACTGACCAAAATTAATAAGCTTATTTTAGTCATCAAGACTCCAACATAAAGGAAAAAAGCACAAACAACTATTTCTTAACGAAGCTCAACCTACTTGCATTAAAAAAATCTCTTGACACAACCTCCAATCCATAAACAAGTTGTTTAAGAAAAACTTTTTAGTTTAACTGCAACTCTTCAGCCTTTGCGAACGCTTAATTAATTAACAATAACAAACATCTGTGTTATTACATCTCAGTCAACAAAAACTAGCAAATCCAAGCTAGCGGCCTATACAACACATCTTAATTTAGCAAACCTATCAACGGCTAGAATTTCCCTCCTTAATTGTGAAACTAACCACAGCTCTCTAAAATTATCATCTAAACGCGCCTCTTCTCTCTCCATCTCTTTTCTATTCTTCATGCATTTGGTCCCTCTCTCTCTCCCCACTCCAAACTCCAAAATGAGATCGGCATTTATCCTCCTCGCCATCCTTTCCATCTCCTCCTCCCTTGCCTCCGCCACCTTCTGTTTCCCCCGCTCTTCCCACTATGCCGTCCCGATCTCTGCTCTTGAGGCCAGCTACGAGCTCTTCCCTTTCTTCAAGCCCCTAAACTCTCCTGTTCAGAAACCCGCCATCCCAACACCGAAGCCGCAGATGCCACCCCCTGCCGTGAAGCCTGAGATGCCCCCTATTGCCAAGCCAGTGACACCACCAGCTGATCAGCCCAAGAAGGCCCCGTCCCTGGCCCCTGCTCCCCAGGCTGGAGGATCCGTTGGCGGTGCAATTGGTGGTGTCGCAGATGGGGCATTTGCAGCAGTTGTCAAGTTGTGGTGTGCAAAAACCCGTGACCCTGACTTGTGCTTCACCTCCATCAAACCCCTCATTGGCACTATCAAGGTCCCACATGACGCAACCGGCGTGCTGAAGCTGGCCATGGAGGCTCTTAGGGTGGAGACTGATGCCGCTATCAAGACTGCCAAGAAGTACGTGGCTGACCCAAAGACTGACAAGATGACCGCAACAGCTCTCCATGACTGCTTGGAGATGTATGATGATGCTGAGTGGAGCCTTGACAAGATTGATGGTGCTCTCCAAAGAAGTGACAAGGGATTGATAAACAGCTTGCTCAGTTCCGTCGGCACCAGTTATGATACATGCGAGAACGGGTTTGATGATTTTGAAATCACGTCCTTGATGGCTGATGTCGACAAAAAGCTCATGGCGATGGACGGCATTTGTCTCACCATTGCAGCAGCTGCAGATCTCATGGCCGTTTGAGATATGCTGGTGTGTTGTGTCCTCTTTTAGAAGGAACCCATGGTGTCGGTTTTAGCAGAATCAGAGGATGTCATGGAATGAGGATATATTTGGTCAAAACGAGATTTGTTCCTTGGATATTTATTTTTTCATCAATATTTGAACATCGGTTTACATTCTTCTTTTGTACTTTAATATCTTTTATAGGGACTGAAGTGTAAATGTGGATCAAGCGCCATATTATCATTTGTTTGTAGGCATAGTTCATAAAATCTCGGTTCTTGAATCCAGTCCGGCCGGATCGTTGAAAAATTCTTCCTTTACCCAATCATCTTAAATTTGATCCAGTCATTTCTCTCTTGTAAAAGTCGGATTTAATAAAAACTAAGCTCAACTCTAAAAAACAAGCTCTTTCCAACCTAGCTGGTTCAAATCCGATTTGGTCTTTATCAACCCTTTGTATTTTAATTATATTTAAAAAAATAAAAAATTAGAAAATATTAAAAAAATAACAAAACACAGAAAATACTAAATTTTTTATATTTGTAGCTGTAAAACATACTTTATTTTTTAATATTGTGTATTATATTTTAGTTATATTTAAAAAAATAGAAAAAAATAATTAAAAAATAATAAAATCTTTATCAAATTTGACTGTTATCCGGCTCTTAAGGCCCGAAGGACTTGATAAAAACCAGATCGAACTCTCTTAACTCTCTTAAGAAGTTAGGTTCTTTGAACTCACTCTTTTAAAACCATTATCAAATTTTGGTCTTTCATAGACTAGTTGGACTCGATTCTTATAAAATCCAGCGCAGCCTGCCTATCCGTTTGCTTGATTTTACTTTAATTTTTAGTAGAAAAGTTCTGATCTTGGGGTTAGTTTCTTTTTGCACCTTGCCCTTTTCTCCAGTTTAGATGACTCTGTTAACTACTTGACAGGTTATCGCCTTATCGGTACATGTGATGAGAACAAATTATCCATGATTTCATACAGATTAAAGAGTGGTAACGTATATGCTAGTTGTTTGAAACTTTGAACATTTTATTTTGCTGAGTTGTTATCAATGTCTTCATTTTACCAAAGGTTGGGCGACCTTTGTACAATTTTCTTCATTTAATATATTTTAGCAAGCAATGTCTTGCAACTTCAAAAAAAAACGCAAATCGTCATTTAATTTGAGAAAATGATGTGAAAAGTGCTGGATCACTTGACAATAAGTTATTTTGATAATGGACTACAAAATAAATATAAAATAATCTTAAAAATAAAAAAATTATAAATATATTCTTTTATTTATAAATTAATAATTTTTAAATTTCATGTGATTTCATTATCATTTGATGGTCTATCAAAGACCATTAAATTATAACCATTATAAATTGGACTTTGATGAATAATGTCGAAAAGACTAGTTCCACAAAGCACTCCAAAGTATTATCTTTTCATTTTCAATTCTCAAATTTAAACCATACAATATAAGAGCGAAATACAAATCATAATTGACATGGAACAAGCCCTTGGACTTGCATAAACCAACTTAAAAAAAGAACTTCCTTCAGTTTTGTTGACTAAGAGATGTCAATCGCCAAACTCTTAACCAATTGATGCATATCGACATATCGTGAATGCTCAGGAGACTATGCAGGATCAACTCTGACCCAACAAACAGAAAATGGCTTTACTTTCAACTGGTTGAACAATTTGAAACAATGAAGAGCGGGAAAACGTCTAAAGTTCAATCACTATCAAGCATGAGTTCACTTAGAGGCTTCATACAAAATGGTAACAAATTAATTTACCATCATGCTTGGACCAAGCTACAAAATAGCATGATAAAAAAGAAGAATCAAAAGTAAACAAAAAGAATTAACAAAAAATGTGCTGATCAGTATTCCTGAGAAGGCATTGGATTGAGGCTTTTCAATTCTTTTGTTAACATGTCAGTGTATGAACACTTGTGCTTCTTCCTTGGATAGCCTTGTAACACACGAGGCTACACAGAGGTAAATTAGACTTGGAATCACGGTATTTGTATGGGTTTGTGCATGACGGGCCAGCACATTTCTCTCTTGGTGTAGGATACCTGAACCAAGGAAAAATAATATGTTAAGCAAGAACTTGTTCTCATTTTGTTTTCAACGTTAGCAGGATTATGTGGTGTGGGAAATGTTCCAACCAATGTCATATTTACCCTTTCATATAACTCTCTCCAGTCGTTACATCTGGGTTTCTTCCGAGCTAATTTCATAGACCTTCCCCTTATAAAAACATACACTTCTCCCATAACATGTATAAAATCAGAAGCTTTGTACTTCTGATGCCATTTTTCTTTTCCTGAACTCACCTAGAAGTATACCCGTGACCCATATTTAGCTCTAAAGCTATGATGGTAGCTATACCTGTAGCCTGTTAAATTTACAAGACGACTGATTTGGCCCTCAACTATTGCATGCAGTTCAATTAAGTTTCCGAACTCTACATTGGTTCAATTTACCCTTTAAACTGCTTATTCAACTGTTTCTTCCACTAATTGACTCATGTTAACTAATAACTATATAGTCACAACTATAATATTAATTTAATACACAACCTGACCAAAACTAACCAGATCCAAATGCTTCCAGAAGTTGAGGCTAGTTGAACCAAGAAAAAGTTCAAGAGCTTGAATAACCCACCCCCCAAAAAAAAATAAAAATAAAAATAATAAACAAATAAAAGAAAAGAAAAAGAAAGAAAGGGCCTAATAGAATGAAATGCCATTGTTGAGGGGCCAAAATCAGACTTCCTCTTTAACTTTATCTGTCATTTTCAGACCATTAAGCTACACATCTCTGGCAAAGCTCAGCAAATCACTTCAGTTGAGGGCTCCAATACCCTTTCTTTTTCTCAGAACTTTTGGGACTCTCTTAATAAGTTTTTCTTTAGGGCAGACAAGAATACTTCAAGAAATTTCAGAGGTGGGATTTGCAAGCCTTACAGAGCAAATTGCCCCTTGTAAGAATGTGTAGTTTCCATGTAGAATACACTTCAAAAATGAACAAGATAAACATGTGCTCTAAAACAAGGGAACACAAGATTTCAAATTTTCTTACCTAGACGGCTTAGAGTTTAATATACTTGGTAGGCCCACCTCATCAGGGAAAGTAACAACAGTGCCTGTGGGACCCATCACCCATTTAATGGTGTTAGATGCTGATTTTTGCGACTTTGCTGCTTTCTCCTATCAAGAACAAAAGAAGCAAGGAAAGAATAAATCAAAATATTATCCCAAAAGCAATTAAAACAAGGTTCGTTTCTTCTGTTTTCTCTTGAAATTTATAATACTAACAAAGCACCCCAATGTTGATAGTTTAAGTTTCTCAAAAGAAGGTACAGAAGATGACAATGTCAAAAAATTGTAACTTACCTTCACTTCTCGTTCTTTCTGCTTCTTCTCTTCCTTCTTCTTGTCAGAATCCAAACCTAAAATCTTCCTGATAGCCTCAGCCTACTCATTTCGAGAAAGATCACAAAAAGTCAATGCTTGTTGATTATATTTATAAAAGAACACAATAAAGAGACAAACCTCAGCTTCTTTTGCAGCTTTCTCCACTTGCATCTTACGCCTCTGAGCTACCTCTGCCTTTTTAGCTTGTATCTCCACTTCTGACAGCTTCTCCTTTTGCTCTGCAATGGAGCATGCATGTAAGAACCACAATGTTTGCTTGAAGTTCCAAAAAATCTTACAAACACTCCTTTGAAACTGTGAGACAAAAGAAAGAGAAAGCAATCCCAAAACAATGTTTCCGCATCCAGTTTGTAAGATATACTTTATAACTAGATATCTTAAAGGGACATTTGGCAAATCAAAGAAGAGTAAAAGATCAGTGCTAAAATAAGGGTAATTCTTAACACATGAATGATAACTAAGACAATCAGCTACCGCTAACCTGAAATTTGAGCTGACTAGTACTTCTAATCTCAGTTCCTTTTATTTTTGATTGGCAAGAGAAAAAGTTAGCCAGCATTGTGCTTTTGGGTTAGAATGCCCAAGCAACCTCTTCAAAAGGTAAAACAAGAAATGCTTGTCCAAGACATCAAATTATTGTTATTTTAAGCATTATTTACAAAAGATTCATGACATACAAGAAATGTAAACTGAAAATTTAGGACAGGACAGTAGTTGAGTATAATTGGCAAGGTTATTTCTGCTCTTAAATCAGAAAAAAGATGTTTAAAGATAAATAAAAAACCATGCTTCAGACATCTCAACAAAAATGAAGCCAAAGAGGTGCACTTACTTCTAGAAGGGGCTGGGGGTAATCCATTTGGAAACTCGATCAATGAATTTCCAGAACCACCCTTTCCTTGCATGGCCCTCTGACGAGTTGTCAATTTTGCATCCAAACCACCATCTGACCCCACTTCTTCACCCTCAATAAAACCACCATTTTGTTCAATGTTCTTGTGCCGCCTATGATTAGTACCATCTCTACCCATCCGCGAGACCACAAAATCCTCATCCAATTCGTAATTTGAGGTCCTCATACCACTTCTGATATTACCATTACTATTGTTATTACTAATAACTTTTGAGACCTTGCGCTTCTTAAACCCTTCATCTAGTGTGTCCTCAAATTCTGTCGGCTGTGCCATAGTTTTAGAAACCCTACTTTTCTCGAGATATCGCGTCTCATGGTCTTGATCAATGTCACTATCCAAGGACCGCCTCTTTGGTACCCTCCGACTCTTGCGTACCGGCTCTGATGATGACCCAGCATTGTATTTCTCAGGTGTGTCACCCTTTCCAGTATTAGAAAACCAATATTCTCCCTGAATGAGAATATGGCTGTGATTAGTGTAACAGATAAATTTGTGCAACATTCATGTCTCATCAAAGACAAAAACATATTATTAAAGAACAGCACACCATTACAGCAGCCTTACAGTACCCACTAGTAAAATTACAGATTATTTGACAATCCAGGCCACTCACAAGATTTGTACCACCATGACAAGGAATAGCTAACTAATTAACAGTACTGGTGGTATAACACTAGCAACAGAGCAGACCTAAAATAAGAACTTTTAACCAGTATTGATGTACGAAGAAAATGTCAGTGGAAACCTGTATTTAACAAGTACCAATGTAACATAAAATCAAAATGTGACAGACCTTAGCTTTGTTTTTGTTGGCAGATCCTTCACCACTCTCATGACCAGTTTTAGCATGTATGGTACGTGTGACACCACCAACCTTCAACTTCACCTTTCTCAACTTATTATCCGCTGACGTACCCAGCAGTGCATACTCATCTTGCTGGGCTGCACCCTTCCACTTAGCAGGTGCCAAAGCCCCTTCAGTTGATCGGCCAGAACTCGAGCCATTTCCAGTTCTACCTCTCTCCTCCTTGTTCTTCTTAGATGCAGAGAAACTATTTAAGTAGAGCTCTTTTCTTTTGTATCCTTCGGCAATGTTTGTATTTTCAAGGTGCAGAGCTAAAGAAATTGATTCAATGTGAGGTGTGGCAGTTAAGTTTTCAGTGGACCTGGGCCTCCTTGAGGCAGTGCTCCTAGGCTTCTTGGATATTGCATTGTTGGATGAGGACCCGAAACCTGCTAGGCCCTCCATTTAACCAAGTCTATTCAGCAAGACAACACAACAACCAATTAGCAACATAATTGATATAAGCATATATAAAAGATTTGATTATAGTGGTAATTTCAATATAGTGGATCATGCAATTCCATAAAGAAATAAAGAAGTAGATGGATAGAGGGAGAGAGGGAGAGAGAAGAGCGAAAGAGAGGGAGTTGCAAATCAATTTGATTTCAAACGGAGTGTTTGAGTTGAAAATGCAATTTCCTGCAACTGGAAACTGAGAAAGAAGTCTCATTTGCATGAAAAAAAATAAAGAATATGCTTTCTGGCAACAAAAATAAGAGAAATCAAGATTTACTTTAAAAAAAAATCCCTCCCAAACGAAATCCAATAAACAGAAGTCACAAAAGGCGTTGGAGAAGTCGGAAGAAATTTTACATTAAAGCGAGGAACTTACCAAGTTTCACCTTCTCGCAATCGCGAAAAAACTTTCAACGGAAGTTGGGTAGGCGAATCGGGGAAGTGGAAACGCAGGAAAAAATCGATCGAGAAAGGAGCGAAGGGGATAAAGTTAGGGTTAGGGTTAAGGGATAGAAAGGAAAGAGAGGCGGGGTTTGAGAGGTGGAGTCGGACTCTCGAGGAAGGAGAAGAGTATGGATGGTTATGATGATGGATCATGCGATGATGGGTGCATGGTCGAACCGTAATTTTCTCCATCTCCTTGCCCCCTTGCTTTCTTCGCTTGAGCCTTTTAAAATTTTCAGCTCTCTCTCTCTCTCTCTCTCTCTCTCTCTCTCTCTCTCTGACCTACACCTACACGGGATTAATTTGATTTGGCACTTCGGCTATTGCTTTCTTTCTTTCTTTCTTTCTTTCTTTGCGCAATTGCCAATTGGGCTATATCTATATGCCAGAGTCCAGACTGCAGCGATGCACGTCTCGGATTTTATGTGAACTTTTAACCATAAATAGGCATCCAATCAAATCATAAAAGTTCCTGATAATGAACTGGAACATATACATTTACAAAATTGGCGTCACAGTTTTTCGTTTCCATTGACTGCAGGATTAGTCAATAGATTTCTTCTTCTTCCGTTCCGAGTCGGAACTGAGCGCTGGTGAAGGTGTTAGCGACTTAGAGCATTCGTATTGACGTCGACTGTCAAAATTAAATTTTTATGTTATGCCATCAATTAACAATTTATTTTAAAAGTGGCATATCTGAATAGAACGAAATTGTTAAAATGGCACATTCATAATTACTTTTTTACTTCTTATTGATGTGAGCATCAAATGGATTGTCAAATTTAGACAATTGTCTAATTTTGCCTAGTTTCTCCCTGAAATTCAAATGACAATTGTCAAATGAGATTTGACAATCAATTTGAAAATGAGATGCGGATGCTCTTAGCGCACAGTCAGACAATATGTAGTAATTTTTTTTTTGAAAAGAATACGTAGTAAGTTGAGAAAATTAGAGAGCGTCTGTCAGCGTTGGAGAGCGAGTCTTTTTTAAATTTTTAATCAACTTTGTTAATTGATCATGTAGCGGTTATTAAACGGTTTTGGTAGTAACAGCATTGGAGATACTCTTCTTGCGGGAGTTCTCAAAAAAAAAAGAGAAAAAACAATACGGACAACATATATACAAATGTGATCGATTCTTGAATGATAAAATTATTGTTATTCACGGTATATCGATCAGAATATTTAAAAGTCAATTTTACATTAAAAAATTCAAAATAGCCTATTTCTTTATAAACTATCTTTACTGTTATTAAACGCTTGTAATTATTATGATCATGCAACAGTCAGGATGGACTAAAATTCATTGATTAGTTTTTAGAGAGACCGTGAGTTGTTAGATATATAATATATTAGAGATTTTTTTGTGACGTGATGGATTGTGATAAAAATATTAAAGTCTTTGTTAAATTCACAACACATCAATATATTAAAAATTATACAATTAATAGTATTTCTTTCCTAAAAGACATCATTTTGCTAAATAATTTATCAAATCTATTTTTTTTAGAAAAACTATGATAATGTCACAAAAGCAATTAATTAATTATATTTGCTTCTTACTTTATTTATCACATTTTGTATTAAAATAGAATGTCATTTTTAGATTTTTGATATAGAAAAATTACAATATAAAAACTACCTATCGCA
The DNA here is from genome assembly GCA_037127355.1 of Schoenoplectus tabernaemontani. Lineage (NCBI taxonomy): Eukaryota > Viridiplantae > Streptophyta > Magnoliopsida > Poales > Cyperaceae > Schoenoplectus > Schoenoplectus tabernaemontani. The sequence continues at coordinate 22,225,310 of CM073739.1, forward strand.
AAACATGAACAATATTCTAATATACACATTATCCTCTTTAATATATTTGTTTCATTAAGAATAAATAGCCAATATGCTCTTTCCTTAAAATAAAAACTTATCATAGTACCAAATAAATTTAGAGAAAATATTTATTTCCCCAAATCTCCATCCCAAAAAATTCCCCTATATATCGAGCGCATATATTTGTTAACCACCTCTATTTAAAACCTTCTCCATTTGACGTCTCTCTTTCAAATTCAAATTATTCTTTTTGTCTCTTTCCTCAATTCATTTTTTTTCTTTCTCTCTCTTAAAATAGATCTAGACCTGATTTCTCATCTCTGATGATCAATCCTGACAATTTTTTCTACGTCTCTTCGGCGATATGTTCCCTCTCTCTGATAATATATTTCATCTTTTCGGTGATTTGTTCATCTTTTTCAAGGAACATGAAGACATTTTCGAGAAAGAAATATATGATTTGACATAAAATATAAAGTTTAGTGCACTCTTATTTTCGAGAAAAAATTGATGAGTTTTAGACATCTTGTATTAAATGAAATTGACTATTTTGTAGTTGAATGTATTGATTTGTATTTTTATGAAACAAATATTTATAGTTTATTTATTTAAATATAAGAATCTGATATATAAACATGTGATGTATATATTTAAAATATCTAGTGCATAGTCCCTGACGATATCTCAGTTACTTATCTAAATACGTCATACGTATATCAAAATATTTGATGTATATATTTAAATATCTGATCACTTATCTAACTATCTAATATATATATATATATATATATATATATATATATTATTTATTTAAATATATAATTAAATATTAAAATCACTTATCAAATATCTAATTCATTTATCTAGATATGACTTAGAAAATATCACATATCGGTTGAGAGGACAATTGTGATTTGCTTCTGGAGAGCGCGGTGCGCGTTATGACTTCTATTTTTTTTCCCATTTTAAGCGAGTTAGTATGTAATTTAAAAAAAAATGAAAAGTTAGACATGAAATTTTTTCTGATTATTTATCTAGTCTGGTCCTTAAATTCCAAAATTTATGGAACAAGGAAAAAGAAAGGCGTGCATATTTAATCTTTTTATTTTTCTCTGCACTCTGCACCAAACTATATATCTCACCAAGAGACGACAAACAGTCTGAATCCAATCCGATTAAATTCAGGTTAAATTTTTTTGATTCATATCCGACCCGACTGGTCACGGATCGACCCGTGTAAACTAATTAAATATTTATTAATTATTTTTATATAATTTAAACAATAAAATATTAATTAATTTATAATTAATCTTAATTAGTGTATATGTATATTAATTAATTTTATTTAGTATATGGTTAGTTTATATGTAAGTTTTAATTAATACTAAATCATAAAATTACTTCAAAAAATATAATTAATCGGGTCGTGTCGGGTTGACCCGAATCCGACCCGACCCGATTCGGATCTAAAAAATTAAACTCATATCCGACCCATATATATTCATATCATATCGGGTCGGATCGAATCGAATCGGATGGAGTTAACCCATCGGATTGGATCAATAATTGACACCCCTAATTATGATCTAGTTGATATGCATGAAGTGATGAACCGTATTGATTTCTGTAACTTGCACTAGAATTTCAGATTATTCAAAACTTAACACGAAGCATAAAGATGTAGATAGTATGAAGCATAAAAATGGTTACTGTCCGAAAAAAGAGTCGTTCAATTTCTAATTGGAAACCGAAAGACAAATATTTCAAGCTGCAGGAAAAAAAATTGGGCTAACATTTGTTGATTCTCTCACTCTAAAAGTGTGTCGTTTGTTATAGCCTTATATTTAGCGACGATGAACACGTAGGAATTCCGAAACCAACACATCTATCTTAAATAAATCACATAATATCATTCGGATCACTTCTTTGGTACTGTCATCATCTTCAGCCCCGTCCGACATGAATTTCACTTATAATTTATAATATATAAAGAAAATTAAAATTTTCAAGCTTTTTAAACGTACCGAACATCATTTTTTTTATCATTGATTTTATTTAAATTTTTTTCATCTTCTTAAATTCAAAGATTCATATAAAAAAATTTCTCTCCTCATTTAAAGTAAGATATATTTTATTTAAGGTGAAACTTAACTCTTAAAATAATTTAATTTTTATATAATCATTTATACATTATTATCTATTAGTTATATTATTTATCATTATTTTTTAGCATTTAAAAATATTGTGTCTAAATTTTTTTAATATAATTTTTATTAAATATATTTAAAATTTTATATTGCTAATTATTTATTTGAGAACTATATTATTGGAGCGAAATCTGAATTACAACCCTAATTCGATTAATAACCGATCTAGTTTATATATCTTAACTCTTAATTATTTCGAATCATATTATCTACAGTCATTGCTTGTGGCAAGGATCACTATATTATTATGAATTAGACATTTCCCTTGTCCTCAACATCGAATTGCAAGATTCACATATTCTAACTACTATTGTGGCGAGGTTTATTGTTTGGTTGTTTTAAAAATAGTCTAGTCAAAACGATCGCGAAAAAAAAAAAATCCGAGTGAAACCCTAGGCAGGGAGGTGACGCCGTCCACCATCCCCCGCCTCCCTGACCCTTTCCCCTCTCTCCTCCCCTCTCCGCCTCACCTCCTTGACCATTTCCCCTCATCTCCTCCTCTCTCCGCCTCACCTCCTCTTTCCTCTGCTCCTCCCTTTATTTTTTCTTCTTGGGTCTCTGAAATACAAGCAGCAGCCTAGAGGTTAGGGTATGAGTAGCCACACTGCAACACAGGACCGTCGTGAGACGATGATCGCTCCACCACTGGGTTCAAGATCGGGTTCAGATTAAGGATTTAGATATGCCCAACGACCATGACAAATCTAGGGTTTTGCGGTTGTCATCGTCTCCACCGCGTCACCGACTACACCAGATCTTCACTGTCACTACATCACTTCCACCACACTGGGTCCCCTCTCCCTCCCTCCCATTTCGGGTTAACAGTCGACAAACAGTCGATAAACAGATCTGTGCCCCCTACACCACACTGGACCACTCCTCTCCCTCCCACCTCTCTTGTGTCATCTCATGGGTCATACGTGGCTGCTCGGAGTGGTGTCGTGCGAAGAGTCCCCCTTATATCCGCTCCAGCGTCGGGACGTGAAGGATGCCGATGAAGGAAGGAATGCACCAAGATCATCCTCTTTCATTTTTCTTTCTTTCTTTTATTTTATTTTTTATTTTTTTTTTTCTTTATTTTATTTTTTTATTTATGTTACTGGAAATGCTTGTATTTTGTTCATCTTTTCTCCTTTTTCTCGTCTTTCTTCATCATCTGCAACTCTTTTTTAATTTGGTTTAATAAAATTATATAGTAGACTTTTCGTCTACTACTTCAAAAAAATATATTATTTGTGGCGTGAAATATTAAAAAAAATATGAGTTTATTCATCCTAGGTTCCTCGTAATCGCATCTACTATTGGCATGTTTTCCACAAAACAAACAAATGATCATAAAAACCCAGTTCTGTTATCTATATTGATATTATAAAAATGGAAGGGATCACTTGCAATTGCTATCTTGGTATTTTTTATAGTGGGTTTTCAAATAAATATGAAAAAAATCTTATTTTTTTTTATGGATATGTTCTTCTATTATAGATTGATGGTGATTCAAATTTCATGCAATTTCATTATTGTTTGATAGTCCATTAAGGACTGTCATATTATAATCGTTGTAAATTATATAAAATTTGATGGTCCTTGATGGAGTACCAAACAATAATAAAATTGCATAAAATTTGAATCACCATAATCTATAAGTAGAAGAACTTACCCATAAGTTTTTTTTAATTTTAAGATTTTTTTATATTTATTTGAAAATTCATTGTCAAGATTGTCAAAATAACTCATTGTCAAGCCATCAAGTGATCCCCATCTAGGGGTGACAATTATTGAGCCAACCAGACATGTTAACCCGACCCGATCCGACATGACCTGAAGATAAATGTGTCGGGTATAAGTCTATTTTTTTATCTGAATCGAGTCAGATTCGGGTCAACCCGATTAATTATCTTTTTTGAAGTAATTTTATGATTTATTACTAATTAAAAGTTAAATATATATTAATTATACACTAATTAAGATTAATTATAAATTACTTAATATTTAATTATTTAAAATAAATATAAAAATAATTAACAAATATTTAATTATTTTACACGGATCGGGTTGGGTTGATCCGTAACCCGATCGGGTCGGATATAAATTAAGATTTTTTGACCCGAATGTAATCAGATCGCGGTTTCGAATCGGGTCAAGAAAAATAATGAAATAATGATAAATAATGATGACACCCTATAAAAATTACTTCAAATAATTACACAATTATTGACCAAAATTGCACTAAGTTAAATTAAAAAAGAAATCTAAAATTTACATGTAAATGCACGACTCAGACTCGACCTCAACATTATATTTATCATTTAAGTCAATTAAATAAATTTTGAAATTTAATCTACCAACCACCCATAAAGTATAGAGTATACTTTAGAGTACTTTATAAGTGTAAAGTAACTGTTCATAAATCTGAACCGCCGGATTTATATGACGCTTAGATCGGGTAGGACGGCAAAATTTTAAATTTATCTAGAGTACTTTATATAAGTGTAAAACTATTATCCGTAAATCTGAACCATCAGATTTGTATGACGCTTAGATCGGTCAGGACGGCAATAATTTAAATTAATCTGATAATTAATTTATAAAATAAAATAAATTTATAAACAAAACTCTCAGTTTATCAATTTATTATTTTCCTTTTGAACTTGTAGATAGATGATACATGATAGAGGGTCATGAAATGTAACTAGTGCTGGCCTTTAAATTTAAGTGGTTTAGTAAATTCTTGCGCGTTGTTAACTTACGCATGAGGGAATTGCTTACCTTCTTCCCTTCAAAATTCAGTTGAGAGATATAGTTGTAAAGAGGAAAAAGAAAATTGCAAGTGAAATTTTATGGTGATCTCATCTGGCAATCAGCGCAATCAAACAATCATGAGAAACGAGACGCTAAACAGAACGCAATTCTTGCCACGTCCCTAAATGTGACCACTTATCAAAGAAACAACATAGACTAAGCTATAAATCTAGATTCAGTCTCGAACAAAGAAATTAGCAACAACAAAAAACGTCTCAAAGAGGAAAAAAATTTCAATTCTTCTGAGGAGTCGTTCTTCTCTTGTAAGCACCTTTACAGCTCATCCTGATAGTCAAACAAGAAAAAAGGTCGTTAATTCATCTAACATTCTAACTGCTTAAATATTAAACGTAAATACATAATTGTATGAAATAATAAGTGAAAATTTCCTTATTTCCTATTGAGAAGTGTCTCTCATACCCCCTCTCCAAATTTAAAAAAAAAAAACTGTTACGCCCTTTCCCAAGATCACTAAACGAAGGCACAAGCACTTTGGGGGGAGGATATTAGACTTGCTGGTTAATATGTCACAAAGTTAATATTATTTTTAATGAATCATTATCAATTTATATAAAGTGATTTAAAAATGGTAAGAGGGGAGATACATGATCAGCTTCCTCCTCAGCAGATTCTGTCTTAGAATCAGTGTCATCATCATCAGAAGCATCGCCATCAGCATCATCATCACTATCCTCACCATCATCATCCTTTTTTCCTGATAGTTCAGCAATGAGATAAAAATATCTTTGATTAATTAATCCATTTTCTTACAGTACAAAAAGTTTTTATGGCATGGCAAAATAAGAAAATACCTCCTCTTCTTTCTTTTTCTCTGCCTCCTCAAAAGCGGCCTTCTCAGCCTACAAAACAAGCAAAAATGAAACGAGAAATTAAGTTAAAATTCAGATATCCAAGCATCTAATTTGTCGAAACAAATGAAGTTAGGAAAAGACTTACATCCTTGTTCTTGCCCCATGTCTCCTCAGCAAACTTCAAAGCATACTCAGGGTCATCACATATCAAGAAATTGTCAAACAAGGTTCCAGATTTCACCTGGACATTGAAAAAAGAGTGTAAAGGAACATGCATTTTAGTTTTAAAAAGAAAACAAACAGATGAAAATAGAAGTTTTTAAACTAACCTGCCACAACTCAATACCAATGTACTTCAAGCTAGAGTAAGCATAGACATAAGAATCATCCTTGAAATCTGCAAAGCATTACATCAACATTACTTCTATTTATTATTATTTCTGCTGTGTAGTAGTTGATAAAAGTTTTTTTTTTAAATTATGAAAATGCAGAAGCAAATTAAGTACCAGGGTTGTCAATCAATGGAGCCTTCCATTTGCCCTTGTAGTTGGGGTTCTTGATTTTCTGCAAGAGTGTGAATTATCATACATCCTAAAGTTCTATAAATAAAAAAAAAAAAAAAAAATGGTACAACATATGCAAAGTAATACATAATAGTTCATCTTTATTAGATCTGAAAGAAACCTTTTGTTTCCATGGGCCCTTGTACTCAGGGTTGGGAATAGTAGGTGCAGTCCATTCACCATCTTCCTCATCATCCCAATCATCAGGCTATAAAATAATATGAAAGAATCAGGAAAATTTAAAACATGTTTATAATATTAGTGAGAATTATGATTTTAGAACAATCAATTTTTAGGCAGTTGTACCTTCTTGGCATCAGGATCAGGAATTTCATTCGGAATGTCATCATAGCCCTACAACTCATGCAACAAAGAATCTACAGATTAGATCTGATTAATCAGACTTAAAAGTTCTTCTAAAAAAGAAAAATTCTAAGTAGATTTAATAATACCTCAGGTTTCTTGTCCTCAGGGTCTGGAATATACTCCTTGTCATCCCAATCCTCTGGCTGTTAAAAAAAGAACAAAAATTTAGTAGAGCCAAAGTTTGATATTTTCTACACTAAAATAGCAGACCAGGATTCTGGCTTCACAGGAGCTGCATGCATTTGATCAGATTAAAATATTCTGGGTCAAAATACAGTTCTTAACCCTTTCAGTAAATCCATATCCCACCAGCTGCACTTCAAAAGAGATCAGTTAGTTTGTATCCTACTATTCAACTTACAAGTAAAACTCCAATTTGCATTAAAAATCATTAATAACAGGTACCAAAAACCCTTGTTAACAGATAGGTATATCTATATCAGGAAAGCCATACTAACCTTCTTGGCCTCAGGATCCTTGATTTGCTTGGGAGGGAGGATATCCCAATCATCATAGATGCTTCCTGTCTGCTTCTCAACATTGTCGATGAGGATGGAGTAGGTAGCATCAGGCTTTACAATAAGTGTGTAGACATGTGTAAGCTGGTCGGTCTCACATGGTACCTCCTTTTTAATAAGGTGGTTCTTGCCATCACGAGTGAAAATGGCATGAACCTTTTTTGTGCTGTACCCGCAAATATCTGGTCCAAACATGATGCTGCAGCATAGTCCATTAAAATCTATTAGTTATACTTTAATTGTGTTGGTAATTGCAATACAACTTATTTTCCTTCAGAGAAAACATAGAGCAGAAAGCATTCAACTGGAAGATCTATTAATAGAAAGGTTTCCAGTATAGATGTTGAATCACATTTTGTATCATATGGCGTATCGTATCGTATCATTGAGATACACTAAACTTATCTTAAAATGAGTTAAAACAACTAATTAGACATATATTATATTTTTTCTATCTGAGAATCACTATAATATAACGTTTTAACACATTTATATAGAATACTAGCACAATATGCATGCTATGATATGAACACTACTCTTATTATAGTTCTATGATAATCCAAATAACATAAGTACTAACAAAAATATTTTCTTCCAATCAACAACATATAAATTCAATATATATTTTTAGAATGAAATACCAAATAGAAACTTAATATACATATTTATTTAATACATTAGGAAAAAAAGTTTTATACTTCTATTCAATATTTTTAGAGTGTAACTTATTTTCGGGTCTGGATTTGCTAGCGATTCACTAAGGATTCGTGCAAATCCCTTCTCTATACAAAGTGCAGATTCATATCTATTGGTTTCTAAAATGTATCGTATCATAAGATTCGTATCTGTTGGCCTCTGAATTGTATCGTATCATAAGATTCGTATCTTGAATCGTAAGATACTAACATCTATTCCAGTATGTAACATGTTGAATCAGCTACTGCTCGCAGGTGTTCTGCTTTTGTATTCCAGGTTTTACAGATCTTATTAGTCAATTCTTTTGTTCGAGTTATTATGATAAAAAAAGGTCAACAATCCAGTAGTTCATCAATCTAGCATCACATTCAACCATCGGGGGGGGGGGGGGGGGTTTGGCGTATCTTGCCACAATATAATAGTTATGGTGTAATTTGCACATGCCACATAAGTGAGAAATTAATAAACTACTGAAGAAAAATGAAAATGGACGTATTAAACATATCTAAAAACAATTATTTAAGACAGAAAACACTATTCATAAACTAGTGAATAAAATGAAACTGGACATATTAAGCATACCTAAAAACAATTATTTAAGACAGAAAACACTACCTGTACTGGGTGTCACCGCCAAATTTCTTTTGATCAACTTCACCGCTAAGCAGTTTGACATAGCCACCACCACAGTCAAGTTTCTGCTCATGTTTCACAGCGAATTGCAAAACTAGAGTCTTATCCTTGTTTGTGAATTCAGGGAACTCAGCTGAAATGGCGTAGAATCTGTAGTCTTCAGATGTTTGAATTCCTGAAAGTTAAAAAAAAATAGAAACTAACTTAAAATTCATATAGTAACATATTTTGTATTACAAATGTTACACACCATTTATTACTGGACCAGCTTGGAATTTCAGCAAATCAGCTTACTAAACCCCTTATACTTCACATCTCATACAATATTGAAACATACATTACTGGAACCAATAACAATAATGCAAATCAAGTACCTTTATCCTCAGGACTTCCATTCCATTTCCCAGAAGTGTGGTTCCATTCACCAGCCATGTTCTCATCTTTCTTCCAGTCTGATTTAACCCATCTTGTCTCCCAGCCATCTGGGCAAAAAACAGAAAAAATCATCAGAAATGTTTCAAGTCTTTGCAACAAAAATATTCAGAAATACTGTTCATGCTAAATAAATGATAATATTGATATATATGTACATTTAAATCTTTACAAGCTTTTGGAGATGGAACAAGCCACTGATACAATAACTGGTCAATATCACAGGATCCAAATCATCATAACAGATACAACCAATATTCTAGATCCAGATCCCAAAAGGATAATAATAATGCACGTTAATTGCCTACTCAATGACAAACTATCAGCCGATAATGAGGACCACCACAAATCTGCCTTCCAACATTGAATCATTAATTGCATAAACCCTAAACCCTAAGACAAAATGCAACTTATCTTTTCAATCATCTAAAAAATAAACAAACTATTACAAATAGGAACCTCAAGAGAAGTTGAATGTTTCGCAGTAAGTTCAGTAAAGAAAATTCTATCTAACTAATTTATGACGAGAAAACCATCACATGTACAAAGAATTAAAAAATCACGCATACTACCTAATCTATGGCACGTTGTGCTCTGAAAAACTCCCTTTCAAGATTCTCACAGAGAAATTCGAAAAACAAGAAATTCAACATCAGTCTCAAAGCCTGACAGTCCAGATCCAGAATCACAAACGAATCCAATGGAAGTGAAAGAACAAAATCTATATCGTGAATGCTAAATCAGATCGAAATGCTGAATACTATTTGGACAGATCAGCTAAACCCCGATCACAGGGATCCATCTAAACAACAGCCATTGCCACTGAAAAGTAAAATCCAAGAAGTTAGGACCAAATCAACGATCCACTGCTGTATTTGCACCAGAATCAAATTACAATTCCCGATCTCACACGATCTGTAAGGAGGAGAAGAAAGAAGATTGATATGCAACTTTACCTTCGAATTTCTCCTCAAAGTAGACCTCGGTAGCTGCGACTAGGGCTAAAGAGAGCGCCAACGCTGAAATGGTTGCGATGGCACGCGCCGAGCTCGTGCGGATCGCCATGTCTGTATCTGAGTCGTGCCTCCCCTTTGCCTCTCAATCAATGAAAATGTCAAGGCATAATAGAGTTTATATAAGAAGAGTTTATTCTCACCGGTGGGTAAGACTGTAACTTTAATTATTTTGGTTGAACTTGGTTCACAATCTGCTGAGCATACCAGGTTACTGTTCCGTAGAGTCTATGGTGAAATAGGGTAAAAGCTCTTTTAGTTTAATGGTCATGGAGCATCCACATTTTATATTTCTAAACTTCACGCTCGTTCTCAGTTTGGATGTTGCAGGGAAGAGATGCGACCCAGCAGGCCTGTATTCTTGAATGAACATGGTTTGCATTAAATACTGAAATAATAAGTAGTAAGAGCTTTTAAGAACGCTTAGGTGTGTGAGTGGTCTACCATATTAAACAAACCGAGTTCATGTTAAAACTTTTATAATCTTACGTGTTTAATTTTGCCAGCGTGGTGTAAATAATCCAATATGAATTTAACACGTGTCTGTTTCGACGTGGTTCTGTGTCGGGTAACTCGGGTTGCTCATTCGAGCGAAAAGAAAGTTTTATGAATCAATTGGTTGCCACTACATCCGACTTTTTAAACAGAAATTAGTTTCGAACACACAAAAGAGCACCCCAAAACTCGCTACAGATCTTTTTCCAAAAATATTTGAAGGCAATTTAAGTAATGACATCTTTGTCAAAATAAATTTAGAAAAAAAATCAACATCTTGATTGTAGTCGTTTAAATAACAAAATTTCCAAATTTCCAAATTCCATTCAAGAGGCACTAATTAACATCACCTCTGATCACTGCCCAATAAAATGTTCCGTTCAAACAACATTTCAAAGGTCAAACATATTCAAATTTGAACTATTTTATTTAAATTTTTTGAAGTACATGAATTGATTTTATATCATTGGCTAGGCTATCCACTCCACCTGCCACAATTCCAATATTGCTATAAGAAAAACTAAATTCATTGGCAAAACTAATTAATTCATGGGCTAAACAAAATGTTGGGCACATTAAAACACAGCTTAAAATGTGCAGATTTTTACTGTGGATAGACAACAAGAAATTAGACCAATTAATCCCCTTGAAATAATAAAAATCAGGCAATTGGTTAGGGAAATATTCTCATTTTTATCCAACCTAGAAGATGAATTATGGAGGAAAAGATATAAAATTGATTGGAAATTACATGGTGATAGAGATATCATTCTTCCATGCTTGGGCAATAAATCGCAAAAAAAAAACACATTTCCACATTACTGGTAAATGGCACCCACCTATGTGATCACAATTCCAAATTCCAAAGCCCAAGCTCACTTCAATCATTATTGTGCTTTGATAGGAGCAGAAACCACCGTAGACACCTCCAATATGCAATGACAATATTTATTCAATAACAATCACAATTGCAAAACCTAACTAATTCTATAACTTTTGCAAGAAGTGATCACAACCGTTAAATCTTGGTCATCAGGAAAATCACCAGTTTTTTATATATAATATTCATAATAATTATATTATTAATAATAAGAGTGATAAAATCGAAATTTTAAAAATACGAATGGCACCGCGCCACTGACAGTGGCGCGTTTGCACCTTTGAGTTTTTTTTAAGTTTTTTTTTGCTCTGTTGAAGGTGGGGGAGTTTGACGCCAGTGGAAAAACGTCACTCCCACAGATAACTTTGACGCGCTGTCATTCGTATTTTTAAAATTTTAATTTCATCACTCTTATTATTAATAATAGGGGACCAGATGGGTACCCTGGAGAATTCTATAAGACATTCCTTCTAATATTACAGGCTGATTTTCTTAACATCATAAATTATGCCTTGCATCTTGGAAGATCAATTTTCTCCTTGAATAATTCACTAATAGTCCTAATTCCAACAAAAAGCATAATCAATAGAACCAAAAGATTTTAGCCGTGTAGGTGCCATGAGTTGTGAGCCTCCATTCCATCAGGTTGTCTTGGTCGTTTAAAGTCAAGCGATGTATAGCCTCGACCACCTGTCATTGTTTTAAGTCCTCGGCCGGGGGAGCAAAGTTTGAACCATCGGTGCTGCTCCCTTTACGCTTATTAGACGAGTGATGGTCCGCACCAAGGGTCGTACCAGAATGACACCTCTACTCCAGAGTTTACCCAAAATATGATGCACCTCTGGAAGTCTGGATGTATAGAGCGTAATTCCTTCCAGAAAAAAGAGCCATCTTTCTTCCAAAATGACTATTTGAGTGAGCAGTACTGAGATGCAGTTTGGTAAAAATTGAAGTCAGAAGCGAGTCTGGCTCCTTATGTGCCCGCCACCACCATCTTAATAAAAGAGCTTTGTTTTGCAACTCTAGGTTTTTCAACCCCAGGCCCCCTCATTTTTTTGGAGTGCATAGGAGCTGCCAGTTTACCAGATGCACCTTATTTGCTTCCCTGATGCAGCCTCTCCAAATGAAGTCCCTTTTGACCTTATCAATCCTTCGTATGACCCATATTGGCAATTGAAAACATGACATGTAGTACCTCCGGATTACTGATAGTACAGAGTCAGCTAGTTGTATTCGACCTCCTTTTGAGATTACTTTGTCATTCCAACCTTGGAGTTTTGCTTCCACACTTTCAATCAGAGGATAGTATAGTAGTGTCAATGGTAGCCCTAAATTGTGATCGGTCGGGTTGTTGGCTTGCATCTTATAATGAGGCAAGCTTCTTGGGTTTGGTGCGGACCACCACTCGTCCAATTGACAGTGCCACACCTGAGAACAGCCAGACATCGGCTGGGGAAGCAAAGTTTGAACCATCGGTGCTGCTCCCTTTACGACGCTTATTCGTTGCCTGGCTGGTCTCAGGTGTGGTACTGTCAATTGGATGAGTGGTGGTCCGCATCAAACCCAAGAAGCTGGCCTCATTACAAGGTTCAGGAAATCAATGCACGATCTAAGATTGAAAACGAGAAATATTTTGAAACGCTGAATGCAGTGTTGATTGTTCTGTTATATCATGAGATCAGATTCACATTTTTAATAATTATTACGAATCATGATGCAAAATCAACGACTTCTGAACCTTGAATCAATTTTTCGGTTCGAAAGGTTGCAGATGTAACCCAAGCGCGTATTATTATTATATAATAAATTTCATTATTATTTATTATATTATAATAATTATAATTTTAATATTATATTATTATATTATAATTATTTATTATTACTATATTATTATTATTATTATTTTACTATTATCATCATCATCATCATTGTTAGTATCATAATTATCCATATTTTAACTATTCTGATTAGCAATTGTCAAAGATATTTTCATTCTTCCGAATAATCAAAAATACCTCTCTTATACCACTCTTTCAAAAATACACTATTCTATCACTTTTTCAAATTACCACTCACTATTCCTTATTCGCAAAACGAACCCTACTTATTTAAAAAAAAAAAGAGTATGCGCAAAGATTAACCGTTATTAGGTACATCAGCTAAAAGGAGCACGTCTCTGTGATTTACTTGAACAACTACATGTTTAAAAACTAAAACCAGCACAGGTCCTAAAAAAAATATAGATTGGGATAGAACACCGGGGGAGTTAGTAGCCAACGACCCTAGTACAGGAAATGCCTAATATTTAAAGTTCAAGACAAACACAGTTAACTGAAATCTTAAACCATGATTTCTTTTATTTCTTAGAAGAACTAAATCCGCCAAAACCCATCATTGCTGCAATATCAGGATTCACATCCTCTTGCTCCTCCAACGCTGCTTTCTCTTTCTCCTGTACCAAGAAAATCATCAATCTTATTGTCCACTAATAACATGAAAATTTCTATGCTTGACCCTACAAAACATTAGGTAACCTGAAACATAAAAAATCCATGCTTTAACCCTACATGTTTCTTTATACCATCTAACATAAAATGTTTATCATGATACCTGCTTTGGCTTTACTCAAAACAAAACAGGAAAAACAATATATGGCAGTGATACTGATATTATACCCCAAATTCCACTTTGTATCAATGCTCATACAGTGACATTAAGTGAGACAGGTACATGGCTTTTCATAAATATAGATATATGAAATAGTCAACTGGAGTATGCATGAACTTCTTGTGTGAGCACATTAACATTAGGGTTTCGAAGGTGATGTATAGGACCTGAGAGTGAAAGGCTACTTTACCTTCTTTTCCTTCTTCCTTTCCCTTTTAAGCCGCTTTCTTTCTTCCTCCTCTTCCTGCTGTTTCTGTATTCTTTCATCCAAATCTTTCACAATAAAGAAAATTTCATTACCTATATTATAACTTTATGGTAACATAAGAAAATTATATACCAACCATCTATAGCATGATAGTCAAACACCCCAAAGCTGTTACATAAGTGAGAACCCAGGTACTGACATTGGTACAACAAAACCAGCATATCAGCTACAAATACTACTTAACAATGTTGCTCAGCTTTTTTGTTGTTCAATTGCATAATCCGACTATAATTTGATTAGTAAATTAGTACAAGACTTAATAATGAAACAAATAGTGCTGGTGATGTACGGGGACTACAGGTACTTCAATATGATGTTGCTCACCTTTCTCACTAAAAGTACCAGCAGGTTTGCGTTTTTTAAGCATCTCAAATCTCTGTTGCACCTACAAAATAAAAATTTCTATTTGAGATCAAAAGGCAGCATAAGAGTTATAAACTACTTAGATAGTAACATTTATGAAGGTTAAGAGGCACAAATAAATCACTTCGCATTTCATACTCAATTTTATAGTAATAACAGTATATTGCTTTTACCTCAATCTTGTGGCCAAATATTCAGAAAAATTCGTTCAAATAGAAGAATAATTAAAAGGCCAAAATAACTCTTACATACCAGCTAGATACCAGCTGTGGTGGGTTTTAGTTTGACTACTGAAGTACTGATTGACTCAAAAAATTTATGCCCAAGAGTAATGAGTTCATAAGAAATTATGCATGTGTGGCCACATGAAAGCGAGTTAAATTGTGTACCTGTTCAAGTGATGCCCTTTCTACACGCATTGACATGCCCAAAGCTCTCTGATCTGTATTATAAAAGCAGTCAGAAACATGGTTGAAAATCCAGGATAATAGATGAACTATAAATATGAAATTATAAATAAATAAATAAATCATACGCTTTTTCCCATTAATGTGGTCAAGATAATTGGCAGAATCTTTTACCACACATTCACAAACCGAGCAGTAATAACCAGCCTGTCATATATTCAAGCATATTTCAGTTATATAAGTCAAAACACTTAAATTCTTATTTGGTTAACCAAAAAAAATCTATTTTGGTCTTTTAACTCTGATTGGGTTTCATTTCTAGCCTACCCCAAATAATTTGGGACTAAAGACTTTGTTGTTGTTGTTGGTTAACCAAGAATATACTCACTCTGTTGCACTTACTGAGTGCTCTTTCATTTTCCATGACACCGTGAGTTTAAAAAGCAAAATGACAAATGTATGTGTGGCATCTCTATTGGAAAAACAATTACCACAGTTTTGGATATAGAAATTTAATGCATAATCTTAAGCTTAGCGAAACAATTGATATAAATTAGAATTAAATAATGGACAAACCTGTTGGCTAAGTGGAGCAATGGGAGTCACCACCTACAAAAGGGAAAGATTATTGCTTTTAGTACATATTCAAAAAATAGCAAAAAAAAAAAATGAATAAAATTTCTCTTAAACTGGGGAGATATGAACAAACCTGAGTCTTCCCTAGACGTGATTCAAGGTCTATTTCATAATCTCTTTGCTTCAAAGGTTTCCTTTGCACAGGAGGTGCTGTCCATTTTAGAACAACCGAAAAATTGAGAGAAGTCAGAGCAAGGATATATAAAATTCTCATCATAGAAAACTGAAAACATTTCCATAAGATTACAAAGACGGTATAAACAAGGTGACTAACCTTTTGACCTGTGTCGCTCATCCTCTTCCTATCAAATTCAGAACAAACAAATAGATAAATAAATAAATAATGACAAATCGATTAGAGAGTAAGATAACCTATATTAAACATTTATCTAAATGGTTATACCAAAATATCAATTTGAGTCTACCTTTTCTAGCTCTCGCTCGCGAGCTCGTTGTAAATACTCTTCTCTGTCAAACTTTTTTCTAAAGGTGTTGTCAACACCTACAGGCTAAACAATACATAAAAAATGATTTGTGTTATCAATTTTAATTTTAAATAAATAAATTATTGTGTCTTGAAATTCAGTAAGTTATAAAACTGAAACAAACAAGTCATTGTCTTCCAATAATTTCCAATTTATCGTGCATCTTGTTATAATTCAATGATCAAAACAAGATACTTGATTACTGTGAACCCACTAAACGAAAAATAAAAAGATAATGGTAAAACAAAAACAATTTTAGTGATAACAACAACTACTAACAGCAGCATAGCAGAAACAAAACCGAGAAGGAAATTGTAAAAGAACTCACATTACTTCCCATCTCTTCCTTAGCTCGGCTCTCTAATGAAATTCAAGCTACCTACAACAGTTCAAATGAATCAAGCACATTATATTAGAGAAATAGTCTAACACTATGGACCAACCAACACAAATTAGAGTTCCAAAGGTTTTTGGTTCAGACTAAAAATTCTACAGCGAGAACAATTTTAGTTGATGAAGATTTCATTGTAAGAGATCACAAAAAAAAAACAATCACGACCTCCATTCATTCCCTTTACAAGAGCTGCCACTTGAAACCTAGCTAGGTTTCAGTTTAGAAAGAGAATCGAACTGCATGATAGAGGAGGGAGAACAAACAAGGGACTGAGAACACAGAGAAGAAGAAGAAAGGGCTGACCTTATCGGAGCTCTTAACTCAACCGACGCTCTTCGCGACGAAATTCACTTGTACACCTCCGCAACCGCAGACGCAAATCACTTCTCAAAAAATCCGAACAGTCTCGATGGAATCTTGCGAGGGGCCCTTTCTCCTTCGAACTCCCGCCGATTGAATCTATTCGAGCTGTTCGCTGGCTTCCAAGTTCCAATCAGGGGACTGGCAGAGGAAGAATAAGAAGAGAATAACACGAGATTTCGCTTTTTTTGACGGAGGGTTGGTTTTTGCTGCCAATAAAAATATTTAAATAAATATAAAGGTTGGGTGTTTGGTCTAGTGGTATGATTCTCGCTTCGGGTGCGAGAGGTCCCGAGTTCGATTCTCGGAACACCCCTACAAGTTCGTATTTTTGTTCTGGACTTGTAGAAAAATTACTTTTTCCTTGCAAAATATAGAGTTCAAAATTGAAGAAAAGGCAGGAGGGTAATTTCGTCTCTTGTATTCAAAATAAAATTGTAAAGTTTTTGAATGAATAAATATTTGAATTTTGAATTTTCAGAAAAAGAGAAAATAGTAAGAGGAGACGGTCACTCTCATCATCATCAGGCGAAAATGGCAAATACAAAAAATATAGAAACCTTAGACAGGGAAGTTGTTAAACTGTGAAATTTAATTAAACAATAATAATAATTAAGAGGATAATTAAAATGATTTAGCATAAATTAATAAATAATTTGAACTAACAATTAAACAATATATATATCCTTAATGATGACTTACGTAAACAAGTAGACGCATACTCAAATTCGAATAAATTAAAAGAATCCAATAGAAATCAAATACAGATAAAGTTAAATTTGAAGTGAATAATAAATCAATCAAAATTTGGAATATAAATAAAGCTAAATAAGATTAGATATCGAATAGCAAAACCCAAATATCAAATTAAAAAGTTATATATATATATATATATATATATATATATATATATATATATATATATATTAAGTAATATCAATTCATAACTAATACAAATTATTTTGATCTAATTTAAAATTAAAGGGATAATATTTATAATGAAATCTAAAATATTAAAGTAAAACTCGTATCTTAAAATAAAATAATAAAAATAATAATAACATTGTAATGTATTGAAAGTTGATGAAATAATTAACAACACTAATAATAAACATAACAATGATAATAACAGTAATAATAATAATTAGTTAAAAGAAAAACTTATGAATTAATGAAATCTAAATTAACGGTTTAATTTAAAGAATACAAATCGATTTGTTTCGACAAATTCTGATAAACGAATCATTATTAAAAATAAGTAAACTATTAAATTAAATTGAGATTCTAATTGACATGCAAATAACCACACGAGTCCGATCACAGAAAATCCAAACTAATTCCAAAGTCAAATTGTCTCTCTCTCTTCCTTTCTTTTCTTTCCTTTCTTTCACTTATTTATTTTCTTTCTCTCTCCCCTCTTCCTCCCGTGATTCCCCTTTCCTTTTTCTTTTTCCCTTCTTTCCCTGGCGACAACGCCTTTCTTTTCCCCCTAATTCACCCCAAATCTCTCTCTCTCTCACTTCTCTCTTTCCCGATCTTCACCTCAACTCAAGCCCTAGGCAACAACAGTCATCCTCATCGCCTCTTATCAGTTGCTTGCCTCCCTCTCTCTCATAATCCCCATACTCACCGAGCTCACACCCACTCATGGACGGCGCCCCAGATTAGGCCATGCCAGCACCTCCATCTGACTCTCCCTCTAAGATGTGATCACTGTACAGCAAGGACGAGCAAGTTATCCCCTTGTGCTGAGCTTAGCCAAGCCAACTGACCTTGTTGCCACTTTCCCTCGATCACCGTCCGAGCACACCCCTATCCTCGGCCTCCTACTCTCTGGTCAACTCGTGGCAGCTTCCGCAAAGTGCACAACCTCAGGCTGAGCTTGGCCTCGCCTCTTTTTGGTGCCTCTCTTCTGTTATTGGTAACCTCTTTCCTTATTTTCATGGCTGTGTGGGCCGTTGTTGAGGGCTGAGCCCGTATCTCTATATTGTGCCTTGTTATCTTGTTGATTCAGGGCTTGTACACCTCTTTGTGTTGGCCCTGTCACTGGTGTTATTTTGTGCCTTGATTTATCAGTACCGGCCATGGACCTGGTGTGCGATGTTATTCCTTAGTTTGGGCGAAAATAGTTGTGTTGATTTGGACTCGATTCTGGGGAGGGGTTGGTGCTGGTTCGATTAGTGTCATTTTGCAATGATTTTGTGTGTCTTGGTACACTGGTACCAATCGGTACCAGTGAAGCGAGGCCTGAGCTGATGCTTGCTATATGTGTTGTTGCCCACTTATTCCCTTATTCGGATGCTGGCCCCTAGAGTGCTGATTTGGCTATGTTGAGTTACACAAAAATGCTATCATGTAATTGTTGTTTAGTGTTGGCTTGTGTTTGTTTTGAGGATGTGAGATTCCTACTCGATTCTGGTATGTAGTTTTCCTTATCTAATTTGTGTTGTGAATTGCTATGTGGTGCTTGTCCACTGTGTCTCTTTGCATATTTGTTGTCTTGACCTATCAGTATCTCCCTTAGCACGAATTTCATAAGTATAAGGGTTAAAATGAACTTTTGTGGTAATAACTCTTCTAGGGTTATATGCGCAAAATATCACCTTGGCGGATAATTATAAATGCAGAAAATAAATTGATCTTAACTAAGTGGGCAGAAAGGTTAATTTGGTTAATATTGTAATTAATTAGCAAGTGCCGTAAATTTAAAAAAAACCGTGCGCAACTAATAATTAATTAATACTTAAAGATAAATATGGGAGATGATTACATGATTTGCCTCAATAATGAAAATCCGAACAGATGTAGTGGTTTCGGAGGCAGCCTATGATCCCAAACACATTAAAACACAACACATTTTAAATTAAGTAAAACATTAATTTAATTTAAATTTAATTTAATTTCTTTTCTTTCATTTTGATTTTTATTTTTAATTTTAGTTTTATATAATATATTTTCTAATTAATGAAAATAATATTAAAATATAAACCGAGATATAATTAAAGAATATGATATAAATAATTAAGGTTTATAAAATAATAAATAAAGTATAATAATAATAATTTATAATATAAAATATATATTAATCTATTTCTCTATTTTAATAATTGAATAACATTAATTAATATATATAAATACCTATTAATCCATTTCTCTATTTAATAATGGAATAATGTTAATAAATAAATATATATATATTAATCATTTTCTCTATTTTTAATAAGAACAATATTAATTATATAATATTATATATTAATCAATTTCTCTATTTTTTTATTAATTAATTAATTATCCTAATTTAAATAATTGAGCGATAACGTTAAGTTAACTTAATCAATCTAAATTAAATTAAATTAATTTTATTACTCAAAATAAATATAATATGATTATAAATTTCAAATAATAATATTCCCGTCTCCGAGTCGGTACACCTTGACCTAACCAGACCCAGCGTGAATAGGATACTCGCCAATTTAATTTATTTTGACTTCATAGGTTCTCGAATCTTATCTTGACGAGCCGACCAACGAGTACACTCAGGATGAGACGGCTGACGAGATCGTGAGCGTCACCGGAGGCTAAGCAACTTGACGCTACCGACCTGATCGAATTATTCCCAAGTACGGTTTCCTGGGATTTAATTTTCTTTCTTCAGAATTAGGAACTCAAACCGAAAATAAAATGTTGTTTTAAAATAAATCTGATCTGCGGTGTTTTTCTGACCAAAATTGAGTAGAGACCCAATTTGACCTGTCATATGCATCCGGTAAATTGACCAGTATATTCGAGACATACCCGCATTCGCATGTCATATCATGTCATATTGCATGTAGACAGGATAGGAATAGGATTTGGGAAATAGTCCCGAGATAGGATTAGATAGAATTAAATAATTCAAGTTGTAGATTATAATTATTAGAAAAATATTATTACTATCACTAATTATTAATTAAGTCAGGTAGTTAATCATGCATTAAATTACATGGGAGTGCTGAGAGGCGGGCCGGGTAATTCTCAGTCTGAGGTTGCCTTGCATAATCAGACCGTTGTGGTTACGTACGATGACCCATAGGCCTGTGGGACCCACCGGTCTGTATATGCATTGCGCATCTTTGCTTGTCGGATTATCCACCGACCCCGTCATTTGGCGGGTTCGGCTGTGTTAGAGTGTTTTTCTTTTTGATCAATGTTATATTTTACTATTCTTAATATGATTAAGATTTTTAATCCAACTTTGAGCGATTAGGATACCATGTCTTTTAGTATTTAGTGTGGGCGGCCATATTCGAGATTGAAATCTACTCTGAGATATTATATTATTTTATTTATCCGACTTATTTAGGATCCTGATACTGTCTGAAGGGCTTTCTCCTTTGGCCCTTAGTTGGTACAGAGAAAGTCGGGATGCGGTCCTCTGACCCTAGTGGGTATAGTGTAGCCTCCCATTTGTATATATTCCATTTTGTTATTTACGGGATGCGGTCCTCTGACCCTTGGTTGGTACAGTGTAGGCTCCCATTTGTTTCTGATTTGTCAATTCACGGGTAGTTATATCATTTGGTGATATGGCAACTGAAAGCAAAATTTTTGAATCCTCTTTGCTCATATTATTATTACTATTATTCTGTGAGGTGGATTATCAGATTCAGAATACCGAGTACGTGCTTTTAGCCGTCACTCTCCTAGAGCGTTATCGCTCCGGGAGGCCGAATTTTCCTAGGGTATTCAGGGCATTGGCACCCGCTTACTCGAAAATCCTAAGTTTGTAAGTTGGGTCCGAATACGTGCCCGCTTAGGTAAGTCACAAGTCTAGGGCCCGATCACGTGCCCGCTTGTGGATGGACTGATGATCTACAACTGGGTTATATATATTCGGGTGTTTGAATTTTTCGTACATTATATATTATATTATATTAGTATTTCCACAGATTTTCTATTTCGAGTTTATTTATCATTTCATGTCATTCATATAGGTGTTTTCTCAAACGTGTATAAAATATTATTATATTTATATATATTCAATATATTTAGCATATGAAAAATAGGGTTTACATTTTATAGAGGCAATTTGCAGTTTCCATTTCTTCCTTTACTAAATTCTAATTGTACTATATCATATCCTAAGTTTAATTAATTCGATATGACAAGGCATCGTCTGATTAAAACTGTAATTAAGCCTCAAATGATGGGCAACCGGGTGATTTTGATTTTTTTTTCAATTCTTTATATGAAAATCTATTAGGATGCAAAAATTTGGAAGTGTTTTGAGTTTTTTAAGTCATGGTTTTTAATTTTTGAAAATCAGCTCTAAAAATAATAATAATATATTTAATATTTGAATATCATTTTTTAAAAATAAAAATGATGACTTAAAAAACTCAAAACACTCTAGATTTTTGTATCCCACGAGATTTTCATATAAAGAATTTAATGAAGATGATAAATTAAAATTTTGAGATGATTTGATATATTTTTTGAGTTAAGCTCACGAAAGGCCTCCGTGAGTTTAAACTCACGATATCTTTATTCTATATATAATTATTATTATTTATAATAATCTTTAAAAATATATAAGTTGACATCACTGAATATATTTTCTAGCTCCGTCACTGTCTATATCATTGCGGTGCTGAACCAATGGCGGAGCCATATTTGTGAGAATGGTGTCAATTGACACTACTTTAACTTATAAATTTTTTATATGACTTATGAAAATATGATATGTTTATAATGATATTTATCATTTTAATATTAATTTGAACCCACTAAAATTTATTTTAATTTTCTACTATTGACATCACTAATTTTGTGAATTTATGAGAAATAATTTTTTAATATGAATTTATATCCACTTTAAATTTTGAATCATTATTAGTATCATAAAAAAATTTATTTAAATATTATTAATTTATATCGTTCATATAAAATTTTGGCTACACCGCTGTGCTGAAACTGCCAGAAACGAACGATTTACTTTATAGTTACGTGTAAAATTAAGTGCGAATGGATCTTTTGATAGCCAGGTCATCATTAATGATTTCTTTTTTTTTTCAGATTAATTAATTGATTAAAGGCATGCCCCCCCCCCCCCTCTTCTTTTGAGAGAGAGAAACCCGTAGTTATGTGCTTTCCCTTCAATCGTAAAGGTTTTTTCTTTCATTGAGAGGATGGAAGCGGATTGAATGAAGTCGATTAAGAACATTTTTTAATACAAAATTATTATGATTTTAATTTTATTTTCTAGAAAAATAGTAGATGAGCCTTCACATCAGGTCACAAAATTTTAACTATCGACTTTCATATTCACAAAATTTAACAAAGCTAAGCAGCAATTATGACGTGTAACATATAACTTGACGATGCTGAGTTATTGACTATAATATGTATTTGTCCACACTCCTATCACATTAAAAACTTAACAATTATATCTCAAACGAAAAAGAGATCAATTAATATCCCATTTCATTTTGTGAAATCGATTCACATCTTTTATCTAATTTTATATCTTTTTTGTTTACAATACATGTCTTGAATAGACTTGCAAACGAGTACAATCTTATTTTGCCAAAGATCCGTAATTTATCATTATTTCAAAAGACACTAAAAAATTATTATTACAAAATATGAATAAATTTTTTAAAAGGCTGGGATACCTTGACAATCATTTATTTCAATAATATTGACGACTAACTTCATATCAATTCATAGAAATCTTAAAAATACAAAAAAAAACTTTATAAACATATTCTTGAACTTACAGATTTATTGTGCTTTAATTTTCATACATTTTGAAATCCATTTGATACTTCATCAAAGATCATCAAAATTATATGATAATTTTAATGGTGTTTAATGGAGAATCAAATGACATTTAAACGGCATGAAAATTAAAACATGATCGATCTATATTATCATGAATATGTTTGTAATTTTTTTCTCATTTTTAAAGTTTTTTATGAATTTATATGAAGTTAGTTGTCAAGATTATCAAAATAAGTGGTTGTTAGAGATCCCACCCAATTTAAAATGACACAATATTCTTTGAAAACCTACACATAATTGTCAAATAAAAATCAACTGCAGATGTGTTTTTCTTGTCTCAGGCAAATTATATATATTTGATACAATTTTGTAGTATTTTGAAACTTTAAGTTACTATTGGATAATCTATTGATTGTTTTTCCGTGCAATAATAACAAATCCAAGACCACCAATTTTTCATTACCAAATCATGGAAAGAAATAATTTGGAAAAATAATAGATTAAATGAAAAGGATTCGAATTTTTTAAATATTATATAATAATAAAATATATAAAGAACAAAGAGAACGGTAACATACTAACATTACAACAAATTTGAAGGATTGAGCATTAAACATTTCGATTGTTCCAAATATTTTATTCATATTTCAATTAATATAGGGTAAATTCTTTTATTTTCTTTTTGTGTTTTCTCAGATTCACTCGCTCTATTCGTACTTTAGAAAATAAATTTATACTGAATAAAATCTAAGAAAAAATTTCAAGCAATATTTAGCGCCCCTTATTCAAAGGATGACAAACTCGAAAACCTAAGAAGGAAAAGTCAGTAATCAGGACAATTCCGCCCTATGGTACCTTAATGCGGTACCAGTTGATCCAACAAGTGGTCCACGTTACAGAATAACCTGTCATGCCATGCATAATACAAGCTTCTGGTTGAAAATTAAATTCTCCCAGTAACCTCCACTCTGGATGCATCATCACTCGTCAGTGCTGGCAGATCAACTACAGACAAGACTTTTTGGAGGAAGAAAGGGTAAGAGAAAAGACCAGAGACTGGTAACTTGAAAATACGGCTGCCGGGTGGTGGCGGGTCATTGACAGGAACCTCAGCTCAATATAGCAACATTTGGAGAAATGGTAAACACACAATATACAACTAAATATGGTTAAAAAACTTGTCAACCCAGAAGGTACACACCAAGACTAGAAAAATGCTACAACAAGGAAGCAACCAATTCAGCAATCAATGAGTCCAAAATCTCTCTTTCTATCTCTGCTCCAGCCTGGAAAGATTCAATTTCAAAATCAACCCACTTCCCTAATTGACTGCTCATATCAGCATCAACCAAAGCATCCACCATGCCTTCATCATCAACCCCCTTCTCAACCCATATCTCTTTAAACAATTTCTCAGCTGATAATCTTTTTATATATAAACATCCCTGAGACCATAGCCGATAACCTGACCTAAAGTAGTATTCACATTTTGCCTCAAAAAACTCATCCACACACCCAAGTAGCATTTTTCTGTTTATTTTGGGACCTCTCTCTTCTTCTTTCTCTAGTTCATCAAAGCGGAGGCCATTGCAACAAATTTCTGTGATGCTTATGGAACTTACAATATCTCTGATCAAGGCTAATTCAGAGTTGTCAATATCTGTTCTTCTGAATGAACTGCTGGCATCAGCGATCTCTGATGAAGGCAAGTCATTATTTGTGGTGAGTGAGTAGTCAGATTCTGATGGTGAAGTGTCATCTTCTAATTCTAGAACTTCGTTGAAACGAAAAGAAGTGCAAGACTTTATTCCTGGAATGCAAGCATATAACTGTTATATATTACATGTGACGCAATGATCAGAACTATAGAGCGCGACAAGTGAATTTCAGATTTGTCCTATGAAGCAAGTATTGCTGGTACAGGACCCATAACCGAAGTTGCTAACAAGTTTGATTCTGGTATTCTAGGTCAGAAATTCAAAATATTGATGCCCTGTATGGGCAGATCTAGAAGCAACAGTATTTAAATAAAAAATATAAATGGGATGATATATGGTGAGCCCCGCAATAAAACAACCAATTTTTATGGAAATGAAACCCAAAAAAACTTTTTTACATTTGAGATCTCTAATCTCTATGCTTTCGGATTGGGTTTCATTTCCAGCCTACCCCAATTTATTTGGGATTAAAGGCTTCGTTGTTGTTGTTGTTGGATGGTATATGGACTGGGCACTGTTCTGTACATGGTTGGCACATATATAAACTAGTAGGCAGATAAGTATACCTTTTGAACTCTCCCAGCTCTCTGATACGTTACAGCTTTCGATCGAAGGAACTGCTTCTAGAGTGGAAAAATGGCTTAAATTGTTTGCCAGATCAGGCTGCTTTTCACTGACACTTGTTTCCTTTTCCCTCACTGTCTCCTGCTTAACAAAAATAAGTGATTTCAGTCGAGGGAAAAACACAAGACTAAAACCAATATAATGTCTGGTACAGTTAGCAGGTTAGCCTAACACATTGGTCCTCTAATTGCAAAATTTATACTAAATTAACCGAGTTGCAGACGATTATGCTTCAATATGCTCCATAGTTCCATAGTTCACAATATGCTCAAATCATTTTTTTTTTCTTTATGAGACATGAATCCAAATTGGGCAATTAAGCCCTCAGTTCAGCAATAAATCCTTGATTTAATCCAATTAAACCTGGTTTACTGCCTGACTCGATGCTAGACTACTAGCAGCAGTTCTCAGTTTAGCATAAATCATCTTCACACCAACCTACAATAGCTCTTTATTTCCCCTAACTGTTCAATTAAGCACCAAGCATATGGCAACACCATTCTTATAAATAATTAATTAAGAGCAGGGATGTAAACAACTTTAGCCAGACTGGTGACTTGCCAACACAGTACAATACAATGGATTTATGGAATGTGCTGCTACACTACAAGCAGAGTTACCTTCATTGAATATTCCCCACTAGATGTCATAGATTCTCTTTCTTTTAACAAGGCGCCAGTTTCAGCTTTAATAGAACAAATTAGCTCTGATTCACATCCGCTGGTCGCAACCATGTTC
The DNA here is from genome assembly GCA_037127355.1 of Schoenoplectus tabernaemontani. Taxonomy (NCBI): domain Eukaryota; kingdom Viridiplantae; phylum Streptophyta; class Magnoliopsida; order Poales; family Cyperaceae; genus Schoenoplectus; species Schoenoplectus tabernaemontani. Next base: position 22,252,149 of record CM073739.1, read on the forward strand.
AGTGACCTCTTGTAGGGGGACTCAGACCCGCATGTCAGTTCTCTCAAGTACTGCTCCAACAATATCCGCAAGTAATCCCCACCAATTGCACCCATATGAGACATGCCTTTCTTTGGGTGCCGGCTATCATGAAGCTTATTTACTGGAGAGGTGAATGTGAAAGATACAATATTACTAGTATCGATACCATTTGTACTGATTCTTTTGGTAATGGCAGTACTTTTCAGCTGTGACTCAACCACTAAATTGTGATTAATATGCCTCTCACTTCTTCTCACCAATACATTATTGTAATTATTGTTATAAGTACTAGTAACTTGGCTTGCCTCAGAGATTTTGTTCAACTTCTTTGTGCGAGAATTGGCTTTCTTCACCATCTTAGAATCTCTACTCCCTTTTAAGTGATTGGGGACTCGATTATTCCCAAAAGAGGCATCACCAGAACAGCTGATCTCTCCATTCACTAATCTTTGAGTACCATTTTTTGCACCTGGGGTGTTTTGTTTCTTGTTCTGTACCTGAGTAGTTCTTTTGTGGTTGTGGGTCCTGCTGGGGTTTGTGGAGCCATCTCTTTTTGTTGTATTTATCCTACCTTGATTTAATGGTACGGTTGTTTTTCTCTTTCCTTTTGCATCAGTCAAGTTGCCTCCACCTTCTAGGGCATTAAGCCTTCTATTAACAGGCCGTGGCTTCCCTCTGACAAGTGACCCTGAATTATAAACGCGCATCGGAGCTGAGTTATTGAATCCTGGTTCAATGATTCTCGAGGCCACCTCCATAATTTGAGAAGCATTTCGACCTGATACAAAAGCAGAGCTCTTTATTGGGGACAGGGACTTGTACCTAGTTATTGGTATAGTTTTACCCAATTTAGGTGGTATCATCTCTGTCTGAAACCGTTCAATCGGGCTGCTCGGCATCTTGTGAGGCCGTAATTCAGCCCTTTTCTGTAGGCAGAGCTGTAAAGGAGGAGAAAGAGGGTCGGATTGCATTGAAATGGGAATGGAATCCAAACCCATTAGCCGAGCTACTACTCCTGGGGGCCTTTTCATAACACCTTCCTCTTCAGTCACTGAAGAGGAACACTCACTTGTTCCTCTAATGCTTGACATAACTGCCGCATCATCATCTTCAACCTAAGATATATAAGAATGATATTGTGTAAGGACAAATAGAAATATTAATAGGCTCCTATATTGTTATTCCCTGTGAAATTAAAGTTAACTTTTCTCCATCCTTTTTTGGAGGATAATTAACTAGGACTTTTAAGAAGCAGTAGGATTCGACTAGCAGGATGAAGTGGCATTCAGTAAACAACAAACATAACGTAAGCTTGCAAAAGGGGCATAGGGAGTTCAAAAGATAACACAAATTAAATGAGGAAGAGATAGGGCCTACCACATTTGATCTTGAGCTCGATACATTGTCAATAGCTCCCTTTCCATCTATTATTTTATCTACAGAAGAACGAACAAATAATTGTATCAATCATTTCAAAAATCAACAATGATAATAAAGGATCAGGGTGATTCTGTGAGCATGCCTACTAACTCTTTATGTATCACATACGCCATATATGACATTCATATATCCATCAAATGTCCTCAAGAGAAACCTAGAATAATGCTTTTTCCGCACTGGGCTTTTTCTTCACCAGTAACAAATAGAGAGGTACTTTGGCCTTTGATTGTCGAGAAATTTTGCAACATCGGTGTTTTGGATATTTCATATTCCTATATTTTGTATTGGTACAAGGACATTTCACACCTTAAAGGGGCAAATAGTGATTTTTAATAGTGAAAGAACCCAGATGAATATGTTTGCTTAAATACTCACCGGAAGCAGGTGAACTGGCAAACAATTTCCTTTTGGGCTTTTTACCCCAATCAAATATTTTAAAGAAGCCACCACTCTTTGAACTGGCCTTTTCTACTTCCATCTTTCTTTTTATATTTTATTTCCTATATTATACTTTTACTTATACATTCCTTCCTTGCAACCCAAGTCAGAGTCCAATCTACAAGATAAAAGATTGCATCAGAAATATAACCTTTTTGAGTCATACATCTCAACTTTAGAAGATACCCTTTCAGTACCTACAATCCAACTTTCAAATATGTGGTCTGGTTGATTAATTGAGGCTAAGCCAATGTGTACCAGCAGATCTATCATAATACTGAGTTTCTAGTTCATTAGTGTAGCATATAACAAAGTCAAAATCAAGATGATTGTTAAAATAGATGGGTATTGCTATACTTTAGCAAGAGGAATGATATATCTGTCGTTTTCCTGGAAAACCTTTTTGTCTTCCGCAAGTTCAAGTTAACTACCTACTAGCACATGGTAGATTTACAAATGAAATTTTCAATTCCTGCTGAACAAAAGCTCTATTCATGGTCATAAATGTGCAATCATCCCCATTCAAAAATGATGCATGAGACCTCCATTTTCTGTTCAAAGTGCTGCTTCTGAAATCAGCATATTGAGAAAACAAGTTGACATGGCAGCATCCTAGCTGTTGAAGGACGTCTCCAGCTTTCATACTCAATGGAGAGCAGTCTAAAAAAGGGGACCTGGAACAAGCCGTCTATTGATCGAGATTTACAAAATAAAAAAATAAACCGACTAATTCCACATGAATTTGGAAATTACCCCACTAATATTGACACATTAGGGGTAGTAAAGGGTTAGCAAATCTCAGTCAAAGGCTACCAAAATTATACTAAATCAAGCTACATTGGAGGGTGGAGCCTTCTAGTTTACATGCCTAGTTATTCTTAGAATTATATGAATGGTCGCTAACCTTAGATCGCTGTACTGAAGTGAAACCACGATAGTGAGCAGTATGAAATAAAGCTCTTCTATTTCTCCGAGATCTCGTAGAAAGAAGCTCAGGCTGGTGTCCAGTTAAAGTTAGGGTGAGGATTTCAGGTAACGAGAAGAAGAGAAGCGCAAGAAGCCATTAATGGTGCCACGCGAGGGAAAGAGGGAAGAGGGAAGAGGGACAATAAATTCGGGTTTCTTTTGTATGAAAAAAATGACAGACGGAACTTTGCAGGTATGCACCCGGAAAATTAAGGAATAGTCTTTTATGTACGGACACGCGAACAAGAAAAACAGGTGATAATTTTCTATTTGCTGCAGTGGGCAGTGGCAAGTAAACTTTTCGCAAAGGGGGGTATGCTGCCTCGCGGTTCGTCTCTAGGTGTTCTCGGGATAAGGGGTCGTCGTTGTTATAGCCTTATAGTTATAGGTGTGGTGGTGCATGCCATATGGCGTCAGGTCAGAGTGCCAAAATGCCTTAACTTGCTTTAGATGTTGTTGTGGCCGTCTAGGCCCTAGGCCATGTTTCCACATTTTGATATGATTCGTCAGAATTTTTTCTTTGAGTAGGGTGGATATCATATGTGTATGTATTTGATGCTATGATCGATTATTTGCATATCTAAATAGGTTGAGGGTTTAGAGATTTTGATTCTCAAATATATGAATCAGCCTTTATTATTAAAGTGACGGTGGTGATTTTTGATTGATTCTGTGTCTTTATGAAAATTGATTTTAATTATCAAATATCATTTTTATATTACTGGCAAGTTATCTTATTTTTTGATGGTATCTCTGCATATTAATTTGAAGCGTTTGGTGGGCTCTGGTACTTGGATCTTATTTTAGTACGATGTTTGGTTTGGAAAAGTTCCATTTTACATCTTATTTTCTAATATATTTGCTAAAGCCAAAACATCTGGGTTAATCACTTTGGCACAAGTTTGAAATATGGTAATATCAAAATTTCATTAATAAGAGGAGCTAGTTTAAGGTTACATAATGAGAAAGTGAGGTTATTTTTATTTTGAATTCTCTATCAGCTAATTTTGTGGATTAAGATACTCCTATCTGGTTATTAACTCCATCACGGCTCTATACAGTATGAACAATGTATTTAGTTTTTATGAATACTGATTTCTCTAATTCATCTTTTGTTATATTTGTGGGAATTGAAGTTACCTCTTAAAATTAAGTGTTTTATATGACTTGTGTCGCATGATAAGATTTTGACTAAGCAAATTTGTTTAAATGAGGTTAGAGAGGAATAGTCTCTTGTGTGTTTTGTTCACATCCTTTGAAAGCTATTGATCGTTTATTTTTATCTTGTCCTCAAATATAGGATTTCTAAAATGATTTTAATAATAATAGCTCCTTATCTATTTTCTTGCCACTAGTAATTGTTTGGGACTTATGAGCTTTTATCATTAATCTCAGTTGTTCTTTGAGTACGGTGGAATGAACATAACTGGATACACAAACTCTTATTATGTCTTTTAATAATTTTGTGCTAAAGGTATTATATTTATTTTATATGTGGTATGGTATTCAATTTTCTTTGGAATATCTTTGTGGGGATGGCAGATGTTCTGATCTCCGCTATCTTTTAGTTAAAATTGATGTTTAAATATGGTGGTGGACATGTTCTGTATATATTTTACTTTCTAGTTTGATTTTTGTTTACTTTTATATGATTTTTCAAAATGCAATGAAAATGACAGATATTTTATTTGCTTTTGTCAAAAAAAAAATGGATGTTTCGAAGCAAAATAGTTAATAATTTTGCCTTGCAAAATGAACATGCAAGAACTATTTCCATCTACGTTGACTCTTCTTCAACTGGGAAGATATGGTCATATAGACATAAGACTTATATAGTAAACCCTGACTTATTAAAAAATAATAATAATAAAGACACAAAGAGAACAACTATATCTGATGTAGAAGTTCATCAGAATTTTAAAAAACAAATTTGTAAATCTGTTCGCTATTATTTAAAAAGGCCCAAATTTTTCTGAACCGACTATCAGCGCCATTAAGAACATAATTGTTATTTAATATTAATTATTTTTGTTGAGTTCTGACATGTCACTGAAATAGTCGAATTATTTTTTTATTTCACGAGTGAAGTGACGATGCACTGGAGTCTGGACAAACAAATTACATTAGCTATTTTACCGAATTCAAAGTGTATAAACGCCACATCAGCGTTTAAATTTTCTTCACAAAAGATGCAGAAGATTTCTATATTATAAATGTGGAATGTTACCCATGTATTTATTGGGGGATAGAGACAGAATTTTTTTTTGTATGGGTTAATATTTTGAGTTTTTATATAATTATTACTTTATTTATAATTATTTGATGTATGAGATCAATAGTATAAAAAAATATAAATTTATGAGACTCAATATTAAGTGAGTTTATTAATTCTCATCAAAGAAATAATAAAATTATGTATAAATTAATAATTTTTAGATAACAAATTAGTTCAATTGATTCCACTTACATCCACCACCAATGTATTTATTATGCTTTGCATAATACTAGAATACAAGGCGACACAACGATTAAACAACCGCCATGGCAGCATTCTTTTGAGAAAGCCCCCGTATACCTAATTATCTCACTACGCATATATTTGTGAAACAATTTTCAATAGGCAGGGAAAAGGAAAAAATGTTTTTTTTTTTTTTAATTCGAATGCCTTGTTCTTTCTTTTGAAACATCCAAGTTAGTTGTTGGGTTATTCCATCAGGCGGCCTAAAAAAAGAGCATAAAATATAAAGATTGACTGTAACAAAAATATGTACCAAATTAAAATGTCTATCGAGTTCATAAAAAGGTACATTGGCACGTCTTTTGTTATTTTTTTAATTTTGCATGAACCTTTGCTTCCTGGAACGACAGTATTGATGGCGAAATATAAGTTAACCAAACACATATGAGATTAGAAAAAAGGCCAAAAACAAAATAAAGTAAAAATCGTCTATATTTCCCAGCTAAAAGAATTTCTGCCTTCCAACTGAACTTGCAAAAACAGGAACATTACAAGGATATATTAGTGCTGCAAACGAATCGAATTTAATCAAATTAGCTAGTGTTTGAGTTTAATTTGAAATCTAATTGAAATAGTTTAATTTGAAATAGATAGGCATTTTTAAACTAAAATGAGAGTTTAAAATTTGAATTAGTTTGATTTAATTTGTAATAATTTAAAATTGAGTTGAAAACTGAATGTGTGGAGCTTGATATTAGAATGTGTTCCTCTTCCATTAATGTTGGATGCTCAATTCTATAATTTATGTCTGGCTTTTAATTCATGTGCTCAATTTCTTCATAATTCCAAATCATGCACATGTTAAAAAAAATTGCCCTAACTAATTGAAGGTTTGTGTTATCAGATATAAGTAATCCATCAATAGAGATCTAGAATCAAATATTTTCTCATAAATCGGATAATTCAAACAACATCAAGATTTGTACTCCATTAATTCGTGAATCAATTTCGAACAAAATATTCAAAGTTTGAGTTTGATTCATATCAAATTCTATCAAAATTTTCCTAAAATATACTCACCACTCACCAGTATAATATTTTTTACACAAAATAATTGGTACGATGCATGAAGTTAGCTAATTAAAGACCTAATAAATCTGAAGTCCATAAACTATTAGGATTTTGGTGACCCATAAATGCGTGGGACATTGATAATGCAAAAAAAAAAAAAATCTGATCTGTAATTGTACCACTTGGTTCTTTTAAGTTATACAGGAACAACAGTTTTTACGAAATAAGACAATCACTGTATCGGAAACATTAGAAACATCAATTATATGGTCGAATTAAGACATATCATGTTTTAATCATGAGTAGTATAACATCACATCTTCGTGTGAAGAAGAAAACAAAAATGGAAGGGGTGGGAATTAACACCGCACCGAATTTATATTATTATTATTGTCCCCATTAACATAACTGAAATAATTGATGGTTTAACCACCTCAGTCACCACCAGTACATCGCAGCATTACGTATATATGTATTTGTTTGAAATTAACATGTCTTAGTTTTCGTTTTAACTTCGTTTTAACTTCACTTTTATTAAAAAAAGTTTTCGTTTTAACTAATATAATATTTCGTACCTTCAATTGATGTCAGAATATTGTAGTATGTTGACCTAACTATAAGTTTGGTATATTCATCAATAAACTTAGTTTAGCCTTGGTAAAAGAAAAAGAAAAATAACAAGTTCAGATTTTAATTTTAGTTTTCTCAAATGCAGTAGCTCATGCAATATGAATTCACATATATGACTTTTACTCTGTTGGAGATAGATTAATACTAACATGTTAAAGTGCATGCGAAAAACCTCAAAATATATTGTATCATATTAAAAAATTTAATTTATTTTGTTTAATAATTTTTTTATAAAAAATCTTTTAGGATATAAAAATCGCCTATTTTAGAATTCTTTTAGATATTTGTTACAGTATTTTTTAGAAACATTTCTATATGCAAAGATTAATCATCTTATTATTATTTTAAATCCATCTTAAAAATAAAACAATAATAAAAAATTATAAAAATGAAATATTTTAATTTTTTATCCTACAAAATTTAAATATGAAAAAGCTAATTAGCATTATATATTAAAATTTCAAACACAAAATCGTGTAATTTGGAACGATTGTATCTCAATCCGAATCAGAAATGCAAATATTTTCATATTGATATATTCTTTTGAATCAAGATAATATCAACTTCACACTAAATCGGGCCTTAAAAATCTTTGATTTAGCGGGTTCAAAAGCTTTAATTTTTTAGGTGAGTCCGATCCTTTAGAGGCTCGATCCGTATCAGACCCTTCGAGCCTTAGGGTTGGGTAAAAGAGTAAGGAATTTGAAAGAAATTTTATAATTTTTTTTTAATTTTTAAATATAACTAAAATACAATACACCAATGTTAAAAAAGTAACATTTATAATTATAAATGTAGGAAATAGCATTTTCTAAAAATATTTTCAATTTTTAAATATAACTAGAACATAAAGATTTGAAATGATCGAGTTTGAAAAGAATTTAAGGGATTGAAAATGAACATATTTAATAAGAGCAGAGTCAGAATTGTTAAGTGTCGAGTTTGATAAAGACCGAACTAAAAAGAACTCATTTCTCTGGAGTTAGATCCGGCATTTATCAAATATAGCTCTTATAAAGAAAAAAAAAGCCCGATTAAATTAGATGGGGACTGAATAAAGATCGAATTTCTACGGACAGATGGGGAGAATTTAAAAGCTCGGACTTTATGGAGCTATGCCTAAAAAAGGGTCTTAGCTATTTAGTCGCATATCACATTAAATGTGATGATGACATATTTCAATCGAAATTAGCTTCAACTGTCAGATCCGTATTGATTTTATGCAGTATCATAGACAACATAATAATAAACAACAAGGTTCTTAATTAATGTCCGTATATCATATCTATATTATTTGTTTTTCAATGATTCTCCATCTTAACTTTGGTTGCAAATAATATATAATTAAAACGACGAGCAAAATTTGCATTTCTTTATTGGTGATGTATGATATTAAAACTTGATATACATATGGGTACCATATACTAATGGGTTTTATAAAACACAACATCTCTAAGCTTGGCATTCAGATCTCATGTTTCAAAATAAAAACCAATTGATCAAAATTGTTCAATAGGATTTTCATATTAAAATCTCCTTAATGACCAGATTTCATATTTTATGGGATTCTTTGAATGATTCAAAAATTGTTAGATAAATGAATTTTATATCTATCTAAAATAATAGAAAAAATCTCAAAAAAATATATAATGTGTGCTCCAAGTAGATTATAAATATAGAAGCTATTTCTACCCATTTCAGTATTATTATTATTATTATTATTATTAAACCTATGATTTTTTACATATTTCGAATTATTTTCAATCAGGAACTTATAAGCTATTATCATGTCAACATCTGGCAACTGCATGACTGCATCTGCATGCATTGGTAAGAAACACCAGCGTCTCCCTTGAAAGAGGATATAACAAGGAAGAACTGTGGTGTATATGTGCTGGTGAAAGATGTAATCATTGTCATGCCAGCTGTGAATGTGATTGTCCTCTAATTAACAAGCTCCTCATATTGTGGCTGCAGGCTGCTTGTTAGTTAAACATGTGTTCAATCTCTATCTTAGATAAGTAATTATGTATATGTCCATCAAAATTTATGAAATTGCTTATTTCTTCATCAAATCTCTATCTTAGATAAGTAATCACCGAATAAATGAGCTTAATGAAATGCTGGAGTAGTCTCCATTAGGTGTCTAAACTGTGGGCCTAGTTGTAGTAAGGGCCGTAAATTCCAACGGGCCTTAATTCACAACTGACATGTTTAGCCTTTTGTGATTATGTTTTTACCATGAGTCTTGTCAGTTGTAACAGACTCACACCAGAGCAGAGCACAAGTCTTCGCTTTTAAATTACACAAAAGAAAACACACTTGGAAGTTGAACCACTCTATCTTTATGTTGTCAACTTGACATTGGGCCGCTAGATGACTACAATTTGAGCAATCAAGCAATCAGGATTCAGGATTCAGATTCAGGACTCTGTATTATTTCCTATTTTGGCATGTGATGGCCTGATGGGGATTGGGGTTGGGGCCTTGGGGGTTGCTTTTGCATGGGACAAACTTTTGCAATGATAGGTTGTTAGGCTAATAAGCAAGCATGTCATGTGTAACATATTGATTGAAGCAGGGTACACCAGTAACAGTGTAACACCACGCTGACCATAATTCGACTCCTAGCGAAGTATTTGTACTTTCTTTTGATTACAGATTTAGATAATAATTGTAGATGCGACCAATGAAGCTCTTAGCACTTCAGAACCGATTTTTTCAGTATCTCTTTTATGGAGAACCCAAGATAATATACAACTTATATATATATATATTTTCTCATCTTTGTTTGATAAAAAATATGACAGTTCTGCATCATTTCTCGATTTCTTTTTTCCCCTATCCTAAACAATAATATATTCATCCCACAGTATTTTAAGTACTATTCTCAAATTATTCGTATCGTACTTGAATCATGAAATTTATACCTTAGCCAAATTAATTTGAAGTTTGTCATTACAACAAGATAACAAGAAAATAATTTGAACTCAAGAAATCAACATACACAAAGCACAATAAATGGTTCATATGAAAATAATCCAACACTAAAAATAATTATCTTAAGTTAATCCAAATCGCATAGATCCAACCAACAACCAATATCTTTACTTCTTATTAAGCAATTAAGTGTTTTGATCCTGTAATGGTTCAGATTTTTTTGTTGAATTTTTAGATTTATATTAGTTATCAAATTAAGTTAATCATCAAATAATGCTGCTATCTCTATGGTCATTTATATTGAAATTATAATTTCCTCTCAACGATGATTGTTACACGAAATATTGCATAATTTAGGAGTACAATTGCACTAATTTTTTTCTTAGATTATTAATTTTATTTTTCTCTAAATTCTACATTTATTTTAAATTAATTACATGTTCATGATTAAAATTTATATTAATTATTAAATTATCATCATTTTTATTTTCTTTTTTTTCTCATCAATATATAAATTTTTATATTTTCCAAAGTCATCACCGTAACAACGCGCATGCAAGATACTAGTATATATATATATATATATAGAGAGAGAGAGAGAGAGAGAGAGAGAGAGACTATGGTGCTTCACAAAGCATAAAGCCTCCTATGCTTCATGTTCGTATCTCAAATTTGAAAGTCTAAACGGACGATCCAAATCATTTAACATGATCTTCATATTGAAATATCTTTGGAGATCAAATTTTATATTTTTTAGATGGGTACAAAATCACTAGTTTTGAATGGTGTAGAAATCGTTAGATCAACAAACTTTGTATACATCTAAAAAATAGCAAAAATATTTAAAAATATATATAATTTTATATCCAAAGTTATTTCAATATGAAGATCATGATCAATGGTTTGATCGGTCACTTGGAGTTTTAAATTCGAGATACTGGACGCCATAGCCTCACTATATATATATATATATATATATATATATATATATATAGTTAGACTATTGTGAAAACGTTTGCATTTCGAGCCCAAATACATACGGCTCAAATTTTATCGTAACATATTCAAAATTTAAAATTATCATTCTCATTAAATTCTTCATATCAAAATATTAAGAGACACAAAAATTTGAGGTATTTTGAGTTTTTTAAGTATTTGTTTTGGATTTTTGAAAATCAGCACTAAAATAATAATAAAATATTGAATTGTTGTTGCTGATTTTCAAAATCCAAAATAAATACTTAGAAAACTCTAAATACCCCAAATTTTTTATCCCCTAATATTTTGATATTAAGAATTTAATGAGAATGATAATTTTAAATTTCGGACGTATTACGATAAAAATTGAGCCGTATGTACTTGAACTCGAAATGCAAACTTTTTTCACAATAGTCTAACTCTCTCTCTATATATAAAAAAAACTAACAACTACGACTAATTGATTATTCATAAACATGGTTTGACTCTTTAATCTTATTTTTTAAACATATAATAAGTAACTATTTGTCAAATTATTTCAATTATGCATCATATTTGATTTGTATTAATATCTGTATTTGTATCTAAAAATTTTTAACGAAAAATATATAATTTGGCTACTACTTATCACTATCGGGACATTTAGCTATTATTCATTAATATATGATATTCTCCGAAGGTTGCATCTGATCTAATATTATCTGATTTTATCCGAATACATATTCGAAAAATTTTCATTATAATTTTTTTGTTAGATTTTTAGCATACATTGCAAATCTAATTAATTTTATATCTAATTTATGATAATTAGTATTTAAATTTTAAATTAATATTAGTTTTTATAATTAATAATTTTATCAAAAAATAGTATGTAATTATTTTTCAATGATATATATAATATTTATCCAAAATATATCCATATTTGTACTTATATTCATATGATATCCAATCTATATCTAAATATCCATGAAATATCCGCTCCGTATCATATCCCGAAAAAAATATAATTAATGTGGATATGATAAAATCATTATCCGTCCGTTTACACACCTGTGGATAGGGATGCAAACGGATCATTCCGGATATGAATATTCAAATACGGATAATTCCGGATATGAATATGAATATGGTAACAATTTATGCGGATACGGATACGAATACAAATATAATTTTGAAAGCATATCGAATACAAATACGAATAATTATCCGTATCCAAATATTTATAAGTTTTCGGATGTTCATTTTTTTAGCACCCATTAATTTATCCACTGATGGTGGACCCGTCTTTTTGTCTTTCACAGTTTCACCTATTCAAAAACTTGGGCTTTGAAAGCAATGGCCTACAAATTGATTTACAAATTAGATGTATAAATATTATTTGAATCTTTATTAACTTAATTGTGTATTCTACACGGATTACAAATTATAAAATTAAAAGTTTAGATGGTGCCCAAGTTTCTTTCTTCCAGTGAATGTAAAAATGGTGATTTCCTAATCAAACTTTTATCGTAGAAGTTTAGAACCTTAAAGCTCTCAAATAAAGCATTTTCTGATGACGACAGTGTTTTGCGATCTATTAGTCCTCAATTCTGGAAAGTATGTAAAAATGTATTAGTTGTAAAAATCTAATTTTGCATATCTCATTATCTCGTGACTATTGAGTATGATTTTTTTAATCCTTCATTGCACACGCCTTCTTTGTGCCTTTTTCATTATTTTCTTTGTTGCACACCTATTTGCCGGTATACCCCTTTTTTTCCCTTTTGCTTTTTCAAATCTCAACCAAAATCATTCTTTTGCCTCAAAAAACACATGAAAAGGTGACCACTCTCCAAAAGAAAAAAGAAATTATTTTGACACATCACGAAGTATCTCTCTTATCGTTGTATGAGAAGTAATTTAAGACTTGAGTATTTGAAAGGTCCATAATATATAAGTATAAATTATGACTACACTAGTGGTCCAGTGAAATAGTGGGTCACTTCATTAAATTATTGTTGAAAATAAACTAATCCTTCTATTGTTTTAAGTGAACCCTCTCTAAATGGCATCATCAAGCAGACCTATTGAAAGCGAGCCGCATCAGAATCTGACTCCAACTCCTATTGTTGATGGTGGTACCAATGGTGTCACAATTGAAAATTGTCCTGGTAAAAACAAACCTAGAAAAAAAGGAAAGAAATTGAGTTCAAAGGTTTGAGAATATTTTGATAGAAATGAGATAGAAGTGGTGGTTGATGGTCAAACGACAAAGAATTTCACTGGAACTTGCAAATTATGCTCTCAAAAATTCATAGCAGATAGCGGGCAGGGAACTACATGCTTATGGAATCATTATAAGAGAAAATATGGTGTTGGTAAGGGGCTGAGGGTTCTTACCACAACTGTAGAGACATTCAAGTATGATGAGGAGTTGAGTCGTAAAAAGTTGACACTTGCCATTGTCATGCATGAATATCCATTTCGTATTGTTGAACATGAGTATTTTGTTGATTTTGTTAAATCCCTCCATCCCTCTTTTCCGATGAAATCAAGAACTACTTGTAGAAATGAGATATTAGATGTCTTTAAGGAAGAAAGGGAAAAAATTTATAAGTTTTTTGGGTCACTTCATGCCGCTTGAGTGCTACTATGAATTTATGGACTTCTCGACAGAATAAGAATTACATGTGTGTAATGGTCTTTATTGATGAAAACTGGACCATGTAGAAAAGGATCATTATTTTCATGTGTTTGCGAGGGAGGTATTCAGGTGTAAACTTATCTCAAGCGGTTATGAAATTTTTGTTTGATTGGAACATTGATAAGAAAATATTTTTACTCACTTTAGATAATGATGGTGCCAATGATGTGTGTGTGAGGGATATAGTTGAGAGGCTCAATAGAAATGGAGGCACTTGTTATGGTGGAAAGCTCTTTCATGTGAGATGTGATGCTCACATCATTAATCTTGTTGTGCAAGATGGGATAAATGTCATACAGAAAAGGTGTGATAACATAAGAGAACTAGTGCTGAAAGTGAAGAACTATCCAACAGTACATGAAGAATTTGAGCAAAGAGCCAAAGAATGCAATCTAGATATAGGAAAGACACTATCTTTGGATGTCTCTACTAGATGGAACTCAACTTATATAATGCTAAGAGATGCTATCTACTATCGAAAAGTATTTGAGAGAATGCACATCCTCAATCATATTTGGTTTTCTAAATTTCCTTCTAGTGAAGAACGAAAAGAGGCAGATGAGTTGTGTAAGATTTTAAAGAATTTCAGCAGAGTAACAGATATTCTCTCAGGTACTTCTTATCCAATCTCAAACTTATTGTTTCAAAAGTTTTGTGACATCAAACTAAGAATTGAAGCATTGCTTACAAATAAAAATCCAATTATTTGTAAAATGGCTTCCTCAACGAAGCAGAAATTTGATAAGTATTGGGACCAATTAAATATCGTACTAGCAATAGCTTCTTTTCAAGATCCACGCTATAAGATGGGGTCAATTGAATTCTATTATCACCGAATTTATAAAATAGAGGATTATATGAATTGAGAGAGTTCAATAAAGTCATAAGGGATCTATATGGAGAGTATGTATTGAAGTGCCAAAGTAGTGTAGAGCAAGTAGCACAAGCTAGTGGAGGTTCTGTTTCTGTTGGTGACTCAGGTGATGGTGATGAAGATGAGGATAGTGAATTTAGTCAATTTATGTAAAAAAAAAGTCAGTCATGGAATATCAAATCTGTTCTAGATCGATACGTCGAGAGACAAGTTACTTCATACCCCGCAGGTCAAATTTTTGATGTGCTTTGTTGGTGGAAAACAGAAGGTAAAGAGTATCAAATCTTGTCTAAACTTGTTCAAAATGTTTTAGATGTACCAGTCTCGGTAGTTGCTTCAAAATCGACTTTTAGCACTGGTGGGCGTGTCATCAATGCTTATAGAAGTAAATTGGTCTCAGAAGTTGTTCAGGCGTTAGTTTGCATACAAGATTGGGTCAGAGGTGATAAGAAAGATATTATTCTCTTTATAATTATAACATCCAGGAGCATGTGTTGCCATGAATGAGTATGATTTGATATATGTATAGTATATTAACTATAGTTTAATATCAATCCTAGGTCATGTAGCATCAATTATTGATCATTTGTGGAAACAAAGGAAGTAGGAGATGAAGCAAATGATGGATCTTGCTCTGAAGATGGTGAAAGTCATTAATATGCAAATGAAATATTGACTAGCTAACTATAGGGTTGGTATTTTTTGGCTAATGTTATGAGTTGGTTATCTTTTGATTAATGATATGGTTATGTTGATGATTATCTTTTATTAAGCTGATATATTTTAGCTTGAAACATCTCAGCATTGGATGCATGAGATTGTGGTGTGGGTTCTCATATGTGTTGTATGATGCTGGCCACCTCTTCGTATTTAAACCATAATGATTCGAAGCGAGCTATTTTGAGGGCTGTTGGTCTACTCGAATACTATAAGAGCTATTTTCAGCGCGAATCTTGATGCTACTCGAATACTATAGCAACTGCAGAAAATACATCCAATATATACTTTTAAGTTGTTGTCAACTATAAAGGATGTGAACTCGTTTGCCAACGGCACATCAATCAGTCCTTCTAAATGAATGAAGTCATTAAAGAACATCATCAGTGACATTCCACGCATGTCTCCGGTCGGTCGATGAGCCATCGCACTAGATTAAAATCACCCGTGAGAATCCAAGGGTTGTGAATATTTGATGATAATGTGTGCAACTCTTCAATGAAAGCCGCCTTGGCATTCTCCTCGGCAGGGCCAATATTAAGTGTGACCCACAAGGTTTCTGACAGTTGAGTTCGCATGATTTTTAGAAAAATTATCAGGGCAGAGAACCAGAATTTCCGAGTTTAGCACCAATGATTAGATTCAAGCCGTTGAAACGTCTCGATGGAAGCAATTAAGGACCCATGAATTAATTTTCAGAAATTAGCTCAGAAAAAAGTAGCAGCTATGCCCGCTTTAATTTGTGTACACTTTGTGGTAGAAGAATGCTGGATTGCAGGATACATTAACCAAAATGGTTCTCAAGGATACATGAATGAGAATGATTGTTTCTTCAAAATCTCAAATTATGTATCTAAACCGAGTAAATAGAAGCGGCAAGAAAGAACAACTTCCTGCTTTTCTTTTTTTATCTCTTCAGAACAAATAGCTGCAGACAAACTGCTCAAAAAGCACCACAACAAAAAAAAAATGTACTTCTTTTTGTATTATTGGCCTAGCATTTGAACTTATCATACTTGATTTTGCACAAATCAAGGGGTTACACAATTGGTTTCATATCTTTAAAATCTATATAAAGTTCTCTATTCACCAAACTCATATTAGTTCAATAACAATCATCTACCAAAAAATCACATTAATATTCTAGTAAGAAATCACCACCTAGAATTCACTAGAGAAGCACCAAAACAAAATCTTATAAAATGGTACAACAAAATAGAAGTTACCAAACAAAGGGAAGCCAGCCACAAAATACGCCTGCTTAAGTCCCCCCAACTTTATTATTTACAACAAGTTTTGAACTCATCTCAAGTTGGTGTTATAGTGAGTAACAAAGAACCGAAAATCAGGATGATCTACATGCACTTGCTTTAGCCACTTCTCAGCTTCTTGAAGGAGAGAGTCCAAATGCTCAGTTCCAGAAGGTTCCTCCTTTGTCCAAATGTTGGATTTCAGTTTATACGAGGCCAAACCAAAGATAGGTAGTGATAA
This sequence comes from Schoenoplectus tabernaemontani, assembly GCA_037127355.1. Taxonomy (NCBI): domain Eukaryota; kingdom Viridiplantae; phylum Streptophyta; class Magnoliopsida; order Poales; family Cyperaceae; genus Schoenoplectus; species Schoenoplectus tabernaemontani. Next base: position 22,268,856 of record CM073739.1, read on the forward strand.
TGACTTCACAGAACAATTTGCATTGCTTGTATCTGTTATAAAATAAAAATAAGAAAAAACAAACTGGTAAATATGAGGAACATATGTTAATGTCACTGAAAATTTCATGGTCACAGAGAAGAAAAAAACATGAAGTTCTAAAACCTCCAGTTGATTCAAATCATATCCAAAATATCCAATCTTCGCTAAGTGCTACATAATAACTTAAGAAAAAAAAAATTGGGTATGACTTTGAAAAACATTAGTGAGGGGCACAACTGATATATATGTTTTTCTAGGCAACATATACAAGTCATACAGATGATAACTATTATGATTTTAAAGACCTAACCTAATAATATGAATCTATTTTTTAAATGGGCATGCATAATGTTTTGATAACTTGGAAAGGGTTCATACGAATAACTCCCAGTCAATATCTAATTCAATCACAAAACCTCAAAAAGTTGAGATATATACTTGAAGGTGTAGCAAGCAAATGGTATGTTAGGAAACATGCATCGACATCCTTCAACGTCGGCCCTGTGGGAATTCGGTATATTGGGTACCTAACAGCAGAATAGAACAGATATTAAGGAACTTGAGACACAAATATAACAAGTGAGAAACCAGAATCATTATAGCATTTTTTTTTAAAAGAAAAAGAATATGATGTATAACAAGTGAGAAACCAGAATCATTATAGCATTTTTAAGAAAAGGAAAAAGAATATGATGTATAACAAGTGAGAAACCAGAATCATTATAGCATTTTTAAGAAAGGGAAAAGAATATGATGTATAACAAGTGAGAAACCAGAATCATTATAGCATTTTTAAGTAAAGGAAAAATGAATATGATGTACCATGCAACAGAAAACCAACTAGAAGGGAGCAGATCACAACTTCTGTATGTCTTTAGATCAGGAAATTGTTTAGCAAGAATTGATATCTGCAAATAAGACACAAATGTTTTGATGTTTATTTCAGTCAGTAAGCATAATACAATTGATATTCCACTTAAAAGTTGGAAATCATGATAACAACAACAGACTTACCTTGTCAGTCAATGGCTCTCTGCAATATGGCGGGTCTCGCTCAAAATACTCGAACACTGGTATGCTGGCTGGTGCTGTACAGGAGTTACCACTTTCACTTGTAAAACCACCGTTCTCATTGAATTGTCGATTGGTACAAGAGATACCTCTTTGTTTTGTTCTCTCAGCCTCCCCATTGCTGCCAATGCTACCATCACTACTACTGCCTTCGCTGCTGCTGCTCTCCTCTCCATGTCTCCTTCAAATAAAATATGCAACTTTCAGTTGCCAGATATACAAGACTGAATTTTTCTGTTCTAATATTTCACCAAACTAATAAACAGGCACTACTAAACTGATGCATCAGCTGGTTTGAACTGGTACAGATGCTCATCCCACTAGAACTAAATCTATAGTCTGGTATATACATTACAACTGTCATTAAAAGGTTTTAGTTCATTGGGTAGTTAGAAATGTTTCATCATTCATCAATAGTTAAAATCTTGATAGTGATATTGAACTCGTCAATGTCCTCGGTGGTAGAGCAGCAACAATTTAGTAATGGAGAATTGCTGAAAATTCATTACTATTCTTGTTTGCTCATAATGTAATTTGAAGTAACTAGTATTTATCCTAGCACCAGTACAATCCATACCAAGTCAGATGGTAAAATCATCCTGTTTCAGTAAAAGAAACAAGATACATAATAAATATTCACACCTTGTTCTGGGGGTGCGTTTAGAAGAGTTGGCATATATCTGGATGGCAGATAAGTAAGGCACGTAGTACTGATCTACATTGTCACTCCCATTTAATACTACAGGTACCCCACAACCATACGCACTCCATTCATTGAACGATTCCCACAAGTCTTCCAGGCTATAGTACGTGCATGAACCCACCGCAGATTCCCCGTGCCTCCAGCCCTTAATGTTTGTCTGGATAAAAATTACATAAACCCAATGGATTAAATTGGCATTTGAAGGCCATGATAATTAGTCCAAGAACCCAAATTTTCCATGCTTCAAACCGAGACACTGATTGCATGATAAATATTCATTCAGCATGAAAAACCCAAGGATAAATTGATTGTGTTCTACCAAGGGAGGACCAATGGTACATAAACGATACTAAAAACATCCTATAATGATCTGAAAAATCTTTTATGTTGTTGGTCATAACGTGTCAGAATGATTGTCAGATTAACACTAAATGGACTCATAAAGTGCATTACTGAGAACAACATCATTTAGTGACAAACTAAAGTACAAATTTAAGCAGGATCAATTAATCAGCAGTAATGAGAAGAGGGATGAAATGCAAGGAATTTCTGTACTTGGACCCAAGGCGTATCAATAAATCACTAAATTTACTTCCCAAAGACTAACCTTGGGCCAGTGCTGGGCCCGAACAAAAGGTGTTGTGTAATGAAGAAACCGATCGAGATTGGAAGCAGACGAATCTGGTGCTCGATTTGCACAATTCTCTCCAGATCCATCTACGGAGCATCTCTCAGGCTCTGGCGCCTCTCTCTGCGGCGGCGGCGGCGGCTGCTGCTGCAGCTGCTGAGCCAGTTGCTGGGACTGCTTTTGCTGCAACTCTTGTTGCTTCCGCACGGCAGGAGGGCAGTAGAATCGGTCGACGCCGACTAACCGGTGCGACGAGGGGGAGGAGGCGGTGGAGGATGCGGTACCTATGACCATTTGTACTGATTTGGAAACGCTAGGGTTAGATGAGCGAGAACGAAACAAAAGAAGTAGGTGCTGACGATCGAGTAGGTAGAATTAGGGTTAGGGTTTTAACGAAGTCTGATGCGAGTATGAGAATTTTCTTTTCCTAGTTCTCTTTTCTTAATTTTTTTTTGTGAGATTGGAAAGAGGGAGTTTGCACCTGAGAGAGGGCTAGAGAGAGCTAGAGCGAGAAGAGATATTGGATGGGAGGTAGTAACAAGACCGTTTGACTGAACTGTGTGACCCACACGTAGATAATTAGAAGGTGGGGCCCTTTTCCAGATAGCGAAATTTTCATAGTTTGCAGAACAGACCTGGTTCATACAATTGCATACATTGCTGAACCTACCTTTTTATTTGGGAACCAGATCTCCGCCTCTCGAGAGAGACGACTGTGGTTCTCCGCCTCTCGAGTCTCACCCGACGCCCGTTCGATTTTAATTTTCTTATAACCCCTTTAAAATTTGGGTTATTGCCAACGAATTCATCCAAAATTTTATAATAATCAACATTTTCATCGAACCATTAAGAAATAAAGATCAGTATATGCTGTATACTCTTCTTTTTCGTGGACCAGTATATTTCTATTCCAAACTTAGTATTAAGAACAGTATATTAGTTATTTGGTTCTTTTTACAAATGACTTAGTAACTCAAATAGTAGCTAATTAAGATAAATTTGGGCATAAATCTTCTAAGTTTTTTTCCATCTGCCTCTGATACAATTCTAATAATATTCAAAATGCTGCATTCGTCATAAGATTTACAAATGAACTTGAGTGATATGTGATCAGGAGTTGCTAATTCATACTCTTCATGTATTACTTTTCTTCTGAATATACAAAATAAAAGAACCAACTAACTCGCTTCAATAATTTAATGAATAAAATCGGACAATTGAAAAGACTAGATGTTAGTATCTTATTCTGATGGAGAATTGTGGTGCAAATCCAAAATGTTGATAGGTTCAATACTCCAGTACGTAATTGACAATATAAATCCAACATGTTGTTCAATCTTTTGTCCGAGCTTCTATTTTCCTGAAGAACTAACACCTTGTTTTTGTCCAGTTCGTTTAAATCCTTTTCGTTATCACTGATTGAAGAGTAACACCTTGTTTGGAAGGGGAGTGGAGAAAGGAAGGGAAGAGAGGAAACAAAGTTTCAATTATTATTTTTATTTGATTGAAAATTTAATAAAGATTAAGGTTAATGGAGATTACTCATTTTAATCTCTTTTACTTAACTCTTAAATCTTATATTTTATTACCTCTCAAATTAAAAGCATGACAGGTTTTAAAATATAAATCAAACAAGATAACGTAAAATATTATAACTTTCCTTTCTATTATATTCCATCTCCTACTGTCTTTTACATTTCTTGCCCTTCTCTTTGTGTTATCCAAATGATAAGTAAAAAATGGGAGGTTATGTGAGTTGGAAGACAAACTTAACGGAGATTGTGCTGATAATTGACACAAATTTCTTATATCTTCTTCGAAGTTTTATTTCGACTGCATCTTGAAAAAAGGAAAGAAAATGTGAAAAAGTAATAGATTCATATTTTTTTATTTTTTTTTTCAAAAGGCTAGTTTTTTTCTGGTGAGCATTGTCGGGCAAATATAATAGAATTAATTAATGTCCTAAATTAATATTAACGAATAAATACACTAAAGATCGTCGTATATTCTATAAAAGTTGTAATATTTTTTATAATTAAGTTTAGTGAAGTTTAATAAATGTTAAAGATGGTTTGACAAGAATAAGTAGCGGAAGTTGATATTAGAGGCTGGACTGAACAAAAGAAAAGCTGTTGGTTTTTTATGATTTTAGTAAAGTTATACCTGAAAAAAAGTTTTATATTGAATGAGTGCTGGTCAAGAACATCGATTTTTGTATTTGATTTTCTAAAATTTCTATTTTTAATAATAAAAATAATTAAATTAAAAAAATAAAAATACGAATGATAGCGTGTCACTGACAGTGGCGCTTTATAAGACGTTACTGTCAGTGACGTCTTTTTTTAGTTAAATATTCCACAAAAAAAACATAATCATCGCCACTAAGAGTGACGTCCTCTCAATGGATGCTAATTCAACACTTCAAAATCATTAGCTAAATGAACGACAAAGTTAAAAAAAAAAAGAAGGAAAGACGCACTGAGAGTGTCGTCTTTGTCCAAATGCGCCAATCCCAATGGGTACTGCCATTCGTATTTTTAAAATTTCAATTTAATTACTCTTATTATTATAATTATAATTTTTTAGATAATTAAATATAATAATCGCTGAGTATTTATTGAAATTGGTCAAGATGAAGAACTAAACTATAAATTTTTGAATAATTTTAGGTACATCTAACTTTTATAGTACGTCATATTTTTTTTTTGAGAAAATACTATTTAAATTAAAAAATCAAAATTATATATACCTTCCAGATTACTTAGAGATATAATGCATGTTAAAATTTAGTCAAATTGATTTTTTTTATCTTCTGCCATATAAATTTACTCTACTGGCAATCCAAAAGTGAATAAATATAAATTGAATAATTAAGTGCATTTCTTTTACTCATTTCTTCATTTTATATTACTATATTGTATTTGTGTATATTAAAAAAAATAGGGACATTTAATTTTATGTCACTCTAAAGTTGAGAAATTAACAAATTGTCATTTTAAAATTAAGATTTAGTTTAATACCACTAGAAACTTAATGAAATTATATTTTGTCACTCTTATACAATTATTAAACAATTTTTTAATACATATATATATATATATATATATATATATATATATATGAGTAAATCTACGGTGAGCTTAAGCTCACGGAAGACCTCCGTGAGCTTAGCTCAAAAAATATATCAAATGATCTCCAAATTTTGATTTTTCAATCTCATTAAATTCTTCATATTGAAATCTTATTGGGTACAAAAATTTGGAATGTTTCGAGTTTTCTAAGTCGCTCTTTTCAATTTCTGAAAATCAGCTCCAAAAATAATAATAAAATATTCAATGTTTGTACATTATTTTAAAAAATTGAAAAGAGCGACTTAGAAAACTCAAAACATCCCAAATTTTTGTACCCCATAATATTTCAATATGAAGAATTTAATGAGATTGAAAAATCAAAATTTGAAGATCATTTGATATATTTTTTGAGCTAAGCTCACGGAGGTCTTCCGTGAGCTTAAGCTCACCGTAGATTTACTCATATATATATATATATATAATATATATATAGACATATAATTTATATGTCCTAAAATACCTTTGCCAATAGAAATTAACCAATTGAATTTGTGGGCTAAGCAAGATCAGAGGACCATACGAACTTCCTCTTAATTTCTCCCTTTCTTATAAACCTTCAATTTGGTACCGGCTTCCACATACTCTCCTTTGATTTCTCCCCCCTCTTACAAGTTACAAATCTTCAATTTGGAATTTCATGACTTCTACTTCTCCCCTATCTGGGTCGCCTCTCCGATTCTCTAGTCTGGAACTAAGACTTATCCGGTGTAAAAAAAAAGTGACAGAGGAGTTACATGATAATTGATAACCAAGTGCAGAGGAGCAAAAAGAAGTGACATAAGAAGACTACCAATTTAGCCCCATAATAAAGCCTCACGGTTTCCAACGTCATTATGCTATTTTATGACTTTCCAATGGGAAAAGAAATATATATTTAATATTTGTGTACTAATTTATAATTAATATTAGGCTTTACAATCTTATTTAATCACTTGTTTATATTAGTAAGTATAGTTCATCATGAAATATTATAAGAGATAAGACAAATAAACATATTTGAAAGGTGATAAACATGCAATTTTCATATTACTTGAAAAAAAGATATACTTATTGATAATTTATTCAAATATTTCTTAAGATAGTATTTTTTATAAATAATAACAAATAAAAAATATTATGATAAATATGTATATATATATATAATATTATTATTTTACTCTTACACATATATTGTCAGTTCTACCGGTTCATTTAATAAAAAGAGCATATTTTTATCTACAGCTTTTACTGTTCCGATCTTAGCCTTTTATTATTATGACCTTTTATTCTTTGAGGCCTTTGATCTCTCCAAATAGGCGTGTGATTCAAAGACTTGAACATGGGGACGGAGATGTCAGGTCCGATCTCAGAATTTTTTTTTTGTTTCTTTGTGTACGCTATGGGATCGTCTCCAGCCTTCGCAGGATGGGATTGGCTGGGACGACCCGAGGTTTTTTTTTCTGTTTTTCTTTTATGGGACATGATTGCTGGTTTCGTTCCCAGGTTCTGGGGATGAACCGGTCAGTACTGACTAGTCTAAATATCAAAATTACCTCACAATTTGTCTATTTTTTTAATTTAGATATATTTTTTGCTTATAATAAAAAAGACAGGATCTTTTTTAATTTTAAATAAGCAAAATATGTAAGAAGTCTCAGTTGCCTAATTTTTTTTAAATTTAAATAAGTAAGAAGTCTCAGTTGGGAAAGTAGTTCACTCTTACGGAGCTTTCAAAACAAATAGTTGGGGAAAATAAGTGAGACTGGTATTGAGTCCTGCAATCAGTTCGAGGCAGGAGGGGAAAAAATAAAGATGGATCCAAAAATAAAGATTGATTCTACTAAATTGGTCAGTGATTGCATGATAGAAAAAAATATAAATTAAATTGCATTTTCATGGTTATTGTTGGTCTACTTAACTAAACAAACAAAATAAAAAAAAAATCTAAAGATAATTAGGGCAGTGGATCTGTTTCAGTTAAGTTTTTTTTCCTTTTTCTGAATTGGTAGGTACTGATACAGCATGTTGGAACAACTGGATTATCACATTGCAGATGACAGTTTCAAGTATTTCAATCGACAGTAAAAGCACTAAAAATATTCGTACAGCACTAATACTCAGAGTTTTTTTTTTGGTAGTAACGAATGGCCTATTATATAATTGTATTAGAAAAAAGTTCAAAAGAGGTTACAAGTAGACTTAAGAATTTACAGGGAATGGAAAGAAATGTGCCTAGGTAATTGTTAGCGTTGTACAGTATTACCAATGAGCCCTTGGATAGTCCGTTTTTTTATTTTAAATAAGCAAAATATATATCCAAATTAAAAAACTAGGCCAACATGAGAGGTAATTTGATATATTGGCTGGTCGTTACAGCGTTGCCAGAATGGGGTCGACCCGGCCTACCGCGTCCCCATAGTTCACGTTCTCAATAGAAAAGAGAGAAAAAAATTTGGGGTCGTCTCCAGCCATCCCGTCCCCAGTGTAAAAAAAAATATTGTCGGGTCGGACCTGATTACAGCGTCCTCAGACCAATAATCGCGGACCAATTATTTGGTGATTGCAACTCCGGTGTGATGTTTTTTTTTCACATATCTTGCTCACATACCTTTTCAGAGACCAGAGTGCTGCTGAAGGTATGGTTTAACTTTTTTTAATATAAAAATTTAATAAATAGATAAAAATGTTAAATTTACAAAATTTATTAATAGAGATGATAAAAATAGTTTCAACTTGTGTCAAATCAATATTACTTGGTACTATCTTTTCAAAACGAGGAGTTCATGTGCATGATCATTCTTCAGAGGACACAACTCATATTGGGATCTTTATTTTTTTTTTTCAAATCTCTCTTTGCTGAATATGCAAATAGTTTTTTCTCCTTTTAACTGCTGTTTTATTTTTAATTCAAATTTTGTAGGATAATTTCATTTTACAAAATCAATTACATCAACCATAGCACAAGAGTACTAAATCCGCCCGGCCAACTAAATAAAAAAAAATCACAAAATCCAATTTAAGTTTTTAAGTTTCTTCTCGCTAGAGTTACCGAATTATGATCTCTTATAAAATATTACTTCCAAAATCCCCAGTTTTTTTTCTAATAAGCAAAATATATATCAAAATTAAACACAGGAAAACCTTTGGAGATATATTCGGTTCATAATTTTACTAATTGTAATCTCTCTTTTAATGTTTAATTAGCATGTTCAATTAATTATTTTCAAAGTTGCATATACCATAAAATGAATATTCTCAAAATTTTCATAAGTAATATATTTTTCTTTCATAAAATACATACAATGATATTGTTCAATAAATATAACATATTGTCCACAAGTATATAAATGTCTACAATGATAACGAATAGTCATGGAAGATTATTTTAGATATGTTACAGTTTTTATCTCAGGAAACGAGTAGAAATAATACTCTGGCAACTCGTTGATAAAAAATAAATAAGCGACCCGAGGGGGGACGAAAAAAAAAATTTCTGGGGACGGACTTAGTAGTTCCGACCAGTCTGAAACTCAACATATCAGTTGAATTTGTCTAAATATTTAATTTCGTTATTTTTTTTAGCTTATTTGGAAAGAAAACGGATAGGGTCCGTTTGCAATTCCATTTGTTATATATCAAATTGAAAGATTAATCAAACGACAGGTTTTAGAAAGAAAAGAAGTAAACAGAATTAGAAAGTTGCAATAATATCACTGAACGGCATACATAGTCACGAATATAAAATAATACCAGCTGATGTAGATCTACATCTCTCAATCAAACACTCATCAATTTAATTCTGCCTTATATAAACTTCTGATCACTGGGGGAATCTAAATATAATTAATGGCATGCACAGTTTGCTGAAACATTTCAGCAGAACTTTCTTACCAGTAAGTTATATAACTCTTCAAAAATTGAATCACCTCAAGAAGTACAACTCACGCAATTATGAATAAAGTAACAACAAAAAATGGTAAAAGAGAGAGAGATTTCCTCCGATCCGAACGTGACTCATCCATAAACGGAGGCGTGAAGTTATTGGATGGATTGTATGGCATTACACCTGGTGGCGATGACACTCCTTGGTTGCAGTTGCATGGCGGCAGGGGTGCTGGCGGAGTTAGAGAAGGAGGCGGCGGTGGTGGAGAAGAGTAGAAAAAAGTTTGGATCGGGGTCGTGCTGTCTTTGATCTCTACTGTCGATTCAGCATTGAATGGTTTTGATGCAGTTAGAAGGAGAACGAGCAGGAGGAGAATTGAAGGAAGTGAAGGGGTATTATTCTTGCCATGATTAACACAGAAGGAGATATAGAGAATGCAAGGAAGTTATTTATGCTCTAGTTTAGTTTCGATAGAGGGAATAAATATTGTTAATTAAAGTCAGAAGCTTTTAGATTCGCTTGACTCAATGTGAGGTGAGTCAGTACCGAGTGTCACCGGGGCCAGCCTAGTGGTAGTGATATTATCGCCATCTAGGGGTTCAAATCCGAACAAATGGGTTGGAATTAGATTTAGAAATGCTATATGAGTTGGGTGTGTTTAGAGCATAGTAATACGTTCGTTAAGTTCGTGATTCTGAAAATATTTGATGTGATTAAAAATTTAATATTCAGATATAATATGAATATAATTCAGAAATAATTTGTTTTATATAATATACATAAAATATATATTAAAATGTTAAAACTTTTAAAATATATATAAACCATTTAAAATATTATATAATGTGTTTTTTCACGAAATAACGTTTTATTCATGAATACAATATTTTTTTGACCAAAAACACATTATATATTAAATCGACGAATTATTCGTGAAACATCCGTCTAAAGATAAATACAAATTATTCTCGAATAATTTGCGGATCATATGATTATAGTTCAGAGGAGGAGAGGGAAGGGGGGACCAATAAGACCTGATCCTCTCAATTTTTTAAAAAGTTAAGTTAAATTGAGTAATAATTAAATAATTTTAATGATAGAATGTAAAATTTTCCGTACTCTGATTTTTGCAATCCTCTGATGACCTTTTTAATCATCTAAAAAGATGTTTTATTTTTCAATTCTAATTATGCTCCTAATTGTTCGTAAGACTTTGTAATAAAAAAAAAGACCAGCACAGAGTAATGAGAGTATGACACTTAACTAGTACATGTGCATTGAAAGAACAACTAAAATAGTTATTCTAAAGATAAAATAGTGATTTTCCTAACGCTCAGTGATTTGAAACATAGTTTTGGCGATTTGCATCCTTAATAGAGGATCCTCGGAATAGAGAGAGGGAGGTAGACATAGCTCATGAGGGTTTAGTTTTTGAATTTGTCCGGCCGGTCTTTTAAAAAATTTAATTTTTATCTGATCTTCATAAGTCCGGTTGGCTCTTTCTAATGGTAAGGTCCGGACACAATCTTTAAAAAACAGATCCTTCTAACTCGGTTTTTATCAAAACTGACTATTTTCGGCCTTTATTCGGTCCTTTTCAATCCCTTTCTTTAATATTTTATATTATATATTAATTACACGTAAAAATTCAAAAAAAGCAAGAAATAATTAAATAAAATGTCATAATAGAAAAATATAATTTAATATTTTTATATAAATATAAAATAACATTAAAAATATATAATTATTAAATATATATATATATATAAATATATATATATATCAAATCCTTATCCGTCGCCTTTTATCCGACCTTTAGAGCGCAGAAGACTTAGTAAGAGTTGAGTTTCTCAAATGTTGAATCGCGCCCTTAAAAATCAAGCCTTTAAATTCGGCTCTCTAAAAATTCTTATCAAACCCGACCCTTATCTAGTCTTCTCGTAGGTTCATATAGGTCCAGCTCTTGAGAAACACAACTTGATCCATAAGGACATGCCTAAAAAGAGGTGCATGTGCCGTATGAGATGCCTGAGCCATTGATCTCTTCAAAATATTGGAAAAATGGATTATTTATTGTCATGGAATCTAGGAACAAAGGGATTTGCTCTGTAGGGCATTTTACGGATATAAAATAACTCTTTTAATATAAATTATTAGATTTGTATGATAGTCAAATCGATGAGGACGATAACAATTTAGATTTACATTATGAGATAAAAATACTTAAAAAAATGTGGATTTGGAATGAAGAACTCCAAAATGGAGATCTCCTTTCCTTTGTAGAAGAATTAAGTTCACGTTTTCCCTAAATCTCTTAAATAAAAAGCAGTTCAATTAGGCCTATGGTATGTAATTAATTATAATTGATGGGAAGCCCCACGTGTCGAGCCCTCCAAGGCCGGCGTGGCACTTGCTAAGAGGAGATACGTTTATACTACTAGTTTAATCCGGTTAATTGATGGGAAGCTAAGCATGATTCAAATAAATTGAGTGAATTATTGTGTTAAACATTGTGCAAATATTATATAAATGAGCACCTTGTCCGGGGGGCGGTCCGGTCCGGTCCGGTCCACGATCCCGCACGGTCCGGTCCACGTGGCACTTGCACGGTCCATTTTCGGATGAAAGGAGGATCCGTTGGAGTTGTACGTTTATCCATTCAAATCTCTACTACTAGTACAGTAAAGGCTACAGAGCCACACAGATGTTATTCAAGTAGGAATGTATAACGGATGCGTTAATAATTTTTATAAAAATTTATATTCAACTCAGTTATATCGAGTTAAAAATATCTTTTAGCTAATTCATCTGCAATTCAACCTAACTCATATAATTTTTTACATATAATTTTTACATACAGATTTTTACAGATTTTTATGGGTTATACGGGTTAAATAGATTGATATTTTAATTAAATATTATATTATATTTTTTTTATTAATATTAGATAAGATATATTTTATTAATGATGATATCACAATTCAAAGATGAAAAAATAAAAAATAATAATAATTTCACATTAATTATGAATAATAAATTAAAAATTAAATATTTATCATGTTTATAAAAATAAATATAAGAAATAATTAATATTATAAAGAAACTGATATATAATATCTAAAAAATAAAAATATAATAAAAAAATTACATGATAGTAATTAAAATATAATGTAATTTTTTTAACTCTTAAATAATCATTTTATTGATCAGTAATAAATTATATATATAATATTTAAAAATATATATATTATATATGATTATCTTGTCGGGTTCGGGTTATATGAGTTTCTAAAAGCAAATTCATAACCCAACCCAATAAATTGAGTTAGTCAAAATCACAACCTATATCTAACTCGGTAACTCCTTAACCCGACAAAAGAAAGTATGACAGCGGATGTGAATTCACCATCCCTTGTGTATTGAGTTCGTACTCTCTAAAATACTGCATGTTGTTTAATGATCCGAACCATTCAAATCGATCAACGATAAATCTATAAGGGTTGGATAGTTTGATTAACGGTTAGGATTGATGGAGCACACCATTTCATCAGTGAAGTCCTTCACCGACCGGATGCTAATAGACATATTTAATCATGAAATTTCAAATTATTCATTTTTAATCATTAAATTTCAACATGTATTTAGTTTTAGATACACAAAATTACACTCCTAGTGGTAATGTCTTTATCTTCTCTTTTCTGATCTTATATAGTAATTTATTGGTGTTGCTAATCTTTATTGACAATATGAAATAATCCACATAGAATGTTATGTCATCATTGTTAAAATTTTAACTAAAAATTAATAAAATGATTAAATTTGAATATATATTAAAATTCATTGGTTAAAAATAAATAATTTAAAATTAAATGATCAAAAATAAAAATTCCATATCATCTTGGTCGCTGTACAGCGCTGTCGGCTTGATCCTCACAAGTCATATCGGGAGCGTTTAAGCTAATCAGCAGGCCCCAAGATTACACTTTTTGCGGTTTAATCCACGGCCCAGTAAACGACGACAATGTCGATTTTTAAGCCTGATAGAAATGGGGAGAGAGCCCAATTAGTCTATTTCAGGCCCATAATTTGGCAAAATTGACTCAAACAACGCCCAATTGCAATTCGCCGGGAGCTAAAACCCTAACCCCGGAACTTAGTTGGTTCCTTTTACACGGGCAGAGGTGAGCTTGTAAACTCTTTGTTTTAGCAAAGCTCGAAGCTGTTAATGGAGACTGGAGGCAAAAAGATGGATTTGAAGAAGAGAAAACGAGACGACAAAGCTGGGCTGAAATCCAAAGGAGCCAAGGGTCACGTGTCTGGCAAGGTAGCACGTGCGCCTCACAATGCGCAGGAGAGGGGGTCGAAGAAGGAGCAGCACACGGCTACTAAAGCCGAGAAGAAGGAACCTCAGAGTGCCAAGGAGCGTCGTCTGGCCACTAAGGTCTTCTTTTCTCTCTAAGTGTGTACTTTTTTGTGTATTCATCATCATCACTGTACACCGAGCCAAGCGGATTGCTTGTTGCCACTTGCAAGTATTGGTAATTTTAATGGATTTTTTGATATATTTGATATACATATCTGTGAAAACAACTCGTAACTAACATGAGGACTAATGCTACTAAGTAATCCTAGCAAAAATTTAAGGTTCACCAGGAACTATTTTAGCCAGTAAAGCTAGACTAGCTATCTCATGTGATTTACTTCTCTTCCTCGTATTCTCTGTATTATTCTAACTTTTCTTAAACCAACTTCACTAAGTTTTTGAACGTAAAACAATTAAACAGTTGTATTTTGGCTCAAGACAACAGAGTGGGAAAGTTTATTTCAAAGAAGAATGATGTAGATACAAAAGCAACAATTTTGTACAGTAATCCTTGAGCATTTAAAATACATGCCTTTCTCCAAGTATATGATCATATAATAATTTTAGCAACACAATATAAATGCTGGTTATTTTAGCAAAAGCTGTCCAAAGAATGCTGAAATGGGAATGATAATTTTTGCTTTTATTACCTTTTGTCCTTTCACATTTTTTTTTGTTCTTTGTATGTAGGAAGCGACTGAGCTTAGGAAGAAGAAGAGGAAACCAAATTATGTTCTTGAAAAAGTAAGCTTTGCTATTCCTTACCAATCAACTTTTACTGGTTGAGTGATGTTAGGATATCAGATGCATCACCTATTAATACTTCGAGCAGAAACTTTTGTGATTTTCAATTTTACAACTCGTTTACTTTTATAGTGCAGATTAAACACGAAATAAAACCAAAAGCATCTAGACTGATGTTATCTTTATTTCAATTTGTTTTATCCATTTCTGTCCTCCTTTATTTAACAGGAACTTGCTTTATTGTGGGAAAAAATGAGATGTCATGGTGTTAGCAAAGAAGATAGATCGAAGTAAACATTTCAGTTTCTTGGTTTTTATTTTATTAATTGATCTTACTTTGTTTTGCCTTTGATATTTTGCCTATAGCATTTTTTATCTATACAAAATTGTTTAGGTTTGTAACTGAGGCCCTTCATAAAATGGGTGGCAAATTCATGGAAATTGCAGGGTCCCATGTCTCTGCACGTGTTCTTCAAGTATGTTTTTGAATTTCTTTCTGTAAGCAAGATATAGCTGAGTTAGTTGTTTATGCTCTAGTAATATCATGTGAATCTATTACAGACGTGCATCAAGTATTGCATGCAAGAGGAGAGGGACAATATTTTTGATGCACTCCGCCCTCATTTTCTGACTCTTGCTCGAAAAAAATATGCTGTTCATCTCGTAAAGAAGCTTCTAGATTCTGGTATTGTTACTTCACGTTTTATATTTTAAGTTGTATGGATTATTTCATTTTTTATGCTTTATTTGTTGATGTTTGTTTTTTCTTTCTGCTATCACCTAGCTAGCAAAAAACAATTTGAATGGTTTGTCTCATCCCTCCACGGCCAAATAGCATCTCTTCTTCGTCACAGTGTTGGAGCCGCAGGCATGTGAATGTTTTCTAGTTTCACAGTATTCTTTGACTTCCGGATATAGGATTAAACTTATTTTATTTTTATTATCATGTCTGTAGTTGTGGAGCATGTGTACCACCTTGCAAATGGGCCCCAGAAAAGAAGCATGTTGGTTGAGATGTACTCGACTGAGCTTCAGCTGTTCAAGGATTTAACAACAACAAAGTCGGGAAGGTACTTCCATTACAATTATTCTCTGTATTATCTATTGTTTCTCTCATTTTCTTTAGTACATTGTACTTCTGCGGTATCTTTCGTTTTGATGAGCTCTTCTGTATGATATGTAAAGAAATATTTCTAGTTTTACAATTTTTTTGCACCAGGTTATTGGATATCATTGCCAACCTAGGGTTACAAAAAGCATCAGTGCTACAACACATGACCCAGGTGATACAACCCCTCTTAGAAAAAGGGATTGTTGAATATTCAATTGTCCACACTGCCATACTGGAGTACTTAACAATTGCTGACAAGGTAATTTCAACTTCATATTTGTATAAAGTTGTTAAAGTTTATTTGCAACCTTAACCAAAAGCGAATTGATATTGTGTACATAACAAGTATATTTGTTATCATATTGGAAAATAAGAAATAGAAAGAGATGTTTATCAGTTATCATAATATGCAAAAGTTACCCGTAAGTTTTGAGGAGAATGAAGACCAACTTGATCAAGGAAAATAACTTGTTCCTTCTTCACCTTTTTTGTCTTTTGCCAATTCTACATTTAAAACGTCTATTACAGAAAGGTATACAAGTGGTGGGTGTTTATTGAATACTTTCAGCTCATCTTATCCTCGACTAAAATTTTCTTGTAACTTCTTTCTTAATATTTGGCAAGACTTCTGCGACAGATGTTATTCGCCAGTTAATATCACAGATTGAAGGATCGGATGCTACTGATGAAACTGAAGCTGCACCTAATTTGCCAAAGAAAATAAAAAATAAAAGAAAAAGGTTCGCTCAACCGCTTCTTGTTAGAATGATGCATAATAGGGATGGATTGAAGATCGCCGTCCTCTGTGCAAAGCATGGAACTGCAAAGGTGTAGTATGCATGTTGTTCCTTCATTTTTTCTATCATACAAGTCATTGCAATTGTGGCGAGCGAATGTAAAAGTGGTCTCTTATGGAGATGAAACCCAATCGAATAAAGGCTTTGTTGTTGTTGCACAAGTCATTGCGATTGTTCAACAGCTGCAAAGTCACATGCTCTCCTCCATAGTTGCAAACATACATCATATCATCTAAAATATTAAAAGTGTTTTGTTGTTTGCTTTATGCTTTACAAGTATAAACACCACCTGCTTTTCACTTCGTACATGTATTTTACATGTAGAGACAAATGGGGAGAAAAGTATAGTATGGAAATAAATTGTGAAAAATGTTTATAAGGGTATCTGTGATACTTTCTTTGGTTGTAGGATCATAGCTATTAGAGTACTACTACATGTTCTGCACAGTTATGCATGGCAATTTTATGTTTATCAAGGGATCCATGTGAAATTTCCCCTTAGAAATAACTTGCTGATTTAGGATTTGTTTTCTATGCTAATTTTAGGATAGAAAAAAGATCATAAAGAGCATGAAGGGGCATGTTAAAAAGCTTGTGCTAGATCAATATGGGAGCCTTGTGAGTTCTATCTTTTATTCTTTTAGAATTGGCAGTTTTATTTTCTTATTTTCTGCAGTAGTCTTAAAAAACCTTGGTCTGCTTATGATAATATGTTCATTACAACAACAACAATGACAACAACAACAAAGCCTTTAATTCCAAATAAATTGGGGTAGGTTACAAATGAAACCCAATCTGAAAGTATAGAGATCATAGATCTCAAATGGAAAAAAAAGAAGATAATGATGATGATGATGATGATAATGAAAATAATGATGATGATAATGAAAATAATAATGATGATGATGATAATACTAATAATAATACAAATATCTATAGTAATACTAATAGCACTAATAATAATACTACAAATATCCATAATAGTAATAATGGTAATGCTAATAATAATAATAGTTCTAATAACAATGATCACACTAAATCTATATTATGAAATATACTTCTAAATCCTATAAAATCTATGCTCTACTGCTAGACTCTAACTTTTGGATCATGGTTGTAGTACATGGATCGTTGTCACTCCTATTACAAAAAAAAAAAACTGACCTTTTTGCTTTTTTTTTTTCTGATGTTGTACTATTGCTCAACTATATGTTATTTTAAAACGTAGTTTCTGATCTGCATCCTTTCTATTGTTGATGACACAAAGCTCGTGAACAAAGTAAATTATCTTTCTTTCCTTCTTTTTTTTTTTTTGCACTTTCAACCAACTTGTTTCACTTCACTTATTCAAACTGTAATTATCTAATAAATGGTTTATATGATTAAGTAGATTATAATCAGTGAGATAAGAAAGACGCTAAATGAACTTCTGCTTGATAAGGTAAATGTGATGCTTTTGGTTATTTACATTCATCATTTGTTCTTAGATGTTCTGGCAAGATCTTGAATTTACTTGGAATTACTGCAATTTGTATTAGTTCATTCTTGATCCCTGAATTATACCTAAATTTTATAATATTTTGCCTCAGTTGACCTCAGCTTCACTTGGAATATGCAGTTTCTTTAAATTGGGCAATCAACACCAGAAACACTATGAAGAGTTAATAAATTATTACAAAGAAAGTGAAAATAACTAAAACCAGTAGGATATCATGTGAAAATGAACAATTTTGTACGGTGCTACTTTTGTTTGTTCTTTGACTTCTGTTATATAATAAAGAGATGCAAATTGTTTAGTATTTATATGGTGATGCACCTGGCATGACTTCAACAATTTAAAATTCCTTGGCCAGAACATCGTGGATGTGGCACTTACAACCTTTTGCATTTAAATAGAATGATATTGATAGTATTCAACATTTCTTTTTAAAAAAAAAGAATGGAAGGAGGCCTTTGTTGCAACTGCTCCATCCAAACTGCTCACGCTATCTGAGCCCTGATGATCTGGCATGCCTTAACTATACAGTTCCTTCTCTCTCTTCTCAGGTTGGTTAATAATTTGTCATGTTTTTCTTTACAATTTTATTTTGATATACTTATTTGGAGGCAAGAGTTAATGTAACAATCTTGTACTAAATTGCAAATAACAACAAATGATACTATTTGCAAACTGCAAGCAACATTCTTTATTCTCTCTTTCTTTTTTCCCCTCTTTTTGGGTATTTCAGTATCTTCATTAAATTCAAGGATAAAACAACCTAGTAAGGCTGATTTAAGTTCACTTTATGGTGCTCAATTTCATTTGATTTTATTTTGGTCTAATCATACGAGCGAAAGCGCGAAAAAACCTTGAGGCAAATTGGTCAGTTGGATTTTCTTTGCAGTTTTATGTAATTTGCAAAAGAATTCCAATGCATGATTTGTCATAGGCTCATAGCATCAAGTTTTAAGTTGTCTGTTGTTGCGTAGTGACGTGCTTAATCTCTGTGTATTTTTTAAGGGAGAAGGATCAGTGGAGACAGTCACTGACGAAGGTCAAAAGGTGTCAATTGAGGGGAAGAAAGACCCCCCTTTGCGTAGGCGTGAGCTTTTACTTGATAGTGGCCTTGCCGAGGTGTTATTCTCATACTTTATGTTTTTGTTATTGGTTGGTACTTGCAGTCCTAATTAATTGGACACCTGATGGAATAGGGAATTGTTTTTCAGAATATTACTTTTGTCTTCATTAAAGCAGTATTCTGTAATTTTTTTCCTTTTTCTAAGCCTTGATATCATGCATTGGCCATCTGTCACTATTAGGGTCTGATTGAAGCATGTATCGAGAATGTTGGTGCTCTTCTTAGATCCAACTTTGGCAGAGAAGTAATATATGAGGTGCGCATGCCCTACCTTGTTCTTTGAGATCATTTGTCATGATGCTTTATATATGGATGGGACCTTATAAAAATATTTGGGGTGCTTCTCCCTCCTTAATTTTCTATCTTAGGAGAGAAGTCTATTCATGGTATCCATAAATAAGTTTGGAAAATGTGAAGAGAAGCTTAGACAATTATGTATCTTTACTTTTTACATGTTGAAAAAAATATACAGATTGCAGTCGGAGGGGCTGACAAAATCTTGCAACCTCTGTCCAATAAAATTGATGCATTGCATGAGGTCATAGCATCACTGGCGGCAGCACCGAAGGACAGAGATTCTGAAGAAGAGCATGTCTTTGAAAACTTCCACTCAAGCAGAACTATTCGAAAGCTGGTACTCGACTCACATGACTTTGCCTCTGCACTGTGGAAAGGCACACTAGAAGGAAAAACCAATATGTGGGCTCAGGGACACAGGTATGTCTTGTCAATTTCTGTCTGAGATTATAAGGGTTGGCTGCTGTGGTGTTTTCCTTTCGTGGCCTGGAAGGAATGGGCCAACTGGTCTTTATCATACTTCACATGCAAGATGGTTTGAAATTATGTGGGTTTGCGGTACTTATTGTGCGAGATATCAGTCATGTCTAAATCTAATATGTCTATAGCATTTCATGTATAGATTAAATGTTTATAGGTCAGGTATATATGCTTATAGTCATACTCAAAATTTGAGGTGCTTTTTAGGTTCTCTTGGCTTGTTTTGTGATAAATTATAATTTAAGTTCTTGTTGTAGTGGGTGCAGAATATGCATAATTCGATAGTTTATTATTTACTAAAATTTAGATTTGAATTAAATGCAGTTCAAAGGTGATTCTGGCATTCCTCGAATCGTCAGATTCCAAAACAAGAGATCTTGCAAAATCTGAGTTACAGCGTCTGATTGATAGTGGTGTTCTTAAAGCCCCCGGAAATAAATGAGAGTTACATAAAGGTCCCATAAGGGGGGAGTTTTGCTGATGTATTAAATTTTGTTTTATTTATATATTTTAACTTCTATCTATTAAATATTTTCATCCATTTTAGTTTTGGAGAACTCTTTTCTTCGGCATAATTGTGTTTTATTATTGTCAGATTGGCCCATATATATTGATTGTGATTTAAAGAAATGGGAAATATTGAAGGATTTGCAATACGTGGAAGAAAAAGTTGCCATCTGGTTATCGAGTTGCTATGACGTTTGGTGAGAAAAATTTGTGACATTCCAAATGCAACAATAACTTAGCTGAAAATTTGAAAAAAAAAGAAAGAAGGAAGCAATCACTGCTCTGTTTTGCCGGACGTATTAACCTCGCATTCTACATTATAAACCGATGATTCACGCTTGTTGCCTCTTCTCAACCCTGCACCTCCATTTGAAGAGAAGTTTGCATTTTCACCACTTGCTGGCTTGCGAAAGTGCGGATAATCTGGGTAGAAAACCCGGTTAAGAGGATCAAACACGGGGTACCCACTAATTGACTGGTTGGTAGCTCTTAAACAGTTCTCTATTACTCTGCATTCCTCACTTAACCTCTTTTGAAGCTCCTTGAATGCATGAATGAATCTCCTTGAAGATTTGTAGGTAGTACCAGTGTTGGTACTGATGTTTTCTTTGCCGTTGTCATTACGGCCTGACTCAAATTTTGCATAGCATTCGGTGCAGAAGCTCTCCTGTCTCAATGAGTTGAAGGTTCTTCTCTTGGATTTATCAGAGAGGCATGAGTATGCCTAACAAATAACTACTGATTAGAGATTGGAATATGTATATTTATGTAAGCATGACTAGGCTAAATTGGACATTTCAATCACAAAACAGAAAATAGTGCATAGGAGTGTTAAATAAAGAAATTAACAATCTTTACATTTATCTAAAGCCAAGAGAAATGTTAAAAATGACAAAGCCACACAAAAAGTTGACATGTTTATCAGCGTAAATTTAGCAATGTCAGCAGGTGCTACTCAAGGATAGTAACTTTGGAACTTTTTCCTTTTCTAAAAGTGCTCTTTAAAAAGATTAAGATACTGAGATGCATTTTTCTTTTTCTTTTTCTTTATATATATATATATATATATATATATATATATATATATATATATATATATATATATATATATTCTTTTTACTCTTTTTGTTTTTATTTTCTTTCCAGGGTTGAAAAGAGAAGTCAACATTTACCTCCAAGACCAGCTTGAACGCAACATCTGCTTTGTGATGCTTGTTTTTGTCTGGGTGAAGCTGTAGTGCTTCACATAGAGAAATAAAACAAATAAGTCTAGATTCAAAGCAGATTAAATCCCATAAAAATGCAAATCTTTTTGTTTCAAGATTTAATTTTACGTGTATATATTACCGAGTTGACGATACCGTTTCCGAATTATCTCCTCCCCAGCCTCTCGATCGACCTTTTGAAGACCAATACAAAATGCTAAGGAATTAGACCAAGAACCAAACTAATTGATACAGACAAAATGTGAACTCACGTGTAAGATTTTAATCAGTTCATTCAGGAAAACTAACAAGATATTAAATGATAAAAAAGGAAAAATAACCAAGTAAAATAAAGCAGGAAAGGAAGAAAAACGAAAGAAAAGAAGATGGAGAGAGAACTCACCCCAAGAATTAGGTACCAGTCAAGAAACCTGCTTGTTTCCTCTTCATGGTGGTGGTGTCGGCACGAAATGAAAATCTCTGAGATCTTGCAAATGATCCCCACAAGATTTTCTTTTGAATCCAATACTCTAGCCATTTTAATGCTGGTTGCCTACTTGACCTCCCATTGTCTTCACTTTGCCGAAGGAGAGGGGAGAGAGAGTAGAGAGAGAGAGAGAGAAATGCAGCCACTACCAACTTTTCAAAGGAAGAGCAAGAGAGATGGAGAGAAGGGAAGAAAGGATGTGGGAAGGAGGGCTAAGAGCCTAAGAGGATGGTTGGGAAGCAAGTGTGCTCAATACTCTGAAGATTTGTATAAAATATAGGGGTGATGGTGCAAAACCGAAAGTTTGAGAATTTTAATTATAAGATACTCCAAGGTAAATAACAATCGTCAAATGGGAATGTTGAGTTTGTCTGGTTCGTAGTTGGATAAAATCGTTCTTTTACCGCGAGTAAATAATGCGGGGTGTCTCTGGAAAAAAAAATGTCATGAAAAGTTTTGTCTGAAGTATTATTGAATACTTTATTTTATCACATGTAGTTTTCGTACTTTTTCCAATCGAATATACTTTCTTGCCTTGGTTTGATATAACGATGTTTTTATGTACGGTTTATTTGTTTCTTTGGTTTATTTATTGGTTTCCTCGTGCTAGAATTATGTTTTATCAACTTAAAATTGCTAAGTGGAAGTAGAATAAATATTTGAACCTCATAACATTAATTATTGTGACAAATTATGCAAAAAATGAGGGTCACTTGACGAGAAATATTATAATAAAACTTTAATGTAAATAAAAATATAAATGAGCGATCACTTGACAAGATTTTGATTTACATGACACTTTCTCAAATCACATAAAATAAGCTATATATCTGCTATTTTATCCTAAGATGTGTATAAATTTCGTACAATATGAATAGTATTTTTATTTAAGTATAAATATGTTTTACTTGCGATATGACTGTATTTCCGGAGAAGTAAATATTCAAATAGATATGAATCTTAATCGCTCTAGAATTAAGAGCATGTGGTCCAATTAGACGGATATGAAGGGACATGAATATGAAAGAGTTCTTCATCAGCCCTATATACATTCTTGAGGGCCATAAAATAGGGGCATCATCTTCTTCATCTCTCTATTTTCCTGAGACGTGAAAACTGTAAGTGTATATCAATTAGCGAGTAAATCATTTGTATAAAATTTAATTTTGTCTATTAGCATTTTATGAAAATGCATAATTAAAATATTTTCTAAGCTGAAGTATTAATTCGTCAACTCACTTTTTTTGTTAATATAACAGTTTCTTTTATATTTACATAAAAATGAGTAAACAATTAAATCATTAATATTGACAAATATGATAAAAAATGTTAATCCTCAACAGGTTTATTAGATAACAGATAAAAATAAGTAGAAAATAAAAAAAAATTGAATTGTTATGACATCAGTGATGCATAGCGTATTTACTGAGAGCAAAAAAGCAAAAAAAAAATATGAATCTTGAAATTTATCAGCTATTATATATTATCCAGCAGAAAGGAATATTTATTTGGGCAATTGGCAATTTTTCTTTAGATAAATATTAGTGTTAGGTCATTCAATTTATATATTCATAAAATAATTTGCATTCGAACTTCAAACATAGGATCTTCTATATGAAGAGAATTCTCTTTGTAAAAGACTTGCTCTCCATTTCTTGGCAAAAATTAGATTGTGGTTTACTGTTTTGGTTCATGTGGGAGGAGGCATAGGATACTTGTAGATGGAATCTCTGGCGATAAGTGATGTTAAATCTATATTCCACTTAGCATTATGTAATCAGATTTGGTTGGACATGAGAGTTTTAAATGTGAAAATAAGAACATTCCACGATAACATAAAATCTTTTATCATTCATTCATAGAAGTATGTGATTTAACTCAATGAAATCGGTGGTGTATTCCATTATTTTTCAAAAAAAAAATATCATGCATAGAAGATAAATCAAACAATTTACTTTTGTCAAATGGTTCTTCTGGATAATATTTCGCATTCAAAATAGAATGAACTAATATTCATTTGCCAACTTGCATTAAAAAAATATCAACAAAATTGAGCCAATATATTTCCTCCTATTTTCCACCATATGAGTTTTTTTCCCCTGTAACGCAACATTTGCTGTTTTGTTATGTATTGATTGTAATCACTAACGTTCAAAAATCCCAGCATTATTAACCCAGTTGCCTCAGAAAAATCCAAATATTCGTGGTATTAATAAATGTAATCTCGAAATGCTTCACCACATAGGTCCACACACAGAATATAAAGAATAAGAGAAACAATGTTATTATTGGAACTAATATGAAAGTTTTTTAATCCAATTATGTCTATTGTTCTCCAACGTTTTTGTTTTCAAGAGGATATGTGTTTGAGGCTTGCTTTCCCATGTCTATTTATTTTGTCTCCACCAGTGGCGGATCTAGAATTTTGATTAGGGGGTGCAATTATCGGATTGTAATGGTTTATCGGGTTCAAATCCATTAACTAATCGGGTACTTAATAAAAAAAATTAATAATTTAATATATATATACTTTACTAATAAATTTTTTATTAAATAATAACATTTTATATATTAAAATAACAATAAAATAAAGCTCAAAGTAATAGATAATCAAGTTGATGAAGAAAGTTTTCGACTAAGAAACTTTATATTTTGATATCTTTGCATAATTATTTCATTATGCGCGGTATTAAATATTTTTTTCTCAATAAAAATAACCAGACAATTCAGGGGGGGGGGGACAAAAAAAATTTTAAAAGACGTACCGAAAACATTACCGAAAATCACTATTTTTCAAAATCCAAGGGGGGCCCTGGATCTAACTGGGTCCGCCCCTGGTCTCCACCCTCCACAGTTAGCCATCAAAAGTTCTCTTTTTTTTCTTTCGTTGTTCCTAAAAGTGGTTGGCCCTTGAGCCCTGTGGCCAACTAATTCTCAATTACTGATCCTTTGTATATACTAATTCTTGCTTCTATGTTCTAATACTAGACATCTATAGTAGCTGATTAGACTCATTTTTTTTTGAGCTGATGAGACTCCATCACACTTTGAAACTCGTGAAAATTAGGTGTTAGTACCAACACAAATGTCTAATGATGATTTCTATAGCTTTCTTTTAACTGGTGTGTTGTTGTCTATGTTATATGAGTGTGGGTGTGAATATCGTATCAGATATAATACAAAGCATGATGGTACATCAATTTAAAAAAAAAATGAGATATAGATACACTAATATATATAATATTTTTAAATAAAAATAAATATATAATACATAAAAATAAAAAAATAGATAAGTACATCAACCACTATTAACATAAGTAAAAAAAATTGTAGCGATCTCATACATTAATGGGCGTACCTCATTTTTTGAGTTCAAATCCCACTCATACACTTAGTTTTCTGAATTTTTTAAGTTTAACTACATTCAACCGTACCCAGACATACCCAGGCATACTGGAGACCATATTAGCTAGTCAAACCGATTATTAACTCAGCAACTCGAAGCAAACACAAATAACTCAAAGATTATTTTATAATAATAATAATAATAAGATTAAAATTAAAGATAATAGACCAGTGTGCTTTGGGCAGGAAAACCAAATCACGGTGGAAGTCAAAATCCATAGCTGGAAACACAAGAAAGACAAGGAAGCATTGATTTTTGTCAACAGAATAAT
The DNA here is from genome assembly GCA_037127355.1 of Schoenoplectus tabernaemontani. NCBI lineage: Eukaryota > Viridiplantae > Streptophyta > Magnoliopsida > Poales > Cyperaceae > Schoenoplectus > Schoenoplectus tabernaemontani. Next base: position 22,294,558 of record CM073739.1, read on the forward strand.
TGGGCTCCGAGCTATGGGGACCATGAGGTTAATTTTGTCCTATTGGCATGATAAGAATTAATCTCAAAGACAAAGAAAAAATGTGTGAAATGTGGAAAAACCACCTCAATGATAATTGGCTTATATTAAGTCCGGTGACAACATTTTCCTCAAAAAAATTCTGGTGACAACTGACAACATTGTATTTGTTTTCTCCGAGTTGTTGCAAGTAGGTATACATGAATGCAATGGAAGTAACAGTAGTTTGAATTCTATGACATTTGTGAATTTGAATTCAATACATTTGTGACCATAGAGAAGTATTTTTTTTTTCAAAAGTCTTGACAACCGCTCAAGTTTACAACAATCACACATTCATCATCCCACTACTATCGCATAATCATACCAGCAAATTACCAAAGCTAAGCTCACAACACAACCACACAAACAAATCAAAAGCACACAAGCACATCAGGCAGCACCAGCATTGGCAATATAGTGAAGTATTGTTTGCTTGTAGAAATGCTCGTGATAATCTATAGACCGCTTTCTAGAAAGCACTCTTAATCACAGAGCAAGCACCAATTAGTTGTTGTCAAAATTTACAATTTTTTGCGTCGTATTTATATAAAAACTTAATTAAATTTTGATTCACCATAATAAAAAATATTAAATATTAAATCTGAATCTACTATGAAAAGAATACAGCGCCAAGCTCTCAGAATTTGATGAACGCCCTCCTTGAAAATGAAGCACAAGCTTTGCAGACTAACCTCAATTTCAAGTTCGGCGTTATCGGACTGGAAAAAACCAAGCATTGCAAAAGAGGGGTCCCAATCATTGGAAATCATTATAAAACACTATTTCCAACAACAGCTTTCATCTCAAATTTCATATTAGCATTCTGCCTTGCTTAACACTTCAAAGACTCTGTTTGTTCACAATACTTACACTAAAACGTAAAGCATATGGTGTTGAAATGATTAATGTATAATTCTATAGGCACCATAATAGTCCTCACGTAGATACAACTATCAAAAAATGACATGGACTGATTGACAACCAAAGCCTATAAAGAATTAAACATGAGAATCAAAATAATAGTTATACAGCAAATTATTATCAAAACTTTGTTAACATGGGATCTAGTAACCAAAGGGCAACCTTGTTAACAAGGGATCTAGTAACCAAAGAATTAATATCAAAACTGACCTATGGACAATAAATTTCCAAAACCACCTACACAGCAAGCTACAAATCAACAGGAGACATTGTATTGGCAGTAATATCCTTACCAAGCCTATCAAGTAACACCTCCAAAGTCTCTATATAGCTTGGCATATAGTGCTCTTTGATCATAGTAGGCACAAGCCTGATTTTTCCATACAAATCCCTAGGAGTTTCAAAAATTCCAATTGCTTGATCATCCCTTGGTTCTTCATCAGGTAATGCAACCATGTGGATGATCCTTCCAGGAGGATAGAACTGGCGGCTACTCCTAGCAACTGAACTTGCATGCAGTTTATTCTCAGCTACAGCATCTATGTTGGAGATGGTTTCCTGTTCTTGTTGCATATTGTCTTCTTCTGTCTCTACTTGTGAGGCAACATAGGTTGAGCATACTTGGGTCGAATTTCCATTTATTCTGAGTGCATCCATACCATTGGTTGTGCCATTTTCTGTATTTTTTATCAATGGCTGGGACAGAACAGAATGTTCATAAATTCCTTTTCTTCTTATTAATGCAAAAGCTTTTGCATTAAATTTTTTTATTTTTTCGATGTACTTTTTTATAAATGTCCTTTACTGGACTACACTTTCAATTGGAAACTTTGGCAGTTAAGAATATTTTTATTGCTTATTTGTGTCAGGTTAAACCTAGCATTTCTAATGTTTTTCAACGAATACAAAATTTAGAAAAACTTCCATTACATGACAAGTACAGGCCCAGTTTGCAAAATACTGACAATGACAGTTGCTGCAAATTAACAAAATCCAAAACCACAGAGATTAGTCCACATTACAATGTGTAAAGATTGCTAATTAGATACAGAAAAAGGTACCTCATAAAGACTGGACCGTTGCACTGAACCACCACCGCAGAATTAGCTACCTTGACTATTGAACCTGATATGGATGCCAAATGAGATCTGATCTTCTCTACATGGCCATTCACAAAATTAAATAATTTACTAAGCTGCATCCCTTCCCTCATATTATTCCTCCATGATGATGCCATCACCTTCACAAAATAGCAAGTGAAAAATTTATGTATACCAGATTGATTACAAAGAACAAAATTAAAGTTCAAGAAGGATGTCAAAATAGTAAACAGATGATAGGTGTGCAGGTTGGTAGAGTTTAGAAGTGTCAGGTGCCAGAATTACTGGTACAGTAATTCGTTATATTTTCTCAAATAAGGGCCACGTTAACTCATACATTATCTGGATGCCTCTTGTAGAAATCAAATTGCGCCTCCACATATTAAGGTGAACTTATCACCGACCACAATAGGCATGCATTTTACAGTTACTACTGGACTTCCATTTTCCTTTTCCAGATAAAAATTGACTGATTCCACATCTGAGTATCACATATATGGTAATTTGAGGCTACTTTTTTTTTCAAAACATGATTGCACAACTGACAGAGAATTCTTTAAAAGTTGCTAAACTTAAGGACAACTCATTACAACTAAACTTTGGTAGGGTTCAATTTTGTCGAAGTCTTAAGTAGTTAAGTGTCCGGTTGTAATTTTATAGAAAGAAGTAAATCAGCCACAGCACCCTGATTGCTTATATTCATAAATGAGAAATACTGGACAACACTGCAACTTAATTATTTTCCTACTATTTACCTCAGACTGAGTTCTGGCAGCGGAAACCTTAGAAAAGGAGGGAACAACATCATTTCTATTGATCAGAGAAGTAATGAAGTATTTTCCCGACTCTGCTAACTCCCATGTCAAGTAAGTAGCTACACAGAATAAAAAGACTATTAATTCACAAAATTGAGGTACTTTGGAAGTTTGGCAAACACAGGATAATGCTAGAGAAGAGGTAATTGGAAAAATTATGGTAGAGAAGTAGCAGGAAGACTGGCAGTTGGAGGAGTGATTGAAGAGTGTTACTTATTAGGTAATTAGTGAGCTTGGCAACAAAAAAGTGAATGTGCACTGGAAAGAGTATATATTCTCTCTCCTCTCCTTTGCTCTCTGCTACAAATTCCAACCTTCCATCGGGATAGAACATAGCACTGTTTTAAATAGAAAAATTGTACTTTGAGCAACAACCTTTGCCTGGAATAGCACTGCTATCCTTAGCAGTGCTAGAATAGAATGGTTGCTAAACATGGCCATAACGTACAAATACTTAAGTTAGACCTATTAGACCATGCCACATATTGTGTATATTTTGGTACATTATCAGTCCAGTAATATTCAGATTTCCTTTGCATTTACTTGGTTATTTTACTAAGCCTGGGGAGAGATTCCACTGTGAGTATTGAGTAAAGAGAATTTACTTCCAAATGAATAAACAACTAAGAAGTAACCAGTGTGAAATACCAACACCAAACATGACTTGTACATTACTGAAATCTCTCACCTCAAAATGTCCATGAATAACCATCATGATAAGAAATATAGAGTAAAATGGGAGCAACGAAGCTGATAATAAGCACTAAATACAAAAATAAAATCTTTGTAAAGGCACTTACCAGGGCAAATGCAAGACAGGTACAAGTGGAAAACTCCTCTCATTCTCTAAGTATATACGTCAGAATAGCTCCTACTCCAGCTCCCATTGAATGCCCCATTACCTGAAGTTAAAAATGGAACAACGATGGATAAGGAACCAATACCAATAGAGGGTTCCTTGATAACCATCCCTACCCAAACCCAGTGTGTCCAGGAATACATATTTGATATTTCCAACCCCTAGTATAAGTTTGGCTATGGCACTTACTTTTCAGTTTCTTTTTCTACAGCACTTGATGTATAAACTCAAAAGAATTTGGAACATATAACACTTGTTTGTTTTTCACCAAATCCATTCATCAATATATGTTATAACTGTGGTAGGCTGGTAGCAAAGATTAACTTAACTTCCAGTATTCCACAACAATTGTTACAACAGCTACAAAATTGATTGTACATACCTTGAGTTCATAATCTGGACATTGAACAAGCTCCTCATGAAGGCATGATATGGCAAGTTGTGATATCCACCTGGCAGCAGCCAGCATACCACAATGGGCATGTCCCAAGACCAAATTTTCAACTTTCTCATTATTAATATCACATGGTGGAAAGGAACCTCAGCCCCAGTAGCAGCTGTCAGCCGGTCAGTGGTGGTGTTGGCACCACGTATTATAAGGAGAAAACACTTGGATTTGGAATCCTGCACAATTGTGAAGGCAGGTTTCATCAGCTGAAATGTTTACTTCATTTTTTAGTAGTTAGAAATGAGAGAAGAAAAACAAATTATTCAGTCGGACAATGGAAACAGCAGCAAGCCAGTAACTAGTCTCAAAAGTATAATTTAGCTTCAAACAACTCTTTTTTTCCAAGTACATTCAATTTAACTCTAAACTGTGGAAATGAAGTCCTAGTTTATCCTGGATTGAAAGATGATTTCAAATAATTGTGCCCCAATATAAATTGATTTTTCCTCAGTTAAGTAGCAATATTGTTGTATACAATATACATCATTACAATTTTACAAGTTTAAACACATTCAAGTGCAATGCATTACAGGTGGTAATATACTTATTCCGAAATTAATTTTTAGTATCTTTCACTTAATCTGAAACATCTCTGTACCACAGTGATACATACATAAGCTGACTCGCTGAGCCACCCCTTTGAGTTAAAAATTAATTTGTGAATTAAGCTCAAATACAATTACTGCATATTGAGTAGATTTTATATGTCAATTTCAGTAACCAATTTCCTATTACTTTAATCTGTAAGTCAGAGGTCGGCCATGGATTATAAACATGTACCTTCTCCTATTGAATCCTATTGTTTTCTTTTGACTTAAGGGACTTGGTGTTAGGGTGGCTTCAATTATACTGTGTGTCAGCTGAATCTATTTGTGCTAATGGAATGACTTCAAAAGGAGCCAGGTTGGTTCATGTTGGAGATACATGGAGACAGCCTTGCACAGCTACAAACTATAATTTACAAGACCATCCAGGTTTTTTCTTCTATGTTCCAGCTACTTAATTTAAGAATGTTGCAATTCTAATTGTGTTTCAATGAACATCCTGTATCAACATCAATTATGCTCAATCTATTAGCCTCAAATTCAAAATATTTTTTCCTCAGTTAACTTTGTTAACAAGTTATGTGATCAGTTAAGCATTACTGCTCAATCTGGCTTGTAGTTTCATTTCTTCAATTAATGTCAAGCAAGGAAATAGCTTTTGGCTCAGACAGCCTCAGGAGAGAAACATACCAACCAGATCTTACAAAAACCTAGGACTACAAAAGATCATGATGCAACCACACCATAATAAGAGGAAAAAAATTCATGTCACAATACTTATGTACCCTCGCCTTAGGCATGTGAAGGAGAACGCTATTTTGGTCATACCCACCGAATTCTAGAAAAGCAGGAAATGGTTTCTTGGAGAAGTAGAAGCAAAGGTTCAAGTATCTCAACAGCAGGAAATGGTTTCTTCGATAAGATAAAATATTATAACTTTTTTTATCTTCCATTTATAAATTTGTTTCATAATTATATAAATTGTCCCAATCTTTTTCTTTTACTCATTGTCAAATTCACCATTAAAAATATTTCTATTCAAAAGTTCATATTTGATATATTTAATTTACTCCTCTCTTTTGAAAATTAAATTGAATTACTATTTGATCATGTAAGACATAATTTTATGTCTGAACTAATTTTTTTTTTTAAAATACTTAAAGTCATCAATATATTTTGGTCATTAATATACTTTTTAACAATTATATAATTTATAATATTTTTCAGTTAAAAATTTAATTTTTATTTTATTTCTAAATCATAATGTTAGTGTCATGCAATCATATTGATTGTACTTTTAAATTTAATTCAATTGACATTAAATTAATATGCTACAAAAAAATATGTCAGGAAGTTTGATTTCTTGTAGCATTTCATTGCAATGCACCAAATTTTGATAGGCCATACAATATGACAAATTTAAATTAATGATTATAACTATAAAAATAAAACATTGATAATATTATCATTATTTCTAATAACGAATATATAATTTAAAATTTCTGCTTTATTATATTATTTTTTTCTAAAATTACCGATTGCGATCTCGACTCTTTATTTAAAAATTTTGGCTCCGCCCCTAAACCAAAGACCGATCATTTGATTTTTATCATTTTTATTATCAATTTAAGTAGAAAGATGCATCTCTGTGTGTATATATACACACACTATATTATAAAGAACAATATGTATCTTATCGGATCTCTTGGTTACAACCCGACGAAAGCATAGTTTTTAGTCCCATTACTTCCATCGCTTTATACTTTACTTTTCTGTTATCGGACCAAAACTCATATCATTGTTTGTCTACTACCCAGCGAGCGAGAACACTATAGTGTTCTAAAATCGTGCCGTGTCGTGCCGTGCCGTGCAAAACACGCCGTGTTTTCGTGTCGTGTCGTGCCGTGTTATTATTTTTTTTTATTATTTTTCGTGTCGTGTCGTGCCGTGTTAAAAATGGGGAAAAGCCGGCACGTCACGATTAAGGTACGTCACGGATAAAGCACGTCGTGTTAAACGTGTCGTGCTCATTCGTGTCGTGTCAAATCGTACCGTGTCAAAACGTGTTGTGATTATTCGTGTTTTGAATACGGTGTGCATTAACATGTCAAAGATTTTAAAAATCCAGAAAATACAAAAAAAAATCCAAAATTGTAAACAAAAGTTTAAAATTTTTTAAAGTGTTTACGTATTTTAAATTATTTAATATAGCGTATTAAAAATAAAATATAAAAAATAGAAAATATTAAAAAGTGAAACTAAATATTAAAAATTATTTTTTTTAATTTAAAAATATGTTATATAGTGTATTCTGTAAAATTTAAAAAAAAAATAAAAAATTTCATAAAACATAAAAAATGAAAAAAAATGTCAAAAAAATATGGACATGTATTAAAATATTTTTATAGTAATTCATAAAATATTATGTTTGTCAAATTTTCCCTCCTCCTTTTTTCGGACTTGGGACCGACTATGTTAGAAACATAGCCGGAGTTAAAAACTTGAAAATATGTTAGTGTAATTTAAAAATAAAATTTAAATATTCGTGTCCGTGCCTATTCGTGACCATGCGTGTCCGTGCCGTACCGTGCGTGTTCGTGCCTATTCGCGTCGTGCTTATACGTGTCGTGCCTAGTCGTGTGTCGTGCTCGTGTCGTGCCGTGTTTCGTGTCGTGACGTGCTGTGTTGGGACCTCTTAACCGTGTCGTGCCGTGTCGAAAATGAAAAAAATCAGTCACGTCACGTTTAAGAACACGACACGTGACACGTGTCGTGCCGGCACGGATAGGCACGCGTGCCGTGCCGTGTCGCTCTCGTACCGTTTCGTGTCGTGCCGTGCCTTGACACACGGACACGATTTTGATTCCCTAGAACACTATACCTGCTCTGTCCATAACATGTCCATTCATGTACTTTGACTCAAACCATTCTTTGATGCATTGTGGTGAAATATTGAGAATGATATCGAACAAAGTTGGTTTCAATTTATTGATGCAATGGTTAACTGCATATTACTTTTGATTCAATTTATTGCTGCAATAACTAAACCATAATATAAGACACTATATTATAAAGTCACTTTTTAATATCCATCTTTTGAATTGATTTATTAAAGAATTTCAAATTTCATAATCTTTGGTCCCGAAAGGTAAATATTTGTATTTCTTGATATTTTAATCGAGAAAAAAAACTCAGACCCAGTAAGAAATTAATTCGCAATTTAGTTATTCTTTTAGAATATTTATCCTACAAGCCTCTTAATTTAATCAAAATAAAAATAATTTAGATCATTCAGAATTTCTGACTCCAGGCCACCCTTAATGATCTTTTCGAACGATATACTCGCAAAAACTAATTCTAGGTTCTTCTCTCCATCGGAAATATAGGGCTGCTATGCTTATTACTAAATTTGCTAGATTTTTCCAGTAAAAAAAATAAGAGTCTTCGTAATGATTTAGACATGAATTATATCTAAGTAAAATATACTATTTATTTATAAAAATATTAGTGTTATATATATTTTTCAAATGAAGAGTGTCCCCACAATAGACAATTTTTTTCTAGTAGTGAATATAAACTACCCATATGAATTGTTAAGTTTTGGGGGGTAAATTTCAAAGTTTTATATAGGAGAGATAAAATATTACTAATTGGATTATATTTGTCGCCATTTTCGTTTTCATTTTCAGCTTCAATGTTTTTATTGCCGTTTGCTTTTTCATTGGTCCATTTATATGGAAAAGTTGGAAAATTGAATGGACCCCTTGGGCAAGCATCACCGATTAGGAAAATAAAATCTCTCTCAAGAACTCAAATGGCATCAGTCAAGTTCAAGAGAAAAAGTTTTGAATTGGTACCTGCAAACTACCACAAATATATGGATGATGATGATGATGATGATGATGATGTGAAAGAAATAACTAATTAAAATCTAGCATACTCAGCTTAATATTTATCTCGATGTCGCTATGGAGTATCTTTCCTGCATAATTATTCTGTGCAATTACAAAGCCAATTGTCAGAATCCATAAGAAAAAGAAAAGTATAGCGGATTTGTTGATTTATTGTCCAATTCTTTATTAACTATTACCCGAGTTTAAAATAATATTTTTTTCATGCTTAAGAAAAAAATATAATATGATTTACATGAAAGACTACAATTGAAAATGACCTGTTAGTTCTCTTTGTTATTTTGTTAAAATTCAAAATAAGCCATCGAGTATTTTTGAATTTTATATTATTAACCTTAATAAACTTGCAACTCGCAAAAGGTCATACTCGTCAAAAGCGGGCTTATAATATATATATTATTTGAAAAAATGAGTAATTCGAGGACTGAAGTAAAAAATTCAATTCTGGATGGATTATTGGATTGGACCGATTGGCCAGCGAGCACATGATTGGATTTACGCGGACCCACTGAATGACTGAAACAAATAAAAATGCAATTGGGATCTTTTGTGACTTGTACTGTGATGTCGAACTGTTGCGACCCGCTATGGTAGCAGATCAAATTTATGAAGAAAAAAAAAAAGAGTGAAAGAAGGATGCCACACTGTGCAGCCGGCTCCTCTCAAATTCTCTAGTCTCCTTCTGCTGGTTCCATTATTCTATTCAAAAAATATAAGTATGTTATTTTATTTGTTGATTGATAACCTATAAAATTTCATTAGTATTTAATATTTTATTAAAGATTATCAAATTTTGACGGTCCTTCACGAATGTTTGCAATGGTATCAAATTAACGGTTTTTGATGGATTATAAAACGTTAATGATATTGTATGAAATTTGACGAGTTATCAATTTACAAATAAAATAACATATCTGTAATTTTTTATTTTTAGATTTTTTATATTGTTTAGATAGAATAATACAACCTCTTATTCTCAAAGAATAATAGCATATTTTGATCCGTCTTCTCAGAGGGTCCTTGTGCATATCTGATTTCAACACATGATCAAATTTTAAGCCAGCGGTTACATACAAAAATGACGGAGAATTATGGCTCTGACTCCTCTGACTTCACATTTTCCGTAGATAGGGTTGTAAACGAAACAAATTTGATGGAATTAGTTAGTGTTTGAATTTAATTTGAAATTAATTTCAACTAAATAAAACTCGAGCTAAATAGAATTCAAACTAAAATCAAACTAGACAATCAAGCTGAAGAAGCACATCCAGAAGTTCATATCAATAAATTCCAACATCTTTATGTTGGGCTTTTGGATATTTGAAATTTTCTAATCCAGTTTCTATTGATTAAATTCTCAACCATGAGTAATTTTAGCATATGCCAACCTACACATCAACAAGATAACAATGCCAACGAAATCTTTCCATTTTCATTCTACGACTTATTTTCCGGGTGCTGCTCTGAATCAATCAAAGATATATCTTCAATCAGGACTGTGGTACTGTTCACTTCTATGGGATAACACCACACAAAAGAAGCTGTAAACGGTTTTTGAGGGTACAAACCTGAACTAACTCCCATTTTGTCATAAATTAAAGAGCTATTTATACATAATTTTATACATAATTTTGCACACCTTAGCCATGGCCTCTACCTTTTGTGTTGTGGCCTATCTTTCTCTGTTTATCTCTGTTTGTGCTGCAACTCCATTCAATGCCTCTGAGTCTTTGACAACAGCATGCAACCAAACACCTGCACCTGATTTGTGTGTTAAGCACCTGTTAAACTTTAATGAGAGCCAAACAGCTGACATCCATTTATTGACCGGGCTCATGGTCAGGTAATGCGAGTAAAATTTATCCATCATTTTTTGTTCTTTGTTTGATGTGTTTGATGTGTTTGATTAAATTGAAATTGAATAAATTCTCTTTTTAATTGTTGAGATGGTGAAGTAGATGCATCATAACCTAATTTGTCAATACTTATTGGAATCAAAATTAAAACTAAGAGACATATTTAATTTATCTGCTGCTACAATATTCAATTATGTTTGGCCGACTCTTATTCTGTATGCACTTAAAATTCTTCAACCAAAATTAAGGGCCGCTGCTTTGTATGCGAAAGAGACGGCAGATCAAGTTTTTGTCGAGCAGCGCAACACATTCTCTGCTCCCGAGTACGAGACATGCCTCAATGACTGCCAAGAAAGCATCGAGGATTCAATCCAACAGTTGGACGACACCACAAAAGCCGTTGATTTGAGGGCATTTGAGGATGTGGAGGATTGGGTGGCAGCGGCGGTAGCAGACGCATCCACTTGCAAGGAGAGTTGCAAGGGCCCCAATGGCGAGCCGCAGATCAAGCAACTCGGTGACATGACCACTGAATTCACTGAGCTTTGCAAGGTGATATTGGCTCTATCGAAACTCGATGAACAGGGGCAACACTGATATTGACAATTCGACAGTTAACATTTTTTTTGTTGTTATAATGCTTGGTTTGTAAATTGTAATTAACTTGGTACATGAGGATATTTTGTTTGAGAACTTGGGCTCTTTGGTGTGTGCTACTTTTTATTTTGTGTTCATTCTCATTCCACCTATAAAATTCCTAGATTTGACTAATTATAATTTTTTGATGATTTGGATTCTGTGTAGTCGCTAATTTAGTTTAGTAGGTTGATTGTTAAGCCTGATAATGGGCGACCAAAACCATTTTGAAACCTGAATTTTTAAATCCAGATACAAGATAATTGTCCAACCCAGCTCATGCTTAGCTAAAAAACCCACAATTCACCAGATCAACTCCAACTATTAGGTTCGTAGTGGCAACTTGTCATTTGGTTAGATAGAATGAATAGGCTGCTTTTCTTATTCCGTTATAATTCATGCCGTAACTTTTCTTGTTGCTTCAATTTTAATGAAATGCCTGTGGATTTTACTCGAAACAAAAAAAGTTTAATTAAGTGTTGAATTACCACGCAGAGCAAATTAAGACTGAAATGGAGATTAATACCTCACAGTTAGCAAAATTATGTTCCAGTTCTAATAACTCAGGTGAGAATTCATGCATAATTCAATAACCAATGCAGTGGTAATGAACAGTTAAGCACAACCAGAGATGAAGGAGACAAAATTAAACATAGCCGGTCTCAATTATATCCCATACATCTTGTGTTCTTAGGAGGGCTTTAATTTGGATGCTTCAGTTATCATAGTTTGACTTTATCAATTTAGACACTATTATTTTGATGAACTGTTACCAAATCTAGTCATCAGCTCTGATACCAATATGTTGTTTTAAACTCCTCTAGAGACGTGTTAGTTTTATGTTCCACAAGCCAATCAAAATTAATGACTTTATATTTATTAATAAATTAGATGATTTTAATCATTTTGTTACTTAAGTATTTTTTATAAATAAATCTTTCGAGTTGAGGACTTGGAATTACAGAGCTCTATTTTTATAAATCATTAAATAATAAACACTCTAAAAGTTTCTAATCAAGATAATTAGAAGGAACATTAATTATCAGATAAGAATAATATGTCGATGGTTCCGTAGAACATGTGATAAAGAGTTATTAATTTAATTACATAAATACTTAATAGAGATTAGTGTATTGGATATGACCCGAAGGAAACAATGAATGGGTTGTGTTTGTATCATCATTTATTTCATTACTATTTGAATTATATGTATGAGATGGTTTAATATTTTTCACATAATGAGTGATCATAGTTAGTATTTTTTAATATTGTTCGTAACTGATAATAATATTATTGATTATATTTCTATGTTCACAAATTATGTAAGGAAAAGTTATTCATCAAGAATATCATGTCCCACATTATTTAATGAGTGATGATATCTTTGGACTCCTCAATGAAGTGAGATTCTAAACATGTTATATAATTATTATTTAATTATATACAATTCACTTTGAATTAAGAAATAAATAAATCAAAATGATGACACATTCTTACCTTAAATTATTCTGATATCATGTGAATTAACACAACAAGAATTAATATTTTCTTGTGCAAGATAATAAAGTCATGTTGTACAAATTATTTGTGTTAATTAGGTAGTCATAATGTATTATTAGATATCACTTATGATTTATAGAAAAAAATAGTTTTACTTCTACTGCCAACATGACACGAATCCTCTTGGGTCACACCATATAGGCTCTTAACCAATTATATTGGCTCATATGGTTAAAAATTATCTCATTAAAAGTTATTATGTTCTAAAAATAACAAAAGTGGTTGTACCAAGAATCATTATAATTAAGGAGAAACTAAAAATTCCTACAGCTTTTTTACATGCTACCTATCTACCTTCATGGTGGTCCCCTGCTGAAAACTAAAATATATAATTAGTTCTTCAATAGTTGTGAGAAACATGTTTATTTGTCTTTCTCAAAACTTTTTCTCTAAAAGTGTCACAACACTATCATCCACTATGCAGTTGTCAAAAGTAATTGCAAAAACTTTTCCATCTAACTTCCAATCATTTAATATTTTTTCTCAATCGAGTTTACAACAATTTTGCCCATGTGTGGGTAAGATTTCTGAAACTAATTATCTTTTTTTTTATGAAAATTAAAACCCTTATTTACATAATGTGTTGTTAGAAACAAATAACTAAATTTGTGTTGGAAGTCCAGATGTCACTTGTGAATGAGACACGTGAATTCAAAACTTCAAGTTCCTTCATTACTACATCCTAACTCACTCTAAACACACCCAAAAAATCATCTCTCCTTGTTTGTCGCCACACTGCTTTATACTCTGATCTTATTGATTGCATAACAGACTCTCAAAATCAAGAATCATTTAGTGAAAATTGAACCTTAGCGTCAATGAAAAGAAGTGTCAGAAGACTATGAGTCAACTCGAGATCAAACTTATGGTAGAAGATTCAAACAGATTATCTTGAACTCATTATCATATGTCTATTTTCTATACTAATGCGATCACATCGGATAATGAAATGGCGTCTTATATTTGATGTTCCTGAGATTTTACCACTACCTTGTTAATTATTATGCACTTGTGCCATATGTAACTATCATCAAGTTATGTAGAAAAACTAACAAATTGATTTTATATCAAAAATCATGTTATGAAAATAGATAATTGATAATGTCAAATATAGTTATATAGTATGTACCTATGATATTACAAGATTCACAACTTGATTATTGAGTATTGACACAAAATCAGTATGTTGTTCTCCTGAACATTATTAATATTTATACCTAAAGATATTTGTACATTTTAGAACCATGATAAATGTGTAAGTTGTACTTAAATTAATTATTTTGAAAAGTAAATGTAATATTTTCATGAAAAAAATAAAATATGTAAAGAAAACCTACCACATTTTTTTAATAATTTAGAATGCGTATTGTGATTAAAATTATTTAAATCTTATGTTGCACTTAATATTATTTTTTCTTTTATATTTATAAGAATGATGCTAAATAATTTTATGGGTGAGCATTCTATATGAACATAAAATATCAAATTAAAATATCTTCTTTGATCAAGTCTATAAAAATTTAAATTTTATTAGAGTCAAATTTCTTTGTGATCTTGGTAAATATAATATTTTTGTGCCTAATGTGAAGATACAATGATTTTAAATATAATAGAAATAATATTCAATATTTTCTAAAGATATTATCAATATATAAGTATTATATTGAAATTAAAAAAATAAGTAATTACAAATCATGATTGATAGAGTTATAGTGCGATGTAAGCTTTGTACTTAATAGAATCTCAATAATATGTTAATCTATTATCTTCACAATATCGAGAAGAAAATGAAGATTGGTAAGAAATCAAAGATATTATAATTGGTGAGTTTTTTTTTTTATCTTTGCAAATGATCATGCTGAGTAATGATAGGATGGTAGTTTATAAATTTTATATATTATTTATTCTTGGAGAAATAACATGAATCTATTATTTTATATTAACAAATGGTGAGTTTTGTACACTAATCTATTGATTTATAATAATAATTCAGAAATTTAATCAAAGAAAATTTACATAACAACAACACTAATAATAAATTATTTGAAACCTATCTTAAAGATATCATAAAAATTATGCTATATAACCTATACTATATAGAACTAAATAATCTATCAAATTGTTAACAGAGACCAATTAATATTTTTATTATCATATTTAAGTCAAATAAAAATTTTATATAAAAACAATCAAATTCAAAACTTTTAAGTTTTGAATTTTGTGAAATTTGGGATGCATAATTTAAAAATAATAATAAGTCACAGTCGACAAGTTTATTAGGTTCTGCAGAACTTGTATGATCTTTTTAATCATAACTTTTAACCCTAAAAAAATCAAAATTCAATTAAATTATTATTAGTTTATAAAATATTAATTATTTGGATACTCAACCTGATTATGTAAAAAAATTTAAATTAATAACATATGAAAATTTAGTTCATCAAAGTACATTTTTATTTATTTTTGGGGATTTTTTTAAATCAAAAAAGAATATTTTTTTTCATTTATTTGCATAAATATTTTTAGAAATCAGCAAAAACTTAGTAAATCTTTAGAGATTATAAATATTACACAATCAATTTAAAAGATCATATGTATTTTAGTAAAAAAAATTATGATTTATGATTCTTTAAAAAGATTTGGTAAATCATTTAATAGTAATCATCTAACACGCATTAATGTAATAAATAATAAGAATAATAATATAACACGCAACAACCTAACAACATTCATCAACACACTAATCTAACAATATACATCCTAAATAGTCATATCATTATATATATATATTTTTTTTTGATACGGTTGTATATATTATTATCATCCATCAATATCTTATATGCTAAAATAAGTCTCTTTCTTAATGTCATCATGTATCAATCAAAAATAAAAATAAATGAATATTAAGAACTAAGAATTAACTATTTACACAATGAATTCTAAAATATTATAATTTGAATCTTATAAAATATGAAAACACATATATTAACATTAAGATATGACATTATTAATTCAAACCAGATGTCGAACTAACCTCTAATATAAGGATAATCTTTATAAAAAATATTAAGACATGATACTATCATATATATATATATATATATATATATAGTATAAATATGTGGAAAAAAGATAATTCATTACATGTTTGTTACATAAGTAGAGTCCATTACAACAATGCCACTAATATACTTGTAAGCTACTCGACTGCGACCGCCTGTCTAAAAGTTATTTCAAAGTGAACTCTCATCCATGAAACTAAATGTAATAAATAGATTTGAATCAATAAGCCTCATCTTCTCAAAGTATTCAATCAAGAATATAGAGATGAAACTTTGACATGATATTAATAGTTATCAACAATACAAGAGCAAATCATCAAAATTTTAGAAGAAAATTGAGAAAGTAAGCTGCTAGCTTTTAGTGTTAGCAGTAGCTAAGCACATGAATAGGTATACAAGGTAAGCAAAATAGTAGTTGGAAAGATATTTACGGATTTCTGTTAGTGAGTGATAGAAATATCAATATGATATTAATAGTTATCATAGCTAAGAATTAATAGTAATAATTAATAGCAGTCATCATGAATAAATTAGAGAACAAATGCGCAAAAATAATTGAGCAATGGAGAAAGAAGAAAGAATAGAGGATGTGAGAGAAGAGAAAATATGAGCGTATGGAGAAGAAAATAAGAGCAAATAATGAAAATTTTGAAAGAAAGTTGAGAAAGAAATTTTCATTATAGTATTTGTTGTACTAAATAATTTCTTTCATTTGTCGATTTATAAAATAACTTTAATTTATCTTATTTGAGTTTTGTACGGAAATTAAAATGTAAAATGGATTAGTGCACAAGAATCAAGATTAATGATGAGATACAAGAGCTTAATCAAGACTGCATTAGGCCTAGATTTAGTTAGACTCAAACTTTATTGAATTGGTTAAGATAAATTGAGCTTAAACAACAAAGAAAAATATTTATACTCATCTAATCGTTATAACGGTTCATTTCAATACTCAAAAATATTCTAAGACAGAAAATTTCTCAAAGAGTCAGAGTGAATCGTTGTGTAACGATTAAGTAATCATTACAATAATTTGGAAAATCATTAACGATTGATCAAATCGTTATAACGTTTCAGTCAATCAAGTCCAATGACTATCATTTCTAAGTCATTATAATGATTCTCAAACCGTTATAACGGTTCATGCCGAAAATAGTTTCTTCATCTGTTTTCAGAAGATATATTTTAAAAGTATCAACTCTCTCACTGATGAATAACTGATCCATCTAGCTAAATTATTTTTCCCTGTGAGCTTACTAGCTATAAACAAAGTGAGAGAGATAAGCTAAGAGATAGAAACACTTAATTAGTTAAATTTTTATTTAAGCTCAATCTAGCTTATCTCTATTTTCCTAACTTAATCATTCATGATCTACTCTCCTCGTAAACTTGTTTTGAGTGTGTTGTCACTTACCTTTCTTGAGTGTGTTGTCACTCATCTTTCTTGAGTGTGTTGTCACTCACTTTTTATTTTTTAGTGTGTTGTCGTTGTTATTACCGATAGGCTTGACAATTTATTTTTGTGTAAGGGACTAAGTTCTACAAGTATAAAATTATTTTTTAGTATTTTGGCTCAATCTCAATTGTTAGAGGTTGAGAGTCTCGAAGACGTAGGTGTGCAATTAATACACCAAAGATAATATATTTGGTTCAATGAGTTCGGATAGATTTGAAAACTACTATAGAGGAGTTTAAAATAACATCAACAAATTATAATAGTTATTATGAGCAAATGAAAGAACGAATACACAAAAAAATTGAACAACGAAGAAAGAAGAAAAAGAGTATAACGAGAGTGTAGAGCAAGTATGATTTGGACAAGATAGGAAGAAAGTAAAAAATAAAAAATTCAAAAAATAAGTGCGAGATGAATCTTTAATAGAGTATTAATATTTATTAAATATAGCTAAGTATTAGTAGTAATTGATTTGAAGGTTGTGTTAATGTAGATCAGCTATGGAGATGGTAACTGAGAGCAATTATGTAATTACAAAATCAATGAGGGCTGATCAGTGATGGATATTAAAGATGAATCTCAGAGTGATGTGAAAGAGAAGAAAAAGACAGAGAAAGATGGAGAAAGACTAGCGAAGAAAGAAAGGAGAATCTGATAATTGCGAAAGAGAAAATAATAGAAAAGAAGATAATTGTGAAGAGAAATGAGAAAGAGAACAAAGGATAGGAAAGTTTGAAATAAATGAGGACAAAGAAGGAAGATAGATATGGAGAAATTTAAAAAAATATATTTCAAAAATAGAAGTTAGAGTAGTTACTCGGCGATTAGAACACGCGGATGGAACGGGGATTTAGATCGGGTATAGTATCTTTTCTCCGTTGTATATGTCTGTCCTGTCTTTCAATATCTCGCTGGCGGGAGGTAGAAAAGTGGGTTGTCTGACCTGTGAGGATTTTACTATAGGATTTTCATTCCGTAATTCCATATGATCTGCTGGTAACTTCATGGGAGTATATAGCTTTTATAGATTTTTCTATTTCTTTTTTTTTTTTTGTTCAAAGCCCATAGGCGTCAAAGAAAAAAGAAACTAAACTGAGGATGCATATGCAGAAGTATCCATTGAATATATCTGGCACCTATAATTAAGAAAAAGGCTGATGCCAAATGGCTAGCGTACATTGGATATCTTATATCGGACATTCTGACATTTATGCTGGATAAACACTAGTATGTTACAAAGAAAAGAGTAGAAAAAAGGAAAAATGTGCTTAAATCAATACTTCCTAGAAAGAGTTCTGTGCCAGGCCTTAATCAGTCACTTCTTACAAAAATTTACAGCTAATGAAGCCAGCGATAAGCATGTGAGAGTTGTCTCTATACAACTCAAAGAAAGTTAAAGAAAAAAATCTACTGTACTCTTAACTACATATCTTCTGTCCTTAACTTCTCATTCAACACGAACTGAAATTGTATTACCAGATAATAGAGCCGTCTCATAACGCTTGTTAGTTGTTTCAGCCACATCACTGTCAAATGAGTATTCTGATGTACTAGCTTGTGACTCCACATCCAAAAAATTTGCAACAAATATGGGACTGTCTGACGGTAAATTTGCTGGTAATTGTCCCTCCAACATATCAACCACATCAACCATGCTCGGCCTTAACTCAGGGCTCTCATGAATGCACTGAAAAGCAACTGAAACAAGAACCTCAACTTCCTCTTCTTTAATTTGTTCATTTGCCAAGCTCTTGTCTACCACCTCCATGAGTTTTCCTTCCAACATCTTCTCTCTTGTGATCTTGGGAAAGTACGAGTTCTTCCTCTGTCGAGTTTGCGCATCAACTATAGTTTCAAAGTTTCTCCTTCCTCCTATGAGTTCCAAAAGCACCATTCCATAGCTAAACACATCAGATTTTGTTGATATCGCGGTTGAAATGAGCATCTCTGGAGGCAGATAGCCAACCTACCAATGTTAACAATGATGGAAGCCATAACAAGTTAATTACCATATCCATGTACTTATATAAAGCAAATCATTTGAAATTTGAACTTTGAAATATGAAATTAATTTGAACTCAAATTTAATAGTACCGTTCCCCTGGCTCTTGTAATCATGCTGCTCTCCTCTCTGCTCATGGATTTTGAGATGCCAAAATCAGACAATATTGCCCGAAACCTCCCACCAAGTAGTATATTTGCTGGCTTGATATCTAGGTGAAGGATCTGATGACGACAGTCATGGTGCAAGTATGCTAGAGCTTTGGCCACATCAACTGCTATTTGGTACCTCAATGCCCATGTTAGATGTCTCCTCTTCTCTTCAACAGCAAAAAGCCAGGTATCGAGCGATCCATTCTCAAAGAACGGATATACAAGGAACTTTTCACCTCTGCGCGTGAGACAATACCCAAGGAGGTGTACTAGATTGATGTGTTGTATACTTCCTATGATTGTAATCTCATTATTGAAGTCATCTTCCAGACCCGGTTGGCCTTTAATTTGCTTCACAGCAACAATTGTACCATCTTGAAGCGTTCCCTTAAAGACTGTGCTGAAAGCACCTTGGCCAATTGGAGTTCGAAAATTTCTTGTTGCCTCATTTATGTCCTTGAATGTGAACCTGGTCGGCAACTCAGTGAGGTCCAAGAAATTGTACTGATCATCCCGGATTCTTGCGTAAACATGTGTATATAGTGGATATAAGAAGAGCAAAGGGATATTAATGCAATAGAGGACGTCAAAGAGAAGTTGCCAACGGGAAAACCAAATAAAAACAATGTATGTGAGAATTATCACAAAAAATAGGAAGATGAACGCTGTTGCGATGATAATTTTCCTCTTGCCTTCTAAGGTGACACGCATATATAACCAAAAGATGCTTATAAAAACTATGATACAGCATGTACTTGTAAATATAGCATTAAATGATTGCATATATGGATCAGATGTGTGGATTTCTAATATTATTACATGTGAAATAAAAACTGAACATAATATCTTAATATTGACATCTCGGATATAGGTCATTGACAAAAACACAGTATTAGCCAATTTGTCAATGCCTATGATCAATCGATACTCAAAATCCCAACGGGGAGGGTCTAAGAAGAAACGCATCGGAAGTATGAGAGCTATTATGCTCAGGAACCCCGCTGCAACCATGACTTTTCTTCTTCGATTAGCAACGTGATTTACGTACAGATATGTAATTATGAAACAGATTACAGTGCTAAGAAAAGTGGCAACCATGTAGAAGTTTGAATCTAGCACCTGTGGATCCGGGCTGGATATTATGCGCTCACTGGTATCAAGTGCGAGGATAGAAATAATAATTGCCGCTGAAGCCGCTATCTTCCCCCTAATTCTTGACATTTTTTTCCTCTCTATAACTTCTCTCGTTCTATCCTTCTCTCCTTTTAAATTTATCACGTTTACATAGAGAAGAAAGTAACAGAGAAATATCGCTTGAAGTCATAGGATCACCTCCACTTTTTCAAGTCTAAAGTATGAGAAGAGATTGAAATACGTTTCCTTTCCTACTGTGTCGTTAATATACCTTTATTAGACGGGAGGGCAGTCTAGAGCATAGGACCCTGCGGCGCAGCACGTGTCGTTCGATCATCGAGATAATTCTTTAAGATTCGAGTTAGCACGATCTCGATCGGAGGGATCTAGTTCCCTAGAGCATATGTCACATAGAGAGAAGATTAGAAATTTAGAATTCACACTTAGCAAGAAATATAACGTGCTTCAAAACAGATAATAAAATAATGAAAAATTATCAATCAAGAGAAGACTCAAAAGTCTCTCATTGAGTTGACTTGAGAACATATATGCCACTTGGAAAGAAATTAAGCAAGGTAGACATGATAAAAAATTCTGATACCGAAATATTTACTATTCTTGCATTGAAAAATAGCATAAAATTCCTATCCTGGTAAACACAGATTACTTGTTGGAAAAAGTGGGACTTATTATATATATTTGTGGTTTGAAATTTGAACCTCAAGAGTCAGAGGAAAGATTTATTTTGCCATCGGAAGGTGACATCATCGTCATATGACTTGTGGAATTTCAAACACTAACGGCGTTTGCTATGAACACAGCGACGAGCTATTAGATCTAGATTTTTCACATTATGTATAGTGAATCAATTATTTAATATTTGATATATATTGGCCCTTATATAACGGTGATTGAGATTTATGCCTTGTGGCACTCTTTTCCGATTCCCTCCTCTTCATATTGAATTTACCTTTCGCACATATATTTATGATAGGTATGATAGGAGTTTATTCCATCCAATAACAGATTAAATGTTTTTTTTCACATGATTTATTTTTCATATTATGATGCAAAAGCTCTTAACTTTTATTTATAATCTAATTAGATAATTAAATTCAAATACTGCGGCCAACTGATGGCAAGTGTTGACACTTGACAGTCAAAAAAAGGTATAGCTAACTTTTCATATGCCTTCTTAGTAGTGGCATTTCATCCAACCACATAACCTGAATAGTTTGAGCTTTATGACTCTGGTTGTATGCATTCATACAAGCTAATAGTCTATAATATGACTCTGGTTGTATGCATTCATACAAGCTAATTCAACGTCATCAAATAAAGTAAATGCAAAACAGTTGGAGCGATTTATTAACAAATCATACCATCGCACCAAACTAAATCGAATTTTTTTTAAGAGAAGAAACTACAATCAAGGATGATACTCTTATTTGCACAATAAATTAATCTAATTAGAAATCATGCCACTGCCCATGCATTTAATTAGAAAAAAACACACATTATTCCAAGCAATACAAGTCATCTGTTTTGCTGGTTTTACCCTACAAGAGGTTTCGTTCTTCTTTGAACATCAAAATGGACATCAACCAAACCAGTGATACCTGCTGTTACTTTATCTCCAGCATGTACTGGTCCCACGCCTTCTGGTGTACCTACATGCATGGTTATATAAAGAAATCAGGAACTAATGGTAATAGAACTGTAACAGAGCAATTAGATGTAACATACCAGTAAGGATCACATCACCCTCCATCAGAGTAAAGATGGAACTGATATGGCTGATTAGAAATGGTATATCAAATATCATGTCCTTTGTAGAACCCTTTTGTTTCATCTCATCATTTACCTTGAAAAAAAAAAAGAATTAGCATATTAAGTTGGTAATAATAGATAGATTTCAAAGCAATCTAGCATGGCTCTGAAAAATGGTACTATAAGATATTAAAAAAAAAAGGCAACTTCAAATAAAAACCTTCAACCACAGCTCCAGATCATGAGGGTTTGCTACCAATGACTTTGGAACCTGTTCAATTCATAACAATCCAATCAGTTCTTTCCCTGTTTTCCTTTTAAGGCAAGGCCATTCTACAACTGCAAGTTCAGATATATTTCAAATTTTGAAGAGAGACGCAACATTTGTAATTTCTTACAACTGCGCTTATTGGGGTGAAGGTGTCTTGACCTTTTGCCACAGTCCATGGTAGACCTGCTGACTACAAGAAAGGCATGATATTAATAGACCCTTTTGATAGAATTCTCACTTCCAACGTTTTTTTTTACATTATATGTTGCGTTGGAAACCTTTCATGCTGAACTATTTGTACCTTAGCTTTAGATTGAATCTCTCTAGCTGTCATATCCAAGGCTAGTGCATAACCTGCAAACAATAGGTTATGTCAAAGTCAAAAAATATACTTCACCCATTCTTCTTATTTTTAAGGTAAGTAGGATAATGCCCACTTTATTTTTTTTTTTTTAAAAAAAAGGAAAAGAAAAGCGCCGATGAGGTATTGAACCCTTCCCTTAGAAAAAAGGAACCAAGCGCTTGACTGTTAGGCCAACCCAAGCACTCATACTTTTCCCATTCTTCAATTTCCCTTCCCATATTTCAGGTTAAAGAGTTCTTCCAACAAGTCTGTATTATCAAGACAATTATGTAAGTCGCATCATATGCACCAAACATTGTTACAAAATGATAGCAATCCCCATGCAGAAAGAAAAGTCACCAGTCCACACATGCTGCTACACACTGGTAGCAAATCTGAACGTACAGTACTGAGATAACATGGTAAATCAATGAGACTTCTTAAAATATCTATGCAGGGAATTTGATTTATAAGCCTTGACATATCTGAAGAACACTCCAAATATGGTATCTGCCGATTTTAAAACAAGAAGTTCCTATTTATCCAAATTTAATAAATATGAAAAACCAGCATCACTTCCTGGCTCAAATTTGACCTGTACTGTTAAGGCCTCTGTCAGTGTCTGAGTGCTAACATACATGTTCGAGAGCCCAGTGCTTAAATCATGAATAAACCAGAGGGTTACTAAAAGGTATACCTCCTACATTGTCCATAGCAGCAGCCGCAGATACATCACGTGTCTTCTTGCCGATTACAACAGCTAGCTCAACCTCATGATGGAGGGACTCAAGTGGGTGTGGTATCTCTATGGTGCCACCACTGGACAAGTAAGAGGAAGTAGGCTTCATGAACAGCACTGGTTCCTTCATTTCAATCAAGGCAAGCAACCATGAATTTAGCATAATGGAATTACACATGATGTTCAGCATAATGGCAAGGATAATGTCCAAAAGAGAATTAGGTTAAAATGTGCAAAGGAGAGGAAATTGCAAAAACAAAAAAAAGCCAGCAATGCTTCCATTTACACATGGGTGGTTGGCTGGAGGAATTACACATATACTCCTTAAAATGTCGATCATTTTAAGCATAATGGAATTACACATGATGTTCAGCATAATGGCAAGGATAATGTCCAAAAGAGAATTAGGTTAAAATGTGCAAAGGAGAGGAAATTGCAAAAACAAAAAAAAGCCAGCAATGCTTCCATTTACACATGGGTGGTTGGCTGGAGGAATTACACATATACTCCTTAAAATGTCGATCATTTTGCAGTCCAAACCACAAATGTTGGTCTTTATGTCCATTTGTGAACAGCACTTACTTACATACTAATGCCGTAAAACCTTGAAATGACTCAAGCTGAAGAACTCTGGGACCAAAATGACAATGTTAGAAATTTAAGGAGCACAACAGCAAATGAGAACATTTTGTGGGTTAAAAAATGAATGATATGATAAGGATTATTTGGGAAATAGTTTTCATCTTTCTTCAAGCAAATGATAGGGTAATGGATCAACGGAAAATAAATCAGTACGGATCTTATTCCAAAATCACAAGGACCTAAAGTAACACATCAATATTTACTATTTAGTATCGTAGTTATTGTTTTCGCATTGAAAAATGAGTTTTTCCCCCGAAGGACACGAAAAGGAATTTACTTAAGAGGGGGGGCAAAGGCAAAAAAAGGACCATAGGGACGGCGTTGCCGAGCTCCTTGGCGTGAGCGGCGAAGTTGCGCCCGACGCCGATGATCTTCGTTCCCACGCTGAGTAGCTTCTGCGATGCCATCGCTGATGCCGCCGTGATCAGGTGATGGGTTAGAAAGATGATTACAAATTATGGGATGGAGAAGGCAAGGAGAAATCGAGCTTTTACTTGATTTTCTTGATTTGAACTGATGATGTGTGGGAGGTTCAAAACATATCTATACTATTATATAAGCATCTAAGAATTTTTTAGAGGTTCATTTTTTATCATGATAAATTTTTATTATATTTATTTTATTTTTAATTAGATGGATAATATTTATTGTTGGTTAATCGAACGTATGTGATCGCGTTCATTGATCCCCTCTTTCTCTCCATTTATTTCCCTTATATACTATTATTTCCATAATTTTTGTTTTTTTATTTAGCAACCTTGTGCATATTTGATAAGAAATTAATGGTGATAATATATGTTAGAATAATTTACTTTTCTTGCCATAAAAATCATGAATCATTAACTCATTTGTGCAAAAATCTCATCCAAGATTAAATATAGTCTTTATTATATGTTTTCTCTATAATTTGGTGAATTTATAATTTAATATTAGATAAATATGAATTTTTTATCTTATAATATTTTAATGTTTAAATAAAAAATTCTGCTGCAACGCGCGGGTATATAACTAGTTTAATTAAAAATTGGATTTAAAGTTTTTGAGAATAGTTGATTTTGTATTGAGATTCGTAATAATTATTGAAAGTATAAATTTTGAATTTAAATTTTTATTGAAAATACGAATCTCGATACAAATTAACGGCTCTCAAAGACTTTGAATTCAATTTTTGGTTCAAAGAGTTTTGAACCTCCCCCACCTCCTGATGTGTGTAGTCCGAAGAGAGACTCGCTAGACTGTGAACTCATGTCAGAGCTGAAAAAGCTCTGATTAGATCATTCATTAATTATTTAATTTAAGAGTAATAAATAATCTCGTGCGTCAAAAAATCATGTTTTGACTTTCTATAGTCATTATGATTTTTTTTTTGAACTGTTGTAATTTTCTTACATAGATTTCCGCACGAAAATTATCCGTAGAGAATACCGATCCACTAGAGTGCAGACGAGTCCAGCTGACTCACTATTAAGATGGTTTTCATTAGAGAAAAATACTTGACAATAACTTAATAAGATATCCTCAAATCAATTAAAATTTTCAAGATATATTATGAAAATTAGATTTTGTAAATGAAAATTGACAAATAACCCATTACAATAAATTAGATTTTGTAAATGAAATTTATATTTTGAAGTGATATTTTACAAATTTAAGTTCAATATCAAATAATTTAAGACAAATAAATGAAGTTTGACGGTGCTCTGTTTGACCTCCAACTAATACAAGTTTTATTTGAACTGAACAATAGTGCAAATAAATTAAACACGAATTAAATTGAATAATAATAAAGTACATAGACCAAAAATAAAATATAAATTAAATTGAATAATAATAATAATAAAGTACATAGACTAGCAATAAAACATAAATTAAATTGAATAATAATAAATTACATAAACTAGCAATAAAACATCAGGAAGGGCACATACTAAATACGAAAGCTTTTGTTTAAAATAATAAGTAAAATTGGGTATATACCTCTCAACACATTCTAATTTGGATATATATCCCTTCAAATTTGAGAATTAGATATTTATCCCTCAAAATATCAAATTCTTGGATATTTACCAAAAATATACTATTATCCTCATAAAAATTAAATTAACAATTAATAAAAATCATAAAAAGATAAAAATACCCCTTCATCAGTCAACAACTCACTTAATTTCGCTGAGAACTAGCAAATTGAGAAGCGTTAATTTTATTTTTATCATCTGATCAAGTTAAAAAATATGAATTTTAAATTTTAATTCCCTCCACTTCTCAAATCTGAAACTCTCAACAATATATATATTTTTCTTCACAATCAAGATCTAGTCACATGTGTCTTATGGAGACTGTTGAAGCTCGATCATCTTTCAGGGAGGCTGATGGTTGTGTTGAAGGTTGCAGATTACCCTTTCCTGAGCTCATGAAATCAATGGAAAAATAAAGTGCAAGACTGTTTAAAGAGAGTACTGTAAATTTAAGCAAATAACGAGAATGAAAGGAATGATATATTTGTCCTATTATAATTTTAATTAATTATAATTTAATTTCTATGAGATAGTAGTAGTTATTTGTTTGGCAAATCAAGTAATAATCTTGAAAGAGTAGTAATTTTGGAAGAATGATAAAATAGTGTCATCTTAGAAAAATGGTATTTTGACTAGTTTGGGAAGGGGTTTTTTTCTAAAAAGAAGAATCTACTTCAACCGATATGCCTTTAGGCACGTCCATACATAACATAGAATTCACACATGGAAAAGGCGGACAATTAGCTAGAGCAGCAGGTGCTGTAGCGAAACTGATTGCAAAAGAGGGTAAATCGGCCACATTAAGATTACCATCTGGGGAGGTTCGTTTGATATCCCAAAACTGCTTAGCAACAGTCGGACAAGTGGGTAATCTTGGGGTGAACCGAAAAAGTTTGGGTAGAGCTGGATCGAAGTGTTGGCTAGGTAAGCGTCCTGTAGTAAGAGGAGTAGTAATTAATTAATTATTCTATGCTTCAACTTGTCAAATAGAGCGACCCAATAGGATCCATGTCATGATCAGTAATAAATTAATATACATTAATTTATAAATCATAATTGACATCTAGCAATGCATTATGATCACCCGATCAAACACATACAAATCGTGATCATTTAATTCCTTTATCACATGATATCTATTAATTAATGTCAAGCGTCAATATATGTCATCATTGATCATTAATTATTTTTTATCCTCAATGTATAATTATTTATATGTGATCATCCCATAATCACAAATTACATGCATAATAATTATCACTACATCAAGGGCCCAGAGATATCACTAATCTCATAAGAAATAAGACGGACAAAATATATTATGGACAATCCATAATTCATAGCATAATTTATGTATATTCGGAAATTATCTTTATACCCCTCGGTTAAAAGCAACGTTTGATAATCGCACAAAATATACATTAATTATCTAGAATTATGAATATCTCAGATAATAAAATTAATATTAATTTATGACCTTGTTGATGACACAAACATAATCTATACAACAAGTCAAAGTGGGTCAGGTCCAATATCATGCATCTCATACATGTATATTTATGTAATTAAATAGATATCCCGTATCAGTGATCTATGAAACATGTTTACGCATTAATCCACATACTAGTCAATATTATCATTCAGTGTTCTATATTAATGATATGAGACTAGGGACAATTCAGAGTTTTAATAACAATTATAGAATTTCACAATTCAAGTCATCAACTCAAATAATCTATAAAATATTAAAACTCAAGGAACAAAATTATACAAATCATCCAATACATAAAACAAAATAAGAACACCATCATAAATGATTGGTCATTTAGGTCACTTAACTAACAAATATAACCATAATCATAATCATAATCATCATAATAATATTAATATAATAATACTAATAGTGATGATAATATAATAATAATAATCATAATTTAATAATAATATAATAATAATATAACTATAAGTATAATAATAATAATATAATAATAAAATGATAATCATAATATAATACAACATAACCAAACAATAATCGCTATTCCAACGAGAGTTAATCGAGTATACCATAATTTGGTATACTAAATTAACACCTTTATGCACTCTTCTATTTAGTCTAAAATTCATTTAATAAATTAATTCATCGGAATAGCAATATTATTTCTAATTTTTGCTATTCGCCAAACGGTTAGAATATAATTCAAGACCTAAACCAATTGAAAACAAAATGCAACCAAATAGTTAAAAAATTCTATGCAGAGTTAAAAAAAATGATATTAAACCCTCTTGCATTATTGGAATATAATCTAACGGTTCAGATTAAAAGCCGCATAAGAAAAAGTCGAGAGGATTCTGGCCCGAGTCCCAGACCAGACCGTCTCCCTATTAAAATTATGGCCGAGCTAAGTTCAACCGTCGAACTCAAACAATGGCAGGTACCAGCCGCTGTCCCTTCCTCCGCCTTCAGCCACTAGTTTCTTCCCCATGGAGAAACCATAAGCTGACATCTAATCCTTCGCGAGTCAGATTCTATCGGGTTGCCGCGTGCTCTGAACAGGAACACTCCGACTCGCTTCTGCGAGTTGCTCTCAACGCCGCGTGGATCCGCGACCAGGAATCCCGTCGCTCCGGTTTATTTTTTATTTATCTTTATTCGATTTGTGGTTTGTTGCGAGTTACTGCTCTTCTCTCCCATGTTCTACTCGCTTAAAATTTGTTGTTTCTTCTTCTTCTTTTTTCCTTCCTTTTGGGACGCCAGATCCTCTTTTTATTGATACTTATGCTTGTGGCCTGTTATCGTCCGACCCGGTTAATGATGATATCCGGCAATGCTTGCATTCAACGAATGTCTCAGACTCGTACCATTATAGATTAGCAACAAAATTCATTGATGAGAGATTACACCATTTTTTTAGCACTTCAGACCAATTCAGACAGGTACATGGACTTTGTTTCTGATTTAAGCATCCTATGCATTTTTTTATTACTACTTCGGACATTACTTTTTTTTTTTCTTTTTAAATGTTTGTTTGCATTTTATATTAAAATGCATTCGTTTTTTATCTCACTTTCTGTTAAAGTACATTCTTTTTATTGGCCAATTGTGTCCATGATGGTTCAATGAATTATCTGTTAATTGAATTTTAATGGGTTCATTTGAGTCTACATTTGGAACAATATGTTTATTGACCCAAATTGCATCAATGAAGGTTTAATGAAGCTAATTTTATCTGTTCATTGAAATTAAATGTGCTTTATTAAGGGAAAAATAAAATTGAAGGTAAATATGTTTATGTCAAGTTTAATATTTTTGTTTGGTACACTAATAGCACCCAGAGAGGTGAGGTACCAGTAGATAGCAGTTTCAGCTGGTGTAGTATTCCATGGCATCAAGTTTCAACAATGTTTTTACATTATCTTATACCTTACAGATTGTTTTATTATCAGATGGTATGGACACAAGACCATACAGGATGAATTGGCCCCGCTCGTCAGTCATTTATGACTTATCTCCTGAAAGGGTTCACGAATTGGGGACGAAAAGACTTAAAGGTGGTACCCTGCCCGGCACTTAGGTGTCTAGCTAATAGGGTTAGGTCACAAAGTTTCATTTAATATTGATTTTTTTAGCCAAATGCGACTGCCAAGAGTCAATAAAATACTGACCCTAATTCAGCCCATTGACCTATGTGCAGAGTTATGTTTTTGGGAGCTAATGGATTGGCCTTGGCAAATTGTGATTTTGTTGGTCTTTTGTTCTATATTGAAACTTGTTTCATCATATCCATAAGCTTAACTTGCACAGTGAAGACAAATATACTTGGTGCAAGTTGATAGTAACTCAAATGGACCCATAGTTCTATAAATGCTGACCAAAACCCTAGCCATTAAATTTATTTTTGGCTAAATTGATTTAGTGCCAATCAGGCAAGGTCAAACAACTAACAGCCCTTCTCCAATTTGGCTTTCGCAGAGCTAAGAGTTCTTAAAATTTTCTAAACTATTTCTTATATACTTCTTTTTTAATTTTGATACACTAGTAATTGGAGCTAAGACTTCTCGAAACTGCCTTCTATTTCATTTTCCTGTTGACTCAAGAAATTTACAAGAAAGTTTGTATAAAAATGGCTTCAGTGGAAATCGGCCAAGTTTATGGGTGCTCCAGGTATGAGCATTCATGTATAGCCTTACAAAATGTGAAACACGACATATGCCATATGCATCCATGAAATTGGAAAATAATCATGGATGTTCCCAAAAAGCATCAAGTATACCCTAAAGATATTTGTGGTTTTCTTTGTAACCCTTTCATCAATTTGCTTAAAATGTTTGGAGGCTATCGTCCTTCCTCACAGTTTACATGTGCAAAAAGCAAGAAGAAAAGAAACCTAAGTTTGATGTTGTCTGAGGATCAATAGCTTTTATTACTTTTTATACTTTAGGGGACAAGAACTATATTTCATTTAGCAAGATACTGGAGCTAATAATGAATTCATTATATGCTCATTTTTGTTGGCTTTTGGTCCATGTAATGTTCTTATGAGATCTCCAGAAGATTACTAGCATTTCTTTTAAATTTCTAGTTAATTACACAATGCCAATATTAATGTTAGTTGTAACTAAGAAGTAAGAACATTAAGATTGCCTTTTCTGCGATATGCAGGGGTTGCCTCTCCCAAATTCAATTGGCTTTGAAGAATTGTTGTTTTTTATTAGTAGTTTAGCCATGAAAGGTAGCTTTTTCTTTGGCGAATTGCATATTCCATCAGATTGGATAATAACAGTAAGTATGCTTATTTCATTGAATTGCCCAAAATCACTTTTTTTAACTATTGACGTTTTTTTCTCTTTATGGTAACTCTTTAAATTTACTCAATGACAGGGTACAAAAGAGGAATGGCTGGAAAAAGTTTTCCTTAGACATGGTTTCCAAGTCAGTATAGTTAAGTATGGTGAAGTTGCTGGAAATTCAGGATCAGATTCAGATGCAGGTTCTGGAACTCCGGGAAGCATACTTTTTGTGGCAGAGCAGTTGCGTATGTCAGATGCACAAGTAAGGCTAAGAGCATAGTTTTGCAAAAATCGAAGTTCTGATTGACAGGAAATTATTCCTTCTATTCAAAACATATAACAGGGACATAAAAGCAGCCTGTATATGACCTTAGTTAAAGCACAAAATCTTGAATAGACATGATTAGTTACTAAAAGATGGAGGAAAAATGTTAATGAATTTAAGACAATAGATGTTGCAGTTGGATGTGGCACTCATATTTTATATATTCTTTTCTTTTTGCTTTCTGTTGGTTGATAGATGGAGGTATGGAGAATGCATTTTGAAAAGATGGAAGAAGAAGCTGATGAAGAAGGGTTTGAGGAATTATAATGACATCTGTGCATCTGCATCTGCTTGTTTGAGGATTATAATGACATCACAAACTCCATGTTTGTGATGCTCAACTGTGCCTTGAGTCTATAGTATAGCAATGAGTTATTGTTACTGTTGTACAAAATACAATGGAACTTCTGAAGGGTGATATTATGTCATCGACTCATTGTACAATGTACATGATACCTTATCTTTGTTTTTATTTATTTGCTTAGTTCATTGATCCAGACATAATGTTTTCTGATAATGTTGTGTGTATAAACAATATTTTTATAATATGTATGCTCAATTTGGCATGGTTTATTGAGTACCCCTGCAACATAAACTAGCACTAGCACTAGCACAGCAACACCCTCCTGAAAAGGGAAAACATGTGTAGGTTTAGAAAACTCTTTTTATCCCTCACTCATTCATCTCAAAGAAAATCCCCACTTGTTCATGCTGTTTTTCTATCTAATTATCTAATTTAATTATCTAAACATCTCAAATTCCGATATTTTTCTTCTCTTCATCATAAGCCGCCTTAGCGCATGTTGGTGTTATCTCACGAATCATATCTCCATTACAATTTTTAAAATCCATCATAGCATCCTCAATTATCATTTTTCGTTCTCTATCCATAACTTCCTCAAAGTGCTAATTCTCCAAAGTCCATCTCTCAAAATACTTCATTGTAGTAATAGTTGCCCCATATTTTATTGTTTTCTTTCGCATATCCCTCAAGAGATTATGATGGTCAGTAATAGTGTAACCAAGGCTTCAAGGTCCACCGACTTGTCTACTTAATAGCTCATGTGCTTATTTTGGTCGAATTTTTAAATTATCAGCTAGATGAATGTCAATGCATGCTACTTCTGACACTTGACGTTGACTAGGTATTAGATAACAAACTTGTGATTTTTGGAGATTCTTTCGCATGTTTTCTCATACAATCGATGTAACATTTGTCGGCTTATCTAAATATCTGATTCATTTATCTAAATATATAATTCACATATCTAAATATTTGATTCACCTATCTAAATATTTGATTCACTTACGATATTTATTGTTTTCTATCTAAATATTTGATTCATCTATCTAAATATCTAATTCACTTGTGATGTTTGTTATTTTCTATTTAAATATATTATTCACTTATCTAAATATTAAGTTCACTATCTAAATCTAGATACGTAGTTCACTTGTGATGTTGTTGTTTCCTATCTAAATATCGTGTTCACTTATCAAAATATATAGTTCGTCTATCTAAGTATCTAATTTACTTAGGATGTTTGCCATTTTTTATCTAAATATCTGATTCATTTCTCTAAATAACTAGTTCATTTATCTAAATAACTGATTTATCTATCTAAATATCTGAGGTATATATATAGGTTGACTAAAATACAACGCGTTGCACTGATGCATCCGTGCAACGCGCTAAAATCTCAAAATTTAAGTTAAAAATGACCGATCCAAACTCAATTTATTTAAGTTAGAAAATCAAATTTTATATTTTTAAAAATTTTTTGCTATTTTTTTGGGTAGGAAGAAAGTTGCTTGATTTAAGAAATTTGGATCGTCCAATAGTGATGATTTTCTTCTTACTCAAAAAAATAGAAAAAAAATTCAAAAAATATAAAATTTGATTTTCTAAAATAATTTGATATGAAGAATAAATTGAACGGTTTGGATCGGTCATTTTTAACTTAAATTTTGAGATTTTAGCGCGTTGCACGGGTGCATCCGTGCAACGCGTTGTATTTTAGTCAACCTATATATATATATATATATATATATTCAAGTCTTTTTTTGTTTTTTGATATTTTTCATTTATTTTCCGTCACATGCATTTTTTTCATACAACCTCATGTGATATTTGTCGGTTTCTTTTGTGCGACTTTATTTTTCAAGAGTATTTTTTACTTTTCTTGTTATTTTTTTACTAAATAACTGAGTCACACATCTAAATATTTTAGTCACATATTTAATTATATGAGTATTATATCTAAATATCTGAGTCTCATATTTAACTATTTGACTCACGTATATAAATATCTTACTCACTTATTAAATATCTTATTTATTTATTTGACTTATTTATATAAATGAACGTTTTTTTTTTGCCAAAAATATAAAATAAGTCACTGTATTTTTTTTGTCAAAATAAAAAGTTAAACAGAAAAAATTTCTGGAATATTTTGATGTGAGGGACTGTTAGTCGACCCGCACAGTGCGTATCTTCCTCATTGTGATTCAATGCTGTCTGAAAACAGCTGATTTGGGATTTCGGAGAAATTTTGTTTGGGCTAGATATTTGTTGTAGCGGCGGATAGTTTTAAACTATAATCTCATGCATTGTAAATAATTCTGACACTGTAAAAATTGGAGTGACAGATGTGGCAAAATTCTAATATCTGACCCGATCCGATTTGATATTACTCGAAACTTAAAATGATCCGACACTAGATAATATGATATCTGATCCGACCTGATACGATCCAAAATCTGAAATAACCTAACATAATCTGACCCGACATTACCTCAACCAAGCTCTTATTTTAACAATATATTTAATATATAATTGTTGTTAATTGAATGTTGTCGAATATCATTTTTGTCGTAATGATATTTTATCATATTTAATAACAACTTGTATTACTTCATTTTATCATGTACTTACTTTCATTATTAAGATTAAAATGATATTTTCAATTAGGCAACTATTTGTATGGGTAGGATATTTGTACCAGTAGGATTATTAGGAGGGTGCAGATGTGATTCGCTTTATGATCATGAGTCGGACGAGTCAATTAGGTGAATCGGGTAAGTAGGGGGCCGGATCGGGCGAGTTAAGAAAATCGTCAATTTTTTTTATAAAAATTCAAATTAACTCAAATAATTCCAAAAAAAAATTAAGTGAAAAATTTTACATTTTTTTCAAATGTATTGACTATTTTTTTGAATTTTTTGAATTTATATTGTTGGTGGATTTTCTTTTTTTGAATTCTACCAAAACATAACAGTGTTTGAATGATTTTGTTCTCTTGCGTCCTGTAAAGCAATAGGAACTAGATCATATCAACACTCAACACCATTTCTATATTTCTATTCATAGACTTGTGATTTCCAATAAAGGAAAGGGTGGTTTTAATTAAAGCAGAGAATATGACAGTAGGCGCTAGTAGCCTAGCATTTAGCAGTAACTGGCTTTTGATGATATGATGTCCTATGTTTTGGCCTCAGTGTCACAGATGAGTTGAATTTTGATAAATAAGTGTACCATATTTTATATAATTGTTATATTAAAAAAGTTTGGGATGGTAAAAATTTATTGCAACAATCCGATTAGGGAATATAATTGTTGGTAAAAATTTATATAATTAATTTACTAGTAAAAAATTATATACGGGCAATTCGGTTAGAGGATATTGTTGCTAGTGAAAATTTACATAATTAATTTACTAATAAAAATTTATGTGCGGGCACTTCGGTCAGGGAATATTATTGTTGGTAAAAATTTATACAATAAAATTATTGATAAAAATTTATACGATCAACTCTTTTATAAAACTTTAATCAGCATATTTATCTACCACTAACACGTCAATATATTGGGAGGCAAAACTTAGAATATTTTATATTTATTCTTCTTTAATATACTGAGTCTCTACACTCCTTATTCATAACAAAAAAACTGATCTATTATGTTGAAATCACACAGAGATACAAGACGCAAGAGAAAAAAAAAGTGGAAGGTGACCAAGTAGGTAAGGTAGTCAAAACACGCAGACCAAAGTGATGAAAAGATTACTGTTTGAATAGGATTTAATCTCGGGTTTTGATTGCCTTGTAGATATTAGAGTAGTAGACTATATCTTTGCCCGGCTATATCGAATCAACGGTAAAGGTAACGGATCGAGCAAATAAAGATAACGGGTCGGGGACGAGTTATGCCTGGTTTTCATGGGTTTCAAGTGGGTTTTGATCGGATTGGACAGGACATATCAGATTGAGTCAGATTTTGAGGGGTCGGGTTTTGGTTAGGTATTTCGAAAAGCCCAAGAAGACCCATTAAACCCGACAGAGATCCAAAAGCCCAGATCAAACCCGAAGACCCAAGAATTGGAGATAAAATTGAAAGAAATTAGAGATACTCGGAAAAAGACTAATTGTCAAGACTCGGGAAATTCAAATCGAAAATCTCAGCAAAGTCGAAAATTTCAAAACTTAAATTTTATGAGAGAATTAGGTTCTCCATAAAATTATGAGAATTCTCATATATCATTCGGCCCTTTTGGAGTTATAGAAGTCGAGAAAACAAAAAAATCATCAATTAATCAAATTAAATCAATTAATTGGGATACCAAAATAATTAATTGATGATTAATCATGAGGTAAAATGGTAAAAAAATTACTATAAATTTTTTTATGATTTATAGAATTTTTGTGCCAATTTTGATGAATTTTGAAGCAGGGAAACCTTCAGAATAAATTCATAAACTAAAATTTTGATTGAAATTCGAAATTAATTAAAGAGAGATGTTCATTTAATGCATGAGGCAAAAATCTTGGGGCCCCACACGTCAGCACTTCCTATTTGACTCACAATAAATTCATGCATCAGTCTCATTATACGTGAGCTCGGCTCACATGATCTAACACCTTGTCAATGAGATGGTTTATTGTACACCAAGCTCAAATAAAAAAAAACAAGAGGACTCAACCCTTTAATCTCCTCCTCCTCTGCCCGACAGCACATGAATCTCTCTCTTTTGAAAATATTTTTCTGGATCTCCCTTTCTCTCATTCGACAGCCAAGACAATAGTAGAATTTGGTCATGATCCATGCAACTAACTCGATCAAACCTCAGAATTTGAAAGCTCAACACCTCGCAAACCTAATCCCTCAACAAATTTGAGCCAAGATCGAGGAATTTGAGAAGAAATCCTAAACCTAGAAATTGGGAAATAATGAAGAACTCAAAATTAGAAGAAGAGAAGTTGGCAGCAGCGATTTGGAGGGGAAAATGAGGCTACTGACGCTTGATTTTAGCCAGAACCGAGAAGGTGAGCTGATCCCGACTAACACCAACACCCCTTTGAGCTTGGGCCAGATGATGACTCCTTTAAAAAGCGATGCATGAAGCCTAGAATAGCCCAATAACCGAGGCAGGTCCGGCCCATGCCAGCGCTCACAGGCTAGCAACCCATGCCAGTAAGCTCCTCACTGGATGACGCCGTACCAGTATACCTTGCACCAGCTGGCACTGGCACCAGCAAATACCCCATTAGGTAATTCTATCCCTTTGTTAAATTGATGTGTTGGCATGGCTGGCTTGGCCGATTTTGATTGGGTAAATGGGGATAAGCATGAACTTAATTGGTTGAGTCAATGTCACTTCATGCCGCATCAGCCACCTCACGCCTCAGCAAAAGCCTAAATTAAAACCCTAACCCTAAGGCTAAAACAGTAAAATTCAAAACACAAAACCCTAATATAAACCCTAATTTCTACTATAAAAGAGCACCATTGGCATCAGTCTAGGGGGCAGCAAAAATATTGAACCTCTCGGATACAAGCAATCCCCAAACTGGAAAAACTACATAGCAAAACCCTAAGCAACCAGCAACCCCCCTAGCTCCATAAAACCCTAATCGTTATCTGAACCTCAATTACAAACCCTAATACTAGCAAAACCCTTAGAGACAAATAACTCCTCACATCAACATTCACAATTCCTCTAGCTATTATCAGAAAACCCAAAACCTAGCAACACTCAGGCCCCTCTCTATTTTAATTTCAGTTTAGAAGCAAATATAGGTAGATTTTCTTTTATGAAATAGTTAATAAATGTAATATGTTTCTTTTTGATGAAATGAATGAAATTAAATAAAAATCTTTGTTACAAAGCTTTGTGTCTCCCTTTTCTCTGCTGCCATGTTATAAGTAGTTTAATATTTTTTTTTTTGTTTTTGTTAATTTCTCTTTTCCTTTTGTTTTGTTCTGTTTCTTTTAGTTCTTGCATCTATGAACATTGATCTATAGTGCAAAATAATTGCATGAGAGGTTGAGATTCATATGCAACAAAGTCTATGATACTCTAATCAGCTAAAAAAAGCTACTTTAAAATAATAAAAGAGTAGAGACAGATTCTTATTAGATCTATTTCTTTTCTCTTCTTCTACTTTCCTTAGTTCATGTGCATATGGATGAATAATCCGGGATTGGAACCAGTGAGCTCCATCCAATGCAAAAAATCAACCCTTGTAGGCTGAAATGCAAATAAAATGGAAAAAGGAGTGAGGTTTAATCTAAATCTTGATAAATTTACAAGTCATATAGAAATATGTTGTTTAAACATAAAGGAATTGGCTTTATAATTTTCTGGTTTCTTTACAAAGGTTTGTAATAAATATGTTTTCTAAAAAAAATCCCTTTCTTTTTATGCTCTAAGCATTTGATTATGTCTCATGGGTGCCAAGATAGTACAAATCTAACCTCGTTTGACTAATCAAATCGCAGGGAGCTTTAAAGAGAGATTTCACAAAAATCTAATTTATAAACTTAAATCTGATTTGGTTTTGCTTTTCTGAAATGAGTTTATTTTGCTCTAAGCATTTGGTATAGTTCTTCGAGTGCCAGAATAATACACATTCCACCTCGAATAACTAAATCATATTGCAAAGAGTTCAAATTAAAAATGAGTTTTCATAATAGATAAAATAAGATGATCTTCTAGTTAGCACTTCATTTACTATTTCAAGCATACAAAAAAAAGAGATTTATACAACACCAGTAGATTAATAACATTGAATTCTTTGCATATTATCTGTTTCCAAGTATTAATTATTAAACTGAATGTATAAAAAAATTAGTTAGAAGCTTTACTTCAGGTGTTTGTGTAATCAAGTTGTTTTCTCTTTGGGTGCTATTTTGTTCAAATAAATAAAATGAATTTGGTGCCGGCTACACTGCTGTGTGTGCCAGATTTTAAAGTTTGGTGCCGGTTAATACACAACCGAGTGTGCCAAACTCAACCGTTTGCAAGGTTGGTGCCGGTTAGTACAAAACCGTGAGTGCCAACTCTAAAACTTGCAATTGGTTTAATTTGAGCTCGATTGACTCTCAAGAATGAATAAACTCAATTCTTACAGAGAGTAGGCTCTAAGCGCATTTTGATTGATTATGTGTTAAGCCCTGGCTAACACAACACCAATTCAAAATAGTTCGGAAATCATAAATGCGTTTAGAGGCTTTCCACAATATTAATAAAAAAATGAGAAGAAATCAAGCTCAAATTAATCCAATTGATATATGAAAATCTATAAATATATGAAACTTAAAATATGAGCCTTCTTAAATTTTCCTTGTAAAATGTCATCTCACCTCATGGTAACTCTTAGTAGAAATAGTGAAATTTATCTTATTCGGTTTACACTTGAAATCTACTCTCTATTTGATGCATTATGACTAATGTATTCTGATGTCTATTACAGGGTCTTGATCGACTGATTGTTTAGAGGAAAAGTCAAGTTATTCAAATTTGAGTACATGCTTAAATATTGTAATAATTTGACTATATATAATGGACTGTACATTTTACAAACTATATGTATTAAGGCATTGTACAAAACTTGTGCTAATTAAATATTAGGTTTCGTATAAGTATTTTAAATAACTGTATATAATTTTCTCATGAATTATGTAATAATTGATCTTGGGCTAGTCAGTATAGAATACCAATTCATTCTAATTGTATGTGTGACTAGTTTGGTTTGGCTTATGTTGAATTAGATTATGCCAGCCAAATTAAACATATGCATTGAGGACCATTAAGCTAATTTTGCACCGCTTCTCATCTCTGTTAAATAATATAAAATCTTATGATGATCTATCAAATTAGCTCAGGAGAAAAAAAAAATCGGTCCAAGTACAAGCCAAGCAATCCTGCCCTAAATCATGATATTAAAGAAAGTCTGATCCCAGCCCATGAAGGAAAGAGTGATCTGGTGAACGACGTGGAAGAGTCCAAATCTGAAAATAAAAAGAAGCTTAAATTTAAGCTCATTGGTTCAACTTTTAATCAAAATCCAAAATATAATTTTTTTTTATGCTAATTTTCTTTTTAAAAAATGAAATTAGAATATTTTCCTCTAAATAAAATATTTCAATAAATAAAACATCAAATTGTTAATCGTTAAATTTCAAATTAAATTGAAACAAAAATATCTTTTGAAAATATAGTAAATCCCTTTATTTTCTCAAATAAATAAATTATGTAATAATAAAGTTCAAGCCAAACCTATACTTCTTTTAAGTAAAACAAATAAACATAAAAAAATTAAAAATTCTTGTCTTTGTTGCAAATGAAAAGTAAAATTATCTCTAAACCAGCATAAAAGAATAAGTGAATAAAATAAATAAAATAATAATAATAAATAAATCCTTTTAAATGAAATAAATCATACGTTTGCTTAAGATATACGAAAAACAAATGAAAGATATATATTTCTTATTCAGTAAAATAAAAAAAAAATCGAAAAAAATAATAAAAGAAAAAGAAAATAATAGTGTAATCCTTTAACTCTATACATAAATAAAAATAATAAAATAAAATAAAATATAACTCTTTTAACTCCCAAATTGAATAAATTTCAAACAAAATAAAAAAAATAATAAATAAATATAAATAAAATAAATATAAATTAAATTAAATGCATAAAATAAAATAAAATAATTAAAAGAAACAAAAGTATTACATTTTCACTAAATTAAATAAACTTCAAAATCTCAACATCAAAAATGAAATAGACAAATAAAATAAAAAATAAAATAAGATAACAAAAAGAAATAAAAGATATCATCCTTTGTATCAAATGAAATAAAAATTTAATCTTAAAAATAAACCAAACTCAACCCGAAACAAAAAAAATTAATTCTTGATCTTGATATTTGAGTTAGTAAAGAGTCTTAACTCAATGTCTCGTGTCTCTAAAATCATTCAAGTCTCTATATGGATCATCGAGACTTTGAATATCTAGATTTATGAATTGGCAAAATGTCTCAGATTCATAGTCTAGAAGATCAGTAAAGACCAAGAAATGGGTCAAATCCCGTCTTTCTGATTCACCGGATTTGGATGTTGAGCGGGCAGAGCGTTGCGTTTACATCCTGTATCTTAGAAGATTCACCTTGATCTTGATATTTGAGTTGGTAAGGATCCTTAACTCAATATCTCGTATCTCGGGAACCATTCAATATCTCTATATGGATCATCGAGATATCTGAATGCCTAGGTCCATGAGCTGGCATAGCGCTTCATGTTCATGATCTAGAAGATCAATTAAAGACGATAAAAATCTTCTCCGTCTTTCTGATAACCAGTCCTTGATGCTGAGCTGGCATAGCGCTTCAAGCTTCGCATCTTGCGTACTGATATTCACATGGTCTGAGCTGCCATTAATCGAGGTTCATGGTCTGAGTTGTCATTAATCGAGACTCATGGTCTGAACTGTCATTAATTGAGGTTCACAAGGTGTAAACTACCTTAAAAAGTCCATATCTTCTCTCCCCTTTCTTACAGCGACTACTTAAAATTGCTTAACTATTCTATTTATTTTTCCTTTCTTAATCAGAGGTTCCTCGGGTTCAAAGCCCAAGGTAATTAACAATGGGGGTTTGCGCCCATTGGAATCTTAAAGACCCCACAATCTCTAAAACCTTTAAATGTGCATTCCAAATTTATATAAATATACCCCCAATGCACACTTAGAGGGATCTCCGTGTCCTTCTTCCGCAATTCATCGCCCAGTTCCTTTTTTCAGGGCGGTGAGAGGCGTGAAAAAGGGTCGCACAGTCACCCACTTTTATTTATTCTAAAGTGGTTTTTACATTCTTATTAGATCATATTCGGTCCGTTTGGAGTGCCTTTATTTCAGATTGAGTCGATCTCGAGATCG
The DNA here is from genome assembly GCA_037127355.1 of Schoenoplectus tabernaemontani. NCBI lineage: Eukaryota > Viridiplantae > Streptophyta > Magnoliopsida > Poales > Cyperaceae > Schoenoplectus > Schoenoplectus tabernaemontani. Next base: position 22,336,186 of record CM073739.1, read on the forward strand.
AATAGTTAAATATAAAAAAAAATAATTTAATTAAAATTAGAATGAAACTTACATGATTCAAACATGTATCTTTTAGAAATTTAATCTAACCTGACTAGATAAAACACATTGAGATGATGAAATCTGATCTGATCCAATCTAGTCTAATATGATTCGAAACCTAAAATGACCTGACAGACTGACACTAGATGACTCGATAACTGATCTGACTTGACCTGATACGACCCGAAAACCCAAAATAACCTCATAGTAGAGATCCGATAACCGACCAGACCCGACATGATATAACCCAAAATGATCCGACATTAGATGACCCGATAACCAATCTGATTTGACCTAATACGACCCGAAATCTAAAAGTACCCGATACTAAATAATCCAATACCCAACCCGATCATATCTGTGACCCGATAATCTTACAGAGTCAAATTAATTCGATCAATCTGATTTGAACCCGACCCAACCCACCCCACCCCATCCAATCCACCCGATTGTCAACTCACAAGATGAGTTCCAGCTTCCAGGTTCCAACTCCCTACTTGTTTATTTGCTTTTCTGATAACTTGAAACTAAACCTCTTGAAAATTAGAGCTTGTGCGTGTCAAGGTCCTGGTCCTTGAAAGTCTTAATGGTTTGAACCCATAAAAAGCCCACTGTAATCCTCAACAGGGCCTATTTTACTTTGCAAGGACATTCGATTAGAACTACAATTTCTTAATTATTTAGGGTCCATGGTGTAAACGTTCTCGTCAGAGCTAAGCTAACCTCTCTCCATTTCCCAATCACAGTCAAGAGAAGAGAGAGGAGGCGACGATGGCGTCCGGATGGGGAATAACAGGGAACAAGGGGAGATGCTACGATTTCTGGATTGACTTTAGCGAGTGCATGTCGCGCTGCCGCGAGCCCAAGGATTGCCACCTCCTCCGCGAAGACTACCTCGAGTGCCTCCACCACTCCAAAGAGGTACAAGCTCCTAACTTTATCTCTATCTCTTCTCTAACCCTAGATTTGTACCCGAATCGATTGGCCTGTCTACACTGTAATTTCTTTTTTGTCAAGTTTCAACCGATCTATTTCAATACGAATTGGTACATCATGTCGTTTACTAAGTGTTGTGGTTGTAGTATACATATTTAAATGGTTGGTTAAGGAATGCTTACGGTTAGGTGATTATTTGTTAGCTATGACTTATAATTCTATGAATTTCACAAATTCGATATACGCTCCAGGAGTTCATATAAAATTTCGTCTTGTTGAATGCACATCTGAACTGAATGGACGGATAGAGGTTCTCTGTAGAGTGTAGGGTTATTATTGTGACATGGATTACTCAAATTGCTTTTTAATAGCAACAAGGCGTTAGGGTTTTATGGGATCTTTGTTGGTGGATTAGATTTCAGTGATATATTTGTATTTTCAGGCTTTGTTGTTTTGCAAGCATAGAATGTGGAGTAGGGAATAAAGAATCTTTATATTTAGAACTTTGTTTGTCAAAGTGAAATAGGCCCAATTCCATTGGCGGCTAAGGTGATTATGTGCAAAATGGGAGGTTATGAGTGAAAATTTTCCACTCTATTTGATATATTTTATATTCCCTCACTCAATTTTATTCTTAACAATTTCAGCAATGAACTCTGTTTTTTTTCTCCTAATTCCAATCTAATCCAACTTGACAAACAGCCCCAGGCATATAATTGGTCAATTTAATTTATTGAAAAACAATAATCAGCAGCTGAATTATGAAGTAGCTATGTACTTGGCCGCATTTAGTGGATTAAGAGTCAGTGATAGGGCTGTTATTTGAGCGAGTTTGAGCGAGTTCATAGCAACTCGAACTCAGATCATAAGTAACTCGAGTTGGACTGACTCGAATAACAGACTTTCATCCGAGCTAAATATTGAACTCGAGCTCAGCTCAGTGCTAACTCGAGTCAGCTCACAACTCGCGATTTTGACTCGAATTTAGCAAATATCAAGTGTTTGTGTAATGTGTACTGGTATCACCGGCTCCACCGCATAGGCTGTAAACTCTAATAGTGTAATCTATCAAATATTACTCTCTGATTCTACTGAGAACAATTAAAGAATCATAAGTGGCTAAAATTAAATTATAATTGGAACTAAAATGTAAATTAAAATAACAATCTAAATTAATAGACTAACATTACAAATCTGCAACAAGCCAACAAGAGTTTTAAAATGCTAAAATCGTAAATACTAGTGTCTAATGCTAACATAGTAATATTATAAGTTTGCAACAGATTAACATTACAAGTTTGCAAATTGCAGCAACAACTAAATCAACTATCCGAGTTAACGAGTCACCGAGCGAGTTTCCCTTGACTCGTACTCGTATAAAAAACTATCCGAGTTAGTCAACTCGAGTCAGATTTAACTCGAGTTATGACGAACTATAATCCGAGCGAGTTGCGAGTTACGAGTTATTTGCCCGGCTCTAGTCAGTGATCTGCATTTGCACTTTGTTTGTGTTCGTAAACTGTTTATTTTGTTTCTCTGTTCGTATTGTTGGATATGTCTTTCACTATACTATATTCTTCTACCCAGAGATTGGAGTGAGATCCTTATATATTTTCTTTTGAGATAAAATGAGGGTCAAGGCAATGAAATTTAAATGGTGATAAAGGACCCTCCATAGAAAGCATTACTTTGGCCTCTAGACCAAATGTTGATTCTCGTGAAATCCTTATATTTGTTGCACATTTTGGTATGGTGTCCAGCTGATACTTTCGCCATCTTCTTGTTTGACCAGCTGGTACCTAGTCTATCTTATTATCTCTGTTTGCCTTTTAGGCCCAGAATTTGTTTTCTATGGTATAAGTGTTATTTTTGAAGAATTGAACAATCAAAGCATGCAAGAGACCTTTCATTAAAAAAAGAACAAAAATCAAATAAAATTATGTTTTATGAATCCTGTAAGGTCTGAGATGGAGCCATATGGTACTGAGCCTTTGTTATTTACTTGACCAGTGCAATTATATATGTTGTCAGATTGCTTAGGTTAATATTTAAGTGCAATATGTTTACACACTTCAGATAATTCAGTGATTTATGTCAAGTTGTTAATACTCATTGTCATTTCAGTTCCAAAGGAGAAACCGGGTTTATAAAGAAGAACAGCGTCAGCTTCGGGCTGTAGCACGTAAAGATGAGGAACCTGACGAGGTACATGGTGGGTCTCCGAAGCATTAACCCTCTCCTGAGCAATATCCCTGAAGTACCCAATTTTCCTTATATTGTTTAGTTGCTTCAATCGGCAAGCAGGATTTAGAGTTGGATTTGCAATCGGATTCCTTTGTCCTTTTTATTTTGGTTTTTTGTTTTTCCATGGAATTTACTGGACTTGGTTAAGACTATAACCAAGGCAATAATGCTCCAGTTTTATTTGGGGTTAATTTGAACTGTTTGGTATGTGCTTCTTGAATCTTCTGAAAATACATGTGAAAGACCTCAGACATGACTGAATTCTAATTTTGTTCCCCGTTCATCAGATTTTCTTGTCTGTTGGATGTACGTTGGTTTAGTCTCTTAATTGAATTCTAATCTTATTCCTTGTTCATCAGATATTCTTGTTAGCTGTGGATCAGCGTGTAGATTAAAAACGTGTGAATTTGAATCAGTGAAACTAAAATTTTCTAGCCTTGTAAAAAATTACAGCTTGCGCTGATGTCAACATTTTTTTACATCGAAACATAAAAACTCTACTAAATAAATTGTTATAAGTAACGGAGAAAATGCGGAAAACATGATAACACCAGAAAAAGGTCGCGTATTTTTCCGTATTATATGAACGGTGAAATACATAGTTGCTTACAAAATGTCGAATAGAGATTATAAGGTAGATTGTTGATAATCGACGATAATAAAATGATAATAATCAAATTATAAATATGATTTTAAGTTGTATATCAAATTTGGAAAATGGAATCCGTTGGTCAGTTTGATGGATTTATTGCGTACTTTGAGTTTAGTTGAGAGGATCGTCAAACCGCAAATTTGATGACCAATCTACTGATCAAAGCATATCCATCTTAATTTTTGTTCTAATTCAAATTATTTAGACTTTAATTTCATAATTGTTAAATGAAGTCCATTGTCATTTATTTATTTTCATACTTTCGGTCAGATGATACATCTGCTTAATGTCAAAGCCACAGGGGAAATACTTTTATCATCTTTCAAGTTGGTTATCACAATTTCGCTTTATCAAAATCAATTCTTGATAGAAGCATAACAAAATTTGGCATTAAGACCTGAGTTACTTCAACTAGGCAAATCATATTCTTTTATCAGAAAAATACTATTCTCACACTTGTGTCATTGCACACTGCTTCAATCTATCTTGACTTATGCTTGAACAACTCTTCAAAGAAGGAAAAAAGAAGCATATTGAAGAAATGATACTACAATCTGATAAAGTATTAAAATGAAAGAGGTTACGATTAATCCACGTACCATTTTCCTTAACAATTATAAGGAAATTCAAAAGAACAAATTAAAATCACAGCAGTCATATTAAGTAATGGAAACGCAACAAAATGCTGTCTTCAGGATTTGAATAAGGGATGCATGATGAGCAGAATGTTGGGGACGCTGAAATGCATAAAATATGCACTGTTTTCCCAAAAAAAAAAAAAAGTGAAAAAGAAAGCCATGTCAAAACTACAGAACAAATTTTGGGCAGAAGAGGTCCTGGTCAGACAAGAAACCAATCCCGAGATTTATCGTCAGAGATCTGCACTTCAACTTGAAGCTTAAAAGCCCCAAGGAGCACAACTCATTTCTGATTTGGCTAAGTTGCATCATTCCAGCGGAACCCCTCTTGAAAAATAATTCAAAAAGTAAATGATACTTTCGTGATTTATCATTATTGTGCCAAACTGAAGAATCCAAAAACCTGATTCATAACTTAAAAAAGAATAAAGATGAATAAAGAGCCATTGAATGGAGAAAAAAAAAAGACAAAGTAGTCATAAGAAAAAAAAAGCATGATGTAATTTAATATGCAGCAGACCAAGCTACTTCAAAAAAGCTATTTGGAAGAAACAAAATATAAGAATCAAGGGGAAAAAATAAAAACGAAAAAGAAATGATGTGATTCTGTACCCCTTACTAGTTACTGTTAGTTAACTTAAGAAGAACCATATATACATATTTGACTTTGACATCAAATTATAAAAAAAATGATCAACCTAAGCAAATAGCTGATGCTCTTCCAAACATCACCAAAATTTGGACTAAACAAACCATTTTTTTCCATCATATAACGATAGAAAAATTATATGAAGCTGATTTCCTCTCATTATAATTATAAGTGTTTTCTTGTCTACATTCCAACACACATCACATAATAATTAACTTACAAGGACTTAGAAGCATGTTGTGACTTAGCCATCTCCCTCAACACAGCACCGACAATAGCAGCCTCCTCTAAACACTCAGCCTTATGCAACGCATCCAATAAGACCACATAACCATTTGGGTTTATGCTACAACCCCTCAACTGGGTCTCTTCAAAAACCTGGTAAGCCTCAGCTGCTCTACCTGCATTACTCATCCCTTCTATTATAGCATTGTAAATCACTGAATCAGGCACGCCCCCATTTGACTTGAACCGTTCAAATAAGCTGACTGCATCTATGATGTTACCGGCCTTTGCCAGACCTGATATCATAGTAGTATATGTTACCAAATTGGGCACCAACCCCTGCTTTAGCATCTCTTGCCAAAAGACGAACGCCTTGTTATACTTCTGCACACGACATAGTCCATTCATGAGAATACTATAGGTGTATGTGTTGGGAACACACTTCATTTCTTTCATTGAATTGAAGCAAACTAATGCCTCATTTACTTCTTCGGCTTTCATTAATGCATCTATTAAAGAATTCCATGTGTAGACATTTGGCAACAGCCCGTTCTGCATCATTTCTTGTAGGATTAAATACGCCTCATCTATTCTACCGACCTTTCCAAATCCATCTATCAGACTGCTGTAAATTATCACGTTTATGAAAATACCCTTTGATTTTGCCTCTTCAAAAAGCATGTATGCCTCATCTAACCGGTCAATTTTACAGAGGCCATCAATTACAATACCATAGGTAGCAACAGTAGGAAGTACAGCTTTGATCTTCATCTCTTCTAACAACTGGTAAGCCTTGTCTACCTTTCCAGCTTTGCAAAATCCATCAATCACAGCATTATATGCACGTGCATCAAGAATGAGCCCCTTTTCTTTCATCTCATAAAATAACTTGTAAGTTTCTTTAGCGAGGCCAGCTTTCTTTAAACCATTTATTAAAATCGCATAGCTTCTCACATCAGGAGATAAACCATGCTTTTTAATATCTTCAAAAATGACTTTACCTCTTTCAATTTCATCAGCTTTGAAAACACAATCCATATATGTATTAAACAGGGTAAGATCAGGTCTGCACCCATTATGCTCCATTTCTTTAAACAATTTATGACCATCATCTCTTCTGCCATTAATAAAGAAGTTCCTAATTAGAGAAGTATAAACTACTGCATTAGGGTTGTGACCTGCATCTAGCATAGTTTCAAATAACCTATATGCCTCATCCAACTTTCCCTTTTTACCCAAACCATCAATCAAAGAGCAGTAAGTCACTGCATCAGGAGCACAGCCTATCCGAGACAATTCATCAAACACCTTGTATGCCTCCTCAAGCCTTTCAGCCTTACACAACCTATCAACCATTATATTAGCTGTTTGCACATTGGGAAACAAACCAGATGCTTCCATTTCATTTCTTATATCATATGCCTCCTCCACTCTACCTGCTAAGCATAAGATGTCTATAATGGTGTTATAAGTCAATAGATTAGGCCTAGTATCTTTCTTCATTTGTTTGTACAAATCCAAAGCCTCATTTATCTTTCCTTTTCTTCCAAGACATGACAAAATCGAATTATATGCCACGACACAAGGTATACAACCCCTATCTTTTAACCTCTCTAACAACCGGTATGAATCATCAAACCGGCCAACCGTACCATACCCCATGATCATGGTATTATAGGCATAAGCACATGGCATTGTACTGTTCCGCTCAAGTTCTTCAAATAATTCTTCAGCCTCATCTATTCTCTCAGCCTTGCAAAGAACCCACATCATGCTGGTATAAGAGACTTCATCTGGTACCAACCCATTTGATTTTATCTCATTGAAAAATTTCCATGCCATCTCTAGCTTACCAGCCTTACCAAAAGAATCAATACACACGTTGTACAGAAGCAAATCTCCATCCAGAGAGATACTTCTCATCTCAGACAGTAAATTCAAAGCTGAATCCAGTTTACCTTCTCTTGCAAAGGACCGTATTAGTGTGGTAAAAAGTGGTACGCTAACCTCATAGCCGATATCTTGCATTTGGTGGAACAAGGAAAGGGCTAAATCAGGTTCGTGGTCCTCCGACAAGGCTCCAATTAACTGTGTATAAGATGAGAACGCTGGCCGGTATTTGAATTTTCTCAAGGTTTGAATTAAATTAAAAGCATCTTTTAACCATCTTGATTTAATCAAACCTCCGATTAGGTTGATGCATGCAGCGTTAGGTAAACCATAGCCAAGCGAACTCATTTCTTCTAGAATGTTCTCTACAAAATCATATTTTCCAGAACTAGAAATTAACATGAGAAGAGTAGTGTAGGCTTCATTATTATGAGATTCTCCAGTGGTCTTCTCGACCCACCTGAAGTAATCCATAGCCAATGTTGGATCTCTATGTCTCTTTAACACGCCCGAAACGAGCTCTGAGCTGCTTTTTTGGTGCAGAGGCGAAAGAAACGTCTCCAGTTCTGGACTCCACTTGCCACAACCTAGGACTCGGCATATTTCTTCAATGGCGGATCTTGTACTGGGTTCTGAAGAGAAACGCCGTTCAAGGTTTTGGGTTTTGACGCAATTTACTAGGGTTTTGGAAGGCAGAGAGGGGAGATGACGTGCTCTTGCAAGGGTCGCCATGCTTTGGTGGCTGGATCAGCACTTGGAGTGCACAAATAAACCCTGCTTATCAGGGGACGGGCTTACTGAAACTTGACGGATTTGTCGAGTGAACTTCACAAATTGCGAATAAGTCCCTAGCTTTTTCCAAAGGCAGACAACAGACTTAGTGTATAGTATACCATCAAAACTTTGCTTTTTAGATATTTATCCAGCAAAAATTAAAATTTAGATATTTACCTATCAAAATCTCAAATCTTTTAGTATCTCCCCATATAACAATGTGCTCTCATTAAATCTAAGATTAAAATTCTATTAAAAGTTCAGAAATTCTTCGAGGCAACAAGTTCTTATTTTCATTATAAAAGAAGCCTTGATATGATTTGATTACAAGAGGCTTAAGAAAACAAATGTCAAATATAGCACTTCGTTACATGCACAAGAAGCAACTTTCTAGTTGCTATTGTCTTTTTTTTCATGAATATCAGTATTAAAATAACAATAGGAAAGTGAAAACTATGAGTGAAGTTTTTGTGAGAATATCAAAAGATAAATAACCGTCTAATAAGCATTAAATTCTCATTACATTAATTAATTACTATTTTTGCTTATAACTATGGACCATTTAACTTTCTAAAATTTTCATAGTAGTGATATTTTTTTTTCTTCATCAAATCGGACGAGGTGAGCGAACAAGAGAGAGAGAGAAAATATTTGGAGTCCAGAAGGAGAAAAGATGAGCCAAGGATATTTTAGTCAATTGTATTTGTATAGTTTTTTCAATATCAGTTTTATTGAGAGCACAACACTAAATGAGGAAATATCAAAACATTTGAGATTTTTAATGGATAAGTATCTAAAAAACAAAGCTTTTATGGGTATACATCCAATTGGGCTTTTTCCAAATCATACACATACAATGGCTTTTGCACTTCGGCTGTGGAACGAAATCTACTATTTTTCGGTTCTTCGAGCGGCATCTTATTTTTTAGGGTCGCTCGTAAAAGAAACGTGCAGATTTTTTACTCGTTGAGATCAGAGATAGCACAAGTTAATTGAATTTATTTATTTATTTATCGTCCAGATTCTTACCCAAGTCTAATATAGAAGTTGATTTTATATTTTTAAAATTTATGTATTTATTTTTCAGTAATTTTCGGGCGATTGAATCGAAAAATAAGATCTTACTCATAAATCCGAATTTGCTTCCTTTGACTCTACGCCTGTACCCGAATAATAATCCCACGGTAAGTGGTAAAAATAGTTCCCATATACTGTCTGATCGTCTGTACAGGATAACAAATAACGATGCATTGAGTTGCTCGGCAATATTTGTTTCAGTATATTTTTTTTTTCTTTATATGAAGCAATCATATATGATAAATTATTCTCTTATCGTAAGATTTGAGCAGAACTCACGGATGATTTTTTAATAATTATAAAATAAATTATAATTTTAATAATAAATATTAATTAATTAAATTTTTAATAATAAATATGATGACATACATATAGGGTTATGCGTCCGTTTTACAGATATCTTTCCATCAAACACATCAATGAGGGGTTCATAAGTAAAAATATCCGACCGAGTATCTAGAAAACTAAATGTGGTAGTTCATATCTTAATTATCCGTATCTAAATATATAGTTAATATATATCAAAAAAAAATATTCATCATTATAATTGTATATATATTATGAATTTTAATATTTTAAATAAAAAATATTAAAAAGTACATTTTAATAGATTTTATGAATTTTAAACAAATTTTATATTTATCTTTGATAATTTATACATATTATCTATATTCATATACAAAATTATTTATATTTGTATTCGTATCCAAAAATATTCATATTTGTATTTGAAAAATTAAAACGATTATGAATATAAATTTAACTACTATCCGACCGTATCCAATGAATTTGGACTCCTACGTCAATCTCACTTATATCTTTCACAAAAGTTCAGACTCAATATTCTACGATGATAAAAAAAAATTAAGAAAAAAATCTCCGATGATCAAGACAGTAATGGGACTGACATTTTAAACGCACACTCCACATGTGTGTTGTCATATTCATTATTAAATTTTAATTAATTAGTATTTATTATTAAAATATAATTAATTTCATAATTATTAAAAAATCACGGAGCACGTGGTTTGATCTTGTAGTGTTTTTAAATTATAATTAATTTCATAATTATTTATTTTGAGAAATTGTACTATGCATTGAAATAATTATAAATTGTTCAATTTTGACTACTGAATGACTAAAATATTTTTTAGTGCGGCTAAAGAAAAATTATTATTATATTTGATTAATAAATTAACTGCACTCCTTTCTATCTACAACATACATTAGGAGTGTTAATGGGTCGGATCAAATTAGGTTTGGGTCGGATCGGGTCGGGTCGGGTCATCATTATTTTATTATTTTTTATCCGATCCAACCCAACTCATGTAAAATAATTAAGTATTTATTAATTATTTTTATATAATTTTAAGTAGTAAAATATTAATTAATTTATAATTAATCTTAATTCTATATTTAAGCTTTAGTTTTAAATCACAAAATTATTTCAAAAAATATAATTAAACAGGTCAGGTTGGGTCGATCCATACCCGACCCGTCTCGTAACAGCTCAAAATTTTTTGAATCATATCCGGTCCATTTATTTTCAAGTTATTTCAGATCGAGTTGAGTTAACTCATTTAGTCAGATTAAATTTTTGATTTTAAACTAACAGAGAGTACCCACAGATACAGCACTTTCTTGGCCATTCAATAATTAATAGATGAACGACCTTTGTGATTTTTTTTTTGTACGACTGTACGAGCGAGCACGTGAACATTAATACAATTTTTATATTACTGAACAAATCAATATCAAACCAAATTTATATAATACAATCAGATATTAAACAATGAAAATATATAAACAAATCTCATTTTTTTTCCAGCTGTAATGCTGTATGTGTTACCAAATGGAATGAAAATATGTATGTTTAGGTTGCTAGAATCCTTCGAAGGTTAATCTTTATTTTTTAAAGTTCTGTACTTCTGTATTGCTTGAACCCCATGAAATGGTTCGTAGGAGATTATTACACTAGTATAATAGTATTTGTTTAATCGATACATAGAACGTTACGAATAATATTAATTTGTTGCTTGATGATTTTATTTGTACTAACTTTAACGTTTTAATGTAGCAGTTATTTAGAAGGTTGTAAATAGTGATTATCGCGTCATCGCGATACACTCCTGAAAAAAAATTATCGCACTATAGCGTGTTATAGTGAAAGCTATCCGACATAGCGTAAATAAATAATTTCAATATTTTTACTTAAAGGTTTATAAAGCAAATAAATAAATAATACAAAATCAATTAAAGAATAATATTGATATTGAACAAGTATAATTTTCAAACTACTATCAAATATATATTCGATATAGTAAATTACTAAATTAAGTAATACATATTATTTTTCATCAAGTACATTACATTATTATTAACTAAAGTCCATGATGAATTGATCTCAATACAAAGTTTTGAGGTTAATTTAATTTAAATTAGATTTAAATTGCTCAAGTTCAAGATATTGTCTAGTTTTAATTGTTATTTCAAATTAAAGAAGGAAATCCAAGAAAAAGTAAAAAAAAAACACAAGTAAGGGTCAAACCAAAGCGTTGATAATAGAGAGAAGGCATTTTAGTCTAAAATGTATATGTAGTGATTAAAATTATATATCAATATTATAGATCTTATTCTTAGTTTTTTAATGCACTTTGAATCACCTCATTGAAGTTCCGATGAAAAAATTATGATCATTTAAAGTTTATTGTAAACAAATATATAATAACATGTTATAATGCTGCTATACACTACACGCAATAGCAGTTCGCTATCACCGCTATAACGTTAATAGCGCAATTAGTGCAATGTAGATGTATAACATAGTATTTGAGTTCTAAAAATACTGTATTGGGGCTATACTATTTAAAACTTTGGTAATTTGATAGAAAATAAGATATTCTGAGAATTAAAATGAGACGTACAAGTATAATAATTAAAATGATATCAATAATACTTTAAAGTTTAAATTAATATTTTCAATATTTTTACGAACCAATATATTCTAGATACATTAATTTATAAGAGAATAACATACAAAATCTGCTAAAAGCATTAGGTTGTCATACAACGCAAGACCCGCTTTCCCGCCATGTATATGCATCCATGTTTCCGATTATTTAAAATTTCATTTGTGACACTACAAGAACAGAAAAAATAATTCCTTCGATTCAATGCCAAAATACATGTAAAGAAAGAAAAAAGTTGGGGAGATGACCCGAGAGCCCCCAAACTTTTGGCTTTTGACATGTTGATCAATTATGGATCAACTGTTAATTTACTATCTAATTCTTAATTGTAAAGTATGAAATGATTAAAATATTATTGTATGCCTATATTATAATACTTAAAATTATTGTGTTCTATCAATTTTTAATTTATAGAAAGTTATTAACTTGTTTTAAAATTATAGAAACATAATAATAATCATAATATATGAGTGAGGCTATAGTGCTTCGCGAAGTATAAAATTTCTCGTATTTTGTGTCTGTATCTCAAATTTAAAAGTCAAAATGGGCGATTCAAACCGTTAAACATAATTTTTTATATTGTTAATATCTTTAGAGATCAAATTATATATATTTTTTTAAATTATTTGCTATTTTTTAGATGATTGAAAAATTGCTAATATTGGATTGTGCAGAAGTCTAGATCAACAAACTTTGTACTTATCTAAAAATAGCAAATAATTTAAAAAAATATATATAATTTGATCTCCAAAGATATTAACAATATGAAAATCATGTTCAAAGGTTTGGATCGCTCATTTTGACTTTAAAATTCGAGATACGGATGTGAAAAGGACGAGAGGTTTTGTATTTCACAAAGACCATAGCCTCACTCCATAATACATAATATGTTTTTTATTTTGATTTTGATTTCATATGCTTACTTTAATTTATAAAAACATATAATTACAAAAATAATTATGTAAATGATTAATTTTTCTCTCATAAAAAGTACTACTTTTAGGATTGGTGTCACAATTTATTTAGTTAGTATTGAATTCTTCAAATCTATTAAATGTAAGTGGTTGATGCAATAAAAAGCAATATTAAAATGTCAGGTATAAAAAGTAAAAAATCGGCTTTAAATTTACATATTTTTTTATAAACAAAAAAAACATATAAAATCAAATATAAAAGTATATTTTATATTATCAATATTTAGTTAAGTTTTCATAATAATTGAAATAGTTAACAACTTTCTAAAAAATAAAAAAGTGTATATCATGATTATTTTAAGAGTAGGTTTCAAATACGGAAATACCTCATTTTTATGTTCATCATGCCTTCACTTTTGAAATAACTAATAACTCAGAAATTGAAACTAACATCTCGAAATAAAATCGTTATGTTTGATCTAGATTATATTATCTTCTTGTATATAAAACATTCACATTTTCACTTTCATTTATACGAAATAAAAAAGTTGAAAAATCAACATTAAGAAATTATTGATATTTTTTTTTGCAAACTCTTAATGACACATAAAATACTGTTCAAACATTTTTTTATTTATACGTAAATAAAATTAAATAGATAAAATCTAATGATTTCATTTTGATATGTTTTTTATTTTTATTTTGATTTCATATGCTTTTTATTCCATAATACATAATCATTTATACGAAATCAAAAAGTTGAAAAATCAACATTAAGAAATTATTGATATTTTTTGCAAACTCTTAATGACACATAAAATACTGTTCAAACATTTTTTATTTATACGTAAATAAAATGATATAGATAAAATCTAATGATTTCATTTTGATATGTTTTTTATTTTTATTTTGATTTCATATGCTTTTTATTCCATAATACATAATCATTTATACGAAATCAAAAAGTTGAAAAATCAATATTAAGAAATTATTGATATTTTTTTGCAAACTCTTAATGACACATAAAATACTGTTCAAACATTTCAAACATTTTTTTTATTTATACGTAAATAAAATGATATAGATAAAATCTAATGATTTCATTTTGATATTTTAGCTTGATTTTTTGTGTTATTTTGAAATTTCAAAAGTGAATGCATAATGAACGCATAAAGAATGGAGACATTTGAAGTTTTCTCTACCAAGATTTAATTATCGCATTCCGGAAAAAGAATAACCAGCCATAAAAAAAGTATTTCATCCAACTTCCAAAATCCAAAATTGATATAACGCGGCTTCCCTGTTTTCCTCGGTTCCATTGGCCGCCGTAAACAAAAATCATAGCAAGATCATGTCCAGTTACCATAATACTGGAACGGACTTGGTCGCCAGATGTCCCGTACAATAGGAAGAGTAGTTACGAGCGGGGACATCTCCATTGAACTCAAATTGAGAGCACCTAAATTCATCCGCACCGCTTCTCTAGCATACTATAGCCATCTCTCCCACCCGTCTCTCCCTCAGTCCCTTACTCCCTCGTGTCGTGTCCTTCACACTCTCACTCACTTCACAGGCTCACAGGCTACACTACAAAACGATAGAACGCACACCACAAACTCCAAACAGAAGGAACACCACCTAACCTAAAAAATCCCCCCTATTCCAGAATCCAGCCCCACTAACTCAGAACTCGTACTACAACAGTGAATCGCCTTTACAGATTCCATCCCTCCCCTGTCCCCTCCCATTATGGCCTCCACTGGACCTGTCCCTTTGACCACAGCACGAGGCCCTCTACTAATCCGCGCGCGTCTCTCGATGCACGATGACACCGACTCTGACATCTCTCCAGTGTACTCTGACGTATCCGGCGACTCCTACGAGAGCGCCTCAGACCCTGGCGGAGAGACTCTGACGATGGCAAGCGGCACGACTGGATTGGAGACGTCTAGCGGGGGATTTAGGAGGAGCTTTTCAATGCCTGTAGCGAAAATTACTGGAGATGAAGAGTACGAGAGTTTAGAAGAGGAAGGAGTGGACAGAGATTGGCCCTATGGTTCCGCAAGAGTTCTTTCGACTGACAAAGAATTGAATTTGGTCGAGAATGGGTCGGAAGATGATTTTTTAGAAGCTGCTGACATGACAGGTAATGGTTTCTAGTGTTTTCAGCTTTCACAGAATGAAATATTTTATGGTGATAAGCAAATACTTGTCCAGGAATTAACAGGATATGGATAACGATCCTTTGTGGCTGATGTTCGTTGTTGTTTGCTTGATGATAATTGAACTTTGAAGGGAACAATTTAGTGTTGATATGCTTCATGTACATACTGGCATTGTGTTGAACTGTCTGTTACCGGTCATGTTTATTGTGAACCAAAAAAAAAGGAAAATTATTTGACATCAACTTGCAAGAAAACTTGGTGCTTTTGTTTGTTTTTTTAGTTAATTTAAAGTTGGAAAAGGGAAAATAGAGTTGATTCCTAGAAATATAATGTAGTGTACTACTGTTGTGTTGTTTTAGTAGTCTTCTTTGTAGTAATTCTATTTTATTGAAAGGAGAATTCAAGGACAATTGTGGGAGCGGTGCTATATCTGGGAAGCAGTACTTTCTTATTCTGTTTATATACCCAGCATTAGAAATTTGGAAGT
The DNA here is from genome assembly GCA_037127355.1 of Schoenoplectus tabernaemontani. NCBI lineage: Eukaryota > Viridiplantae > Streptophyta > Magnoliopsida > Poales > Cyperaceae > Schoenoplectus > Schoenoplectus tabernaemontani. Next base: position 22,351,848 of record CM073739.1, read on the forward strand.
GAAACATTTAACATTGAAGTATCTTCTTTCTCATGTAAAGTTAGCTTTAATTGCTTCATACTTTTTCAGGCAATGAAACATTTCTTGATGGAGATGATTTGAAAGAAGCACCGACGTATGATGGTAATTACACTATAATTTTTATAACCTTTGTGCATAAATAAATGCAATTTTGTCTGGTAAACTCTGGTTCTAAACCATAAAAACTATTGGTTTTTGATATTTTTCGGTTGTCAAGCAATCTGCTGGTGTCATAGGTCTCGAGATCATTTCCAGGCATTGTTCAAACAAATAGATTAACCAGATTGGAGTCAGGATGTGGTTAAGCAAAGACCTAAACATGAAAATTTTGCTAATGGCTTCAGGAATTAATAATCATAAAGAAGTGAGCATTAAAATTACTTGTATATCTTCAAACCTTTTAGGTTCAATAATGAAACCTCTTCCTGTAGGTAGCATTGAAGGGAATGATAAGAGGAATGTTAGCAGCTGGACTATGGCTGAAGTGCAAGATGAAAAAGTTGATTCTGAGGTTGCCACCAAAAGCCTTGAGCTGCAATCATACTTGCTGAATAGAGACAAGTATGACAAAAATGGTAATAATTTGGTGTACGATGTGGCAAATTCAAATAAGAACTCGGTAACTACTTATAATTCAGATGCGAAAGAAGCTGGATTTGAACCAGAGTTTGACACTATTGAAGGCCACAGCTCCCACTCAGTGTCTTTAATAGAAAATGCAAATAGTGAGAAAGTTGGTGATAACACTTTATTTGGGGTTGAAGATGCCAATCATAAGCCAGTAGAAGGAGCTGGAGATGGTGACACAAGACAATACAAATTTTCCAAAGACAGAGGGAAGGGAACAGTAATAGCAGATGGTATTTATTTTGACGAGGTGACTGATAATGAGTCGTCAATCACCACTGTGAACTTTGATGAAGAAAATTTGAATGACAAAGAAGGAGACGAGACGGTTGAGTTCGACCCTGCAGCTCTCGCAGCTCTAATTCGGCAAGCAACAGGCGCCCCAGCAGATGCAGCAATTGCAGTCACCTCTGCCCCAGATGGAACTAGACTTTTCTCAGTGGACAGGGCCCTACCTGCTGATACCAGTCCAGTCTCCCCATTTACTCAGGGAATATTTTTAGAAGAAAGCCAAACTGATGCATCTCCTAGTGCCAATTGTGATAGTTTTGTAAATTTATTGACCGAAGAGGGGAAGAAAGTGTATGAAAAGATCAATTCAGTACGGGTGAATTATATACGGCTGGTAAATCAGCTAGGATTATCAATTGAAGAGAATAAAACTGCATCTGAACTTCTTAACAGGCTAATTGTAGCTGAAAGTCTTAAACTTAAAACCTGGTTTGATGATGCCAAAACACTTGAAAAAGCCAAGAGGGAGGCATTACATCTTGATGCCGAGGGAAATGGTTTGAATTTTTCATGTACAATTTTAGTGATTGGTAAAACAGGTGTTGGGAAAAGTGCCTTAATAAACTCAATTTTCAAAAATGAGGTGTCTCATACTGATGCTTTTCACATTGGTACTGATTGCATTAGGGAGATTGTTGGAGTAATTGATGGGGTCGTTCTCCGTGTGGTAGATACACCAGGTCTAAGCACTTCTGTGATGGACCAAGGTGCAAATCGAAAGCTTTTGTCATCTATAAAGAGGCATGCCAAGAAGCACCCACCGGATGTAGTGCTGTATGTGGATAGGGTCGATTTGCAAACCCGAAATTTTAATGACATACCCATCTTAACATCCATTACAGAAACCTTGGGCAGAGCAGTATGGCAAAAGGTAGTCAGAGCTCTGACACATGCAGGATCAGCACCACCTGAGGGCCCATCAGGTGCACAGATAAATTATGAAACATACATAGCACAACAGATTCATGCAACACAGCGAGCCATACATATGGCCACACAGGATATGACCTTGTCGAACCCAGTTGCATTAGTTGAGAATCACGCCTCATGTAGAACCAACCAGGGAGGTGAACGGGTGTTGCCTAATGGCATTGCATGGAGGCCTAACCTTCTCTTGCTGTGTTACTCGGTCAAGATTATGTCAGATGTCTATTCTGTGTTGAAACCTGATGACCTTGATTTATTGGATGCTGGTGTTGATTTGCATATGTTTCACCTACCTCCCCAGTTTTTCCTTTCATCTCTGTTGCGATCTAGGCCACACTTGAAACTGACAGGTGGGACTGTGGAGTCTGATGATGATAGCGAAGAGCCCTCTGATTCAGATCTGGAGAAAGGAGAGGACGAGTATGATACATTACCACCTTTCAGACCACTAAAGAAATCTGAAATCGAGAAACTTACTGGGGAGCAAAAAAAAATATTTTGAGGAATATGCATACCGTATTAAGCTGTTTGAGAACAAACAGTGGAAGGAGGTGGCAAGAAGATCAAAGAAGATGAAGAGGGTCTTGTCAGAGGGGTTTGCAGTTGACGGTGTAGGTGATGTGGGTGAGGAACAAGGCGCAGCAAAATCCGTACATATTAATGACTTGGCCTTGCCTCTCTCATTTGACGGAAACTGTCCTTCATACCGGTACCGCTTGGAGAATAACAATTCATGGGTGCGTGTTCGAGTTGTGTCTGATGCACAAGGGTGGGATCACGATTGTGGGTAAGAAAATTATTTGAAGAAATTGTTTTGTTATTTGTGAGGATCCCTCTGCAGGCATTCTTCCTGTCCCTCATTTATCATTCACAACTTTTTTATTACCAATGCCTTGCGCTTTGAACTCTAGAGTGTGCAAATCAAAGAGCTTCATGTGACTGCAGGTTTAAATAGAATGAAGTAGATTAGTTCTATAATATCTCGCTTTACATGACAATTCTGTATTTCATTTTTGTTTGTTTTGCACAGGTTAAATGGGGTAATTGTGGATCATAGCCCTGTTATATGGGGCCAATTCCCAGCCTCAGCGTGGGTACAGCTTAAAAAGAACAAGGAAGAATGCACGATTCATCTAGATTCATCTATTTGTGCTAGGCATGGTGAAGTAGGATCCACCCTAACCAACTTGGAGATTCAAAAGTTTGGGAACTGCATGGCATATATCCTTCATGGTGAGACCAGATTAAAGAACCTAGTAAGAAACTCAACAACAGGGGGCATTTCAGTTGCATTTTCTGGGGGGACAGTCTCCACTGGTTGGAAGATAGCAAATCATACACATATTTCTAAGCGGGTGACAATTAGTGGTACCACAGGCATGGTGCATGCAAAAGATGGAACGGTTTATGGGTGCAATCTGGAGGCACAAATCAGGAGTAAGGCTTACCTGTTGGGCCAATCTCAATCATCCATCGAATTGAATTTGGTGAAGTTAAAAGATATTTTGTCTATAGGTGCCAGTTTCAAAACCCAGCTTGAGGTCAGTTCAGGTTCAAACTATCGGTTAATTTGGGAGTTGATGACAAAAGGACTGGGCACCTAAGTGTTAGCGTGAAATCTTCCGAGCAGATTCAAATTGCTATTTTGGGTCTAATTTCACTAGGTGCTGCCATTTTTAACAAGTTCCGTACCCACAGTAGCAATCCCTCTGCAGGAGGTGAAATTTTGCAGTGAAATTGTTTTACAAATTCTTTGAATTTTGTTCATTTAAGAGTCATCGGATGGATGTACCTGAGTATTTAGGTTTAGTTTATCTAATTATATCTTTCCTGTGTTAATAATTAGAAGTGATTTAGTTTAGAACGGAAGATGATTTAGATAAGGGTAGGTGGCCACTGGTAATGTTTTGGATATTTTATATTGAGCAGTTTCACTGAATCTGTTTCTTTGAAACTGATTTTGTTATAATATTTTAGTCTTTAGATACAGCTTTGGTAGCATGCTGGTCGATTTCTTCATTATGTTCTCAGAAAGTTTAGTTCTTTATGCTTCTGAATTTTTGAAGCTAATTCTGAGAACATTTCCTGCAAGTAGCAATCAAAACGTACAGTATAGATTAGGGAATTATGGGAAACTGAGACCTACTTGTGTATCTAATTCTGCTTTTCACTTTCCACTTCCTTAGCTATGGATTTCTCCAAGGAGTCAAGGACCAAGGGCATATCTGAGCAAAACCAGTTCCCCATTGAGAACTTTGTTCCCTGATAACACCTGATAAACCCCCATCAAAGTTCCTTTACTCAAGCAAGCTGACATAACACATAATACTGTTGGAAGCAAATAACCAGAGCCAAACTTTGAATTTTCACCTTCTTTGCTATTTTGATGTCTAATTGACCCACTCATATGAAAGATAAAACCGAAATTAAAATCTGATGTGCAGTAAATCCGTAACTTAAATTTAACTGCGTGAAAAAATTAACAACTGAAAATAGGAAAGAGGAAATTTTTAAAAAATTTCATGGAAGAACAATGGATTTCTCATCTGAGCAAAATTTCTGACGTAGCTGGTAAAATACCTTTCAATATTTGGAGGATCTCTTTACTTCAAAGCTTTTGTATTAGATCTTGCCGAATATTCAAGTTTTGAAGAATATCAGTTTTTCTTTTTAAATCTGATGCTGATTATATGCTGGTTCTTTGGGTAGTAGTTACGATGTGAAACTTGGATTCTCTTAGATTAATTTCAGATCAGACTAAATATATACTATGCCTCCGTATTTATAGATATAAGTTAATTTGAGCACCAAACCAAATAGTGAAATTAGTCTTCCTTGATCATTTTTCACAACATACTTATTAGCATACAATGATACATCTAACACAAGCTCCAAGATGTGTTAATTTCTCCTTGAAAATTTTCATGTATGGCCCCAAGGCCCCAAGAAAATAACTCTCCTAATCGGATCTTCGGTTGTCGGTTTTCTGCGGTCCTCTCCGTGGCTCGAGAAACCGTGAACCTTTCGTGCATTCTTCTCGGATGATATGGCAGCTGCGCCATATGCCTTCCTTAGTTTATCTCCTATTGCTTGTTTAATCTCATATACCCAAGAGGTTTCTCCTGGTATATGTGGAGGCTTCATCTCTCCTCAATGGGGGAGTGGTTTTGTTATTCTTCTCAATTGCCTGGAAGAGGGGTCTATTTATGGAACCCAGGGGCTGCTATGGAGCTTATCGGGTCGGGTTTGCTTATAATGTAACAAATACAATTTTCTAATTATATCAACACTGATGGTGACTCTCACGATATGAGCAAGTTATCTGTTTTTATTTGTCATGTCTTGATAATTTCTTTTATCTCCACCTGTAAGGTAACATAATTGACTTTGAGGGTTTGATGGGAAATTGGGTTTTGGGTTCCCAGACCCGCTACAACAGAATAATTGCACCTGGTCCACCACAATTATGCTTGCCAGTTGCCAGAATGCCAGTGCATGGGGAGCGATAGTAAATCATGCTTGTAGATAATTTGGGGGAAGAAAAGAAAATTTAAGAGAGAGGCAGCAGACAGTGCATGTCATTGTCATGGGGCCCATAGATGGGCCATGCATGACTAGGATTCTTATGCTTATTCAACATTGGGTTAATCTCAATTGGCCTAATTTTCACTATCAACAAGAAGTATCTTCTACTCTTTCGTGTCATTTTGTAGTGCCTCGACAAGGATGGAATGCGAAACGAAGTCCGCTCTATTAGCTGTTAATGTATTTATCCGTTTGTTGAAAAGTCGTTATGAACGTTTGTTGAGGAAGTATATTAAACAAGTTTCATTAGTTTTTTTTTTTACTTTCCCAATCATGAAATCAGCGAGATCTTCAGGATCGTTCTGGGTATTGTATCTCATAATTTAAGAGGTCCATTTTTTTTTAATGTGATATCATATACGAATAATCAGTGATACCGTCATCATTATTAGATTTGTGAGTTCAAATTCCAACATAGATTGGAAGAAAACATTGATATTTTAAAATAATTAGATGTCGGATTTAGACTTCTAATATAAAAAGGATCTTCATTGAAAAAAAAGAGGTCCAATATTTTATGAAGGTGATTAATGGAAATACACACCAATAATATATTGAATGCAGGCAATTGCGTGTTAATCCTGAAAAAATAAAAAAAATATGCACACAAATATAGGAGACAATACATGACAAAATAACAATGAGAAACACAATTATTCAATAAGGAAGCAAAGTCTTTGATTGCTAATAAGGATAGTGATAAGTTGATGATTCGAGAAACGTTCGACGAGATTAAAAATTTGACGTTCGAGATATAATAAGGGTATAATTCTGAAACAGTTCGTTTTATATAATATTAATAAAATATATATTATAATGATAAAAGTTAAAAATATTAATTTCATTTAAAATAACATATAATGTATTTTTTTGTCGAATAATTCATGGATAAAATATTTTTTGATAAAAAAACTCAATGTATAATAACTTGACGAATTATTCGTGAAACATCCGGCTATGGGTGAAAAATGAAATTATTCACAAATTTTGTCACTATACTAATAAGTAGACTCTTGCTCAAATATGTTTGTTTATGTAACTGGTTGTTTGTTTAAAAGGATATCCATATTCACCAGAAAAACATAGAATAGGATTCTCTCATTCTCTCATTCTCTCATTCTCTGGGAGTTAGAAGTGTGGAACGGCTACAGACACTGCAGTGTATGATGTATCAGACCCAGCAACAACTAAAATTAATAATTTATAAAGAGACTATACTAAACAAAAGGTTTGTAGATGATAAGTCTTAGGAGGGTGTGACTCGCCACACTGTACGAAATTGTATCGGCGACAAACGATCCAACTAGAGAATAGATCTCTCTCTATTGCGAGGTAAAAGTGGGTATGGTTGGTACTTAGTAGGTAATTGAATCATTTAATACTGTCTATATCAAAGGTGGAAGAATCTGGCTCCTCATTACTTTTATGGGGTCATTGGTGTGGTGCCCCACGTGATAATGATAGCCAATGTCCAAACGCTAAAATAATGGAAGGAAACTTAGAAAATTATTACTCCATTACTTGAGAAACATACAGATATCTAATAATCTTAAAAAAAGAGAGCAGAAAAGTTCGCTTTTGGCAGGATAACACAAGGTGTCGCCTGATCATAACAATATAAAAAGGTACAAAGCTACCATGCTATGATCAATTCCTTCACCACTTTTGTTGGTTAGAGGTTGTAATCGGGTGTATCGGGTTGGGATTGATCAGATTAATTTATACGTTGATTTTTTTAGATTTTGAATTGATTTCGATTAGATTGAAAATCATTTAATTTTAAATTAAATTAAATTTAGATCGAATTAGCTTAATTTTTTTAAAAGTTGAATCGGATTAAGTTTAAGTCCAAATGAGTTAGATGAGTTTTTTGAGTCGAGCCAAATTTTACCATTTCTATATTGGTGGGTTTCCATGCGGAGATCGTTTTTTTTTTTTCATTTGATATGAAGATCATTAAAATAAATTGGTGTTATTGAAAAGACATTCCGCTTTTCAACATATTGCATTAAATTAGTGGTTAATTGGCTATCAAGACTGTAAAGACAAAAAAGGAGACAAAGTAGGCTTCCTTAGTGGAGCTAGAATTTGTTCCTTTCTATTCAATAAAAAAAATGCTCCCACGAAACTTCTATGAAAGAGAAATCAATTTGTATAACAACCTGAAAATATCATCTTCATCACAGCAAACACCATCCGAACATCTAGGCAACTTGACCTTGTTTTCACAGCAACCAAACAGAGAGAATAGAATTTATATGCTATCAATTGGATAAATTTGAAAACATTGTAAGAACCTCGTACCGTATCGTAGATGCAGCGACATCTGTTGGATTGATATCACTCGCAATTCAGTGCAAACAAAAACAATACAGGGAACCACTGAGACTTATTTCACAGAGATGACAGCGGTAGCTCAAATTACAATGCTTGATTAAAAACATCATTAATAATTTAATAAACGCCTCATAAGGCGTGCATGAACTAACAAGCGAATACCATCCTCACTGTCTCACTACATTTTATCTAAGATGAAATGAGGTTATAGAATGGTTTCAAACTTTGTTCCACCACCTCCAAAAACAAAATTATCACTCCACAACTTACTCTACGAACTTGGCCCATAGAGAATAGGGAAGAATCCGTTCAAAATATCAAATTTACCCCTCCAAAATTCCAAGTAATTCAGATTAATCTATGGAAACAAGGTTCTTCACAGAATGCCAGAGTCAAATTTACTCATCAGTCATCGACTGATGTCAAATAATTATTCCCCCAAACATTTTCATTCAATGATCCTAGCATCTCACCTTTCACTTTCATGTATTTGTGTTATGTTCAATATCTGTTACTTTTGAGTAGAATTTATGGGCAGAATTATTAAATTTGAAGGTCCAATTAATATTCTTAGATTTCTAATTCTTAACTCTGGCTAACTTAATCCCAGCTAAAGAACGTGCATACATAAGATCTCTTAGTTTTGGAAGGGGGGAATTTGAAAATTTTGGAGGCACAACAGAAACTTCTCTAAATGATAGGAATCCTCATTGTGGGCCTTGGTTTTCTGCATCTGGGCTATGCTTGTTTTCTTCTCCAGAGTGCTTAGTGCAATCAAATCCATGACAAATTGACATCCATACAATAAAGACAAAAATCAAGAGAATCCCGAGAATGATCAACTTTATCTTCTTGTTTTGTAGCCACATCTTCTTTCGCACTTTTGTTCCTTGCTTCTTGAAATCTTGTGCCTTCCAGCATAAAAAAGTTGGGAGGTAATTATAGTACCATTAGTGTTGGCACAAAGATTTGATCGAACTAAACAATTATGCTATCATTCCCAAACATTAATGCCAGTGCTGGTAGTGATGGCAGGTTCATGGGACACTGCTAAGTAGCCAATAATGCAACCTTGGTTTAGCCAAATTATTTGTTTAAGTTTTCAGAGCACTAACAACAGTGCATAGAGCAAGGGAATTACGTGTACCAATGGAACATACTGAAACCATATATAAGCTGCTAAAAACGACTTCCCTCCTAAGACCAAAGTAATAGAAAACAAAATGACATTTTTTTAATTATATGCATAATGAATACCTGGTTGCGTAGGTCAGTAGTTTTCTCTTCAAGATCTCTAAGGTTCTCACCCCGATCCATAGTCTGAAAATTGAAGCATATTACCTTTTAGTTAGAAAGAAAGATATATAATCTCTCACTTCCAGTGCTTTTCTTACAAGGGCACACAAGTACATATATGAAAGTGGACAATATCACTACTAAGATTACTGGTGCCTCTGGTAACATTAATCTTGCTGAGATATTTGCTGTGATGGGAAGATAACATAATGTGCCAGGTGCCAGGTGCTTAAGATATCTTTCCTTTCCCCTTTCTCTATTTTTCTTCCCAGAAATTAGGCCCAAAGCCCAACATTTCTGGATGCCATTGGTGTGACTCACCTTTTCTATATTGTCTAACATGATGCTTTTGACTTCTGAAACTTGAGCCTTCACTTTTATAAGCTTTTCTATCTCATCAGCATGCTCGATTATATATTGCATGTGCTCCTTTATAACCGGCCTACAACAAATTTCCCATCAAAGGATAATAGATGGTCCATAAACAGTTAGACATGATAATTAAGATAGATAATTTCAAATGGTACAATCAAAATCAGGAGAGAACAGTATAATTTGCAGGGTGTTGTTTGTAAAAGGACTTAGCAGGGTTTTGTTTGTAAGAAATGCCTTGCAAACTTTGGTTTTTTGCTTGGTTTTGATAGGACAACGGTATCATGCTATCTCCTACTGCTGCTGGTATAGGTGGTACAGCCGTATAGGCAACATCTTGTGTTCAAGCTAAGTCAGGGCAGCAGGAGGCAGTGGAGTATTTTCCTATGAATTTTTTTTGTTTGGCAGTTTTCTGGTAGAATAAGAACTTGTGGATGAGAAAACATGTTTTGATTGATTGTACCACTTTGCTCAAGACAAAAACTTAGGAACTTAGGTTGCTGCATTGTTGAAGGCCAAATGAGTAACAACTACTGCCTACTAAAAAAATTAGCTTAAATGAGTAAACCCTCAATTAATGAAACTGGCCAACATACCCTCAAAGATAAGAAACCAACAATCTTAAAAAAAAGGGAATGGAAGAAGCAAGAAAGGGCATATCCACTTTACAATTAAACTGGTAGGGGAAACACCAACAGTTAGCTTAAATGGGGATCATTGGATGTTTCACATACCCAAATTCTTTGTTGAGGCTCTTAGGGAGTGCAGTGTCAGCCTTGCCACCGCCATACCTTTTTTTAAAGTCAGCTTTTACTCTTTCTAGAAATGCAACAGAAACATGCTTTGGAGCAGATTCCTTTGCAACCACACAATAAGCTACAATGCAATTAACAATAAGGCAGTGAAACTTACCAATAATAGTTCATCTATTTATTATTATAAACAAACTAAGGACCCCATTTTGAATATCATGTTATCTATCTTGTATTCTTGGCATCATGACCTGAACTTAACTGATATACCAAGAAAACTTAAAAAAAATATTTTTTTGGAGGAACAAGAACAAAAGAAAAGATTTTCTTTTGGAAAATGTAGAAAGCGCTGCCTGCTTCATTAACCCTATCACAATGATCACATATCCCTTAGTAACAAAACCGAGAAGCACTATAAACTCCAGATGAGATATATGATCTCAAACTAGGGCTGCTAATGGACATGTTAGCCCATGGACAAAGTGGACTGGACAATAATGAGATTTATTGGACTGGCTTTATCTGGACATGGACATAAAGCCCGATTTGAACTGAAATATAAAGATTAAATGGACAAAATATGGGAAATCATGGACAAAATATGAACTTCAATTGTTGGCAAATGGACTATAGAATGGACTGAGACTGGACCTTAAAACAACTCCACTCTGGACCAAACGAGACCTAGAAAGTAAAAAGGATCTCCTCATCCGAGCAAACTCTTTTCCTCCGACTGCTCTTCTCCCAACTCAACTCACCAAGATTTCGACGCCTCTTCCTCTCCGTCGACGCGATCACACGACTCTTCCTCTCCGACGCGGCGTCTAGTTCAGCAATCCGATTGCTCTCTCTCTTTCTCCGTGTATCGGCGCTTTCTCCTGCTCTCTCAGACCTAAATGTAAGGTTTTGTCTATCTTTTAATTTGTTCTTTCGTTCTTTGATTTATTAGGTTAGATCTAAAATAGATGTTGGGTTTTGAGAATATTGTATGTAATTTTTATGCTTTATGTGTGGCGTGTCATTTTACTGCTTGTCAAGCACCTCAACATTGGTTTTCTAATAAAATTAGAACATCAAGAGTAGTCAATATTACTATGTTTAGAGGGAGATTTGAAAATATTAGAGAGTTTACACACAAAACATATTTTGGGCAAAAAATTATTGTTACATGCATGAAATGAAAGATGCCTCATGATTCTTATTTGGGTTGAAACAAGAGAGAACACGGACAAGTGAAACTTCTTAAATTGTGCATTCTGATAAATCATTCTTAAGTACAGTTCATTTGCGTTGTACATTTTCTTTGTTTTACTAAATTGTTTTATTTTATTTATTATTTTTTCTTTTCTTTTGTCGGAGAAGATATACAGGTGCATCCTGACATAGAAAAGAATTTTTGGAACCCTGAGCAATGGCCTAAATACATAATTGTCAGATACACTTGGTAAGTTTGATATTTTCAAAGGTAACATTTTTAATTGGTTCCATTCCTGTAGGAACTGGTAAAAGGTTGTGTTGTTTTTTTGTTGTAATTGGTTAAGTTGGAATTATGGTTAACCTTTTTGGTATTTGGACTAAGCCCATATTATATGTGTTAGATATAAAGTTAAATCGGGATTATGTTAATAAATCAAAAAAGGTAGCAAGTGGCATCATCCAAATTTTCTTCGGTAGCTTTTAGGTCCATTGGGTTGCTAACAAGACAAAGGAGATGAGAATCACTTTGTTTCATGTTGCCATGTGTTGTGTTGGTAGTAGAACTCACTATTATTTTAAAAGACACTTAACTGTCTCACAAATGAAGTCTGGTATGCTCTCTTATCAGAATAGGTCGTTTCATGTACCACTGAAATAATAAGCCATTTCTTGTACTACCAGCACAACATGTGACAAAGACAACACTAGTTTCATATAATAGACTACTAGCGGGTCTTCTTGACTGATTTATCTCTTCATTTGTCAGGCTTCAAATGATTTTTTCCATACACTGGACTACTTTATATCATTATTTTTACAACACTTGCGCAACTCTATGGGTGCTGAAACTCTTGAGTCCCTTATCTGCACAAAGGATTGGTTTGGTCCCGATGATGGTCCATTCGACTTGACTCAATTCCGTCCATTCATGTGAAATTCTGGAACACCTCTCTGGTCAATGAATTCACAACGTTTTTTTTTTCCTTTTAGCATTTGAATTTAATCATTAAAGGTATCTTTCTCATTTATTCCTTATAATTATGCAATATTCTCAGCTTTTTTATATTTATTTGATGTTCAGGATATGTACAGATGGTGTTAGCTGTCTTAGACAAACAACTTCAAGTCTTGTAGGAATACTGGTAACCATCTATTTTCTCTCTACTGCAGTTCTATTAGTCATTGGTCAATGCATTATAAATCTGATTTTTAATGACTACTTTTATAATCAAAATAAACCGTGGGTAAATTTATTAATATAAGAAACTTATAAGGTTATATTTATAATTTCTAGATCTATTTAATGACTTAACTGTGATTGATTATGTCAGCATGAGTGTTGCATGACAAAGAATATTTACCTACTGGTTATTATTTTTTTTATAGGAATGAGCTCAATTCATTGTTGCACATTTTCTGTAAATTTTGTGTTTTTCTAAATTAAATCTAAGATTTTTTTTTTGTTGCATGTAGGAACAAAATGATGCACCTATAATATTTGATAACATATCAGTTTTAAGCATAGACTATAAGATTGAAAAAAAATAGTCAGGAAATGAATAATAATTTGGTTAGTTTATTCTAGTTTAACATAATAATACACCTATAAATGATACTTTTCATTTTGTACTTAACAAGTTAACATTAATGCTTGTTTCTTAGTACACATTTTGAGCAATTTTAAATATACTAATAGTGTTGTTCTTTTGAAATAAACTAACCAATTTTATTTGATTTTGGCACAGGTTTCTTATGAATTGTTGGTATTTGGGATAGCTTCTGGTTTTTTAAACAAACTTTATTTTAGCTTTAATGTTGTGTTTTTGCTGATTATCATTTTGAATCAGTTTTTTTTTTCTTTCTAATGAGTCTAAGAACAATTTGTGTATTAAATTATTAAGTGTCCGTTCTTTTGCATGTACTGAATTGTATTTGTGGTGATGTCGTTTCGTAATCTTAAGTACTGAATGTATTGCTGTAGTTTGATGTATTAATATGGGCAGAATATGAACAGAATATGGACAAATTGTGGTCAAACTGTGGACAAGAAGTGGACAAAATATGGTTTGAACTTGGACTGGACAAAAGTTTGTAAATATGGTTTGGACTTGGACATGATCTTTAACTCCCAATTAGTGGACTGAGCTGGACGGGAGTTGGTACCCGTCCAGTAGCACCCTTGTCTCAAACATTCCCTATGCTTCATCATATTTTTCTTTCAGCAACAACTTGCACTGGTACAAGGCCCTGGCTTACTTGTGTACCAGTACAAGAGCTATCAACAATCCCGTGTGCACTTTCACACCAGCATCCTAGTCCATCCCAGCAATACTATTTGCCAGTACCAAAAGAAAATGTTTAACCTAGCATCAGATAACTCCAATTGATTATATAGATAACAACACAAAACAACATTGAACTCGTAATAAATTATTGATCCATTTATCTGTAAGAAGGAATTTCTTTGTAAAAGCTCTGATCAGCTAAATTAATCGTGCAAATATCAGTATTGGTTGGTGGTAGAATGGAGCTGAAAGATATCTGAATGAATAGAATCCCACTCTTCCAAAACATCAGAAGATCCAGAACCTAGTCTATATTTAACCGGGATAAAATTAGAAATATTCCAATTCGAGTAAGAACATTAATGTTCACAATGTGAGATCCGATGAAGTGGCTCGGATCTCAATCTAGCACAGTAGAAACTAAGGAACAACAAATCGATGTACTAACTTCACAAAAACGAAATAAATAAAAAATGAGGAGAGAGAAGTGTAGGATTTAGACATACCGTAGCCATCATTGACGAGGAAATTGAAGGTGTGACCATCACAAGCGTAGGTGAATCTATTATTCGAAGAAGGCAACTTGTCGAGGCATCGAGCTGCAATCGCCGCGAAATTACCAGTGTACTCTGTGTACTCGCCTAGTACAACCGTGCCTCTTGCCACGAAACCATAGATTAACCAGCTCGATTTTTCGTCGCTCATCTCTCCCGCTGCAGCCTGCAGAGGAGAGAAGCGTGGAATCTGTTTGATGAAATGCAGTAGTGGAACGAGAACTAGGAATTGCTTGATATGAAGGTTTGAAGGAAGGTATTGCGTGGATCTTTAGTTTGTATTATTCTGGAATCGGAAAAGAAGAAAAGAGGGACCGACTTCTGAGAGTGTGCCAGCGCCCAGCGTGGGTTCAGTGTTCTGTCCACTGTTCATACAGATACAAGGCGACAATGGTCTCTTTCTAGTTCTAGTACTAAGGCGGAGTTACAAGTCTTTGTAGTACTGCGTGTGTGATATAACTGACACAATAGAAGCAGGGGGCTAGGTTTTCTTTTTCTAATTGAAAGTTTTGAGTTGGGACTTGGAAATAATTTATTTATTCGGATTTTCTCTTCGACTTTCTTACTGTTCCTGATCAAAATGAATTCCCCCATGCTCAAAATGAATGGAAAATAACAAATAAGAATTCAATGGATTAAAACATATACACTGCCAAGTATATCCCTCCCTCTTTAATCTATAACCCTCCATGTGAAATTTGTACTCGTTACTATTTTCGTTAGTATTGATATTATTACTATCGAATCATCCATAATAAATTCAAATAAACTGATTAAGTACGCCAACAATAGTATTATGAAATTGATAATAAACAAGTATATAATTCAGCTTAATTCAACAATCAGAGACGATTCAAAATCTCTTCGCTATTAAAATTTTAAGTTCATCGCATGATCAAATACTATCCAGATGAAGTCTACAAGCTGAATCATGAAATAATACTAAAATAATGATGATAATGATAATAAATACGATAATAAATATACTAAAATAATGATGATAACAAATATTTTCGTATACTATCTTTCCTAATCTAGATTCCATAACATTAGAAGGGTTTTTTTTTTATCCGTGAAATGTTATTAGCGTCCTCATTCATCTAATTTTATTCTTTCTTATTAATAGGGTTGTAACTCGGCTTTTGTCCCGATAATATAGTCCTCAAATAAATAATTAATAATATAAAATTTTAAATATATTTAATAAAATTTCACATTAAAAAAATTAGACATAATATTTTTAAATGCTAAGTAATAATGATATTATAATAATAAAAAATGTAATTAAATAATAATAATTTATAAATGATCATATAAAGAAGTTAGATCATTTTAAGAGTAAGTTTCACTTTAAATATTATTTTAAATGAGAAGAGAGAAACTATTTTATATAAACTCTTGGATTGAAGAAGATGAAAGGATTTAAACAAAATTAATGGTGCAAAATTGATGTTGTTACATACTTGAAAAACTTAAAAACTTAATCCTTTTAATGTTTTAAGAATTTATTATGATCAGATTAAACGATCATATTTTCTCATACTCTCCTCTTCTCAAATAAGGTATAATTTATATTTTTATGCACATGTAGTAATCTCAGTGAAATTAATTGTACTATTTTTTATTACATAAGTTTTTAGATTTAAAAATATCGATTTATTTTCAATATTTATACGATTATAAAAAAAATTATATTTATTTTAATATTCACTATAACAGAAATGATCTTAGACAACACTCATTTAACAACGGTTATATATCAAATCCGTTGCTAAATGGCTCAGTAGCATCATTGTAATATTGAGAATTTATTTAACAATGGTTTATAATAAAAAAAATATTATTAAAATAGACTCTAGAACCCAAAAAAATAGCAAAATCATTTAGCAATGGTTCTTTTGTTAAACACTGTCTTTAACAATGGTTTTGTGTTTCGAACTATTGTTAAATGTGTGTTTAGCAACGGTTCATTGAGGAACCGTTGCTAAATGGTTTTGCTATTTTTTTGGGTCTGACATTTATTTTTTTGCTCCAACCAATAATATTTGCTCTCACGGATTGACCATCTCACCGTTCATTAATTCCAATCCAATGTTTCAAAAAATAAAAATTTAAAAACTGAAATCTCACGGATTACCAACCCATTTTCATCTGTTTTCATATATAAAAAGAGAGATGAGAGAGAGAGAGAGAGAAAGAATAAAGAAAGAAGAGAGAAGAGATACGGAAGAAATAAAAAATGAAATTCGACCATCTCAACTTCAAACGGTCATAACTTTTGATAGAAAACTTTGATTGAGGCGTTCTACGCGAAAATTTACAACGAGATCTACAGGGTTAGTCACTTACGTTGTTACCGCCATTTTCGGGGCCAAAAAACCTCATCTTCAAGCTCAAAAACGCATTTGAAATTTTTTTCTTTTCTATTCTTTTCTGTTTTTTTCTTAGAAATTGTATAAATTTTCATATTATTGTATGAGCAAGATATATGTATTTTTTGAGTAAATATTTTTTATTTGATGAATAATTATATTTCTTTCATATTAATTATTGAATGAATAATATATAATAATATTTATTCTTATCTAATCAATATGACTCTATATTCATTGTTTACTGTTAATCAATACGACTCAATATCAATCTAACTCGTACATTTTAAAGAAAGTTAAATTTAAAAAAAAAAACTTTAGCAACGGTTATTAGTTAAAAACCATTGCTAAATTTTTTTAATTTTTTAATAAATAATCATTGTTAAATGATACTTTAACAACGATTTTTATATAAGAATCATTGTTAAAGGACCATTTAATAATGATTATTAGTTAAGAACCATTGTTAAATGTATTCTAAAATGGTTTTAACAACTATTGTTTATATTTTTCTTAACACCCTTTAATAA
The DNA here is from genome assembly GCA_037127355.1 of Schoenoplectus tabernaemontani. Classification (NCBI taxonomy): domain Eukaryota; kingdom Viridiplantae; phylum Streptophyta; class Magnoliopsida; order Poales; family Cyperaceae; genus Schoenoplectus; species Schoenoplectus tabernaemontani. Next base: position 22,368,994 of record CM073739.1, read on the forward strand.
CAGTTGGAGAACCATTGTTAAAGAGTTTTAAAAACTGTTATTAAATCTAGATCTATTGTAGTGATTTATACGATTATAAAAATATTTTATATATTTGTTTTCAATATTTATACGATTGTAGAAATATTTTATAAAATTGGGTTGGGATTGGGCATGCACCATTTGAGATTTTGACTTCAGCGCCAGTAGCCCTGGAGGCGAGTACCTCGAAAAGACGGGCTGGAGAGACGTAGGCAACCGGGTTCCTAGTCATCGAACAAATCAGAATCATCTTTATTACATCAGGTATTCAGGTGTGATAAAATGTACATATATTTTCAAAAATAGAAAAATTTAAAAAATTTCGAGTCGTCTTTGTTTTTCAGGTCTGATGGGTGGTAAAAAAAAATTCTGATCAAGTATTTTTTTTACCAAAAATATCATATTTTTTTGTTAAAAAAAATATATGGTCTGACTTTTTTCAGCACCTCTGATTCAAAAAAAAAAGGTTTGTGTCATACTTAGGGATGATAATGGGTCGGATAGACGGGTAAAACATAAATCGGTCCCGTGGTCTGACCGTCCATCAAAATCACATATCCGTTCGCTCGATCCATATCTCCGGAATTGAAAATCTCTGTCTATCCTGTCTACGGGCAAAGTTTTTCTAGCCCGACCCATCCATACCCATTATGCAGTGCAGTTTTTTAAAATCGACTGAAAAACATATATTTTTTTAGCATCTTAAATTATGAATTTGAGAAAATTTAAAATATCAAAGTTATAGATTTTATTGTTATGAATCTATATAATTTTACTTCATCTTAATATGATCTTTCAGTATAAAGTTATGATTAAAAAGGTATTTAGAGTTCAAAAATTTTCAGCACATAACCTTCATAATATGAATTTTTTAGATTGATATGTTATGTTTTTGAAAGAGCTCAAAATATAAAAATTATAGATATAATTATCATGATTTTAGAGAAATTGATTTTGTATTGATTGAATTTTTGAGTTAAAATATATGACTAAAGAGATACCAAAATGTCTATTAAATTATATTGTTTATATTTATAAGTTTCAAAAATATTAGTGCTTCTATTCATATAATAATATCATAAATAAATATTTAACATAATTTAAATAATATTAATATTATATTAAAATTTTATATAATTTTTAGAATATATTGATATATATATATATATATATGAATATATATAATATAAGTACAAATATAAAAAAAATTATGAGAAAATATTTTGTTCCCCCACTCTTCATCCCCGGATATTCCCCGCGCTATCAGCGTTCATTTCTTTAATTAAGCACGTGCTAATTGAGCCCAACATCCCATATTAAATCTGGCGCTAGCGCTTTTTTTGAATTATCTCTTCCTTAGAACTTATGATGTTGAAATATGTTTCATGTATTATAACTTTGACGTTGAATATAAATTAGAATGTTGTGATATTGAATATATTATTAAGCTGATAAAATTGTTTAAAGATATATTTAAAGTGTACTTGTTGTTTTATGAGAAAATATTATTTTGTGAACTTTATTTTTTTCATGTTTATTAAGTAAATAATTAAAAGAAATCGCATACTCCATATAATCATATATAAATGATATTTAAATACTCAAAACACAAATCTAAATATCTAAATAAAAATCTAAATACCTAAATATTATACTTAAATACTCAGAATACATATCTAAATACCCATAACACACATCTAAATACCTAGAACACATATCTAAATTCCCAGAATGCATATCTAAATACCTAGAATATATCTAAATACTCAGAACGCATATCTAAATACCTAAATAAGAAATCTAAATACCTAGATATTATACTTAAATACCGAGAACACATATATAAATACCTAGAACGCATTTTAAATCCTAAATATTACACTTAAATACTCAGAACATATATGTAAATACCCATAACACATCTCTAAATATCTAAATAAGAAATCTAAATACCTAAATATTATACTTAAATACCCAAAATATATATCAAAATACCCAAAACACATATCTAAATATCTAAGTAAGAAATCTAAATATCTATATATTATATCTAAATACTTATAATAGATAATTAAATATACATGATACATATCTCAATAACTAACATAAGTAAATCACATTATATAAAAATAAAAATACTTATAAATTCTTTTTAAATACTACTAATATATATACCTAGAAAATATGATTACATACAACACGGATCTGGCGTTTCGGAAATTATCATATGGGTTTTGTGCAGATAGTCTTTATTCGGTGGAGAAATAATCATGTGCGTACGAAAAAAAAAGTTTATTAAGCACAATTGAGCGAAACTTTCCGATAGAAAGTCATTCGCAGGGGGATTTTTTAAGGTATTAACACTGAGGACTGTTAGTCGCGTTCAAAAATTATATATATGTATAATTTGTCCGGATCTTTTATTGTAAAGTCGTATGTGAAAGACCACGGACAAAAGGGTCCCACACTCTGATTATACGAACATTTTTCTAATCGTCTAAAAATTTAACGTAATTAACACGAAATTACCAGTAAATAATTGAATAAAACCAAACTGTTAGGTTTTTCTGGTGTTTTTATGACGTCGGTTAGAGAGAGGGAAGGACGGAAGAGAGAGAAAAAAACAAAGTAAAATGGGTCTAAGATAGGTTTAAAGGGCTTTGGCCTTCTCATCCGTTGATTTTGCATTGAAATTCGTAAAGAGGTGAGAGATAAATTTTAAACAAATAAAAATATGAATCTCAATGTAAAATCATCGGATAAGAGAGAATTTAAATTAATTTTTGGGTTCAAATTCGTTTGAACCAACCCCAGACCCTAGAAAAATATCCGCTACCTATACAGGATATTTTTTTTAATCCTGATAAAAGGACAAAGAAAAACACCTTTCAGAAAGGACAAAAAAAGTCTTCATTCTAGAAGAACAACAAGGGAATACAAATTTTCAATATAACGACAAAGCAATTCAAAAGAAAAAAGAGAGAGAAAAAAAGAAATAATGGAACATTCCGTTAATTAGGACTGGTGGGACAAGGCTGGAGGTTGACTTGCTAACAATTTCTAAAACACTTCAATATCTTTAGGGGTGCCCTCTGGAAATGGTTAATAACTTAATAAGATTTTATTGCGGTTACAAAGTGGCTTGCGTGTAATTGTTTAAGATAATAGAGTTCTTACTTGAAGTCCCAGTTCCAGAAATTATCTTCTTTTTGTCCTTTATTTTTCTTTTGTATGTACTAGAATAATCAAACAATGAAGGAAATGATTTAAATGCTCATCAGAAAGGTACACCATAGCTGTTGGTCATTATAGCATGCTAACAACGCTGAAGATCAATGTTTGTTCTAATTCTCACGGTATAACATACATACCTTATCATTTATTCACGTCAAACTACAGGAATAGAAGCACATCCAGTGTTTTCCATTTACCAGAAAATAACAAACTGACAATTAGAAAAGTGCCGAAATTGAGTCTTGAAATTATTATTCATAACATATCATTATTTTCAAGAATTTCATTCTCCTAAGCACCCAGCATTCCAGCAGCAACCTTCTTAAATGCTGGCCTTGACGTAATATCGTCCCACCATGCCTTAACATGAGGGTACGATTCAAGCACCGATCCATATGGTGTTGCCAGGAGATATTTGGTGTACGAGAAATGGCTGATATCGGCCATGCTGAAGAAATCCCCAGCCAGGTACTTGGACTTGGAGAGGCGCGCCTCATACACTTCAAGCACCTTTTTGAACTTCTCCAGGCTCGAGTCAATGATTGCTTGGTCAGGCGTACCTCCACGCATTTTAGGTATAATGAAGCTTTGGTATACTATAGGAGAAATGGCTGGATTGTATTGATGGGCTTCTACTTCTAGCCATACATCCACCGATGCTGATTCTGACAAGTTATCTTGTTTAAGAAGGTCAATACCATTGGCCTTGTACTTACGGAGCACATATCTTGAAATTGCGCGTGATTCTGAAATACAGTTGTATGTTCATGTTAGTAATTCTGATATATAATTTTAACATTTTGTTGAGATTGCTTCTGAGAAAGTCTCAGAGGTTTAAAAAAAGGGCAGTAAGATTATTTTTATATTTATATAATTTCTTCTCTGGTAAACAAACTCACCCCTTGTAGCCTCCCCAAACCCAAAAAAAGTATGGATGTAAAGAAACAAAACTCAATTTTCATTTTGTTTTGGCAAAGAGCCCTCAAATATTTTTGAGAAAATGACCAACATGCCCTTAAAAGTGGCATAACTATTTTTTTTTTTTCCATTTTACAAATAAAAGATTGAAGTTTCTATGAAGAAATGTAACTATTCTCATTTTAAAATTAACTCTCAGGATTGTGAAACTTCAGACATAACTTCAGTAATAATAAAAAAAGAACCTGGCAGGATACATATAATTCCTGTCAGAAACAGTTTTTAATTTATGTCAGAAGAAAATTTGGTTGATGGTTTAACTGTGACAAAATTTAAAGTGTGTAATTATCAATACTGAATGTTTAGGATGTCTGGCTATCTAATAATAGATTCAACTCATTAATCTTAAATCTTAAAGAAAAAGAAAAAAAGAGGATACTCTGAAGTTTTAAGGCATCTCAGGAGAATAATATCCATTGAGCACCAGATTGAAATAAGAATTGGCTGTATTGGTCCTGGATTTGTTACCTATATGTGCTTTTATTACTGGACAAAAAGTCACAACAAAACTAAGCCGAAAGATAACCTCAGGCCAGGCCTGACAGGCTGACCCAATTCTCTGTGTTCCAATTGAGCACTATTATATTCTATTATGTACTAAACCGCTTAGTAAAAATTTCAAGTTGAAATAATAATAGAGATCCAATCATCCAAGATGTGAAAAGTTTCATCTCACCGAAAAGCACAAGATCACCATCCTCGAGAGCAGGAATTTGTCCAAACGGCTGCAAATTTCACAATCAGGATTATTTTTTGTTGATTTCTTCAAATTTCTTAATGATTGCTAATTCAATTTATTATAACAAATCTAGTTATTATTATTATTGGCTCTTTATGAGCTAGGGAAGAAGAACTAAGTCACAACTGGCCTATGGTCAAATTGATAGACAAACAAAATAGACTTTCTGACAGTACAAATTCATCATAATCTGATCTCCGATCAGTGATCAGAATACCCCAAATTTTTTGTGATACTTTGTTGACAAATTGATGACAGGAGATGAAATTAGGCGACTTACGTTGCGACCAAGGTGAGCAGGGCCCTTGTGCTCGCCGGCCATCATGTTGATCGGTACCAACTCGTACTCGGCTCCGACCTCCTCCAGGCACAGGAGCACGCGCGTCGTGCATGTCGATATGGGTGATCCGTAGAGTTTCACCACACCCATCTCTCTTCCTCTCCTCACTCTTTCAATCTCTGTCTCTGGCTCTATCGTTTGTTGGTTTGCACTTTGCAAGGATGCTGTGTATGAAGTCTCCTACTTGTAGTTGTAGGAGAGGAGCTGAGGAAGGGCTGCTGGGAGCAGTCTTGTTTGGATCTTCTGTGGCTGTTGTATCCGTGTAAAAGTTATCGCACAAGAAACATTCAGAGATATGTGTGGTGTGTGTAGAATTAACGCCATGTGGAGAAATCTCAGCACGAGAACACCACAGCATTCAGCTCGCTTTTATTAAGACCATGCAATCAGCAAGTTTCAAAACAAATAAATTATCAAGTGCCAAGTGGCAACTCACGAGTTGACTCTTCTTAGAGACACGCACACGGCACATCCTTCATACCTTCTTCTATGCTCAAGACTCAAGAGGCAATCCGGGCAGGGCAGCGGCCGCTCCGAAGAAATAAATGATAATATTCAAACCGGACCTACATAAAACGTTTTATTCGATTTAATCGATTTTCCTATTAAGGCGCCTTCAAGCATCGTGTGCCATTTTTATGTATCTATCTATAATTATTTAATTTATTATTTGATAAATAAATATGATTTTTTTCTTCTTTAAATACTTTGAAGTGAATTGTCTTATAAATCTGTTAATAACAGAGAAGTTGTATCGTTAAATAATTGGTTATTAAGTTTTATATTTGATTCTATTTTGTTTCTCTCTCTTTTGTTCTTTTTCTTTTATGTTAGCCATGTAAGTTGAACCGAACCGTTAAATAGATGAAAAAGGAAAATAATGGACTATTCCGTTAATTTGAACTGTTGGGACCAGACTACGAGGTTGACTTGCTAACAATTTCTAAAAACGCTTCACCAATTTTATGGTTATCTTCTGGAAATGGTACAACATATCCTTCACTTATTAACGTCAAACTACAGAAATAAACGCACAAGCACAACCAGTGCTTTCCTTTTATTAGTAATAACAAAACCCAACAAAATTGACAATTACACAAGTACTGAAATTGTCAAATTGAGCCTTGAAACTATTATTTATAAGTTATAACATATCATTCTTATGAAGAATTTAATTTTCCTAAGCCCCCATCATTCCAGCAGCAACCTTCTTAAATGCTGGCCTTGACGTAATATCAAGCCACCACGCTTTAACATGTGGGTATGATTCAAACACCGATCCATACTGTGTTGCCATGAAATATTTGGTGAGCGAGAAATGGCTGATATCAGCCAGGCTGAAGAAATCCCCAGCCAGGTACTTGAACTTGCAGAGGCGTGCCTCATAAACATCAAGCACCTTTTTGAACTTCTCCAGGCTTGCGTCAATGATTGCTTGGTCGGGTGTACCTCCAAGTATTTTAGGTGAAATGAAGCTTTGGTACACTATAGGAGCAATGGCTGGATGGTATTGATGGGCTTCTGCTTCTAGCCATACATCCACTGATGCTGATTCTGACAAGTTGTCTTCTTTAAGAAGGTCTGTACCATTGCCCTTGTACTTGCGGACCACATACCTTGACATTGCACGTGATTCTGAAATACAGTTGTAGGTTCATGTTAGTTAGAAATTCTGATATATCATAATTTTAACCTTTTGTTGATTGTTTAACTGTGACAACTGGCATAACTAAAAGCGTGTAATTATCAATACTCGATGTTTAGGATTCTAGAAATCTAATAATAGTTTCAACTTATTAAGTTATAATCAAGCTTAAACAGATCCAAGTTGTGAAGAGTTTCATCTCACCGAAAAGCACAAGATCACCATCCTCGAGAGCAGGAATTTGTCCAAACGGCTGCAAATTTCACAATCAGGATTAGTTTTTGTTGATTTCTTCAATATTCTTAATGCTTGCTAATTCAATTTATTATAACAATTCTAGTTATTATTGACTCTTTATGAGATAGGGAAGAACTAAGTCACAACTAGTCTATGGACGAATTGAAGACAAACACAATAGATTTTCTGACAGTACAAATTCATCATCATCTGATCTCCAAATTTATCATAATTTTCAGAATACCCCAAATTTATCATAATTTTCTGAAAATTTGATGACAGGAGAAAATTAAGCAACTTACGTTGCGAGCAAGGTGAGCAGGGCCCTTGTGCTCGCCGGTCATCATGTCAATCGGTACGAGCTCATACTCGGCTCCTACCTCCTCCAGGCACACGAGCACGCACGTCGTGCATGTTGATATGGGTGATCCATATAGTTTCAACACACCCATCTCTTTTTTCCTCTCCACACTCTTTGTCTCTCTGTCTCTGGCTGTCGTTTGTTAGTTTTACTTGGCAAGGACGCTGTGTATCAAGTCTCCAACTTATAGGAGGAACTGAGGAACGGCTTCTAGGAGCTTTCGATTTTGGATCCTCTGTGGCGTAGTATCTGTCTCAAAGTTATGTTACACTTATAACTTACCACTTACAAGAAACATTCAGAGGTGCATCGTGCTGTGTGCAGAGTTAACATCATGTGGAGAAATCTCAGCAAGAGAAGAACCCACACCAGTGCTTTTTTAAATTCTCAACTACTCCATGACACGCATGTTTGCATATATAAAGAGGTAGTTAGAGGAAGCACAATATTCACACTTTTAGACAGAAAAAAGATTTAAGTACGCGAAGTATCCAGCGATAATTCCTTAAAAAATCTTTTTGCAAATGATTTTTCATTTTCACAAAGTTTCATTCAAATGCACTTAACGAACTTTCCTTTTAAGCGCGCACGCGATTATTAATCCGTCGCGTACAGACCATTAGCGCAAAAGTATACGTGACAATTTATAATTTCCGGACTGCCAATTTCGTGTTCTATGTAATTATATTGTACATGTATTTTATATATATATATATATATATATATATAAGTGATATTTAAAAAATTATAGGTATTTAGATTTCTATTTTTATATAATTATTTATGTTAGTTATTAATATATTATATGTAATTAGATATAATATCTAGGTGTTTAGATTTCGTACTTAGATATTTAGATATGTATTCTGGATATTTAAATCTGCGTTATGGGTATTTAGATATGTGTTATGGGTGTTTAGATATTTATCCTGGGTATTTAGATATATATTCTAGATATTTAGATTTTTTCCTTATGTATTTAGATATGTGTTCTGGATATTTAGATATGTGTTCTAGGTAGTTATATATATTATCTAGGTATTTAGATTTCTTACTTATGTATTTTGATATGTGTTTTTGGTATTTAGATATAATATCTAGATATTTAGATTTCTTACTTGAGTATTTAGATATATGTTCTTACATATTTATGTATTTAAATTTTTTATTTAGGTATTTATAGATGTGTTCTGGGTATTTAGATATTTATTCTGAGTATTTAGATATATATTCTGAGTATTTAAGTATAATATCTAAGTATTTAGATTTCTTATTTAAGTATTTATAGATGTGTTCTGGGTATTTAGATATTTATTCTTGGTATTTAGATATGTGTTATGAATATTTAAGTATAATATCTAGGTATTTAAATTTCTTATTTATGTATTTAGATATATGTTCTGGGTATTTAAATATCATTTATATGTGTTTATCTGTAGTATGTGATTTCTTTCAATCATTTACTGAATAACACGAAATAAATTAAACTTCACAAAATAATATTTTCTCATAAAGCAGCAAGTATACTTTAAATATATCTTTATATAATTTTATCAGCTTAATAATATATTCAATATCACAACATTCTAATTTATGCTCAACATCAAAGCTATAATACATGAAACACATTTCAACATCATAAGTTGTAAGGAAGAGATAATTCAATAAAAAGCGCAACATGCCTGATCTAATTAAGGAAAATATTGAACAAATTATATATATGGGATGTCAAGCTCAATAAGTACATGCTTAATTAAAAGAAATAAGCGCTGATAGCGCGGGGATTATTTAGGGGATGGAGGGTCCGGGGAGAAAAAGATTTTCTCAAAGATTAAATGCAGCATCTCTCTTATTTGAAGTTTCATCCAAATAAAATTTAGAAATTTGAAATAGATAAAAAGTAGCTTTATTCTACTAACCCATCAAAATGATGGTTTAGTAGAATTGTACTATTACTATTATTTTGGATATTAATAAACAAAGGTTCCATTCATTTTTTAATTATTTTATTAGTATTAATAAAATAATAGTAAATAAATAATAATTAATTAAAAATCATAATATAGAATAATAATTTTAATATGAAATGAAATAATTAATAAATTAATAATCATTATTAATAAACAAAATAATGATTAATTAAAAATCATAATACTGTATAATAACTATTAATATTAAATAAAATAATAATCAATAATATTAAATAAATAACAACAAATTGATTAATGAAAATTAGTACTAAATAAAATAATGAATAATTAAAAATCATAATATGGAATAATCATTTCTAATATTAAATAAAATAATAATAAATAATATTTCATAAATTAATAATTAGTAAACTAATAACCATTATTATTAAACAAAATAATGATTAATTAAAAATCATAATGCAGAATAATAATTCTTAATATTAAATAAAATAATAATCAATAATAACTAATAAAATAATAAATAAATAAATGACCATTAGTATTAAACAAAATAATTATTAATTGAAAAATCATAATATGAAATAATAATTTTTATTATTATATAATAATAATCAATAATATTAAATGAAATAATATCAACAAAATTAAATTAAATAATAATAATTAATAATAAACAAATTAATAATAATAAAACTAATTATAATAATGAATAAAATGATGATGATTATATTAAACAAAAAATAATTTATTATTTTATTCATTCACTCCACTATTCTCAAGTTACCATCCAAATAACAATTCACTAACCCGAAATAGTAAAAAATAGCGCACTTCTCATACTTTTTGAGATATTATTAACCTCACATTATTCTCAACTACTAACCCAAAAGACACTATTTTTTGCACTAATCCTTCCACCGTCCAAACACACCAAGGAGATTGCTGTGGAAGAGTAGGATTTATAGGAACAGGACTCATGCTAATCAGATTCATGAATTATTTGGATATAAATATATTATATAAAATTTAAAACAATATTATATATTATTTATATGACTTTTAAAATGTTTGACATTCTAATACATTTTTTATTTAGTTGGGGTACGGTGCTACGCGTTGCACAGATAGTCCGTATACTACGGATCATTTTTTATTTTTAAAGTTCAAATGGTTGATTCGACTGTTCAAAATATTTTTTAAATAAAAATCTAGTTGTAGATTAAATTTTATATTTTTTTAGAATTTCGTACTATTTTTTAAATAGTTAGAATATCACTTCTTTTGATTGGCTCATAATAATTAAATCAAGTGATTTTTAATTATCTAAAAAAAATATAAAAATTTAAAATTTGATCTACAACTAGATTTTCATATGAAAATCATTTTTGAGCAACTAGATCGATCATTTGAACTTTAAAAATAAAAAGTAGAGAAATAATTTGTAACACACGACCATATGTGCTAGATATAGCATCATAATCTAACTCATATTTTATTTATATAAATCATTTTGAAATTATATCCAAAATAACGGATTTTTAACATCACCAAACGTTTACAGAATCATTTGTGTTATCATGGTGGGACTTAGCTTCCGTGAGGTGATAACTCATACTAAATAAGCAATTGTTCTTTAATGTGACCTACTTTATGAAAGGGACCTTACTAGTCAGTATTCATCATCACAAAGTTAGCACTTAGCAGAAGTTTGTCAGATCACCAATAAAAGGATTCCCCCAATATAACCAGCAAAACCAAAACCAAACCTTTTTAAATCACAGGAACAGAAGGTAAAAGAATAAATATCCTCTTACATTTTGCTCATGGGTTCAAATATCCTTTTGTATTTCATTAAACAAACACCATCTTACATTTTTTTTTAAAGAGTGTCGAATACCCTTTTATCTAAATTAAGCTATAACATGATATCAAATTGTCATCTAAGCACATTTTTTTATCACATTATCATTTTTTTCCTCAAAATTAATGAGAGAACGAAGTCGCTGCAACTTTTAAAACTTTGGAAAACAAAGCTTCTACTTTTAGTGTGGGTTAATTAGTAGTGAATTTTGTAAATACTAAATTTTCTTTTTTTTAATCGATATACTACTACACATAATTTATAAAGTGAAATAGGACAAACTTGCTTTTAATGAATAATTTTGATGATAGGACAGAAATTATACTTATGGAAATTTTGATGTCATGACATAATTAAAAGTAGATAAAAGTGGATAATTGAGATTTTTTTTAAAATATATATATATATATACAAGGAGTACTTATTTAAAATTAAAATTTAAGGTAATATTTAAACCGGTGTTTGTACTTTTTCCTGAATAGTTCTGACCTACCAGAGAGGAAAAGATATCTTGGATTTTAATTTCCATGGCTCCATCTAGCAATTCGTCAACGTTGTGAAGGACTGGCATTTGTGTGAGAAAGCGACATGCGTAGACGGTGGATCATTCACTAAAAGATAAAAATCGTAATTAAAATAATTTAGTACATAAGTTATCTAAATAATCAACGATCCATCTATAAATTTACTTAAAATAAAAAATTGTCGTTCAATTGATATCATGTTATATATATAATATATTCACTAAAAAGAAAGATAAATTTTAATCATCAATGTACAGATTTTGAGCAAAAATAAATAACAGAGGAGCGTTGAGAAGTTTGGATATATCAACAAATACGGAACATTTTTTTTTTCGAAATTTAATAGATATAATTTTTTTTTACTATTCATGAATACATCCATAAATTTCTTTTCAAAAGTGTCGTTATACTTCGATATATTTATTGGATTGGTTGAAAAGATTTTGTAGAAAATTCTAAATGGCTCGGTTGTCAAGGGTGAAGGGTCCCATGCGCTCGGAATATATTGAGACTATGCAATCAGGAAGTTGGACTTCTTATTCCAAAATAAATGACAGTAACTATGGCGATCGCCGTGACGTCGTCCCTCTTCCACAAATTGGATCTGCATCTGCTACACAGCCTACACTGTAACACTGGAGACTCGAGTGGTGAGTGCAAAGTTGGGGTCCATTTGGGGCAATGTATTCAAATTTTCCAATCACACTGGATTGTTTTTTATATATAAGAGGAGAGTGAACATTCAACGCCCCACATAAAACGGATGGATATATATATATATTAAAATTTTGAGCATGAGATTTTTAAATTTGAACCATTAAATATTTTAACTCAAAATACGTTTGAAATCACCATAATCAATATCTCTTTATATATATATAAAAGAGAGTTTAATATTCAACGCCCCACATAGAACGTACGCTCATAAATTAGGGCCTTAGACATTTCATCCCTTAATTAATTAATTATATAGAAGGGTTGTTCTAAGCAGGGGCGGGGCCGCTGATCAGTAAGGGGCGGCCCCTAGTTACCAGTTATTTGGTTTTACCGTGCGTAGTGTAATTTTTCTGATTCTACAGCAGTCAGGATTAATTAGATTAATTATTGATCTGATTCGATTCAAATCTGATTTATCCAAAAAATATAAATAATCGGGTATGGATCTAATTTTTTTGACCCGATTAATTATATTTTTTGAAGTAATTTTATGATTTAGTATGAATTAAAACTTAAATATGACATTAATTATATATTAAGTAAGATTAATTATAAATTAATTAATATTTAAATACTTAAAATAATATAAAAATATTTAATAAATATTTAATTATTTTATACAAGTCGGATTGGGTCGACTCGTAAGTCGTAACCCGGTCGGGTTGGGTATGGGTCAAGATTTTTTGATTGACAAAAAATAATAATAATAATAATAAAAATAATAAAATAATGATAATAATAATAATAATAATGATCAACCCAGATCTGACCATTGACACCCCTAAGATTAACTGAAATTCATTGATTTATTTTTAAAGAGAACATGAATCATTAGATATATTAGAATTTTTTTATGACATAATGGATTATAATGAAAATATTAAAGTGTTTATTAAATTTATAATCTTTACATTAAAAGTTATACAATTTATGATATTTTTTAAAATATTATTTTGCTGAAAATTTTATCAAATTTGAAATTTAATTATATATTTTTTAAAAAAATTATAACTATTGTATAAAAATAATTGATTAATTATATTTGTTTCTTGTTTTATTTATTTTCATATATTATATTATAATAAAATAATATTTTTAGATTTTGATGTAATAACACATAAGAAAGTACGGACAAATATATTAGTATTTTGTGATTGTTCTTGTCATTAAAAATTGAAAGCACTTTTGGTAAAGAACGAGCTAAACTGTAGGACGGGGTCGCCGAACGTCATCATTCACATTTCTTTGCCTAATAGTTGTGTATTATCTTTATTATTTGATAAATGGTTCATTATAATAGTTTAATGTTGTGGGACGGGAATAATTACACAAGCGGTGAGCATTTTGATGATACGAATTTGAAGTCACATTTTTCTGTGCGGAGATATCCGATCTTCGTAGGGAAATCTGTACGGTTCGTTTTAATTTGAACGGTTATAAAGAGAGATAAATATGAATTTTGATATACAAAATATATATTATTGTTAAATCAAAACTGTTGATGGATGATCGGATGATTCACAGAAAAGAATCGTGCAGAAGATATTGATTCATAAGAACTCAGTCGTTGAACAAATTAAAAGATCTGTTTTTTGGCGTTTGCATTTGATTATTTGGACAATATCCATAACAAGTAACAACTGACTGCAGCTAAAATGATGCAGATGCAGATGCAAGGGGTCGATACGAAATAATTCAAAATATGACAGTTCGTTGCACCAAAATATTACATGAACGCCATATAGCTAAGAAAATTATTCTTACACGTTAAATTATGCACAACATATTTGCAAATAGTATATAAGTATAAATACTTCTTAAAAATATAAATTTCAAAACTTGAGTTAGAGACTATTTTTAAAGAGTATTTATACTAAACACTGTGTACAAAAATGATATACAAATAAGGGGTGCATTAATGAGTCCTCTGTAACTAATATGTTTAAAGCATTATTTATTCGTTTACACCTGACCACCACCCAACATGAGAAACGAGTCATGACTCATCATCTAAAGACACCTCGTAAAATTTTCACGTATTTCAAATATATGCTTGCTTATTGTAACAAAACTTTTAGTGTTGATATGCAACTACATATATTATTGACGCCAAATCTATTTCACACAGTTTCAATCGAGTCAAAGCGCATTTTGATGGATATCAATGACCGTCTTTTATTTTACATATCTGTCTCTGGAACTCCTAGGAATGCACATCAGCGCATGTGAATGTTACATCGATTTAAATTAGAGGTTGCAGAATCCGATCCGATCTGAAAAATCTGTCTGACTTGTTTGAATTTGAACCGATCCGATCTGATTTTTTAAAAAATTAAAACTGTTCCAACCCGACCCGAACATGATCTAACCCAACCCGAGATTAAATGACCTTCAATCCAATCTAAATCTAATAAAGATCTAAAAAAACACAACATGTAAATTAACCTGATCTGACCCGATTTGATTTCTTTCAGAAAATTGTGACCGACCATTTCGCCCCCGCCCGATTGCCATCTCTAATTTAAACCGAGTAACCGATGTATATTTGAATAATACTAGTATTACAATAACACAATTGATTTCAATTCACATTTCATTATTGTACCAGTGCAGCTATAAATCTGGAGGCAGACTCGTACCTTTTTATCAAATAAATATTGTATTAATACACGCTCGGCTGACGGCTACTGAACCAATGCACACTTGTTTATTCAATTTTTTTTTCTTAAGTTGACCAAAATTAATTGAGAATTGTTTACAGATCAAACATTGGAAACTAGTAAAATTGCTAACAACATTATCAGATTATTTTTTTGTAATTAATTACAAGTTTCTGTCCCCCGTTTATACTCTGAACTCAAATTCAAGTCCTTATTTGGAAAAGTAACCGCCAGTACAATATCGCAAGTAAAATAAATTGAACAATAAATCAGGATATTAGCCGAAATGGAAAATGTAATTCCGCCGAATGATACATAAAAAGACGAACAATCACACCAAAATATCTGTGAACGATAGTAAATATTCTCCTATGAACTTGCTATCATGACACGAACAAAAAAAAGTAAAAGAAATTACAATCAATAGAATAAACAAAGCTATAAGCAGACATCAAGATGAATTGCCATATACTAGTTAACTAAAAAATGGATAAATTTTAGACATCCGTTTCTTCACAAAAAGACCTCTCATGAAGAGTCAGACCTATCAGGTGGGGTCCCCGCAAGCCAACTCCACATACCACCAGAGCCCTGTCTCTGCTTAGCATCAATTACTGCTTGTTCGGTTGCAGCCTTCTGCCTTTGCAGCAACTCCACTTCCTTCTCTAATGCCTCCAGCGCTTGTAATTTCTGCCTTAGCTCAGCCAAATCAACCTAACAAAATAATGCAATTTCAAAGATTGATTGCCATGTTAATTAGTTAATACCAAAATAAAAGGCAATTTCAAGTATGTCCCCAGAAAATTCTCAAAATAAATGACCTCCATAAACTATATACATGTTCCTTAACTCCCTTAAATAAGATTATAATTAAATACTGTAGCCCTGATTTTATTTGCCTAAATAAATGAGGGAAGGGAATCATGTGATTAACATTTTTGAAATAATATCTCAATTTGCAGTGAAATTTACTATGGCACGCAGGAAGTTTCTTATTCAAGAAAGAAATCAAAATGAATAAGCATTGCATTATTGTTTTTGAAGTTTGAATAATGGATCATACCTCAAGCTTGAAACACCTTGACTGTTCGGTAGCAAGTTGGCTCCGGACAGATTGAAGTTCCTATATTTGTAAAAGTTCAGTAAATATTTATTAGAGAAAAATAACAAGCACCACTGCTGAACCAAAATGATACTGAAATAGCTGTCTAAGCAGGAAGTTTATCTAACAACACTTACTACCAAGTGGTATAGTGAGTTTGTTTCGATCTATTCTCAGAATCTCATAAACATGCTTGGGTTTCATACTACTAATGACAGTCTCACCATCCTTCCAAAAGGGTACAATTTAAAAGATTTACAGGTAACAAGAAAACAAGTGCTTCTTGTGCATAATAGAAGGTTTTTCATTGTACACAAAAGTAAGACACCGTTCACAATGCAGCTTTTATTCACAGTCTAACATTTCAAATTATAGCACTAAAATAGAAATATAACCCATTTTGTTTAACCTTGGTTAAATCCATATTTCGAGTCTCAGCTTCAGCCAGCTGTTGCTTGAGCTCAAGAGTTTGAATTTGTTCCCGGTTAAGTGCAGCTCCAAGCTCCTCTTTTTCAGCTTTTAGTGAACCTAGTACTCTCTCATTTGTTTCCTCACTTCTAGCATTCTGAAATATAATTAAACAAAAATTATCATTAAATTTAAATACAATATAATGCTGGAAAATCTTAAATATACTTTTAGGCTTTAAAAACACCAAAATCTGATCTAAAAGAAAATTAGAAAACCTTCCAAATGGTTATATTTCCACAACCTTGTTAAACAAGTGAGGTGCAGTAAATAGAATTTCAAAATCAAATGGTACAACTCACGAAGAAAATCTAAAAAGAAAAATAAAAACAAATGGAGAAGAGCATATTACAAAACTAGTACCAGAAATGATAAAAGGAAAAGAGGATCCAAGTTTGAAGTAAAGGAAAGATATACATAGATATGTAAAATTCCAAACGTTGGCATAAAAGATGTATGCTACACAAGGGAAAGAACAAACATTGTCAATTGCAATCTCTCTGATCTTGCTTTCTTGAGATGCATCTGTCTCAGGGTTGACATCTCGACTATGATCCGTGGTTTGAATGGTCCCATCTGTGCTGTCAGATACCGGCCCCACTGCCATGCCAAATTGAACATCTGATTTGTTGCTTAGTTTAAGAGCATAGACCTATTATCCATTTGTGAATGAAAAAGAGCTTAAAAGATAGTTTGTAAAAGAAATTTCAATTGTGCTAGCCAACAAAACTTTTAAAAGTATGAATGCCAGTCAAAATGAGTAACTTTTTGCACAAACATAGGCCTCATTTCTTAATTTCTACGAAATAACCCTAGGTAGTCACTTGATTGTGAAGGGAAACTGAGACGAAGGGGCCAATGTATTGGCCATCTTTTGAACAAAATGGGAAAACCATAGTGTATAGAGTATTTTATTCAAATTTTGCAAGGATACCAGTTAATTCCAGGTTTTGCAGGCTTCATATGGAATGACAATTAAATCAAAGTTAAAACTTAAGAAAAAGAATGTTCTTGTATAAACTCAGCACTTAAGATAAGACAGTATTTGACTGCAACTCAAACACCCCATTCTTTTGTACCTAACTTATGCATAGAAATATAACGACTGCCGACTGTAATATGACCATGGTACAAAGAAAGCTAAAGCAACTAAGCAAGTACATTGGGATATTCCTCTGTTTTACAGGTATTCAATGAAAGCCCCAAACTAAAACAAATTAGAGAATAACTACCTCATTACTATACTTTCCATTGTATCCACCAAATGACACAAGGTATTCTTCCCCACTGTATGTGCTAATGACCAAACTCAAACCCTGAAAAAGAAATTGAAGTATTAGAAGAGTTCCTCAAAAGATAAATCTCCAGATTTCATCATAACTACTATAGGGCAATTGTAGAAGTGCCAGGTCTTTGTGACATGATATAAGCTATGACAAGAAACACACCTCACTTGCAAGAGGCACACGCCCTTCAACAGCGGTTACGACAGACCATACTAAAGTTGACATGTTTAGCACCAGCGTCTCTGATACACCTACCCCAAGCACACATATTCATTACTCCCATGCTTTCCAGTGAAAAATAATAATTCTTTTCAAAAAATTCTGAAAATTAGATAAAACATAACTGTGATTAAAAAAACATACCAGTTTGGTTGTTTCCACCACCAACTATGTACCAGTTATCACCAACTGTAACACCAACGTGCCCGGCACGAGGGCCTGGAGTCACACCCTGAGTGTTAGGTCTTGACCATTCCATCTACAAATATACAGTAACAAGAGCACTAAAACAATAAGCATAAAAATTGACACAAACAATTTAAGAATTAGTAATGAATCATGCACTGGAAGGCAGGTGGGGACAAGGTTCTCACAGTTTGCATGTCAAGGACGTGCAGATCATTGAAGCATGTAGCATGGGACCCACCACCAAAAATCAAAAGATATCGCTCACCATGGCACGCAGCTGCATGGTCTGACCTTGGGGAAGGAGGGCTACCACTGTAATAGTAACAGACGATATGATACTTGATAGGTTGACTTATAATTTCCAATACGCATATAGTATTACTATTAGAATTTGAATAAAGAACATAATAGAATATCATGCAGCTTTAGTTCATTAGAAAACTAATACACATCATGAGATTAGAAAAAATCCAACAACGTCACTGTGCAACATTGTATTGATTACTACCTGTAAGTAATGATACAACAAAAGCCTGTACGGTATCTAGTGGTACCGTGAGGTGTACTAACTAGCATGTATCACTTGGTTGGTACCAAGCCAGACCCAAAATTGCATTGCTCCTGATTTGTGGTCCTTTGTTGAAATGCATATATTGACTCTGACCGTTTACAAATAAAAGGGAATTCATTTTTTTAATAATATATCAAACAGAAAAGTTCAAGTACAAAATCCCAGTATAATAAGAATAAGATACATCAAACTTGAAAGTTCTCATGTTCCCCATAGCAACGATTGTCAATCATTGTTAAGGGGTATACATATTAACATTCATATATACAGGCCTGTATATATGAGTGTAGATCCGAAACAAGCGAATCTAAATGAGTTTACAACCAAAGAAAATATTGAAAAAAAAAATTATATATGTTTATATATAGCAAAACTAACATAGGATCAATGTCGTCCCAGGTCATTGTTTCAAGGTCAAGGATGTTCAAGTCATTCAAAAGAGATCTCTTGGCATCTTCACCTCCAAAAATCACAAGGGTCGATCCAACAAGAGTAACCGATTGACCCCCACGTGAAATCTAGGAGCATAAAACAACAAAACAAGAATTTATCTTATGGGACTCAGCAAATGAATTTGAGGTACATATCATAGAAGAAAATGTGTTACCGGTGGCTTCCCATAGGTTCGCAAGTTTGACCAGGCACCATTGTGTGGATCAAATTCCTTCACTAGAATTTAAAAATTAAAAATATTAACACGGCATAAAGTGGATATGCAGAATACTTCATAATAAAAGTACTTCAAAACCTGTCAATGTCTCAGAAGGATCTTTGGTGTGGCCACCAATAGAAAGAATTTTGTTTTGCCATGATATCTATAAAGACCAAGAGATGTTAAAAATGATACACTAGTGATTCAACAATTCACAAAATCTCCAAAAAAAATCCCTAACATACCAAAGAGTGTCCAGCACAAGGAGCTATAGTTGTAGGGGATCCTGAAGATCCAGCTTGCAATTTTGAGTCTACCTTTGACCAAGTCAAACCTTTTAAGTCCAGAACCTTCACAAAACCAAGATGTGAAACTATTATTTACTTCTCATTGCAATTGAAATAAAGGAATTGCAGTAGTGGACACTGGTTCACATGGTTGACAAGTACACAATACATGCTTTAATAACTGCACATCAGTGAAAGAACAAAATTTTGCTATATCGGTCACATAGTTTCTAATCATCTTTAACTGAATTCCTGTTACTTGGCAAGTGTACAAGTAGGGGGAACATACTAATTTGCAGAGATCACTACAACCAGCACCTACAAGCAGTATTGATGGCACCTCTAACAAAGTGGTTTCCATAGATAAGCCTACATTTGTTTTATTTATTTTTTTGTGTTATTAAAACAATATGCAATAGAATGAATTATTAGAAGTGCACACCTGGAGGTCACCAAGATACCGGCCATTATGGTTTCCCCCAAAAATGTACATCTTATCTTGCACTACAGCTGCTCCGTGCTACATTTGTGAAGACAGAATTTAAGTGAGACACTGTTCATAATAACATCACCTAAAAATACTTTTATACATAATCCAAAAAAAAAGAATCTAGTCCTTTGTCATACAAAAATTACAAATTTGCTGACTATAACACAAATTATCACACCGCTAGAAGACATGAATGTCAGAATACTTGTATGGTAATGTACCGATGTTAGAAGACAATTATTATCTGAGTTAGTTTTTCCGACATTTGATATTGATAATTGATACGGTACAAAACTCTTTCATATTATTTCACCATGGACAATAAATCATGGTACAAAATAAAGTACCAGATGAAAGGACGAAAATTATGTACCTGGTAACGGGGTTTAGGATTTGGGCCAGAGACGGTGAGTGGGGTCCACTGATCATAGGCAGCAACTGAACTGAGACCTTCAAATATTACATCTTTGTCTTGAGTCTCTCGTGGGGTCCCATTTTCAGTGGTAATGGTCTTAGACTCTGGAAAGGAGATTTGATTTGAAGAGCTACTAGATGTCTCAATTGTTGGTTTGTCTTTTTCTTTCTGATTAAAAAGAAGATAAATCAACATAACATAGAACAACCAGAAAAGTTCAGGGTACAGAGTTCATAATGAAGAAGGTTTTTATCATCATATACAATTAAACATAGAAGATGATTTGAGTTTGGCCATCTATATATTATCAAAAAACAAATTTTGAATGGTCAATTGTTAAATAGGAAGGAAAAAAAGCATAAAATACACAAATCAAGAATAAGAACACTCACTCATGATTACAGAATGTTTAAATCACACTTACATTCATTGGGACATCTACAACAGGTGCAGCAACGCTGTCACAAACCCTAGAATACCAACTTGGATCTTCTTCCTGTTATGAATGTTTGCATTGAAAAAAAAAAAGAATGGGCACAGCAATGTAATTAAGTAAGACCCATCTACTAGGTTAATTCTATACCTCCAAAATCTTTACAAAAAGGCGCATTGCATCTGCTGAAGAAAGGTCCCCAAGCTGATGCCAACTAAAAACAAAATAATAAAATATGGTTTTTCAGCTTTCCAAAATGCCTGCTTGCTAGTGGAGCCAACGGAATATTGTTCATTGTAATGCTTGATAGTGTACTTTCAGTTTTCAATCGATGAAATGCTGAAATATAGTACACATCATACTGTGCAAATGTTTTCTTAATCATAGCAGTGCCAGACATGAAAACTGAAGTAGAAACTTTTAACATTATGTCTTAATTGGCTAATTCTGAACAAGTTATTTATCTTACATATGTCCAACAACGGACAACAAAACCAAATCTGTTTGAGAAAAAAAATATTCTGGACTGTTCAGCGACAATAAAGAAACAAACCTATTCCACTTGGTTTGTTCCACAGGGTTCCATGCCCTTGGCTTAGGTACATTGCAGGGGCCAACAGTAGCCTACAGGTAGAATTAAACATATTAGTAGAATTCATTCTGTGACTTGCATAAATTGCTAGTCCATCAGAACTAAATGTCCAACTGTCCTAAGCTTCCATACAGATCAGAACCTCAATCAGATACAAAAAGAAAAAGAAAACATTCTGGACTTCACTGTTACAAGTTTAAACTCCACTACCTTGTGATAGCTTGTTACTAAAAATTGAGCCAGTGTAAAGAATACATTGAACACTCCAACTTAAACCTACAGCATATAAATTTAACCTGTGTGATTTTACTAATAACTTAGATATATCAACCATTATCCAAATATGAACATAACAATGAAGAGAGGCCAAGTAACCATTCTATGTAAGCTATGGCACAGATAACTTCACAATTTTGAATCACCAATATTTTATTTTGTTTTCAACGATCATTAACATCTGCTATGAAACTCAAGATAGATCTAGCTCAATATAGAGAATGAAAGATGAAAGAAAGATGCCTGCTGATAGAGAGCGTAAAGTAAGAGAGCGGATTCGCTCTTGAAGCGAGATATCACGGAGGAATCCGGCGATCCACCGCCCAGCCCGGCGTACCCCGCCGCAGCGTAGAATCTATCCGGGTACGCCAGCCCCGAGCTCGCCATTTCAGTAGAACGAGTGGCGAAGAGAGGGAGGAAGTTCTCTCAGTCTCCCTCTCCTGTATATAAAGAAAAGAGATATCCAGATGAGATCTGAGAAGCAGCAGGAATGGAGTTTTTGTTTTCGTCTCCAGGTCCGGTACGTTGGCTTCGCGGCCTCTCTTTGTCTCTCCTCTCGGAACTGGGATGGAGAAAGGAAGATAGCTGGACTCGGTGTACGGAGCAGACTAATACTGCGTGTGAGCCCCTGAAGGTCGAACGTGTCTGAACTTTACGTCAGCAAATCGAACCAGCGGTTAATTAACCTAATACATTAAAACGGTATTTAGTTTGTTCAAATTCTGTTTCATATGTAGTCTTGTTTTAATGTATAAAATATATAAAATTATTTTGAATGTCCTTATCTATTTATTTATATTATAACTATGAGTTCAAATCCTCTAGAGCTAACTTCTCCGGGGTTGTGCGGTTATTTCGTTGTGAACTGATCATCAATCAACGGTCTTTATTTAACAATAATAAAACTTCATACATCACAATTCGTGTTTAGACTTTTCTACATCGGTTCATATTAAAATGAGTCATTCAGATCTCCCTGCGGAGATCTCGTAGGCAGCAACTCCGTAGAGGAAAGACATCCTTATAATCATTGGGTTCACGGACCATTTTGACATGAATAACGTTAAAATTTAAACACAAATACATTAAAATAATATTCAATTTATTCATATTTTATATCATATGTAACCACATTTCAACACATAAAATCATCAAAATATATAAAGATATTGTAAATAATGTCTCTTGTATGTTTATATTTTAATCATTATATTCTCGAACCTTTATCAAAGGAATAATGTTGAAATATTAACACAAATATATTAAAATAATATTAAGTTTATTTGAGTTTCATATCATTTGCAACCTCATTTCAATACATAAAAACATCAAAATAATTAAAGTTATTTTAAATGATGTCTACTATTTATTTATATTATAGTTGTTGTGTTTTTGAACCTCTATAATATAAATAGCATTTAAAGATTATCATAGATATATTAAAATAATATTCAGTTTATTCGAGTTTTGTATTATTTATAACTTCATTTTTACACTTAAAATCACCAATATACACACACACAAAAATTTGATGCCCCCTATTTGATTATATTATAATAATTATGTCCTCGAATCTTATTAACACGAATAAAGTTGAATGATCGACACAAATACATTGAAAGATATTCAGTTTATTCGAGTTTTATATCATACACAACCTCATTTCAATGCATAAAATCATCAAAATACACACAAAAAATTAAAAAAATTATCTCCTGATCATTGTGTTCTAAAACCACTATGTCATTAGTAGCGTTGAAAGATAAACACAAATTATTATAATGATAATCTATTTATTTGAGTTTTGTCTCAATTGTAGTCTCATTTAATCAAATAAAATAACCAAAATATATAAAAATCTTTGAATGATATCATGTATTCATTTATATTATATAATCATTGTATTCTCGAATCATTATGACATAATAATTTTGAAGGATTAACACAAATGCATTAGAATTATATTCAGTTTATTTGAGTTTTTATCATTTGTAACTTAATTTCGACATATAAAATCACTAAAACACACAAAGTTAATTTGAATGATATTTCATGTTTGATTATATTATAATAATTGTGTTATCAATTCTTTATAGCACGAATGATATTGAGAGATTAAGAATAATGCATTAATATAGTATTTCAGTTTATTTGAGTTTTATATCATTCAACATCTCATTTCAACACATAAAAAAATAAAATACACAAAGTTCATTTAAATGATATATTCTATGATTTTATATTATAACACTCCAGATCGAGGTACTACATAACCAATATCTTCTACATTCATCCAACAATCTGTCAACCTACATCGCCAACAGAAAAGAAAAATAAAGAGACAAACAAAAAGAAGTCAGCAAAAAAACTCAGTAACTAGTTATTTTACGTAGCTTCTCTATAATAAATTTGTATATAAAATAATTTAATTTATCATTTTAGTCAAATAAATATTTTATGCAACTCTAAAAAATAAAATACATATTATGAATAAAATAAAAGTTTTTAATGTTTTTTTACTATTAAACTGACAATATTTCTTACAACTAATTACATGTATCACATATCAAAAATATCATACAAGTTTTCACATTTTAATTGAATTTATATCTTATGATGCAATAATTATCATATATCATATATTATAGTATATATTTTTTCATTATTATAATAAAAGACATGAAATTCATTATTTTCTAATTTTCAAAATAAAACAACTTTATAAGGCATACACATGAGCTAAACACACGATTCAAATGAATTTAATTAACAATGACAATCGAAAATCAAATAACTCATATCAAAAATATTGGTAAACTGACAAATTACTCAGTCTGGTACACACATTTGACGTGCTCGGGTTTTTCAACTCACATCCATTGTGGCGTATGCTTATACGGTCTACTAGTCTGGTTTCAGTTCATATCGTATTAATTCAGATGCACAATTATTCAGACATATCAAGCAAAATATATTTGGACGTTTCAAGTCAGATTGACCCGGTGGCATGCCCAACATACATAGGTCTAGAGCAGTAATATAACCCTCTTGCCAAACCGATTTTTGGCTACAATAAGAGGACAAATTCAGTATGCGCATAATGAACTATTTTTCGAGGTCAATTGCGATCATTTACCACGTATATATTACTTTTATCAATAAAATTCAGACCCAAAGGGTACCCCCACACAAGAAGTTCGATTACGAAAATAGTTTAAATGGATACCAGACAAAATGACACATACATAAATATTTATTATATAATGCGTTGATGTGTATTCTGCTAAGCTAATAAATAATTTATACTCAATTTCAAGGTTAATAAGAATTAGTCAAGTAGCGATCGGGGTGTCGAACCACAAGGACAAGGGTGAATTACCGGTTCTCGCAAGTTTCACTAATCTAGACAATCGAACAAGAGTTTTGTATCAAACTAAAAATGCATTAATCTAAAAATCACGACTGAAAAATTTATCAAATAGAGGATTCTAGGGGCTTTCGGCTTCACTCTCACTCGTTTGGTCAATTCACTCTATTTGATCTTTTAATATGTTCTAGTGTTTGTCGGGGATTCAATTTCAAATTTTAGCACCAAATTTATATTTTCGTGGTTTGGTACCGTACCTAAATAATTCGGGTTTCACGATTAAGTACCTCACCTTACAAGTCTAAACCCATTAAGATCGGTAAATCACTTTGGCATAACATAGATTTTGTATTTCTCCTTTCGGTACCTCACACAATTTCTAGGGTTTCCTCGATTTTCCCTTAGGTAATAAGTTTCACGATTAAGTACTTGGCCTACGACCTAAATCACTATTTTGGGTCAGAAGATTCAGTTTCACCTTTCGGTTTCCGCTTTCACTTCTAGGGTAACATGTGTAACCCTTGATTACCGCTAATAATACTAATTTGATCAATTAGTAAAGAGTACAAGGGTTAAATTGTAATTTTAACAAGTTCTACAACAATCAAGCACAAGCAATTTCTAAACCAAAGATATGAAATAAAGTAAAGAGAAAGAGTTTAGAAATGCTCAATCAAATGATTGAGTTGACACGCGATGTAACGAGGTTCGGCGTTATGCGCCTACTCCTCGGGTCCCCGACTTCCTGTCTAACGGTAACAAAGTCGGTCCGATCTATTCAGCCAAATATGAGTCTTGTACAAGGTTGAACTTTGCCCTCTTACACACAAATGATGAGAGACAAAGGCTAAAGTTAATGAAGTAGCAAAAGCTAAGAGTATATTTTAGCAATGAAGCAAATCACTCAAATCTCACAAGTGTTTAGAACAAGTTTAGATCAAAGATCTTGAGATTTAGCTAGGTATAGCAAGGTTTTCTCAAAGCTCTTTAATGATGGTTGTAAGAATGTATTTTGCAAGTGTATTCAACAATAGAAGGAGAAAGGAGATGATCCCCTTTTATAAAGAGCTGAAAACCAAGCGTAACTCATTTTTTCAGCCCGAACCGTTATAACGATTTACCAATCGTTATAACAGTTTACAAAATCATTACAACGGTTTACAAATCGTTATAACGGATTAAGTTTCAAACGGTAGGATTGTCAGAGAAATATGCCTGTTGTTCTGCCGTATAGCCGTTGGATCAACTGAGCTGAAACGTTATACGATTTATCAAATCGTTATACGTTTCATGAATCATTGTAACGATTACAGAATCGTTATACGTTTTACAAATCGTTGTAACGGTTCAGTAATCGTTACATAACGATTCACTCTGGTTTCTTTGATAATGTTTCTGCCTTAGAGTATTTTTGAGTATCGAGATGAACCGTTATAACGATTCACTGAGCATAAGCATTTTTCTTATTATTTAAGCTCAATTTCTCTTGATCAATTCAATCCAGTTTGAGTTTTACTAAACCTAATCCTAGTGTAGTCTTGATTAAGCTCTTGTATCCCAGTACTAGTCTTGGTTCTTGTGCACTAGTTCATTTGCATATTAATCCCTGCACAAAATTTTAAGATTCAAGATTGTTTTGCAAATTGATAAATCAAAGAAGATGTTAAGTGTAACAACATGTAGTTGATTGAAACTAAGCATTCAATTTAGACAAAATAGCAATCACAAACAACAAGAACTAAAAGATCAACATACGAGTGCAATTAAACCATTCGAGTTATCGAGTTTACACCTAAACCCCTAGAAGGATGTCTAGCCACAAATCATGTCAAAGATTGTACAAAGATTCATGTTTAAACAACAGCATAATATGAGAAAAGAGTAAAGAAAAGAATACACCAAGAAGATCTACGATTTCTCGTCCGGTTCTTGAGTTTTCCTTCAAATCTCTCTCCAATGGTGTTTTTCCTCTTCTTTCTTGCTTAGGATCTATTCTCCAATCAGTTGAGAGATGTCTGGGATGAATGGGTGTTAAAATCTCTTAATTTCAATGAGAAAATCGCTTTAAAACTGCAAGTTCGCGCTTCCAGCCCTGAAAATTACGGTCCGACATTTTAAAATGTCGATCCGCAATTTTTGTACTTTCTTACAGAGCAAACCAGAGAGAAAAATCCCATTATCGCGGTCCGTAATTTTTGTCCAGAAGTGTTTTTCACTTGATTTCTTCGTGTAGGTTCGATCCATCTCGTTCCAAGCATCATTTCTTATGTTGACATCCTTGTTTACATTCCATAACCTATAAAATAATAAGAAATGCAACAGTATCTCGAACTCGACATAAAAACTGTATAAATTCTTAATAATTAACATAAAATGCATAGTTTTTGAGATAAAACCCTAATTGAATATAATATATAATTGAGTCTTATCAAATTCCCTCAAACTTAAATCTTATTTGTCCCTAAGCAAGATTCAGTCGGAGACCTAGGGTATATCTCTAAACTAAGTCAAGTTCTAAGAAAATCTAACATATATGCAAAAGGTCGTGGGTTGTTTGAAAAAGAGGTGACTAACCCTAAGACAAATTCTTTCAAATTTGTTCGGCCATTAATTGGAGTTTTGGAAAAAGTTTTGAGAATTATTCGTTATTTCTGACTTCACGCGTGGTGTTTTACTCGAGGAGTTTTATCTCAAATTCATACTTTCAATGTAATGCCCTAAAATCTTTTCAAAAATGATGAATACTTAAGTTTTCCTTCCCCTCAATTATGAAATGAAACAAAAAAATCCATAAAAGAAAAAAAAATATAGTGTTAATCCTGAACCTCGCGCGAGTTATTTTTGTGTAGCTCAAAGTTTTATTAAGAAACCCTAATTGCGCACATGAGGCTATCTCGTGCTGTGTTGGGGGTTAGAGAGTTTCATAATACCACCCTAGCACATTTGAGACTTAATTTGATCTTATTTGAATCAGAATTTTTCTTTTTATTTGTTTGCGAATGTCACGGCATGCGTACTCTTAACCATGGTGACTCGATAATTTGGACATTCTAAAGATTTGCATATTGATTTTCAGGTCCTTTTGATTTTTTTTTTCTTATTTTCAGAAGCACCGGTCGACACTTACTATAAGCACTCTTTCTTAATTAAGTTTTTCCATTTAAAATAAACAAACAAATTAGATTTTCAAGGTTTGATAAAAATTATTGGGAGGACGTTAATTCTTGAATACTCATCATTCTAGAAACTTCCTAAGGCATATTTTTTTCGATTTTTCGGACCCGAGAACCATTTTCATTCACCACATGTTATTTTAGAAAAGTTTGTATATTCCCGTATCAATTTCTAAAATTTCCAACAAGACTACTCATTTGCCAAAATTTCCTTTAGGGTTTTTCAAAATTTTTTGCGAAATTACCCACTAAAATTTGAATTTTTAAAAAAAAAATTACAACAATCTCAATTAACAACAATAACAACTACATGCCATGCAAATACAAGTAAGTTTCAAATACCCCCAAACTTAAATCAAGCATTGTCCTCAATGCGTGATATAACAAGAAGAAAGAAAAAGAAAGATATAAAGAACTTACGATGGAAGAAGACAATGGAGGCGGGCGGGGTTGAGGCGGGTGCCTCAATCGCTAAGCAGGGGCTGAGATTTGGAGAAAGAGAGAGAAGGGCTCATAAGTTGAGAGAAGAAGAGGCCGATGATGTTGAAAGGATGACTTGGAGAAGAAAGGACGAGAGAGATTTTAAAATTGCGGTCCGCAATTCTTGTGTTGGAATTTTCTGACTTGAGTTGGCCAAATTTACGGTCCGTAATTTTTCATAATTTCCAGGAATTTGCCAATTTTGTTGAGATGATGTCTATCTACACTCATTGTCATTCTTTGCTTTCGTCGTTCCTCTTGATTATTTAGCATTTGAGTCCTTCATATTCACACCTACGATATGAATGAGAATAGATTAAATTCTATCTAATTTAAACTAAACTTTATACTACAATTAAAAATAAACTAAAACATAAAGCTTGGGTTGCCTCCCAAGAAGCGCTTGTTTTACTGTCGCAGACTCGACTCTCTTTATTCATCATATGTCCAATCTCTCAGAGAGAGAGAGTAGCTCAATCCCT
Organism: Schoenoplectus tabernaemontani; assembly: GCA_037127355.1. Taxonomy (NCBI): domain Eukaryota; kingdom Viridiplantae; phylum Streptophyta; class Magnoliopsida; order Poales; family Cyperaceae; genus Schoenoplectus; species Schoenoplectus tabernaemontani. The sequence goes on from CM073739.1 coordinate 22,398,727, forward strand.
CCTCACTCGGTTTTTTTCGTCCACAACAAACTCATTTCTTCTCCATTTTGAGAGCACTCAGCCAGTCAGTTTCACATATTATTTGTAATCTTTTATGCGCTGCCTGAAAACCTTTATCTTTTGCCCTACCAGTGCTCACTCAGTCATCGTGCTTTATCGCTATTTTTCTCGATTCTTCGTTTATAATCTCATTGTGTTTCTCCTTTGTCAGGAGATTAAAGACTTCAACCCTACAACAAGAATCATTAGAAAGAGTATTATCATTAATTTTTATTGTACTAAATTCTATTTTATCCTTTCCAAAATTTAGAGAATTTTTTCAACATTTAACATCAATTTTTGCACCAGCTGTGATTAGAAAGGGACGACCTAAAATAATTGATATATAAGGATATTCCTTCATATCACAAACAACAAAATCAATTGGAATGAAGAACTTTTCGACTTGGATGAGAATGTCCTCTAGAATTTCAATGGGGAGCCTAACATATTCATCTGCCATTTGCAATGAGATATTAGTTTGCTTCAAATCTCTAATTCTCAACTTTTCGAAAACTGATATTGACATAATACTAACACTTGCTCATCTTTTCATTCTTTTTTTTGTTTCACTTTGTTTTCTCTTCCGAGAGACAGAGGAGTGAATTTAAGGGTGAAGGGATCATGCCATGCAAGGCACACGTAGCCCATGCAAAGAGACACCGTGGCATTTATTTTTCTTACCTTTTTTTGTATCGCAAGTGGGAAGTATGACCGACTTAGCCCAACAACAGCCGTGTTTTTTTTTTTATATATACATTTGTTTTGCAAAACAGTCCCTAAAAGTTTTAGTTTTATGTAATAGTCTATAATTTTATTTAATATTTTAAGATATTACATATATTACAATAGTTGATGTCCCATATTCATTTATATTATAATTATTGTGTTCTCGAACTTCTATTATACAAATAGTGTTAAAAGATTAACACACATTCGTTAATATGCCATTTAGTTTATTCGACTTTTTTTATCATTTGCAGCATCATTTCAACTCACAAAATCATAAAAATACACAAAGTTATTTTGAATGATGTTTCTTATTTTTTTACCTTATAATCATTGTGATATCAAACCTTTAGGAAACATATAGCGTGGAAAAATTAACACAAATGCATTAATACAACATACAATTTATTCGAGTTTTGTGTCATTTGTAGACTCATTTTAATTTTAAAATCACCAAATGCTCAAAATTATAATTATCGATGTCCTATTTTTATTTATATTATAATCATTGTGTTCTCGAACCATTATGACACAAATAGTATTGAAAATTAATACGAATGCATTAAAACAGTGTTTAAGTTTTATTCAAGTTTTGTATCATTTGTAGTCATATTCGACACATAAAATCATCAAAATACATAAAATCATTTTAAATAATATCTCACTATTTATTTATATTATAATCATTGATAGTTTGAAACTTTATGATACGAATAACGTTGAAAATTAACACGTATGCATTAAAATGGTATTTAGTTTGTTCGAGTTTTATATTATTTGTAAACTCATTTTTATAAACAGAATTACCAAAATACACAAAATTATTTTGTATGATGTGGACTATTTGAATATAGTATAATCATTGTGTTCTCGAATCTTTATGACATGAATAACATTGAATGATTAGCACAAATGTATTAAAATAATATTTCGTCTTTCCGAGTTTTGTATCACATATAGCCTCATTTCAATATAAATATCAAAATACACAAAGTTATTTTGAATGTTGTCTTCTTTATTTTTATTATCACCATTGTGTTCTCGAACCATTATGACAAAAATATCATTGAAAGATAAACATAAATGTATTAAAATAATAATTTATTTATTCGAGTTTTGTATCACTTGTAGTCTCATTTCAACACAAGATCATAAAAATATACAAAATCATTTTGAATGATGTCTCATATCATTTTATATTATAATCATTGTGTTCTCGGTTGTTTATAACATAAACGACATTGAATGATTGAGACAAATGTATTAATATAATATTTTAGTTTATTCGAGTTTTTTATCATTCAAAATCTCATTTCAACACATAAAATCATCAAAATACACAAAATTAATTTAAATGATATATTCCATGAGTTTATATTATAATAGTTGTATGTTCGAGCCATTAGGACAACAATCACGCTCAAAGATGAATAAAAATGCATTAAAAATTATAGTTATTCTATTAGTTCATTAATGTTTTGTATAATTTGTAGTCATATTTCAACAAATAAAATCATGAAAATATATAAAGTTATTTTGAATAAGGTCCCATATTATATTTTATTATATTATAATCATTTGTTTTTTAGTATTTATGACACGAATATCGTTTAAAAAATTATATAATAAATGCATTAAAATAATATTCAGTTTATTTTTTTATTATTATTTACAATTCCAACACATAAAATCATCAAAATACTTAAAATTACATGGAATGATGTCCCCTATTTGTTTATATTATAATTATTATGTTTTTCAACTTTTATGACATGAATAACATTAAACGATTAACACAAATACATTCAAACGATATTCAGTTTATTCGAATTCTGTATTATTTATTCCCTCATTTCAACACATAAAATTATCAAAATACACAAAAAAAATTTTTTTTTAATGATGTTCCTTATTCATTTATATTATAACCATCGTGTTCTCGAACCATTATGACACAAATAGTATTGAAAAATTAACGCAAATACCTTAAAAAATGAAATAGTGCAAGAATGTAAAGAACCTAAGGCAGAAATGTATAAACCGATTTGGGGCTTAGTGTTCAAGTGTAATGGCAGCGGAAGACAATTCAATTCGATTCAATTCTCACAAGAATATAACAATCAAAGAAATGAGAGAAAAAGAAAAAGAAAAGATCAAACAAGAACACAAGATGTAATGAAGTTCGGCTTAAAAATGCCTTACGTCTCCGGGACTCTCAACCTCCAACAATTGAGGTTGAGCCAAAATACTAAAAATCAGTTTTACACTTGTAGAACTTGATCCCTTACACAAAAATGGGCTGCCAACGCTATCGATAACAAGAGTGACAACACACTCAAAACAAGAAGTGAGTGACAACACACTCAAGAAAAAGGTGAGCACTACCGCTCAAGAAATGTGAACACTACAGCTCAAGAAATAGATTACAAAAAGATCACGAAGGATCAAGTTGGGAGAATAGAGAGAAGCTAGATTGAGATTAAACAAGGATTTGTCTAATTGAGTGTTTCTATATCTTGGCTTTATCTCTCTCACTTTGTATTTGACTAATAAAGTCTTTGGAAGAAATGATTTAGCTAGATGGATCAGATTATTATATGTGAGAGAGATGATCCTTTTAAAATAGATCTTCTAAAACAAATGAAGAAACTATTTTCGGTCTGAACCGTTATAATGATTTGGTAATCGTTATAACGACTTAGAAAGAATAGTCGTTGGATCTGATTGAGCTGAAACGTTATAACAATTTACTGAATCATTATACATTTCATAAATCATTGCAACGATCACTGAATCGTTACATAACGATACGCTCTGGTTTCTATGCAAACTTTTCTGCCTTATAATATTTTTTAGTATTGAGATGAACCATCATAACGATTATTGAACCATTATAACGATTCACTGGGCAAATACATTTTTCTTTGTTATTTAAGCTCAATTTATCTTAATTAATTTAACCCAGGTTGAGTCTAACTAAACCTAAGCCTAATGCAGTCTTGATTAAGCTCTTGTATCTCATCTTTAGTCTTGGTTCTTATGCACTAATCCATTTGCATTTTAATCCCTGCACAAAACTCAAACAAGACAAATTATAAAATTCAAGTTGTTTTGCAAATCGACAAATCAAAGAATATGTTTAGTGTAATAATATTATTATATTATGATTATATTATTGTTACATTATTAAAACTATGATTATTTATTATTATGATTATATTATTATGATCATGATTCTAATTATATTTATTGTACTAAATATCTTCTTTGATTTGTCGATTTGTAAAATAACCTTAAATTTTAAAATTTGTCTTGTTTGAGTTTTGTGTAGGGATTAAAATGCAAAATGGATTAGTGCACAAGAACTAAGACTAATGATGAGATACAAGAGCTTAATCAAGACTACATTAGGCCTAGGTTTAGTTAGACTCAAATTGGGTTGAATTGATTAAGATAAATTGAGCTTAAACAACAAAGAAAAATGGTTATGCCTAGCAAATCGTTATAACGATTCAGCAACCGTTATAACGGTTAATTTCAATACTAAAAAATATTCTAAGGTAGAAAAGTTCTAAAAGAGTCAGAACGAATCGTTGTGTTATGGTTCAGTAATCGTTGTAACATTTTGGCAAATCATTAACGATTGATCAAATCGTTATAACGATTCAGCTCAATCAGATCCAACGGTTATCATTTCTAAGCCGTTATAATGATTTCTAAATCGTTATAACGGTTCATGCCGAAAATAGTTTCTTCATTTATTTCAGAAGATTTATTTTAAAAGTATCACCTCTCTCACTTATAAGTAATTGATCCATCTAGCTAAATCATTCTTTCCTGAGAGCTTAGTAGCCATAAACAAAGTGAAAGAGATAAACCAAGAGATTGAAACACTTAATTAGATAAATCTTATTTAAACTCAATCTAGTTTCTCTCCATTCTTCCAACTTGATTGTTCGTGATCTACTCTCTTTGTAAACTGTTTTGAGCTGTAGTGTTCATCTTTCTCGAGTGTGTTGTCACTCACCTTTATTGAGTGAGTTGTCACTCATCTTTTTATTTTTGAGTGTGTTATCACTCTTATTACCGATATGCTTAGCAACCCATTTTTGTGTAAGGGATCAAGTTCTACAAGTGTAAAACTATTTTTAGTGTTTCGGCTCAACCTCAATTATTAGAGGTTGGGAGTTCCGGAGACGTAGGCATTGTAAGCCGAACTTCGTTACATCTTATATTTTTGTTTGATCTTTTCTTTTTCTTTTCTCTCGTTTCTTTGATTGCTATATTTTTGTGAGAATTGAATTGAATTAAATTATTTTCCGCTGCCATTACACTTGAACACTAAGTCTCAAATCGGTTTATATATTTCTACCTTAGATTCTTTACAATCTTGCACTATTTTAGCCTTTAAATACCATCGTCCTAGGGCCGTCAATATTGTTTTATTATTATATTAGTATATTATGATTATGTTTATGTTTATATTTTTATTATATTATTATGATTATAACTATGAATATTATTATTTATTATGATTATGATTATGATTATTATTTTATTATTATATTATCATTATTATTATTACTATTATTATTATTCTACTATCATCATTATTATTACTATTATTATTATTCTACTATCATCATCATCATTGTTAGTATCATAACTATCCATATTTTAATTATTCCGATTAACAATTGTCAAATGATATTTTTCTTCTTCCGAATAGTAAAAAATACCACTCTTTTACCACTCTTACACTATTCTATCACTCTTCCAAAGTTATTTCTTGATTTGTCAAATAAACTCTAAATATGTCAAAACTTTATTTGTGTCGTTTAATTTCTTAACATAAAATCTACTCATTCTCTCAAGCTGACAAATATTAAATAACAAACACGATATTATTTTAACCCTGAAGTGCAAGTCATACATTGATACATATGATCTGATTAATATTTAAATTCGAAAATAGATACACCAGTATCAATAAAAAACGAACCAGTACCTTTTTATACGCAGATGATAGATCTGAGCATTTTGTGGTTATTTCAAAGTTTTTTGGCTCCCTGTTAATTGACATATCTTATTTTCGTGAAATTCAATTAAAATTTTTAGAACTTTATTTTCGCGTGCTCGCCTGCTCGGTGTTTTAGTTTAGATAAAAAAACAAACTTTCTAGGGTCAATTTTGTTATTATCAAGACAAACAAATTTTCCCACCTTCGACAAAACCCTAAAATCTCCGACCACCTCACTCCTCCGCACTGCTGTTCTCGAACTATGGCGTCCACTGGCTTTAGCTTCAACTCCTCCTCCACCGCTTCTTCCTCCCCTTTCGCCTTCCAGTCTTCCTCCTCCGCTTCTCCTTTCTCTTTCCAGTCCGGCTCGGCCCCCGCTGCCTCCGCTGCATCCACCCCAGCTTTATCCTTCGGTTCCTCTTCTTCCACGACTCAATCTCTCTTCCCAACCGCCACCACTCCCACCTCAAGCCCCGTTTTCGGCGTTGCCGGTTCCACCACCCCCGCTGCAAGCTCTCTTTTCGGCGCTGGCACATCCACCCTTCCGCTTCTAGCCCCTTCGGCGCCGCTGCTTCTACCCCACCCGCTTCAAGCCCCCTTTTCGGTGCAGCCGCTCCCTCCACCATTCCAGCTTCAAGTCCTCTTTTCGGCTCTAGTACTGCTTCTTCTTCCTCCTCCATCACCAACATTACCAGTAGCACCACTGCTTCAACCCCTCCTTTTGGTTCAGCATCTGCCACATCCCTCTTCGGTTCATCCACCCCTTCTTCGTCCCCTTTTTTTGGTACAACCCCCGCTCCATCTCTCTTTGGTTCAACCACTGCCACCTCCACCTTATCTACCACCTCTACTACAGCAACCCCTTCTTTCTTTTCTTCTCCTTTGTTTGGTACCAGCACGAACTCCTCAGCATCTACTCAAGCCTCTTCATCTGTTTCTTTCAACTTTGCAACAGGTCTATCCTTTGGCAGCACAGCCTCTGCCGCCAGTGCTTCTTCGACCCCTTTTTTCTCCTTTCCTACTGCCAGCTCAGCTAGCTCCACCACCTCTTCTGCTCCTTCCTTTGCCTTTGCAACTGCCTCATCTGCTGCTGCTCAATCAGCTTCATTGAATGCTACTGTCTCAAAAGACCCAAAGCCGACTCTTTTCTCATTTGGTTCAACACCATCTTCCACTGGTACAGCTGCTGGTATTACTGGTCCAACTAACTCAGTGGCTTCTACTAGTACAAATGTTACCCCTCCAACTGTGCCTTCACTCTTCTCTTCTTCCACTCAGGCTTCTAGTGCATCTACTACTGCTTCAATTTTTTCTTCGTCAGCCTCAAGCACTCTATTTTCTCAATCCTCTAGTGGTTTGACCACCTCTTCAACTTCTGGCATTGCCACAAAGACATCTCCAGCAGTTGCATTTCCATCATTTGGTACCGCACCTTCAACTGCAGCTGCTACTGGGACTGGATCGGCACCATTGTTTGGTTAGTTCTATTCTTGTCAACATGCTGCACATTAACATACAGTTAAGGAAAACTGAGGCTATGTCGGATGATAGAGATTAGGGTTAATAGGATCGAACTTTATTTGCATTGAGTCATAAGTGGCATGTCACACAACGAAGGTTAAAGAGGATGCTAGAACTATTTTTGTGACATCTGTTTGCATAGTTGAACATAATCTCAAGACAAATAGCATAATAGAGGCATAATTAGTTGCTAGACCAAGTTGTTGCAAAGTTCACATATTTTAAATCATTGTTTTACCATAAACCCTCAGTATTGATGATCCTCTATGCACTTAAGTGGGGGAGATCTGGAGAAATGAACAGAATAGAAAGAAAAAAAGATGATCTTGGTCCTAGGTTAAAACTTTAGGAGACAAATAGTGGTCAATCAAAGTGTTGCAGAAATAAAACGTTCCATGTAAGAAAATGCAGGGGCACTTTTTGTTTCGTTATCTTTCCCCCCTACCCTTCCAAACTCAGGAGTGCAAATAATCAGTTGCGAGCTTCCAAAAACCTGAGATAAAAATTCATTTTGGAGCATCTCAATTTCTCCTTAAAATTTCTCTTTTTTTCATTTCCACCCCAAAATGGTTAATTTCAACAAAAAATCAATGTAGAAATTAGTTGCTGGCTCATATATGAAATAAATGGCTAATATGCATTCGAATCAAACTACCCATGACAGGTAAAATCAATCAGCAGTTTGGTTCAGTACAAGGGTACTGTTGTTTTATTTGCAATATATGTTAAATAAGTTTCTGAAGGAACGACAAGTGTTATATTAAATAATGAAATGGTGAGAGCATTTGTAGTACTTACTGGTAAATAGGATAGCTTAACATTCTGATAAGAATTTGAAATTTTGAAAGATTTGCTGGTCATGGGAGCGATTAATCCTTCTGTAAATATCAGGTTCCTCCTTGGCCACATCGACAACTCTATCATTAGCTACAACTGCTGTGGCAAGCCAGACATCAACCCCGGCCACTCAAGCTAGCAGTGCTGGGTTTGTATAATCAAAATTTATAATTTTTTATTTAACAGGATTGGTGGAATAATTTTTATTAACACTTACATTCTTTTCATGTTGTGATGATAAAATAGATCAACAATATCTACCATCTTAACAACAACACCACCACCTACAAGTACAACTGCCGTGCCAACACCTAAGCTTCCTTCGGAGATTGCTGGTAAAACTGTCGAAGAGGTAATACTATCCTTTCTGCAAATATCATGCTCCAATTGCCAGGAAAAAAAGCAGCAGTTAAAAATTAGAAACGATTCGTAGAAAAACTTATGGATGTTACTTGCAAAAGGAGGACAACTTTTCAAGTAAATAGATTGTTTGTAATGTTGTATGGAATGATACTTTTTTGTGTCCTTTCTTGGATTGACTTATTGAACTTCTTATATTAAGGTACTGTTATTTTATAATTACAAATGGTGCACAACACTAGTGAACTGAGTAAATAGAAGAATTGGTTTAGATTTTGATACTTTGATTTATTGGCAGATAATTAGGGATTGGAACAATGAACTGCAAGAGCGTACCTCAAAATTCAGAAAACAAGCTAATGCAATAGCTGAATGGGACAAGAGAATTCTCCAAAACAGGAATGTTCTTATCAGGCTTGAGGTTCTCTTTCTATTTTCACTTCATATTTTCTTCTAAGGTTTTATTTTTCAGCCTTTTCATGTCTTATTAATATTTTCAAATATGTTTTATTGTCCCCGACTGGTGCTGTTCCTTGAATTATACTTCTAGTGAATTCAATATGGTGTTTGGCTTTCTTTCTTTTCAAAACTTTGCTATGAAAGTCACTAAACTAATTAGATGTGCAACTTAAGTTTCATGAGAATGTCATTTTTATTCTCCTATTTTAATAGGCTGAGGTGGCAAAGGTGGTGGAGACACAGACAGCTCTGGAAAGGGAACTTGAACTGGTTGAGACACACCAGAATGAGGTTATCTTATAAAATATATAATAAAGCAGAGAAGTTGCTTTTAGTTAGTAGTGCAGTAAAATACTTGGTATAAACTAAAGAATTTTTGAAATAATTGATGTTGGGATTGATATAGATATGTATATCTGATTGTTTTAGAAGGGTTATATGTGGTTTTAAGTACTGAGGTACCAGTAGATGTCAATATACCCAAGAATATGAGCTATGACTTTCTTTTTTGTCCTCTGCTAAAAGTATGTTGATGTTTATGAGGAGTAATAAGGTTGTCTTTATGTTTGAAGGTGGACAAGGCACTGAAAAGCATAGAAGAGGAAGCAGAGAAAATCTTTGAGGGAGAGATGGGTTTACTTCTGGAAGACGAACCTTCTCATGCCCGCAATGCCATGTTGGTCCCTCTCTATATCTCTTTTCTTGTCTATATCTATATAGATGAACCCTCTATATGTCTCTCTTTTCTTGTATTTCTCTTGAATTATCTTCAAATGAGACGTAATGGTGGTGTATGCTTTTCAGGTATGAGCAGGCTGAGTTTGTTGAGTCAGAGTTGCAACACATGACTGAACAAGTCAAATCTATCATCCAATCATTAAATGCTTCTCAGGTTTTGCGACACACACAATTTTTATTTATTAACATTTTATCTATGTTGCACGGGTACGGGTGCGGGTATCGTATCTGATACGATGCGGGTGTGGGGATACAAAATTTTTTAAAAACCTCGGATATAGGTGCGGCTATATATAATAAATATTTATATAAAAATAAAAAAATATCAAAACAAGCAAACATAGATATTAGGCACCTGCAAGAAAATACAGTAAGATCGCTAATATATATAACGGAAAACGTGTTACAGCACAAAAGAATCCGTAGCCTAGTTGTAGCGTCCAGAGATGGGAGCGCTCTTGTCCAGGGTTCGAGTCCCCTTGATGGTGCTGATTTTTGGTGGAGTTATTGAGCAATTATTAAGGATCAAGTGTGGTCTGGTCTCTGCAAGTAATGTGTAGAAGGTTGTTCTCCCTATCTGGGATTTAATATGGCGTAATTTGTGCGACAACATGCATGAAAGATACTTGAAATGAGACTAAATCCGAGTATCAAGACATATCCTAACCGAATCATGACCGTATCTTGGCGTATCGAGACGTACCGGAGACCGAATCTGATAGTCAAACTTAATAAAATAATTCGATATGCCACATGGCGAATCCGACGCGCACCTGTATCGGTCCCGTATCCGATACTTGTTCGGCAGAGTCTAAGAAGTATCGGGGTAACACAGCATTTTATTGATGTTTTTCAAAGTTTATATCCAACTCTCTTTTTATTTATACTTGTGTTTCCATAGGGGGGTAACATAGAGTCAGCTGATTCCATGTCTCCATTTGATGCGGCTGTCCGGATTCTAGATAATCAGCTCCGTTCTCTCACGTGGATTGATGAAAAGGTGAGACCATCATAAAATTGATGCAGAATTTATACTTTAATTTATGCAGAATTTATGATTTAATTGATGCTTGAGATGCTGCATAATCGAGAATTAGCTCAGAGTTGTGATGTTGGAAAGATGCCCTGTACTCGTCTAGGTTGGAGACAAGTGCCAGAACAGAACGAAATTGAAATGGAACTAAAAATTCTTATTCTTTGGTTAGGGTTAAACCGAATAAAGATATACTTTTTCCTTCAGCTTGAGAAACATATTAATTGATTAGTCTGCTTTTTCCTTTTTTGTCATTCTCTAGGCCAATGAATTCTCAAGTAAAATACAGACGCTGACAAATAATGGTCCAGATGCAAACCGTGGCTCTGCTGGCCCTCCGAGGTTTTGGTTGAGTTAATACAGCCTGGTATTAGAAAGGACGTCGTTGATACGCTTAGTATTATGTTGGATGCTCAACTAATCCTCGGCAACTTGATGGAGTCCAGTGTTAAAAAGAAAAAAATGCAATTGATTTTTGCCCCTTTGTATGATTTTTAGCATCAATTGACTGGTTTGGTTTTCTTATGAAATTGTTAAACGCGGAATTGATGCTATGTTGCTTTCTGGCCGTCAGTTGTTTCTCTTAGTCATGCAAAAAGCTACCATTAAGATTGTAATCATCCCCAAAACAGCCTCAAATGCAACCCCCCCCCCCCCTCCCAAAAAAAAAAAAAAAAAAAAGACGGTGCGATTTTCACTACGTGCTGGTGTAATGTAAATTTTTTTTTTCACTTCTGTGATCTCTTACCTTCTCTTTCTATGGTCTGTAACAGTTCTTTCTATTTTTAATTAATAGATATCACATAGTAGGATTTGGCTTTTCACTTGCTATATCAAAAAGAAAAAAAAAACAATGGATGCTTAAAATGATTGTTGGCAGCACAATATGAAGTACTAAGATGAAGAATAAGCTAATTTTTTTTTTCCTTTGAGAAAATGGAAGCAGCCCTTTTCAGCATCTTAAAAGTGCGTTAATACAGTGCATGAGTGCAGTTTTGTTTGGATTTGATAGTGATGCATTGATAGTGTTGCATGAGTGCAGTTTTGTTTTACTAATAACTTAGATATATCAACCATTATCCAAATATGAACATAACAATGAAGAGAGGCCAAGTAACCATTCTATGTAAGCTATGGCACAGATAACTTCACAATTTTGATTCACATATATTTTATTTTGTTTCCAACGATCATTAAAATCTGCTATGAAACTCAAGATTCACTCTCCTCAGATAGATCTAGCTCCATATAGAGAATGAAAGATGAAAGAAAGATGCCTGCTGATAGAGAGCGTAAAGTAAGAGAGCGGATTCGCTCTTGAAGCGAGATATCACGGAGGAATCCGGCGATCCACCGCCCATCCCGGCGTACCCCGCCGCAGCGTAGAATCTATCCGGTACGCCAGCCCCGAGCTCGCCATTTCGGTAGAACGAGTGGCGAAGAGAGGGAGGAAGTTCTCTCGGTCTCCCTCTCCGTATATAAAGAAAAGAGATATCCGGATGAGATCCGAGAAGCAGCAGGAATGGAGTTTTTGTTTTCGTCTCCGTGTCCGGTACGTTGGCTTCGCGGCCTCTCTTTGTCTCTCTTCTCTCGGAAGTCGGGCGGGATGGAGAAAGGAAGATAGCCGGACTCGGTGTACGGAGCGGACTAATACTGCGTGTGAGCCCCCGAAGGTCGAACGTGTCCGAACTTTACGTCGCAAATCGAACGAGCGGGTTAATTAACCTAACACGTTAAAACAGTATTTAGTTTGTTCGAATTCTGTTTCATATGTAGTCTTGTTTTAATGTATAAAATATACAAAATTATTTTGAATGTCGTTCTCTATTCATTTATATTATAATTATGAGTTCAAATCCTCTAGAGCTAACTTCTCTGGAGTTGTGCGATTATTTTGTTGTGAACTGATCACCAATCAACAGTCTTTATTTAACAATAATAAAACTCCATACACCACAATTTGTGTTTAGACTTTCTTACATCGGTTCATATTAAAATTATCTTCTGCTGTCATTACACTTGAACACTAAGCCTCAAATCTGTTTATATATTTCTACCTTAGATTCTTTACAATCTTGCACTATTTTAGCCTTTAAATATCATCATCCTAGGGCCGTCAATATCGTTTTATTATTATATTAGTATATTATGATTATGTTTATGTCTATATTTTTATTATATTATTATGATTACAACTATGAATATTATTATTTATTATGATTATGATTATTATTATATTATTATCATTATTATTACTATTATTATTATTATTATTCTACTATTATCATCATCATCATCAATGTTAGTATCATAACTATCTATATTTTAATTATTCTGATTAACAACTGTCAAACGATATTTTTCTTCTTCCGATTAGTCAAGAATACCACTCTTCTACCACTCTTACACTATTCTATCACTCTTCCAAAGTTATTTCTTAATTTATCAAATGAACTCTAAATATGTCAATACTTTATTTGTGTCGTTTAATTTCTTAACATAAAATCTACTAATTCTCTAAGCTGACAAATATTAAATAACAAACACGATATTATTTTAACCCTCAAGTGCAAGTCAATACATATGATCTGATTAATATTTAAATTCAAAAATAGATACACCAGTATCAATAAAAAACGAACCAGTACACCTTTTATATGCAGATGATAGATCTGAGCATTTTGTGGTTATTTCAAAGTTTTTTGGCTCCCTGTTAATTGACATATCTTATTTTCGTGAAATTAAAATTAAAATTTTTAGAACTTTATTTTCGCGTGCTCGCCTGCTCGGTGTTCTAGTTTAGATAAAAAAAAAAAAAACTTTCTAGGGTCAATTTTGTTATTATCAAGACAAACAAATTTTCCCACCTTCGACAAAACCCTAAAATCTCCGACCACCTCACTCCTCCGCACTGCTGTTCTCGAACTATGGCGTCCACTGGCTTTAGCTTCAACTTCTCCTCCGCTCCCTCTACCACTTCCTCCTCCACCGCTTCGTCCTCCCCTTTCACCTTCCAGTCTTCCTCCTCCGCTTCTCCATTCTCTTTCCAGTCCGGCTCGGCCCCCGCTGCCTCCGCTGCATCCACCCCAGCTTTTTCCTTCGGTTCCTCTTCTTCCACGACTCAATCTCTCTTCCCAACCGCCACTACTCCCACCTCAAGCCCCGTTTTCGGCGTTGCCGGTTCCACCACCCCCGCTGCAAGCTCTCTTTTCGGCGCTGGCACATCCACCCCTTCCGCTTCTAGCCCCTTCGGCGCCGCTGCTTCTACCCCACCCGCTTCAAGCCCCCTTTTCGGTGCAGCCGCTCCCTCCACCATTCCAGCTTCAAGTCCTCTTTTCCGCTCTAGTACTGCTTCCTCTTCCTCTTCCTCTTCCCCCTCCGTCGGTTTTACCTCCACTTTCGGTGCAGCCGCTCCCTCCACCATTCCAGCTTCAAGTCCTCTTTTCCGCTCTAGTACTGCTTCCTCTTCCTCTTCCCCCTCCGTCGGTTTTACCTCCACTTTCGGTGCAGCCGCTCCCTCCACCATTCCAGCTTCAAGTCCTCTTTTCCGCTCTAGTACTGCTTCCTCTTCCTCTTCCCCCTCCGTCGGTTTTACCTCCACTTTCGGTGCAGCCGCTCCCTCCACCATTCCAGCTTCAAGTCCTCTTTTCCGCTTTAGTACTGCTTCCTCTTCCTCTTCCTCTTCCCCCTCCGTTGGTTTTACCTCCACTTTCGATGCACGGCGCTCCTCCACCATTCCGGCTTCAAGTCCTCTTTTCCGCTCTAGTAAATCGCTTCCTCTTCCTCTTCCCCCTCCGTCGGTTTTACCTCCACTTTCGGTGCGGCCCGCTCCTCCACCATTCCGCCTTCAAGTCCTCTTTTCCGCTCTAGTACCGCTTCCTCTTCCTCTTCCCCTCCGTCGGTTTTACCTCCCTTTTCGGTGCGGCCGCTCCCTCCACCATTCCGCCTTCAAGTCCTCTTTTCCGCTCTAGTATCGCTTCCTCTTCCTCTTCCCCCTCCGTCGGTTTACCTCCACTTTCGGTGCGGCCGCTCCCTCCACCATTCCGCTTCAAGTCCTCTTTTCCGCTCTAGTATCGCTTCCTCTTCCTCCTCTTCCTCTTCCCCCTCCGTCGGTTTACCTCCACTTTCGGTGCGGCGCTCCGCTCCTCCACCATTCCGACTTCAAGTCCTCTTTTCCGCTCTAGTCGTGCTTCCTCTTCCTCTTCCTCCGTCGGTTTTACCTCCACTTTCGGTGCGGCAGCCGCTCCTCCACCATTCCGCCTTCAAGTCCTCTTTTCCGCTCTAGTACTAATCGCTTCCTCTTCCTCTTCCCCTCCGTCGGTTTTTACCTCCACTTTCGGTGCGGCTCGCTCCCTCCACCATTCCGACTTCAAGTCCTCTTTTCCGCTCTAGTATCGCTTCCTCTTCCTCTCCCCCCTCCGTCGCTTTTTACCTCACTTTCGGTGCGGCCGCTCCTCCACCATTCAAACTTCAAGTCCTCTTTTCCGCTCTAGTATCGCTTCCTCTTCCTCTTCCCCTCCGTCGGTTTACCTCCACTTTCGGTGCGGCCCGCTCCTCCACCATTCCCGCCTTCAAGTCCTCTTTTCCGCTCTACAAGTCTTCGCTTCCTCTTCCTCTTCCCCCTCCGTCGGCTTTACCTCCACTTTCGGTGCGGCCCGCTCCTCCACCATTCCGACTTCAAGTCCTCTTTTCCGCTCTAGTCGCTTCCTCTTCCTCTTCCCCTCCGTCGGTTTTACCTCCACTTTCGGTGCGGCCGCTCCTCCACCATTCCGCCTTCAAGTCCTCTTTTCCGCTCTAAATCGCTTCCTCTTCCTCTTCCTCTTCCCCCTCCGTCGGTTTTACCTCCACTTTCGGTGCGGCCCGCTCCCTCCACCATTCCGACTTCAAGTCCTCTTTTCCGCTCTAGTCTTGCTTCCTCTTCCTCTTTCCCTCTCGTCGGTTTTACCTCCACTTTCGGTGCGGCCGCTCCTCCACCATTCCGACTTCAAGTCCTCTTTTCCGCTCTAGTCTTGCTTCCTCTTCCTCTTCCCCCTCCGTCGGTTTTACCTCCACTTTCGGTGCGGCCGCTCCTCCACCATTCCGACTTCAAGTCCTCTTTTCCGCTCTAGTCTTGCTTCCTCTTCCTCTTCCCCCTCCGTCGGTTTTACCTCCACTTTCGGTGCGGCCGCTCCCTCCACCATTCCAGCTTCAAGTCCTCTTTTCCGCTCTAGTACTGCTTCCTCTTCCTCTTCCCCCTCCGTCGGTTTTACCTCCACTTTCTCTTTAAACACATCTTCTTCCTCCTCCATCACCAACATTACCAGTAGCACCACTGCTTCAACCCCTCATTTTGGTTCAGCATCTGCCACATCCCTCTTCGGTTCATCCACCCCTTCTTCGTCCCCTTTTTTGGGTACAACCCCCGCTCCATCTCTCTTTGGTTCAACCACTGCCACCTCCACCTTAACTACCGCCTCTACTAGAGCAACCCCTTCTTTCTTTTCTTCTCCTTTGTTTGGTACCAGCACGAACTCCTCAGCATCTACTCAAGCCTCTTCATCTGCTTCTTTCAACTTTGCAACAGGTCTATCCTTTGGCAGCACAGCCTCTGCCAGCTCAGCTAGCTCCACCTCCTCTTCTGCTCCTTCCTTTGCCTTTGCAACTGCCTCATCTGCTGCTGCTCAATCAGCTTCATTGAATGCTACTGTCTCAAAAGACCCAAAGCCGACTCTTTCCTCATTTGGTTCAACACCATCTTCCACTGGTACAGCTGCTGGTATTACTGGTCCAACTAACTCAGTGGCTTCTACTAGTACAAATGTTACCCCTCCAACTGTGCCTTCACTCTTCTCTTCTTCCACTCAGGCTTCTAGTGCATCTACTGCTGCTTCAATTTTTTCTTCGTCAGCCTCAAGCACTCTATTTTCTCAATCCTCTAGTGGTTTGACCACCTCTTCAACTTCTGGCATTGCCACAAAGACATCTCCAGCGGTTGCATTTCCATCATTTGGTACCACACCTTCAACTGCAGCTGCTACTGGGACTGGATCGGCACCATTGTTTGGTTAGTTCTATTCTTGTCAACATGCTGCACTTTATCATACAGTTAAGGAAAACTGAGGCTATGTCGGATGATAGAGATTAGGGTTAATAGGATCGAACTTTATTTGCATTGAGTCATAAGTGGCATGTCACACAATGAAGGTTAAAGAGGATGCTAGAACTATTTTTGTGACATCTGTTTGCATAGTTGAACATAATCTCAAGACAAATAGCATAATAGAGGCATAATTAGATGCTAGACCAAGTTGTTGCAAAGTTCACATATTTTAAATCATTGTTTTACCATAAACCCTCATTATTGATGATCCACTATGCACTTAAGTGGGGGAGATCTGGAGAAATGAACAGAATAGAAAGAAAAAAAGACGATCTTGGTCCTAGGTTAAAACTTTAGGAGACAAATAGTGGTCAATCAAAGAGTGTTGCAGAAATAAAACGTTCCATGTAAGAAAATGCAGGGGCACTTTTTGTTTCGTTATCTTCCCCCTACCCTTCCAAACTCAGGAGTGCAAATAATCAGTTGCGAGCTTCCAAAAACCTGAGATAAAAATTCATTTTGGAGCATCTCAATTTCTCCTTAAACTTTCTCTTTTTTTCATTTCCCCCCCAAAATGGTTAATTTCAACAAAAAATCAATGTAGAAATTAGTTGCTGGCTCATATATGAAATAAATGGCTAATATGCATTCGAATCAAACTACCCATGACAGGTAAAATCAATCAGCAGTTTGGTTCAGTACAAGGGTACTGTTGTTTTATTTGCAATATATGTTAAATAAGTTTCTGAAGGAACGACAAGTGTTATATTAAATAATGAAACGGTGAGAGCATTTGTAGTACTTACTGGTAAATAGGATAGCTTAACATTCTGATAAGAATTTGAAATTTTGAAAGATTTGCTGGTCATGGGAGCGATTAATCCTTCTGTAAATATCAGGTTCCTCCTTGGCCACATCGACAACTCTATCATTAGCTACAACTGCTGTGGCAAGCCAGACATCAACCCCGGCCACTCAAGCTAGCAGTGCTGGGTTTGCATAATCAAAATTTATAATTTTTTATTTAACAAGTTTGGTGGAATAATTTTTATTAACACTTACATTCTTTTCATGTTGTGATGATAAAATAGATCAACAATATCTACCATCTTAACAACAACACCACCACCTACAAGTACAACTGCCGTGCCAACACCTAAGCTTCCTTCGGAGATTGCTGGTAAAACTGTCGAAGAGGTAATACTATCCTTTCTGCAAATATCATGCTCCAATTGCCAGGAAAAAAAGCAGCAGTTAAAAATTAGAAACGATTCGTAGAAAAACTTATGGATGTTACTTGCAAAAGGAGGACAACTTTTCAAGTAAATAGATTGTTTGTAATGTTGTATGGAATGATACTTTTTTGTGTCCTTTCTTGGATTGACTTATTGAACTTCTTATATTAAGGTACTGTTATTTTATAATTACAAATGGTGCACAACACTAGTGAACTGAGTAAATAGAAGAATTGGTTTAGATTTTGATACTTTGATTTATTGGCAGATAATTAGGGATTGGAACAATGAACTGCAAGAGCGTACCTCAAAATTCAGAAAACAAGCTAATGCAATAGCTGAATGGGACAAGAGAATTCTCCAAAACAGGAATGTTCTTATCAGGCTTGAGGTTCTCTTTCTATTTTCACTTCATATTTTCTTCTAAGGTTTTATTTTTCAGCCTTTTCATGTCTTATTAATATTTTCAAATATGTTTTATTGTCCCCGACTGGTGCTGTTCCTTGAATTATACTTCTAGTGAATTCAATATGGTGTTTGGCTTTCTTTCTTTTCAAAACTTTGCTATGAAAGTCACTAAACTAATTAGATGTGCAACTTAAGTTTCATGAGAATGTCATTTTTATTCTCCTATTTTAATAGGCTGAGGTGGCAAAGGTGGTGGAGACACAGACAGCTCTGGAAAGGGAACTTGAACTGATTGAGACACACCAGAATGAGGTTATCTTATAAAATATATAATAAAGCAGAGAAGTTGCTTTTAGTTAGTAGTGCAGTAAAATACTTGGTATAAACTAAAGAGTTTTTGAAATAATTGATGTTGGGATTGATATAGATATGTATATCTGATTGTTTTAGAAGGGTTATATGTGGTTTTAAGTACTGAGGTACCAGTAGATGTCAATATACCCAAGAATATGAGCTATGACTTTCTTTTTTTTCCTCTGCTAAATGTATGTTGATATTTATTAGGAGTAATAAGGTTGTCTTTATGTTTGAAGGTGGACAAGGCACTGAAAAGCATAGAAGAGGAAGCAGAGAAAATCTTTGAGGGAGAGATGGGTTTACTTCTGGGAGACGAACCCTCTCATGCCCGCAATGCCATGTTGGGTCCCTCTCTATATCTCTTTTCTTGTCTATATCTATATAGATGAACCCTCCATATGTCTCTCTTTTCTTGTATTTCTCTTGAATTGTCTTCAAATGAGACATAATGGTGGTGTATGCTTTTCAGGTATGAGCAGGCTGAGTTTGTTGAGTCAGAGTTGCAACACATGACTGAACAAGTCAAATCTATCATCCAATCATTAAATGCTTCTCAGGTTTTGCGACACACACAATTTTTATTTATTAACATTTTATCTATGTTGCACGGGTGCGGGTATCGTATCTGATACGATGCGGGTGCTGGGATACGAAATTTTTTAAAAACCTCGGATACAAGTGCGGCTATATATAATAAATATTTATATAAAAATAAAAAAAATATCAAAACAAGCAAACATAGATTTTAGTCACCTGCAAGAAAATACAGTAAGATCTCTAATATATATAACGGAAAACGTGTTACAGCACAAAAGAATCCGTAGCCTAGTTGTAGAGTCCAGAGATGGGAGCGCTCTTGACCAGGGTTCGAGTCCCCTTGATGGTGCTGATTTTTGGTGGAGTTATTGAGCAGTTATTAAGGATCAAGTGTGGTCTGGTCTCTGCAAGTAATGTGTAGAAGGTTGTTCTCCCTATCTGGGATTTAATATGGCGTAATTTGTGCGACAACATGCATGAAAGATACTTGAAATGAGACTAAATCCGAGTATCAAGACATATCCTAACCGAATCATGACCGTATCTTGGCGTATCGAGACGTATCGGAGACCGAATCTGATAGTCAAACTTAATAAAATAATCCGATATGCCACATGGCGAATCCGACGCGCACCTGTATCGGTCCCGTATCCGATACTTGTTCGGCAGAGTCTAAGAAGTATCGGGGTAACACAGCATTTTATTGATGTTTTCAAAGTTTATATCCAACTCTCTTTTTATTTATACTTGTGTTTCCATAGGGGGGTAACATAGAGTCAGCTGATTCCATGTCTCCATTTGATGCGGCTGTCCGGATTCTAGATAATCAGCTCCGTTCTCTCACGTGGATTGATGAAAAGGTGAGACCATCATAAAATTGATGCAGAATTTATGCTTTAATTTATGCAGAATTTATGATTTAATTGATGCTTGAGATGCTGCATAATCGAGAATTAGCTCAGAGTTGTGATGTTGGAAAGATGCCCTGTACTCGTCTAGGTTGGAGACAAGTGCCAGAACAGAACGAAATTGAAATGGAACTAAAAATTCTTATTCTTTGGTTAGGGTTAAACCGAATAAAGATATACTTTTTCCTTCAGCTTGAGAAACATATTAATTGATTAGTCTGCTTTTTCCTTTTTTGTCATTTTCTAGCCAATGAATTCTCAAGTAAAATACAGAAGCTGACAAATAATGGTCCAGATGCAAACCGTGGCTCTGCTGGCCCTCCGAGGTTTTGGTTGAGTTAATACAGTCTGGTATTAGAAAGGACGTCGTTGATACGCTTAGTATTATGTTGGATGGTCAACTAATCCTCGGCAACTTGATGGAGTTCAGTGTTAAAAATAAAAAGATGCAATTGATCTCCGTAGAATCATGTTTGATATTTTTTTTCCCTTTGTATGATTTTTAGCATCAATTGACAGGTTTGTTTTTCTTATGAAATTGTTAAACGTGGAATTGATGCTATGTTGCTTTCTGGCCGTCATACAGTTGTTTCTCTTAGTCATGCAAAAAGCTACCATTAAGATTGTAATCATCCCCGAAACAGCCTCAAATGCAAACCCCCCCCCCCCCCCTCCGAAAAAAAAAGACGGTGCTATTTTCACTACGTGCTGGTGTAATGTAATTTTTTTTTTCACTTCTGTGATCTCTTACCTTCTCTTTCTATGGTCTGTAACAGTTCTTTCTATTTTTAATTAATAGATATCACAGTAGGATTTGGCTTTTCACTTGCTATATCAAAAAGAAGAAAAAACAATGGATGCTTAAAATGTTTGTTGGCGGCACAATATGAAGTACTAAGATGAAAAAGAAGCTAATTTTTTTTTGTTTCTTTGAGAAAATGGAAGCAGCCCTTTTCAGCATCTTAAAAGTGCGTTAATACAGTGCATGAGTGCAGTTTTGTTTGGATTTGATAGTGTTGCATTGAGAGGCTGGATGAACAAATTTGTTTTTTTTTTAATGAAGCATGTTGCTTATTGCTCTTACAATATTATCTGAAATCTAATTGTATGAGATCTTATCCGAGCTTAAAATTTTAGTCTAACCTCCAAAGTACAATTTTTATTATTAAAAATAAGAGTGAGAACCGTAAAATTTCAAATATACGAATGGCAGCGCGTCAATGCTAGTGACGCGGACGAAATGCGCCACTGTCAGTGACGCGTTTCGTCCAAACCCCGCGCAAGTGAGATGGAGAGGCGCTGTGCGTTTTGTATATATAAGAAGCAAACACGCCGCCGCGCGATGACGCGTTTCGTAAAAATAATGAAACGCGCAGTGACACGTTTGAAACGCGTCACTACCAGTGCGCGCTACCGTCATTCATATATTTGAAATTTTACGTTTCTCACTCTTATTTTTAATAATATTAATTTAATAAAACTTATTATTACTACAAACTGTCCAAAGTACCCAACAGACTGGTGGGAAATCCTTTTTGTTGGTTCTAACCTCCAATCTATAGACGATTAAATCTCAAAATAATAATCTTTTGGAAAAAATACACACGAACAGTTTGGGATTGATGGTATTTTACATGGAAAATATATGAAGACCCTAAAATGAAAATTGAACTTGAACTGGAATTCGTTACAGAGTATAATCCATCTTGCATGCTAACTTGATCTGATCCGAAAAATTCATTCGACCTGAACCACCTGACTCTACTTAAAACATATTACTATTGTTTTTGACATGAACATGCCATTAATCTGATATTCACAGTAGGGGAGATAGCCACCATCGAAAAATTATTGCACGTTTTGATGAGAATATAGGGATGTAAACGGATTAGATATAGACGAATAATGATTTTATTGTATCTATATTTGTTATAATTTTTTGGATACGGATAATTTTGGATACGGATCAGATATTTGATGAATATCATATACGAATCAGATATCGAACAAATATGAATATATTTCGGATATTAAGTAAAAATATTATATGCATCATTTGAAAATAATTGCATACTATTTGTTTGATAAAATTATTAATTATAAAATTAAATATTAATTATAGATATTGATTACTAATTATCATTATATTAATAGTTCAAATGTATCAATGAATTTATAAAAAAAGATACATTAGCACAAATTATGTATAAAACTAGTTAGATTTGTAATGTATGCAAAAAATATAATTAAAAAATATAAAATGAGATTTTTTAGATATGTATTTGGATAAAATCGGATAATATCATATCGGATACCTTCAGATAATGACAGATATTGACGGATAATAGCTAAACAGTTGGGTACGGATAGACACAACCAAATCGTATTCTTATTCGTAGGGGTGTCAATGGTTCGGGTCAGGTTTGGATTAGGTCATAATTATTTTATTATTTTTCTTGACCCGATTCGAACCCGATCCGATTACAGTCGGGTCAAAAAATATTGACCCATACTCAACCCGACCCGTGTATAATAATTAAATATTTATGAAATATTTTTATATTATAAATAATTAAATATTAATTAATTTATGATTAATCTTAATCAATATATAATTAATACATATTAGTACTAAATCATAAAATTACTACAAAAAATATAATTAATCGGGTCGGGTCGGGTTGATCCGAACCTGACCTGATTGAGTTAAAAATATTAGACCACACCTGACTTATTTATCTTCAGGGTTATGTCAAGTCGGGTCAAATAAATAATTGACCCTTTTTTTCTGTTTAACAACCGCCAAACGATATTTTCGCTCTTCCGAATAGTAAAAAATACCATTCTCTTATCACTCTTTAAAAAAAAATACTATCCTATCACTCTTTCAAAATTATCATTATTCTAAAATTATTCCTTGATTTGCCAAATAAACCCTTAGAATGGGGAGGAGGTAAGTGGGTGAAAGAGAAAAAGGAGGAGAAGAAAATTAGAAGGTCATCTCAATCATGAGTCAGAAATTGAAGGAGATTAAAAGATGAAAGAAAGAGTTAAGCCGAGGCTACTCTATTCATTTTTCGTAAATTTATTAGTCCCGATTTTTTTTGGGGGGTTGTTTTTTTTTCTTTATGTAATGTCATTTCTCTCCGCTATCACTCGGGAGCACAACATAAGAGTAGCAATTAGATGCGACAATCGATCCGGTTAGGTTGAGATTTAATCAGATCAGATCAGTTTGATTCTTTATAAAATTAAGTTCGGTCGGTTGGATCAGATCAATTTGGATATTGATTTTATTTGAATCATAAGTTAATTTAAATTGGATTGTTGATTATTTAATCTTTAAGTCAGAACAGATCGAATTAATTTGATTTTATGAAAAAATCAGGGCAGATGCGAGATGGGTCAGATCAGATATTTAGCTGGGTTGTTGAGCATGCGAGTCTCTGCGGATGGGTCGGAATAAACAGAATTTTTAGACTGTTTTGATAAATGATCGGACGGCTTAAATCAAAAAACCGCACCTGCGGAGCTGGTGATATGGTTCCATTCCTCCTGGCCAGCGCCGGAGCCCGGAAATCATTTTAGAAGAGAACGCTGCCTCCCCAATCCCTCTCCAACGTCTTCACATCTCTCCTCTGTCCTCTCTCTCGTTTATTTTTTTGAGGGGGGAAAGTAAGTTCTTTTGCTCTCTCATTCTCTAATTTGTCTCCGTTCATCTCTCTTTTGTTCTCTCTTTCCTATCCTAATTCTCCTTGTTGTTTCATTCGATTTTCAACTTTCAGGCGGCCTCTATCTTAACAGAAGTTGGCCCGTTGGCTCAATAATTCCTTATTCTATTTCTACTTCGGAGTTCATACTTGATAGGCAGTTCCACAACTATTATAATTTGAGAACATCTATATAAAAAAATTCTGATTCTTCCATGTTTTTATGAGCTCTATCACACCCTGCTTAGTGCTCCTCCTCCGCGAATCATCCATTCTCAGTGTTATAACCTCGATACATTGTAGACTTCTCAAGCTCGGTTCTCTTTTCTCTGGCTCCGCTTCCAACCACCTACTGAACTCGTATGTACGAGTTGGTCATATCACACATGCACAGAACCTGTTCGACGAAATACCTCACAAAAATGTAGTCTCATGGACTTCTCTCATGTCTGGTTACATTAGTGCAAATCGCCCCAACAGAGCAATTTCGCTTTTCCAAGATATGTATCTCCGTGAAATTAACCCAAATGCATATTCATTTTGTGCAGCAATTAATGCGTGTTCACAACTTGCAAGGTTTAGTCTGGGGCAACAAATCCATGCCCAAGTTGAGATTCAGGGGTTCAAATCAGATACCGTGGTTTGTTCTTCTCTTATAGATATGTATGGCAAATCAGATGGCATTTTACATGCTAGAAAAGTATTTGATCAAATGAATGAGCCTAATGTAATTTCTTGGAGCACGATGATCTCAGTATATTCCCAAAATGCAGAAGGTTATGAGGCAATTGCACTTTTTGGCAAGTTTCTCCTAGTCGGGGTCCCAAACCAGTACATCTTATCAAGTGTTGTCAATGCATGTTCAAGTGTCGGCCGCCTGGTGTTAGGAAGGTCAATGCACTGCAAAATCATTAGGCATGGACATGAATCAAATGATTTTATTTCTGCCGCACTAATTGACATGTATGCAAAATGTGGGTGTTTTGAATCTTCAAAGAATGTGTTCAGTAGAATGGAGTACCGCACTATTGTTCCTTATACCTCTATGATTGCAGCTGCAGCTAAGTATGGACTTGCAAGGTATGCCCTTGATTTGTTTGAGGAAATTCTTACTGAAGGCACTACCCCTAATGGTGTAACCCTGCTTGGAGTTTTACATGCTTGTAGCCATGCCGGGCTTGTTGACACGGGTCTTAGGTTCCTTCATGCGATGAAAAATGAATATGGTATTAATCCTTCTGCAAAACACTACACTTGTGTAGTTGACATGCTAGGCCGTGCCGGACGGTTGGAGGAAGCATACAAGTTATCTAAAGAGGTTCATGTGGAAGGGCCAGATAAACTCATGCTTTGGAGTGCACTGTTGTCAGCATGTCGGACATACAAGCAATTGGACATGGCAGTTGCAGCCATGGACCAAGTAGCAGAGTTTGACCAGGACATAGCAGGATCACTAGTTGTCATGTCAAATACTTATATTTCAGCTGGAAAATGGAAGAATGCAGCGAATATGTGGTCTAACATGAGGAGAAAAGGAATCCACAAGGATCCTGGGTGCAGCTGGGTCGAGATAAAAGATATAGTTTATGTCTTTTATGTCGGTGAGCTCTCATCGGCTGGTTCAAGGGCTGGCGATGTGATGGATTTATTAGAGGAGTTGGAAGTGAAGATAAGGGAGATAGGATTTGTGGTCAGGTCTAGTGAATGGGTAGAAGGAGAGGAAGGTACTGGTAAAAGGGTTATGGTAGGGGTTCATAGTGAGAGGCTGGCACTAGGGTTTGCTCTTTTGAGTGTGCCTGATGGGGTGACAATTAGGGTTATGAAGAACCTGAGAATGTGCAAGGATTGCCATGATTGGTTTAAGTGGGTGAGTGAAATTGTAGGCAGGGATATTGTGGTGAGGGATTTGAATAGGTTTCATCAATTTAGTTGTGGTTCTTGTACTTGTGGAGATTATTGGTAAGAATTGCAATCTTGGTTATTAATCATTTTACTTCCCTTCACTTCTATACCCAATACTCCCTCTCCTGGCGACAAGTTTCTCATTTCCACTATCGCTGCTCCAAAACCCTAGCTTAATGCCAATGGAGTTTGGAATAGTAGATTTCAATGTGGGATAGGAGGCCTTTTAGAGAGGAATTAACAAGGTCATCTCCTTCATGAATGCTAATGACCTAAACCATGATGAAATACTGATCTATTCAAGCTGCCGATTTAATGTATATCAACAAGTGAGTTTCTCTTTGTTACAAGTATTTATTTATTTTTTTGTTTTGGGGAACTCTTATGCAAAATAACCTTTTCTGAAAAATAAAAGCCCCAAAGAAAATATTGAAGTTCTTGTAATTTTTTTTTCTTTTTGTAATCCCGTTCAGTCGATGCAAGAACTATTTCTGTTTTGCTCTTATGAACTATTTTTGAGTCATGATTATTCTATTTGTTTCTTTGACAATTGAATTTCTTACAACATTTATTATATTTTTCTTAACCAGGGTCCTGTTCAGTTTGTACATCCATTACAAGGCTTTCTATTTAACAATACATCCACCTAAGGTGAGTTCTGAAAATTCTTTTGTTTCTTATTTATTATTCATGTTGGTTTAATGTTCCTTCCCTTTTTTTCTGACTTCAAAAAAATCATTTTCCCCTTACATTAGTTTGTTCCTACTATTTCCTACTATGGAAGTTCTTGTATTTTCTTTCTTTTTAATTTATTTTCAGTTGTTTATGTGAGGAAATAACTAGACTTTTGAGTTTGAATAAGTGAAGTTATTTTGGATCAATATAAAGAAATACCATATCACCCATGTTTTTGGTTCTTTACAAGTTCTATGTTTTAAAAGGTATTCAGGTTCTTCATAAAGGCTTCAACTTTATAGCTACCCTTGACAATTTCAAATTATGGCAACATTTCATCTATGGAAAAGAAGTAATCAGTTATATTTATATTAAGAAATATTACTTTTGAAGAACAAGGGTAGTCTCTCGCTAAAAGGGCAGGAAGTAAACCCCTTTGGAAAAAACAAACATGGATTTAGCGCCGATTGAGCTCATAGTGAGCCGTTTCAGCAAAGCGACCGGAGCGACGCCTTGGCGAGCGTTCGTAACATTATTTAGGAGCTATACCTGGTTTTTCATATATTACAGGGTTATGCAGGATATTTTGAATTTCTTTCCTTGCAGTAATTGAGAAATTATCAGGTTTCCTATTAAATTAGTATTAATTGAACTTTGGTTTGTGTAGGTGACTGAATACTTGAATGCAGAGAAATAAAGAGCTATGCAATTTTCACACCCGAATGTTCTGTCAAGCTACTTGGGGTATTCTTATTGATATACCATTATAGTTTTCAGATTTCCTCAAATAGTTTACCAAAGTGACTTCCATTACAAGGATTGTTATCTGTCTGTGTATTATGATACACTTCGGGACTCTCAAGAATGAGGTCCTATCAAGGCAAAGATCATGTCGTATTCACTCTGTTAAAACTGTCAAGCAGCCATAAGAATCTACTTTTAACAGAGCCGGTAAATTTCATTTTCTTGTTGATTAGGCTTTTTTGTAATAAGCTCAGTTATAGATGTTGAATCGCATTTTATATCGTAAATTATTATATTTTATATCATATCGTATTATTAAGATACACTAAATTTATCTTAAAATGAGTTAAAATAACTAATAAGATGTATATTGTATTTTTTTTCTATTTGAGAATCACTATAATATAACATTTTATCACATTTATATAGAATGCTAGCACAACATGCATGCTATAATATGAACACTATTCTTATTAGGGTTGCAAACGGATCGGATACGGACAAATAATGCTCTTAGCGTATCCATATTCATTATAATTTTTCGGATACAGATACGGATCGGATATTCAACGGATATCGGATACGGATCGGATATCGGACAGATACATATACAAATACGGATATATTTCGGATATTAAGTAAACTATTATATATATAATTAAAAAAATAATTGCATATTATTTTTTGATAGAATTATTAAGGGAAAATTAGTCCCATGCCACTTCAAAACTTTAAATTTAGCAAAATGTCACTTCAAAACTTTAACTCCCTCTAATGCCACCATGAAATAAGTTTATTTAGTCTTTTGCCACACTTATATTTTTTTGTTCATTTTTAATTAAGTTCAGTAAAATATCACTGTATTTTTGGGATGTATTTTTTAATTCCAAAAATACCCTCATTTCTGTCTGATATATCTTTTTCTATTAATTTCGTCTGTTAAAATTGTTGATATCTCTGCAAAATGTGTAATTGTTTTAGTAAATGTCAAACCAAACACTTTTTTATTTTATTCTACAGTAGAGAAAATAGTCAACAAATAAATCATATTAAAATCTTCTATTCAAATGACCCATAAAGAAAATTATAAAAATGCATTTATATATGCTTACGAATAGAATTTTCGCTTTTAAAATTCTAAATCATGATGCTCATAGTCTGAAATTTGTTTTTTTACATTACGCATTTTGCAGAGATATCAACGATTTTAACAGATGAAATTAGTAGGAAAATATATATCAGACATAAATGAGGGTATTTTTGGAATTAAAAAAATACATCCAAAAAATACAGTGATATTTTACTGAACTTAATTAAAAATGAACAAAAAATATATAAGTGTGACAAAAGACTAAATAAACTTATTTTAGGATGGCATTAGAGGGAGTTAAAGTTTTGAAGTGGCATTTTGCTAAATTTAAAGTTTTGAGATGGCATGGAACTAATTTTCTCAATTATTAATTATAAAAATTAAATATTAATTAGAAAAGTTGAATATTAATTATTATTATATTAGTAGTTCAAATGTATCAATGAATTATTAAAAAATATGATACATTAGCACAAATATTCTGATTAATTGACATTAGTTTTTTTATGGTAATTTTTATTTACGACATACAAATTTTGTGTAATAGACATTATTATTTTGATTTGAAATGTAATTTTTTTTATTTCGTATAAACTATGAATATATATGCATGTAGGTAATTTCTTAATTAAAATTGTCAAAATTATACGTGCAATTGTTTGTACGTATATTGATAAAAAAATATTTGTTAATTTATATCAAAATAAACTGACAGTCCATCATTGTTTATGAAACTCATGTTTAACCCGGTCCCCCTTCTGAACCCGTGCTTAATCCGAGCCCCCTCAAAATAAACTGGCAGTCAAGGTACAAGTTAAATTTTAAAGAGAAGTTTAATATTTGTATGGTATAATTTTAAAGTAATTAGATACATATATGCAACACGAGTCGGGTCGGGTCAGGTCAAGTTTCGGGTTGTCTAATCTCGGGTCATCTCGGGTTTCGGGTTGTTCGGGTTCAGATCGGTTGGGTTTCGGGTTGTTTGATCTTGGGTCATATCGGGTTTTGAGTCATTCGAGTTTGGATCGTTCGGGTTTGGTTCGAATCGGGTCGGATTGTCTAATCTCGGGTCATCTCGGATTTCATGTTGTTCGGGTTCAGGTCGGGTCAGGTTTAAGTCAGTTTGACTTTCTAAAAAAACAGATCGAATCGGATTCGGCTCGAGACGGATAAGATGATTTTCTCAGATCAGATCGGATTTTGCCACCTCTATAAAAATACTATCAAAATGCTAGAGGGTTTTTAGAACAAACAAAGTGTTCCCCTAAGTTCACACTTTGTGACATTGCTACTTTTATCTTCTTTTTGCAGCTAATAAATCCCGATTTAGGAACACCAGATAGGTCAGATGGAAGCTGCTTGGCTTACAAGGAGCAAGAGCTTGACCTGGGGATATTCTGAGTTTCCGACTATTGAGGTGATAATGGATGATGATGATCCACTCTGAGGAAACCGGCTGTGCACAATACTCAAAAGTATATGCTGGCACTGAACAATCTGTTTTTTCACAACATGAAGCACTAGAGGAAAAGGTTTGCAATGCCATAACTAATTCTAAATCTCCCCTTGAGGGTTCCAATGCTATAGCTTATTGATGGCACAAAATGCCACAAAGTCTCTTTTTTTTTTTACTTATATTTCAAAATTTGATATTCAAATATTAAATTAAAACCATTGATACTATTTATTCTCATGAGAGATGTAAGCATTTAAAATTTCACGATTTTTGGAGTTCTTTCGAACTAAATCAGGTGGTAAAAAAATGAATGATCTAGTTAACTATAATTCATTAAATTTAATACATCTATTTTTTGACAACTCGATTTAGTACTAAATGAACTCCGAAAATGATGAAATTTTGCATGAATATATTTCTCGTGCAAGATAAATAGTATCAATATCTTAGATTTGGTATTTGAATATAGATTTGAAATATAGGTAAAAGAGAGTTTGTGATATTGGTACCTCCTTATTTGTTCTTGTTCCTTTAAACAGATATATGTATATGTATATTTCTTGACGTGACAGTTTCCAAATTATTAATATGATATGTATATTTCTTTGTTTCTATCGAACAGAAACGCAATATAGCGTAGTTGGTAACAGCGCACCATTGTTTTCTAATCGCCTGGGTTGGAGTCAGTGACTTATGAAAATGAGTCGAATTTGAGCAGTTTAGCTCAAATTTAACTTTGTGAAAAAAAATGAGCCGAGGCATGTGTGTTGATTAGTGTTAAGTTTTATGGTCCTTTGAAACTCATTTGATATTTAAATTTAGTACAATAAATTATAAAGTTGATACTTTGTATAAAGAGGTTGATATATCTACAAAGTGAGTACATCTACAAGAATGTAATTTGAAAATCTTCTAAAATAAATAAAAGAACCACCTTTTATCAAGAAAGGAGGCTTGTGGATACGATAGTAAAATACATACAAACCTTATCCATAACGAATAAGATAAAAAAATCATCAGGGACAAAATGAAAAGAATCTTATATAACTTGTTGAAGCATTGCATATACTAACGTGGATCTAACCCTGCGCATAATCCGAATCAAAGTATCAATCATAAATTATTTCCATTTATATAATATTATTTTCGGAAAAAAACCGCAACAACAATTCTACAATAATTATAAAAAATAAAGGGGAGGGATCCCTTGACAATGGGTTTTTAATTTATCATCATCACATTCAATCTCACTCAAATCGTCCGTTCTGAACTTCCTGGACATACAATACAATTATACAAACATATCCAATCATATGAGATTATGAGACGTGCGTGAACAAAGACGAACAAATACTGCACTACGCTAAGTAGAAAAATATGATGCTTTCTAACTGAGTTCCGAATTAATTCCTTTATTATCCACCGAACACATAAAAAACAACTCGGAACTAGCTTGAAAGTATTTAAGACTTTTTGTTGGGTTATTAAGCATACTTCCCTCGCCGGAGCCCGGAAGTTGTTGTAGACCGGATTCTTCCATAAATGGTCGGGCAAAAATTAACTGACATTGACGACCCTAATATTAAGAGATTCCTCAATGGTCCCCATCTGTCAGAGATAGATCGTACCACCAAAACTGCGGTAGAACGCCTCCTCCCAAGTTATCCCTCTCCAACATTTCTCCTCTCTCGCTCTCTTTCGTCCCCATTCATCTCTCTTTCTCTCCGGATCCAAAAGCGCAGCGCGAGAATCCGCTTTTATTAAAGATCCTCCATTAGATTAGGGTTTCGCGCTTGCCATCATCAGGCCACCCTCTGTACCAAATACACCTCTCCTCATCAGCTTAACCTAGGTCTGATTCTCTCCTAATTCTTCTAGTCGTTTCCTTCGATTTTTAACTTCGGGCTTGCTCGATCTTTTCTCTTCCCTCTTATTTATATATATATTTTTTAACGGATTTTGTGCGAATTTCAGGAAAATCTGTGAAAATTAGGAGCGTTTTGAGCCTCTCATGTTGGTCTATTGGCACCTGAAAGATTGGGTCTTTTGATTGCTTCTGGGGTCCTCTACCAGCTTGTGGAGGATCCCGTTGGAGGAGAAATCTCAAATTAGGGTTTTAATCTTATTTCATGGTGTAAGACTGGAGGTGTATTAATTAATTAGTGTTTTATCAAAGGGGTTTGTTCCATTTAGTTTGATTTGGGGGGTTTTGAGATGTTCACTCCTGGTACTGAATCGAGTCATGACTTGGGTCGGGTTGGTGATATCGCGACTCGCTTTGTTTGGCCTTATGGAGGCAGGCGAGTGTTCTTGACTGGCTCATTCACCAGGTAATTTTCTTTACCTTCTATGCAACCTTCGGCTTTGTTTCACTATGTACTTTTGATGTCAAGTATGTTCCTTCTACAAACCAGGGTTATGTGTCATTAGCCTTCCGATCTCAGTTTTTACTGGTAAACAACAAAAATGTGGGTAACAGCACGAATGATACTTCTGTTGTTTCTGTGAAGTGTCAATGTCACTGCTAAAAATATGGTAGTGCATGTCACTGCTAAAAATATTGGTGTGCTGGCACAGAGTAGTATTTGTTTTTTTTTCCTTTTTTCACATTAATGCATGGTGTGTAATTTTTTCACAGGTATAGAATGTTTTTATACTTATCCAAAAAAACTTTTAATAGAACTTGCCCTTATTTTTGACTGGGGAAGGCACGCATGGCAACAAAATATTGATTTTTGCAAAAGAATTAATGCTTTAGCACAGAAAGTATGTTTCAAAATATTAGCATCATCATCTTTTTTTTTTCACTTATATTCATAATAATATCAATATCTAGTGTTTTTAATATGGATAAAGTATATTAATGTAGTTGTTGCAGTGACATAAACTTGTAGTAATAAGTTAGAAATTTTGAATTTAATACAGTGGTTTCTACTTGAATGAAACTGAGTACAATACTTTCACCAGAATCACTAGTAACATAATTCAGAATAATATTAACCTGTAGTACTAATTTTATTTTTCTATCATACATGCAAACAAAAAATGAATTGTAAAGAAACATCAGAAAAGCAATTTTTTCCCCTAATGTGCCACGATATAACATAACATCACATGATGCTAGGTGAAAACAAATTGATACTGAGCAGATATAGTAAAATCAGTTTTGTATTTTCTCTTCATTGGACAATAGTGAAATGGAGTATGGATATTGAATGACTTTCAGTATTCCAAATTATAACCACATTCATACTGATACTGATACGGATTGGATAAATTTATGGATATGAATTCAGATAATAGTGGAATCCCAATTTGCACCAAATTGATACATGACCTATGTAAATTATAGACAACATCTGTACCATTTTACTTAGAAAATAAGAAGCATACAAAATATAAGTCTTTTGACAAAACCGAAAAGAAAGACCTATGAGTTAAGCTGATTGAAGTCTGGGTAGTCAGTAGAAATATCCATATCTGCTAGTTTCCTTATCATCTAAAGTAGAAATATGGATAGTAT
Source organism: Schoenoplectus tabernaemontani (assembly GCA_037127355.1). Taxonomy (NCBI): domain Eukaryota; kingdom Viridiplantae; phylum Streptophyta; class Magnoliopsida; order Poales; family Cyperaceae; genus Schoenoplectus; species Schoenoplectus tabernaemontani. The sequence goes on from CM073739.1 coordinate 22,432,087, forward strand.
TACCATACTGAACAGGATTTCATAGAAATAAATTTGTTCCATGTTCAGCCTTAACGATAGACTTAGTTCAGGATAAATAATGGATTTTGCCTCGATCCTAAACTAATATCAAAGGAGGTGATGGAAGGTGCAAGGAGGTTAACGCGGAGATTTTCTGTTTAATTTTCTCGAAATCATTCACCTCCAAATTGGAGGGGTAGAAGTTTAAACCTGCATTTGTTCTCCTCGTCTTCCATTCCATCCCTTCCCCTCCTGACTTGGTAGCACAACTTTAGAAAGACTTGACTCACAAATTGAACAAGGATGGATCAACATGAATGCAAAATTTGATTAGAACATCAAATTTTCATATATGCTGTAAAAAGGTATAAAAAGAATTATAAAACAACAATACAACACCTGCCAGGTTGATCAAAGAGATGAAGCCAATCAGGAGCTAGTGTTAGGATTTGGATAAGTAGGGGGGAACAATAAAGAATGTCGATTGATCCAGACAGCAACAATTTCTTCTGGAATCAAAATTAAATTTTTCAAAGACCAAATGATATGACTTATGGTGCTAGAAGTTATTGATGATATGCAAAACAAACCTGGTTTAAATGCAGGACGTGTTAGAAGCACTTCACTGCCTTCCTTTGGCTAGACAACCTATGCACGCTCTTGCATTTAGTATTCTTCTTGAAATGTTCTCTTCTTTACCTTCTCCCCAGTTTGAAGCTATGCTTCTCTCCCTGTTCCAGAACTTGGCTCTGGCGGCCATCAAGGGTTTCACTCTCTCTCTTTTTCGAGAACTTGGCAGCAGTTGCCAAGGAAATTTCACTCTCCTCTCTCTCTCTCTCTATATATATATTATATGTATATATATATCTCTCTCTCTCTTTCTCTTCGAGAACTTGGCAGCGGCGGCCATTAAGGGGTTCACTCTCTCTCTCTCTCTCTCTCTCTTGAGAACTTGGCGGCGGCTACTCTCTCTTTCTCTCTCTCTCTATTTTTGCTTATGGAAAGGTGAAAGAGCCCGCTGTCTCTTCCTATATAGTAACCGCCCATAATTAATGTTAGCCTATTTTGGTTGGACTGTGCCAAGTCACGCTCGGCTGCCCTGGACCTAGCTGCGCGAATGTTGTGATTGTGATGTACCATCACCTTGACTTTCTTTTTAAAGATACTAGTAGATTCAAGCCCCTTAATAGGGTTTGTTTATGCTCATCATCATTTTGGGCTTGAAGCTAGCATCGGATCATCATGTTTTTAGCCCAGTTAGTACATTTTAGAATTGCTTCTTGGCAGAATAATTCAATTTTTTTCTGGGAAATTGCTATCGTAGGTTTCTAACTTGACATTAATTCATACTATTCAACGTCTTTAATACTCTCTTAAATAGTCTGTATTATCAAAAATGAACATAGTAAATTAGTAATGCATTTGGTAGGAACTTTTTCCTATTATAGGTAAGGTTGTTTAGAGATACATGTGTCAATTTTTACTAGGAAGCGATGATTTATTCTGTATGATAGTAACAAATGGATGACGATTCAGGAAATGTTCGGCGAGGTCAAAACTTCACGATTCGGGTATAATTCGGAAATAATTCATTTCATATAATATAAATAAAAAATATATTAAATGTTAAAAAAAATGCCATTTAATGTTGTATAATGTGTCTTATTCGCTAATAATACGTTTTATTGACAAATAAAACACATTATATATATTAAATTGATGTATAATTCATGAAACATCTGGGTAAGGGTAAAAAATGAATTATCTGCGAATAATTCACGAATCTTGTTACTATGTTCTTTAGAGAGCTGTTCTTGAAATAGCTGTGGACTCTCATTGTACAGTGTTATATTACAGACATGCTGGGTAATGTGGTTTGGAGAAATTATCTATCATTACCATTTGATCGTGTTTTAAGATACTTGCATATTTTCAGGTGGTCAGAGCATTTACCGATGTCTCCTGTTGAAGGCCTTCCCACTATGTTTCAAGCAATTTGTAGACTGCATCCTGGTGTTCACCAGGTATATTCAATACACAGGAATATATTACTTCAAGCAAATTGTAATTCTTATAATGAATTCTTTTCATTTTTCAATTTGCATCTGGTCTAAATTTCTGAATGGGTTTCATTACTCCCTTGGTCCTGGCTAAACTTGGTCAAATTAGGGAATATCCTGTTTTTTTTTTCAGTATACAGTCTTGAGTCTGAAAACTAATCAGATTGACAGACCATTCTTATTTTTAACTGCACTCTTAAGGTTAGATCTGACAAAATCCAAGTCTACCAATTGGTTCTATTTTTTTCTCTCTCACATGTTTTGGACTTGTAATTTACTGGTCTAATAATAGTCGTGACTTCTGGGGTCATGTTGAAATGATACTGATTATATTCCTGTCTTTTTCAGTACAAGTTCTGTGTTGATGGCGAATGGAGGCATGATGAAAGGAAGCCATTTGTGATGGGAAGCTATGGGATAGTGAATACAATGGTTCTGACAAGTGATGTGGAGCAGGCGGGTCCCGCACTCAGCCCCAGCACAGGTGGCTCCAATAATGCCAACCGAATGACAATGCAGATGGATGTCGACAATGATTTCCCACGCTCAGTGAGCACCTTATTTTTATCCTTATTTTTCAAGAGATAAGGTTAAGATTATATTTTTGTCTTGTATTGTTTTACTCCAGTTTACAGGCTTTGATAGGGCTGTTTGGGAAACAATTACTTTTGATGTAAAATTTCGGAGCTGAAAAGAAAATGAAAATGTCTTCTAAAATATTCATTTTTCAGGCCTAATACTAATAGGTTCATAATATGCAGTCCAGTCCATAAGAACACATATGTACATATGGATATTGGTCGATTGCTAGCGCTGAGGCTATTTTTGTATGTATTCACATCCAGGAATATAAAATACATATGTACATATGGATATTGGTCGATTGCTATCTAATGTTTTTTAATCTCTCGTTCCAAAATGCCCTTTGCTTGAGTGCGAAGTTTTTATTGCTTCTTGCCCTGCTTGTTTTGTTTTGTCTTGAAATGGCTTATTGTGTGGTACACTCCCATTGTCCCCGAGTTGTTTTGATTGGGGAAAGTTGTTACAAGATGGTTGAATATGACGAATCTGATAAGTGCCTTGAGCATTATTTCTTTTTTTGTATATTTACCAAAATAGGATGTGAAAACAACAAAATCCACTGCTGCTATAACAACGACAATTTAGTTTTCTACGTGTATGCAACTTGTAAATTACTGTTGCCCTTTTGTATTTTGCTGCACCGATGTTATTTTTGACATTTCCTACTTTATATCTACTGAATTGTAATTTGATAAGGTATATGGAATTTCAGGATGGTCCTTTTAGGGTTTCAGATAATGACATCCTGATTTCAAGGCGTCGTGTTCGTGATTTTTTGTCCCAAAAAACTGCCTACGATTTGCTTCCTGATTCGGGCAAGGTATTGCAGATACATTCTCTCTCTCTCTCTCTCTCTCTCTCTCTCTCTCTCTTTTATCTTTTGTGTCATCAACTATATTATCTATCTGCTGTTTATTGCTTTGTTAAGTCCATACTGGTGGCATATCTTTTCTCAGGTCATTGCATTGGATGTTAATTTGCCTGTGAAGCAATCTTTTCATATTCTCCATGAACAGGTGAACTTCTCTATAGTCACCCCTCTGGATGTCATGAAGTATGTTAAGAATAAAGGGAATCGGGCAATACAATTTTACCTCAGTATAACAGTGTAATACTGTTCCTAGATAGCCATTTAGTTAGTGTTGAATCTTTGGGTGTTGGTGGTGGTTGGGGGGGGGGGTGTTGGTAACTGGTTCAAAATAACTTCAATCTTGAAAGAGATGTGGTTTAAATTGACCTAAAATATTGCTTAAATATGTGTTTTTATCTTTCAGGGAATTCCAGTGGCGCCTTTATGGGACTCATACAATGGCCGATTTGTGGGGATTCTTAGCCCGTTGGATTTTATCTTAATTTTACAAGAGGTAGCTTGTCTATAGCTTTTGTTAATCATACATGTGGTTACTCATTGAATGCTTCGGGATAACATGATGTGAACTGCAGCTGGAGGCACATGGACCGAATGTACCAGAGGAGGAACTCGAGACACATACCATATCTGTTTGGAAAGATAGAAAGCGACAGCTTTATAGGCGCTCTGACCAGCTTGGCAGACCCCTCCATGGGTTGGCTCAAGTAAAACTCTTCTTTCCTGATAACTTAATAAGGGCTCAATTTAGCTGACTTTTGTGGTCTTGATGATATTCTTTGTTCTCATCTCGATTTCAGTGCCTACATAGGCTCTGTTGAAGAAGATCAAAAAGTAATTAACCTTATGTAAAAGCATTTTTAGATAAATTTTTCTACAGTTAATGAAGAAAATCTAAAAGGTTTACAATATTCAAAATGAAATTTGTTGCTTGGAAGCAAAAATATAGAATTTCACTAAAATATTTCATAGCTTGATGAGAATTTTGAAATTGCTTCAACCAGGCAAGCCCATATGATTCACTGAAGGACGTAGCAGTAAAGATCTTGCAAAATGAAGTCTCTATGGTTCCAGTAGTACACTCATCTTCTGATGATGGGTCTTTCCCTCAGCTGCTGCATCTTGCCTCTCTTTCTGGAATCTTAAAATGTAAGTCGCTCCTTCAATCCATTCCCCATGTTAGGTCTCGAGCTTGTCAAGGGTTGTAACCTGTACACCATGTCTGTACCAAGCCTGTTCGGTATTTAAAGAATAGTCTTTGCTCTTTTTGTTATTTGTGAAACTCAATTTAAGTCTCTGTTGAAGTCTTCGGTCCCTCCCTATATTCTAATTGTAAACAAAAAAATCCTTGAGAGAATGCCATAATGTGAATATTGTGAGTTGGCAAGTCATGTACAGAGGATTTAGTTTTTAGAGATTATATAATTGGTATGTTAGGAATGAATGGGGATTTCCAACTCTAAAAGATTGTGTGCTGTTTTAGGACAATGCTGGTAACCGAGATATATGTGCTTTGGTTGAACCTTGCCAATTGACTTGAAAAAAACCAGAGAAAAAGACCTGTTGATGTTTTTTCTTCCCTTTATGCTGCAATTGAGCAATTGATGTTATATTTTGTTACTTGCTCATGCTTTTTTGTCTTTTGAAAATTTAGGTATATATAGATACTTCAAGCATTCAGCAAGTGTACTGCCAGTGTTGCAAATGCCAGTGAGCTCAATCCCTTTGGGAAGCTGGGTACCCAGCATTGGGGACCATAATGACCGTCCCATTGCCATGCTCAGACCCAATGCATCCCTCAGCTCGGCACTCACTCTCTTGGTCCAAGGTTGTAACCTTGTTTTCTTTTAGTATACTGTATTTGTTTCATGACATGTGCAGGAAACCTACTTCTGCCATTTTATTCTTTGTTACTTTCTAGCAAAGGAAGTTTGAGATCTCTCATTCGGATTGGGTTCATTTCTAGCCTACCCCAATTTATTTGGGATTAAAGGCTTGTTGTTGTTACTTTCTAGCAAAGAAAGTGCAGATAAAGTTGCGGCATTTGTTGTACCAGCTGGATTTTGTGGGTTATAATTTGTTAACCAAGGGCTAATTTAGCCTTTACATGTACTGTATTGGGTTGCTCAACAATGGGCAAGTCAGATGCTTGTACTTCTCGATAGTTTAGGTGTTGGGCTGCATTAGTACAGTAATTTTTACGGAGAAGGTCCTAATTTTTATTACCTCTCCTTTAGAGGCTCTGGAGAAAGGTCTCTCATTTTCTTAATGACCCTTATTGACAGCTGGAGTGAGTTCAATTCCAATTGTGGATGAAAATGACTCCTTGGTGGACACTTATTCTAGAAGGTGCATCCATGTTCCTTTTTGTTTTTTTTTCTTGTATCCTGAGTTCCCTCCTGATAAGATACCAATTATTCTTCCTTTCTTTAATAACAGTGACATCACAGCTCTGGCCAAGGACAAGGTTTATGCTCACATTCGCCTAGATGAGATGAGTGTTCAGCAGGTATACAGAGAGAAACTATCATTTCCTTATATCAGGAACACCTTTGATATATTCTATAGAGTTAAGTTTCCTTTCTTTCCCTTTATTAGGCACTACAGCTAGGGCAAGATGCAAGTTTACCGTATGGGCTGTTCAACGAACAGAGATGCCAGATGTGTCTCCGTACTGATACATTGCTCAAGGTCATGGAGCGACTGGCTAATCCAGGTATGCCAAGTTATTATATTTTTACAATGTGGCATTCTTGACCTAAATTCACTTTTTGGACATAACCCTACTTTTATACTCTGTGAGGTTGGAAATGTCTATGCTATGAAGGATTGTATTGAAACCAGCTGTATTTTTTTCTGGTACCTTACCTGACCAGGTGGTATAAGCTTCTGTTGTGTTGAACCATCTGACTAGTTTGATTCTGGATGGCAAACTGTCTTTCCCTGAACCAGTATAACTTATTGCTAATTACCCAAATATCAACATTTGTGACATCTCTTTATTCCTTCATTTTTTTTGTAAATAAGATATCTGATGCATTAATTTATTATAGGGGTGCGCCGTGTGTTTATTGTGGAGGCCGGTACAAAACGTGTTGAAGGCATAATATCCTTAGGAGATATTTTCAGGTTTTTGCTGGGGTAGTCAAGAATGAGAGAAGCATAGCAATTCCATTCCAATTCTGACTCTGCTTTTTTCTCAGAACCTTTGTCAGCCTTCTGTTTCCTTTTTTTCTGAGATATGTCACCGTTTGAGGGTCTCTAATTAATCCTGGATTAGTGCCTTTCAGTCTTCAATCATATTACAGCCATTTATCGGCCTGTAAATGTTTCTCCCCTTTCTTTTGTTTACCTAATCAACTGACAGTTATCTGTTGAAATCGTCTTGGTTGCATTTTTCTCCTTTTCATGATTTTTATGTTTTTTTTATGGGTTTCTTTATTCCCTTTAGAGAATTGCTACCTTTGTGCTTTGTATCGCTAGATAAAATTGTACTGGAGTGTCCCGGGGGGGGGGTGGTGCTGGTGTGTGAAACCCGATTCTGTTGTACAAACATATGTTTGGTGTAAACCTCCCAATGGAAGGAGAAAAAAAAGAAGATAAAAAGTTGTTTATTCTATCTTAAATTTGCTGTGGTGAATTTCGTCAGGCAGTGAAAAAATGATGGACGGCATCCGCATAAAAAGGGCTTGCAGATCTTAACCTGCCCGCTTTTGTAATATAAATTCATTGGACCCGGATATGTAGTTCTCGAAATAGATTTAGAGTTGCAGGTTATGAAAATGCAAAATTTATGTGGAGATCGAAGTTGAAATCATGCAAATACATAAAAATAATAAAGCAGTACATGCTGATTATAATATATTTTGGCTTTTTTATTCATTTGCCTTTGTGGATATTATGGTAATAAAAGAAAACAAGGCGCACAGTAGCATGCTGTAAATGCAAATTCCAGGAACAAATAAAATTGTAGCAAGTGCTTATTGTCGAAAAGGAAGCAGAATCAGATTCCAAAGCACAGTAAGACAAATGACAGAGTTCCACAACTACATTAACAAAAAGCATAAGTTTCTATATCAGTTGTCCTACCTAACGTTTATCCTCCGGGGCCTGTCAACAGGATCACTGTATCGGAAACTATCAAATCTCTTTCTAGCAGATCTATTATTTCCAGCATGATGCCTACTATTAAATCTGAAGCTGTCATCTTGCTTACCAGGCACGTTCTCTCTCCTTCTATCAAACCCATCTCCATTTCTCCTTTCATTCCTTTGGGAGCCTCTGAAACCACCATCATTACCAAACTGACCACCTTTTCGCCTAGTCCCATCCCATGAATCTTCTTGATCTTGTACCATACCAGCCCTTCCAGAACGATTTCTCTCCCTTACTCCATCAAAATTACTTTTAGACCCAAATTTACCACCTTTCAAATTGTTCTTTGTAGAACAGCCGTAGTAATCTGCATCTGATTCATAATTACTAAATGAAGTTCTCAGGTTCCTTTTGGCATTATCAGACCCGAAACCACCATCATCATAATCACTATCTGAATCAAATTTGTGCTCATCTCGTCTATCCTTAACGTGAGCTTGATTTATTAGCTCTTCCTCATCATCTGAAGCAGTTAAACAATCATGAGACCTACCCTCTGAATTTTTCTTACTGCCGTCAAAGTCCCCGTAGTCATCCAGGTCACTCTCTTCTAACTCTGAAAAGTTCCTTCGAGCAACTCCACTTTCTTTTCCTGCTCTTGATGAGGAATCTATCTCATAACTATCCAAATCATCATCATCCTCTTCATCATCAAAATCATTGAAGCCTGTTCGAGATGAATAAGTGACGGGCTTTCTCTCATGCAGTTCAGATCTTCCAAGTGAACCTGTAAAATTCCCTTTTTCCAAACCTCCTTTAGAAGAGTCGGCGAACTCAAACGCTGCAACATCAGCACCATCAGATTCATTGTCATCAAAATCAAAGTTCCAGGCATCAGAAACTTCTGGAACATGGGATCGTAATCCAGTCTCAGGCCAGGTCCTTGTGGGACCCTGTTCTCGGAAGTCCATTTGATTAGAGGTGTACTCATCCGGTGGGCGCTTATGCTCACACTCATAGCATGACATGTTTCGTCTATAGTTCAGAAACTTACACCTGGCATAAATAAAGCCATACATTATTGTCCATACCATGCATTACAAATGTATTTGTAATTTGTTGTTGATTAGAAAGATACCGAGGGCACTCCCATTCACCAGGAAGGAGCTGTCTCTTAGGGCGCTTTGCGTCACATTGCATACAAACAGTATTCTTTGCAAAATTCATGAAGTCACACCTGATGGAACAAAGATTCCAGAATCATCAGTCCGCAATAGCAACAGAAACACAAATTAGATCTACTGATCCATAAGAAATTCCCATCATTTCAAAGTGAATGTGACAATTTCAAAATTATAATTCTTGCTGAATAGGAACTAATTTATCAATGATAATAAAGAGGATATGGTTCTGGTCCTGGTCCGATCATGATTATGGTTAGGGAGGATGATTTCTTTATCTAGATTAATTTCAAACAAATGCAACAATTTTTCTCATTACAAACTCTATTAACAGAATAGACGATAGCCAGCCCGATGCAATCTATGCAATCAAAAGCGAACCGGCTAAAACTACCACAACAATAAAAATGCAAATAACAAATTGAAGTGGAAATTACTTGGGACAGAGCCAGTCTCCTTTCTTCATCTCAATATCATCCCTCCCAACTCTTCTCTTCTTTGGTGGCGGTGGAGGCTGCTTAACCTTCACCTCCTTTTTCTTCACTACAGGTGGTGGAAGTCTTGGATCAATGGGGATCGCACTCAGCCTTGCTACCTCATGCATCAATTTTCGCACCACATTCTTAACCTGCTTTAGCTTCATCAGGTCCTTGTTTTCCACTGACCCATCTGCATGATAGAAACCAAATGCCACGAGTATGCGCATTATGTCTAATGTCCGTGCTTCATCTTCTTTCGGCACCATGATATAGCCTCGAGAGCAGGAGTTTCTTAGACTGCAGGCACTGCAGACCTGAAAGCAAATGGATCCATTATAGTAATTTGCAGTTTTCCTTATCAGATGTGCACAGCAATTAGATGAACAATAAAGGAAGTACAATTCTTTAAAGAATATATCTTAAATTAATATGATGGCATAAGGTCAGCTTGTTTCTTGGCAACAACTTGACAAAAACAATAAATAATAGAAGAAAATTGAGAAAGGGTCATGTAAATAAGTTGAAGTTTCTATTAGCTGGTTCTGACTCAGTTATAGTCTCCATATCTTTGTATTGAATGTTAGCAGATAGAAGCCAAGATGGTTTATTGTGTTCCTCACAGTAGCAAAGCCATGGAACACCTGTGTTTTGTCCTATTTACCAGGATGAGTAACTAAGCAGAGCTCATCAGAAACACAATGCAGATACAAGTACAATTTATATTAGTAAAGCATAAAAGTACAACACATACATCTCCTTCATCAAGATGGACGAGCTTTCTTAACAACTTGGCTGAGAAAACGACCTTTGGATCCATGCTTGGACACCCGTGCCCTACCAAAGCCTGAATGTCTTTTCTTTGCAAAGATCTAAAGTTTCATATAGTACTATTGTAAGTGCATGCTAATTAAGTAGTAGTAACAAATTTTCAAAACTGAAACATACAGCCATTTTTTTATGAGTGATCGTCATTCCACCAATTTAATGTTTCTGAGTACATGCAATTAAATGTTCAACTCTAGCTAGAAACAGACTGTTTTAAATCGAGCAGAAAAATGGAAACTATCAAGTGTTCTATAATGGTTCAACACCAGTGCTACTTGACAAATTGTGTCCCAGGAAGCAATGACATACTTCTTACTTAAACAAGGGCACACCAATTAGTAAGTATATCATAATACCGGATAATGTCAAAACGGTCTCGGCCGAAATTCATGCATGCATTTCGTACTGTAAGCCAGTCCCTCGACAAATCAAGTGAGACCTCCTTTTTAACTTCTGACAGGTCGATCGCCACATCATCGGCGTCATGCTGTTTATCTGCTCTTCTCAAGTCAAAATAATTCTGTTTAGCTAGTATCTCCATTAGTTCAATCCATTCAGGCCATGGATGCACCAGCTGCACCTCCTTCTTTGGTACCTCTGCATTAGACGCAGCTTCCATGTTTTCTTTGGGATTCTGTTCGAGCGGTTCTTCTTTCTCAGGTTGTTTATCCGGATGGCGCCACGACCGGATTCGGCGGAGAGCTGATTCATGTTCAGAGAGGTCGGGTGGTTTGTAAAGAGTGTCAAGCTGGTCGAAGACGAAGGAGAGGCGAGAGGATAGGGATGGGGTTTTGGATTCTGAACTGGGACTGGAACCGGAACCGGAATCTGAATTGGGAGTTGAAGAGACAGGGAGGGAGGAGAGCCGCCTGATTAAGGACCACGCCGCCTGGCGAGGGCGGCGGAGGAGGAAAGAGAGGGAGGCTGAGGTGACCATGGGAGAGAGAACTGGGGTTTAGGTTCGTTCAACTGTAAAACTGCACAAGGGAGGAGAGAACCACTGGAGAGTGTGTGTCACTGGAGAGAGTGCGTCACTTTGGTTGAGCGGAGCGGAATTGCGGAAAAGAAAAAAAAAAGAGTTTTAAGAAACATTTTTTCATACATGATTGTCGAGTTGAAAAGAAAAGCCCTTAAGGCTTAATATAATAAGAATTATTGGGTTCGGAATGCATACTCTCCAAGAATCGGAAATTAAGAAGTTGAACATGTAGTAGTGAGTGCTGAGTGGTACAGAAGAGAACAACACTAATCAACGCCAGTACTGTAGTGAGTACTGCAGGAGCCATACAGTAATACTACGTCTATGTATCATCTCTGTATCATCTCATCTACTAATATAATATAAGTCGATTAAAATATGTTTAGTTATTTAATTTTTCTAAAAACGTATCTTTGATAATAAATGACACATAAAAAAGTGTAACCAGAGAGAGAACTTGAAATATCACATGTTCCTCTGCCAATTATGGCCAAGATGAGACTCACTAGTCACTACTAAAAATATATCAAAATAGTAAAACTGCTCTTACGAAGAAGAAGAAGATAGTATGGAGGGATGGTAGTAGAAAAAGTTCAACTCTACCTACGAGTTTTTATCCAAAAAAAAAAGTTTAATTCATAAGACATCGCGCCTATATCGTGTCCAGACTATTCTAGAGCTATTTATAACCTATTTTTGTATTTGAAATCGGATAAAATAAAATTAGATTCTCTTCCGTGAGGACTATAGATAATACTGTTACAGTACTGTAGAGATACAATGGAATGGCGATCCAAAATTAATACTTATAATATAAATGTCTCCTAAGATTGTATCAGACTTCCTGACACTTTCTTCAGAAAATAATATTTATTTTCCTTACCCGGATTGATGAATAACCAAATTAAAAACACTAAATTAGAAAAGAAAAAGAAAAACATACATCAAAATTATTTCCAATTGTTGACACTACAGAACCACGCCTATCACAATTGACTAAGAGAAATATTCTGCCTGGAAGATAAAATCAAACAACAATTGAGGTGCATAAAGAATGGGATAGACTTTGATTTCTTCTCACCTAAAAAAACAAGCCTTTTTGACATTAATTTTATTTTTAGAGATCGGCGCTTGGGTTACCAGACCCGACAACCACAACTCCCATCCCACTTCCTTGCACCAATTTCACATCAGGACCTCTCACCGGATCTTCAGCAGGGATATGCGCTGCTTGACCTTCATCTGTTTCTGCCTCCTTTGCCAGATCATCAATTTTGCGGAACTGGTAGGACCATCTAGAGTTGTACAAGAATTGCCGTAGATCGAACCTGTTATCCTCTGGTGAATAGCTCTACATGACACAGTTTCAATTCATTGCATTTTGATCATCTATTTCCTTATATTTTATAAATAGTTTGAGTGGTAAAAAAAATACCTCGGCATGGTAAGATGGGGTAAGAACAGTCATCTTGTGACGATTTATTGCATAGTATTTAAAGAAATGCTTTACTTTTTCAGCCACCTCGGATGGGGACAAACTCCTTTTCCATTTAGCACATAGATACTACAACAGAAAAAAAAAATGCTCACAATACAAATTGAACATTTGACATGAAATCATCATAAATATGTAAAACACAAAAGCTTACCTGGTACATAGATACAGGTCCACATCGGAATATCTTCCTAAGCCTGCCATATACTGACAATTCCTCATATGTCATGCCCATATCCACCTCATCTAACTGAAGCACAAGAACCAATATTAATTTAACTTTGAAATAAGAAAGCCAAAGTAAATTTTTTAAAAGAAAATTTTATCAAAAAACCTGATTGTAATCAGAGCGTATAGGTTCCAGCTCTGCAGTGGGAGGTGCAGCTTCGACATCGGCAAGAGAAGGAAAGTGGAGATGAATTGCAGCCCACCGAAGAAATGATCTCAAATCTTGTTTACTCACACTACCAATGGGATTCAAATCGGCCGCACTGCAATCATACTTCCCACAACCAGAAGAAAAGAAACCAAATCAATATTTTGATAACCTGTTAACCATGCATTCATGTTTCTAATAGATAAAATTCAACTTTTTCATAGTTTAATTAAATTGTGAACTGTTAAACGAATACAACCCACTGGCGATATCTATACTATTATATAAAGCATCTAAGAATTGAACGGGTCCATTTTTTGTCATTTCCTTAAAATTTTTTATATCCCAAAATACCCCTCATCTAATGATTTACATTAATTTTGACTAATTAGACGAACACGATAGCGCCCGTTATTTTATATTCCTCTCCATTTCTTTGTCATATAGGAGGAAGGAAATTAAAGGTTGAAAGAAATCATGCGAGATTATATTTAATATAGCATCTATAATTGATTTTGTACTTGATCTTACATTTATTGATCTTTTCCATATTAGAATGACGTGCATATTATCATGTGATATTTTTCTATACCTAAATAAAAAAATTCGCTGCAACGCGCGGGTACACAACTAGTTTAAATAAATCATAAATCTCTAGCAATGCTGATTTGGCACAGAACTACTACACTCCAGATCTTTCCCTTGTTTAATCGAGCCAACACTAAATAGGTGTGGTAACTGACAGAAAGGCTCCTGACCTATTTGCTGGCAATTCTATTTGCATTATAATGCAATGAATGTAATTAGGCCATTAACTAATTGGACTGTGCCTGACCTACCATTAGGTTGAGCATCATTTGTACAATTTTCTTCGTTCAATATATTTGAGCAAGAAATTGCTTGCTAAGAGAGGCACAATTTATCTTTAGTCCTTACCAAAAGTTCAAGGAACAACATTAGACTTGTCTTTTAAAAGGCAATACCTTAGTCAAGTAGCCACGCAATGCTTCATCAACATTGGAACATCCTAAAACTAGATAAAACCCAGATTTGCTATGCATCCATGGAAGGAAAAGTGACAACATATAGGCAAGAACCATGCGAACACGGGCTTGAATATTTTGCAAACCAAGGTTCTCTGTGCTTGATCCCCCATCTACCTACACATTTCACAAGTCACTTTATGTCAACTGAACATATTCTTTTTATACTTAGAACACTTTGGAAGGTACCTTGTAACGAGGAAGCTTCCCACAAAGAGCCTTTAGTACACTAAGAAAAGCGGAAACTATGGTATCTATGGCAACATCCACATGGTATGCACCAACTTCATCAGCAAGCTTTTTTGCACGGGATCTAGTGGTTTCCGAACTGAAGAAAAAATGGCAGTGCTTACCCAAACATTTTTAACTGCTTACTAAATAAAATAACTGGATAACGAGGGAGAGAGATGGTTAAGATACATTTATATCAACAGTTGTGATTTGATCATCTAAATTTACATGCCTTTTTGTGGGATGTTGGAGGCTAAGAGTAAATCACGCCAATTAATGAAATAGAAAAACCAAAAAAGTTAGTTCCCTACCTATTTTCAGAACCCATGAAAACAGTATAAAATATGCGGTTAGCGAATTCTTGACTGTCATTTGGGAATTCCCCGTTCTTGTATTGGCCTATCCTTAAGGCATCAGCCTTAACTTGCTCATCTCCTTCTTCTATATCTGTAAATTTCAGTTATTTCAGTTTGTAGGCCCGAAAATTTAAAAGAACAAATTTGAATTAATTGCAGCCAATAGACATACAACTTCAAATCACAAATTTTAATATATATATAAAAGAAGGAACATAATAAGGTAAAAAAGTAGAGTATATATAAAAGAAGGAACATAATAAGGTACAAAAGTAGAGAAAATTCAGAGACTACATTACCCAAGAAAGATACTTGAAGAAGTATAGTATGATTAAAATAGTGAGTGTCAGTAAAATGCATAATTAAGTGATCCCTTCTATTTTACATACTTACACAGGAGCTTGTTTACACAATGAAGTTGCATGAATAATTCACAAGCTATGTCATTAATGCTCTTCCACATTATCAAGTTCCACATGAATACTATAATCTATACACTAGAACCAACATGCATCTGACAATAGTTGATACTGGACTTAAAATTTTGCACCACTTACCTCTTATGACGAGCTGGCACATGCATCCGACTATTGCTGCAACAGATGAACTGTCAGCACCACCAGATAGTGGAAGCAGAAAACCAGACGCACCACTTCTTCGCAGGTAATCCCACAGCCAACAGCTTGGCCCAAATGCTATCTCTTCTTGTGGCAAGTGATATTTGACCTAAATCTTGACAGGCTTCAGTAAAACCAGACTCTGCTAATAGTTGTTTGAAAAATAAGGATGGAATACTAAAATGATTTTCCTACATGTATATACAAATGCCAGTAGCAGGTATCAACATGATTAGCAAAGCACCAGTGTGGTACAGCACAAAAAATATTGGTTTCTTATACTTGATTGAACCTAACCTTCACAACATTGGCATCAGCACAGAAATTGGTGCTTTGAATTTTTAGAAGTTCAGGTGAGAGAAAAACTAACTTCAATTGGAGCTGTCGGGCAAGTACCAAGTCTGAACTTCTGGCAAAGCTTTTGAGGAACCTTTACATAAGGGACGGTACTAGTGTTGCGACTAGCTTGCTCTCGGAAACTGCTACTTGATCCTCGATAACTGGATACCTTTTGTTATGACACAAAAGAAAAATGTATAAAAAGGCTACTGATGCTACAAACAAAAATGCAATCTGTACTTCTTTTTTGTGGATCTTCATGTTTAACACTCACACCACAATTCCCAGAATGAAATGTCAACTAAAAGTGTAAAAAGAAAAGGATGAAATAATGATAAGATATTTGGGAAGTCGAAATAGGTATCCACAAGCATGTGTCCATAGGGTTATGCCTCATTATCTCTTTTAGTCTATTATGATATTATGATAAACTACCATTCTAGATAAAGTTAAAAATTAAAATCATAATTCTTACAGCATCAAGATCAACTATTGCAGTCAAGACTTCTACATCCTTCAAGGAGAACTGAGAACCTTGGGCAACCACATCTCCATTCACGGCCACACAACAACATCCATCTAATGAGGGCAAAACTTACTGGTTAGAATTGTACAATTTGTGCTATTGATAAATCAGTAGGAGTTCCTTTCAAAAATAGCAATATCAGTACAGTCCAAGGTCTTGAATTACACTCAAATGCAGCTAGACCAAAATTTATTCAAAATCAGCATCATTTAGTGAACTGCATGATGTTATTCAGACTTCACATAAAATCTTTTTCCCTCCATTCACTCTAAATTACAGAGTTGCACTCAAATCCAATTCAACCTTGGATAAAGCAAAAAAAAAGTGTCAAACTTCAGCAGAAAAGCAAAGAGACATAATTACTAACCATAATAGAGGCGGCCACCATCACATCCTTGTTGATTAGCGTACATGTAGACACCACCACACGTAACGGTAGCAGCTTTTATAGCATCAATTCTCACATTAAGCTTTCGCAGCTGGTGGTGGCTCCCACTGGTATTAACAAAGACCTCAACCCCATTATATGAAAGCTCAGCCCTAGGAGGAGATGCAGTGAATAGCTCCTCACAAGTCTCAGCAGCAACCAACCTGAAACAAAAGAGTTCCAATTGAGAAATTACTACTACAACCCAAATCAACAAATAGCAAAGAATCAGGATCCCAGTCCCATGTTTGAAATGATATTAGTAACAAAAGTTTATATTGTTGCCTATGTATGTAAATATGCACCCAATAGCTCATAATTGAAAAGAATACACCTACATTCACCATCTTTGCAAATAAAATAAGGTTTCTCACATTTATTTGCAATAGGAATCAACATTTTTTTTGAAAATAACATGGTACTAAAATTCTAAAACCAAAATTAGGTAGCAGACTGAATGACTAATTTAACCCAACATATTCTTCAGTACTAGTCAAATAACTCTTATAAATGGCTTATTTTATTTAAATTCTAAATATACAACAAAAATGACCTCTCATAGAGAGGGCACAGTTCTAAATATTTAATTGAAAGCAACATCTGGAGAATGACAAAGTTTGCCATTAGCTGGTGCTTGCAGTGGGGGAGAAAAACCTTAATGGAATAGAAACTTGTGATACAGTACTATTCTTACACGTCGAGAAACTTGAGATATCCAAAGCCAAAAGGCGCACTGCCCTGAGAGATGGCCTCAGTGATATCCACTGGCAGTTCAAAGTCAAGAAGCTCATCCCTTTTCCTCCAAGCAGAGAACCACCTTAATTCACGGTAATTGCCATCATTTGCAAGGGTCATCTTCGGCCGTATCATGAGTATCTGCCGGTTCATGCAAAATATTTGGCAATTATACCGTACATTTTCAAATATCAATGGCATACCAATGCTGCAGAGAATGCCATCGGTCCAGTCACCAGTCAGGATTTCTGTCAGGCATTCCCAGCTGATGTTGACAAAAAATATATATTACATATATTACATACTTATCCATGGAACTTAGGTATATTGGCACAAAGATTGTTAAGGCCCTAAGCAGCACTGCATTAAGCAGTTAGAAATCTGAGGATTTTTGCACTAAGTAATTAATTCAACCAGCAAATTCACTGGCAAAAGTTTACCCAAGAAGTTACAGCACCTTAATAGAGAAGGGTTTGTGCTATCATGAGCTATATTTTCTATCATGCTTCAATTGCAATCTAACTTCACCTAGTTAAACCTCTGCTTAACCTCAATTATCTTCAATTATGCATAGCTGACCATGCTTCTACAATATCAATATCAGGTAACGTAAAGAGACTCACGCATGTTTCACCGTATCTTCCTCTAAAAAATGATCTTCACACCCATAACCAGTGATCTCAAGCTCGGGGCCAATTCGGATCTTCGCACCTGTCTCCTTGGCCTGTCTAATTGATTCTTTTATGTTTTTCAAATTGGTATCAAAATCCATGGCCCATTGGTTAAGGTTGCAAGTTGCAACTTTCAGTAGCCTCATCTTCCCAGAATGTCTTCCCTAGAGAAAAAGAACAAAGAACAGCGTTGCGTTGATCCCGAATCCTTGAACCTCCGAGGAAAAGTACAGGATAGAGGATAGGCAGGTGATGCAACCTCAACCGATCGGTTCAGTTGAGTATAGAAGGAAATAATTATATCAATCCAAATATTATTCCTGCTCATCCCAGTAAAATCGATCCATTTAAATAAACGTTCAGTTACAAACTTACAATATTTATATAGTTTCAACAAGTAGCCGCTAGTAAAATAATAACAACAACCGAACACGTTTTATCAAAAAAAAAAAAAAGCAAGAACCTTAACAAGTTATGCTCGGGATTGGCTTCACAGCCAGGCTGCGGAGAGAAGGGTATCAGGTCTAGCCCCTTCATGAATTATTATAGAGAAGTTATGAAAAAGGTTATATTTATATAGGAATTATAAATTGAATCATTATGTTTTAATTAATTAATATTTTGAATCTCATCAACTCGACCTCTCATATTCAAATTTTGGCTCCAAATATCTTCATTTTTTTTCAGATTAGTACGAAACCCTCTTAATTTTAAAAATGTTTACATCTAGCACTAATTTTATTATAAATAATTAATATATTTTATGTCTAAATTAATTATAGAGATTCTTAATTTTTAAAATAAAATTACTAAATTATTTAATAAAAGATGATGTATAAAATATAATATTTTTTATGAGTATGATTGTATAATGTCTACTTTTCTTTTTACAGTAAGTTTTAATAATAGTTGATATTTAATTTATTTTATATATAATTTTTTTAGACTTTCTATAAATGCATGATAAAAAATAGCAAATAAAATAGAGATACAAAATTAATTTAATTGAAATCTGAACCATCGCTTTTTAAAATCAATCAATCTTAATCATAAATTGAAATATGAGTATTTAGATCATTACACATTTAACATTAATGAACAAATTCATTTTATATACTCTTTATAATATAGTATAGATGACTTTTTTATATTATTTTATTATTATTTCTTCTCAAGTTATGAGAAAGAATAAGTGGGTGGGATAAATGCGCAAGCTTCATATTTTTCTTTTGTTGACTTTTTTTATACGAGGAGAGATCTATTTAGTCTTGACAAATGGTTATTTTGATAATTTTGAAATAAATATAAAAATTATTACTCCTTATAAAAGGATATTAAAAAAATGTTGAAAAAATGTATCTATCATTTTTCCTGTTTGATCTACATCGGTTATTATAAAAAATATGATCTATCTATCATTTAATCTAGGGGTGTTAATTATTGACCCGACCCGACGGGTTAACCTGATCCGACCCGATATGATCCGAAAATAAATGGGTCGGATATGAGTTTAATTTTTTTTATCCGAATTGGGTCGGGTTTGGACGCGCTGCCATTCGTATATTTAAAATTATATTTTAATCACTCTTATTTTTATTAATATGATTATTATATTAAAAAAAATCTGCCAAATCAAGAGGCATATAGGAAGATATGGCATATTTAATCACAGGCAAGCAAGATTTTAAATTATGAATTTTAATATGGATGTGATTAGCCGCTGTATAGTATATATGTGACATACGGATGCACACACGGTTCAGTACAGATATATATTTTAAAAAAGTTCTTAAAATATTTGAGTCAATTATTTATTTTAAATAATTTTAATATAAAATAAGAAAAGTATAATAGATATTAATATAATTTTGAATTCTTTACATAAAATACATCATATGATAAAATTTATAGGGTTAATACAATAAAATTTTAAAAAATATCGTTCATTATTGAATATACGGATGCATACTTTTAAGTATGCGGCATCACACCATATAAACATAAACGGATCGTATATGTGCTCATGAGGCAGCATTTTAAAACAATGCTAGTCATTCAATGACGATATTCAATTTTGATTGTCCTCGTAAAGTGACATAAAAAAATATTATTTTTATCAAATTCAATTACTAAATTTATAACAGAATGCATCCACACAAATCCTACTAAAGAATCAGAATAACCATCAACACAAGTAATATCTTGAAAGCTGTAGTCCTTTGATCAGTTTTCTTTTATTCCGACTAAGAAACCAATAATGGCATCTTGTTAATAACTTTTTATGCTTTTGTATTTGTTATCGTCATTGAAATGAGGGACAATTTGTCCTATAAATATATTTGGTTAATTGATAGGTTCAAAAACAGTTCTCATATTTAGACTTAAAAATATATTTTTGATAATTTACAAGATGCAACGTATCTGGAACCTTGATCACTTCCGTGATCAAAATCAAATGGAGAGAGAAGATTAATTTTGAAAATGGAGGGCACCATCTGACATCTCATCGCGGAAAATTTTATTTATCAACTTAATTACGTCATTGACAAATTATGTTTAATTTATTTTCAAAGATGATTTAAGGGACAAATATGACTCACATATTTCAAACTATATTTTTTATGTTCGATAGTTATCTACATCGAACTAAGCTTAAAGGGCGTAAGTCCGACTCACGTCTTTCAACTGAGTTAGACACAATTTTATGTTATGCATATAGATCTTTTCATGACTTTCTGTATTGTATTTAAATATCTTGATTAGAGTTTTCTATAAAAATATATTCATTTAAAGATCAAAATTTCAGCTCATCTACATAGATTTAAAAAATTCTTCATCCCATTATTTGTTACAATAATACAAGTACTTGAATAATAATTATCATAAATATAAATAATAAACATACCCAAATAGTTTAAAAATTATTTCTTCATCCCACTACTTATTGAATATGGAAATAATAAATTTAAATTAAAACTAAATTATTAAAAAAATTAAAATTTTTAATTTTTAATAATTAAAATTTAAAATATAATTCTAATTATTTCATTAAAAATTTAAGTTAAAAATTAATATAATTTTAATTATTTTTTATATATACTTAGTAGTGGGCTGAAGTATTTCTAAATCTATATAAATAAACTGAAAATTTGATTTTAAATATATATAATTTTTAATAGAAAACACCAATTGAGACATTTAAATATAATTTGAAAGTTTGTGAAAAGATCTATGTGCACAATAAAAAATTATGCTCAGCTTAGTTGAAGTTGTGAGCTGGGTTTGCGCCCTTTAAGTTTAATTCGATGCATTTAGATGTCCGACATAAAAAAAATGATTTAAAGAGCGTGAGTCGAATTTGTATTTTTAATATAATAATATGTGAAAATAAATTGAGCAAGTAATAATGAGTAATATATTAGAATTTGTATTTAGATTTAGACAACATGACGATTAAAATGAACCGTTTGAAATTTGAAGAGCTTTTGAGAAAAATCTCAAAATCTGTCGAGAGTAGGGATACAAATGAGTCGATTTCGAGCGAGCTGAACTAAACTCAAGTTCGACTCATGAAAATTCGAGTCGAGTTGAGCCGAGCTCGTAAAACAGTTCGAGCTGAAAAACTTAGTTCAAACTCAGCTTGTTACTATTTGAGTTGGCTCACGAGCCAATACATGCATTGACCCGATTTGATATTTAGATTTAGTATATCTACAAACTATAAAGTTGGTAAATCTAGAAGACTAATATAAAAGTGGGTACAAAATTGATATATCAACAAATTATATTTTTAGTGACATATTCGTTGCATTAATTTGAATGGATAAATCAATAAAAAACTATCGAGTTAGATATACAAATCTAGTCACGAGCGAATAAGAGATATTATTAAATTACGAATATAGTAAAATGATAAGAGATAATGAGAGGAATTATGAGTTCGGCAAAAAAAAATATAAATTATTTTTTTATTCGAATTGAGTCGAGTAAGCCAAGTAACTCCATCTCAAACTCGATTCATTTAGGGAGTGTTTGGCAATCAATGGAATAACAAAAAGTTGGAATAGAATAGTTATTCCGACAAATTAATTTGCCAAACGAATTTTAGACTAAGTAGAAGAGTGCGGAATAGTGTTAATCCGGTATACCAACTTATAGGTGGAATACCGGATTAGCTCTCGTCGGAATAGCGATTATTATTTGATTATGATGTATTATATTATTATATTATAATTATGATTAAGATTTAGTATTATTATATTATTATATTATATTTATGATTATAATTTATTATTATATTAATATTATGATTATTATTATTTATTATTATTATCATTATATTATTATTATTAAATTATTATTATCATTATTGTTATTATATTAACGTTACCATTAGTATTATTATTATATTTATTATTATTATAAATATAATTTTAATATTATATTATTATATTATGAATATAAATATAATTATTTTATTATTATATTATTATTATGATCAAGATTATCTACTATTATATTATTATATTATGATGATTATGATTATGATTATTATTTTATTATGTATTATATTATTATATATTGATTATAGTGATGATAAATTTATTATTATATTATTATAATTATAATTATTTTTATGATTATGATTATATTTTTATTATTATATTATTATGATTATGATTATGGTTATATTATTATGATTATGACTATAATTATTATTATCATGATTATGATTATGATTATTATATTATAATTATATTATTAAAATTATGATTTATTATTATTATATTATTATAATTATAATTATTTATAATTATTTTTATGATTATGATTATATTTTTATTATTATATTATTATGATTATGATTATGGTTATATTATTATGATTATGACTATAATTATTATTATCATGATTATGATTATTATATTATGATTATATTATTAAAATTATGATTATTTATTATTATTATATTATTATAATTATGATTGTAATTATAATTTATTATTATTATATTACTATATTATGATTATGTTTATATTTTTATTATATTACTATTATAATATTATTATTTATTATGATTATTTTTTATTACTTTATTATTATTATTATTATTATCTTACTATTATGATTATTATTTTACTATTATTATTATTATCATCATCATTATTAGTATCATAATTATTTATATTTTAACTATTATGAGTAACAACTGGCAAACGATATTTTCACTCTTCCAAATAGTCAAAAATACCACTCTTCTACCGCTCTTAAAAAAAAATACTATTCTATCACTCTTCCAAAATTACCACTCTTCCAAACTATTCCTTGGTTTGCCAAACGGACCCTTAAATAAGAAGCAGTCCTACTCGAGAGGAACGATCCCCCCCAATCCGCAATTACCTTTCAATTAGCCCACAAACCATATAACTTTGTACTCCTGTGGTAACAGCTCCGACCACGACCTAAAGACCGGGCAGACGTGACTCTGCGGCCTTTCCGCGAATTCGGATCTTGATAGAGAAATGGAGGGAGGAGACGATCTCCTGCTTCAGTTGGAGCAAATTTTGGAGAAGGACGAGCTATTGTAATGCTCCACTTGATTTATTATTATTATTTTTTGAATTTCGTTTTGTATTTCCTAAGTATCGAGCATTACGAAAATGCTGTTATTTGTATTACGGAAAATGTAGGAGCAACCAGTAAACAGTTAAAGAGAGGATCGCTTTACAGACCGTGTACCAGTGGAAGTACGTTTCTGCACTGGACTACTGGTTCAGCTGTACGGTACCAAGCTAGTCTTGTACCAACAATAACTAGCAGGTTGATTACTTTATGGCCTGAAACATATGACCAGAATCAGTCAAGTCAAAATGAAAAATTAAAGACCTGGATTGATCATGTGCTAAATTTTTTACTCATATGTGTTAATCATCTTCTATCTTTGTGATAATCAGAGATGAGATAGGCTTCATACATCCCACTCAATTTGCAACCCTTGATACCAATTCCGATACCCATTCTCTGCAATTCAACACTCAATTCTTCTGGAATAAAGATCACAAATTGGCAATTTCGTCTGAAATTCTTTGTCCCCTATATAGAGCTGCAGTTCAAAAGCATTCATGTGCTAGGAGAAACTGTAAGACAATTGTGAGTTCATGTTCAAAAGAGAATCCTCAGGAGTTTCTGATGAGTGAAAAAGATCTATTGAGGCATAGTAAGACACTTGTTATTCTAAGCCCCAATTTTCCCACTGCTTGGAATTCCAGGTATCTCTTGTTCTTTCACTTTGGCATAGTTACTGAAGGTTATTTGGTTTTGTGTTGAATGTCAATTTCTCAATGAAACCTAACTTTGGCATAAATTCTCAAAAGAATGGAAGTCGCTCTCCTACTGGTATTGTACTGCTTGGTTTGTGTCCATACTGGTATTGTTGCCTGGTGCTAGCAAATACTTGGTATAGATGACTAAAAAAACAATGAGAGGGATCCATAATAAGCTCTGTGGATTCTCTTTATGTATCTTTTTTTTTACATGCCCTTGTTTTAGTGCAGGAAGCTAATACTGTCAAAACACTGTGACCTAACATTATTATCGAATGAACTCCAACTATCGACACTAGTTCTTTCTTATTCACCAAAAAGTGAATGTGCATGGAGTCATAGGTAAACTATTCTTTTGTAAAAAGAAAACAATATGCACAAAGTATAGAACTACTAATATCTTTCCTTAAATTATGACCTGCAGGAGATGGGTCATTAAACTTATTGCAGAGAGGTTTCAAAATCTAGAGGCAATCATCAGAAATGAGTCTGAACTTGTGAAGAAAATTTGTGAGGTCTGAAAACTCATTGAACTTGCTTCAAGAATATCTTTGTTGTCTGGTTTGCGAAATCCTCTTTTATTTTGCTTCATTATAGTCAAATGATTTTTTCAATTTTTCTTCTGTTGTGTAGAAATTCAAGATGAATTACCGTGCATGGAATCATTGGTGCTGGCTTGTTAGTTATATGACAACTCAACAGGTTATTTTGTTAGTATTAAGCTGGTTTGGTTTTTTCTGCAATAGAGCAATGCTGATATATTTCAAAAATAGCCATCTTTCAGAGTATTTGTTAAGTCAGTCCCTCATAAATATAATGCAAATAAGCCTGAATTGGATTTTTTTTTAAAATATAGAAATGTCCATATTACTCTAAGTGCATTGACACCATCAATGAGTTGATTTTTCTAAATCTTATATGTAACAAATTCGAATAATCATTATCCAGGTCAAAAAATTTCTTTTGTTTCAACATGTTCCCACTAATAATTTTGCGAATGAGAAAATATATATAAGAACTTGCTGAAGAACATGTAGATTGTAGGGGTAATTTTGGTCCCCAAAAGAACAATTCTGAAGTCAGAATGGTACATTCTTCTATTTGTTGTCCATATTAGAAAGGGGGTACTATCAAAAGAACCAAACTCTCAGGTACAGCAAGCACAGACAAAAAGTATTTCTTGAGTTTTTGAATTGTCTAGTTGAAATAATAATTTGTTTAAAAGGTATTTGATGAGTTGAGCAAGTTGAGAAAATGGTCTGAACTGCATGTTGCTGATAATAGCTGCTTCCATTTCAGAAGGGTTAGACTTTAACGATTACCTGCCAAGTGTTTTCCTTTTTTTTTTTTATCAAACAGAAATAGTATATTGTGCAGTATGTGATGTAATTTTATTAACATTATCGGGCACTTCTATGCGCAGCGCTTGCTGGTTAGAGTACTGGAAATCAATTCGACAGGAAAAGCTAAAGATGCTTCTTCTAATGAAAAATCTCAGATTTTTTCCTTTCTGGAAGTAAGTTTGGACATTGCAGTTTTCATTATATCTTTGGAATTATTTACAGTGCACACATGCTGGAAACTGGGAATTAGGCATCTTTGGATACCAGGCCTTGTCCCTCTAAAGTAGACCTTTGATAAAAAGAAAAAAAGAATGTTGTCAATTGCTTTCTTATACAATTACTGTTCTTAGGTTGGTCCTTCCTAAATATTTAAAAATGCTTTCTGTTGGTCTTTCTGAGAAGATGCCACATTTTTAAGCTAACAGAAGTGTATTGTCAGGATGAACTCAAGTGGAATGAGTTGCTTATCGGACGCTATATTGGGAGAGAGGTTAGCTATTTCATATTATGATATTTTATTAGATGTCTTGAGAAACATTGCTTATTTTTGGGGCTTTACTATTGTAAACCTGAAATTATAGTTTCTGATAATTATTATATAAGGTAACAATTGCACTTTATGAAATTAGTGAACTTGAAAGGTAGTTTGTAAACAAAAGTTTGGTTGTAAGAATGATTGAAATTGCTTGTACATTCTCAATGTACACATGACTAATTTTAGGCTTTGTGGATGCATCGTCGTTTCCTTTCTCATTGCTGGATGAATAAATTTGCAAATGACTCAAAATGGGATTTGTTTTTGGATCAAGAAATGCAACTTGTGAAAAACTGTTTGGTCGCCTCACCAGATGAGTTTGATGACACCTTAGTTCAGGCATACCTTGCAGCTGCTTATTTTCTTTGGCTATCAAGGGTTAGCATGCACTCTTTTATCTCTTGCTTTGCCATTAGGGCTTTGATATATCTCGGGATTTTTTAACTAAATAACATATACACATATACACCCAAGATATATAAAAAACATATATATGTTGCAATCCATATATATGTTTTTTATATATCTTGGGTGTATATGTCACTGATATTTGAGATCTTTGATCTTATGTTTTCCGATTGGGTTTCATTTCTAGCCTACCCCAATTTATTTGGGATTAAAGGCTTTGTTGTTGTTGTTGATATGTTGCAATCCATATATTTTTAAGGTTGTATACTATCATATAGAGTAAAGATACCATAAGCTTAAGCTCACAAAGGTCTTCTGTGAGGTTAACTCAAAAAGTACATCGAATACAACAACAACAAAGCCTTTAATCCCAAATAAATTGGGGTAGGCTAGAAATGAAACCCAATCGAAAACATAAGATCAAAGATCTCAAATATCAGTGATAATAATGAATATGATGGAAGAAAAAGAAAATAAATAAATAAAATAATAATAATAATAATATATAAATAAAGATGATAATGATAATATGCTAATAATAGTAGCAATAATAACAATAATAATAATAGTACAATAAACCTCTATTATAAAATCTATTTCTCAAAAAGTACATCGAATAATCTTCAAATTTTGATTTATCATGATCATTAAATTCTTCATATGAAAACTTTATAGGATACAAAAAAAAAAAAATGGGGTATTTCAAGTTTTCTAAGTTATTGTTTTCAATTTTTTAAAATGATATTGAATATTTTGTTATTATTTTTAGAGCTAATTTTTCAAAAATTGAAAATAAGACTTAGAAAACTCAAAACAACTAAAAATTTTGTATCCTACAATGTTTTCATATGAAAAATTTAATGAGCATAATAAATTAAAATTTAGAGATGATTTGATGTACCTTTTGAGGTAAGCCCACATAAGATTTCAGTGAGCTTGAGCTTACGCTATCTTTACTCCTACCATGTAATATATTTTCTGCTAATTTAAAATTTTGATATTTAAACTTGCAAAAACTCAATGCATTACACACCAGGTAAATGATAAGTACTTCACATGGCTCTCTGAAAGTGGCAAGTATTTTGTGGATATCCTTTCTTAATTTCATTAAAGAACACCAAATAATACTCATCTTTTCTGTTTCCCTCTGTACTCTGACATAAGAGGAAGGGTATAGCTGTACATTTGACACATGCCGTTATGACTATGCACGGTATTTTTTTTTTTTTTGCAGTGCTGAAAATGAATAATCTTTTACATAAAATATTTTGTTTTTCATTTATTTATTTGTGTTCATTTTTTTTTTGAGTTGTAGGTAGCACCCCAGATTCGATATGAAATTCATGGCAGATTAAGAGAAGCTGGGGATGTGACTTCCTTATTGGTGAATATTTCTCCAGAGAAGGCTTTGTTTTGGCGAAATATGGGCATTTGAACTATGGCCTCATGTAATTACCTTGTTTGCTCGAAAGCAAAATATAGTGAAAAGCTTCTCCATCAGTTCAATGCTGATTTAGCACGGAGTTTGTGCTAAATTCTTATTACTTGCTAACTTATATTTCTCTGGATAGGGCTTACATCAACAAAGTTAACTGTTACAAGGGTTTAGTGCCAATTATCAAATTTTATCGTAATCATTAAAATTTTCCTTCAAAATGCAGTGCTACTTTTTGTACAAAAAAGGAAAAATTACACTGTTACATGGCAATTTCCTTTTGAACAAACTGTTTTCTTCTGATCATTATGAATTCAGGCAGTTAAGAGCTTCAACAGGGTTGCTTGCTTGCTGATTGCTGTAGACATGCTAAGCGACATTTGTATATTTGTGGACCAAGTTTATTCCGGCTGTATTGAAAAAGTTGACATGGTATTGATATTTCAGTTTAGTACCCAAAAGACTGAAAGAAGGAACTAAAGTTATGTTGTATTGTTTTAAATTATAAAGAATTTGTTTTAGCTTCTTTTGGAAAGCTATAAATTCATTTTTTACTTGATCTGTAGCACTGTAGGTTTTTATGGGCGAACGTTTATGTTTCTAGTTCAAAACTTTTAAATTTATGTTGTGTGAAAAGTCAAAACATTATAAAAGAAAATAAATGAATGCACCAAAATAATTTCATTTTCAATTGTTAATCTTGTGCAACAAAAAGTAAATCTTAACAGTTGTCCTGTCAAGTAATTAAGATCAATGATCAAATTTAGAGAATTACTAAAGTGTTTGATATTTAAACACGCAAGTATATATACAAACACAAATATGTATTAGCACGTGCATGTATTTATACATTACACGTGTTCGTTTTATATCTACATTGTTTCAACACTTATAAATACACATATTTAACACATGTAACACACACTACATATAATACATATAACATATCACATGTCGTGTCTAACACGTACAGCTAAAAATTATGTCTGGGCACTTGCTTGTCATGCTTAGGTCTGCCCTGAGTTACGTTAAGGGGTGAAGACGTGCCTTAACATAGGTGCAAGTATGTCCGAGGTATATGCAAGGTCAAATTTAATTTTTTTAATGACAATAGTACGCTGAGACTAATATAAAAATCGTCTTGAAAGAGGGCCGAAGGGCAGAGCACAATGCATCTGCATCTAGGCATAACTCATAAAACTCGGCTCTTAAATTTTATCCGATCCTTTTTAATGATAAGTATCGGATTTCTCAAAAGTTAGACTCAATTTATTAAAAAAAATGCTCTTCTAATTCGATCATTTCTTTAATATTTAATATTATATATTAAATACACTTATTTTTTTTAAAAAAATAAAAAATAAAAATAAAAAATGCTAAAATTGAAAAATATAATTTAATATTTTTATACAAATATAAATTAACATTAAAAAAATACATAATCATCAAAAAAAAATCTAAGTCCTTACATATCACCTGTTAGCTAGTCCTTACTTGATCCTTAGAGTCCGGAAAATCTGATAAGGGCCGGACTTCTCAAGAGCCGAGCTCACCTCTTAAAAATCAAGCATTTTGAATCCGACCCTCTAAAAATCCTTATCAAACCCGTCTCTTACTCGATCCTCTCATAGACCCGTTAGATTCGACCCTTGATAAACCCGACCCAACCCTTAAGGACAATGTATTTATTACGATTTCCTTGACTAAATAAATGATCTAGAATGTTACTAGCCATACATGAATAAATTTATCAGTAAGTGTTGATATGTATTCAATACGTACAAATATGAACATATATGTCACGTATCTTATACATGTATGCTTAGTTTCTTTTAAAAATTGGCACATGTTTAACATGTACATATTTATATGTAAATATATACTGATATAACATGTTAAGTGTTGAACACATACGTGTCAACACTCGACACGACGACATATTTAGCAATTCCCTAACCAAATTTATGGTATGAAATTTTTGAAGTCAAATTCAACTTTTTTTTTCCGGCGATTGTAGGATCATACTAATCTCATAAGTTTTGAATGGATCTCATGTGTATTTATACGGTTTTGCAGCTCGAATAAACTGTATAAATTATGAAGAATACATGCCCTTGACCCTTGACGCATTGTGACCAGACAAAGTTCTTCATTTTCGAGCTGCTTCCAGTTAATAAGTAAAATTATATCCGACACTCTAAAACAGTATTTTACGCATTTTGACGCCAAATATCTTTGGTGGAAATGGAACGGGACAAAAAGGTTTATCTATCAGCAGCCAGTAAAACCTTGCAAGTTCATGAAGGAATTTTCCTCCTTTCGCAAATCGCAATATCGCATCAATTGTTTTTGCTTCAACGCTCCATGACCATGAATAACCATTCTTCAAGTAGATTATGATTTTCACTTCTTTAATTCTTTAAAATTATTTTAAGACCGACAAGGTGCTTCAAGCTATATGACAATTTGAGGCGAGGAAATAAGAAATAAAATATAACATATTTTCATTAAATTGTAACAAATTCAAATTTGAACCGTCTCAAATATATATATATATATATATATATAGAGAGAGAGAGAGAGAGAGAGAAAGATAATTTGTCAATTGTGTTTTCATAAATATTTCGACCGAAACACTTATGGTTTAAATATATGTATTCCTCTATTTTTTTCGACAACTATCTTTCAAAAATCATTAAAAATAGTAACAAAATTTTAAAAAAGTTAAAAATTTGTATAGTATAAGTTATTTTAATATAAAACTTCCTTTTAGTTATCTAGATCAATATTTCAAACATTGAATTTTGAAAATTGGACTGAAAATATTTTGACTAAAGTGCTTATAAAAGTACAATAGACAAACTCTCCCTCTCTATATATATGTATAGAGAGAAAGGGGGGAGCTTAACTAATGTGAAAATATTTGCATTTCGATTCGAAATGCATGTGGCTCAGACTAAATCATAATATATCAGAAATTTTAATTTATCATTATCATTAATTCTTAATATAAAAATATTGAGGGATACAAAAGTTTCCATGTTTAGAGTTTTATAAGTATTTATTTTGAAATTTTAAAATAGATCTCTAAAATAATAACAAAATATTGAATTTTCGTACAACATTTTAAAAAATCCAAAGCAAATACGTAGAAAACACTAACCAGGAAAATTTTCCCTAATATTTTTATATAAGAAATTTAATGATAAATCATAATTTAATATATGTTATGATTTAATAGAGGTTGAATAATATGAAATGTTTGTATTTTTTTCGGCCTGAAGTGTACATGTCATAAAATTTATCATAACATACTTGGAATTCAAATTTATCTTTCTCATTAAATTGTTCAAAAAAAATATTTAAGTACACAAAAAATTTGGGGTGTTTATATTTTTTAAGTATTTATTTTAAATTTTTATAAATGATGTAAAAATCCTATATTTTATTATTATTTTAGAGTTAATTTTAAAAAAATCTAAATAAATACTTGCAAATTCTAAACACACCAAATTTTTTATCCCACGATATTTTTATCTAGAGAAATTAATGAGAATGATAAATTAAAATTTTAATCATATTATGATATAATTTGAGTGGAACACACTTTGAACCTTTCAAATTTAATCTGTTATAATTTAATAAAAATATGTTTTCATATTAGTCAACTTTGTTTTCTCAATTAACAAGAAATTAGCAATAGTATATATAGGTTCATATCCTGATAAATGAACTTTTCTAATTTCCCTCAAATGTAGATCAAATTATCTTCGGTCATCTAATTCATTGCCTCTCTTTCCTTTTATTCTCTCCCTCTGTATTTTCTTTTTTCAATTTTGTTACTTCCCCTTCCATGTCATCCTTGGCATTTTTGTGAGTAATTTGGAATTGCTGCTCTGTTAATGAAAATGGGAGCCAGACCCCCTACTTTTACTAAAAAAGAGAGCACATGAATGGTTGTCACATTTATTTCATTTTCTTTTTCGAAAAAGTGAGCTATATATTAGCATCCCTCGTTTCATTCTATCTAGGAGACGTGACATTAATTTTATAAGTTGGAAATTTAACAATAATGGATTATAGGCTGACAAACCATTATGCACAATTTGGTTGAAAGATATGGCTATTCGTTAATGTAGCTACATATATACAGAATTAATTTATGTACCGAACCTCTGTAAAAGGTGTCATCTACATCTCATCAATTGGAAAAAAAAAACATAAGAATAATACATACACCTATTAAAAACCACCAAAATATATTAGTATTTTGACTTGCAAACACAATTTGCTATACCTATAAGCTATATAACACATCACACTTTTTTTTCTACTATACAAGTTCAAATACCATTTGACCAACAACTAACCTCACCATAATCATTCACCGTCACTAAAACATTCAAAGGATAAAGATTTGGCATATTCTGTCAACGATCAATGGCTTCTCTTATATAGAGAATATATATGCAGATAAAACTGCAAGCAGAACAAGGATAATCAAAGCAATTAGCGACAGAAAGATGCTTGTACGTGCCCATATGCCGACAGAAATTCCCATAAATACTACAAATTTTGAACCAGTTTGTTTGAGTGTTGCCCCTCAGAGCGAGATATGCAACCCCTCCTGCTGCACCTACTGCGGATGCATGCCATGATAGTAGCCATCAGCTGCAAGCCAGAATTGAAGTTTTTTTTTTTTTTTTTTTCATTTCAACTTTCAAATATGCAAGACATGTTTGAGCTCCTCTTTCTGAATAACCATTTTCCTTGCAGATGACGCTGGCCTCAACATGACAGCACATGCAATTATCATAGTTTTGATGCTGTAGAAAGATACAAGTGCAGGTGTATCCGACAGGTATCTATAAAACACAAAGAAAAGGGTAGGTCAAGTGCAATTATCATAGTAATTCAATGATCTAAAATGGCTTGATCATTAATTGGGCTTGATCTTTAAAAGGAGCAAAACATATTAATATTCAGTCATTGAATTGCGAATCCAGTGAATGTTTCTCAACAGTTCAGTTGGAACATCCATTAAATCCAAACACTTGATTTAATGGACAGAGGTTCAGAGGACCTATACGCTATCCATGATGGGGCAATCTAGGTTCAGAAACTAATCAATCACCATCTCATTCGTTAAGTACAATCTTGTTATCGAGTCTCCTTGACTCTGGATTTATATCCGCTGTTATACTTTCTATGACAGAAAAATATAATACACATTTTCAATCATTGGATTGATTTAAACGGCTCAGATCAGATATAAGGGAATTTATTATTGAATGAATCCTACAATCATCCTCTCATGACATAGCTGTCATAATTTCAACTATGAGAGCTGATACATTTCACCTTGACCCTTTCTTTTAATTCCTTTGAGGCTCTATCATTTGAGAAGCTGGAGGTCAATCGTTGAGGATAAGTTATTTCCAGTGGTTCAATTGTGACATAAGATAACGGATCATATCTAAATTTTCTGCTATTAGTTAACTTTTTCAGGAAAAAGAATCCTCAGTACTGTCAACCCATCTTTATCGTTGTGAACCAATATCCAACGTAGCTAGATGTTTATTGCTATTTAGATATTTGTTGCAAGAATTGAATATGCATCTAACATTCAAAGTCTATCACAATTTTTGCAAGGACTACAATTCACGACATTGAGTCCATAGGGTCTTCCAAGAATCCTTAAAAATGGAAAAATATTCTAGAAATTGTAGAAATTGATATTCTACAACTTTTGTATAAATATTCTATTTAACTACTTGGATTGATGTCCGGACATTGAACTTAAAAATTGAGCCGTTGATATATCGGCTGATATGCTAAGGTCAGTACATTAACATAACGTTTCTTTTAATTTACAGAATTTTGTTGTGTATCATTTGTGTAAAAATACTTTATCATTTGTTATTATACTCAATGGCTTATATCATATATAATCATATTTTAAAGGATGGAGATCTATTGACAACTTAATTTATTTTACTGCAAATTTTTAAATTAAAAAAAATATAGGCTTATTTTTGAACTTTTAGATTGATTGTGCTATAAATTTGATGCAATTTGAGTGTCATCTGATATTCTATTAAAAGACCATCAAAGTTGTATGACTTTTTTAATGGTACATATTTATATGTTTTTGATGGAATATCAATTGTCACTTAAATTGAATGAAATTTGAAATACAAGTTCAAGAATTACATGTATATATACTTTTTTCAACAACAAATTTTTTTTTTTAATCCTAAATAAATAAGGGTAGGTTAGAAATGAAACCCAATCCAAGAGCATGTATATAAACTTTTTTCTTTTTTAATTTTTTTCAAAGGGTTAATAATTTAATATCATACATAACCTCGATTTTTTTATTTCATATTTACTTATCAATTCCTTAATATATCACTTATATCCTTTCATACTTACCCGTTTACACTTTAAAATATTCAATATACCCTTGAACTCTTTAAATCCTTTCGTATTAACATATGAACTCTCAAATATATCCTAAAGCTTTCATATTTGCCCATCGATATAATATTTAATTATTATTATTTTTTATTTTTTCATATATATCCAACAATTATTTTGAATATATTTAATTTTGTTCATATTATTCATAATATTAAATTTGTTCAAATCAGATTTGATAGACATCATTTAATTATTTTTTGATCCAATCCAATTTGACTCTGTTGAAATTCTATATAAGGTATCTGATGTGACACATTCAGTTTGGTCTCTGGTCAGGTTGCGAAAATTAATCAAATAATACTTATGCAATTCAATTTAAATAAATTTAAACTTAAGACTAAGTATAGACAAAAACAAAAAGTGAAAAGTTTAATAGTATGTAAGATATCTTAATAAGTATTGGGTATATATAAAAATATTTTAATAATCAAATATTATATAAGATATATTTTAGAGTTTATGAATAAATATGAAATAATTTAGAGAGGTCAAAGATACAACAATAACAACAAAAAAGTGTTTAATCTCAAATAAATTCCAATCCGAATTAGAGAGGTCAAAGGTATATTAGATATATTAAAGAGTAGATGGATAAATATGAAATAAATAAAGAGTTGAAGGTTATATATGATATTAATCTAATTTAAATATAGTTCAAAATTATCTAAAAATCATTGTCCAATTTTATTTGATGATTTTTTTTTTAATTCCTCTTGTCATGGTCATTGGTAGAAAATATTTTTTGAAAATTTTCAAACAAAGTGGACTGATTAAGCATTACCATAGTAGGTGGAAATGTTCTCGTCTCTTACATCTAGTCATCTTCCCTTCTTTGGTGTTGTAACTGATCATGATGTGGGGATGATGTCATTGAGAGATTAGGTGGTATTATAAATAAAGCAGATATCTTTGGCATCTAGCACACTGTATTGTGATGTAATTTATGAATAAATTATGTGATTCCATAAATTAGCTATTGAAAAAAAAATGCCTAACTGCATTTTCGATGCCCAAGTGCACGATATGCATTTAAGAGGATCGATGTAATCTTAGATGCTGTCCCATTAATGGCTACAAGGTAAATAGATTTAAATTTTAGAAATTTCTTCGCTTGAATTAATGGCCACAAAGTAAATGTAGTGATCGCTTCGAATAACTGTTAGAACCATGTGAAAGCAATCAAAACATATCACTATTAATTACATTGAAGAAGTTTTTTATGCCAACATAGCAAAGAAAGCCAACGTAGCAAACAAAGCCAAATACAAGTTTAGAACTATTTCAAAGCTAGAATGTCCCCAATTGTTGACACCAAGTACCAGTGTCACAAAAGAAACGAGAACAGAATGCAACATAATGTACATCTGAACCATGTCAAGACCTATACAAATATAACAAATCAAATGGAGAGTTGGAGCAAATATCAAGTACAAATCAACATGCATATATTCATGAATCAGTGGTAACTCCTCTTAGAGAGTGAGTATGCAGAGAGCAGAACAAGCACGACCAAAATAATCGATGTGAAGAGGGAGACAGCGGTGCTGCTACCAATATGCCGGCAGAACTTTCCATAGTTGTTGCAAAATTTGCTCCAATTGGTGTGAGAGTTCCCCTTTAACCCGAGATAGGCAATGGCACCGGCTGTGCCAGTGGCAGAAGCCATGATTCCTGCCATCAACTGCAAGAGGAATTTACAAATTTTAGTGAAATTAAGGGGGCAAATGTAAGATTAATTCTTTTGTTCTATACCTCTATTCTATCAGAAGGGTTTGTTTGTTTCAAAATAAAATTATTTATTATTGCTTTAACAACACAAAGAAAATGTTATTGAAGTCAAATTAAGGAAAATGTTATAATTAAAAGTTTTCAATTTCGTTTTTTTATGCACGCAAGCAGATAGAGACCACAATAATTTGGATTGGACAGTTTGTCATTTCATGATTTGTAATACAAATCGAAGAAAAACAACAATGCTAATTAACTCATCTACTAGCTAATAACAATTGTTACGTCACGCATAAATGTATTCTACTCATAGCAAGAGTGGAACTGACACAAGTAAATATTTAGACACGACATGATGCGACACGTGCTTATTGGGGAATGAGCCGAACAACCGATGCATTAAAAAAAAATTAATTAAAAACTTTAATTTTTTTTGTTTACTTATTGCCCCTCTTACTGTGTCCAGCAGAATCAAAGTGAACAGAGCCTTGGCTGGTGCTGGCTTTGTCAGGAAAGCGCAAGAGCTCAGGATGGTTATGATGCTGTGGAGACATGTCACCGCAAGCGCCACCAACAAATATCTACACAATTAAGTGCACATAAAAAATAATTAGTTATAAAAAGCTATCTTTTAGCCCATCTAATTAATATAGAGATCACTTAATCTTGAAGATAAATGAACTCAATTACTTACATGAAGGCAGGAGAATAGTTAAACTTTGCATCGCGTTCCACAAAGACAACTGGCCCTAGTCCTGTAGGGATGCGTTTGGTCTGCTTACTGGTAACTAGCACCACCAAAGCAGAGACAGCTGAAGCCAGCAGCAGCAGCCTCAGGATGAGATCCACGCGAAAATAATTTGGAGGAGGACCCGCATGTGACTGTTCAGATGCGGTATTGCCGGCTTCCGGTGCCGTCTTGCTTGACTCTGTGGCGGTTGCCTCCATAGGTGCCTTTTGTGAGTGCTTGTTGGGTGAGTGAGGTGCAAGAGTTGTTAATTTTGGCTTTGGAGAAGTGTGACATGATAAGAAGGCATGTAAATTCATTTATAATTATAGCTCAGAAGTTTAGGGAAGTCATGATCAAAATTGTACTATTTACGCTCCCCCAGCTAATTTGTGAGTTCTTTTTACTTTCATGTTTTATCATAATTTTTGTTATATACACAGTATCCCTATTCCCTAATGAGTTAGAATCTCTGTACTTATCTGATGTGGTTTTATGAATTCATATCCGCTGTCATATTTTTCATGATAGAGAAAATATAATATATATTTTCGATCATCGGATTGATTTAAACGGTTCAAATTAGATTTAAAGAATTTATTATTGAGTTGATTCCACCATCAGTCACTCATGACACCATTGTCATAGTTGTTAATATAATCACTGATACATTTATGTGGTTTTACTATAATTGAAAGATGTCCAAAGAGTGGTACAGACGCCTTCCACAATAGTTGGTAGATCTTTTTAAGTTTTTTTTTAATTAAGTTTAGCTCTGTTTGTGGTTTATAACATATTATTCTGTTATGTTTGGATACTATTACTAGGGGATTAGTTTCAATTTGGGGTTTAGTTGGTCGTTGTGTGAGCTGAGTTTGTTATGATCAGTAGGACAATATGAAGTTTGGGAAAAGAAATAGAAACCGACTTATATTAAATCTGATTTATTTTACTAAATAAGTTATTATCTGTGACTAATCGGTTGCAGCCTTAAGAGTAAATGATGATGGATTTGGCTTCTGTAGTCTGTACAGAGAGTCGCAGATTAAATCCTGAAAATGACATTTAAAAGAGATAAATATCACTCAACATAGAGTTGAAGATTAAGTCTTAAAAATAATATTTAAAGAAAGAGAAGGGATCCGGTGTCACTAACTTTAGTGGCATCCGATGTCACTAACTTATTTTTTAATTTATATTTTAAAGTTTAATATTTAAATTTTGAATTCAAATTGATGATCTTATTCATTTTTATGATAGATATATACTCATAAAATTTCATGATTTTTAGAGATCATTTCATACTAGATCAAATGATAATAAAAAGAGTAAATCAAATTAACTATGATTGATTTATTTTTATGCATTCATTTTATTATCATTTGATCTAGTATGAAATGATATCTAAAAATTATGAAATATAAATGAACAAGATCAATGATTTAGATTAAAATTTAAATATTAAATTTTAAAATATAATTAAAAATAAGTTTATGACATCAGATGTCACATCTTTTCTTAAAGAAAAATAGTTGTCGGATCGAGCACTATGTTTTTCTCTTTTTTTTTAAAGAAAAAAGTCACTATCTGTGACGAATTTGTATTTGAAATTTTACGGTTCTCACTCTTATTTTTAATAATATTAATTTAATAATAAAAACTGCGAATTTGAGTGCATAGTGGCATCAGTAATTAATATTGTTCAGCTGACGTCTTGATTAAACATATTTGCCATATTATGATGTATATTAAACGAAACACTATGTTTATTAAAAAAATATAAATATAATTATTAGACGAAATAAGTTTTTTTTGTCAACCCTAAAAACTATTTAAAATTTTGAACTCATGTGAAGCATAAAAATTAAAACTGCATAAAATTTTAAATCTGATATAACTATAAACAATAGTTATATATTTGTTGAATGGAACATCATAATAATTGGAGATTTGGACTTATTTGGTCCATATTAATTTCATCCGAGAAAATAAATAGCAGATCTGATGATAAACGCCGCTATAATAAATCATTATAAACAAATTACAGTTGAATGGTGACAGAGATCAGCTTTTATTGAGCGTTCACACATCACAACTGTGAACAGGAAGATTAGTTAGGTTGCGTATTCGCACATCTCAGCTACTTTTCCATTGAATTAGTCTATTCTTTATTGGAAATACTTTAAAAAATATATTATTATATGTTTAATCTTATCCTGAGGGCTTGCGAATTTAATTAAGATTGTGTTATTTTGGTTGTAATGAAAAAATCAATCAATTCGAAGCAATTTATTGACACTTGACGTATTTAAATATCAAATTTGTAAAACTTAGGATTTATTTATTTGCTTATTACATAAAGAAATATTCCAACTGAATTTTGAATCTGTAAAATCGTTATTTTGATCATAAATTAAAGGCTGATTTTTATTTTTGTTGATTCTACTATAAATCAGAAATTTATTTTTATTTAAGTTAAATCTTGTAATACATTTTCGTCTCATTTTGATAACCACGCTTTTTTTTTCTATGCTGCTTTTAAACTTGCTAGCTAGACTCTCATTTTTTTATCAAAAAAAAAAAATGGCTAGACCTTGATTTTAGTAACAAACAATTGCCTTTGTTAAATAGAAAATTTAATCCTTTTTTGGATGAATACTCTTGTGGTATTGAGTATTTTGATTTTACTCTCTCCGATTATGTGGATTAAAAAAATTATTCTGTGATATTGTGAGTATTTAGAAAAAAAAATGTTAAATTGTGTTCGAAATCACGTCCTTTAAAGAAAAAAGTTGCATAAATCCCCGAGTATATCACTAATTGATTACTCCTAAAAGATTGCGCATCTCATCAATCATGCCGTGCGACACATCATACATATCAATGTATGATGTGTTGCCATGAGTTTACATTTTTCAATATATATTTTTTTTTCTGAATTAGCTAGTTTCATGTCATTTTATCCATGTAATTAATTATAGTTTTAGTTGTAAGTATAATTTTGCGAATTTAAGACTTCGACAAGAATTGTTAAATAGTATTTACTGTAATGATATAAATATTGAAATTGTACTTATCATGTTAATATTTACAATTAGCTAGTTTGTAATTCAGATATCTATTCTCAAATAAAAATAAAAGTAATGAGATTATGTACACAATTCATTGGGTCAACGGTTCGCCACTTTGTTTGTCAGTTCCAACTAAGGGTGAAAGAAAAATAAAATAAAGAGATTTAGTTGGATTCGTTTGCACCGTCACTTATGATATTAATTGGCTACTGTAGAAGAATTAACGGCCATAAAAGTTGGTAAAGGCGCTCTCCAACAAGCCCATAATAAGAAAATTGTTGTTACGTTTCCACATAAGTGTACACTAAGATTTTGTCATCCTCAGACTATTTTTAAGCCTTTAAGTGTTCTTAAATATGTCAATAAAGAGTAGGATTATGGTGATATGCATAGCACATGTTACTTTTGTTTTATGGATCGTTCTTTTTTGAAAGTCTTTGAGATGTGAGCAAATTTCAAAATGATTTTCATATGAATATCTAATTGTAGATTAAATTTATATTCTTTTTAGAATTTTTTTACTATTTTTAAAATAGTTAGAAAATCACTTGATTTAATTATTATGAGTCACTCAAAAGAGTTAATTTTTAACTATCTAAAAAAATATATAAAAAACATAAAATTTAATCTACAATTAGATATTCGTATGAAAATCATTTTGAGTGGTTCGGATTGACCATTTAGACTTTCAAAATGAAGAACCGATCCATAATGCGGACACAATATGTACTATGCATAGCACCATAGAGCAACTCATCAATAAAAATTAAATAGTTAATTTTTCAATGGCTGTTCTTATTTCTAATGTAAAACAAATAAAAAGGACATTGACAAAACCTACGCATGCGATAGCTAAAAGCACATATATAAATGCTTAACCATGAAAGAGCAAAAAAGTGTCTTAGTTAATACACAGAATCATAAAATATTTTTCTAACAAATATCATCAAATACGAGCTTGGTTTGTCAATTTTGGGGGCAAATTTGATTCCCCATACCGGTGTCGATATTAGGATGTGCTTGCCATCAATGTGGGAGGAGAGAGATTATCACCATTATCACCATGCTTGACTCGGATAGCGATAACTTCATTATTTCCATGTGGAAACAAAGACTTTCTGGAATTACTTTGTTTCTTAATTCCTACACGGCACAAACTATTAAGTGGATTGAATTCCAATTATCAGACATAGATATAAGACAGTTGTCAAGTACATATAAGGCTGATGTGGTCGTCTAATATACATCCAAAGAGTGACTTTGAAATTAGAATATAATGATTCACATACTAAAATCATGATATATGAGTAACGATCTACAATTTCAATATGATCAACATTTGATGTTATAAGATATCCGAGGAGCGGGTGCAAATACTAGAAACGACAAAGGGCTTTTTAGTCTGTTCTCTGTAACTCTGTTGGTTGTATGATTTATCATTTGGAATTCCTATGTTTTTTGGAATGCTTAATATCACATAAAAGATTCTTACACATGGGACCCACATAATTTTTTTGGAGATGCCATTGTCTGTTTTTTTTTTTTTGAAGTGTAACTAATTTGTTACTCTTCGATACTATCGAAACCTGAAAAGCTGTCTAAAGCAATAATGTATAGACCATCCCATTGTCGTTATATCTAAGTACCCCTTTTCCATTTGTTGCGGGCCTACAGCCTGGAAAAAAATAACAAATTTGTCCATTCGAATCCTCTCCATTCGTTGCGAGTGGAAAAAACAAATTTTAAATTTTGTGAGAGAGCGGACCCGTTGCTAGACATAGTCCATAAGAGATGGAATTTTACTATAGTAAGAAAAAAAATCTGATTTTTATCTCATCTTCATATATTTTCTGATCTGTTCCTTTACATCATAAGGTTCCTTATTTACTTTTGATCTTTAGTAACATGTGCATTTTTATAATTCTTGTAGTTATGCTAATTTTTAACCCATCTTAATTGAAACCCCTAGACGTAAATTAGGAAAAAGTAGGTTCATTTAACTAGTTGATATACTGACATCGAGTGCTATATTGTTCTGCTTAGATCAATATCCTTGTCTAGTATTTGTTTGAATTCTTTACGCTCATTCAACAGATCATAATGAGCTTTTTGTGTCGCCAAAATGGTTGAGCTGTCCTGACACTGCTACATTGAATTTTTTTCCTTGTTTATCTGATGTTTGCTTCTGCTTTGTAGGCAACTAATGGAGCCTCCAGTTTGGACTCAGTTTCCTTCTTTGGTCAGAAGAGAAGCTTCCCTTCTTCACTGCGCCTTAGCATCTCGTGCGCCGTACATATTTATAGCTTGCTGTTGCAATTGTGTATTTTCTTTTCCAATCTTGTGCCTTGTGTCTGTTATCATCAAGTTTTTAGTTCAAACAAATCAACAATGATAATTGAAAAAGGCTGCTCCCACGTTTATCTTGGAGAGGATAGGAAGGAAAAATAACATTTAAATATATTTTTAATACTGTTTCTTATAGTTATTTATGGGTAATATTAGTAATGTTTGAATTGTGCTGGCATTTCCACTGGTGTATTCTGTTACTGATTTATATATATATATATTTTTTTCTTGTATAGGCCAAGCAAGAGACGGTTGACCAGGTCTGTGAGATAGTGAGAAAGCAGCTGGCCATCCCTGCTGAGACTGCCATCACTGGTGAATCCAAATTTTCAGAGCTTGGAGCCGACTCCCTTGACACAGTAAGCCTTTTTACTAATTACTCTAGACTTAAATGGTGGTACTGATGCACTTTATGAAAAGAAACATTGTATGCCTTTTTCACCTGGTTGGTGGCTTCCATAAAAGCTTTTGCAAACTTTATGTTGTCACTAAAAATCTCAAATGGTGGTAGATGGTCCAAAATATATAAAAAAAATAAATTTATTCATAGACTTTCAAAATGTCGTTCCTCTGTTGTTTGCTGGCTCTTAATTCTAAGGGAAATACTTTGAACTTTCTTTTATTGTGCCACGACTTTATGTCAATAACCCATTTGGTACTGCAGTAGTGTTGTTGCTTTTACATATCAGCTTATAAGCTGGAGTTCATATGTTGCCATCTCAGCATGTGTACCATTGTAGGGTGCGAGCACATAGTAGCATAAGTGGTAAAGTGGAAAGATTGTATAATCTGGAAGTCTTTGTCCTTTTTTTTTATCAGGATGTCTCTATCTTCATATACACATTTTTGGTATTTCTTGAACTAGTTAGTTTCTCTATTTCT
Organism: Schoenoplectus tabernaemontani; assembly: GCA_037127355.1. NCBI lineage: Eukaryota > Viridiplantae > Streptophyta > Magnoliopsida > Poales > Cyperaceae > Schoenoplectus > Schoenoplectus tabernaemontani. The sequence continues at coordinate 22,475,253 of CM073739.1, forward strand.
TTTCTTCATATACACTTTTTTTTTAAAAAATATTACTTTGTTTTTGTAATTTAGGTTGAGATTGTGATGGGGCTAGAGGAGTCTTTTGGGATCAGTGTCGATGAGGGAAGTGCTCAGGATATTGCCACTGTTCATGATGCAGCTGAAATGATTGAGAAATTGATTGAAAATAAGTGAGAAACTGAGAATGAGTCAGTGTGGGGTTTGTGAACTCAATGATATGACTCACCCGTTTATGCGTGTCTGGTAAAACTGCAGTGTAGTCTTCTTTGAAGTAGTAATAAAACTATATGTTGAGGGTATGCAATGTTAGCCTGGTGCTGATTTTGGTGGTTAATTATCGCATTTTGGCTGTTGTCCTATTAGTTTCTTGCTATTATTTTAGGAAGGCTTATTTATTGCTAGGTCCTATTTCAAGGAGACCGGTATATTGTACCCCATGAAAGGTACCAGGCACCGGTGGCTAATTATCGCATTTTGGCTGCTGTCCTACATTGGGATACCATGCTTCTGTTTTGGGTGTCTGAACTTATATTAAGTATTCTCTGAGGTCTGGAAATCAAACTGTTGCGCTTGATTAGATTGGAAATATAGTATTTTTTGCCTAACAGTGGACGAGACAGCATATTTCCTGTTATCTCCTAATTTTAGAAAGACATTAACACTATAAACCAGTTGTTAATGGTTAGAAATTAGAATCGAGTACAGGAGGAGAATCGTCGGCTCGTAATTTTAGTTACCGAATAAAGGAGATCGACATAGAACTTGTGAATTGTCCTTTATGATATTAAAACTCAAACGACTCCCCCACGATTCTCACGCATTAATGTTTTTTTTTTCGCATGATTCTCGTGCATTTTAGTATGAATATACATTTAATTTCAGGATTTACTATCACATGATAAGCTTTCACATAATTCTCATGCATTTTAAAATATAAATGTACATATAATTGCGTATCTAAATATCACATAATGTACTGGGTTTCATCTGGCACAGATTATATTAGATTTCGCCTCTCTACAGGTGGTGCGGGTTCAAATTCTGAGAGAAACATATAAAAAATAATATATATGGGTTATTAGAAACCTTATTTTTAAAAAAATAAAAAATAAAAAAAAAATCACATAATGTTTACTATTATTATGGTATATGTTTACTATTTATGCGCTTGATTATCGCCCTCCACGAACTTTGCTCGTCAATAATCTCTATAATCCCTTGTACAGATTATTATGGTATACAGTGTCTACAATAATTGATTTGTCTAGTTGGAATTGGAGCAAGTTTTATACATTTATAACGAAGATATTGACAAGCTGGAAATGAAAATGATAACTGCAAAAATTTAAAAAAAAAAAATTGTTGGCAGCCTCTCTGTCAACCTTTTCAAAAAAAAAAAGAAAGTAATCAACTCAGTGGGGGCATTCCGAGAATTGAACTCGGGACCTCTCGCACCCTAAGCGAGAATCATACCACTAGACCAAATGCCCTTGTGTTATTTTCGCAAATAACTAATATGAAATATCGTATATTTGTCAATTCAAACCTTGTTAACTAGGCTTCCGAATTCGGCATTGCCGATCCGAAAAAGAGGGAGACGCGAGATGAAATTCATGGGATGGTATGTTAAAATCGCGTTGGGATCAGCTATGGTTGGCGCCTCCATGGAGCTGTTCATGATCCACACTGGCTTCTGTACATCCCCCCTTCCTCACTTTTTCTAAGTATTAATCCATCTATGAACACCATCTGTGCGGCCTTGTGGTCGCTATCTGTATCATACCCCTGGTTGCATCTGATTAGGGGTCTTTTATCTCGGTTCTGTTCAGATTTGAATTAAACGATTGGTACATGAGAATTTCTCTGAAAATGCTGTATTTAGGTATATGCATTTCAACTGTTCGATAGAATGCTCCATTTGAACCTTCGGTTATCGTACCAATACGTTGATGTGAGCATTCATTGCGAACCAACTGTTCGTACTAAATACCTCATAAGTTCAAAATGTTTGTTTCAGTATCAATTGCGCCATAATCCATGCATAATCAATTGAAAGTTTTGAAATGAAGATACCTGATTAAGATACCAAAAATGTTTGATTGATTTACGTTTTCCCTTTATTTATGTAGATGATAAGGTAACTGTTTTAGAATCAGAGAAGAGAGCTTGGGAGAGCTCTCCTGAGGCTCAAGCCATTAAAGAAGCCTTGAATCCTTGGAGAAAACACGATGAGGATGCTCAAAAGAAGACATAGATTTCAATAATCATTCCATGAAGCTGTATTTTAGACATGAAATTTAGCAATTTATAAATTTTATTGTTCTATTGGTCATAGCAATGCAGTAGGATTTGTCAGTCCTTTTTTTTTATCTAAACCTATTTGAATTTGATGATGCGATGTCATGAAATCTTGTGATGGTAAGAGGGTTAAATAACAGTGGAGTTTTATCTAGAGGTAAAGTTCTATCATTTTCTAAACCTTAGTCGTCCTTTTGATGTTTGAAATACAGGATGGGTCCAATTGTATCAATACAACTAACTTGCGTCTGAATTACATCTATGATTGCCAGCACGCGGAAAAAAAAAAAAGCTGAATCTGATGGGTGAAATGAAATATTAACAACAAATTCCTCAAAAGAAATTTATTTTAAATTTCCTTCAAAGGAAAAAAGGAAAAATGAAATAAAGCTGGACTAACTACGTTGCAACTTGCAAATCACATTTCTTCTGTGAAAAGTAGCTCAGGCATCTAAGCTCTATGCAACAAATGAGCATCTATCGTAAAAACTACAAGCAGCTTATGCTGCTCAAATTCAGAACGAAAACCGACTGCAAATTAACAAACAACTCAACCCCATGTTGAAACTCTAAACTACATATATCACCTAAAATGTGACAACTCAAATTGAAACCCTCAAATAATTTCAAGAACCCAAAACACATGGAAGAGAATCATCATTCACTTCTGGGTTGCAAACCTCCTCTTCAATTACGCTCTTTTCCTCCATCCTAGCCTCACAATCTGTAATAACTGAACGATCAAAATTGCCCTCTGAGAAACTAAGCCTTGTTGTTTCCTCCTCCTTCCACTCCAATCTCTTCAGGAAGCACTCTTCAATCTCTCTTAATGAATCACAATCTTCAACTTCACTTGAGTAGCTTGCTTCCATCTCAATACTGTCCTTTGCATAGGAACTGTAGCCTTCATTGTGGTAGTTGTTGCTATTGTTATCAATTTCCTGATCAGAAAGCATGGTGCAAGAAGAAGAGGGGGAGTACGTGCATGTCTCCTCATCATCACGATCTCGAAGAGCTTTTATGATCAGTGTTTTGAGAAGGTTCATGACTTGAACGGCATGCATCAGTGCCGTCAAAGGGTCTGACATCTGTTGAGGTTTGCATTAGTTTACTTCCCAAAAAAAACTTAAAAAGGATTAGGCAAGAGAAGAAAAAGAGAACTGCTTGGCTCTTCATGCCTCTATTTTGTTCTATTGTAGACCAATATTAGTGTCAACAAGAGATAGGTATTTTGCATTAAATATCATAACCGAGAGTACAATGATAATTCATGCTTCCCAGAAGAAATTGACATCTGGTATTTAAGATTTTTTTACATTCGAGCCGTTCATTAGAAATTAGAATTACTAGCATTTTGAGGTAAATTGCATAGAGTGCCCTGCACTTGATGACTTGAAAGATCAATTGAACTCTAGAAATAGAATATATTTGTTGCATGACTAAATAAATTTATAGTTAAGAATGAGATAATTCTTTTGTCTTCAATTAGAATATGGGGTATACTCAGGGCATTTGAACTTTAATTGAAGTATAACTTAGTCATAAACTCTAAAATAAAACAAATTCAGACAAAAAGTTTTAGGTAAAGCTGAAAAGAAAAGTAGGATCACACATGGAATTGGGACAGTAGACTCCCAGAAAGACAAAACTCCAAACCTTGTAACCAACATACATAGACCTATCTTATTTAAGCCAAAAGAATGGAAGCAAGACAATGTATTTCAGTCTAGCATCCATGGGTCGTTTTTGGTGATTTGCATCTTCCAGGATATGTGTATATTTCGAACTTCAGTCAGTGAAGCAATCACACAGAATAGAAAATTATTGAAAACAGTGGGCATCCTAGTCCTGAAGAAGTGCAAAATTTTAAGCTACCTGGGTCATGTTTGGCGCAAAAACCATGGCAACATTCCTGGGGTTCATTTTGTTGAACTCTTCTTCTTCAACAACATCAGCCATCAGTTCCACTGCCCACCCTAACAGTGCTGCCTGTGTTGGGGGTAAAGTGGTCATTAGCTCTACACATTCCTCCTCTGTGTTGCATTGTAATACCTGCTCAGGTGAGATACCGTCCAACACTCCCTTAGGTAGTTCTCTAAACCAGGCCTATAGCACCCATAAACAAATATAAGTTATAATAATGATAAGAAAGCTTAGAATGCAATGTCCATGCTTCAAAATGTTTGCAAGAGGACAGAAAAGGATAACTGGAATCATTGGTTAGATTGAACGGACTGAGCAAGTTTGCTGCTACTTGCCAAGTAGTTCAAACACAGTAGTTGCAGGTTGCAAATGCAACCTAAATTTTTCATGATCCAGTAAAATATGCAATTGAAAGTTTATATTAGTTCCAATTTATTCTCCATTCCCAGCAGAAGGCATAGTGTCTCGCTTGGTACTTACATATACTCCACTAATTATCAAACAAAATTGTTCATAATTCATTAATAAAATGAACAGTTGTGTTTTACAACTGATTGATTCACCTTCAAATCTGCTGTCAGAATGCATTGAATCTAGTTTAATTGGGATTGATGGAAAAAAGATACATATTATGGAGTCAAAAAAAAGTTATTAACATTAGAAATATTCCTTCTAATAAATGTCAGGTTGCCATCTTGCAAGGATAAAAGGAATTGAGTAGTGCTGCTGGCATGTAAATAGTGGGTGCAATGTACACATCATTTTCTGTTTGTAAGTACCTTAATTAAACTAGCAAGGCAGTGAACATCGATATCATCTGGTATAACTCCTTTGTTCAGCTGCTCCCTGACATGTTCTTCTTGGCCATTCTCTGGCGTGATGCGAAATATCCCTTCAGCCTAACCAATCCATAAGAAGAAGTTCATATGTAGTGATAATTTTGTCAAAGTACACCATTTCTCCCAGAGAAAGCAATTAATATAATAAAATGAATAAACAAAGATTCAATTTACAAAAAGGCAAAAGGAAATCCTGCGGTGTTAACCTCGGGAGGAATATGCTACAGGAGTTTTATAGACACCGCACCAGGATGGGACAAAAGACTTCGAAAGGGCTTTGTGCAGACTATAGTAATGAGTTTGATGAGCCCTCTCTTGGCCTCAAATTTTCCAACATAGAACACTAAACCAAGCTCCACTTCATCACTAAGAAGGAAAGTGATCCTATAAAAGTAATTTAGTACCTTCAGTCCTCCTTGTGCATATAATCGTTCTTGCATGAGTAAAAGTATTTTTGGGACAGAATTGCCCCTCGAGTCGTATCCACACTGCATTGATTCAGGCGATACACCAAAAACACTAGTACTGAAATACAAATATTTGTATATTAGCTTTCAAAAGTATATTACCAAAACATTTATTCCTAATTACATACTTATTTATATGTTTGGAGGTAATAATTTCTTAAATAGACAATAAAACTGTCAAATTCAAGAACGGGCATAATGAAAAAAAATTATAACTAAAATATATTTCCAGACATTAGAGTGGATAACTGAGGGTTGGCACCGCACTAAAATACCCACAATCAGAAAACAAAGCTAAAATTCACCACCTCTTCCCTACCAAATTCCAAATTTCTAACTGCCATGTCTTAACAAAGATATCACACAATCTCCTGATATTAACTAAAACCCAGCAAAATAATAATTTGTATTCACTACCTGGCACTGGGCGCCTGACAAGGTACCTCGAGCTCAAACTCAACCGGCAACCCGAGAAATCCATTGAAGCGATCAAAGGTGACATGTGCCACATGACGCACATCTGTGGGCCATCCAATTTCCAACCCTTGCATCCCATCCTCTCCATCATCACCATCCATTCGACATGCCACTACGGATTTGCGCACAGCAGCAACGAGAACTGCCAGTATTGAAATCTGATTCTGTCTATATTCCTCTTTACCTCCCTTCTCTCTCTTCAATTTCATACTTCCCGGTGTTTCTATGTAGCCGGGTGACCCATTTGGCGCCATTACCACTCCAGCCATCCTCTTTCACTTTCTATCTTCTCTTAGCTCTACTCTGGTTCTCGCTCGGTCTTCAGACTTCAGTAGATCTTGTAGGCAAACGGAAACGAAGAAAAGGAAAGATTGAATCGAGAAGCGAACAAAACAACAAACGACAGATCTAATTTTCTGATCGATTTGAATTAAAGAGCATTTGCTGAACTCGGTCTTAAAAATAGTACATGGACCTGATGAAGTGATTAGGAGCTATACAATAAAAAAGAATTTTAAGTTGCCACGTTGTGGGGACATAGACAAGAGCCGGGTGTAAGGAATAGTAAATTAACGACATTGGTGTTATTTACTGGAAGTTAATTAGACATGGTAGATGTTAAAGGTCCGTCACTCCCAGTCGGAATAAAGCAGATAGCTGAAACTTCTATCCTTCCGGTGTATGAAGGAGTTTTATGCCAGGTCTATTGGAATAATAACGTGCTTGTTCGATTGTCGGGTTTGGAATGTTCAAAATGTAACGTCTACTTTATGAAGTAATAGATGGCCTTTGAACTTGAGAAAAATTGCGTTCAATGCCATTCATGTGATTTTGAATGTCCATCGGTTGCGGAAGAGTGGCCCATGAGTCTATGACACTTCCGCTGTTTTTTTTCGAAGTAATTGTGAAATCTGATATAATAATTGTAAATTCAACTTTAGTATGAAGAATTTTTGATACATAAAGCGGATTAAGCTTTAAGTTTTTTTTAGCATATTACATTATCATTTTTTTTCATCATTAATTTTATTAAAAAAAATCATCTTTTTGAATCTAAAGTTCATATAAAATAGTTTTTCTCTTCTCATTTAAAATAATGTATATAAATTAACTCTTAAAATTATCTAACTTTTTTATATGATCATTTATAAATTATTATGTATTTAATTATATTATTTATTATTATAATTATCATTATTACTTAGCATCTAAAAATATTGTGTCTAAATTTTCTTTAATGTGAAATTTTATTAAATATATTTTAAATTTTATATAGTTAATTATTTATCTGAGGACTCTATTATTGGAGCGAAATCTGAGTTACAGCTCTAGTGTAGAGTAATTTTGCAAGTTTGATTAACTAAAAATGAGCTTGTATTTTTCATAACATTATATAGCTAAATTACAGTTGATAATTATAGGGAAATATAAATTTTAAACTGCAAATTATCATTTATAACCAAATGAAATTGATATAAACAGAATTTTTTTCAAACAAAGATTTTTTACTTTCAAAGATGAATATGCTTAAAACAAATTCTGGTACAATAAATAGTTCGATGGTTACTAAAAGATGGTGTAGTTATTTTCGAACAATATGGTTTGTCCGGTGCAATTGAAGTAATTGGCGCTTTGATAATTCAATTTAAAGTGGAAGAAAATAATCTTCCAACTTGAAAATAAGTTTTGAGATGAATATGTATAATATAATTGAACAGGCGTCAGAACTCAGAATTCATAAATCTCTGGGCTTCCAAGGCCCTTGTCAGGGCGGAGATAAGGGTATGAGGTCCGATTCTGTCTATCAGTCCCATAGAAATTATACGAGACATTAAAAATTATCATATATTTTTATTTCTTAAGCTATAGGCTACTCCATAAGGTTTTGTTTGGTAGCACACTTTTCCATGGTAATGGAAGCACATGGAGACGAATTCTACTTATATTATTTCATGCAAGGGCAGACTCAGCTTAGTTGCCCTTACATTTTGAAAAATAGTGGTTTTCAATAAAAAAAAATTGATAATCAGTCCCTGAAAATTTTTAATATTTTTATTAATAACATAAAAAAATTCAAAACACAAAAATAACACTTGATTGGCAGAAATCACGAAAGTAACAAATCCGCGTTTATTAAACGTGTACCTAGGTCCGCGAGTGCGGACCCAAATTTTTTTTTTACAAATCCGAATTTAAGAGTTAAATATGAATATTGATATGTACATAGATATGGATATGGATATGGATATGGATATGGATATGAATATGAATATAGATATGAATATGGATATGGATATGGATATGGATATGGATATGAATATGGATATGGATATGAATATGAATATATATATGTATATGGATATGAATATGAATATGAATATAGATATGAATATGGATATGGATATGGATATGGATATGGATATGGATATGGATATGGATATGGATGGATATGGATATGAATATGGATATGGATATGGATATGAATATGAATATGAATATGAATATGAATAATTCGTATATTAAGAGTTGAATATAAATTAATTTTAATCAACGTATATAACTCAAATCATCTTATAATGTACTAATCAATTCAAGTCCGCTTTTAAAAAATATGAATTCAGGTCCTCTTTTAAAAAATATGGATCCAATTCTGCTTTTAAGAAATATGGACCCAAGTCTGCTTTTAAGAAATATGGTCTTAGATCCATTATAAACCCACAGCTCTTTCAAATCCATACTTTTGACTCTCTCCGAATATAATAAAGGTCAGTGAAAATTTTAATTTATTTTATATTAATAAAGTTAAAAATATATTTAAGATATTAATTAATAATATTTTAATAATTTGGCAGAATAATTCTGATTGTAGTTTATGCGGGTGATAATATCATCACAGGATCAATGGGTATTGATTATGATCATCCTCTTAGATTTTCTTTTCTTAGAAATGAAGATACGTATTTTGACGAGGTTAGAACTACGATATACAAACAGCTCGAATTACTAGAGAATCAATATTTTTTGAGTATCAGAGCTCGATATAATACATGAGGTACTAGTGCTTCTCATTTTTGTTTAATTCCTATTCGAGATGAGATTGAGTGGCGAATGATATTTCAAATGGTAACAACATAAATGAATTGGAGAATGGTTGAGTTGTATGTGGAAATATCGTCAATTGATAATGTAGGAGATTCTTTGAATAACTTACCCGAAATTAGTAATAGAACCGAGGGTGATGATATTCGTAATGAATAACCTACTCGGCAAAATGATTGTGATGAGGGTGATGATGTTCATAATGAGATAATGACGTGTTAGAGAAATAAGAGCGAAATGATGATGGTGAGGGTGATGATGATTTTGTACTAATTTCAACAGATGGATGTGAGATTGGAGAAGATTATTAGGATTCGGATGATGAAGATGATGACCCAGATTATGATCCTCATAAACATATATAGCGTCGATTAATTGTGAAAAATATATCAGAAAAGCATCATCTGGTACGTGACTTTAGTGATATTTTTTAGATCAATAAAATAAATTCTCCATCACAATCATAATTTGATAATTTATTATCGGAAAATCGAACATTTAATTCTAAAGAGAAATTACAATGGGTAATTAATGAATATCATATAAGAGGAAATATCAAGGTGGAAACAGAATTAAGAGTAAATCTATATTGGTCATGATATGCAAACAACGACCCTAATATTTTTGGAGATTATATGTTGTGTGTCCTAAAGGTAGTCATTTCTGAGTTATCAAGACTAATCCCTATAATCACACATGTGTTCAAGAGATTTCTCGTTCAGATCATGCATAATTAACTACGAAAATGATAGCCGGTGCAATAAAAAAAGAGTTAGCTAGAGGATATGACATTAACAATTAAAATAATATATGCATTACTAAGAGCAAAATTTTCGGGTGTTAATCCTTCATACTTTAAGATTTGACGAGGTCACGAGGAAGCAATAACATAATTTTTAGAAGTTGGAGAGGGTTTGTATGGTATACTACTTCGATTATTCAATGTCATTCAATCAACAAATTTTGAAATGAAATATAACATCTTGACTGAGCCCAACATTCGACCGAAAGTTTGTTATTTTAAGTGTGCGGCATGGGCTTGGGGTCCCTGCATCGAAGCTTTTCGGTATCTTCGACCGGTTATAAGTATCGTTGTTGCTTTTTTATCTGATCGCTATGAGGGAAGATTATTGATGGCAGTGGTTATGACGCCGAAAATTAAGTCATACCCTTAGAGTTTGCATTGGTTGAAAAAAAATCAGGATTAGTCAGAAGAAAATGGACGAAAAAGAAAAGTGATTTTTGAGTATCCACAATATGATTGGTCAGAAAAAAGTATGTTGTGCATTAATATTGTATGGACATTAAAGATCTTGTACAAAGTATGTCCATCAGGACATTAAAGATCTCTTCAAATGGACAGCTTCAAAGAAAAACCTCGTCGATTTAAGGAATGCATGTTTTCTATCAGACAACATTTCCCGAATAAGTTTTTATTAACTGTAGGTACTACATTAGATTAAAATGGTAAAGAAAAAATAAATCCAAGTAGATGGGCTCAGTGCAAAGATAAAATTTATCGTTGGGAAATTATGACAAGTAGATGGGCTCATAATTACTAAATCGTGTATTCAAAATATGTCGATGTTTGCCGGTTGTAGTAATAGTTGAAGGTACTTGGTACAAATACGTTAATTGGTTCGACGAGTGAAGAAATACATCTATGATATTAGTAAATGAAGGAAAATATGGTCAAGAAAGGTTATCGAAAAGCTAAATAAAAGAGCTGAAAAATCACGCCTATACAAGGTTGACCCTTATGGCTCTGATAAGGGGGACTACGAGGTTATTCATCACGGTGAACCATTATTTAATGGTGATTTTGAAAATTTTAAATACACTGTCTACATTAAAGAAGGCATGATGTTGAAATATACGTGTTTGAAACCGAACCTAATTTGTATACCATGCTCTCATATTTTGGCGGTAATAAGAGTAAAAAAATCGAGTTAAATCAGTTTATATGTTATTTTATAGTGCTCAAACACTTCTTAATACCTGGTCTGGTCATTTTTATCCATATCTAAATTAAATTGATTGGCTAGAGAGCAATGATCCAAGAATCATTCCCGAGCGATGATTGATCCGAAGGGGTAATAGAAAGCATATTCGTTTACCAATGATTATGGATAAAATGAAAGGACGATGAGTGAAACGAGAATCAAGACTTACATCAAATAATAATAACTCATGTAATATTTTAGTATGCAAATAAAATAAAGACTTTTATTTTGCTATGTATATATAATTATGTATTATATATTTTCATACAACGAGAAAATTTAAATACTCAGTAAGTAAGTTAATCTACCAGTCACTCCATCACTGTTCCACCGTAGAAAAGTAATATAAGAAATACTATTTTTGATGTTGCACGACGTTTAATTAGCGGTGTCTCTCCTGCTATATCTTTGAATGTACATTATAACACTAATGAGTCGGGTAATTATATGAGTTAATTTATAATATAACCACATTTGTAAATAATTTTAAGTTTTTTCTATCATAGGTGCATCATCAATTCAACGCGGTAATCAAACTATACATAAGTCATTTGTTGGAAGAATTAGATCGTTATTTAGAGACTTTTCTAATCACCGAAATTGAAACAATTGTATTGTATTATATTCTATTGTATTGTAACTCAACTCTTTATATTTTTAATAAATTATTATGTAGCTAATTATTATATTTTTATCATCAAAGAAATTAAACTAAATGTATTTTTTAATGTTATTAGGAGATTAACTGAATGCATTTAGAGAGTTTATTATCTCAATTTATCAGAAAAAATAAATTACAAACTTAGTTAATCGCTTAAATAAAATATTAATAAACTTAGTTATTAACTTAATACACGAATTATTCATATTCAACTCTTAATACACGAATAATTCATATTCATATTCATATTCATATTCATATTCATATTCATATTCATATTCATATTCAACTCTTAAATTTGGATCTGTAAAAAAAAATTCTGAGTCCGCACTTAATAAGAAATTGAGAACTTTCAATATAATAGCGACTATTTTTTTTTTAAGTGTGAAACAGTAATGAGAAGTTGAGAACTTTTAGTTTGGAGATGATATTGTATGTTGCTACCATTTAACTTGAAAATCTTCTCAAATATTTTAGAAAAAAAAGAAATATGTTACTTTGTGTTCATAAAATGTACCAAACTTTTTGCAAAATTAAGAAATACAAAAATTAATTTATGGTAATTCCAAAATATACCTTTTTCATATGAATTATCTAAAATTATTTAGATGAGGCATCTTGAAAAATGCTTTACTTATATAAGTTGGAACTTCCATGTTGATATGATATTATATAATATTTACATAGTGCCAAGATATTTTGCTTGTATATTTAATTTTGGAATAAAAGAAAGAAAGAAAAGAATTGAAATACCACACACAAGCTGGAAAAAGTTGTTGGAGGTGGATATCGGAATTGGAAAAGCTAAAAATGGACCGATCAAATAAATCACCGGATGAAATGGTAGTGTTAAACTTAATTTTTATTTCAATATCAAATTGATCCGGTGATTTGAAATAAAAATTAAGTTTAACACTACCATTTGATCCGGTGATTTGTTTGATCGGTCCATTTTTAGCTTTCCCAATTCTGATATCCACCTCCAACAACTTTTTCCAGCTTGTGTGTGGTATTACACTAAATAATCTGTCACGTCTATCATAATTGTGTCATACATTGGACTATGTCCTAAGTGTTCTTTGATCATGTCAAACGTGTGTCGGCGTGTGTCATGCATATATCCATGTCCGACATGTATCAAACACGAATATGACTTATTTCTAGGTATGTCTATTCTACAAAGACAACCACTTTAGCTCACACTTATGTAACATATCCGGGGCGTTTAATTAAAATCTGGACCATCCTTAAAAAATCGGATTAAAAATTAATTTGTTAATTTATTTAATTTGAAATGGATTAACGAAGAGTACTCATAATTCTCACTATAAATCAAACATTATAGACTCCTCTGTTCATCATACATGACATAACAGTAGAAACCATTACAGTTATTTTAACCAAAACTGCGGTATTAATTGATGATGGTATTGTTCAAGTGCTAAAGAGCTGCAGTACCGAGCGAGCTTTACTATATGTTAATCAGTCAATATGAAGGGGAACCTTACAAGGGTTAAAAGAAAAAAAATTATTATCGAGAAGAAATAAGAAATTCAATAAAAAAAAATGAGAGGCGCAATAAAAGAATCAAAATTAGTTTCTATCCTCACTACATTTTGCACCATCATTTTTTTAGAGAAAAGTGGTTATATAGCCATCGATTTTATTGAAATCAGAGTAAAGTGACATAATCAGAAAGTAAATAAATACTAAACTTCTAGTACTTATCTCTTCATAGAGAACAAATCATTACAAAACAAAAGAACGTCTAAAAATAAATCCTAATAGAAGAACAACTAAGTAACAAGTCTAAAATAAATAACAACTTGAGTATCAAAAATAAAACACATAACAAATAATGCACAACAGTGATATATAGCAAAAATAGTTTTTTTTTATCAAAATGTAGTATAAACCAATGCATCCCTCTCTGCCATAACGACAAAATATTAGTTCTTCTCCTCAAAGAACTCAAAAGTCAGAATTTTGCCTCATCCAGACATTTGATAGGAAGTTTTTAGAATGCACTTACGACCTCTTCGGAGAGTGTTTCCTCTACCTGCAAAGGAAACTCCTCTACCCCGGGGTAATATGAGAGTAAGTTTAAATAATTAAGAAGCATGACGGGCTATGCACCGGAATGTTGCTAAAGAAATAATTTTCATTCCTATCTTTTAATGGTATGCAAGAGTCTATACACCATAAATCTTCCAAGCAATTGCCTTGGAAAGTGAAAGAATTATATTTTGTAATTCAATTTCATAAAATATGTGTCACTGAACATTGAACAAAAAGATGGTCAATATCCTCATAAGAACCACAGAAGGCAAAAAAAGTGTCACCATCCCAACCTCTATGCACTAAGTTATCATTTGTAAGAATTTTCTTTTTTCTAACTAACCACACAATTTTTTTTTAATTTTAAATGGTATGTTGGACTTCCAAACAATGTCATATTCATTATTTATAATACCACCAAAATCTAACCATTCATAGAATGAATGAACTGAAAATATACCTGATACACTCCATCTCCAAATTGATATATAAGGAAGGGTGTATAGTGACACCAACCAAAACAGTTAACAAATTATTCCATTCATTTAGATAAACACCCACAAGTTATCTCTTAAATTCTATATGTATATAGTCTTGTAAAAAGACTTTATCTACATTAATTTGAGGAAGAACAATAGAATATAACAGAGAAAAAAAATACTATATAAAGCACATTCACCGATCCACCTATCTATCTAAAACAAAATTATTTTGCCTGATCCTAATATTTTATTAAAACTTAAATCCACTAAATCCTTATCTTTTAACAGAACAATCCAAAAGGGGATAAGTAAGTTGAGAAAATAGAATACTTTGCTTGTAAAATATCTTTTCATTTATCAACTACTGTATGATCATTGAATCTTACTAACCATTTAGTTAATAATGACTTATTCATTAATTCAAGGTCAAGTAAATCTAAACCTTCATTTTTTTTACTTTGACAAACTATTTTTAAGAAACTAAATGATATTTTTTCTTGACTGAATTGTCACCATACCACAAAAATATTTTCTAATTTTATCTATTTCATTATCACCTTAATTGGTAGTATATTGACATCCAATAAAGAGGAATAACAGAGATAACAACATTTAAAATGATAACTCTACCTCCTATAGACAATAATTTGCCCTTCAAATCTTGTAATCTTTAAAATACAAGGGAACTCCTAAATATGTAATAGGGGAAAAGATAATTTACAACCTAAAATATCAACTAACTGTTTCCCTTCAGTTTCAAAGATGTTAAGAGGAATCATTTCATATTTTTCAAAATTAATTTTAAAATCGGATAGATTCTCAAAAGCAATCAAAATTCATTTGAGTGATTCTATGTAACTAGAATTGACTTCTAAAAATAAAATAGTATTATCAGTAAAATAAAGATTAACCAAACCAGGAAAATGCACCCAAGCCCCTTAATATAATCTTTGTCTTGTGCAATATTTAATATAATATTTAGAACATCGATTACTAGATCAAATAAGAAAGGAAAGAGTAGATCTCTTTGACGCATCACTCTTTTACAATGAAAGTAAGAACTTAACTCATCATTAAAATTAATATATATTTTACTACCATCCAATATATTTTGAATTCATCTAATCCATTTAGTAGAAAGGAAAATTAATTTAGAAAATTAAACGTCTCCTATTTCCTAGAAAACAAATTAACATTTCCGTATTGTGAGCTTCTGCGCAGCTGCGCAGCGCATGAATTTCATTTCTCTTTTTTTTTGTTTTACAAAAAATACATTTTTGCGAAGACACCTCGAAATACATATGGATGAGTAAACTTTTGGACAGTTACAAGAAAACACAGTTGTCTGATTCTGGGTTTATCCTGGATATGCATAAAGCATCCGGAAGTTTCTATCACTATAGAAAAGGGGAAGTACGTGCACTTTTCAAGTAGTTAATTTATACACGGTTCAAATCGAGAAATGCAACTACGTGCACGTTTTTAATTTGTAACTTATTAAAAGTTCTAGTCAACCACCGTACTTACTTTTAGATACATAAGAATAATATATACGCCAATTGATCGGGAAGAAGTTAATCTTACATTAAATTCTAATTCAAAAAACTAATATTGTGAGAAAGAATATCTGAGATACTCAAATATATATATATATATATATATATATATATATATATATATATATGAGATAGGCTAGAGTGCTACATGGAGCATCAAATTTCTTGTGTTTCACATTTGTATCTCGAATTTGAAAGTTCAAATGACTGATCCAAACCGTTAAACATGATTTTCATATTGAAATATCTTTCGAGATCAAATTTTATATTTTTTTGATTTTTTTTGCTATTTTTAGATGGCTACAAAGTTTGTTGATCTAATGATTTCTGCACCATCCAAAACTAGTAATTTTGTACTCATCTAAAAAATAAAAAAAATTCAAAAAAATATAAAATTTAATCTCGAAAGATATTTCAATATGAAGATCATGTTCAACGGTTTGGATCGACCATTTTAACTTTAAAATTCGAGATACGAACGCGAAGCACGTGAGGTTTTGTAATTCGTGAACCACCATAGCCTCACTATATATATATATATATATATATATATATAAAGCAAATCTACGGCGTTCTTAAGAATTATATCAAATGATCTCCAAATTTTGATTTTTCACTCTCATTAAATTATTCATATTGAAATCTTGTGGGGTACCAAAATTTGAAATATTTCGAGTTTTCTAAGTCACTATTTTCAATTTTTGAGTACAAAGATGCAAGACTCAAGAATTATATCATAATAGAGAGCTGCACATTATTAATAAATTATACTATATCTTGACGTACTTCATTATGTTTGCCTAATTATATTTCATTATTCGTGTCACGTTGTATCTAAAAATAATAGAGAGCTGCACATTATTAATAAATTATACTAATTATGTTGTGCCTAATTATGTCATATTAAATTATATCTAAAAATTAAGCAGTTTGTTGAAATCCCTGCTGGCTTATTAGACGGAAAAATGATGTGATACGAGCCCAAAAGTAAAGAATATTTTATTTCTTTTTATTTCTCCTTTAGGAAAAGAAACATTTTTTAAATTTCGTTAGATTTCTCTTTTCCTTTGGGTCCTCCTGCATTTCAGCGTCCACTTCTGGATATTTCCTTTCTAGCAGCTCTGGATAGTTGAAATTAAATAAATAATTAATAAAACAGATTCCGGAGAGCATTGTATTGTTCTGAACGGCAATCTTAATATAAGTCCCAACTACTCATGCTACCATTTTTTTTAAATTTCAAAATGAAGAGCTTCAAAAAACACCTTAGACTTAAATTTTATAAGTGTTTTTGTGGATTCTAGATTTAAAATTTATTAGTAACTTCGGAATTAAAGTTGAAAAGCATTGACAAAAACTAGTTTTATAATCTATTTTCAAAAGTTAAGCATTTATAAAATTTCTAAACTTGTTTTATTTTTGGAACGATAAAATACTACAAAGATATGAATTTATACTCTCAAAATATAATTTATATCTAATTGGAATATTGTTTTTAATATATGTCATATTATAATCTATTATTATGTTTGACATCATATTTATATCTTGAGTGCAAAAACAACTGTTTAACTAAATCTTCAAAAAACAACCATTTGACTCATTATCACTACAAAAGCATAATAAAACTATTAAATTTGTTAGAATTTAATAAAAAAAAGTCACACGTCTCCATTTATCCTTCATGTCTAGCAATTTGCATTTGTTAGGATCTAGTAAACACTTAATACGTTTTAATTTATCCTTGATGCCTAGCTAATTAATATGTGGTTCGCAATTAAAACAAAAAATGCAACGAAGTCATGGAGGGGATTAACAGAAATTTCGGATCTCTTGAGGCAGATCTTTCATGTCTTTCTATATGATAGAGAAAAATTTGAAAACAACTCCATCAAAAGAATCAGTAATGTCTGGTCAAGTATCAGTTACCCGCCACACTAATTAGTACACTAACAATTGGGCGTACACCGTCTCGGACCACAGGACCCACACAGTGTTCATTTCTGACAACCTAACAAGCCATTGGATGGAAATAGAGAATACTTTCATCCTTCAGAATGCTCTAGTATCTAATTAGGAAAAAACCAACCTCTTTAGTCTGACAAACAAAGTTTTCATCTTCCTCTCAAAAATTAATAAAAGAAGAGGTCTTCATCTTCCTCGACTGCTCGTTCGGCAGAGAAAAGAAGGGAAAAGAAGAGAAGAAAAAAAGAAGACAGAGAGAGAGAGAGATTCTCCTCCAATATCTTTACAGTCTTTTTTTTGATGAAATATCTTTACAGTCATATTCATTCACT
Source organism: Schoenoplectus tabernaemontani (assembly GCA_037127355.1). NCBI lineage: Eukaryota > Viridiplantae > Streptophyta > Magnoliopsida > Poales > Cyperaceae > Schoenoplectus > Schoenoplectus tabernaemontani. Next base: position 22,493,416 of record CM073739.1, read on the forward strand.
ATCTATACAGTGCTACACTGCTATTTGACCTATCAACCTGGGGAAAGAAATAAAAGAAACTACTTCCTGAGAACTTTTACTATGCCGAGGCTCTCAAAGGGGTTGTTCTTCATTTGTGAGCTCCTTCTGAGCTCCATTATTCATGTCCTTTTTGGGTTCTACATTTTCAGCACTGCCGTTGCAGCGGACGTTTCTCAGACCGTGCTTTGTTCGATCAGACCCAGTTGTGCCAACGAAGAAACGAGAATTAGAGCATCAATCCATGGATTGAGGGAAGACAAGGCCTTTTCTGGCACCAATTCAGTACCTCCTATTGTGCTAGTTCATGGCATCTTTGGGTTTGGCAAAGGGGTACGTATGAAAAGCTGGTCCTCTCTCTCTCTCACGCGTGCGCAGCCCCTCTTCCTGAGAGTGCGTGTGTGTGTTATTTCTATTTTATGTGTTTTTGTTTTGTTAACTTAGAGGCTTGGTGGACTCTCGTATTTTGCTGGGGCAGAGAAGAAAGACGAGTTTGTGCTTGTACCGGACTTGGGTTCTCTTACAAGCATATATGACAGGTACATTAAGGTTCTAATGAAAAATTCTAAAAAAATTCAATTTCAGTGTGCTTATTTGAAAACTTCACTTGTGACGATTAGAGAGAGTAAGATAAATTTTATTTATGCTCTTCTCATATAAATTGTTTTTCCTAATTTTGAGGTTTATGTTTTAAGAAATTATCTAAAAAAATTTACAGGGCAAGGGAATTGTTCTATTATCTGAAAGGTGGGAGGGTAGATTATGGAGAAGAGCACAGTAGAAAAATGGGGCATTCCCGATTTGGGAGATTTTATGAGAAAGGTAAGATGTTTTGCTGAAGCTTTGTTGCTTTTGGTACTTTTGTGGGTAATCAGTTGAAATTAAATAAAAACTAAAATTGCAAACCTTTTAGGGCATTATCCTGAGTGGGATGAAAACCATCCGATACATTTTGTGGGCCACTCAGCTGGCGCTCAAGTAGTCAGGGTATTGCAGCAAATGCTTCATGATAAGGTTGGTTTCTTCTTAGGGATCATTTTACTTTTTACAAAATCTTAATTTGCAGCATAGTATGAGGCTTTGCTAATTGATGTGGATTTTTTAGTGTGTAAACCTTTATTCCGAAAGATTTTTGCTGAGGATGCTTTTATGATTTGCATGATTTGTAATGAAGAAGGTCAGATTGGATGGGTATTTTTTAAGTAAAAGGGGGATTAGGGGGCTGGTGATTGTTTTCAATGTATCCAAATATTACATATATTTGTTTAAATTTTGTTTTGATTTGACCTCAATTAATGACATACTTCCAAAATAAATTAAGAAGTTAAGTTCATGAATCATCTTTTTTCAAAATGGCAGGGATTTGATGGCTATGATAACACTTCTGAGGATTGGATCTCAAGTCTTACTGCCTTGTCTGGTGCTCTCAATGGTACAACCAGAACCTACTTTGATGGGATGAGGTGATTTTTTTTCACTTTTGGTAATACTAGAAATTAAGGATATTATAGCATAATAATATTATTATTAATATAACTGTTGGGTGTGAGGAAAAAATGAAGAAGAAAAGCTGACAAAGTATATGCCTTTTATTACAATTTCAATCTAGGATTGGGCATGTGAACCAACCAAATAAACAAACAATGAATTGATCAAAAAGAGAAAAACTAGTAGCCCGCAAAATTGTAGTGTTTCCTACTTTTTGGTGTTCTTATTCTATTTTAAGTATGAACAAACTACTGTGTCATTTATTAATACTTAACTGGTACAATATTGAAACCAGGCCTGAAGATGGAATGTCACTGAAACCAATCTGTCTCCTTCAATTGTGCCGGTTAGGAACAACAATCTATGAATGGCTCGACATATCATGGCTCAAAAACTACTATCATTTTGGGTTTGACCACTTCCACATGAGCTGGCGATACACTGGGTTATCAGGCCTGGCAGATTTAATTTTAGGCAACTCTGGGCCGTTTGCCACCACGGATTGGATCCTTCCAGATCTGACAATCCAAAGATCCATTAAGATCAATGCAGGGATACAGACTTTTAAGAACACCTTTTATTTTAGCTATGCAACTAAAATGACGAGGCGTATTAGGGGAGTCACAGTACTGTCTAGTTTTACTGGTACACATCCCTTGTTACTTATTAGGGTCATGCAGATGTGTCGGTGGCGGTACCCTGCTCATGTGCCACTGCCTTATAAGGGGTATAGGTATGTAGGCTCTGCAAAACACTAAGAAGAGCAAACATTGAAAATAAATGGATATTGCTGTATTTTTTTTGTCACTGGAATAATATTGACATATTTGCTGCAAATTGTTGTTCTTTTAATTAACTGTGCCGTTATCAATTACATCAACTATGGTGATAGGGATGAGGATTGGGAGGACAATGATGGGGCTTTAAATACTCTTTCTATGACGCATCCACGTATACCTGTTGAACATCCAAGTTGTTTTGTGGTTAATGATTCAAATTGCCATCCCCTTCAGCCCGGTATCTGGTATGTTCATTTTTATTCCAAGGATTAGATTAATTATTGGTTTATTGTCATACATGAGAAGGTTGACAGTATAGCATGATATCTTATATGTCAATCATAACTAATGAACGTCCAGTTTAAATCTCAAATAAAGTGTACGTGCTACTTTGTTAGATTTCTTGTTACAGCAGCTTTTTGATAGCTTTTCTCAGAAGAAAAAATACCACATTTTTAAATTTATGTTAGAAATGTACAATTCAGATGAAACTCTGAAATATCACTTGTGGTATTAGGCAAGTCATTCTTTTTAGTTAGTTTGGATCACGTAAATCTATATATTTAAAATATTTGTTCAATTCGAACCACAGAAAACTCTCTTTTCCAATGTCCTTAGCACATAAGAAAGTGTAACCTAGAAAGTCTTTTGTTATCTGCATCTTCTGAAATAATAAATATGGTGCTTCTGTGAACAGGTATTACAAGATATTGGAGGGGGATCATACTTCATTCTAAATAAAGAGAGAGCAGGTGTGCAATTCGATCTGATATATGACAGCATATTCAGGCATTGCCGACAGCATGTTTTCAGAACATCACATCAACCAACCTTGCCAAATCACACTCCCTCTTAAGATTTTTTTTTTCCAATTGAGATGTATAGATATGGAAAGAGATAAACAGGTTCAGTGTATTTCAGAAATTGCAACACAGAAGAACCACACCGTTCTCTCTGATTCTGAGTATTAGCAGAATTTGAAATTCGGGTAAACTATCATCATATTTTGACCTCTGATAGAATGCTAACTGCACTTCAAAAAAAATGTAGACTTGGCTATATTCTAAATGCTGCAGCAGCAGGATTGCAGGAACAACAATAACAAAGTTGATTGCCTATGTTTAATTGGAGTATAAATCATAGAAGCATTTTTTTTAATCCATGTTTGATTGGAGTAGTTATAGAGGCATAACTTTTTTATGTAAGTTATGTCATCATAAATTATTTTTGTTTGGTTAAATAAATAGAGAAATAAAAAGAAATAATGTTTGCATTATGATACTAAAATGTATAAATAGCAGCATAACACCATAATAACAGTGATATCAACAATAAATTAATATTATTTTTTTGATGAAAATAGTAATAAGGATAATTATGATAATAATAATTATTATTACTATAATGTAAAAATATATAATAATTATTATTATGTACAAAATATATAATCACAACAGTGATATCAACAATAATATTATTATTTTGATGAAAATAGTAATAAGGATAATTATGATAATAATAATTATTATTACTAATGTAAAAAATATATAATTATTATTATTATTGTGTACAAAATATATAATCATATAAAAATATAAATCAATGAAGGAAAAAATAATGCTACTATAGTAACCACACACTATCATAATGAAAAGTAATACTACTACAGTAATAGTAATAAAAATAATAATAATAATTGTAGTATGGATTGTGGGTCCCATGCTTCTACTTGAGGAATAATTTATATCACCTCACTAGATTTATTGAGTTATGAAATCATAATTTTCTTTTACTCCCACTTGTCTCCTAAAATAATGCATATTTGACTCCTTAAGTGAGGAATAAGAACAGTTGTCTCAATCAACCATGATCTTTAGACTCAAATAAATTAGAGTAAAGTAGAAATGAAACCAATCAAAGTCATTACAAAGATCAAATTATTTAGTAAGCATATTCTAAATGCATTTTGCGAAAATCAGCAACTGCATTTAGATGAATTCAATAGATACATGTTAAATTCTGAAGAAATTGTGTTCGTACTGTACTCACTTTGAATATGCAAATTTGAGTATGAAAGGGAGACTCGGGGAAATGTAGCTGAAATGCAAAATACAAACTAGTCTCAAAATATTAAACGGGAACGCTGACACTTGGAGGACTGACATCATTTTTGTTCATTTTTTAACCATAAAGTTACAACGCTGTAGGAAAACATAATTAATTAAAATGGATAAAGACACTTGCACTAATAGCATCCACTAATTGATCAATGATTTCCAAAATTGAAGAGTGACCTACTATAGGGAAGCAGAAACAAAAAAATATATAACAAGAATATAAATTCAAAACAAGCACACTGACACATAAACTGTTGCTTTTCTCAACCACAAATATAAAATATTTCACAAAACATGTAAAGAAAAGAGGAATGGCCAGGAAGGATCCAAGAAGTACGCTATAAGCGTAAAGCAAGATGCGTCATTGCACAAATTCAAGGCTCTACGGGAGGCCTCAATTTTATCAACCTCCCAATTCTATCCTTGTCCGTATTTTCTAGGTATCCCTTCAAAACAAACAAAATAAGCAAAAAAGTGTCAACATATTTTTATTTAAAAAGCACAGCTTCCACGACAAAGATGGGTATGAACGATAAGACAAGATAATTGGAAACAGCTTCCTTCACAATGAACTTAGTTAAATCAGCTCTAAGAACTTTCATGTAGTTCAATTGAATCCCCTGAACTATTGATATTTGTTGGCTCAAATCCCTTCCAACAGTTAGCCAAGTAATATCTTTTGTTCCAGCAATCCGGTGAGACAACCACAGTGGGCCAAAATTAACTTTGAAAAAGAGTACCATTACAGTGGGAGCCCTCTCTTTCTCACAAGAAGAGAGTACCATTACTCCAGATTTCAAAAAAAAAAAACTTAAATTGAGGAAGGGCTATCTTTGATTAAGCGGGATGAGAAAACTGAGATTAAATGAAGACGAAAGTATTCAGTGTGTGCATGAAATGCCAGGGTGGATGAGGTCTAAACATAGTAGTTACTATGACTGCTAAATGGCTTGAAATTGAATGAACCCAAAAAAAAAAAAAAAGTTCAGGGGATCAACAATATCACCACCATAAATATCAAGGCCAATTAAAGCATATGCAATATCAGGATGAGTGAGGTCTGAAAATAGTAGTTATTATGACTGCTACATGGTTTGAAATTGAATGACCCCCCCCCCCCCCCCAAAAAAAAAAAAAAAAAAAGAAGAAGAAGAAGAAAAAGTTGAGGGTATCAACAATATCACCATCATAAAATATCAGGGCCAATTAAAGCATATGCAATATTTGCATCTTCCTGGAAAACTTAAGAATAACAGACTAGCTTATTCACCGGAAAAAAAAAACACAGAATAGACTGGTGCTGGTTTGCATCCCATAACCAGCTGCTGCGTAAAAACCATCAAAACTCATACAGGCAATAGCATCTTACCTTCCAAACTATCTCATCAAGACATAAGCAGACCTTCCCATACCGATCAAGAAAGTGCCGCTCAGTTACTGGGGATTTACAAACATCCTTCACCGCAGATGTAATTGAAAATATCACCTCTGCCACTTTATTAAGACAAAAGGTGAATAAATACATTAATAAAGCACGATAAGATAGTTATCAAAGCATAAGATCATTGCAGAGAGGTTTCTGGGGCCAACAGATGAGATTGATGAAATAAGAGAAGCCTCCACACTATTGTTTATATTATAATATTCTACATCACCGGAGTTCATAGCTTTCATAGGGTCTTCAAGTTGCACAATTTGTATCCTTTTGGTTTGTAACATTTTTTTCTGGTAACTACTAAAATCCAAAACATTATCATTTATGAATATGAGTTTCCATTTGCACATCGCAATGGATTTTATTCATCCAATTAATAAAAAATAAGATCAATGAACAGAATGGGTAGGACCTGGAAATTTATGGACCATAGTGGGAACTTGGGGACTACAGGATATAAATGATCAGAAACCATTTGTTTTATTTGTTCTTTCATTCTTAAGCAGTTGCACAGCAGATTTGTCCCTGTTATGTATGCTATTAGTGGATTCTGAATCTGTGGAGGTATGAAAATTTTCACAAATAGAGTACTTATGGTTTTTGAGTAACTTTTTTTTTACACTCTATACTGGTAGAAAAGTAAATAAATGCTCATAGGAGATATGCAAAAAGCACTTCATACTTACAAGCAAGTTCATCATATTCATCTTTGCCAACAACATATATGCATACATCTCCAAGTATGGTATATACAATATAAACTGACCTGAAAATGAAAATACATTAAATTTGATATGAAAGCAGCTCAAATCAAAGGATTTAACAGACCAATTAGACAGTAGCTTCCTACTTTGCACTTTTGTTTCAGTAATTTTGCATACTGTTAGGATATTAATTCTTCAAACAAACTGAAATGTGCTAGTACCATTAGTGATGGTAAGCACGAAGAAAAAATTTATATGTAAATGGGAAAGATCTGCGTACTTATGAGAAGCAACAAAAAGCTCTTCATTTTTAGCCCCTTTCAGGTTCTCAGTGCCTAATTTGACAAGAAAAGAGCGCCAGTGCAATCTCTCCTCAGCTGGAACTCCATGAAATCTGCATCAAATAGACATCCTATTTGACATACTTTCATTAATAACCCATTATTCTTAATTAGTACCATATCTCAACGCTACTAGTCGAGTTAGTTAAGTGGCCCAATTTTTCTTTTGTCACGTGGATCTGATAGGAATATAAAGCAGTTAAGCTTTAAAAGTGAGCAACCCTATGGAGAAAGTTTACTATTTAAATTTCTCATAGAAAATAGATTGTTAAATTTGGCAATACTGGTAAAGATTTTTCACTCTTTGATAATGGCACGTCTAGATCTAACAAGCCAGAAGGGTACCAGGTCCCAAATCTTAATACAACTTCCGGAAAAAAAAAACACGAGTTGAAATGAAATGGGTACTTGATCTTAAATTGAACCAATGTTACCAAATCTTAGCAGATGAAGTGGACAGATCAAAGAGAAACATTGGTCGAACAGAATTAAGGAAAAGCACGAACCGCTCGATTAGGATGTTGCCGTCCGAGTTAGCGAAGAGCACCGCCAATATCATTTTCTTCTCCTCTACTCTACGCTTCCCTTCCCTTCCCTTCCCTTCCCTTTTTCTATGCGCGCGATCTACCACCAAACGGAGACAAAAGATGCTTTTCACACGATTAAATTTGGAGCGGTAATTGCACGAGAGGGGATTAATCGATTAATGGAGTTCAGACTTCGCTAATGGCCCATCGAAAGTAGACCCTGATTTCTTTATGTGGTATTGTGGTCGGTCCGATCTAAACTGGACGTATCAGATCTAAAGGCTTGGATCCTCTCCCATTGTAGTATTGTTCTGTCAAATATTAATCTGATAGTATTCTAAATCTTATAAGATTTGATAATATATTGAAAAATATAAATTAATTTTTTTTAAAGATATTTAACTTTTTTTTTCTGAAATTTAAAAATAATTAGCTATATTTTCTAATTAAGCTCATTGAGAGCCTTGTGAGCTTAAACTCACGATAAGTTTACTCTAAGATATATTATTTTAATTTCTTTGAATTTTTCATCATTTATTCATGAGTGGCATTTTGTCAATTAAAAGAATCTGCAAACCCAAAAACCTGAAAAAACGTATGATTTGAGTGATTTTTTTTAATTTTAATAGAAGAAAATCGGCGGAAAAATAAAAATGTTGTACTGAATTGATATATCTTGTAATTTAACAAAAGAAAATAATAGAAAATATAAAAAGTTATTTTTTATTTAATAACAAAGAATAAAGAATAAAATTTTGAGGTACAACAATTAATATAGTTTATGTATAATTTCGTTCAAGCAGCTAAAATAGGACTGAGTTCAAATTTCGAACACACAAACAACTAATTAGAAAAAAATGCATATACGATATTTGTGTTGTTTTATGATATTTACCGTATGAGAAAATATGTTGAAGGTGCATTTGTATAGTAAATAAAGATAATGCTAGAACACAATTGAGAAATGAATTTTTGTTTATTCAACTTCTTGATCATTACATTACACACAGCTCTATTTATATCCTTTATTCTTATACAACGAATATAAAATTAGTTATAACTGTCTAACGATTTATTTAATCCCGTCACTCTTGTCTTGACTGTAATAGTCCATTTTCATGTATTTCATGAAGTGTTACGGACCCTCAAGCTCAGCATTTTGAAACAAATTGTGAGCTTGTCCCTGAGTAAACTAAACCTTCCTTTAGGCAGATTTTTGGTTAGAACATCAACAAGTTGATCAACAGAACAAATGAAATTCACTGTGATTTGTTTGGCTGTTAATTTCTCTTTGATAAAGTGTTAATCAAGTTCTATATATTTTGTTATGGCATGGAAAACTGAATTTATTACAGATTGTGGTACTGAGATTATCACACTAGAGAGAAGGGAGTTGAGACGTGGAAGCACCAAGCTTAGTAAGAAGTGTTTGAATCAACATAAGTTTTGTCGTAGTAATAATTATGGCTATGTATTCAACTTCAGTTAAAGACCTTGAAATAGTCGATTGCTTTTTAGAAGACCAAGATATTAAGGTTAGAACCCAAAAATATGGCAAAATCTATAGTTGAGCGTTTGTCATCCGAGCAGCATGCCTAATCAGCATCACAAAAGGCTTGAAGATGTACAGGCCAATATCGAAGAATTTGTTTCATAGTTTACAGTGACAATCTAATGGTTGTGCAAAAAATTGTGAAACTTTATTTACAGCAAAGGTAAGATATGACCTTGTAATTATGGCATATTGTAACACACCTACAATAGTCCATAGAGAAGAGAATCTGACATAGGAGAACCATTAAATTTAGACAATTGTACTAATATTGTAAGGGAGTGGCACAAGGTCTAGCTCCATGTACACTGTTTCTTCAAGGTTTCTATACAGAAATGCATTATTTACATTCAATTAATATAAATGTCAGTCTTTTGAAAGAGTAATGTTTAATACTTTTTCTCATAGTGGTGGGTTCAATAATTGAGTTAAATATTTCGAAGTAATCAATCCCTTCCTCTTGATATAACCCTTGGCTACTAATTTTTCTTTGTATCTCTCTACCGACTCATTATCTTTTCTTTTAAACAGTCATTTGCAGCCTACTGTGTTGGCATGAGCTGGCAAAGGTACAAGATCTCATGTAGTATTTTGTGCTAGGGCATTTTTAATTATGTGGATATGGCTTAGCGTCAATGAGGATATTTTGAATCTTGAGTGAAGCAAGAATGTTCAATTTTAAGAGATGTTAAATTATCAGATTCTATTTGTGTAGACCTGATGATTAGGAAATATTTCGGATTTGAGTGATTTTGTTTTGTTTCTGATAAGCATGGGATGAGAGATGGGATGAGAGGAAGATGAAACATGAGGTGAGGGAAGAGAAGATGAGGGAGAAGAAGTGACATGAGTATGAAGGGTATGAATGCATGAGTACCAGTAAAGAATAAAATGATTCGAAGTATGAGAATGACCATTATCAGAAGAACTAGCTGAACTTTGATTGTTGCCTTGAAATGAAAATTTTAACTCATTAAAAATAACATGCCTGCAAATATAAATCCTTTGAGTATGCAAATGCAAACACATGTAACCCTTATGAAGTTGTGAATAGCCCATAAAAACGCATTATTCAAATCTAGATTGCAGTTTGTTAGAATTGTATGATCTAAGTAGATGATAGCAAGCATAATCGATAGTATATAGAAAGTAGTAATCATGTGGTTGGTGAAAGAGTTTTTTTTTTCCAAAAGAAGACATAAGAGATGTATGAGTGGAGGGTAATCGATTGATAACAAAAGTAATACTCTCAAAAAAACTCAATCCCAATACATCAAAGGTATGTTGGCATGATATATTGTAGCAAGACTCAACTCAACCACATGTCTATGCTTCCTCTCAGCCAATCCGTTTTGATCAAGAGTGTGTAGACATGAGATGTGAAATGTAATTGAAGGGGTAGACAACTTGAAGTAGTTTAAACTCTAATCTATCATCACATTGAATGTTTTAATATTACATGATAACATGTTCTCAACCTTAGTTTTAAACTTAGCAAAGATTTTCACAACATCTAATTTACAAGCACAAGTATAAAACTAACTAAATCGAGTAATTTTATCAATAAAGTGAATGTAATATCTGTGAAAAGAACATGTTAATTCTGATGCTGGTCCTCAAAGGTCAGTATATACAATATATAATGGTGCAATAGTAATAAAACAGAAATTATAAATGACAATTTGTGTACCTTGACTTTATAACAATCAATACAAGAAGAGAAATCTACATAAGATGTAGAAATATAATTATTATTGCATAAAGTTTTAAGAATTGCTCCAGAACAATGACTTAATCTTAAATGCTAGATTGAAAGGATATTTTAGGGAACTTAAAAGATCTCATGAGAAGCAACAGTGGGCAACTGAAGTTCATACAATCCATGATGTACAGTGTCATGCAGCAAAATCTTCCTTGTTGTTTGATCAGTGTAGTCTTATATTGCACGGGCGCGCGTGTAGTTCGTATCCGATACGGTGTGGGTACGATAATATGATAATTTTTAAAGCTTCGAATACGAGGTTCAGCAATATATAAATATTTTTTATTTAGTAGAAAGACATTATCTATATTAAAATATATATTTTTTCTAGTTCAATTTTAAGTTCCAAAAAAAGATGTTGATAGCTTGTCCTATTAGAAAATAAAAACATTATATGATTGTCAATAAGATATCGCTGGGTTAAATCAAGGTTTTATGGAAAACAGAAAAATATCATATGGGATTGTTAGGAAGTGAAATTAAACAAAAAAAAAACACTCACTCATGGGCCCACGCTTCACGCTTTGTCGTTGAATACTTCAATTCAGTTTTTTCCCGAGTCCCAACACACTCCCTCCTTTAATTTTAAAAAATACTTTTTTTTTTCAGTCTGGAGTTCGATCATTAGACCAACAAACATTATTTGCAACTATTTCAAAGCCCATATATATAGAAGCACGATTACATTGTCACTTGTCTACGCGAGCACGATTACAGAAGCTGGGCAGGAGTTTCACATGGTATTCGCTTTACACAAACCATTTTCAACTTTAGATACGCAAAGTGATTAGGGCTGTCAACGCATCCCGTTTCGCTGTTTCGCCGTTCTGTTTCATGGCAAACGAAACGAAACAGTTAAAAAATTTCATTGTGTTTCGTTAACGAAACAGTTAACGGTACTCTATTCCATTCCGTTTGTGGAACGAAACGGATAACGAAAGTTATCAATTCCGTTTCGTCAGTTTCGTTCGTTTCGTAAATAATTCTACACGGCTGCTATATAGGAATTGCAGAGATGAACAGGCTAGGGTTATAGATATAATCGATGCCGAATTTCGATCGTATCTCTCTCTCTCTCTCGTCTTGTCCGCCTGCGCGGCGCTCTCGTTTCTTTCGCTCCTCTCCTCTCTGAGAGAAAACCCTAATCCTAAATCTCTTACCCGCACGCCATTGTCTCGCTCACCGATCTCGGCGATTTCTCTCTCGATCTCTATCTCCTCTCTCCGCCACTGTCACACTTTTAACCACTCTCTCTTGTCTCGCTCACTCGAACTTGTTAGTGGGTTTTTATGTAAGAAGTGCTAGATGATGATCCATCGTGGCCGTAAATCTTGTCCATGGTGTGCGCGTACGCTCGTCGTCGCCGATCTCGTAATCCTCGTTTCCGATGGCGACCAAGGGCTAAGAGAAAGGTGAAATGTTATATGTTAATATGACTGAGATTGGTATATTGCTGAGAAACCTGCTTGAGATCTGAGTTGAGACCAAGAGTATTATCTTATAAATTAGAATGCTAATATGGTTGAGATTGGTATTTTGTTGTAATTTATCATGGGTCCAGGGTTGAATCTTGAAACCCCAGAGGAGATTGATGCTCCAATTGAAACTCAAAACCCTAGTGCCAACAGTATTGTCAGTGATACAAGGGCCGGTTTGAAAGATTTCATACGTGTTAAGAAAATATCTGAACCCATAAAGTCAGAGATAGATGATTATCTGGCTGATGCACTTGATGAGGCTAGTTTGGATGATGATTTTGATATTCTGGCATGGTGGAAACTAAAGGGAATAAAATATCCTGTTCTTGCTCAATTAACCCGGGATATCCTAGCTGTCCCAATTTCCACAGTGGCATCTGAATCTACATTCAGTACCAGTGGTAGGATGCTAAACCCAGTTAGGAACTCTCTAAGTAATGAAAGTATTGAGGCTCTTGTATGTGGTCAGGATTGGTTGCGCGCGTCGGTTATTGGTATGTGCTGTCTGTTATATGTTATCTGATATACTGTTGTCTATTATCTGTTATCTGCTAATTGTCTTGCTTGTTGTCTGTTTCTGTTGTGGCAGAAAATGGTTTGGAATTTGGTGATAAATTATGGCCTAGTGATGATGAGGTGGCACCAAATGATGGTGTATGTGGCAGTGGAATATGAACCTGTATCGAAGTATGTCGGCTTGTAACTCTTTCTATACTTTGTTGGGTTGTTGCTCTCGTTTGGCCCTGTTTGTTTGTTGCCTTGCTGGCTTGTTTGTTTGTTGCCTGTTGGCCTGTTTGTTTGTTGCCTTACTGGTTTGTTGCCTTGTAGTATTAGTTCTGTAGTTGTAGCCTGGAGTTTGTGTACTCTTTGACTCCTCGGATCTCAAGCTGTGATTTTCAATGATGCTAGAGACTAGTTGGTTGAGATTGATATTTAGCCATTGGTTGAGATTGGTATTTAGCCATTGGTCGAGATTGGTAAATTGCTGAGAAATGAGCTCGAGATCCGGGTTGAGCTTGGTATTTTGATGTAATATTTGGTTTGATGTAATATCTGGTTTGTTGCAGTTTTTGTAATATTTGGTTTGATGTAATATCTAGTTTGATGTAATATCTGATTTGTTGCAGTTGTTGTAAACGATTGAAATTGTTCTGGGTAAAGAGTTTGTGGTAAAATCATTTTTAACGTAATATTTTTTAACCGTTTATTTCATTCAACTCGTTTCATAAAACGAAACGATCAGCGCAAAATTTTTTCCTTTCGTTAATTTCAAATAACGGTTAACGCAAAAAAAATATTAACCATTTATTAAACGCAACAGTTAACGCAAATTAAATTTGCGTGACTGTTATACACGTTAGACAGCCCTAGAAGTGATCCATATCATTGACCGTATTTGACAGTCAAATAATATAAAATATTATGATACGTCACATAGCATATCCGATACACACTCGTATCATATCCGCGAATCTATATCCAATGGGTAAAGTGCCGTATCAGAGTAACATAGGTGTAGTCCAATAAGATGATCATATCCAGTGGAGTGGGGATTTTTCAGTACAAAACAAATACTCCATAATTTGACGTTGTACCAGTTAGGCTCAACCTTAGATTTGGATGACATCAGGTTCAAATTATACTCTATTTTGTACAAATTTGATGCTTGTTATGCACTCTATTCAAACTTTTCATTAACAACTGTAACAAAAAGAAAAATCAGTTTAGGTATCACACTGGAACGATTTAGTGACATGTTCATTTAAAATTAAGATCTTAGAAGTTAAATTACGGTGAAAATTCAATAAAATAGAAGTATTGCAAGCAGCCTATATTGTGGCATAGTAATAAATTTGGGATTCAAGAATTATTCTGTGTGGTCAAAAATTCGCGATTCGGGTATAATACAGATATAATTCGGGAATAGTTCATTTTATATAATATAAAAAAAAAGAGTGAGGCTATGGTGCTTCACGAAATATAAAACCTCCCGTACTTCACGTCCGTATCTCGAATTTGAAAGTTCAAACGGCCGATGCAAACCGTTGAACATCATCATCATATTGAAATATCCTTGGAGATCAAATTATATATAATTTTAAAAATTTTTGCTATTTTTTAAATGGGTACAAAGTTTGCTGATCTAACGATTCCTGCACCATCCAAAAAGCGATTTTATACCCATCTAAAAAATAATAAAAAATTAATATTTTTTTTAAATTTTGATCTTCAAAGATAGTTCAATATGAAGATGATGTTCAACGGTTAGGATATGCCGTTTGAACTTTCAAATTCGAGATACGAACGCGAAATACGAGAGATTTTGTGCTTCGCGAAGCACCATAGCCACACTCAATAAAAATATATTTTAATATTAAAATTAAAAAATATATTAAAACCTATAAAACTTCATTTAAAATAATATATAATATATTTTTTTGCCGAACTATTCGTGAATAAAACCAAAAAATATATTATATATTAAACTGATGAATTATTCGTAAAACATCCGACTATGGATAAAAAAATAAATTATTAGTGAATAAAACGCGAATACGGATAACTATGCATTGTGGTGCCACTTAATTGGAAATGTACCATGCTGGTTGTAGGTAGCTGAACTAAGGTACAATATTTTTGTTACGAAAATTTTTCATATAAATTTTCTAATATTCTCTTTGCTTTACTATAAATTTAAAAAAAATATATAACTTTTAAATATTTTTAATAAAGAATAAAATTTGAGAAATCATAACTAAACGTTTTTAAATATAATTAATTACATAACATCACATGTACCGTATACGAAACACGTTTTGTCACATAATAACGAGTCATATATTACATATCTTTATTTCATTATTTTTGATATATCATATAATAAATATTTTAATCACCTCACGTTCAAATATTCTACGTGACTTTTTATACACGAATCAACAGAAACTTTGAGAACTTGCGTGTAACTGTTGTCTGTGGAGAGTTTTCAAAAATTAATTTAAACGATTTTTTTTAATCACAATAGCCGTAAAGAAATATAAAGGTGCATCCATGCATGAAACTTGAGTCAAGTGCTCAACGAGAACAGAACTTTTTTTTTTTTAGATTTATAGATTGGACTGGCATATACTTTTTTAGGTGGCACTGTCTATGGAAAAATATGTCCGCAGCGGCCTCCGATTGACTCGTTCGGTAGTCCCTGATCATAGACCAAGACCATAGAATCGAGAATCGAGAATCGAGAGAGAGTAACCCATGCACCAGAGCACCGCCTCTTTGCAATTCATGCCGCGCGCGCTTCCCCCGAAAAGTAAAATTTTCCCTCCTTGGATTGCCACGCTGGCGATCCTCATCAAACCTATTCGACCAATGAGTGCCCTCCTTTTCTCCCTTTATAAACAAACCCACACCCATTTTCTTTCTATTCTCAAAGTCCCAATACCCATCCCATTTCCCTCTCCTTCTCCGATTAAAAACCTAGGGTTTCTCGCTTCTCCAATTAACGCCACAATCCGAAAATGAGTTCCCCCGCATCCGGTAAAGGTGGCCGCGGCAAGTCCAAGTCGGCGAAGGCAGTGTCTCGATCGTCTAAAGCGGGTCTCCAGTTCCCAGTGGGGCGGATTGCTCGCTATCTCAAGACTGGGAAATATGCGGAGCGGGTCGGAGCTGGTGCCCCCGTCTACCTCTCCGCCGTGCTCGAGTATCTAGCCGCTGAGGTAATGGATCCGATCTTTTCTTTAAGTTTCAGATCGTGTGTTTCTGCTTCTTGTTAATAGTGTTTGATTGAGTCCTTTGATGCATAAGTTAGTTTTTGCCTACAGATCGCGTGCTATAACTATCTTTTGCTGATGTAATTTTTGGGATTTCTATGCTTTTGTGTGGATTGGTTACCAGGTTGGTACTGAGCGCGCATATTGTTTTATATAAAATTGGTTTCGATATAACAATGGAGGCCACTGGTGCCAGTACCATTAGATAACCGGTGAAATATTTAAGAGCCGATTTGATAAAATCAGGAGTTTATTTTTAAATTTGCAACGATACAATATGGGAGCTTTACTTAATTGTTCCAACTTCGGTTTATTTTTTAATTCAGGGTTTTTTTTTTAAATTCTTGTTCCAACTTGGGTTTGAATTCTTCTCTTCAGGTGCTTGAATTGGCTGGGAATGCTGCTAGAGATAACAAGAAAAACAGGATTGTGCCCAGACACATCCAGTTAGCAGTGAGAAATGATGAAGAGTTGAGCAAGCTTTTGGGAACTGTTACCATCGCCAATGGAGGGGTTTTGCCTAACATTCACCAGACACTTCTTCCCAAGAAAGCTGGAAAAGACAAGGGGGAGATTGGATCTGCCTCTCAGGAATTCTAAGTTTATTCGTTTCTTTTAAAAAAATGGGTTCTTTGTGCGCTGAATGGAGGTTGTTGTGGAATTTGTTTTGGTGTTTATTGGCTCAGTGCTGTGTGCCTTTTCTTAGTTGGTAGGTTAGTGCCTTGGTGATATGGTAAACTAGATGATGTATAATCTTTGGCTGTATGAAACAATGGTGATAAAGATGAAATTTTCCTAAAGGATTCATTCTTTCTAATTTTCCTATGCTCTGGTTATGTTTAACAATTTATTGTGTGATTGTGTGATGATTCACTTAGCTTACGTATTTAATTGGGGATAAATACTCGTGTCTTTTAAAGAAATTCTACAGACTGTTATTGAGGGATGATTGTTTCTTCTTAATTGGCCATATGATAATATCCTAAAATTTCTAAAATAGCTTAATTGGGGATGAGTACTCGTGCCTTTTAAATGTTCTTTTGCAGTATGTTTGCAGTGTGTTGCCTGCCAAAATAGCAAAATATATCTGAATCTGAAAGGAACATAGTAATGATTAAGTAATGGAATACAATACTAATTGTTTGTACTGCTATTACATTAACCTGTCTTTGTTTTTTCGTTAATTAGTATAATCAGTGGTAACTACTGTTAATAATGTTGGGGAAAATAATATAAAACTTCTTTTCATAGGCCTACAACACCACACCAAGGTAGGCTTAAATTTGTAGAACCTAATTTTCGGTGTTTTATGTTGGGCTTATAAGTTGTAATTGAGCCTCCCTTTTTACCCTTATACAGGCCCTGGCCCCTAGTACAGTAAATTCAGATCAATGGGCTAAACTTTTTAGGCTCAAAGGAGAAAAAGGATCCCTGTTAGGATTCGAATGTGAAGGAACTTTCGTAGCAGCAAATTGCGAATTTAAAACGCAAGAAAATCATGGTTATAGAATGAGTAGAAAACAAAGAAACGCAATCAACTGAGAAGAATGGCAGTTGGTTTACTACTTCCACCATCTATCATAATTACGAAAGTGGCGCGCACCTTTAGAACAATGCGATACAGTATAATCTCTGAACCTATCCAGCAGGATATAATTAATCAAGCTACTGCACATAAAAGAACATTACGGTCTAGCTCTATCACTCAAATGAAAGTGATTATACTAATTAGAAGTCACTAAAATGGGGCAGTTTTCTTGTAGCACAATAGGCCAGAAAAGAGACATGTCTGGGAGTAAATTTATGCCATAATATGATAAGTATGAAGGGAGCTATCACTCTGGCATTTCCAAGAGGTCACTAGCTCTTTGGAATTCAATTTCTTTTAATTTCCATCACTCGTAATTGTATCTTTGCGTAGTAAAACAAGGAGGACAACTAACATTCAAGTTGACTCCAGCAACCCATAGATTTAATGTCTCCAGTTTCTCAACTACAAATCAACTCTAGTTTCAAATTAGACATGATTAATAGGGTCAAACTGAGCAGGAGCAATAGTCTAACTTCTAGAGTTCCAAATCTGATTTTCACTGGACGAGAAATTTAAATTACTTATTAGCTTGTGTATGAGAAGCTTTTTAAGTTATAAAATTTTCTAGTTTGAAGTTAAAATGACTATAGTTAAACAATGTAGTATTCGATTAGATTAATGACTAGGAATTTGTCATCAGTTTGAAATATTCTTTTAATCTAAATACCCAAATCAATTTTAATTGAAAAGGGCCTAAAAATAATAAATTGCATTCTTAGGCCAGACAAACCTTATCCGAGTTGAATTGGACTTTTAGGTAGATCCCTTTATATATATACATATATATCATGGCAGTGTTTACAATTTAGCGAGATAGACTCTCCCTAATCTCTCTCTCTCCCTCCCTCTTCTCTGTCGAGCACGCGCCTCCCCCTCCTTTATATACCACTGAACCGTCACCATTACAAGTATACCAGATACGATATATATGCACAAAGAAAATTTCTTATTTTACCTAAGTTCTTTTGGAGTTTAGAAGATGGCAGGGGACCAGTCTGAATCCTTGACAAGTTCTACGACTAAATCATCTACTTCTGAAAAGATCACTAGTTCAAGCTTCCAGGGGGTCGGCAATCTCATCAAGCTCCTCCCCAGTGGCACTGTGTTTATATTTGAGTTCTTGAGTCCCCTTCTGACAAACTATGGCAGCTGCACCACCTTGGACAAGTATCTGACTGGTGCCTTGCTCATCTTCTGTGGCTTTTCCTGCAGCTTCTCTTCCTTCACTGATAGCATTGTAGAAAATGAAAAGGTACGTAAAACAAACTTATTTCAGAACTCAGCAAATTAAAGTGCTAGATAGGAAACATACGATGCGTCACTCGCTCATGATCCTATGCAATTCATGACTGTTTCCTCTAAACTTTAATCTCCTATCGTATTGAGCATGGTGATTAATCAATATGCTCTACATAGAACAGTAGACTTTTCTTTTAACTTAAGATAAATAGTTGAAAATAATATTATAACTAATTATTTTTATATAACTTAAAAATCCATAAACAGCTCATAACTGATGTTTATGTAAGACAGGTGTATTACGGCCTTGCCACGAAAAAAGGCATGTGGCTCTTCTCCGGGTCAACATCAACAGACCTATCAAAATACAAACTGAAATTCGCAGATTTTGTGCACGCTGCATTTGCTTTGCTAGTTTTTGTTACAGTTGCATTATTGAACTCAAACACAGTCTCTTGTTACTATCCTTCACTCAAGTCAAATCAGAAAAATGTACTGATGTCACTACCAGTGGTTGTTGGGTGTATCGCCAGTACTATATTTGCTGTATATCCTTGTACCAGGCATGGAATTGGTTACCCTCGTACCACAACGACAGAATCATCTTCTGACTGATGCTATATTCGAATTTAGCTGGTTAATAAAATGGAGTGCTGCTACAGGGATCATGGATGCCTAATTTTGTAAAATTTTTAAGAAATAAGATTTGAACTTTTGCGTGTTATTGCGTCATGCTCTTGTTTTCCATGGAGAAAATTATCTGTCATATTTGTAACAATCCTGGTTCCCTATTTCAATTTCTTAATACCAGCGAATCAAATTGATGTGTTCAGCAACAGTACGGTGCATGGATACGGTGTATGGATGGTGTTGGAAATAATTGATGATGATTTTTCTTATTGAGAAAAAACTGATGCAGTTTTATTACAAGTCAGGATTTATATAGCTTTGTGTTTAACAGAAAAAGAATTATAACGGTACAAACACTATACCAATGGTTAGTTGTCTAAAAAATAAAAAGAAAGGGTTGAGGTGTCTTTATCTCCTAATTATCAATTGATAAGGAGATTAGACACTCTTCTTTCTCTAATTAGCCAATGAAGAGAATAATCCCTACGGATTTGAGGCTAATTCCCTAATTACAATTATATCTTTATTTTTAATTATTATTTTCAACACTCTCTCTCAAGTTGGGGATGAGGTATAGATGTTGATCATCCCCAACTTGCAAGAATTTCTTTCGAATACTCCCGGATCCAATCCTTTCGTGTACATATTGGCCAATTGATCTCCGTTCTTAACATACAGAGTCTCAATTTCTTTTGATTGGACTTTTTCTCGGATAATGTGGCAATCCATCTCAATGCGTTTTGTTCGCTCGTGAAAGACGAGATTCAACGCAATATGTCTTGCCGCTTGATTGTCACAAAATATTTTCATTGGATCTCGTGTTTCAATCCCAATATCCATGAAGAGTTCCTTTACCCATATTAACTCACTCGCGGTTGATGCCATGGCTCGGTATTCTGCTTCGGCACTTGACCGAGCCACGACATTTTGTTTCTTACTCTTTCATGTGGCTAGATTCCAGCCTACAAATATGCAAAAAACGATTGTCGATTTTCGATCAAAACTTCCGACCCAATCTGTATCGGAATAGCCACATATTTCATTAGAATTATTATTTTTCATCCATATTCCCTTTTCGGGTGTGCCTTTCAAATATCTTAGAATCCTATCTATGACATTTAATGAGTTGTTCGAGGTGCATGCATAAACTTACTAATTTGGCTCATCGAGAATGAGATATCTGGTCTCGTTACCGTTAGGTAAATTAATCTCCCAATAAGTCTTTGAAAATGATTTATATCTTCTAAAGGTTCACCCTCTTCGATGTTTAATTTGTATTTACTATCGACCGGTGTAGAGGCCGGTTTGCACCCTAGCTTTCAGGTTTCTTTTAGTAAATCAATTGTATATTTTCTTTGTGAAATAAATAATCCTTTGGAAGAATGAGCAATTTCAATTCCTAAAAAATATTTCAAAATACCTAGATCCTTAATATCGAAATTTTTCTTTAATTATATTTTTACCCTCTTATTCTCTTCTAAACTATTCCCCGTAATTATTATATGATCAACATACACTAAAATAATAATAACGTAATTCTCATCTCCTTTTAAAAATAATGAGTGATCGGCACTACTAACTTTAAAATCACAAAAAATTAAGTAAGAGCTTAATTTTCCATACCATGTCCGAGACGATTGCTTTAGTCCATAAATTGACTTATTTAACTTATACACGGTAGTAGCATCACCTTCTTTATTGTGCCCCAGTGGAAGTGCCATATAGACCTCTTCATCTAAATTTCTTTGTAAAAATATATTTTTTACATCCAATTGATATAGGGTCCAATTTTGGTTTACCATTATTGAAAAAAGAATTCTAACGGTATTCATTTTAGCTACAGGCGCAAATATTTCTTGGTAATCTATCCCGTGAGTTTGAGTATATCCCTTTGCTATTAGTCTCGCTTTATATCTTTCGATAGTTCCATCACTATTGTATTTAAGTTTATATACCCAATTACACCCCACTACTTTCTTCCCTTTTGGTAATTGAACAATCTCCCAAGTTTTATTTCTTTCTAAGGCGTCAAGCTCCTCTTTCATAGCTTTACACCATACCGGTTGGTTTATTGCTTCCTCAAAATTACTTGGTTCTTTTTGATTTGAAATTGAGGTTAGAAGAGCTTTATATTGAGGCGCAACATTGTCATAAGTAATAAAATCTTGTATGGGATAACATACCTTATAGGTTACGAAGTCTCGTAACCTACTCGAAGCACGGGGCACTCGGGTTGTTCTTCGTAGTGGTCCCTCTATAATATTTTCTTCGCTCTCCTCTTGCACTTGAGAGACTTCACTTTCCTCCTCTTGTGTTTGGGTTACCTCCCTAGTTTCACACTCATCCTCATTTACCATTTTGGTTTCACTATCTCCCGAACAATTAATTTGAGGATAAATGAAAATATTTGATAAATCAAGTTCATTAACCTTATTTTCGCTTTCTTTAAAGTAAGGTTCATTTTCTTGAAACGTTACATCTCTTGAGATATAAAATTTATGATTTATCAGATCATAACATTTATATCATTTTTTGTGTGTATAATATCCCAAAAAAATTGCCTTAATTGAAGTGCAATCCAATTTGTCTCGCTTGTTATTATGTACATAGTATGTGCATCCAAATATTTTCAAGTGATCAATTATAATTTTTCTTTTGTAAAGGATTTGCAATGGACTCTTATAATTGAGAATTTTGCTTGGCAATCTATTAATTAAATAAGTAGCGGTTAATATGGCATCCGACCAATATTATTTTGGAATATTACTTTGCAATAAAAGAACCCGAGTTACTTCAAGTAAATGCCTATTTTTTCTTTCTGAAACACTATTTTGTTACGGTGTATAAACACACATAGTTTGATGTAAAATTCCTTTTGTTTTACAAAATTAGAAAATCTTTCATTCACAAACTCCGTTCCGTTATCGGTTCTAAATGTTTTAATTTTAGAACCAAATTGATTTTCTATGAAATTACAAAATTCTTGGAAAAAAGAAAAAAAATCTCACTTTTATTCTTCATTAGATATAACCATGTGACTTTAGTGAAATCATTTATAAAAATAACAAAGTACTTGTATCCATTATATGAATCAATAGGGGCGAGACCCCATACATCTAAATGAATGAGCTCAAAAGGTTCATTACTAGTATAATTTGATAATTTAAAAGGTAATCTAGTATGTTTTCTAGTTTATAAATTTCACAACTACTACAATCTAGTTTTTACAAAATAAAAAAGACATTTTAAAATTCTATCGGAAGGATGCCCTATTCTTTTGTGCCAATGCTTGCCTAGTTCTTCATCCTTTTTAATATTGAAATTGTATTTCCTTTCTCCCACGTTATAAAGTCCATTTTGTAAATAACCTTCACCAATCACTCTCTTGGTTATCCGCTCCTGAAAAATCACATTCATTGAGGAAAATAGAATTTCACAATTTAATTCATTAGTGATTTTACTAATGGATATTAAGTTGGATGCATAATTTTTCACATGCAAGACATTTTGAATGTTTTTTGAAAAGAAATTAATTAAATCATTTCCTAATATTTCCATTTTATCACCATTAGCTACAACCACAAATTGCTTTCCCTCATGACATTTATAGTTATTCAATAGATTTTTATCACCTGTCATATGATCAGTTGCATCCGAATCTAGCACCAAATTAGTATTTAAAAAAATAGTAGCTAAATTAGAGGCAATATCATTGAATTGTTGAGTATTTGTTTGAAGCATCACAGAGAGCTGTTGGATCATCTGCCTCATTTGATCCAGATTTGGCTCAGCGACTTGTTTAAGTGCTGGCTTGTGTTTGATTTCCTGCGCCGAGCCCATTTGAGCAAAGTATCCTCTTTTCTCTTCTCTCTGGCGATATTCGCGATGCTCTCCATACTTCTCCCCTGTCGACGATTTTCTCCCTTGAAACCACCCTTGTAGCCACCCTTTGGTCGAAGGTTTGGGTGGAGACACCAGCATTCTTCTTAATGATGATCTTCCTTCTTACAAAACTCACACCGGTTAGGATTTGCTTGGTCTCCTCGAACATCCGATCTAGTGTTAGGATACGACCTTGTTATTGCCATGACTTTGGCCTTTGGGTCACCAATCGACTATGAGCCCATGACAACTCTCCTGGTCTCTTCTCCTTCTACATGACCCATGACATCATCTATTGAGGGAAGTTCTGGTAGGAGAAGGATTTGAGAATGAACGAATAGACTCGTAGCTTGAGTCTAGGCTGGCTAAGAAGCGGAATATCTCATCTTGTTCTTCTCGTTTGCTAATTTCTTCAGGATCTGAAGTGGGGGGGGGGGGGGGTCGGTACAATTTTAGTTCATCTATCTTTTCTTGTAAGAGGGCAAAGATCTCAGAGATAGATTGGTTTGGTTGTTGCTTGATTTGATGAAGCTCTTGTTGTAGCCGATACACATGTGAATGGTTCTTCCTTTTGCCATATAATTTCTTGGCTTTCTCCCACATTTGCTTGCTGTATTTTGATAAGTCATGATTTTGACGATATGAGGCTCCATAGTTGCTAAAAGCCAACTCGTAACCTTGTTGTCATTCTTCTTCCAATCTTTGAGGGCTTTGTTCTCTTCTTCTGTGAGAGCTCCAACACTTCTTGGTACTGGTTTGGTTATCTCACCATTTACATACTCCAACTTGTCTCTGCTAACTAGCCCAAATGAGACTTGTCTAGCCCATATATTATAATTTTTACCATCAAGGAGCACTGAGGTCAGTCTTTCAATCGCTTGATTTGACATTTTTGGTTCTGATAGTTGATTTTCTGGTACTGATGGTTGGTTTTCTAGTTTTGGCAGTTGGATTTTTCTGAATGTGTTTGATGAGGCTTTCTTTGATCTTGATAAGAACATATACTACTTAGCACTTTTTCTCTCTGAACTTTGATAAGAACAAATATTGGTGGGCTTTGTGACATTGTCTGGTACTTGGTACATGGCTCCTCACTATTATGTGGGATGTTGTCCTGTATCAGTCATTGGTACAACTGTGGTTGTTGGTTTTTTAGTACTGTTACCAGTTGAGGTTTCTGGTATTATTGTTATACTGGACTTTGTTGTATACAATGTTGTGATTTTGTGGTTACTGGATTGTTACCAATCGTTGGTTTGTTGCTCTTACTGTGTAGGTGCTCCTGGTGTTACCAGTCAAGTGGCCAACAACTCTTGATTATTGGTGCTTCTGGTTTTGTACGTAAGCCGCTCTGTTGCATTTTTCTTGTTGCGGAATTTTGAAACCATGCTCGATACCATGTTGGAAATTTGAGTGATTTTTTGAGAAAAAACGATGCGCTTTTATTACAAGTCATGGCTTATATAGCCTTGTGCTTAACGGGAAAAAGAATTATAACGGTACAAACACTGTACCAACAGTTAGTTGCCTAAAAAATAAAAAGAAAAGGTTGAGGTGTCTTTATCTCTTAATTATCAATTAATAAGGAAATTAGAAGCTTTTCTTTCTCTAATTAGCCAATGATAAGAATAATCCCAACGGATTTGAGACTAATTCCCTAATTACAATTACATATTTATTTTTAATTATTATTTTCAACAGATGGAGAAAGGCAGAAAGCCCATGGTCCATATATAGTTCGATTGGGTCAGAACTAATACTTTAGTTAGTGTTGAGAAAGCCCATGAATATGACGTGAAAAAAAAAAAAATGTTTCCGTCTTCTGGGAGTGGTAGACAGTTTAATTCGCTGATGTTTTCAATAAATTGATAACCAGATTTACATCAGAGATCAGAAACCACAAACCTTATGAATAATTATGCGCCTTGTGTGTTATATTACTACAATTTAATTCTTCGCCAAAATCATATCTCAAATGCTTATTTTTTTAATTAAGAAAGGAACTTCAAAACAAGACAATAAATTTAGTGATGCTTTGTGACAGAAGTAGACCAATTACATATGAAAGAAAACTCTAGAATTATTTGATATGCATAAAATTTTTATGACCAAGTACCTAAATAAAAAAATTAACAAATAAAAAAACATGTAAATAATTTTTAGTATGCATGTGCCGTGAAATATGTTGGATTGCATTTCAAAATTACAAGTTTCAATATTTCAAAACTTATTGAATGAAAATACTGTTATGAAGGATCCTAATATCACATCCATATAGCATTGTAAGAAATTGTAATTAGAAATTTATATGTTGGGTAAGTCTTTAACAATTATATCATAGGCCCATATTAAAATAAGAACGTTACAATACCGTTAGAGATAAGCTGATACTGTTCAGTACTGTTATAATAAGAAGACCATATACACAATCTTCTCTGTTACAATAATATTCAATCTCTTTTTAAATTCATATACACAATCGGCTTATGTATCACAATATATTGAGAGACTCAGACCAAAATAATTTGCTTCGATTCCACTACTGTTCTTGCTGTCATGATCATAAAAACTAATACGTACAGAAAAAGACAATCACAATCAAATGTGAAAAAGAAGAGTACAAGGGGGGGAAGGAATGAGCAGGAGGCAGAGTATTATCAGAGTAAAACATCCGTGACTGAGTCACTGCAATGCGCGTACTACAGAACCTTCCAATGCTTTATTCGGGTGGCCCAATCTCTCTATGTCGAGAAATAAAATGCGATTTAGGTTTAGATGGCTTCTGACAGTCGGTCCCATTTATTGCTTTCTCTCTCTGTAGAGACGAATTTTGGGCCCCCTGTTAGTGAAACAGAGTGTCTGTGGCCATCTGCGAGGTATTAAAACGAATGGGTCCTAAAGAGAACAGAACATATACTTTTTTTTTTCTTTGTTATTTTTTTTAGAGGGACGGAATTAACTAGAGTTCCCTACGTGGTCCAGAAGCCTCAGTATCCTAGATTCAATTTTCTCCATTTTACATGATAATTGGATATCTCCTTGCCTAATCGTCTACAACCTGGCTAAGAGAAACAATCACAATATATAATTCAATGTATATAACGTTACCTATAACACTCAATAGTTAATGATTGTTTATACGTTTTTATTAAAAAAAGACGGAAATTCTTGTTGCTTATAATCCGTGGATATTTCATTTTTTCAAAGCACAATACTTAATGATTATTTAGACAGCAATATAAATGTATATCTCGGACCTGTAATTTTAATAAATTTGAAGGCAAAAATGTTTTCAGAATTATATTTATCTTTTTTTTTTGAAGCAAATTGAAAACCAAGAAGATGAAAACAGCCACTCCTTTGAATTATCAATGCGTTTTGTAAAATGTAAAGCTTTTGACAAGTAATTCCGTAAGGTTTTAGTTCAAATTTTTATCATCGAACTCCCACCTTCATTTTTTTCCTCTCAATTAATTAACACAACAATTAACCAGAAATTAAAATTAACCTAGACAAAGATTAGTAGGATTAATGGTAATCATGGTAACCAATAACCATGGTCATGGTAATTATGTTATATATTGATGCATTCCTCTGTAACAATTGAAGACAGGAGATTAAACATTTTTCTAAGCAATCTTGCAGTTTCCATTGAACTGGAGGCTGGCGAGAATACCGCTGTAATGTAAAGCAATTAATGATAGAAACTAGAGGCTTCAATTTCTGGCATCAATAACCCAGCCCGATTTTTGTGACCCATTGTATTACTCATAGTTTATATTTACTGAGCAAACGCCGTCTCATGTGCAACCTCCACGCCAAGACTAACAAGGGATGCATCTGCTCACGAGGCCGCAGCCAGGCCATTTAATGCTCCGCACCAACCTTGCTAGGTGTCTTTACGGATCGGATCTGTTCCCACGTAGGTTCTTGCATGCCCCATGCATGCATTATATAAGGACGGAGAAAGGATAGAGGTTTATCAGAAACAGAGAGAAAAGAAAAGGACAGATAAAATTTACAAGTGGAACTAAGTGTTGGTTTCTGTGTTGGCAGGGGTTGATCGTTTTGTGCTCTATTTTGAAGAGAAGTGATCATCAATTGGGAAGAATGTCTCACATTACCGTGGAGAGAAATCGGCGCAGACAGATGAATGAACATCTGAAAGTGCTTCGATCACTCACGCCTTCATTCTATATCAAAAGGGTAAGTTCAATAATTTTGTTCATATATGGCCGATTTCTCATAGGCGTTATACTGATGTAAAATCTATGTGTTTGTAAGGCTTAACATGATACATCTCTGTTTCAGTCAGAATTTCTTTCAAACAATTTCGATTGTGAAGTTCCAAATCCCTAATTAAAGGGTCTGATAATCCAAATATAACCGAAATGATGAAATAATAATTAGTTTTCAATTTGGAATTTGTGGCTTTGGTTACTAAATTTACAACTAGTAAAGTACCTGAGTAAGTCCTTAAGCAATTCAGTCAATCTAGCAACTAGGAAGGCCAAGAAAGACTTTTACTTATTTTTTTATTATGTTCATCTGTTTTGTGTTGTGGGTGAAGAATTTTAGATAATATCCAACTTTAAATTTGTTCCAAAGCTAGGACAGCTCGAAATAGCATGCTGATAGGCCATTGCCTGGCCTGCCATTCAAAAAAGAAATAGCATGCTGATAAATTTTACAGATTAAGTGACAAACATTATACTTTATAATGATATCGTATTCTCAAAAGGGTGACCAAGCATCTATAATCGGAGGAGCAATAGAGTTCATAAAAGAAATGCAATTAGTTCTCCAATCGCTCGAGTCCAAGAAGAAACGAAAGAGCCTAAGCCCGAGCCCTACACCAAGCCCCCGCTCTCTCTTTCAACTGAATCCATCACCACCAAACAGCAATAGCCCTCTTGATTCTGACTCCTTGCAGCCGGTAAAAGAACTCGGTGCAAGTTGCAATTCACCGGTTGCAGATGTCGAGGCAAAAATCCAAGGTTCAAATGTCATTTTGCGCACCCTCTCCAAGCGCATTCCGGGTCAGATCGTGAAGATTGTCACTGCACTTGAACGGCTAGATTTTGAGATACTTCATCTCAATATTAGTAGCATGGAAGATACAGTGCTCTACTCCTTCGTCATAAAGGTAAGAAGGGTTTTTCCTAGATAGACTACATAACTTTTAATAAATTCATAGGTTTTATTGCTACAATCAACATAGACTAGTTAAATAAGCATGATTGAATAATTATATGAATATTTAGAAATTAAAACTTTGCACTTGTCAGTTTGAATCACAATTAATCTTGTATTTCAAGGATAATTAACTGTATGCCAATTCTTCGTACTCAAACACTGCATGTCAATTTCCATCTTCACTTAGAAAAAGACAGGATAAATTCTGATTATGTTCAAGTTTTTACCGTAATTCATAATGAAGAATATATTCATGTTAACTCGTTTCTAATACATAATTTACCTTTCTGAAGAAATTCACTTATTAAAATTAAAAGCTCTTTTATGTATCTTTAACACAAGATGCTGTGTACACAAAAGGACTTGAAAACATACGATATACATCATTATATGACTAATCTTATAGATGTTAAGTTTGTGAAACCCAAATTTATATTGCTTGATCAATGTACTTTATTCTGTAAATTAAGGTGTTTTACATTTTTTTTTTCCTTTGGCCAGATTGGACTTGAGTGCCAACTGAGTGTGGAGGATTTGGCAATAGAAATACAGCAATGCTTCTGCCAGGATATGATATATTAAATATTTATATTATTATACAAGTTAAATTCCTTCTAATTGGTATTAATTAGTTTCGTATTAAATTTGGTTGTACATGCAACATCTTTTTAGCTCTGTAAACAGAAGTTTCCTTGACTTCCATTTACATTTCCTTTCGGTCATGTAATAAAGTGTATTTGAATTTTAATATTATTAACGTTGCCAAGAAAAATATCTGACTTTTTTTCCCCTGAAGGGAGACATATAATTGGGTAGCAAGCCTCAAATCAACCCAACAAGAACTGTCTCTGGCAATACATTTGTACACAACTACATCTAGTTGTTGAAATGATTTTGAATTTGTTGCATCGTGGCGAAAAAAGAGACAGGAATTTTGAGGCATATAATTAAGTTAATAAATATGAACAATTTGTTAGTCCATTTCAACATTAGAAGAACGGGAAAGGTTAAGAGAATAATTCTACGTTTTATAAAAATTTATGAAATATTTCTAGTTAAAATTACTCCCAACTATATAAATTATAAGAATAATGTATAAGACATGAAGTTATTTTGAGTATGCCTTGAAAAAAATGCATCTTCCCTGCAATTTAAATATTTAATATATCCCCGGGTGGATTTACTAGGCGTAGCCGTAGTATGCGTCAAATCTCATAATTTTTACTGCGATCTATATTTCAAAAAAAAAAAAAAAAATATCATCAAAGAACGAGAGAATTTTTTTTATGAAAATATGAGAGCAAACTCCTAATTTTATTTATTTGTATACCATTAGGCTGTAAATGAATCGACGATCAAACTAGTTCAATTCAAATTCAATTGAACTCGAACTAAATCGAACTCGAAGTAAATCAAACTCGAGCTAAATCGAATTCAAACTGAAATCGAACTCTAAACGAACTCAATTATTTGATTATATTTATTTTTATATTATCATAAATAATTAGGGCTAAAATAATTATTATTTTATTAATTTAATATTAAAATTGACAAAACAGATATTTATTAATTTAATAATAAATTAATAATATCGAACTATTATGAATCAAACTCGAATTAGTTTATTAAAAAAGTTATCGAACCGAACTCAAATCGAATCGACAGAAAAAACTAATCTAAGAACCGAACTCGAGTTAAAACCAAATCAAATACTAAAAAAATTATAAATTTTTCTTGTACCTCTGTACTAATGGTTAATATTTACAAAAAAACGAGAGGAATATTAATTTATCAATTCTAAATGTTAATCTTAAATGTATTATTTGTTAATTGTATTAACTCTAGTGTTACCAATTGTGCAAATCACACATATCTCTTTTCTTTTGAGCGGAAATTATTTTCAACTATAGATTTTCGACGGGTATATACACACGCATCTAGTAAACCCCGTTAAAGAGTTTTATCATATGTCATATAAATATTTATTAAATATATATTTAAATTGTAATTGAAATGTCCGCTATGTTCCATTGATATAAAACTGATCAGTAGATGAGATGGGCATTCAAATAAAGTGAACTCCACCTACTGCTCGTCTGCATAATACTTTACAACATACTAGTTCTAATAATCTTGATTTGATCTCTCTTCTGGCTTTGATCAGTGCAGTAACAAAAAAATAAGACCAGTTTAGTAAAAAGAAAAGGTAAGACCAGTGTAGTACGTAAAAAGAAAAAAAAACAATAAATCAGTTTTGAAATTTATAATTTCATAAACATCAATTTTAGAATTGCAAAAAAAAAATAACGATAGATATTTATCACCATATAAAAAAATAGGATAAAAACAAAATTATTGATATAATTTGAGATGCTAAACATTTTTGGGAAAAAAATGAAAATCCAATCGGGTGATTATTGAGTCGGACGGTAATAAAATCACTGAGAGGATCTTCAGTGGCAGAATCCGAATTTTAGATTGGGAGGAGCAAGACTGAAAGAATCAGACATTTACTATAGAGAAAAAAATATTAGAGGGTCAGGTCAGATATATAAGTTTTTAAATTTTTTTTATAATATTATATATATTTTTTGAACATTTTTGAAAAACTGAAGAGGCAGCCCCTTCCTGGATCCGCCCTTGAGGATCTCCTCCATTAAAGACGCTGCATAGGGAATGAGTATGCGGAGAAAGAAGTACGACATTTATTATTGTTAAATCATAGTTAATAATTAATCTAACGGTTTAGATAAAAAGTAATCCATTTTGGGAGCTTTTTGCGTCCAGAGGATGTCAATTTATAAGGATGCATAAAAAAACTCGAGATCGTGACTTAGCTAGGATTTTATTCAGGCTCGAGCTAGTCTGACTCAAGTTAATCTATCTCGAACTAATTTGGCTCGAACTAATTAATTTGACTTGATAGTTAAATAATCTGAGTTTGAGTTAGGGTTGACTCAACTTGTCTCGGATAATAATAATTTATATGTTTTTTTTTCTACCAAATTCTATCTCTTACTCGTTCGTATATGTGGCTCGCTAGTTTTTTTATGGTCCATCCGTTTAAATTAGTGTAGTCAAGATATCATTAAAAATATAGTTTGTTGATATGCTAATTTTGTACCAATTCATATATTAATTTTGTAGATGTATTAAATCTAAATATTAAACCGAGTCAATGTACATATATTGGCTCGTGAGCCAGCTTATGAAATAGCTCGAATAGTAACGAGCCAAGTTTGAACAAGATTTTTCAACTCAAAACTTTTTATGAAATCGGCTCGGCTCGACTCATTCGAACTCGTCTCGTTTGCAGAGGATATCCGAGTGTGTCATTGGGTCAAACTCGTTTGCAGAGGTTGTCCGGATATGGTCACGTAGTTCAAAATGGCCAGAGCTCATCAAATTCGATAAGTTGTTATGTTCCTTCGTAAATCTGGTATCAGATTGCATATATGACTGCAATAATTTGTTCCTATACCTGTTTAAAACCAGGTGCTGGAGTGGGATCAACCCGGTGAGAATTACCAAGCAGGAAGATGGGACCTGAAGGATATACATTTCATTTCTTTCATACACTCAATCATATATATGTATCAATTTAAAATTTTCCTTCTAATTTCCATTAACAAACTTCAAGCTTCACTTTTTATTGCTGTTAACAATTTCACTTTCTTTCTTGTTTATATTTGATTAAGGATATTGATGAAAGGAAAGATGGTATTTCAGTACAGTGATGAAAAATCTGTCCATTCAAGACTGCTTGGAATGTAACTGTGTGAACTTCAGTGTAGTGATGAAAAATCTGTGAAAGAGTTCTTTTAAAAACTTGTCTTTAAAAAGTTATGATGGAAAAGTACTAATCTCCAATTATATAAAACAAATAGCCTTTTGAACTAGTATGTGTAAAATGGCATCCACAGCCTATTGGGAACCCTGGGTAGATTGAGCCAAAAGCTTTATTGTAATGGATGGGTGATGGTCAGACCTGATTTGTGTGCCAATTTGATAATACAGTAATCTATAGTCTATTGTTTTCATGTGTATTTATAGCTGGGTGCTGCTGGGGGTTGTGGGCTTGTGGCAGTGAACCTCAAAGGCATAACTAGTACAAAGATTTGAGGACCTGAAATAAATGTTCCCTTCTGATGATATGATACTACAATATAAGGCCTGAAACTTCATTTTTGTCCTGTCAACAATTACATGTTTTTGTTGTTTGCATTTGAAATGAAGGATGTGACTGGGGCTTCCGGTGCTGAAGGATCTGTTCAAATGTGATGACAAAGCAAGCTAGTACTGATTACTGAATATAGGAGTCTGTCAAGGCCAAGGGTACCTATCAAGTAGTTATGTGTACTTTTTTTTCTCCCTGGTGCTTAGTGCTTAGTGCTTAGTGCTACCATGGCCCAATTATCCAAAATAGGAACCAAGCCTATTACTATTACGGCCTGCAGCGTAGCTAGGAGCTTTTATGTCCAAAATAAGTGACTGAATGCATTACCAAATGGATCCAAAAGTCTGATTAATTATTACAGTTGCTGGGTAGTTGATCTGTTTCTTTCTTGAACATAAATTAATTTCCCAAGAAGAAGTGTCTGTTTTCAAGGAGGGAATTTCAATACTCGTCAAATATTATATCAAGTTAATATGATCAATATTGCTTCTGTTCTTTTCTAATTGTTATTTTGAAGTTGAACTTTTATATTGCAACTAGTACTTGCTGGAGCTGACGTAATCATATCTTTGATTGATCGAATTTGTCTATAATATACACTTATGTTACTAATTACTGACAAGTTTTGATGGTAGTTATTTAATTTTTTTCTCAGAAATTTCATGCTTTTATTATAGATATTGTTGATTATTGGAAAAAAAAAACAAGTTCAAGGAATTGAGAAATAAAATTGTCATATCTATTTTTGTGCATTTCTAATGAATAATGCTCAAACTGTCCCTTTGTCATTGGAAAATCTTCATATCCATTATTGTGCTTTTGTATGAAAAAAAAATCTGTACAATCTTTTATTTTTTTAATGAAATTAAATAGTAGGCCTCTCACTCACTACTAGAAAAAAAGAATCTTCATACTCCGCCATCCGACTTCTCTCATCTGTGATGACTTCTTTGTCATTGAATGTAAAATATGAGCACATGAAACCTTTGTAGTTATTCTTGAGTTAACAATGTGGTCTAAGTGGGATTTTGTGGTATTTAAGATTCACCTTGCAAATACCTATTTGTAGGTAACAATTTTATTTCACTAGCCATTTTGTTTTAGCATATTTCTCTATACAACTTTTGTTGTACATACATGAATTCTGAAGTTGTTTCATCAATTTCTGTTTTGCAAGTTGATTCCATGAGGAATTCAAAATTGGAAAGCCCAGATATGCCCAATTCATGTAACTACGCAACAATGCTGGGTAATTGGGTTTGTTCAATCATTTTGGGCGTGAACAACAAAATCCTTCTGTTTGATGGATTGGGTTTCATTACTAACTTACTCCAATTTATTTGGGATTAAAGACTTTATTGTTGTTCTGTTTGATGGAGCCAATATTGTACCATGAGATCCTGACCTGTGGAGAGCAGCAGAAAGTACAATACTGATGCCATGCCAGAAGATTCTCAATCAACCCTGCACAAGATTAACTGGTTCATTGTTAATTTGTTTATATTAGTTTACAGTTGTAATGTTGGCCTTTACTAATATCTCTAAACCATTTCTTGTGAGATCTACCACTAATGTAGTACTTGAAAATCTAGTACCATAATGATTATATGACCCGCTTGGCACTGTCAGTCAGCGCCTGGCTTGAATTGCCCCCCAACTTATACAACTCACTATGTTTTAATTAATTTCATCTTTATGCTTAACCAGCTTGTATTTCCTTTTCAGAAATCTAATAGGTACGCCTTGACTGGGGTTCCAATGTCATACACAGGTTATATTTATAGTAGAGGAATATCAAAATGAAAATTAACAAAGCAAGCTAACAAGCTGAAGAAAAACACGCTTATATGAACTTCTATGGTTCATGCTGCCACTATTATTTTTGTTTCAATTCAGCGATATATTATTTGGGAGGATAGCTTTGCATTTCTTTCTAGCAGATACCAAAGATTATGGATCTTAGGCTGAACATGTAATTAGTGTTTAAACAGAGACCAACACTACAACTATTTTTTTTTTTTTTTACATTCCTAGAAGACTTTTGTTTTATCATTATCATCACAATAATTAACCTTTCTTCTCCTTGGTTGGATCGATCCGAAAGTTTTATTGAAATGGATAGGTGATAGACTGATAGTCAGACCTGAAGAGAAGGTTCCACTTTTTCTCATTATCGTTACGTACCAATTTGATAATTCAGTACACTATTGCTTTGCTTTATATTTTTAAACTGGGTGCAACACTGCAACTGGGGTTGTGGCATTGAGCTGTGAGCGCAGAACTAGTGTAGGTAAAAATGCAACTAATTCTCCTTCAATTTCCATGAAAACATGTCAAATTGTGATCATGATGAATTCACACCGCTAGTATCAACTCTTAGACAAATTGTAGTGGCTATTCCACCAAATATATCATGTAACCTGAGTACAAAACATTTCATTATCTAACAAATTATCATGGGATCATCCAGATCCCACCACGACGATTGTCACATGATCTCTTTGCCAATACCTACACGAATGACGAATCATGCACATTATTATTATTATTATTATTATTACTATTATTATTATTATTATTACTATTATTATTATTATTATTATTATTATTATTATTATTTTAATATTTGTTCAAATAATTGCATTTGTAAAATAAATTTTATGTGCAAAATATGAGTTGTGTTTCAGCAGAATCATACTAAAATTCAAGCAATATAAATTAAAAAGTGCTCTGGGCGCTACATGATTAGCAAGTTAGACGAGATGCGAGATGCGAATGCGATGCAATGATTTGAAAAATAATTGCTTTGACAATAAATTTTTTTCTCAAAAAAAAAAAATAGTTTCCCATATTTCATTTTCTCCCCTTTTTTCAGATCGTGAAACTTCCCCTTCTTCCCTTTATACCCTTTCTATTTGATTTCCAATCGGCCCAGCCCATCTCCCAGCCCAGCCCATTTCCCTTTTCTATCTCTCTCTCCGCTTTTTCTTTGTTTTTGTTGCAGTGCTTCCTATCTTCAGTGATACATACTTCGGTGTGTTAATGGATCATTTTCGGATCAGATGTATCAAGATTTAAATACGGATGCAAATTTAATTGAAATTTGAGGACTCAAATATAAATATATATCCACTTACACAGATATCACATCGGATTCATATTATATTTCTGATTCTACATTCATGTATTTAAAACAATAAAATACATAATAATATGAAAAATATATTAGATTTAAATTATAAACTATATAACTTACTATAAACATATTGATTAACTTTATGAGATATATTTTTTAAAAATCTACGTATTTAATTATTATTAAGACAAATTCAACTACTATAATTATGATTATAAGGTTTTATATACAAAAGATAATTGTTATAATATATACATTTTTCTATTAAGAACATAAAAAATAATTTTAATGGATTTAGTTTCGAATCATGCAAGACCCAAATGCGAATTCAA
Source organism: Schoenoplectus tabernaemontani (assembly GCA_037127355.1). NCBI lineage: Eukaryota > Viridiplantae > Streptophyta > Magnoliopsida > Poales > Cyperaceae > Schoenoplectus > Schoenoplectus tabernaemontani. The sequence goes on from CM073739.1 coordinate 22,529,570, forward strand.
AATAATAAATTGGATCTTTTTTCCTGATCTACATGGGGATCCATTCATATAAGTTATGTTCGAATTTTTAAATTTTGAAGAGTGAGGCTACCGTGCATTAGCTTTAAATTTAAATTTTATGTAAAATATGTCCGATCCGAAACGTTCAATATAATTTTCATATCAAATTCTACTAGCTAGCCAAACTTTATGTTTTTTGAAATTTTTTTGTTATTTTTTGCGTGAGGAAAAAATTACTTGATTTAGAAATTCTGGATCGTCTAATGTGATAATTTTCTCCCCATAGAAAAAATAGCAAATAAATTTCAAGAAATATAAAATTTGGCTAGCTAGTAGAGTTTGATATGAAGATTATATTGAACGGTTCAGATTACTCATATTTTACGTAAAATTTAAAATTTTGAGCTAACGTACGAATACCGTACATTACAATGGATCATAATACCAGCAACTCGCTGAGGCTGCTGGTTAGGACCTGGTATGGCCTGGGTTCGTAGATAAACAACCTTTCCTAATTTATTAGTTTCAAACCTACACCTCAATTTGGTATTATATTTTGGATTACAACGTTCATGTCAGGTTGTCAGGCCAATTTGGTTAATGTATAAAACAACATCGATTTGTTCTTATGCAGTACTTTAAAGTTGGTGGCTGGTCGGCGCAATTGAATTGCAAATCCATCCCCGAATAATCTCCAGACTATCAACGTTCATTTCTTTAATTAAGTATGTGCTAATTGAGCCCAACATTTCATAGTAGATCTGACGCTAATACTTTCTTTTTGAATTCTCTCTTCCGTAAAACTTATGATATTGAAATATGTTTCATGTATTTATAACTTTAACATTGAATATAAATTAGAATGTTGTAATATTGAATATATTATTAACCTGATAAAATTGTATAAAAATATATTTAAATTATATTTTCTGCTTTATGAGAAAATATTATTTTGTGAAGTTTAATTTTTTTTCGTGTTATTCAGTAAATCATTGAAACAAATCGCATACTCCAGTTATCACATATAAATAATATTTAAATACTCATAACACATATCTAAATACCTAAATAAGAAATCTAGATATTATACTTAAATACTCATAACACATATCTAAATACCCAGAATAAATATCTAAATACCTAAAACACATCTCTAAATATCTAAATAAAAAATCTAAATACCTAGATATTATACTTAAATACTCATAACACATATCTAAATACCTAAATAAGAAATCTAAATACCTAGATATTATACTTAAATACCCAGAACGTGTATCTAAATACCTTAATAAGAAATCTAAATACCTAGATATTATACTTAAATACTCAGAAAACATATCTAAATACCCAGAATAAATATCTAAATACACAGAACACATCTCTAAATAACTAAATAAGAAATCTAAATACCTAGATATTATACTTAAATACACATAACACATATCTAAATACTCAGAACACATATCTAAATACCCAAAACACATATCTACATACCTAAGTAAGAAATCTAAATACCTAAATATTGTATCTAAATATTTATAATAGATAATTAAATATGCATGATACATATATCAATAACTAACATAATTAAATCATATTATATAAAAATAGAAATCTAAATACTTATATTTTTTTTTTTAAATACTACTCATATATACCTGAACAATAAGATTGCATACAATATGGGTTTGGCGTTTCAGAAATTGTCACGTGGGTTTTGTGTAGATGGTCTTTATTTGTCGGAGAAATAATCATATCCGTGGGAAAAAAAGTTTGTTAAGTGCAGTTGAGCGAAATTTTTTGAAAATAAAAAATCATTTGCGGGGTGATTTTTTGAGGATTAACGCTGGATACTGTTATTCGCGTACTTTTTTTTTTCAATCCAATAAGTTTCTCTTCTATCTTGTTTATCGTATGTATTGGATCATATGTTCACGTCTTTTCTTTAATTGGTACATTATTATGTGACACTTTTTTAAAAAAAAAAAATTACGCATCTTGTTCTTGTTCCTTAATGCATTAATAATTGACTCACAAAATATCATATTCGAAATACCTTGTAGATCAAATTATATATTTTTTGATACTTTTTTTGACACTTCATTATTCCTTAATGTCTAACATTTATTATTATAAAAAATGTTTGAAGAATTAATATTTTTTAAAGAAAACAACAATAAAACCACCGTCATGCAATGAAACCATAGTATGTTATTGGAGAAAATCAAACACCAAAGATTGATATTTGAATCCCATTCATTAATGAATGACTCGCAAAATATTATATTCGAATTAGTATGATTACATCTCGGATTCTGTTTTAGATCGAATATTAATATATTAGAATTGTATCGAATTTATTATAAATATCCAGTCCGGATCGAATATTAAGCCATCACTCATCAATAACGTAATAACATGTATAATATAATCGATTATATATTTAAAACCATTTCTATTTAATGTGATTAATTGTAATTCGGAACTCGGAAGTGAAAATTAGGCATAGCATATAAGGACCGAATCCTTGAATTCAGCCCGGCCGACCCGTCGAGAAGCGGGCCTCTATCCGGCCTCTTTCCAATCTGGCTCGATTTTTTTTTCCTTGTAAGAGCCGGATTTGAAAAGCACTAAGCCTAACCTTAGAGAAAAGAGCTCTTTCAATCCGATTCTTATCAATTTGACCCTTAATAAATCCAGTTCGGTCCTTATCAAATTAATCTTGTCATTCCCAAACATTTAAGTTATTTTCAAACTTAATCATTTTCAAACTCTTGTGTTCTAATTGTATTTAAAAAATCAGAAAAATCAGGAAAAAAATTTAAAAAAATACTTATTTTTATAGTTAAAGTTATAAATTTTGCTTTATCTTTTAATATTTGATGTTGTATTTGAGTTATATTTAAAAAATCTGAAAAAATAATTAACAAAATAATAAAATCCTTTTCTAATCGGGCTTTATCCGTCTTTTAACGTCTGAAGGGTCTAATAAAGACTGTACCTCTTAAAGACTTGAGCTCATCCCTAAAAGTACATCAAACCCTTTAAACTCAAATCTCTATTTTTTTAATTTAATTTTTATCCGACTCTCTCATAAATCTATAAAGTTCGGCTCTTAAAAAAATCCGAGTTGAATTTTAAATATGATATCTAGAGGTGGTAAAATCCGACCCAACTCGAGAAACCCGCCCGGATCTGAACCCGAACCGACTTGATTTTTTTAGAAAGTCAAAATGACCCAAACCTGACCCGAACGACCCGAAACCCGAGATGACCCAAGATCAGACAACCCGAAACCCGACCTGATCCGAACCAGAGATGACCCGATTCGTGCTGCATATATGCATCTAATTACTTTAAAATTATACTATATAAATATTAAACTTCTCTTTATAAATTCAACTTGTACTTGGCTGTCAGTTTATTTTTAGGGAGGTCAGGTTAAGCACGGGTTTAGAGGAGGACCGGGTTAAGCATGAGTTTCATAAACAATGATGGACCGTCCGTTTATTTTAACATAAATTAATAAATATTTTTATCAATATAACACGTACAAATAGTTGCACGTATAATTTTTTTAATTATGAAATTACCTACATACACCCACCCACCCACCCACACACACACACACACACACATATATATATATATATATATATATATATATATATATATTGAAATAAAAAAATTACATTTCGAATTATAATAATAATGCCTATTAATCAAAATTTATATGTCAAAAATTAAAATTATCATAAAAAAATAATGTCTATTAATCAGAATTATCATAAGTAGTATGTCTTCAGTTTGTTAACAAAATGAATGAAATATATCGACCTGAAATCGATCTGACTAGACCCAAATGAATTAAATCATATCCATATTATTTGAAAAGTCAAATTGATTATAACATAATTGATAATTTAGATCTAATATTGTCTAAAATAAATTTCTGAAAAAAAATTAAAATTTGATGACCGAAATCCAACCTGACCCGACCTAAAATAAAACATCACAAAAAAGAACTCGATCCGGCCCGACCGGCCCGACGCAACCGATCGCCACCTCTAAATTCATATCTACCAACAATCATATAAAAAAATTGTAAAAATTGCAAAAATTGCACCCGAATAACGCCTTGGTCTTGTCATTTGTCACATCATCGATGGAGTCCATTAATGGAATCAATAGCTTGTGCGGTCGAGTCAAATCTACTAAATTGGGTATGTTCGTTCACCAATTCGGCAATCCCTATCATGTACGCATGATATGACATTTCTCCAGTGCAGAATAACTTATTTGGATGCATGCGATGAAAACGACTTTAAGGTGGGTGAAAAATGAGAAAATGGATTTGAATTAAGAACCTTTATTCCTCGCTGCACCGGAATAAAGGTACTCCTTTCACATGGTTCAGTTTCTTTTGCAAATGAAGGTCTACTTTTTTTGTTTTTGTCAATGGAAAATGGTAGTAGTTCTAATCTATCCATACTAAAAAGAGTGTATAAATTGAATTTTTTCATTAATATTTTTAAAAAAATAATGATTAAAATATTTATATTTTAATTTATAATTAAAATTAATTAATTTTATAAAAGTGACAGTTTAGATTTCAGTCAAATTCATTTTTCTTTTCCATTCCGCTTGCTATTGTTTTACTATATATTTATAGGAAGTCTAAAAAAATATAAATCAAATAACTTAAATGTAAACTATTATTAAGTTTGATTTAAAAACTATGCATTGTATAACTATACTTAGAAAAAAATATATTATTTTTTATTAAATAATAAATTAATTTTATTTAAAATTTTTAAGAACATTTATAATTTATTTAGATAAAAATATATCTAAGAAAATATATTATTTATTTTGCAAATGAGGTCTACTTTTTCTTTGTCAAAGGAAAATGGTAGTAGTTCTAATCTATCCATACTAAAAAGAGTGTATAAATTAAAATTGTCCATTATTATTATTATAAAATGTGTAATGACCGAAATAATTATATTTCAATTTATGATTGAAATTACTTAATTTTATAAAAGTGATAATTTAGATTTCAGTCAAATTTATTTTTCTTTTCTATTCTGTTTGATATTTTTTTACTATGTATATATAGAAAGTCTAAAAAAAATATAAATCAAATAAATTAAATATAAACTATTATTAAGTTTTATTTAAAAAATTACACATTGTATAACTACACTAAGAAAAAAAATATTATATTTTATACATTATTTTTATTAAATAATAAATTATTTTTATTTAAAAATTAAAAAAACCTTTATAATTGATTTAGATAAAAATTAAATCTAAGAAAATATATTATTTATTTATAATAAGTCTAATGCTAATATAATTATTTTATAAAAAAGTTATATATCAAATAAATTAAATATCAACTATTATTAAGTTTTATTATAAAAGAAAACTACGCATTGAACAACTATACTTACAAAAAAATATAATATTTAAAATTAAGAGGGTACACATAACGGACGGGTTCCATACTAGCAAGTATAATAATATGATACTAACAACTTGAATTTAGTTTTTTTTTATAATATTAGCTTATTTTTTTTTGAGAAAAATTACTGGCTTATTAATAGCAAGATTATTTTGTTTCCTTATATCATACTAAGGGATTTGAGCATACAGTAAGTTGCCAACAGCAACTACTTTTACAGGTGCATTAACGTGACATCTGATACACCTATGCTGCTAATAAAAGTTTAATGATTAAAATTTAAAGTTTAGTACTTACTCTTCATCTTTGTTTAAAGAATGTTGAATAGTAAAGAATTTTTATCCAATAAGAACTATTTAGTACCATGCATGGCAGGCGAATAACAGGTATTTTAGTGAAGTAACGTTTTTTTTATAATACGAAGGGATGTGTGCCATTATAACGTTTTTTTTAACGTTTTTTAGTGATTTGATGTCATCGACTTATTTTAATTTTAATTTTAAAATTTAATATTTAAATTTTAAATTTAAATGATTGTGCTTATTTATTTTTTATGATAAATGTATACTCATAAAATTTTATAATTTCTGAAGGCTATTTTATGCTAGATCAAATGATAACAAAAATGAATGAAACTAATAAACTATGATTGATTATTTTTTATACATTTATTTTATTATCACTTGTTCTAGTATAAAATAACATTCAATAATCATAAAAATTTAATGCGCATATATATATATATATATATATATAATTAGACTATGGTCCTTTACAAAGCACAAGAGTGTTATGTGTTTTGCGCTCTATTATTAATTTTAAATTAGAAATAATTGATCAAAACCACTCGATCTAATCTCCATATTAAAATATATTAGTAAACCTAATTTTATATTTTTTGGAATTTATTTGCTATTTTTTTGGAAAAGGGAAAAATCATCATTTTTGGATGAACCAAAATTCTCAGATCAAGTCATTTGCTCTTCACCAGAAAAAATAGCAAACAAATTCTAAAAGTAAATATTAGAGTTTAAAATATAAATTTAAAAGTAAATTAGTGTGCATCAAATTAAAGCTGGTGGTACCAGATTCCTTCTATTTGATAATAGAGAAGAAATTAAAAAAAAAAGGAACCTTCTTGTTTCAATTTGTATTTGTCTATATTTTACTTTTACTCTAATATCAGTTACTATTAGATAGTTCCAATAATTGAAATACTTATATTTCATCGATTTCAATTTATATTTTTTACTATTTTACTTTTACTCTAGTATTAGATAATTTATTGTTCCAATTAATAAAATACTTATATTTCATCGATTTCAATTTGTATTCGTCCATGTTTTACTTTTTTACTCGAGTAAAGTTACTATTAGATTATTTATTGTAACAATCAATAAAATACATATATTTTATCGATTTATGAGTTTTGAAGCAATGCGATGCTTAACTATGAAAATATTATTTAAAGATATCATATTTATTATAGAACATATTATCTGCTAAATGTCACAAGAGGCCACCAACTTTCTTTTTCATTTATTTTTAAAATTAAACATTCAAATTTTGAATCCAAATAATTGTTCCTGTTAATTATTATAGTCGATCGATGAATGCTCGTAAAATTTTATATTTTTTTGAAGTCATTTTATACTATATGAAATGATAATAGAACAAAATACATACAAGAGTTATGTAGTATCTATTACCATACATAAATTGTGTTATTTAAACCTTAATAATTAGTAGCTCGATCATAACTGATTTACTAAAGCTTAGTTGTCGTTATATTTTTGTGTCCTCCAAATTTCCGCTTGAATTTACTTGAATTTACCATCTTAAATGCTGTGCAACAATACGGCCACTATACGAAATTGTTGCAAAATTTGGATACAGAAGCAGTACGTATGGAATATTGGAATCGGGTTATTGGGTATCTTATCCAAACAACGTCGTCTTCATCCGGTTCCGAGCACAGATACGTGAACATATTCATCTCTTTTTTCTTGGGAATTCTTCAAGTGTGCAATTTTCATAGAAAAAAGAAAATTAAAAGGAGGGGGGAAATGAGATTTGTAAATATTCAGAATTAAAGTATTTGAAATTAAGGACCATTAATGTAGCACCAATCAGTACACAGTTATATGCAATTTGATTAGTTCTACATATATTACAACAGTATACCTATAAATTTATTTTTATTTTTCAATCTTATATAATTTTAATATAAGTAATTTTCTCATGATCATTGTCAAAGTGGTTCCTCCCAATTACACACTTACACGTGCAAGCGCATATCTGTCCCATTCCATGTGTGAGGAATATATAAGAGCTATCATCCTACCTAAAATAATATACAATGCACTAGAACTCCATTTGCAATTAATTTTAGAATTGTAATATACGTAACAAAGATATCCAACTAATTTATGTTATGTTATTTTCTTTATCTTTATTTCTTATTAAGTGTGTAAGTATTTTGATCCTGTAATGATTAAGATTGACTGAAATTAATTAATTAATTTTTGGAGAGAACATGAATCACTAGATATCTTAGAGATTTTTTTTTATGATATAATAGATTATAACAAAAATATTAAAGTTTTTCTTAAATTCATAACATATATGCTATATTAAAAATTATATAATTGATGATATCTCTTTCCTAAAACAATATTATTCTTCTGAAGAATTTATCAAATTTAAAATTTAATTATATATTTTTTTAAAAAGTTATGTATAAAAGCAATTGATTCATTGTATTGGTTTCTTACTTTGTTCATTATCACATTTTATATTAGAATAGGATAATACTTTTAAAATTTTAAAATAAAAGATTATAATATAGAAACCGCCCGTAGCAAACGAACAATATACTAGTATTATCTTGAAACAAGGTATATGCTAATCTTTGTTTTATGATAATTTATTTTAACTAATTGTTGGATTGGGGAAAACGTTTCAGAATAACTTTCCACTCACTTGATGTCTAGATGATAATGAATTTGCCACGATCTTGATCACGGAAAAAGCTATCAAAATAATAATTAAATGGGAGAATCGAACATTAGGAATTTTGTACAAGGATCCATCTATATTTAACAATTTGATATTTCAATTACAATAAGGATAAATCGAGTTTAATTCTCAAGTGATTAGGAGTGATTAATGATAAAGATTCTAAATAACAATTATCACGCTATTGTGGCGAAGTTGCAAAAAAAACTATCATGTTATAGTGTTATAGCGAAAACTATCATACATAGCATTTTCTTTAATTTTAAAAAATCCATATTTTTATTAATTGTCGTATAAACTAGAGTTTCATTGAGTAAGTAACAATAAATTAATTAAGGACTTATAAATTTATAATTTATCAGTACAAACTTGAACTTGTTATTCAAAATATCACTGATATTGTAAAAAGTAAATAATTTTTTCATTCAAAATAATCAAAATAACCATAAACCATATCATTTTCTTCATTATAATGACCACAATACTATAACCCGAATTTTGGATCTCTCAAGTTGTACAAAATTAATTTTGAACAAAAATAATAAATTATGTCAAATAACGTGTTATGTTGTTGTTGCGCATCGTGGCTATTACAGTTGTTATTACAACTATAGTAGTCATGGTTTGATATAACGTAATGTTAGTCCATAACATAATTTTTCGGTTAAAAAATACTACAGTGTCGCTATATTACGCTATTTAGAACTGTAATTAATAAAATTATGACAGATTATTTGAACTAAGAAACTTCTTAAATGCCTTGTCTCCATCCCCATTATTTAGGCTCTCTACTTTATCTCTTTCTTTTAACTCTTCTTCTTGGTCCAAAAAAGTGAGATGGGTCTAAATATGATTCTTTTAATTGAACTATAATAATGTCATATTGGGAAATTGTAAGGGTGGATCCATAGCAGCCGAGAAGTCCGGGCACAAATAGAATGATCAATTCATAAATCAGTCAATTTACATATTTTCTAGTCTAAAATTAATTAAGCTTATGAACAAGTAAAGGATGAATTATAAATTTAACAAGTTTTCAAGGGCAAAACTATTACTATTTTACTGAATTTTGAAATTTATACGCAGACGGTCATATGGACTTGTCCGTATATACATCCGCCCCTGAGATGGTGGTGGGGGATGAGATATTATAATTCGGTGGCGCTATGAATTTTTTTAGATTAGAAATAGTCCATTTAAATCACTTAATATGATTTTAGATGCATAGTTATTTATAGACTAAATTTTATATGTTTTTTTAGAATTTTGAATAATTTTTTAAATAGTTAAAAATTCATTTCTTCCATATAATTTGTAATAATTAAATTAAGTGATTTTTTAATTATCTAAAAATAGTTAAATTTTTTAAAAAATATATAAAATTTGATCCAGAAGTAAGTGTGCTTATGAAGGCTATATATTTATATTGGACTTTTAAATTTACTATTTAAATTTTAAAAATAAAAAAATTAATTTGTAATATCAAATAATATGTGCTATGCATAGAATCATAGTTCAACTCATTCTAACAGTAAAATATATTAGTTGTTATATTTCTTGGCATGTGTCGGGGCTAAACTGTATTTTATTTCCATAAATCATACTCTCCACATCTGTGAGTGTCAATTGATTGAGTTGGGTCGGGTTCGAATTGGATAATCATTATTTTATTATTTCTCTTGACATGACTCAACTCATTTAAAATCGGATCAAAATTTCTTTATCCCGGCCAAATAAAATAAATAAGTATTTATTAATTATTTTTATATATTTTTAAGTAACTTAATATTAATTTATATATTTAATCTTAATTAGTGTATATATAATCTTTGATTAGCATTAAATCACAAAATAAATTAAAATATATATAATTAAACAGGTCGGCCAAGCCGTACCCGACCCAGTTTGTGATGGATAATTTTTTTGATCCATATCTAACTCATTTATTTTTAGATCATTTCGGATCGGGTCAGGTTGATCATTTGGGCTAAGTTTTGACTCTAGTGTTAATTTTCATTGACTTCCATTTTTCTCTTAAACCAGACTGATTTAATTCTGACAAACTGGAACACGGCGGGACTGCAGGGTCTTGGGAAGTTTTATTCGCTTAACCTTCCTTCCTTGGTGATTTGACTATCACAATTGACTACAACTATTTCTCTATACATCAAAAAATGGTACGCATTTATTGTTTTACCTATTAGAATGAGCAGTTCGCCAATTATTACAATTTTACAGTCGCCATAAACACCACATCAATATAGTAATATATAGTCTACATAGATGATCTTAATTTCTTATGTCAATTAGGAACATGCGAGAAATATGAACTCATACATGAAAACCTCTTTTCCATCTCATATATATCCACATAAATAAAATTAAATTATACAGTTATTTTCCTATATTGATATGCTGATTAGAGCAGCCACCTATCAGTTTCTCTAATGACATGACTCTCAAAAATGTACAAACAGGCCGGTTAATAATTTGGATTTTCACAGCCTTGTAAGTGTGGCCGTGTGGGGAACACACCTTTTGACAGAATTAATTCACTCATCCAATGCTTTAATTTATACTTTTCGATAGAAAAAATTATTAGAATTTTTTTTCAAATTAATTGATTGTTATTACTAATCATTGGTATTTCTAAATCCATATTCTAAACAATTTTCATCAGTCATGTTTGATATTCTCTTTAATTTTTTTCTTAGATAAAAGTAGGGGTTAATACCTTCAAAATATCCGAAAGAATATTAATTTGAGGTTGGAACTTGTAACCTCTCAAACGCAGAACATTATGTTAGCTATACATTAAAACATAGTACTTCTTAGGTGGGTCTGAATTTTGAAATTATAATCTTTGGAACGGAGAATATTTTTTAATCAAGTGTATTTAGACAAACAAAAATAATTTTAACAAGCACTTCGTACCGCCCACTTATATATTAAATCACAAGCTACTTTTCCACACGAGTACAGCCTTTTTTTTGTGGCTAATATCTAACATGAATGGATACCTTCCGTTAATTGACCCATTTTAGCCTTTTGGCTTTATGCGCCAAGTGCCGCTGATTATCTCTCCACCAAACACATTAATTATACTCCTGGAAATTGATAGATGCCACTCAATGCAATGACAGGATTAAATTCATTCATTAAAATATTTTTGGTTTCCTGTGACATTTAGTGAGAACTGAGAACCGGTTGAGTATCTGACATTTGATCTTATGATATTATTAATTAGAATCACCCTGAGAATTGTCCTATTCTAAAAGTTTCCATAATAAAGTTGTTAAAGGGTAGGTTAGGGTAATGAAAATTATTCATTCATATTCATACCCGATGAATTAATGATTTTTTTTATCTATATTCATATCTGATAGCTTAATGAAATTTATTTCATCCATACCCGTCTTATTTGGTACGATACGGATTGGATAAATGGCCAAATGATTTTTAAAATAGAAAAGATTATAATATAATTAGCAATAAAAATATTATAATATAATTAGCAACGAAAAAAATTATAGCAATGAAATAAATTATAATATAATTAGCAATGTAATAGATAACTGTATTTTTTTGTTGGTAAATAACTCTTATCCGTACCTTTATCCGATAAATTAGTAGAATTTTGTCTTATCCATACTCATACCTAATAACTTAATAAAAATAAAATCTTATCAATAATCGTCTTATTGGATATGATACTTATCGGGTAAATGGTTAAAAAAATGCCATTGATAGTACTAACAAGATACTGACACGAACTGAATAATTTTGAAAAGAAAACAAACAATTGAAACATATAATGGATCGCAAAAAAAATATATGATGATTTGTTGACACTGAAAAGAGGCTAATAAAAATCAATACCCAAAAGTATTTTCTTTATAATTACATTGGTATTTTGTGTGTTATTACACTTTGGAGAGAGATCATGCAAACTCGACTTGAACCGTTGTGATGCAATTCATAACAGTTACTTTATGGGTGTAGAGTATTATAGAGGACGCGCACCCGTCACCGGCCTCATTTTATAATTTTATATTTTTATATTTTTTATTTCTCCTTAAGCTAAAGAATTTATTTTAAAAATTATGCCAAAATTTTGTGAATATTTATATAGGCCAAAATAATAAGATTTAAATATCATTTTTGATTGGGAAAATTTACAAAATATTGATAGACAAATTAGAGTGCTTCAGAAGCATTTTTTTTGGGCTGAAAAATGCATGATATAGACTTTGCCTAATACTTGCCTATGAGTCATATTGTGTTATTTTTGAAAAGTGGTTGTGTGTCTTATCATGGCATTTCTATCAAAAGTTATAATCATTTGAAACTCTGATTTTATTTTTATTTTTATTTATTTTTTTGTAATATTTTTTGACTAGTGAGTTCATCTAAATGACCCAAAAATCATTCAATGATGCACTCATCACCTCTAAAAATTATTAAAATTATATTTTAATATTTCTATCATTAAAAATTATACTCTTTTTTCATTTCATTTTTCGTTTACCCAAACTTTAAATCTTATTATTTCAACCTATATAAATATTTACAATGATTTTGATATAATTTTTTAAACAAATTCTTTACCATAAAAAAAAATTAAAATTTTAAAGAATGATGTCGGGAGTAGATGTGCAGCTCAACTTCTTCTTTTTTTTTTTACTATTTTTCCCATTTTTCATAAGTTCGAAGATAGAATTCCGACCATCCTCCTTTTTTTGTGTGCTAATGCGAGTTTATATTCATTATCTCTTTGAGATCATTTCAATAAGCTATTATTTCACCTCCATTTTAGCTCAAACACTATCAAAATTAAATATGTAACTCGAGATTCATCTCGATAATAAAGTCCTCAAATAAATAATTAATGATATAAATTTAAAATATATTTAATAAAATTTTACATTAAAGAAAATTTAGACATAATATTTTAAATGCTAAGTAGTCATAATAATTATAATAATAAATAATATAACTAAATACATAATAATCTATAAATAATAATATAAAAAAGTTAGATCATTTTAAGAATTAAGTTTTATTTTTAGTATATTACACACATTATTTTAAATGAGGAGAGAAAAAATATTTTATATGAATTCTCGGGTTCAAGAAGATGAAAAAAAATTAAACAAAATCGATGAAAAAAATAATGATGTAACATACATAAAAAGTTTAAAAATTTAATCTTCTTTATATATTAAAAACTGTATTTGTGTTTGACACGTACATCATAATGACTTAACAAGTTTATTGTGAAGGATAATTTGTATGTACATTCAATTTTATGACATGTCATTTATATGATATATTCTTTTGAAAAATAATGTAGACATGAGTAATCCAGAATCATAGACATGTTCCTAATGCTTAGATAAATTGTCTATTAGGTTTGAAATAATTTAGAGGTTATTCATTATTCGTTACTATATCATTGAAATTTCACCATTATAATTCTAAAATTATATGATGAGAGTTAAAATATCTTTCAAATTGACAATTTTTTTTACACATTCTATCTAAACTATTAGAAACTCATCTATGATTTTAGTTTTTTTTTTAATTTGAACAATATTTTCAAAAATATGAATTATAAAATTGGATGTGCACCAAGATTTTAAAAAATATTTAACGACTCTTAACGGTGAGGTGACCAGTTAACGGTTAACGGTTTCAATGGTTTTACAAGGTCGTTAAATTAAAAAATAGTCAATCACTTTTTACCTATTAATTAATATTTAAAAATACTAAGAAATACATTCTCATATCATTAGTACTTAATAATTAACTAAATTAAGTAAAAATAATAATTACAACATTTAGTTAAGTACTTAAAAGTTAAAAATCTTAAATTATATTTAACTATTACATGATATATTTACTTTCTATTTTTATTAGGGCATTAATTTACATCCAAAAAATAAAAAAATATAATTTTAGAATCACAAAATATCAAGATTTAAAATAAAAAAAATTCAGTCATTAAATGCATTTTTTTTAAAATTAAATGGTTTTAACAGGTTTAATAAGAGATAAAATAATTAAATCACACAAAACCTGTTAAAATCCATTTTTCTCAAAAACATAACGTCAGGATCTGTAAAAACCGCTAAAATGGTTAAAACTTTTTAATTTTTAAAAACTTGATATGCACTAAAATTAACTATTGTGAGAACTAATATTTGATTTTTGTTTAGTGTAGTTGACAAAGATAATATTCTCTAAGAGGTTTTCATGAACATTTGAAATCATCGAATGACGTTAATCCCATTTTTATCACAAAATTGAGAAGGAAATTTATTGCAAATATTTTCGGTTGTTGTTACCTGTCTTTTTTTAGACAATAATTACAAGAAATAAAGAAAACTGTAGAAATGTTAAATTTGATATTTGAACGAGTTGATACTGTGATATATATATATATATATATATATAGCTTAACTAGTTTCATTAATTAGAAATCATATAACTAAATACTGCAATTAATAGACTTGGAGTAATATGTGGATGGAGTGGGGTTGGGCGTTGATTCTTAGCCAGAATCAAGATATATATGAGATAGGACGTCCCTAATTACTTGAGATTATTTTTTGAGTCGAATGTATAGTGACGTTCATAAAAGCAATATCTACCTCTAGTTTATAATTATTCACCGGATAGTAGTAATGGGGGAATATTTTGATCACTTAGTTGTCAAGATGATAATGATATTTAATCATTGATTTTATGCTTGATTAATCATTTCAAGATACGGCCAATGGGATCCCAATGTGTGGAAACCTAGATGTTGTTGCGGAAGAAAATTAAAAGGAACTCAATTAATTATGACAATCAAAAGTTGTTTCATGCCACAAGTTTTTTATTTACTAGTGTCAATGATAACCTTATACTCATTTATCTAATTCGATATGTACCATATTCGATAAGATGAGTATGAATAAAGATTTTTTCATTAACATATTTGATATGAATATGAGTAAAAAAAATTCGTTAAGTAAATGGATAAGAGTAAAGATAAAAGTATTTTCATATCCATTTTCTCTATAGGATAAAGTATTAAAAAATAATTTATATTATTTTAAATATAATTATCTCCTATAATATTTTTCCCTATGTTAGTTCTCATGAATTCTATGAGCTAATTATTATATTAACATAATTATTATTTTCTCTATATTCGATCATTTGATAATTATAATGTGTGAATAATATTTAGTAGAGTACTTAAAATGGTAGGACGAGCCAATGCAAGATTTCATTTTAGATAATATATTATTTTTAATTTTAATATATTTTATTTGTAGTTTAAAATTTTAATTAGAGATATATATATATATATATATATATATATATATATATATATATATAAATTTGTTTGTTTTGAATTGACTCAAGTTGGAATTGACTGCATAGATATTTTTACTTTATACTAGTACAGTAGAGATGTATTTGTATCATTGTATGAAAAGAAATGAGTTCAGATTTTCTTATAAACGATGTTAAACTAATTAATATATTAATATTATTTGTTAGTATTCATTACCATTTCATTATTAGTTTATTTTAATGGGTAAAAGTAGGGCACATGTAAGTTTAAAAACTATTAAATTTTATTTAATCTAATGACAGATGCATATTTACATGAAATTCTAGTATCACTTAAATATAGTCAATATTAAAATTTTATCTTTTAAAAATCATACAATTTTACGTGTACACATTTTTATGAAATAAACAATGTTAACAATAATAACTTAATATAAATACAAAAGTGGACATTTGGCATAAAACAAATAAAGACTTGTAATATTAAAATCCTTCCTCCTAAAAAAGTAAAAATTAATTGTCACATACTCACATATCACTGCAATAAGTAAGCTAGGGTGATCCTAAGAGTATCTGACTACAAGTTGCTCTTTACTAAAGAAATATATTTTATTATATCTAAAATTTGATTTATATTGTTTTTTATATCAAGATTTTATGGAATATAATTTTTTTTATTTAGCCTTTTTAACTAGATTTCAGATTTTTTAAAGATGACTAAAAATAATAATAATGTAATAAATAATTGCATATGAAAATAGACTATTTTAAAAAATCTGAAAAGATAAGTAAAAAACTGTAGAAATAACAACTTTTGTATCCCACAATTTTTTTTATAAAAATTTATTGAATAATATAAATTGAAAACTGAAATTTTTTAATTACGAGCACCATGACTTAATGCTCTTAGAGCGCACCCTTCTTTAGTTATTTACTCCACTACAAGGTACAAGCTTTTTGATTAAATCTATCATCAGCTAGAATTATAGGTTCTTAGAATAGTGAAGTTTCCACTGGAATAAGACAATTTAATTAACACGTACTACTGTATGCTTTATATAAACATCTATGTGGATATTTGCATTGAAGTGTACTTATTTTAATACGGAGAACGATAATTAAGCTCTAAACAAATTCGGAATAAAAAAAATATAGTTGACATATATAAAATGTTAATTCTCAGTTCTATGAGCTAATATATACCACGTTAATGTAATGCACATTTTTGAGTGTGAATCAGATTTGGATGAAGATGGCAACTTCAAGATAATTAATGGAATAATTATTCATTTTGAGAACTTAACCATTTGATGCATGAATTTGTAGTTAAGTCCTGATGGAAATCTAGGAGAATGGTGTGGTCTTCTAGGATAATTTATGTTTAGAGATAATATTTAGTATTTTAAGGAGTTAAAATTTATTATTTTCTAGATTATTTTAATTAGTTTTAAATGGTAGTATTAATATTGATATTTAATTGTAAGGCTTTATAAGAAGCCAAGTATCATCTTTGTAAGGCACAATTTTGATCAATAGAAAAATTGTTTGAGTGTTTTTTCTTCTCTTTTATCTTCTTAAAGTTATTTCTTGTCTCTATTGCTACTAAACCAATACGTGAGCTTAACGGGCAATACTGTAGTGGGACCGACTTGCGTCAAGTGGTATCAGAGCGAGGTTCGACATCACGACTTCTCGCTTGTGAAATCTCCATCAATTATCTTCATGGTCGATCCTAACCTTCTCGCTGTTCTTGAACGTATGCAACAAAACCATACCGAAACCATGCAAGTACTCACCACTCTAGTTGAACGCCTTGCCCCCACCAACAATCAAAATAATATACGAAATCCACAAAACAATAATAACCCACCATTCAACCAAAACCCTCAACCTCCAAACCGTGACCGATGGGACGACGGCATACGAATCGAAATTCCAGATTACTCAGGAAACTTAGATCTCGAAGAGTATTTGGACTGGACGAGCAAAGTTGAAGAAGTATTCGAACTCAAGGAAGTTCCTCCTGACAAGCAGGTATCACTGGTGACTATAAGACTAAGAGATAGAAAAAGCAAAGATGGTGGCAATCATTCAAGTATCGCTGCTATCTTGATGGCCTTCCTCCTCTCAACCTTTGGCTTGATTTAAAGCGTGAAATGAATCGTGAGTTTCTGCCACTCAACTATAGACAAATACTTTTCCAACAACTTCAATCTCTCACTCAAGGCACAAGAAGTGTGGAGGAATACACTCTTGAATTCTATAAACTTGAAGCACGAAATCAACTCAATGAGACTGAAGATTTGAGAGTTGCACGATATTTGCATGGCCTTCGAATTCCAATTCAAGATGTGCTTGTGGTTCACACTTTCCACAACGTAGCTGAAGCTCAAGCCAAAGCAAAAGCCATGGAAAAACAACTCGCGAGGACCCGCAACTTCAGTCGTAACAATTTTTCTTCTGTTAACTCTAATATTTCTCCAAAGCATCTTCCGCCTCAAATAACTCTACAAATCCCAACTGAAACAAACCACTTCTTCCTTCACCCAAACCAAATCAAAACACTCTACCTAAATCAAACCAAAATACCCCAGAAAATTCCAAAACCAACATTCGTTGTCACAATTGCCGAGAACTGGGTCATTATGCGAGAGAATGTCCTAAGCCTCGACCATATTTTTATGCTAATGATGGTTTTGAAGAAGAAGAAGAATGGTACGAGGATGAGTCTGAGCAAATTTTTGATGTAAATCCCGAAGACATCGAGGCTGAAAGTTTAGTCATGAGAAGGCTTTGCTTAGGGCCGAAAACCTCTAAAGATTGGAAGCGACATGCTATTTTCAAGACCATGTGTGTTATTAAGAACAAAAAGTGTGTCATGATAATAGATTCGGGAAGTTGGGAGAATGTGATTTCAGAAGAAGCGGTCCGAAAACTCAAGCTAGACACAACATATCATATCAATCCATACAAACTCGGGTGGGTACACAAAGGGGTTGAAATTCAAGTCAATAAGAGGTGTCACTTTCAGCTCACTCTTGGGCCACATTACACCACTACGATTTATGCCGATGTGGTTCCGATGGATGCCTCATATTTGATCCTTGGTCGTCCCTGGCAGTACGACAATCAAGCCATTTATGATGGAAGAAAGCACACATATACCATTCAAGTTGGAGCACAAAAGGTTCGAATAAATTCTCTTCAAGAAGAACTAAAAGAATCAACTACAGTATTTTGTGTGCCACGAGAGGAGTTTGAGAAGGAGTTAGAAGGTGCTGAATTTTGTTTTGCATTGACCGCATGTGATTCTGCCAAGACAGAAGCCGAGATACCTGAACTAGTGCAACCTTTATTGGCTGAATTCAAGTACATACTTCCTGAAGAGCTTCCTAATGGACTGCCTCCACTTCGCGATATTCAACACCAAATCGACTTGGTTCCCGGGGCCAATCTTCCCAACAAGGCTCATTACCGCATGACTCCTCAACAACATGAAGAGTTGAAGCGTCAAATCCAAGAGTTACTTGATAAAGGCTTTGTGCGAGAAAGTATCAGTTTTTTTTGTTGTTCCGACTCTATTGGTGCCAAAGAAGGTTGGGAGTTTCCGCATGTGTGTGGATAGCCAAGCAATAAATCGTATCACTACAAGGTATCGGTTCCCCATTCCGCGACTTGAAAACATGCTTGATCAACTCAGTAGTGCCAATGTATTCTCTAAAATTGATCTTAAAAGTGGATATCACCAAATCCGAATCAAGCCCGGTGATGAATGGAAAATGGCTTTTAAAACCAAAGAAGGCCTTTTCGAGTGGGTCGTTATGCCATTCGGCCTTTCTAATGCTCCAAGCACTTTCATGCGCGTGATGAACCAAGTTTTGCGACCTTTTCTCAACAAGTTTGTCGTTGTTTACTTTGACGACATTCTTATCTACAGACGAACACAAGAAGAACACCTTCAACACTTGCGTAAAACCCTTGAAGCGCTACACAACAATAGCCTATTCGCAAACCCAAAGAAGTGTGTATGGATGACATCAATCCTAATTTTTCTGGGGTTCAAGATCTCGGGGAATGGCATATCACCAGAAGAAGGTAAAATCCAAGCAATCCAAGAATGGCCAAAACCATCTTCAATCACATATGTGCGATCATTTCTCGGTTTAGCAGGATTCTACCGGCGTTTTATCAAAGGTTTTAGTAGTATTGCTGCCCCAATAACCGAGATACTCAAATTGAAGAATTTTGAATGGAGTGAAAGTGCTCAACAAGCTTTTGAGAAACTCAAGCAATGTTTAACTCAAGCACCAGTGTTAGCACTACCAAATTTTGAGAAAACTTTCGAGATTGAATGTGATGCTTCAAAAGTGGGTATTGGTGCTGTACTTTCCCAAGAGAAGAAAACCGTGGTCTTTTTCAGTGAGAAACTTGCCGGAGCTAAAACCAACTATTCGGTGTATGACCTTGAGTTATATGCCATTGTGAAGGCTTTGCAACATTGGCGGTATTATCTCTTATCTTGCGAATTTGTGCTATACACTGACCACCAAGCGCTGAAATTTATGCAAGACCAGAACAAACTAAGCTCTCGACATGCCAAATGGATCAACTCACTCCAAGAGTACTCTTTTTTCGATTGTTCACAAGGCTGGAGCAAACAACAAAGTGGCTGACGCTTTGAGCCGTCGTCATGGATTACTTGCAGCAATGGCAACCTATACACTTGGGTTTGAGCATGTGCCAGAAACTCTTAAAGAAGACCCAGATTTTGGACAAGTTCTAGAAGAAGTAAAGAGAAATTTGCGAGATGATTACTCGTTACATAACGGGTACTTATTTAAAGGAGTGACACTTTGTATTCCGGCGACCTCCCTTCGCTATCTCATTATCAAGGAAATGCATAACCAAGGTCACTTTGGACTAGAAAAGACTTTGCATCTTGTGCGAGAAAGATTCTTTTGGCCGAGCATGTGGCGAGATATTAAATATTTCGTTCGAGCTTGCCATGTTTGTCAAACATCTAAAGGTACCAACACCAACCAAGGCCTTTACAACCCATTGCCTATTCCATTTTAATGTTGGCGTGACATTTTGATGGACTTTGTGACCGGACTACCAATGACTCGAAAAAAAAATGATAGCATCATGGTCGTTGTGGATCGTTTCAGCAAAATGGCAATCTTTATTGCTTGCAAGACCACTGTAGATGCGCCTAAAGTAGCCGAGTACCATTTTTTTCGATCGGGACACTAAATTTTTGAGCAAATTCTGGACAGAACTTTGGAAGAAGTTAAAGACAGACTTGAAGTTTAGCTCAACTTTTCATCCTCAAACCGATGGTCAAACTGAAGTCGTAAACATAAGCCTTGGAAACATGCTACGTGCGCAAGTTACAGCTTTTAGCATGTGGGACACTTTGCTACCGAAAATTGAATTTGAATACAATTGTTCGGTGAACCGCTCTACAGGGTTTGCACCCTTCAAAATCATGTACGGATATATTCCCCGTGGTCCTCTTGACACTCTCTCGATTGAAGGACCACAGACTACAGTTAAAAGGGTGGAAGAACGGCTTGAAGATTTGAGAGAATTACATAAAACAGTCCGAGAGAAATTAGAACAATCTTATGCTAAGTACAAAGCTAAAGCAGATGTGACTCGTCGTGACGTTCAATTTAAAGTTGGAGAGTTGGTCTGGGCCTACTTACCAAAAGAGCGTTTTCCACGTGGCGAATATCATAAATTTAAACAAAGAAAGGTGGGACCATGTGAGATTTTGGAGAAGTTTGGAGCAAATGCATACCGCGTGAAATTACCTGATGACTTGCATATATCCAACACCTTCAATGTTAGTCATCTCCACAAGTACTATACTGAAGATACAAGCATGAGGGCAAGCTTCAAACAACCCGGGGAGCCTAATGCAATGCACATTCTTGAGTGTGAATCGGATTTGGATGAAGATGACAACTTCAAGACAATTAATGGAATAATTATTCATTTAGAGAACTTAACCATTTGATGCATGAATTTGTAGTTAAGTCCTGATGGAAATCTAGGAGAATGGTGTGGTCTTCTAGGATAATTTATGTTTAGAGTTAATATTTAGTATTTTAAGAAGTCAAAGTTTGTTGTTTTCTAGATTATATTAATTAGTTTTAAATGGTAGTATTAATATTAATATTTAATTGTAAGGCTTTATAAGAAGTCAAGTATCATCTTTGTAAGGCAGAATTTTGATCAATAGAAAAATTGTTTGAGTATTTTTTCTTCTCTCTTATCTTCTTAAAGTTATTTCTTGTCTCTATTGCTACTAAATCAATACGTGAGCTTAACGGGCAATACCGTAGTGGGACCGACTTGCGTCACACGTTGAGGTCAATATTATGCTCTGATATTAATTTGACTGGAGTTAAAAATTATTTTTATACTCTCTTCTTATTTTTTTTTCTTCTTATTGTTAGATCTTCCTTTTATATTATATATAAATAATAATGTTTTCGAATTGGATGGAGGACATAACTCAATATTTGCTTTCAAAGTTAGATTTTTTTGTTTGTATCATTTTCTTAGTCTTATTATTTTCTCCAACATAAAGTGTGACTATTTTAACTAGAATATCCTCAACAATGAATTAACTGGATAAAATTGACAATCATGAAAAACAATTTTAATTTGCAAAACCAACACTTATAATATAATTTACAGCATAAAATATGCATAGCAAACACGTAAAAGATATTTCATGTGAGCTTGACAGTTTATTTAAGGTCTCAAAATTTACAATAGTTCATATTTAATAACTCTTATTGTATTATTTTAAATAAAATCTACATCGTATAAAGTTAATACAGAAGCAAAATATCTCAAAATTAAAAGTTATGTTTCTTTTTTTGAGTAAAGATAGAGCTTAGGCCCTCCTTTTTATACAACAACAATGACAAAATCTTTACTCCCAAATAGGCCCTCCGTTTTATACCACAGAAAAATTAGAAGTTATGTTATAAAATTCACTAGTAGGAAAAAAAAAACTTTTGGAGACGCAAATAATTTTGAGTCTGAAAAGAAGAAAACATCACATATCTATGATATACTAGGGTGGGGATCGGTGAATAATTGTTATCCTGACAATAATGACTGATATCTTAAATAATTTTGAGTCTGAAAAGTAGTCAAATGTTTTAGACATATTCTTAAAGTTAAATATTGATTGATTCAAATTTTATGTAATTTAAGTGTCTTTTAGTATTTCAAAAAACTAATAAAAATCAACATTATAATTACTCAAATTTAATGATATATCTAACAATATTTTACTTGTATGATTTGGAACACAATCAGCTTATGAGTTCACCAAAATAGCTAGGCATCTATATATTTTAAAGGTTTTTTTAATATTTATCAAGGTTCTAAATAGCGTTTATCACGTCATCGCGGTATAGTGCAAAAAAACTATCGCAATATAGAGAAAACTATCCGACATAGTGTAAATAAATAATATTAATTTTTTTTACCTAAAGATTGATAGAGCAAATAAATAAATAGCTCAAAATTAATTAAAGGATAATACTGACATTGAACAAGTATAATTTCCAAACTACAGTTCAAAATATTTTCGATATAGTAAATTACTAAATTAACTACTACATATCATATTCAGTCAAACACATTCCGTTATTAACTAAAATCCATGATGAATTAATTAAAATACTAAATTTTAAATTAGATTAAGTCTCAAAATAGAGTTTGTTTAGGTTAATTTATTTTAAATTGCTGAAGTTCAAGGTACTTATTTCAGGCAAAGAAGGGAACTCAAGAAGAAAGCAATAGGAAGATGCAAGTCGGGGTCAAATTAGAACACTGATAACAAAGAAGAAAGAAATTTTAATTTAAAATTTATATGAAGTGATTAAGATTATATGTCAATGTTGTAGATCTTATTCTTAGCTTTCAACGCACTTTCAATCACCTCAATCGGAGTTCGAATGAAAAAATATGACCATATAAATTTATTATGAACAAATATACGAAAACGTGTAATAGTATCGCTATATGCTATAGCGGTTTGCTATCAACGCTATAGTGTAAATAGCATACATAGCGCAGTTTAGGTGTATAGCATAGCGTTTGAGTTTCAAAAATGCTATAACGCGCTATTTAGAACGCTGATATTTATTTGAAAATAATATAAAAATTGTGAAGCTAACAATTATTCATTATTATAAGAACCTAATTCTATGTAAAGAAAATATATTTGACAATCTTGATAATGATTTTTCAAACAAATTAAAAAATAATTAATAGTAGAAAAGTTCATATACATATTCTTAAACTTGATAATTATTAAGTTTTAAGTTTTATTTAATTTGAATGTCATTTTTAAAAACTATTAAAGTTGTATGACATTAATAATAAAATTGCTGTTAAAGCGCATGATTTGTCTAGTGGTCAAGAAATTAGATTGTTTCCTAAAGGACGGGCGTTTCAGGCCCCAATAGGCCATAGGTTAAATTTCGAAAAGATTAACATGAACCGCCTACTTCAAAAATAATATTGTATTTATAAATAGTTAGAGATCTATAATATCATCAACAGAAGGAGCTTAATTTAGTTCTAAGTTAATAATCTTTGAGAAAATATCAATTGACACTAAAGTAGACATAGTCCATAAGGACAAAACTTTTAAATTTGACATGGTCGGTCCATCGAAAAACTCAACCTTTATCCGATCCTCCTCCAATTCAACCCGACCCTTCTCATTGTAAAGGCCAAATTTGAAAGGACCGGGCCTAATCTCAGAGAAATGAATCAATCCAATTCGGTCCTTATGAAACACAATCTTTATCAAACCTGGTATTTTCAAACCCTTAAGTTCTTTGCAAACTCAATCCTTTCGAAAATCTTGTGTTCTAATTGTATTTAAAATTTTAAAAATATTATATTGTTCTACATTTATAATTATAAATTTTGCTTTATTTTTTTAATATTTTGTTTTATGTTTAATTTTTTTGAAATAAATAAAAATAATTAAAAAATAATAAAATCTCTTTCAAATTCAGCCCTTATCCGTTCTTTAACCGGCCCTTAAGGGCCAGACCTCTCAAGGGCTGAGCTCAACCCTAAAAAATCAAGCATTTTGAATCCAATCCACTAAAAAACTTTTTTCAAACCCGGCTCTTACTGAACCCTCTCGTAAGCCTGATCCTTGAGAAGCCAGCTCAAACCTTAAGGATGATGCCTACACTCAAGTTGCATTGAAATTTTAAAATATAATTAATTTATAAGTTTCAGAATGTCTCCAAACTTTTTTATTGTTATGACTTTTTCTAATTTGTTTGAGAAATCATTGTAAGTAAAATTCCATCATGCATTAACGAAAAGATAACTATTTCTATACACGCGCAGCGACACAGCGCCAACTGATTTGTCTTAACATATTACTTTTTAACCCTTGATACACATTAACTACTACCTTTTTCTTTTGACACCTACTTTGAAGACCCACCGACATTTTTATAAATACATAAAAAAATGAATTTAATATCAAGCTTACTGTAAATTAGTTCTTTGTTAGCACATTAAATTAGTATTGATACTGCATAACAATAATCTAATTACAAAAGACTACCAGAAGATTGACAATGTGCAACACATAACATATATCTTGCTATATCATGGACTTGTTTTTAAACGGTTAATTGACATATTATGATCTGATAGCACGCGATTAATTAAAAAAAACTTAATTAGCGAGTATCCGTATGACCTATTATTAAATGCAAAAGTTAATTATGTGGTATGAAAATTTTGTTAGAGGCAAACACTTTCGTGAAACTCCTATTAGTTATTTTGTCATTGGAATAACAACATATTCATCTTGCCCAACACATTGCACGAGTGATAAAAACAGAAGAAAAATATCTAGAAGATACTATTGTTGATATCATTCATGTTAATAACTTTGTGATCGATGTAACTTATTTTGTATAATATTTTTATTATTCAATTTAAATATCACTGATCTGAATAATAAATGTTTAATTTGAATAAAAATTATTGTACAAAATAATTTGTATGATAAAATTATTAGCATGAATAATAATTTATTTTATATCAATAATAAAGATATATACTATCGGCAGTGATAGTAAATTAGTAATATCTGTGTATCAGCTCCCAAAATAAAATTGTATTAGTTGTTGTGAACTTGTCATCATCATTATCATCATCATTTTTATTTATTTATTTATTTATTTATTATTATTACTACTACTATTATTATTCATCATCATCATTGATATTTGAGATATCTGATCTTATATTTTCGGATTGGATTTAATTTCTAGTCTACCTCAATTTATTTGAGATTAAAGACTTGTTGTTGTTGTGAATTTGCCTCGGAATTTAGTTAAAATATTTGGTCTTTCGTACATTCATCCAATTGTTATAATAAGTATAAAATATTGTTAAATTAGTTGCCAATAATGAATTTACCTCTCACTTCAGTTACTTCGGATCTAATAATTTGTGCACGAAAAATTTAGGAGAATGTTAATGTGCATCAGTAATCAGGTAATAAAAAAATAATATTCTGCATGTTAATGTGCAGTACGTTGGAGTCGGAAATTGAAACCGGCACTTCAGGTGTTTCAATGCAAATTAAAAAATAATATTCTGCATGTTAATCTATTGTCTAAAGTTTAGGTTGTTTCAATGCAAATTGAAACCGACACCTCAGGTGTGTGCGTCAGTCTTCAGTGGATACCTTCCATTGCGTAAAATAGATAAAACCGGAACAAGTGCTAGGTTGCTAGGGACAAATTTTGTAAAGCTTGTTTTATTAATTGTACTTATTTATGTTATTCTTTTTGCAGTTGACACTTGTTTTCTTTAGGTATTGTAATATATATATGAGTAAATATATTATGCATTCTTAATTAAAGTAGTTCGGTTTGTCGATTACCATCTTCTCTCTCTTTCATTAGGTATTTATATATTTTAAGCTTAGCTGCCGTGGTCAGTTATATATCATGTTTTGATGGTCCCAATGGTTATAAAATATCCTAGCTTAGCTTCATGATTGTACTGGTCTCTGTGCCAGTGCTGGATGTAGAATTGAGTTAATGGCGTGAGGTAATTATTATTGAAAAATGACAAGCTTTTGCTTTTTTCGGTAAAAGGTAGTCTTAAATATATTTTTGAGATGGGGATTTTAAATTGGGTGATGCCTTCACACCCTCAAAACTTTTTACTTGTAATAGATCAACCTCTTGACCTTTTTTTAACAAATACTCCGAACTCTTAAATCCATAACAAACTGCTCCAATAGTTACTTAAACATATAATAATTTATTTTCTGTTATAAATTGATAAAAATAACTTCATATGTATTTCAATACTTTTAATCTACAAAACCAAAATAACTATTTAAATATGCAAAGAGCTAATTAAATAACATTCACAATACATAATTAGTCATATAATACTTTGCATATGCATTTCAATAAATAATTAAAATTATTTATATTTTATATTTTATATTTTCGAAATAAATTTTAAATTAATAAAAATAAAATATCTACGACATGGTTATATTTACATGCAAAAATATTTTATTTAATATAATTTATTAATATAATTATTTTATAATAATAATTAAAATAAATTATGTAAATCTGACTAAAAATGACGTGACAAATATATATTATTTTTATGTAATTAGATTTCTCCAGATATTTAAATATTTTATTTTCGTAAAATAAAAGTACTTGCAACATAAGAATTCAATATATAACATTATAGGCATACAAGGTTAATTTTATCTTTTACAATTAAAAATAGAATATCATATGACTAATTAATTATTGAGTAGTTTGTCACTGATTTATGACTAAAAAGCTAACTTGTTACAAGCGAAAAGTTTGAGCGGTACTTGAATCATTACCCCTTTTAAATTACACTAGAATTGTTTGACCTCAATATTAAGTGGTTGCGCCACTGGTATTAGTTCAACCACCTGTTAAGCAATTAATGTACAACATGTATTAGTCAATTCAAAATGTTTGCCATCAGAGCAGTTGAGGTAATTAAACATGTTCTTCCCCCTTAAAGTAAGATTGTTAAATTAAGCCCATTTTTTTATATATACGTAATAAAAGAGATATACAATATTTTGTTGAACATGTAAAAAAAAAAAACTTGACAAAGAAAGCAAAGTAGTATAGAGCCTCCAAAATTTATAAAAAAATAAAATAAATATTAAGATGCTTCATTCCGTAAAAAATGTTGAGCATAACATTAGATATTCCAAACATATTGAAATTAATTGCATTTGTTCATAATTATAGAATTTTAGGTTAGGTATTTTGCAACTATTGAAAAAATGGGTCTTTAAATCTGAAATTTGATCAAGTAAATTGGATGAGTAAATTAAAATAATAAAATAATTTTTTTTAAGAGTTGTGTTGGCAGATCTACGGAGGCTCCTCATCCTTCTGCACACAAATATTTCAGTGAGCACTGTCGCAAGTTACGCCGAGATTTATTTACCTGCGGAGCAGCGGATGCGACCATGCCACCATGGTAGAGACTAGAGATTGATGCATGCATGTAGCCTATTTTAACAATGGTTGTATAAGAACCATTGTTAAAATTTAATCTTTTCAGTTATTATTATTAATAATAAGATTAATCTAATTTTTATATTAAAAAATCAGTGATATATATATATACACACACATACGGGAGCTAAATCATAAATCCAATAATTTCTCCAATTTGACTTGTTGTTTTTTGTGTTATTATTATTAATTATAAGATTAATCTAATTATTATATTAAAAAATCTTTTCTGTTAATCTTTTCTGTTATTATTATTAATTATAAGATTAATCTAATTATTATATTAAAAAATCGGTGATATATAAATCATAAATCCAATAATTTCTCCAATTTGACTTGTTGTTTTTTGTGTGGAATAAACCGATCCCATTGTTCAATGGATCAGCATGAATGACCAAATTACGGCCTTTATTGTTCAACTAAACTTGTCTCAGCATTTTTGGAAAAAAAAAATAGCATACTCAGAGTCTGCCCCGGGATCATTCCATCTGTCTCTACTAGTTCAAGATCCATTATTGCAGTTCCCCCTGAATCTGATCCACTACCTCTAGTCCTCTGGAGTGAGACGAAGGCCGTGACTGTGGAGTGTGGAGGCAGGATCCACTCAATCTCAAATGAAATATCATAGCGAGCGAGATCAGAAATCATTGTTATCTATCACAGGGCATATATAATCCATCCAGATCAATGGGGGAAGATACCTATTATATGACATAGTCCTACAATTACCGTGCTACTCTGAAGTCGGTGTGATCTGTTGTTACAGGATCAAGGGCTCAGACTTAGTCATATGGCTCAAACAACCGCACAAGTTCATGAAAGTACCAAAGCTTCATAGGAAAGCCCCAAACCAGCACCCATACAGGGTGAATTAAGGAGGCAAAGCCCCTCACCAATGGCGGGATCCATCGATCTCCGAGCAGGCAAATCAACATTAATTTTCAATGCGAAGTGTGTACCTTGGTTTGTCACTTGTTGCAACCTAGCTAGGTCTCTCAGCCTGACCTAGCTACGTTCAATGGAGCGGCAATGACCCATTCAACATTTCTTTGGTTCCGAGGCTAGTGCATTTGCTATACTGATCTCCAACACAGTATTACTTGCTCGAATAATTTTATTAATGCCAGAATGGTCTGATCTGAGTGCATGGGAGTGGGATTGCGGGTGAGTTGGTTCAAAGGTATTTTTGAGATTGTGAACATTATTATACTTGAAGTGACAAAATTAAAAGTTAAATTTAGAGTGGCATTTATCTAAAATCAAACTTTTAAGTGGTATTTTTCAAAATCCAAAATTTTAAACTGATATAAAACTAATTATCCTTTT
The DNA here is from genome assembly GCA_037127355.1 of Schoenoplectus tabernaemontani. NCBI lineage: Eukaryota > Viridiplantae > Streptophyta > Magnoliopsida > Poales > Cyperaceae > Schoenoplectus > Schoenoplectus tabernaemontani. Next base: position 22,559,351 of record CM073739.1, read on the forward strand.
TTCAGTCTTAAAAAAATAAGAATAATAAATATATATAAGTTTGAAATGACTAAAATTTTTATTTTATTTTACGGTCATAAATGAAAAAAAAAAATGAGCAGTGACCGTCACAACCGAATACTTAATATATATATTTTTTCTGAATCTTCGATTCCGACCACTACATCACTTTGAAATACTTACTATTTCTTAAAAAAAAAATTCTAAATCTTCGATTCGGACCACTACATCACTTTGAAACTGTCAACATGACCATAACAAAATAAAAATACTTTTATTATTTATTTTCAAATTAAATGTATTTACTATTCTTATAAAAATGACAAGAAAAAATTCCCGATGTTGATATGATACAATTGCAACGCGTACCTTCTTCCCCCATCAAGAGTTCACGTTATATTTTCATTTTGTTTATCCTTGTTTACTTGATAATTTCTATTTTAATAATTTTGACAATTTTTTTATAAAACTGGAAAAATCTTAAAAAAAGAAAAGAAAATTATAGTTATGTCCTTCTACTTATAAATTGATAATGTTTTAAATTTTATATAATTTTATTATTATTTGATAGTCTATCAAAGACCGTTGAATTAAAACAATTGTAAATAGCATAAAATCTTGTTAGTTTTCGATGAACTATATATTAAACGATAATAAAGTTGTATGAAATTTAAAACACTTTTAATCTATAAGTAGAAAAATATATTTATATATTTTTTTAAGATTTTTTATTTATTTTTTAAATTCAATGTCAAAATTGTTAAAAAAAAACCCATTATTAAGGTCTATATATCCAAGAAAGCTCTGTAGATGTAATAAATATATAACGCGCCTTGCTTGAGGACTTGAGTGGAATTATCATAAGTGGCTTTGATGATGAAAACTTCAAAGTATTGTTTAAATACTTGTGAAGATATAAAGTTTTCTTTATAAAAGTTGACATTACAGTTCGTACAAAATTCTATATTATGAGCATTACGAAAATATATTATTTAGTGGTAAATATTTTGTACAAAATACTATATCATATCGTACATAATCAGTTATATATAAATAATTTAAAAATAGAGCAAAATTGTAAATGCAACATTGGACGGTTGTAACAATTCAAGTTGATAGTGGAGAACCAAACTTTTCATTTAGTGACAAAGATAACTAATATCTTCTATATGAAAAATTACAAGTTCGAAATTCAAATATTTTTTTTAAAAAAAAATACTACATTAATCTACTTTGTATTTTTTGTGGACAATTTTAATATCTTTTAGAAACCGAAAATGCCATTCTTTAATGACTTAATAGATCTTTTTTATTAAAATCTTTTTAAGGAGTGGAGAAACATGAAAATTGAATGAAAGATGAGTCCAAATAAAATTTTCGAAAGGAAGATCTGAGTTTGAAAAGGGCGTTTTTTTATGATGATATGATTCCTTTTAGCACTTCTTTTCAATGAACTAAAAAAATAGAGGCAATTTGCTCATAGAATCTCTTCAAGCAATTTGGTTCTGCATATAAGAAAAGCCAGAATTAGACTGAGCTCAACTCAAAGTACAACTGAAAGGAAAAAGAGAAGGCAATAAAAGCATGTAAATATTCCTTCAATTTATTCTGACTTTGATTAAAGTGGGATTCAATTTATTTCTTCAAATTATTCAATAATACATAAAGAAGTTACTCTGATATTATACCTTCATCTACAGAAGAGTCAGATAGAATAAAGAGCGATTAAAGGACAAAAAGAAGGATTTGACTATATATGAAATTCCATTCCATTTTATGTCTCACTGCTTCACATTTTCATCAAAGTCCACTCTTACTCGGTAACTATTTCACCACAATTCAATTCTCTACTATTGTTCCTCCGTCAGAATGTAAACGGATTAAATTCTACCGAAAGTTTGATCCCAATTATTCATCGAAACTTCAAAATAATATATTTTTCATAAAAAAAATCAAGAACCTTTTTTAATTATTTCTATAAAAATTCAGTTAATCTATTACTAATTTTCTAAGACAATAACTATCATTTTGCCCTCACCTCTTAGCCGACAAGAAACTAAAATAGCTATATCGTTCTTAAAAAAAATGAGAAACTTTATACCGTGAATTGTCAAATTTTAAATTTCAACGTTTTTTTGATAAAAGGTAAAAAAATTGAAATTACAGAAATACATCATAAATATTTAATAGAAAAGAAAACATCTCTCGGTTCTCTTTGAAAGGGTTAATGAAAAGTATCTTATCTCTACACAGTATCAGGAAATTGATGATGAATCAGTTATAGCTAATGGTCTCAAAATTATCCAATGTACATCAAAACAGCCTCAAAACAATTGTGCAACAACCAAGTTATTGTATAAAATAGCTGAACGTTGACGCTGGAAATTGTAAATCAGTGAAGAAGTTTAAAATTAATGCAAACCAGTGAAGAAACTAAAATCATACACTTGTACCTGTACAATTACAAGACCCTGCGCCAGTACAAATTAACGCAAAACTAAAAATTACACCTTTGGGCACAGCAATACTATCAAAAAGTGTACATTATATGCACCATGACAGTATGACAGACTAGCACTTCTTTAAGACTCCTAAAAAAATATGCTAGTCCTGTATCAGAACAGATATGCTAATTTAGACTAGCCCAATAAAATGATAAATGCAATTAATTAATTAATTATCTGAATTCTGTAAGTTAAAGTCTTAGTCTGTTAATCTATGACTAGAATTGTCGTTTATCAATAAACATGGAAATAGAATTAAACAAAAGCTGATGATTATCAAACAAAATACCAAAACTGGAACTGGTATATGTAAGGGTACTACATCTCACCATGAAATGAATGGGATTCAATTATATACAAATAATGAAATATCTTAATAATAGCAATACGTTCAAGAATTGCGATGAGCATTGAGACAAGATTAGTGCTTGACATCCCAATGGCACTGATAGTTCTATCAGAATAAATTTATTCAGTCATTGTATGGATTGTAATATATAATCATATCTGTAATCAATAAAACTAAATGTTTAGACCCATCCGACCCTAAGGCAGTACTAGATACTATGGACCACTATAGGTAAACCGCACATCCACACACTATAATGTAGGGGGAAAAAGTAAAGCAGCACCAACTGTAAAATGATTATTCTTTGACCAACTAATTATTATTCGTGTCAACTCAAAGCCCATAATTAAATTCTCTATGTACCAACCAAAAAAAAAAAAAGAAATAAGGAAAAATAAGCCGGTAATCATTCCCTTCCAGTTTCTATTTATGTTCAAAAATAGAAACAAAGTAGAGGAACTTTCAGGGCTGAATAATCCCAAAATTATGAAAAAAGCAAAATTGAAAAACAAATATGCCTCGTCAAAATTGCTAGGAAGTACATTCTAAAACTCCTGTTCCAATGCGCCTTTGATCGGTGTAGCATACTGTGCTCCTTACTACTGAGCATTTGTCTCATCTCATGCCTCAAATTTCATTTGAAAGATCAAGGAATGTGGGATGGTTATTTCACAGACCAACATTCCTCGAGCAAACAAACTAAGCATGGTTTCTGCAAGACAGTTGCAATGTCACAGAAAAAGTTGCAGAGGAACCAGAAAGCCTCCCTCGCACCACACGCACAAAAAAAAAGGTCGGGACCCACATCGCACCCCATCTCCCGCCTCTATTCTGTGGGATCCACCATTAAATGGTGGCTCCCACAACAGAAAAGGTTTTTCGTGGACTCGGCAGAGGAACCTTGCCTGCACCGGCCAATTCCATGACCTTTGCAAAGTTAGAGCGCACCTCCTCACTGCTCAGCATCTCCTTCTCACCCAACAAAAACCTCCTAACAATATGCACACCAGGTTCAGCCACAAGAGAATCCCAGGCCTTCTCAGCCGCCTCGCCCCTCTCTCTGAATACCTCAGTGGCTTTGAGACAGTGCACACTCCATCCTGGTAAGCTAGCAAGGCGGCGAATCTTACCCAATTGACGGCATGTCAGCTTGCACGTGTTGGCCTTGATCTCATCTATCGCATTTGCCAATAGTTTAGTACGCTCTGATTCGTCCAGGATGCCTTCTGACCTCAGATAAGCGTCAAGCTCTGGCACGCCAATTGCACGCCTCAACCCTTTTGAGTAGTCAGCATTTGGGTCAAAAAGCGCTCTTACTTCCTCAACCAGGCCGCGTTCAACCATCCGGTCAACTCGGTCAGATACAAAACCATGCAATACTGACAGTTGAACATCGACCCAGAGAAAGCAGCATTTGTACTGGGACCTGAATTGTCCGTTTGCCCCCTCAACCAGCTCTTCAATGAAAGAGTTGGAGCCGCCAGCTATGATTGGGAGCAACCCCCTGTCAGCAATCGAGTCAACAGCTCGTGTGGCGAGTTCACAGAACTGTGAGGCACTGAAGTCTGCATCTGGGTGTACCCCATTGATCAGGTGATGTGGCACCCCCATGCATTCTTCTTTAGTAACCTTGTTCGTGACTACATCAAGGCCGTCATATACTTGCATCTTGTCTGAGTTGACAACTTCGCCACCCAACTTTCTGGCAAGATCAATCGCCAGTTTTGATTTGCCAGTACCAGTTGCACCCATGACCACCACCACTTTGTTGGTGGTTCCGGCTTTTGCACGGAGGGAGCCCATCGGAAATGATGGTGCGTACATGGATGAGTCAGGGAGTACTGGTCGTGGTATGTGCATTCGGGGGAGGGAAATCTGGTTCAGAGGTACATGCAACATTGTTGGATTATGTTATGTTTCGGTATATATCTCGCAGGAGAATCGGTTATCAGAATTAAGTGGTTCTTAGTTAAAAGGAAGCAAGGGCTTGCTCGTATCAGCTCTATTTTTCAATCTAACAAGGGTGGGCTTATATAGGGATTGAAAGCGGCGGCCAGCTGCCATGTGGACTTGAAGGACGCGGCGAGTAGCGGGCAATTGGGAAAAATGTAGTATAAATCACTAAAACAAATTTTAAATTTAATAACGGTTTAAAACCTTTTAACAATGATTCTTCAACTGTTATCGAAGATAGGTGTTAGAAACAATATAAATAACTGTTGTTAAAATTGTTCTTGAAAAATATTTAATAACGATTCTTAACTAATAACCATAATTAAAGGCCCTTTAACAACGATTTTTAACTAATAGTCGTTGTTAAAAGATTCTTTAGTAACGGTTCTTAATTAAAAACCATTGTTAAATGAACTTTTAGCAATGATTTTTAACTAATAACTATTACATATAGAATCATTTAATAACGGTTATTAGTTAAAAACCGTTGTTAAATGTATTTTTTTTTAATTTAGCTACAACATTATTTAAATATGAAGCCATATTAGTATACGGAGTCAACAATAAATAGATTCAAATTGATTAGATAAGAATAAATGCTATTATATATTATTCACTCATTCAATAATTAATATAAAAAATATAATTATTCATTTAATAGAAAGATATTTACTCAATAATATATATATACAACATGCTCATATAATAATATGAAAAACTATATAATTTTTAAGAAAAAATTCAAAGAAAGAAATGAAAAAAATAAAAGTTAAAAATTCAAATGTGTTTTTGTGCTTGAAGACGAGATTTTTTGGCCCAAAAAACGATGATAACGACGTAAGCGGTTAACCATGTAGAACTCACCGTAAGATTTTCGTGGCCGCGTAGCACGCCTCAATCATATTTTTTCTATCAAAAGTTATGACCGTTTAAAGTTGAGATGGTCAGATTTTAATTTTTAGTTATTTTATCTCACTTTTTTCTTCTTTCTTTCTCTCTCATTTCTCTTTTTTTATATATGAAAACTGATGAAAAAGGGTTGGTAATCTGTGATACTTCAGTTCTTGAATTTTGATTTTTGAATCATTGGATTAAGATGAACGAACGGTGAGATGAGAAATCCGTGTGAGCAAAAAAATAAATATCAGACACAAAAAAACATCAGAACCATTTAGCAACGATTTTTTCAAGAAACTTTTGCTAAACACGCCATTCAACAACGGTTCTAGGCATAAAACCGTTGTTAAAGACTGTTTAATAACGGTTCCTTCAATGAACCGTTGCTAAATAGTTATGTTGCTTTTTGATATTCTGGAAGTCTATTTTAATAATATTTTTTTATTATAAACCGTTGTTAAAGAAGTTCTCAATATTACAATAATGTCATTAAGCCATTTTAACAATGAATTTGATATATAACCGTTGTTAAATGAATGTTATATAAAATCATTTTTGTTGTAGTGAATTAACGTGGAAAATATTTCTCTCCACGATGTAATTTCATTCCGGATTATCTCCGAGCCTTTGTAATGATAATAATTTTGAAAGTCAACTCAGCATTCTTTGTTTAAATTATTCATTATTTTAAATAAGTTGGACAGTGATCAGTGATCTCTTAATAAAAGACAGAAAAAATAATTAGAGGGATTTATGGGGTTTTATAACACTCAAGGTATGCGTGATTTTAAATTTTTAAATAAAATAAAATTAAAATTCTATTTTAAACAGTAAATTACATCTTCAGTGCTTAAGATCATATCTCATGCTTCAAAATTTAAGAATAATTAATAGGCACATCGTCTGCAATTACACCAATATTGCCTTCGAGGTTCCAACCGACTTAAAACACCAAATTGTTGATTTTTTATCCGCTGCCATTGTTTGTGATGGCAGGTCCCTGCCATCGGGTCTATGGCAATGGGACCCACTAAATAAAGAAATAAAACACTCTCTTTATTAGTTGAATCTGAATCGTATAAATTAAATTAGGTCGTTCAAAAATTATAATAGGATCCTACCATTGTGCTGTTATGGCAGCAGATTCTGATCCCCAAATTGTTCACATGTTAAATTACCAGTGAGTATTGGTCAAGTTGATTTTTATCTCTTGTCCAGTCCTTTCATTTTAGAACACTTCTAATCTTATTTTGGATGGTTCTCAACGCATAAAAAATGTGTTGAAAAGTGAAATGGGAAGAGAGTCTGTCTCGGCAGAGTTTTGACTCTCTAAAACAAGATTTAATAGTTCAAAATGGAGAACCTTTTTTATAACTCTCCATCAGTTGGGATACAAATATTTCATACTGTAGAATTTCACATTTCAAGTCCTCGGGTCAAAAGAAATATGAATAATAAAAACACTAAAAACAAAAAAAAATTAGTCATTAGTGGACAAAAATTTTAAAAATAATCATCACATAATTTACTTTAAATCATAATGCTAACACTAGCTAGCTTCCAAAATGAAAGCAGGCGCATGAAAATTTTCCAGACTACTACCCGAGGTCAAAATGGAGGTAACACCGCGAAATTTAGGGACGCATATCCTCTCGGATACCTCAGTTTTTGAAATGGAAGGAACAGCATTACGGGCAGTTTGAATAATATCACGGACGATGTTTAGATTCACGGGGTATTTACTATTGAAATCCGGATAACATTTTAAACAGTTAAGTACTGCAGAGGATTTGAATTTAAAATTTAGACCAAAAAAAATTACAATTATAAGAAATGATTAATATAAATTCAATAATGTAGGAAATAACACTACAACATAAATATTTAGACAACATTTTTTAACAGCTATTATTGTTAAATTATGTTGTTAAAAAAGGTCAGTAAGATTATTGATATATTGAGAACATTAACAATGATTATTAATAAAGAAACATTGATAAAATGGAGGTTGAAACTCAAAAAGTTGGGATAAATGTTTAGCAACAGTTTTTAAAAACTACTAAAAAATCCACAACGATTTTTAGTTAAGATCCATTGTTAAAGGATGACTTTTGAATTTTTCTTTAGCAGATAGAAATCAATTAATAGCAATTTATCTACTTTGCTTCCACAAATTGTTAGACTTTTCAATCTCATCATTTACGATCCAATGATGTAAAGAAAGAATGAAAAAAAATCAAAACCGAAATCGGACGTCTTAACTTTATTTGAATTTAACTTTTGATAGAAAACTTCGATTGAGATTTTATGTGGTCATGGAAAGTTGTGAGGAAATCTGTAAGGTTAATGCTCATATAGTTACGGTAACTTTGAGGGTCAAAAAAGTCAATTAAGACCTCAAAATGCATTTGAAGTTAAATTTTTTTTTATGAGTTGTGTAAATTTTTATATCATTTGAGTGAATAAGATATATTTATTATTGAATAAATCTTATTTTTATATTAATTATTGAATGTGTGCTAGTGTAAACAAGTGAATATTATTATATATCTTAATCAGCACAGACATCAGTGAACGGAAATGACAATTCCGAGTCAATAAAACTGAGAGCGAGTGACGGTAATATTTAACACACTCAGATCAGAAATATTAATTTACTTAAACAGCATACTTAATTAATTGTGGATAAACAAATATTTATTTTGATGACCATTTTTCCATTGGAATTACATGCTATTTTGTTATTCTCACGATTGTAAAACGACTCCAAAGTGACTTTAATTTTAAAAAAAAAAAGAACTTAATTAGTGGTTAATACAGATCGAAAACGGTTTTAGCTTGCCCGTACTATGCAGCGTATAATCTATATGCTTGCCCGCACAACGGGACAAGGAAAATAATAACATATTAGAAGATGTAGGCTCATGGTTTAGATGCCCACAGGATTAGCGATTAATTAAGGTTATTAAGAGCACTTGATTATGCTTTACAAGCTAATTGACCGTAGTATTGTATTTATTAAGAACCGTCCTGGGGTGTGACTTGTGAGTATTAAAGTGTTAAATATTAACATTAGCCAACAACGGGTTCTTAGACAAAATACATGATACTTGATACATGAACCGATGCTTTTGTCGGAGTCACTTTTCATAGGCATGGCTTATTTGGTCGGAGGTAAATGCTAATAATTAAATTTATAAAGTGTAAATCATGTTCAAAGTTTATGCTTTCATTTAATTATACTCAACAGCTAGATGTACCGCCCAACTTTATTGATGTACTTTCTAATTTCTATATGGGTATCTCGTGGCGTACAGGAAATGGAAGAAGGAAATAAAGTACAAAATTTACAGGTATGTATGTACTTCTTTTTGATTAATTAATTACTTCTCCATTTTCTTATTTACGTTTGTTTGCTTGTGATTTGTGTGTGACTCGATGCATGGTGTATGACTCAAACCAGGGGCAGATTTGTGTAATGTAAATGGGGTCTGTTGATTTTTGTTGTTTAAAGGTTTCAATTGAATTTTACATAATTTTGCCACATATGTACAGTTTGTCCTTCATATATATTTGTGTGAAAAAAATCTCAATTTCAAATTTCATATTCAGTGGCGGTTTACATCAGCGGTATCAATTAATATTATTTAAATAAATTATTAATTTAAATAAAATTATTTATATTTTTATGATACTAATAATGATTCAAATTTTGAAGTGGGTACAAATTCGTAGTAAAAAAATATTGCTCATGGATTTAAAAAATTAATGAGGTCAATAGTAAAAAACTAAAATAAATTTTAGTGTATTTAAATTAATATTAAAATGATAAATATTATTATAAATATATCAGATTTTCACAAGTCATATAAAAATTTTATAAATTTCAGTGGTATTAATTGACATCACTCTCACAAATGTGGCTCCGCCACTGTTCATACTTATAAAACAAGAAGTACTATAAATAATTGGATAAAATTAACTACTAAATATATGACTTTTATTCAAAAATTTGTGTGTACGTCCTTGGTTCGAAATGAGAGTAATAAATCTACAATTTTTAATACGTAAGAACCACTAAGTCCAGATTTACATATTCAAAGTTCAGAGTTTGTTGAATAATATTTTTTAGATAAAAATAGGGCTTAAATCATCTTTTTTTTATATATATATATTCATAAAGACACCTCATCGGATTATGATCGGCCTCCGACCTCCTATGCATTAGTAGAAATATCTAATAACGGACAGTTGTAAAGAGGCATCTGTGTAATTTTGCAACCTAGTATCAGTCGTATCAAAGGAGGAGTATTCCAGTTTAATTCAGTATTCCAGTATTAATTCGAAAAATCGAAAAAGTTCGTTCGATTTTAGTTCGAAATTAATTTCAAATCAAACTGATTCGATTCGAAATTATATCGAATCAAACTCAAACCATGGTGAGTTCGTTCGAAATGTGTTCGCGAACTATTTTTGTTTGAATTTGTATTAATTATTTGATTGTTTGAGACTTTGAGTAGTATGAATTTATATAAAATTTATTAATTTTTATTGAATGAACTTTTAGTTTTGTATGAATTTATATTAAATTGACAAATCAAAGCTGTTCGAATATTTAACGAATCAAATTTCAAACAATGGTTTGAGTTCGAAGCGCCTATCTATTTCAAATCAAACTAGTTCGAAATAGATTTCAAATCAAACTCAAACACAAGTCAGTTCGTTCGTGTTCGATTCGTTTGCAGCCCGAGTCAGCTAAGCCCTGAATTTAAAAAATATATATATATTTAGATTAAATTTTTGCTTAAATTAATATTTTTAGATTAAATCTTATGAATTTATTTTTTATTGCTGATTTGTTTTACTTAATTCGTTGACAAATATTTATTTCATATCATGGATAATGGAAGAATTGTGTAAAGTTTTTAAAATATGAAGTCTCATTGGAAAAAAAATTCCTCATTAACTTGATTATCTATTATTTTGAGTTTTATTTTTATTACTTTTAAAATACAACAAGATATTATTTTGATTATTTTTTATTAGATAAAATTATATATTAAATTATTATTATTTTTATCTAGTTGTCGATTAGCTAATGAATTTGAACCTGATAATCCGTTGCAATTCAATTACTGGCCCTCTGACAAAATTATGCATCCGCTCCAAAGTTGTACTACTAAAAATGATTTTCAGTGTCATTTATTACACTAGAATCAATACTAATTGTGGTATCTAGTATTAAAAAAGGAAAAATATTAAGTGTGAATTTTCCCAAAAAAAAACATCACCGATGCTTTTAGTATTGAAAACAATATTAGTGTCGATTTTATATTTCTTTTCTCATTTTTGTAGACTCTATTTTTTTTCTAGTCAGACAAAAAATTAGGAAATCACAAATGAACTAGCAAAATATCACATTATTTAAGAATACGACACGTACACAACTATAAATAAAAAACTAGAATTAATTAATTACTGCATTTTACATATTTGAAACTAGTCAATACAACATATCTGACGAGTACAGACGGTTGTAGTTACAATTTGAAAGAAAAAAGATCCAAACTAAAAGAAAATGATTAATTAGAAATTTTAACACAAGTTTTTGACACACTTTTATCAAAAGAATAAAGTTTTTGATACACTAGACTACATTTTCTGGACTTCAAATAGAGGGCTCGACTCTAATAAGATTTTAGACAGATTTTTTTTATTTTATTAAATAAAAAATAGAGAACTGATAAGATTAGTCCGTTTTTGAGCTTTATTGGCCTGGACCGAGTTTCAAACTCGGTCCCATGTTTTTTTTTTATGTTTGTGTGTTATATTAAAAATAAAACACGACAGTCAATAATTGGTCTAAATATTATAACAAAAAATTAAAATAAAGTTTTACAAGCATGATTAATATATTATTCTAAAATAGTGTCAAACAAATTGAAATATTATAACAACAATTAAAATCTAATTATTCTGATAAATATAACAATAAAATATAAACACGTTGTTAATCTAAATCATGTTCTGCTGGAACGAGCTCGACCTCGAGTTGGTAGTCTGTTGATACGACCCTCCATTTCATCCATAACCATTGGAATGCGTATGTTCCGTCTCCTTTCTTTGTTGATTTTTGCTAGATCTGGCCTAATGATCGGACCATTGTACATTGGCTAATCTTGTTTATTGTCATAACTACGTCAATGATCAGATCATGTGTTAAGTAGTATTAGATGGTATAATATGGACTAACGTACTGAGTATAATCCAACCTTCTGAATGAACAAACGACAAACAAGTGGTCGCATGGGATGCTGGTCAATTGCGGTTTCTAACACCAACAATTATCAGTTCTTGTCATCACTAATTCAACCTTATATTTCATTTCACCCCTTTGTCCATATTATTTTAAATAGAAATTATAAATTATTGCTTAAATTTTAAATTAAAATAAAAATTATAAAAGTATAGAATATTACCGTCTCGATAAGTCTATTTTTGTTGTAAATATCATAGTTATTGATACCCCCAATCCAGTGGTATGACATCATAAGTGTTAGTTTATAATAATCTTGAAGTCAATAATACGATAAATTTATTATATAAAACTTTGTTCATGAATTGAATATTTAAATGATATTTTGTTTCCTTGAGTATTATTGAATTTATGAATCATTCCGAGTTCATGACTGAAATTGTGAAACTTCATAATATAGAATATACTTTTAAAACTCACTAACCGAGGTAATTAACAGGAACACTAATTAACCGCTATCAGGTTAGTATGTGGATTAAATGATAGTCAAGTTTCACAGACCATAGATAAAGAGTTATCATTTTAATCACATAGATAGATGTTCAAGGAACATCGTATTTGATGAACTCTCGAATGAAATATTAAATGGAATTGTATTTATGTCATTAATGCTTTCATTGAGTGTTTACTTCTAAATTATAAGGTATTCATCTTTCCTACATAAGATATGTATGTGTGTGATTTCTACCAAACGTTGTCCGTAAAAGGTGGCTATAAAGGTAGCTCTTCGGTATACATAACTTATGCGGAGGAAAAGATGGTTTGTCAAAAGTACTATTGTCCCTCGTATCTCTATACGAGTTATAGCATCACTAGGCCCCTTGATAGAGTAAGATTATCTACTAGCGGTATAATTATAAGAGTAATTATATTTGATAATTTACTCAGGATCAAGAAAATATTAAGTTTGCAAGGATGACACACACCTACCTTGAAATTGATCTGATAGCTATGAGACAAAAGAATTAACACAAATAAATTATTTACTGGATCATGATATTGTACAGTACATCATCATATGTGTAATTGGATGGTCATAGTACATTCTTCCAGATGTCTCCTATGATTATAGAAGTTAAAATTGTTTTAATTCAATTTACCAACATAACACGGATCCTGTCGGGTCACACCGCATAGGAGTTAATCGGAGAATCTTATTGATTAATTGTAAATTATTTATAATTAATAATAAGATAGTTATAATTAATTATATATGATATAATTAAATTATATTTGTCATAAATATAACAAGCAAAAACAAAAGTTAATTTATAAGCGTGTACGACGTGTTGTATAAAATTATCGAAACAACAACCGTAAGAAATATAATTGTTCAAAATAATTATATTAATTTGAACCTTAGATGACATCATCCATGTCATCATCCTTATCCATCAAGGATATTTTGGTCTTTTCACTTTGGAACCTCCTTATTTTTCATAACCTCCTTACTATTCATAAGGGTATTTTAGTAATTTGATGATCACATATTTGCCTATAAATAAGGGTGGAGGGGTAGAGAGAAAATCACTAATTTCAGGATATCGTATCTGATACAAATTCAGTTCGTATCATATCACGACTGATCGATTCGGGTTTCTATTTTCTCTCTTTCTCGATTTACGGTTGTTTCAGATTTCACGGGATCGGTGAATAGTATTTTTGTGAAAGTTGCGGTATTTCTGCACCTTTATGTGAAACAGAATAATTGTGAGTCATGAATAGTATTATTTCATCTTTTTCTTGGTGAATAGTGTTTTTGTGAGAAATCGCGGTTTATGGTATTTCTGGCAAAATAAATAAGTCGCTCTCTGGTCAGTCCTAGTGGATAACCTACAAAGGTATTACACGTGTGATACTCCGAGACAAACTGATTTGTATTCCAATTGAAATTTGGAAATGAGGTATAAAATCTTATATTAATCTATTTGATTGTTAAGTAGATTAATGTTTTAGAAAATCAATCATGGAGTAGATCTATAAAGGATTAAAGAGGTATGTATCTCTCGGTAATCATCAGACATACCGCTTTAACCCTTCGCTTAAGTTAGAAGTAAAATAATATTTTACGGTCTTTTGCAAGGGATTAAAATATATGTATCTCTCGATAATCATCCGACATACTTTAATCCTTAGCTTAAGTAGAAGTAAAATAATTTGTTTTACGGTCTTTCCGTAGCTTAAGCCTTAACATGATTTGGTTAGACCAAAAACCCAACAATAAGTTATCCCTTATCACCGCGATGTTTTATCAGTTCGGTGACCTATTGGGAGAACACCAGACCTTGGGCTTCGCAAGCCGCTGTAACTTCTTGACGATTATAGAACCACTCAACACATTAGTTCCAAGTATTCTCGACGATAACACATACCGAAAGTTATCTGGCGATCCTGAATATGTTGTTTAGTTATTTTGAACCGTTGCTTATCATTATTCCCCACCGATTGAGACCACCTGTCTAGATGTTGTGCCTATTTTTCTTGATGCAATGCAGCCACTTGATCTGGGGTTAATTCCTCATAATGAAATTCCTCATCTGACACTTCCTTAGCTGCAGCAGGTTAGTTATTGTGGTTTCTGTTATTTCGTGTTCATCTATTGGACACTTGTTCTGTTGGGAGATTTTCTTACATGATTCCTACTTTTCTGACGAACTTATAGGATGTCGGTCTAATATGGTTAATTTTTTTCATATATTTCTCGCACCCCCATGGTTTCTTATGTCTGATAGCTTGTTTGAAAAGAGCCTTTATTCTTTTCATGTGGCAGTTTTTATACACATTTTGTGCAATATGTTGAGTACAATAACGGTGAACAATCTCGTCTGCAGATTCCTGCCTTCAAAAATCCGGTCTCTCAAATACTGCACTTATACGTAGATGTTGATATGAGATAACAGTAATTTTACCTGGATCAATAATATCTTTACGCAACAACTGCATGAACTAATCTCAGTTTGTTACACTTTTCTCGCCTACTATAACTGTAAATGCAAGTGGTAGTAGCTATTATTCCGCATCATAACCACATGCCATAAATAGTTTACCGGCATACCAACCCGATAAAAATCCAACATTGATAGTTAAGACTGATCTTAACCCACACCGGTTGAAGTGTTCAGGATTTGACCTCCGTGATACACATTGATCAGCAATATTTTCGTCTCTACAGTATGAATAATAAACTCTACTGTTAGTGTATTTAATTTTACAACAAAAATTCATAGTCCAAATAGAAAAAAACCCTTACAATGTTGATGAGACGAGAGTGGTGAATAAGAATCGACTTTGGATCCGTCGAAAGATAAATTTTCAGTTAGAAGCTCTTGCAACAGTAACAATGGTGTTTTTAAAGAAATTGTTGGCTGAAAAAAGATGAAGAAGAACAGTGTTTAAAACTCGATCTCAGATGTCTGGATCGAATTTAAAACTCAGTCCCAGCTTTCTTTATTTTTCAAATAGCCACAAACGTAAAAAAAAATTATTGCTCCAAGTCGGATTTGATCTGAGGAAGTGAGAATGATAAGCTTTGCACTCAACCACTGGGCCTCCACTTCACTTGTAATTTATATTGGTTGCATTTATATATATTACATTTCAAATATATAGTATAAAAACAACTATTTTTTACAACTGGACCGCATATATTACTTTGCACATAAATCCACATATACGATCGCATACCGTATATGCACTATGTAGAAGCTCTCCGCACGCATATTGAAATCCGCATTTTAAAATTTTGATAGAGAGAAGGAAAATAAAGCACGAAAATAGAGGTGCGTCGGAAAAGGGAAGTGAAGAGCTGAAAATAGAAGTGAAATAAAAGTCACCGCTAGAGGTTTGGTGATTAAACTCCGCTGATGGGTTTAAAGGCTAGATTAATGTGTGTGTAGATTAATGTGAGTGTTCAAAAATAAATAAATAAAATAAAGACTTTTGAAGGTTTGTTTGATTTGGAGTGTTCGATGGAGTCTATAATGGACGGTGGATATGATGAAAGTGAGATTGCCATTTGTAGGAGCATTGTTTGAATCCTATTTGCTAGAGTATTAAACTGGGAGTTTTAGTCAATCTCAATTTTCGTTAGAAATTGCCCTTGTCACAAAACAATTTTGAAAGCACTCATTCTTGGTACAATTAGTATTAGTATTGATTTTTGTTGAAATCAATATTGATTGTTACGAGTATAAATTTTACAAATTTTAAACTAGTATCAGTTGTTATCAGCAACCGGTTTATTCTTGTACAATCAGTAAGTCCGATATTGGTTGTTCTAAATAAATATTTTAAGCTGGACGAAATATTTTCATCCCAATAAAAATCACTCAAATTTATTTCCTAACTATTTTCTATTTTCATTTTTATTTTCAGTAATATTGTTATTGTCAAATATGTCTCTTAATTATTTTCTTTTCTAACTTTTTATTTTTAGCAATATTTTATTTTTAACAAGTATTTGTATTTCACGATTAGATATACACCCCAATTAGAGTATTAAAAACGGGACGGGTCGGGTCGAAATGGGGCGAGTTTGCAAGGGTCGACGGGTTATGGCAGGACGGGTCAACGGATTTTCACGAGACGGGTTAGGACGGGTCCATTTTGGGGGGTTTGGCCGCGACCCGTCCTAAATCCGTCGGGTCGGACGGGTCCGGTCGGGAACGGGACGGGTTGGCGGATTTTTTTTTTCAAAATTAAAATATAACCCAATAAAATCCAAATTAATTCTGAAAATTCTGAAAAATTCAAATATAATTATTAAGAATATTAAAAATATATAACTATTTATATTTCTGAACAAATAATTTTTAATTTTCACGCATTTTTTTAATTTTTTTATTTTCCCGGGTTTACCGGGTATTGGGTCGGGTTGCACGGGTTTTTCGGGTCAGGTCGTGGCGGGTCGGGGGTGGGTTTGCACAGGTTGGGCCGATCGGGTCGGGATAGGTCCAAAACGGGTCGGGTCTAGCACATGTTTTTTTTGAATTTTATTGCCCGTGCCCGTACTAGACCCGCTAGTTCTAACGGATCACGAGTCTGACGGGTTGGGATAGGTCGGATCGTGGCCACGGGTACAGCGGGTCGGATCTGACCCGCATGGGTTTTTTTTAAAACACTAACCCCAATAACTAAGTATGACTACCTCATTGATTAGATATGAACAATGTTCTTTTTAATAATGAACTCCTATATTAGTATTTCATATTTTTCAAATGAGGGGATGAACATCGTTATTAAGAAATAATTTCAGTTTGCTCGAGATGTTTATATTTATTATTATGGGTGTTTATACTTATTATTATATTAAAAATAAATCATATTCATAATTACTATGAATATTAAAAAATGAGGGATTTTAATACATATTTAATTTTAAAATATCATTTGATCAATTTATACGTACTTAATTAGTGAATAAAGCTATCAAGTGAGTAATTATTATGTTTAAGAATAATTTTACGTCATGTCCGGGTGTTCATTTCTATAACAAAAAATATTTACATCAAGGTATCCATATGTTCTGTATAGATATTCATATAGCTTATAAAAAGTGGAGAATTTTTCGGAGAGATTTGTGTGGAAATAAAGTTAGCACACTGTTTAAGCTGTTATACCGGTCGCTGAAAATAATGTACAATGGTTACCAACTATTGTCGGTGTTTCATACATCCCATATTGATTGTGCATTTTGTA
Organism: Schoenoplectus tabernaemontani; assembly: GCA_037127355.1. Lineage (NCBI taxonomy): Eukaryota > Viridiplantae > Streptophyta > Magnoliopsida > Poales > Cyperaceae > Schoenoplectus > Schoenoplectus tabernaemontani. The sequence goes on from CM073739.1 coordinate 22,577,067, forward strand.
GCAGTGACAATAACCTTTAGAACGCTGTAATTTACGATCTAATTAATACTATTCATGCTATTCTAGCATGTCAATAACTCAATATATGGTGAACTTCTTGCTACACAACCTTATCTAGCAAGAAAAATATCAACTTCTCTGAGGGGCGAAACAGAAGTGTTCTCCGAAACGTTTGGAAATGTAAAGGACTGACATCTACAGCAAAGAAGTAGCAAAACCTCTTAAAAAGCTTGAAGTTCTCAGCTAAAAAAGTTGTACGCTACAGTCATTTTGTTTTAATACGCCCAACTAGCATCTGTAGTCCATAGATTATTCATCACTGGTATTTTATCCGTATGACGTTGCTATGAGTGATGATTTTTAAAAATATATAAATTTATATTTTTATGAGAAAACAAAAAAAAAATGAATATAATTTATCAATTAATATATTTCTAATCATAAATTCAGAATTAATATAAAATAAATATGTAATTAAAAGCAAAGTTGATATACATAACGCAAACGAATTTCGTAATGCAAAGTAGCAGAATCACACATATGTTTTAAACAAAGGACAGAATTTTATAACGTACAATATCTGCTTAAATGAATATCAAATAATGAAAAAAGTCAAAGGTTTGCAAAAAAAGGGGAAATCTTTAGCGGTGTTATTGAGGATAATCATTATCATACTCTTTTCAAAAAATCATTAATTATCTTTATTCGTTAAATGTAGTTTTATTCATAGGTCATTCTTACTCATTAATATTAATGCATAATGAACAAATAATGACAATTATTTAATAATTTATAATTTAATTATGTAACAAAAAATATAATAAAAATCCTAAAATACATATTATTTTTAAACATATTATATAAAATTATAGAATAAATATTATTACATATATTATTTTATATATTATTTACCTTATAGGTAATGGATACGAAATACATCTTACACATATTCGCTAAGTTAAGGAAAAATCCTTATCCATACCTGTGTCAATGAATACAATACAAATAGGATAAAGTGGTAACTATAAAGAATTTCATTGCCAGTCCTAAATCTGACTGATATATCATCAATTCTTCATGTCGATCTTAAAATACGTGATTTTCAATTAAAATAAACACTTTAAAAATCGTGAGAAAATACAATATTTATTTTAAGTCGTCAGATTAACCTTCTTTTTACAAAATTTCATATATATTTCTTTTACAATGACGTTCTTTGTACAAAATTTCATATATATTTCTTTAAACCTCAAAATTATATTTTTTTTCTAAAACAACAATTATCATTTTTAACTTTTAAGTATAATAGCTCTTAATTTTACGTATATCATATTTGGCCAAAAAACAGTAATCAAATTTGAAATCAAAGTGTTTGTATTCATAGAAAGGCTTCATCGCAAAATATAAGAAGGCTCTGTTATTGTTCAACAATGGTCGAGCCAACTTGTGGCATGGGAGGTATTTGCCTCATCCTAAAATTTTGTTTAAAAAATAGACTTATAATTCAGAAAAAAGTTTAATTTTTAAAAATTATGAAAATATATTTTATTTTGAAAAATATTTTAAAAAATACGTCTACAAAATTAGATTAAATTTTTGCTTAAATTAATATTTTTAGATTAAAAAAATATTTTTAAATTAATATTTTTGCTTAAATTAATATTTTTAAATTAATATTTTTGCTAAGCCCTGAATTTAAAAAATATATATATATTTAGATTAAATTTTTGCTTAAATTAATATTTTTAGATTAAATCTTATGAATTTATTTTTTATTGCTGATTTGTTTTACTTAATTCGTTGACAAATATTTATTTCATATCATGGATAATGGAAGAATTGTGTAAAGTTTTTAAAATATGAAGTCTCATTGGAAAAAAATTTCCTCATTAACTTGATTATCTATTATTTTGAGTTTTATTTTTATTACTTTTAAAAAACAACAAGATATTATTTTGATTATTTTTTATTAGATAAAATTATATATTAAATTATTATTATTTTTATTTAGTTGTCGATTAGCTAATGAATTTGTACCTGATAATCCGTTGCAATTCAATTACTGACCCTCTGACAAAATTATGCATCCGCTCCAGAGTTGTACTACTAAAAATGATTTTCAGTGTCATTTATTACACTAGAATCAATACTAATTGTGGTATCTAGTATTAAAAAAGGAAAAATATTAAGTGTGAATTTTCCCAAAAAAAAACATCACCGATGCTTTTAGTATTGAAAACAATATTAGTGTCGATTTTATATTTCTTTTCTAATTTTTGTAGACTCTATTTTTTTTCTAGTCAGACAAAAAATTAGGAAATCACAAATGAACTAGCAAAATATCACATTATTTAAGAATACGACACGTACACAACTATAAATAAAAAACTAGAATTAATTAATTACTGCATTTTACATATTTGAAACTAGTCAATACAACATATCTGACGAGTACAGACGGTTGTAGTTACAATTTGAAAGAAAAAAGATCCAAACTAAAAGAAAATGATTAATTAGAAATTTTAACACAAGTTTTTGACACACTTTTATCAAAAGAATAAAGTTTTTGATACACTAGACTACATTTTCTGGACTTCAAATAGAGGGCTCGACTCTAATAAGATTTTAGACAGATTTTTTTTATTTTATTAAATAAAAAATAGAGAACTGATAAGATTAGCCCGTTTTTGAGCTTTATTGGCCTGGACCGAGTTTCAAACTCGGTCCCATGTTTTTTTTTATGTTTGTGTGTTATATTAAAAATAAAACACGACAGTCAATAATTAGTCTAAATATTATAACAAAAAATTAAAATAAAGTTTTACAAGCATGATTAATATATTATTCTAAAATAGTGTCAAACAAATTGAAATATTATAACAACAATTAAAATCTAATTATTCTGATAAATATAACAATAAAATATAAACACGTTGTTAATCTAAATCATGTTCTGCTGGAACGAGCTCGACCTCGAGTTGGTAGTCTGTTGATACGACCCTCCATTTCATCCATAACCATTGGAATGCGTATGTTCCGTCTCCTTTCTTTGTTGATTTTTGCTAGATCTGGCCTAATGATCGGACCATTGTACATTGGTTAATCTCGTTTATTGTCATAACTACGTCAATGATCAGATCATGTGTTAAGTAGTATTAGATGGTATAATATGGACTAACGTACTGAGTATAATCCAACCTTCTGAATGAACAAACGACAAACAAGTGGTCGCATGGGATGCTGGTCAATTGCAGTTTCTAACACCAACAATTATCAGTTCTCGTCATCACTAATTCAACCTTATATTTCATTTCACCCCTTTGTCCATATTATTTTAAATAGAAATTATAAATTATTGCTTAAATTTTAAATTAAAAAAAATTATAAAAGTATAGAATATTACCGTCTCGATAAGTCTATTTTTGTTGTAAATATCATAGTTATTGATACCCCCAATCCAGTGGTATGACATCATAAGTGTTAGTTTATAATAATCTTGAAGTCAATAATACGATAAATTTATTATATAAAATTTTGTTCATGAATTGAATATTTAAATGATATTTTGTTTCCTTGAGTATTATTGAATTTATGAATCATTCCGAGTTCATGACTGGAATTATGAAACTTCATAATATAGAATATACTTTTAAAACTCACTAACCGAGTTAATTAACAGGAACACTAATTAACCGCTATCAGATTAGTATGTGGATTAAATGATAGTCAAGTTTCACAGACCATAGATAAAGAGTTATCATTTTAATCACATAGATAGATGTTCAAGGAACATCGTATTTGACAGACCCTGAATGAAATATTAAATGAAATTGTATTTATGTCATTAATGCTTTCATTGAGTGTTTACTTCTAAATTATAAGGTATTCATCTTTCCTACATAAGATATGTATGTGTGTGATTTCTACCAAACGTTGTTCGTAAAAGGTGGCTATAAAGGTAGCTCTTCGGTATACATAACTTATGCGGAGGAAAAGATGGTTTGTCAAAAGTACTATTGTCCCTCGTATCTCTATACGAGTTATAGCATCACTAGGCCCCTTGATAGAGTAAGATTATCTACTAGCAGTATAATTATAAGAGTAATTATATTTGATGATTTACTCAGGATCAAGAAAATATTAAGTTTGCAAGGATGACACACACCTACTTTGAAATTGATCTGATAGCTATGAGACAAAAGAATTAACACAAATAAATTATTTATTGGATCATGATATTGTACAATACATCATCATATGTGTAATTGGATGGTCATAGTACATTCTTCCAGATGTCTCCTATGATTATAGAAGTTAAAATTGTTTTAATTCAATTTACCAACATAACACGGATCCTGTCGGGTCACACCGCATAGGAGTTAATCGGAGAATCTTATTGATTAATTATAAATTATTTATAATTAATAATAAGATAGTTATAATTAATTATATATGATATAATTAAATTATATTTGTCATAAATATAACAAGCAAAAACAAAAGTTAATTTATAAGCGTGTACGACGTGTTGTATAAAATTATCGAAACAACAACCGTAAGAAATATAATTGTTCAAAATAATTATATTAATTTGAACCTTAGATGACATCATCCATGTCATCATCCTTATCCATCAAGGATATTTTAGTCTTTTCACTTTGGAACCTCCTTACTTTTCATAACCTCCTTACTATTCATAAGGGTATTTTAGTAATTTGATGATCACATATTTGCCTATAAATAAGGGTGGAGGGGTAGAGAGAAAATCACTAATTTCAGGATATCGTATCTGATACAAATTCAGTTTGTATCATATCACGACTGATCGATTCGGGTTTCTATTTTCTCTCTTTCTCGATTTACGGTTGTTTCAGATTTCACGGGATCGGTGAATAGTATTTTTGTGAAAGTTGCGGTATTTCTGCACCTTTATGTGAAACAGAATAGCTGTGAGTCGTGAATAGTATTATTTCATCTTTTTCTTGGTGAATAGTGTTTTTGTGAGAAATCGCGGTTTATGGTATTTCTGGCAAAATAAATAAGTCGCTCTCTAGTCAGTCCTAGTGGATAACCTACAAAGGTATCACACGTGTGATACTCCGAGACAAACTGATTTGTATTCCAATTGAAATTTGGAAATGAGGTATAAAATCTTATATTAATCTATTTGATTGTTAAGTAGATTAATGTTTTAGAAAATCAATCATGGAGTAGATCTATAAAGGATTAAAGAGGTATGTATCTCTCGGTAATCATCAGACATACCGCTTTAACACTTCACTTAAGTTAGAAATAAAATAATATTTTACGGTCTTTTGCAAGGGATTAAAATATATGTATCTCTCGATAATCATCCGACATACTTTAATCCTTAGCTTAAGTAGAAGTAAAATAATTCGTTTTACGGTCTTTCCGTAGCTTAAGCCTTAACATGATTTGGTTAGACCAAAAACCCAACAGTAAGTTATCCCTTATCACCGCGATGTTTTATCAGTTCGGTGACCTATTGGGAGAATGATGTGTATTTTGCTAAGCTAATAAATACCCTAATTTTACTCAATTTAAGCCGCAAGCGTACGGCCTAGTCAAGTAGTAGTTGGGGTGTCGAACCACAAGGACAAGGGTGAATTACCAGTTCTAACAAGTTTCACTAATCTAGACAATCAAAAGTGAGCTTTGTATTAAACTAAAAGTGCGTAAATCTAACAACAATGACTGGAAAGTTTATCAGATTGAGGATTCTAGGGGCTTTCGGCTTCACTCTCACTCGTTTGGTCAATTCACTCTATTTGATCTTTTAATTTGTTCTAGTGTTTGTCGGAGATTTAATCTCAGATTTTAGTACCAAATTTACACTTTCGTGGCTTGGTACCGTACCTAAACAATTCGGGTTTCACCATTAAGTACTTCACCTTACAAGTCTAAGTCCATTAAGATCAGTGAGTCACTTTGGCATAACCTAGATTTTGTACTTCGCCTTTCGGTACCTCACACAATTTCTAAGGTTTCCTCGGTTTTCCCTTAGGTAATAAGTTTCACGATTAAGTACTTGGCCTACAACCTAGATCACTATTTTGGGTCAGAAGATTCAGTTCCACCTTTCGGTTTTCGCTTTCACTTCTAGGGTAACATGCAGTTGATTAAAACTAAGCATTCAATTTAGACAAAACAGCAATCACAAACAACAAGAACTAAAAGATCAACAAACGAGTAAATTAAATCATTCGAGTTATCAAGTTTACACCTAGACCCATAGAAGGATGTCTAGCCACAAATCATATCAAAGATTGTATCAAGATTCATGTTTAAACAACAAGTACAACATGAGAAAAGAGTAAAGAAAAGAATAAACCAAGAAGATCTACGATTTCTCGCCCGGTTCTTGAGTTCTCCTTCAAATTCTCCCTCTCATGGTGTTCTTCCTCTTCTTTCTTGCTTTGGATCTCCTCTCCAGACAGTTGAGAGATGTTTCGGACGAAGGGGTATCAAAATCTATTAATTTCAATGAGAAAACCGCTTTAAAACTGCCAATTCGTGCTGCCATCCCAAAAATTGCGGTCCGCAATTTTTGTCATTTTTTCCAGAATGAACCAGAGAGCATTTGCGGTCCGCAATTCATAATTGTGGTCCGCAATTTTGGTATGGGAATGCTTTTAACTTGATTTCTTCGTGTAAATCCGACCCATCTCGTTCCAAGCATTATTTTTCATGTTAACATCTTTGTTTACACTCAATGATCTGCAAAATAATAAGAAATGCAGCAGTATCTCGAACTCGACATAAAATCTAAATAAATTCTTAACAATTAACATAAAATGCATAGTTTTTGAGATAAAACCCTAATTGAATATAGTATATAAATGAGGCTTATCAAATTCCCCCAAACTTAAACCTTGCTTGTCCCTAAGCAAGATTCTGTCGGAGACCTAGGGTACATCTCTAAACTAAGCAAAGTTCCAAGGAAATCTAACCTACATGCAAAAGGTCGTGAGTTGTTTGAAAAAAAAGGTGACTAACCCTAAGACAAATCCTTTCAAATTTGTTCGGTTATTAACTGGAGTTTTTGGGAAAAGCTTTGGGAATTGTTCGTTATTTCTGAGTTCACACGTGGTGTTTTACTCGAGGAGTTTTACCTCAGACTCCTACTTTCAATGTAATGCCCTAGAATCTTTCCAAAAATGATGAATACTTAAGTTTTTCCTTCCCCTCAACTATGAAATGAAACCAAAAAAATCCATAAAAGAAAAAAAATGATAATATTAATCCTGAACCTCGCGCGGGTTATTTTGTGTAACTCAAAGTTTTATTAAGAAACCCTAAATGCGTACATGAGGCTGCCTCGTGCCGTGTTGGGGGTTAGGGAGTTCCATAATACCGCCCTAGCACATTTGAGGCTTAATTTGATCTTATTTGAATCAGAATTTTTCTTTTTATTTGTTTGCGAATGTCACGGCATGTGCACTCTTAACCATGGTGCCTCAATAATTTGGACCTTCTAAAGATTTACATATTGATTTTCAGGTCCTTTTGATTTTTTTTTTAGAAGCACCGGTCGACACTTGCCATAAGCACTCTTTCTTAATTAAGTTTTTCATTTAAAATAAATAAACATATTGGATTTCCAAGGTTTGATAAAAATTTTTGGAAGGATGTCAATCCTTGAACACTCATCATTCTAGAAACTTTCTAGGGCATATTATTTTCTAATTTTTCGGACCCAAGAACCCTTTTCATTCACTACCTGTTATTTTAGAAAAGTTTGTATATTCCCGAATCAATTTCCTAAAATTTCCAACAATACTACTCCTTTGCCAAAATTTCCCTTAAGGTTTTTCAAAACTTTTTGCAAAATTACCCACTAAAATTTGAATTTCTAAAAAAAAATTGCAATAATCTTAATGCAACAATAATAACAACTACATGCTATGCAGATACAAGTAAGTTCCAAATACTCCCCCAAACTTAAATCAAGCATTGTCCTCAATGCGTGAAAGAAAAAAAAAAAAGGTATAAAAAACTTACAATGGAAGAAGACAATGGAGGCGGGCGGGGTTGAGGCGGGTGCCTCAATCTCTAGGCGGGGGTTGAGGGTTGGAGAAAAAGTAGCTCAATCCCGCCTCACTCGGTCTTTTTCGTCCATAACAAACCCATTTCTTCGTCACTTTGAGAGCACTCAGCCAATCGGTTTCACATTTCTTCAATAATCTTTTATGCGATGTCTGAAAACCATTATCTTTTGCCCTACCAGTGCTCACTGAGTCATCGTGCTTTATCACTGTTTTTCTCGATTCTTCCTTCATAATCGCATTATGTTTCTCCTTTGTCAGTGGATTAAAGACTTCAACCCTTAGAGTGGATGGTAGAGGTTGTAGCTCGGTCTTGGGTGAGCTTGGAGGGTTTTGGGTCGAGTCTGAACCTTCTGGAATTGAAAATATGATAGCTGGGCAAAATTGCGGACCGCAAATTTCGGACTTCGGACCGTAATTTTGGCTCTGGAATTTTCTGCCTCCGTTTGTGCACTTTTTGCGGTCCGCAAATTCTTCCTTTGGTCCGCAATTTTGAAAATTTTCTGCTGGTTGTGCTGTTTCGTGTCTCCTTTCTTCAGATTTTGAGATTTCCAACTCCATTTGTTCGAGAAACCTTTCGAATTCACCGTCGGAAGGATGCGTGACCAATTTATCAATCGAATCGGCGATTGATAGTTTTTCAAATTCTTCTTTTACAATCACATCAATCTTGTTCACCCTGCAAAAATTACCATCATTAGCGGGGTATTTCAAAGGTTTAAACATATCGAATTTGACTTTTTCTTTTCCGATCTCAAATGTGAGTTTTCCCCCTCTAACATCTATTTGGGTGCCGGCCGTATTCAAGAATGGCCGGCCAAGAATTAAAGGTGTATTGGGGTCCTCATCCATTTCAATTACGACAAAATCTATGGGAATGTAAAATTTCCCTACTTGAAGCGGTAAATCCTCAACTTGCCCCATCAGATATTTTAATGATCCGTCCGCCAATTGTAAAGAAATTTTTGTTGGCACTAACTCACCAACCCCAATCCTATCAAAAACAGATTTTTACATTAGACTTACACTTGCCCCAAGGTCACACAAAGCACGGTCGAATTTGGTGCTACCTATAGAACAAGGTATGGTAAAACTACCCGGGTCTTGCAACTTAGGGGGTAACTTATTCATCGCTATTGCGCTCACTTTTTCAGTCAAGGTTACCGTTTCATCGTCTAATTTTCTCCTATTGGACAAGATATCTTTCAAAAACTTTGCATAGGTCGGCATTTTAGTGACAACATCGGTAAATGGGATATTGACATTCAATTTCTTTAACAATTCAACAAACCTAGCATATTGCTTATCCAATTTCGTGTTAACAAGTCTTTGAGGGTAAGGGATAAACCTGTGTGGGGGTACATACCTCGGTATGTCCCCCTTTACCTTATTCGGCGTTGGCGCATTGGTGTTCCCCTTGTCAGCCTCTTGCTCCATATCATCATGATTTTCTGGCCGGAAGTCGGGTTGTTTCTGGTGCACATGAACTCCGGCATCTTGAGGCACCTCGGGTCCATCATATGCAGTTCCACTCCTCAAAGTGATGGCCTTAACAGTTACATTTGGATTGCAATCCGGTTTAGGCGGTAGCTGACCATGTTGGCGTGAAGACGACGATGTCAGTTGCGCCACTTGCGTTTCCAAAAGTTTCCCATGAGTCGCTAGTAGGTCAACTTTCATGCTTAGATCCCTAATTTGGTCGGCCACTTGTTGGTTGACCCTCTTTTGGTCCTGCCTGAACTCCGCTTGTTCTTGCATCATTTTTTCCATCATTTGTTCCAAATTAGATTTCTGCGGAGCGCCTTGGTCAAATTGTCTCTGCCCGTACCCCTGATTAGATCGGTTCTGATTGGAACTTTGGTTCTGGTTTTGGGGTTGATCGTCTTGGTTGTTTCTCCAGGAGAAATTTGGGTGATTTCTCCATCCGGGTTGTAAGAATTGGAGTAAGGGTTATTTTGCGGTCGGTAATTGTTGTTGAGTACATTGACTTGCTCCGCATCCCCCTCGGCAGATCTTCCCCAATTGCAGTTTATGGCCAAGTGATCGCCTCCACCACAAATAGCACAAGTAGGTGATTGATGTACCGCTGAAATATTTTGGTTGGTCAAGCGGTCTATGCTCTTTTGCATCGCCTCCAATTGTGCTGCCAATTTGGTTGAGACGTCCATCTCAATCACACCCGGTGCACCTCGAACGGGTCCTCTCACCGAGCTCCATTGTTGTTGCCCTAATGCCATCTCATCAATCAATTTGTAGGCATCCCGGGCGCTCATATTCATCAAATTACCTCATGTTGCTGCATCAATGGTTAGCTTAGAGGACTGCTCAAGTCCCTCATAGAAAATCTGGAGAATGAACCACTTCTCGAGCCCGTGGTGTGGGCAAAGACGCAACAGTTCTTGGTATCTATCCCATGCCTCGCTGAGAGATTCTCCTCCTCTTTGCCTGAAATTTATAATTTGAGCACGAAGGGCAGAAGTTTTAGATGGAGGAAAATACTTAGAAAGAAAAGCATCAGACATTTGGTCCCATGTTCTTATTGTACCGGTATCTAATGACCTTAGCCAATTTCTAGCCTTATCTCCTAAAGAAAAAGGAAATGCTCTAAGTTTAATGGCCTCGGGTTCAACACCATTAATTTTAACCGTATTACATAGTTCTTCAAACATGGTCAAATGTTGGTTTGGGTCTTCATGGGCTAAACCGTTGAACATGTGTTGAGAGAGCATGTTCAAGAGAGCGGGTTTCAGCTCGAAGTTATTTGCTGCTACATTAGGCACCGTGTAGCCTAGTTGAATTCCAATTGCTTTCGGGGCAGCAAAGTCCTTCAAAGGACGGTTCTCATCATTCTCCGCCATTTGGGTTGCTTCTTCGATGGCGAGATGAATAAACGGTTGTTCAAGAAGAGAAGTTATCTCCTTGGTTCTACGTCTGTATACCAAGAGACCTGATTGCCCGGCCAGATCGAGTCCTGAAAGAGCAATCAAACAAGTAGATCACAGAAAATAAAAGAAAATAAAAGAAATAAAAATAAAAATATCTAGTCTCAGTTACTAAAGGTTGAACCAATATTCACACCGTTGTCCCCGGCAACGGCGCCAAAAAGCTTGATGTGTATTTTGCTAAGCTAATAAATACCCTAATTTTACTCAATTTAAGCCGCAAGCGTACGGCCTAGTCAAGTAGTAGTTGGGGTGTCGAACCACAAGGACAAGGGTGAATTACCAGTTCTAACAAGTTTCACTAATCTAGACAATCAAAAGTGAGTTTTGTATTAAACTAAAAGTGCGTAAATCTAACAACAATGACTGGAAAGTTTATCAGATTGAGGATTCTAGGGGCTTTCGGCTTCACTCTCACTCGTTTGGTCAATTCACTCTATTTGATCTTTTAATTTGTTCTAGTGTTTGTCGGGGATTTAATCTCAGATTTTAGTACCAAATTTACACTTTCGTGGCTTGGTATTGTACCTAAACAATTCGGGTTTCACGATTAAGTACTTCACCTTACAAGTCTAAGCCCATTAAGATCAGTGAGTCACTTTGGCATAACCTAGATTTTGTACTTCGCCTTTCGGTACCTCACACAATTTCTAAGGTTTCCTCGGTTTTCCCTTAGGTAATAAGTTTCACGATTAAGTACTTGGCCTACAACCTAGATCACTATTTTGGGTCAGAAGATTCAGTTCCACCTTTCGGTTTCCGCTTTCACTTCTAGGATAACATGCAGTTGATTAAAACTAAGCATTCAATTTAGACAAAACAACAATCACAAACAACAAGAACTAAAAGATCAACAAACGAGTAAATTAAACCATTCGAGTTATCGAGTTTACACCTAGACCCCTAGAAGGATGTCTAGCCACAAATCATATCAAAGATTGTATCAAGATTCATGTTTAAACAACAGTACAACATGAGAAAAGAGTAAAGAAAAGAATAAACCAAGAAGATCTACGATTTCTCGCCCGGTTCTTGAGTTCTCCTTCAAATTCTCCCTCTCATGGTGTTCTTCCTCTTCTTTCTTGCTTTGGATCTCCTCTCCAGACAGTTGAGAGATGTCTCGGACGAAGGGGTATCAAAATCTATTAATTTCAATGAGAAAACCGCTTTAAAACTGCCAATTCGCGCTGCCAGCCCAAAAATTATGGTCCGACATTTTAAAATTGCGGTCCGCAATTTTTGTCATTTTTTCCAGAATGAACCAGAGAGCATTTGCGGTCCGTAATTTTGGTATGGGAATGCTTTTAACTTGATTTCTTCGTGTAAATCCGACCCATCTCGTTCCAAGCATTATTTCTCATGTTAACATCTTTGTTTACACTCAATGACCTACAAAATAACAAGAAATGCAGCAGTATCTCGAAGACATAAAAACTAAATAAATTCTCGAACTCGACATAAAAACTAAATAAATTCGATTATTAACAATTAACATAAAATGCTGAATATAGTTTTTTGAGATAAAATCATTATTCCCCTAATTGAGAATATGTTGTGCCTATATATAAATGAGGCTTGAAATCATTTTTTTCATATATTTCTCGCACCCCCATGGTTTCTTATGTCTGATAGCTTGTTTGAAAAGAGCCTTTATTCTTTTCATGTGGCAGTTTTTATACACATTTTGTGCAATATGTTGAGTACAATAACGGTGAACAATCTCGTCTGCAGATTCCTGCCTTCAAAAATCCGGTCTCTCAAATACTGCACTTATACGTAGATGTTGATATGAGATAACAGTAATTTTACCTGGACCAATAATATCTTTACGCAACCACTGCATGAACTAATCCCAGTTTGTTACACTTTTCTCACCTACTATAACTGTAAATGCAAGTGGTAGTAGCTATTATTCCGCATCATAACCACATGCCATAAATAGTTTACCGGCATACCAACCCGATAAAAATCCAACATTGATAGTTAAGACTGATCTTAACCCACTAGGTTGAAGTGTTCAGGATTTGACCTCCGTGATACACATTGATCAGCAATATTTTCGTCTCTACAGTATGAATAATAAATTCTACTGTTAGTGTATTTAATTTTACAACAAAAATTCATAGTCCAAATAGAAAAAAAACCCTTACAATGTTGATGAGACGAGAGTGATGAATAAGAATCGACTTTGGATCCGTCGAAAAATAAATTTTCAGTTAGAAGCTCTTGCAACAGTAACAATGGTGTTTTTAAAGAAATTGTTGGCTGAAAAAAGATGAAGAAGAACAGTGTTTAAAACTCGATCTCAGATGTCTGGACCGAATTTAAAACTCAGTCCCAGCTTTCTTTATTTTTCAAATAGCCACAAACGTAAAAAAAAATTATTGCTCCAAGTCGGATTTGATCTGAGGAAGTGAGAATGATAAGCTTTGCACTCAACCACTGGGCCTCCACTTCACTTGTAATTTATATTGGTTGCATTTATATATATTACATTTCAAATATATAGTATAAAAACAACTATTTTTTACAACTGGACCGCATATATTACTTTGCACATAAATCCACATATACGACCGCATACCGTATATGTACTATGTAGAAGCTCACCGCACGCATATTGAAATCCGCATTTTAAAATTTTGATAGAGAGAAGGAAAATAAAGCACGAAAATAGAGGTGCGTCGGAAAAGGGAAGTGAAGAGCTGAAAATAGAAGTGAAATAAAAGTCACCGCTAGAGGTTTGGTGATTGAACTCCGCTGATGGGTTTAAAGGCTAGATTAATGTGTGTGTAGAGTGTGTGTTTACGGGCCTGTTCAAAAATAAATAAATAAAATAAAGACTTTTGAAGGTTTGTTTGATTTGGAGTGTTCGATGGAGTCTATAATGGACGGTGGATATGATGAAAGTGAGATTGCCATTTGTAGGAGCATTGTTTGAATCCTATTTGCTAGAGTATTAAACTGGGAGTTTTAGTCAATCTCAATTTTCGTTAGAAATTGTCCTTGTCACAAAACAATTTTGAAAGCACTCATTCTTGGTACAATTAGTATTAGTATTGATTTTTGTTGAAATCAATATTGATTGTTACGAGTATAAATTTTACAAATTTTAAACTAGTATCAGTTGTTATCAGCAACCGGTTTATTCTTGTACAATCAGTAAGTCCGATATTGGTTGTTCTAAATAAATATTTTAAGCTGGACGAAATATTTTCATCCCAATAAAAATCACTCAAATTTATTTCCTAACTATTTTCTATTTTCATTTTTATTTTCAGTAATATTGTTATTGTCAAATATGTCTCTCAATTATTTTCTTTTCTAACTTCTTATTTTTAGCAATATTTTATTTTTAACAAGTATTTTTAGCAATATTTTTAGCAATATTTTAGATATACACCCCAATTAGAGTATTAAAAACGGGACGGGTCGGGTCGAAATGGGGCGAGTTTGCAAGGGTCGACGGGTTATGGCAGGACGGGTCAACGGATTTTCACGAGACGGGTTAGGACGGGTCCATTTTGGGGGGTTTGGCCGCGACCCGTCCTAAATCCGTCGGGTCGGACGGGTCCGGACGGGAACGGGACGGGTTGGCGGATTTTTTTTTTCAAAATTAAAATATAACCCAATAAAATCCAAATTAATTCTGAAAATTCTGAAAAATTCAAATATAATTATTAAGAATATTAAAAATATATAACTATTTATATTTCTGAACAAATAATTTTTAATTTTCCCGCATTTTTTTAATTTTTTTATTTTCCCGGGTTTACCGGGTATTGGGTCGGGTTGCACGGGTTTTTTGGGTCAGGTCGTGGCGGGTCGGGGGCGGGTTTGCACAGGTTGGGCCGATCGGGTCGGGATAGGTCCAAAACGGGTCGGGTCTAGCACATGTTTTTTTTGAATTTTATTGCCCGTGCCCGTACTAGACCCGCTAGTTCTAACGGATCACGAGTCTGACGGGTTGGGACAGGTCGGATCGTGGCCACGGGTACAGCGGGTCGAATCTGACCCGCATGGGTTTTTTTTAAAACACTAACCCCAATAACTAAGTATGACTACCTCATTGATTAGATATGAACAATGTTCTTTTTAATAATGAACTCCTATATTAGTATTTCATATTTTTCAAATGAGGGGATGAACACATTGGATGTAGGACGCTCATCGTTATTAAGAAATAATTTCAGTTTGCTCGAGATGTTTATATTTATTATTATGGGTGTTTATACTTATTATTATATTAAAAATAAATCATATTCATAATTACTATGAATATTAAAAAATGAGGGATTTTAATACATATTTAATTTTAAAATATCATTTGATCAATTTATACGTACTTAATTAGTGGATAAAGCTATCAAGTGAGTAATTATTATGTTTAAGAATAATTTTTCGTCATGTCCGAGTGTTCATTTCTATAATAAAAAATATTTACATCAAGGTATCCATATGTTCTGTATAGATATTCATATAGCTTATAAAAAGTGGAGAATTTTTGGGAGAGATTTGTGTGGAAATAAAGTTAGCACACTGTTTAAGCTGTTATACCGGTCGCTGAAAATAATGTACAATGGTTACCAACTATTGTCGGTGTTTCATACATCCCATATTGATTGTGCATTTTGTAGCAGTGACAATTACCTTTAGAACGCTGTAATTTACGATCTAATTAATACTATTCATGCTATTCTAGCATGTCAATAACTCAATATATGGTGAACTTCTTGCTACACAACCTTATCTAGCAAGAAAAATATCAACTTCTCTGAGGGGCGAAACAGAAGTGTTGTGACTTGTGATGTAGCTAACAGAGGTAATTGTTCTCCGAAACGTTTGGAAATGTAAAGGACTGACATCTACAGCAAAGAAGTAGCAAAACCTCTTAAAAAGCTTGAAGTTCTCAGCTAAAAAAGTTGTACGCTACAGTCATTTTGTTTTAATACGCCCAACTAGCATCTGTAGTCCATAGATTATTCATCACTGGTATTTTATCCGTATGACGTTGCTATGAGTGATGATTTTTAAAAATATATAAATTTATATTTTTATGAGAAAACAAAAAAAAATGAATATAATTTATCAATTAATATATTTCTAATCATAAATTCAGAATTAATATAAAATAAATATGTAATTAAAAGCAAAGTTGATATACATAACGCAAACGAATTTCGTAATATTGCAAAGTAGCAGAATCACACATATGTTTTAAACAAAGGACAGAATTTTATAACGTACAATATCTGCTTAAATGAATATCAAATAATGAAAAAAGTCAAAGGTTTGCAAAAAAGGGGAAATCTTTAGCGGTGTTATTGAGGATAATCATTATCATACTCTTTTCAAAAAAATCATTAATTATCTTTATATTCGTTAAATGTAGTTTTATTCATAGGTCATTCTTACTCATTAATATTAATGCATAATGAACAAATAATGACAATTATTTAATAATTTATAATTTAATTATGTAACAAAAAATATAATAAAAATCCTAAAATACATATTATTTTTAAACATATTATATAAAATTATAGAATAAATATTATTACATATATTATTTTATATATTATTTACCTTATAGGTAATGGATACAAAATACATCTTACACATATTCGCTAAGTTAAGGAAAAATCCTTATCCATACCTGTGTCAATGAATACAATACAAATAGGATAAAGTGGTAACTATAAAGAATTTCATTGCCAGTCCTAAATCTGACGGATATATCATCAATTCTTCATGTCGATCTTAAAATACGTGATTTTCAATTAAAATAAACACTTTAAAAATCGTGAGAAAATACAATATTTATTTTAAGTCGTCAGATTAACCTTCTTTTTACAAAATTTCATATATATTTCTTTTACAATGACGTTCTTTGTACAAAATTTCATATATATTTCTTTAAACCTCAAAATTATATTTTTTTTTCTAAAACAATAATTATCATTTTTAACTTTTAAGTATAATAGCTCTTAATTTTACGTATATCATATTTGGCCAAAAAACAGTAATCAAATTTGAAATCAAAGTGTTTGTATTCATAGAAAGGCTTCATCGCAAAATATAAGAAGGCTCTGTTATTGTTCAACAATGGTCGAGCCAACTTGTGGCATGGGAGGTATTTGCCTCATCCTAAAATTTTGTTTAAAAAATAGACTTATAATTCAGAAAAAAGTTTAATTTTTAAAAATTATGAAAATATATTTTATTTTGAAAAATATTTTAAAAAATACGTCTACAAAATTATACTTTCATTATAAAAAAAATATAAAATATATTTAACTTTCAAAATAAGTATAATATTATATTAAAAAAAACACCACATTATTTTACAGCTGGCTCCGCCCCTGAGCATAGCTGCGATATTGTACCATTGACAGCTATTTCTAGGCTAGCTAATCATTTTGGGCGTGTGGCCAACGAATATCATCACAAAAACTTTCATATCGATTCAACGTGTGAAGTTGTGAACCTATTAACCAAATCGTTCCAAAATTGATAGATTGGGCTCCATATATAGATTGGATTCCAATTAAATTTTTGACTAAAAGAAAAGGAGCTCTAGCCAGTGTACTTGGAATAAATATTTTCAAGACATATCTTTATTCTCTTCTCACCAAGGAAGCACCAATCATTACTAGTGATGATGGCAATGGGCCGGGTAGAGCCGGGTTTGTGTCAAATCCAGGGTCCGGTCCGTCCTTCAAAACTCTCGGCCCGACCTACCCGGTCCTTGCCTCCGGATCTAAAATTATTAGCCCGACTCGTCCATGGTATTTTACGAGCCTATCCACCCGTACCCGTCCCGGCATGAGTTGTTGCATAATCAATTAAATTTTTCTTTGATTAAATATTTCTCTCTTCTTAATTATATTATACCTTTAAAAAATAATTATTGTATTTAATTAAGTTTGTAGTTTGTACATCTCCAATGAAAATATAGAATATTAATATGGTAATCAAATATCTAATATGTGATATATCGATATTTTTGTAGCACGAATGTATATATAAATGTTAATAACTAGTGTTATTATATAATTTAAGGGATAATATTATATTGAGATTTATAAATAAACAAAATAAATTATTGATTCAATTATCAATAATATGCACATAACACATATCAATACATTATTAAATTTTATTGATACTACGGGTCGGATGCGCGAGCCTCACCTTAAACCTGTACTCGCCCAGTTCGTACTTTGGCCGAGCCCGGCCCTACCCGTTTGACCTCCGGACCGGACGGGTCGGCTGTCGGGTTAGGCGGGTCCGGGCAGACCTGACGGGCCTCGAGCTTTATTGACATCCTTAATCATTACCAATTGGTTTAGAATAAGATGAAGGCCATGAAAATTGGCAAATTATTTTAATTTAGCACGTTACATATATCGAGTTTCAAATTTGTAAATTTTCACTCGAAAAATACTATTTTGGCAGTCACTATGATCTTATTGTAATAACACTCATAGATATGTTCAATATTAATAAAGGCTCGAAAAAAATATATAAATTTAGATTAGGATGTAATTAATTAGTAACTCCATAGTGCATATGGAGCAGATAGGTTAGTCCAATATGTATTTCGAAAAGAAATTTTAAAATAGAATTCTTTATTTATTTAGTCGCAACAATAAAAAATGATGATTAAGCCACTATATTTTATGCCTTCAATTTTTTTTTAGTTTCAAAATTCTCATAAATATATTCTTGTTTTTACCATTATCACATCAAAGATTGTTATTGTTTTATAATTTTAAATTTATATAAAATGCTTTCTTTAATTGTATATACCTCATCAGATTATGTACAGTATATAAGTACATTGTATACAATATAGATTAGGGTAATGACTCTATACTTCCCCTAAACTTTTAGCTTAGATAAGCCCCCCCCCCCCCCCAACAATTAATGACAAACAATCTCCAAACTATTCAATTTATGAGAAACATCCCCAACAATTAATTAGAAATATAATACTTTATTTTTCAAATAAGAATAACCAAAAATCCCTTGTGTATTTATAACATAATAAGTAAGATATTTATATTTGATAAACTTCTAATTTACAAAAAGGTCATGACGGGTTGCAGGTGTTTGTCACAAGTCAGATAATTCGGGGGGTGTTTGTCACAGGTTGGATAATCCGGTAGGTATTTGTGATAATTAAAAGTTAAAAAAAAAAATGAGTGGATGTGGAGTGATTATCCTATAAATTATTCCTCATGCGCAAATTTGCATTAACGTTCCTTTCGCGCCAAAAAGAAACTATTTCATTTGATGAGACTCGCACCGGACAGAAATGAGAGAAATGAGAGAAACGAGACAAAACTGACAGGTAGCCTGGTTTTCTCAATAAATAAACAACCAAACACAGAGCCTGTGTGCCCTGGCGGCCGTGATGCAATGTGGCCTAAATTCTGTTCTCTGTATGAGTTCTTTTGTCAAGGAGTAATCAGATTTTTCCATAGAAATGAGAAAAATCTGTGTCATACTGTGTCTGTATCCGTATCAGTGCAGATTTTGAAAAATACCGTGTTAAACAATCAGATTCCAAAAAATACCATGCTGTGCAACGTTATTGCGTTACACAATATACAGTATACATTTTTTTTAAAAGCTCCAATATAAACTTTATATATATTGTTTTGTATATATTTCTTTTGAATTTTGAACCTACATCACTATGTAGAGAGATGAGATCTATTACCATTTTACTAGACATGTTGTTTATATACAATTTTAAATACATAACGATGATTAAATTTTTAAACTTTATAAACATGCCACATCATCATTTTTCTTCACCATTAATTTTGTTTAAATTTTTTCATCTTTTTGAATCTAAGGATTCATATAAAAATTTTTTTTCTCCTCATTTGAAATAATATGTGTAATATACTTAAGGTGAAACTCAACTCTTAAAATAATTAATTTTTTTATATTATCATTTATAGAATATTATGTATTTAATTATATTATTTATTATTATAATTTTCATTATTACTTAGCATTTAAAAATATTGTGTCCAAATTTTCTTCAATGTGAAATTTTATTAAATATATTAAAATTTTATATTATTAATTATTTATTTTAGAATTATATTATCGGGATGACATCTCTTACACCCCTAATGCGGCGTGTTCCTAAGCGTATTTGTTTCGTTTTGGTCTTTATTTTTCCTGAATCTTGTTCACCAAGATAAGAAGATTAACGTGTAGCCGTGCTTTTTGTTTGCTTAATATAGGCTTGGGTATCTAATGCCTTGGCATTGGATATGACATTTCGATGGACGCATTAGGACAGTGAAAAGCAACAGATTGAAAAAACGCACTTACTAAAATTAATTTGATTAGATGCATAAACAACTTTTTTTTTATTCTATTGATCATAATATAGGTTTTTGTCATTATCCCCCTTGATAAAAAGTTATCTTTTGTGCTAGCTCTCGACTTCATGTGTAAACTAAGACCAATAACATTGGATATGATCATATGAATCTTACGTACTGTACCTCGATTAACGCATGAGTTTTGTCTTTTATTAGCAACAGTATCCAATTTGTTTTCTTTCTCCTTCCTTTTCTTTTTCCTTTTATTCACTTCACAGGAGATTAAAATGAAATTCTCGTTGTTCTTGTGCTGAGATGTATATGAACTTGGCTTATATAATTCCTGTGTGACAAAGATGACTGCATATTCATTTTGTATTTGAATTTTTTGTACACTTCTTTAAAAATAATTCATACTTAATGATAAAATTATTCATACGTCACATTACTATTTTGGCTTATCAATTTGGCTCAGTGCTCAACTTGAAATTTTTTATAACCTTTCAGAAAGCAAATGATGAACACTTCACATATTATAATTCATATAAAAATACCTTTTTTGTTGATTATAATTACTTGTAGATAAAGATAAAGATAAAGATAAAGATAAAGATAAGAGACTAGAAATTATAATTCTTTGTTTCTTACATTTGTTGGGGATCAGGTTCAGGCCTCAGCCCAACAGTAGTTGTAAAACATAAAAAGAAAGCCTATAAACTGATCTGATCATTTGCAGTTCAAATAATCAGTTTAGTGAACTATTAATTAACCCCCTAGAGGCCTAGACCAGATCACCTGACTCCAAGTCATCGTCACTCACTAAATACTAATCCTTTCATGGCCTCCACGCGTAATGCAAATTAAAGTCAGCATCCCCTTTCTCCTCTCCTTGAATGAATCTAGCTACCTATATCTCCCCACTAACTAAGAAATGCCCCCACACAGATTCCCCACCCCTATCCCACCCCAGTTGCTATCTGTGACAGGAGTAAGGAGCAGTACCAGTATCTTCACGGTACGCACGGAAGAGGAACTGAGGAAACAAAGTCTTGTTGCTTTGATCCACTAGCTCCAATTATGAGTTATCCATCACCTTGTCATGTTATTTTGTGGGTGAGAATGCACGTCCGGGAGCGCCGCACCACCAGAAAATTAAGGAAGCTGGATCATGCATCCACTGCCACTATCTTTCTGAATGCATGCATTTGTTGTTACAACAATAGTAATACAAAGGTCAACATTTCGAATTAGAGGCAGAACCAGGAAAATCGCGAGAGCACCGAGATTAATAAATTAAAGAAGATTAACACACCTCATGAAATAAAAAAAGTAGATAATAATTTTAATATAAGTAATTCCAAGTCCCCTTGTCTCCCCCCTCTTGGTTAAACCTAGCTTTTTATGTGTGTCTGCCTGTCTGGGTTGTGATGTTTGATATTGGAGTTCTGGTTTGTTTGTTTCAAGGAAATAGATATTATGCTCGGCCCGGATCTGTTATTGGGCCTTAGGCCCAGTTGGATTTACTACTGTTGTCAGTGTTTCTTCATCCGAAATTGATAGGAAACTATAGTAGTAATAAAAAGCTGTGAGACGCAGACCCATTAAGCATATTAAAATACCCCTCGTCTTGGATTCACGGCCTGCAGTACCTGCCATATTTTTTTAGGCAGAGCATTAATGTCTGAATTTTTAATTCGGGCCACCATACCTAGTTCAAATTTTTATCTTCAGCCTAGTTCTTTTGCCATGTTTCGAATTAAAAATTCAGGTCGGTAAAATAATTTGTATCTCACATTTTTCTTCTTCTTCATCATTTAGCCACCATTTTTTATTTTTTTTTCTCTATCTCACAGCAAAAGTCATTTTTAAGGTTCTTTTGGGTCCAAAACTATGAATGCTTTATTAATCAATGTTTTACTATAGATATGAGATTCTAAAAAAACCAACGGGTGTCAATTACACCATTGGTGCGTCTTGCACAATATATGTCTCCGATAACATCAGCTTTGGAGACTTAAGGAAGCAGGTTCATATCGGTCTCGGTTTGCTCTCTAGTAAATACAAGCTTAATTATGTTTAAATAATTGATCAATAGACTTTGTTTTAATTATGTTTGTATGAACTTTTTGTTGTTTAATTCTTAATGATAATTGATTTTCTTAGTTTAAATACTTATAAAAAGTTCAAAATTGACTCAATGTGTACATGCATGGACCATAAAAAGTTCAAAATTGACTCAATGTGTGCATGCTTTTGATCAAAATTTTATAATTTACTGTCAACTTTATTGCATAAGTTAATACGTAAATGTGCATTTCACCCACCTTGCGAGCCCTACCTAATGAACCTCGAAAAGGGGCCGGAATGAGAATCAAGACCAAAAAAATCGATGCATCAGGTGTGAGATCATAAAAGAAGAAGCTGCCGAGAGGCGATATGATGCATTCAATGTGGGTCACTCTCTCCATTTCTGTGGAAAATTCACCTATAAATCAACCGCGCAGCTTTCAAAAAAGGTCCAAATGAAGTGGCTCCAGACTTCATCTCAAACATATTGAGTCTGAAAAGTGAGGGAAATCTAACAGCGAAGGAGGCCTGCTCAAAAGGAAGATGAAATTAAGAGGGCGAAGCTTTGACTACAAGCACTTTCCCGAACCCAACGCATGAACCTTAATTCCTCCTTCCCAGTAAAATAAAAATAGCACCGACGCTACATCTAATCAGGTTCTCATTTACAACTTTCATGTCAGATTTATTTAGTGCCAAAGCATTATATTTCAGCATCTTTTACGATGCACGTGGTTCTAAATTAATGTCGGATAAAAAGGATTTTGGGTTTCATTTTCCTTGCGACGGACCAGGGCGTGGTTTTGAGTTAGAGCAAAAAGGGCTCCATTTTATGAGTATATTATTGGTACTAGACCTGTAACTCAGATTTCATTTCGATAATATAATTTTTAAATAAATAATTAATAATATAAAATTTTAATATATTTAATAAAATTTCACATTAAAGAAAATTTAAACATAATATTTTTAAATACTAAATAATATAAAAATTATAACAAAAATTATTATAATAATAAATAATATAAATAAACACAATATTCTATAAATGATCATATAAAAAAATTAAATTATTTTCAGAGTTAAGTTTCTCCTTAAATATATTACACATATTATTTTAAATGAGGAGAGAAACTATTTTACATGAACTATTGAATTCAAGAAGATGAAAAGATTTAAACAAAATCAATGGTGGAGAAAAGTAATGATGTGGCATACTTAAAAAGTTTAAAAGTTTAACTTTTTTTTATGTATTAAGAATTATGGAAATGATTAAAGATTCTATATTATGGGTATTATGGAAATAAAGGAACATAATAATCTTTTAGTGTGGAAACTGTAGAAGCATAGGAACACTGGGTGTAACATAATTAATTTAATCAAATATTGAAGTCAAATAAAAGAAAATAGTTGTACTAATAACATCCACTTAGCGGTCCCTCCTGATGTAATTAACTCTTTGCTAATGCAGACTTTAGAGAAAAAAATTAAAAATAAAAGTAGTCAGAGGTAGAACTAAATAATTGGTTTGGAGAAGAACCTGAAATGCTTTTAATTGCTCAAATGATAAGATAGTAGTTTAAGTGTTATAATTAGATATTATTTAGCTTTATGTTGTGTTTTTGTTCTCTTAATTTTGTTACAGTCGGTATTGAAAAACTTACGATAAGAAGGCAATGTCGTCTAGGTTTGAAGACATGATTGGTGAACTTTTAGTTTGATGATGAATTAGTTTGTTTGAAAATATTTTGAAGACTGTAGAACTTGCTTTGACGTATCACTTTATTTGAATTATAGTTTTAAATATCTATAATATCAGGTTGTGGAATTAATTTGATACTTAATTTCGTAATGAAACATGTGATAATTCACTATTTCAAAAAATGAAAACAAAAGATTCATAAACTGGTTACAGATAGCGATGGCGCTATTACTAATGCTAGGTGCTTTCATGTAAAAAATGCAGGTTCAATATCTGTGAAAGACATTAAAATTAAATAGATGCTAGAGTTAGTAACTACTTTTTATTTAAATTTAAAAATTAAAATTGACTAATCAATTGATTGTTTCAAGCATGGCCCACACGTAAGTCGTGACCGACAGATCTTTATATGGGCCCAATTTGTCAGTGACTCATAATCCCTTGGATAGAGAAATTGCTCTATCAACCAGACCAACAATTTAATTGTCTTTTTTTTTGTCTTTTTTAATTTTAACCTTCTTCTCTTTATTTTGTTGTTGCCTATTACTTGCTCAAGAAGACTCAACGCTCCCCTTCGCTTTCTCCTCTCTTGTCCTTTCTTTCTCCTCTAATACGTGGCTCTTAGCTTAGAGAGAAGGTTAACCAAGCAATCGTCGATTTGACACCCGGAAATTAGTAGAAATTAGAAGTTTAATCATGTCGTTCAAGACTGTGTTTTACGCTCTCCTAGATGTGTTTCCTCAGGTAAAAAATCGCAATTTTCTCTTCATGTTCGAATTCTTCTGTTACCTAAACGATTTGGTTGGGTTGGTTACTACTGGCGGTTTGACAATATTGGTTAGGCGAACTTTAAGGACTTAGGGGTGCAGAAAATTGATTAAGCTTATAATTTGGGTTTGTTTGGAATTTTAGCAGCAAATTATAATCAGTATGTAAGGAAGTTCGTGCTAAATTATAACTTGGTGTGTATTTGAGTTAGTTTTTCATGGAATTTGACCCCTAATTTAGATGTCAAATCATTGTAGCCCAATACAGGATAGCTTATGGAAAAAGTTGTAATCATTAATTGAAAAATAGCTGTATTTCTTGCAGATTATTTTTTGATAAACACATGTGCCATATTTTGGAGAATTTCAATACCCCTGTTCTAGCCAAGTTTTTGTTGTTGGTTCTGACTGAAATTATCGAACTGCTATATTAATGTAGGTTGATCTTCGCATACTGAAAGCAGTTGCCAGTAAATACTCATCAGACATCAACTCAGCTGTTGAATTTGTGCTTTCTGATGTCCTGCCGGCTGTCAGTGAAAGTGAGCCCGCTGAGACTCATTATCCCCTCCCTCCTAAGTTTGACAACGTGGATCAAATTTATCCTCATTGTAAGTACTGGTTCATGTTGTTTGAATCAAAAGAATTAAAATTGTCTCTAAATACTGCATAATGGTATGTATTATAATCAATTTTACTCGGCCTATCATGTGACCAACCAAAATGATTAAGCAGGTTTGACCATTTTTTGTGGAAATGCATCTCATTTTTGCTTCCTATTGGGTAAAATAATACTTGTAAGCATATTTACATTGCTTCTCTAACAGCCAGACTTAACTCTATGCTTGCAATTTTTTTAGTTGGGAATGAAGGGAAGGGCAGTTCCTTGGTAAATCAGATGGGTTTTCTACCATACCCATCAATTGAAAATTATAACCCATTTCTTGAGGATGTCCCATCTTCAAGTTATGTTGCTCAATCGTCATCCTCATCACCATCAGCATCATCTTTATCATCGACTGCATCCTTTATGAAGCAGTCCATGGAGAAAAGTAAATATGCTGAAAGATCAAACTCTCAACATGGGTCAAGCTTATACCCACATAAATGTTCCTCTAATGCCGATGTAAATTCTCCTGATTATGATGCAACTGTGGATCTGATTCAGTTGGAGGACAGTGTACTGCCGTATCAGCCCCTCAACAACTATGCGGCCTTAAATTCTGACTCGATGACAAATTCAACTACTGAGATCGATCAAAATGTAATGGATTATACAATGACTGATACTGGTTACAAAAGTTGTTCCTTGTATGAAAACAAGGAGTCAACATCAGTAAAAAAACAAAAGGTTAGTGAAGAAAAAATACCTCTATTGCTGAAAGAGACTTTGGAGGGAAGTGCCATCTCTGAGACACCAATATTTTCTGATGAAGAGATGCTCTCTGGAGGACTGGGACAAGAATCCAAGAGTAAATCTCAATTTGAGGTTATTGATGAGTTGATTGATCATGTGACAAAGAGCAAGGTAACTCTATTGCCTGACTTCACTGCTGTTCAGCATGTTATGTTTACATGCATTTTATTTAATTTGAATTATGGCATATTTGACACTACTTCTGTTTGTAGTTCATTGTTCTTCCAAAAATGAACAACGAATATGCAATTTAATTAATAGCTTGTTGTTCTTTTGAAATTTCTTATTTGTATCTTGAGCCATGTTTAGGAAATATTATCTTCTGCAATGAAAGCAACAATTTGCAAAATAAAGGAGGTGGAATTGCAAGAAGAGAATGCAAAACACTCCAGGGAAGAAGCTGCAAAGGCAGATGAGAAGTTAACTGAAATGGTTGAGGGATTAGACAATATGATCAAAATTGCGAAGGAAGCTAACAATGAGGTTTTTCTTTTTAACCTGAAACTATATACTATCAATTCACTACCAACTATCATTTTCCTATTTTTTTCCTGCCTCGGTAATTATGAATACCTTTTGTTCTAGTTTGATTGTAGTTCAATATTGAGGTCTTATCAAAATGAAAAATGTTTATTTCCAACAAACCGTCTCCATATTCTAACAAATAGGGAAAATGACATGATTAATGGGGTCTTGGGGGATATTGTTTCATCTTTATGTAACTAATTCCTTTTTGGTTATGTGACCTAACTGAATTATATATCAGCATGCTAGACAAGTTAAGGAAGAGAAATCTCTCTTGGCAAAAGAAGCTGGAGAGCTACATTCTCGGATCCTCAATTTATCTTCTGACAAGGAGGAATATGAATCTATTATTGATGAGGTAAAACAATAAATATTGTAGAATTATATGCTTCATTTTGCAGTGTCCCTAAATTTGACAATTAAGCTGGTTGGGTCTGCTTGTCTTAGTATGGTTCATTTTCTAATTCTCTTGAGTCCGGTAGTCCTGTGTTCTTGCAGCTGGTTGAACAGATCTGTTTGGGTTTCTGTTTATCTACCTTTTTCCCAAAAATAGATGAAAGTGATGTCTGAGGTTTTTTGCTAACTTCCATGCAGTTTTTGTGCTTACTAATAATTCACATCACACACTTGTACAGGTAAATAGAACACTAGATGCACGGCTTGTAATTGCAAGAGAAGAGAGTGCAGCAGCTCAAAAGGTAATAGCTGAAAAGGAAGAGAAATACCTTAAGATCCATTCAGAGAAAGAGAACATATTGCAGGAGATAACGAACGAATCATTGATTCTTAGAAACGAAACAGAAGGAAACTCTATGGTTAGTTTTAGAAAACAACTTATATTTTGGCTTGTTTTGATTTTTCTCTGGTCCTTTTCATGCATGCCCTGATTGTGCATTTATTTGTAGGAATGTCATCAGGTTTATGTTATTGGGTTTATCTTATACAAACACAGAAATAGTTTAAAACACACTGAAAAGCAGAATAGTGCATTGAATAGAGTGCAGAGTGCACTTTGTTGAGTTTTTGCCAGCTGGTTTTGAGCAAAACCAGATAGTATAATGAAGAGAGCTCTTCTTCTCTTCCAAGGATAGAAATAATGCAGGCGAGAAGAGGTGCCAATGTCCACTGTTCTAAACAAAAAGTAATCAAACAGCTTCAACAGTATGAATGGCACACTTCATCATTTTTATAATTCTTATATCCCTCTTCTCAATGCATTCTACTGACACTCCCATGTTACTGTTAGCAATAGCACTATTATGTAATTTGCCTACCAGCAATGTTGCGTATAAAAGTAAACTTTGAAAAAACTCTTTAGTCCTTTTGAGACCACATTTTATTTTGTATAGTCCTTCTTTAGTCATAAAACATACTAACATGGACTAGCATAACTTTAAAATTGCAGCTAAGGGAGTTCTTATTGGATTGTGGCCACAAGGTCGACTTCCTTCAGTAAGTTATATCCATATGCATCAATGATTGTTAATTTTTAGATACAGATGTAACATCATATAAGCATTTATAGTATTTGTGGAGAAAGCTTACCAAACTGCAGGACTTGTGTGCAAAGATATGTAATTTTTTTCTTTTATTTTTTTTATTTGAATTCAAAGATTATTACAGTTATTGTTCCATACTGAAACTAATTAGTCTGAATCCATGGGAACGTTTCTTGTTCCAGAAAGCACATGAGAGTTTAAAGCAATTTGACATCCTATAGAAGATATGCTTGGAATTTATAATTCATTTTCTTTTCAGAGGAGAGATATCCAGCGTTAAGGAGGAGGTAATGCAGCTCAAAGAACAAGTAAACAAATACAAAGAGCTCAACACAGCTGTGCACTTTACGTCACTATCGGACAATTTAGCATGTGATATTCCAGTCCCACTGGCAGCCCCATGCAGTTTGGTCTCTTCAACTTCGAAAGCAGGATTTTTGATGGAGCTACCTCTATTTTGAGAAATGATTATCTATCGGACAATTTAGCATGTGATATTCCAGTCCCACTGGCAGCCCCATGCAGTTTGGTCTCTTCAACTTCCTTGGAAGATAACGAAAGCAGGATTTTTGATGGAGCTACCTCTATTTTGAGAAATGATTATCTAACAATCAAAGAACAAGAAAGTGAGAAGGAATTTTCTCAAAATCAGGTTTCAGAGACTAGTCTCAAAAACCAGAAGGCTTCTTCGGATGATGAAGACTGGGAGATATATTGATATGGTGGCAGTAAGATTACTACTGTACAGCTTATAGCTAAAACATGATATATATGTGACGATCTATGTTTGAAATGTGTATGGTATGTGTGTGTGTCAGTGCGTGGTTGCAGTTGTGGTCATGCATGTTCCGTTAGCACGCTTTGTCATTTGGAACTTGCTGTCTGGATTGACTTGGAATTGTGTATGTACGGATCCTAAGATCTGGATGTATATAGTGACTACTGTAACTATTCATCTTTGTTTAAAAGATGTTCTGTTGTAGATGAGCAGCATTTGTTCCTTTGTTTCCTATGTTGTGTTGGGAGCTATAATTACAATAAGGAAGACTTTATATGGGGTAGATGTGTAATAGCATATACAAAACAGGCCATCATAACAATAGTCGATTGCTAAAGACCAACATAATATTATAATGCGATAGAGAATTTGTCAATCGTCTGTCACAGTAACAGGAGGTGCATCAAATCCGACAATAATTATGCTTTGGTAAAGGACATTTTTTTTTTAAAAAAAAAGGAGAAAAGAAAATTAGTTAGCTTACACAACAAAAACCCATGCAAGAGACTGCCACTGTTATTAAAGTATACAAGAACTTGGTTACTTCATCAAAACGAACTTAATCTAGAATAATGTGGTAGTTCATCCAAGCATACCTGTCTTTGCAATATCCAGTAAACCCAAACAGTACCCCCATATGATGAAGAAACATCCCCCCATTTAAATGCATCTTACAAGAATCAACTTAAGACTTAACTGTTCCTTAAGCACATATGAATGTCAAATTTTACAGACTAATACTCCACAGAGTTATGATATTGAATCATCAATGCATTCAAACAAAATATTACAAAGTTTTTGAAAACAAAAAAAAAACTGATCTTAAACATCAATAGAAAGTATCATTTATATACTAGACTACAATACTGCACCAGATCAAATGGGCATATCTTTGCAGGATATGGTCAAACTACAGGTGCGCCTAATACTATTATTAACACCAATATCAATATTGAGCTATTGAATACACAAAATATATATATATAACTTACAAAAAGGAAAATAATAAAAAAATAAATACAAATTAACACTACTAATTAATCCAAAACCTCAATTCTGCTCTGTACACTGGAAGGGAGGCTCCTATACATCTCTGAGGCAGCTCGAGCAAACTCTGACATGGATCGGAATAGCTCTGGCAAGTGGGTTCGAAGGCTTGCAATCGATCTCTCTCTCACTTGCTTGCACAGCCTTCGGTGATTTTCTTGTTCTTCTTTAAGTCTAAACTCTAATTGCTCTACATGGATACGTCTCTCCGCTATTGGGTCTTGGGCTTGGTTCTCACCCACTTCAGCACCTGCTTCTTCAGCTAGAGATGCCTTTCTCTCCATGTACTTGCGGCACCAGTCTTCAAACTGTCTTCTCTTCTTGTCAAGCTCCCTATATAAAAGAAAGTACAATGGAATAATTTTACTGTGGACCCTAAATATTTCAAGTAGTCATGCACCACCTATAAGATCTAAATGTCACCTGTACCTTTCCTCGCCAATTGTTTTCAAAAAATATTTTGAAGTATTCATATTCTACTAATGTAGAGAAAGGCATGCAAAAACAATGATACTTGATAAATTATATGGACAAAAATGTAGATCACGTTTTGTATGTCGTGTATGATACAACCGCACAGCTGCGCACAAAAGAATGTCATACCTTCATCTGATACATATTCAATATGGATATGTACAAAATTCACATATGATACATATAATATAAATCAGGTGGCTTGCCATGATATTAAATTAAACACTGAAGGGGTACAGCTGCCAGATATGCAAAAAAACACATATCAGACCCATACCCACCACAGAAAATCCCAAAATCACAACCTCAACACAAACTCAGTGGGTTCAGTTGCTTATATACCAAGTTAGCAACTATGATATAATGTAGTTATTTTTCTCTCTTTGTGGTACTAGTCACACTGAAATCCTTTGCACTGTATCGACTCAAAGCCACACTGTTTTAGCAGTTTAACCTAGAGGAGGCTATCAGTCAGGTCAGATTTGGGTTAGTTTGACTTGGGTCATCACAGGCCGAGTCCGATTTCGAACGCGTCAGATTATTTCTGGATTTTGGTTCATAAGGCTTCAGATATTTTTTGGGTTTCAATTCGTCTCTTGTAAGGTTGATCAGATTTTCAGTTGGCTCGTCTGGTATTGGATAATTTAGAGGTTTCAGTCATTCAGCTCAGGTTCCGTGTTAGGACAAAGCCGGGTTTAAGATCAGTTTGTCACTTTCTTGAGTCGGGTCA
Organism: Schoenoplectus tabernaemontani; assembly: GCA_037127355.1. Classification (NCBI taxonomy): domain Eukaryota; kingdom Viridiplantae; phylum Streptophyta; class Magnoliopsida; order Poales; family Cyperaceae; genus Schoenoplectus; species Schoenoplectus tabernaemontani. The sequence goes on from CM073739.1 coordinate 22,608,431, forward strand.
TTTGAAGACACAGTCATCTTAAGCTCTAATCAAGATGAGTTGGAATCGTCTTGGGTTTGAATCATTCTTGGGGTCAGAAAAAAAATCATTAGGTACCTGCCTTCAGGCACTCTCAGGTTTTGGGTGGATCGGGTCTCAGGTAGTCCCACTTTTATTATAAATAAGGTTTGATCATGGTTTAAAACCTTCCCCAAATTGAAAATTTTCTTCTCTTTTTCTTACATATTATGCTATGGAAACAAAAGCTATTAGATACCTGTATGTATGTTCCCATCTCCTCTTTGCATTGAGCTCATCTTTCTGCAAGTCAAGAATTGTCTTTACGACCTCAGAAAAACTAAGAATTGCGGTTCTCGCTAGCTCGAGGGGCAATTTGTCAATATGATCATTCCATGCATGCAACAAGTACTTTATTGGGGTCTCTAATTGTCTTGGTGGGGACGAAACCTTCTCCTTCAAGCTGCTCTCAATTGGTATTATGCTTAATTTCACCCACTCATTCAGGTTCTTGACATAGTCCTTCTGGTGCTCTATCAGTTTCTGGAGTTGCATGTGCAGCTCTTTTACCGTTTTATGGAGCTGAGATGTCTGTATAAAGTGATCCTCGTTGGTTTCTCTAGGAGGTAGAGGGATCTCATAAGCTGCATCACGGTTCTCATAGATGATCTTGTACTGTTGTCTGTGGTGCTCGTACATTGATCGCCACATCCTTGTCATCCTGTTGTCCCAGAAAACAATTAGTTTACTGATGAAAACTAAAAGGGGATGACAGAAAAATATCAACCATCCAGGCAGATTTGAAATGACATCAACATGACCTCCTCTTAAATAAAAATAAAATTCTTACAATGCCAAATATTTTGTAGACTACTATTACTTCAAAGGACACAATATACATTGGCGAATAATAAGAAAATAGCAACATATGGCTACTAAAGTAGGAACCAAATAAACTAGTACCAAACTGCTTTAGATTTTTGGTTGGTGCAGAAATCAGTGCAACAAGAGGAAAAAAAAATGATTGGTGCAGAAATCAGTGCAAACAGAAAAAAGAAAAGAAAAAAAAAGAGCGAGGGGGAGGGGATTGTCTACATTGATTATTAGACAAAATTCATCAAATATAATATAACTGATACACTAATGCAGTTAAAAAAAGTGTACCAGCTTTGTGAGCTTAAATGCATAACATGGAATTGAAGGCAGTATGACAGCAGATAAACTAGGAAGTCTTAAAGAGTTAGATATGCCAAATCATAATCAAGAACATACCCATTTACAAGCTCCAGAAGCTTTGGGTAGAGGAGGTCATCTCTGAGATGACTTATTTCTGACACAGTTGAGTCCATCGATTGCATGTCAACTATGTATCTTGTGTGCAAATGGCTGACCGCTGCTTTTGTCTTCTCAAGTACTTCTGGCCTGATGCCTCTTTTCTTTTGCTTGTTCAGATGTGCAACCTTTCGTTGGTACTCAATTTTCATAACCTCTCCTGCCTAACATAGTCCATTTGGTACCAGCAATAAGTATTATAGAATAATCACTAAAGCTGTTAAAAGAATATAGGTAAGAAATAAAGAAGGAAAGGACCTACAAACCAAGGACTATTACTCTTTGAGTACTGATGACATAGGTACTTGTATGCCAACATCACAATCAGAAGCAATACAAGTCAATTTGGCACTGTACTGGCATTGACCAGTTAATTTTTGTTATTTAATAATTGTACTGCAATACATTGTTTGTTCTCTTTTCCTATAATGTTTTTTTCTTCTCTTTTGGGCAGAAAAAGCTGGAAATTTCAAGTGTTAAAAGGATTGAAGACTATTATTTATCCATATATATTGGTCCAGAAAATGAAACACATTCCTTTTGACAGAAGTACCGAGACTATTATTTATCCATATATATAGGTAAATAAGGATTGAAGACTTCAGTACCTGATCTAATGAGGTAAACAAAAAAGAAAATAATAAAACGTGTATCTAGTAGTACAGCTGTAATCAATAAACAACAGAATTGATTGGTCATACCTTCACTTCCTCATACAACTTTTTCTCCCATGCAAGCAGCTTATCCAATATTGTCGCATGAGTCTCCAATTCGCCGGTTTCAACTTTGTCACCCGTATCATCTTGTTGATGTAACCCTTTAAATGACCGATTCCAAGTGATAACTCGCATAATTTTGTCAGAATGATTAATGTGGCCTGAAAAATTAAACAACAGAGAGCTTTACATACTTCCTCTCATACTTTTAAGGCAGCTGTTTGTTTTATGTAAATTCTCCCAACTGCATACATGCAAAATTTTGCCCCTACATCAAGCATACATTTAGATGTTGCTAAAATGTCAGTTTTTTGTTGCAAAAAAGAAACATTAGGGATTATATGCAAAGACAGCCAAAAAGGTGAATTGTTGTCTATTGTTTGCAAGAACCATGGAGAATTGCAGCTTAAAGAAGAGATATGAAACCTCGACTGCCAGCAAAGTTGGAGTGATAATGCATCCTTGCAGCCTCAAGCATCTTGCTCACATCTCCTGCACTCTCGTAAGCTTGCAGGAAATGATCATCCAGGAGGTCAATCGCTTTCAACAGATTTGAAGGACTGATGGTAGGCCCTGGTACTGTCACTATCCTCCCTCTTTTGGTAGAATCCACTGACATTGGCCCAGCACCAGCAGACACAGTATGCTGGTGGTGAACTGACACCCCGCTGTTGCTGCCACTGCTGCTAACAGTGCTAGGCTTTGCCTTCTTCACTTGCTTGAGTGGCTTTGAAGGAGATTCAACTGGCAATTCTACCACCTGCGTCACAACCTTAGGTGGAGGGGTAGGCAGCTTTTCGATTTTCTCTTCTTCAATTACAACTGGTTTTGGCGGTTCTTGCCAGGGATGCTCTTCAGGTTGACTGAGGGTAGGAGGGTTAACTGTATCATGACAAAATATAAAGTAATCCCAACCACCCTCAGGCAGGTTTGTCATTACAGGAGGCAGGTCAGCGGCAGGGATCGAGGGTTCAGTTGGTTTTGAAGGTTGAAGCTGCACTGGTAAGGCAGGAGGAGGCCGAGGTGGGGAAGCTGTGATGGGGACTGTTGAGATGGGCTCACTTCTTCGGAGAGGTTGGTGGTGGTGATTTCTGGACTTCGACAAGGTCTCCTGTTAAAGTATAAAATACATAAACATTTGTTTCCTTTTTATTTGTTTTTTATTTGTATGTCAATTAAATTCATGTTGCATAAAATAAAGAAAAGCCCTCTGCAACTATTAGATTTACTTACAATGAGCCTGACATGTATTACCAAAAGTGGGAACCCAAGACCATTGTACGATTAGCAAAAGGAAAAAGTATGTTGAAAAAGATATTGTAGGGTACTATATGCCAAGCATAGATGGTAATGAATTCAATGTTACTAAACGTGTGATAAAAATTTGCAATTAGAGATAATAGATCTAACTATAGATATCAAGTTCTTTCTTTAATTGGTCACTTGTAAGTCCTAACTACTGCGAGTTTCTTGTTAGAAAGTAGAGCCCTGCTATTTCAAATTGGGTCATATAACTGAAAACAAAAAGATCAATTTCATATAAAAAACTGCCAGAATTCCGAATCATGTCAAATTCAGTCCATTCAATTTAAATCTGATGGTCCAAATTAGAACAGTAGGGCCCTATTTTCTTTTTATAAGGTAGCAGATGCAAAGTTGACTTATGCTATGGTTTTAGTTCTACACTTGATTTGTGCGGCATACTATGTAGAGACATAACCCCAAGTATTGGGAACAAAGTTATACAACATTCATTAAAAAGGAAAAAAAAAAGTTTGGAAACGCTGATCTATAAGTTTGTCCACAATTAAAAAGCTAGTCTACGCTCCTAAAAGATGAATTCCGCACAGTGAATTTCTTCGTTGGGAGCTAATCAGTAACAGCAAGCAAACACATAACACTAGCAAGACATAACTAGAATCAGCAACATCATTTCTTTACTCGGTAAGCAATTCAAAAGCCCAATTAACTGGCGAACCTAATTTCAACAAAAAAGAAATTTAACAGAACTCTCCTATTTTGTTAAAACTGGAGAAAAAAGTTTTGTACCTCTTCCTCCTCTTCCTCTTCCTCTTCCTCTTCCTCTTCTTCCTCCTCTTCATCATCTGCTTCCTCATCTTCCTCCTCTCGAATGGAATCCTCGGCCAGTGGTTTCTTCACTGGATGAGACAGGGGTATATCTGGCATACTAACTGACCGTTGAAGCGGTGGTAGTTCCGCCGGGAGGGGAGGCGGGGGTGGAGGCAAGGTCTCCATCGGCGGGCGTATGGGGATAGAATTGGGCACGACTGAGTTCAAATTCACGCCAGAGGAGGAGGCGTGATCAAGGGCGATCTCAGCACGGGCATAATCGGAGAGTGCGGCGCCGGTGTTCTTCAAGGAGACGGAGTAGCCGGAGTGCGCCGCCGAGAAGGCGTTTCGTGCAGAAACGGCGTACGCGATAAGTTGTTTGCGGTCCTTGCACCTCGAGATCGCCTCATCTTGGTCGATCTTCGATTGGGTGCACCCCATCGAAACTTAGCCTCTTTCTCTCTATACTATATCGATCGATATATGTGGTCTCAGTCGATTGATCAGAGAGGAGTCAAGTCTTGTGAAATGCTTGGCGGAGCCCGGTGGGCGGTGAGCCGGTGACTAAAGCCCGAAGGCAATAGTGGTTAGTTACAGCGCGGTTCTTGATCGCTGAAAGAAAAAAAAAGTACGATCTTTTTTAGCTGCTCCTTTTTTTTGTTCCCTCTTTCAATCCATCTTTTCTGCTTTCGCTCTTTTACGTCTAGAGAGAGAAAACTCAAACTAGAGGAATGGTCGCACTCTGTTGCGAATCGTTGATGCAATGCAATTATGCAAATATGCAATACCGTAGGTCCGTAGAATGACCATTTCTATGAATGTATTAGTCAGAGACGGAATTAGACTTTCGATTCGGAGGAAAAAAATTGTTTTTTTAGGAGATAATATTTGAACAAAATTAATATAAATATATATTTTTTTAATATATAAAATTATATAAGTATTTTAAAAAAAATTATGGTCATGATATTAGTTCGATGAGTTTAATTAAAAAGATTATCATTTCCATTTGAAATTTGTCCAAATAAACATATGTTGGGTGTTTTCTTGAAATAAATAAATAAATATAGATTGTATGAGTATGAACTATGAAGCAGTCGCATAAGATGATAACGTATATAAATGGGAAGGGATCCTTGACAATGGGTTATTTTGATAATGAATTTATAAATAAATATAAAAAATTTAAAAATAGAAAAAATCTCATAGATATGTTTTTCTACTTATAGATTGATGATGATTAAAATTTCATGTAATTTTATTATTCTTTGTTAGTTCATCAAAGTCTATCCAAATATTATGTATTTTACAGTAGTTTTAATTTATCGATCTTTGATGGACTATCAAACGATAATGAAATTGTATGAAATTTGAATCATCACCAATTTATAAGTAGAAGAATATATATCTATAAGATTTTTTCTATTTTTAAGATTTTTTTGTATTTATTTGAAGATCTCTTATCAAAATTAATAATCATTGTCATGTGATCCCTTTTCCCATATAAAAAATACTAAGTCACACACTCCATGCCCCCAAAGATGCAAATAAAATAATAAAAAAACAAAGCAAATTTATTTGGAGAGACAATTAAATATTAATAGACCAGTCGAGCATTAATATTATTTCTTTTGATGCAAATAGACGTAATTATGAAATGATCTAAACTGAATTTTTAATTGAAGTCATATATTATTTTAAAATTTATAGCGGAGAAAGGTACGATCCTTTGATAATGGTTTATATCTGTCATTTTTATCTCAAAAAAATGATTTACCTCTATCTGTATGATTAACATGTCAGAATACATATAGGTCACATTTTTCAAATAAATAAGTAAATAAGATATGTCATTATTGCAAAGAAACATAATTATCTGTTTTAAACCAAGGTACAGTAGCAGTTTATTTAATTTACATTCTCCCATCTCCCTTTTTATTATTGATTTATTATTATTCTTTTTGTCGTCACATTCTGATGCCTCCGCTGGCTCCAAAATTTGGTCAATTTTACTTCATGCTTATGGTCTCTGGAAATTAAATATTTAGGTAAGGTTGGCATTAGAAATTTGAAGGTGAATGGTAATTGATTGCGGATGTTAAGTACGGTCTAGATTTCTGGATCCTTCTATGGTGGACAGAAGAAATAAATGTTGCAATTTGACTGAGACGAGATGGACAGGATTGAATTACTGTCACATTGTAGCAGACTGTTTAATACTGTAGTTAACTGTTCATAAGCGTCATAAAAATTATATACTGCTAGAGATCCTGAAATGACATCCTCTTCATGTCAAATTTCACTAATGTTTGATTTTTTTTTCTCTTTTTATTGTTGTGGTATGCTGGTATATTTGAATTTTTGAAATGACATCCTCTTCAGGTCAATATCACTAATATCTGGTACAACTTATTTTGCATTCCTTTTCCCTTTTTATTTTAATGGCATTTGAAATTTTTTCCTTCAGATCATATTTCGATAGGGATTAGGATCAATTGCTATTGAAATGGGAACATTTAGAACCAACGCAATTGAAGTTCAAATTTGAATTGCAACGTTGTATATTTCATCTGTGTAGTAAACAAACACATACAGGGGCGGACCCAGGTTAATCCAGGGGGGGCACGTACCCAGGTTAATCCAGGCACGTGCCCCCCCCTGGATTTTGAAAAATAATACTTTTCGGTAATGTTTTCGGCACGTGCCCCCCCTGGAAATTTTTTTGCCCCCCCCCCCGAATTGTCTGGTTATTTTTATTGAGAAAAAAATATTTAATACCATGCATAATGAAATAATTATGCAAAGATATCAAAATATAAAGTTCCTTAGTCGAAAACTTTCTTCATCAACTTGATTATCTATTACTTTGAGCTTTATTTTATTGTTATTTTAATATATAAAATGTTATTATTTAATAAAAAAATTATTAGTTAAGTATATATATTAAATTATTAATTTTTTTTATTTAGTACCCGATTAGTTAATGGATTTGAACCCGATAAGCCATTACAATCCGATAATTACCCCCCCTAATCAAAATCCTAGATCCGCCACTGAACACATATATACCATGCTATACGAAATAAGGATGATGGTTGTTGCATGTTTGAATATTTCAGTAATTGAATGGTCCCTAATGCATTATGAAACCGTAGGAAAGCTTCTTTTATGTTTGGCTTTATGCCCTTGAGAATATATCTTTTGCTTTCGAATATTTATACTGAAATTTGGTAAAGTTAAATTTAATCGTCAAGTAATTCTATTCTTTCCAAATGTTCCACTGATAAGTAGTTTGTAGTGCCGTGGTGGTACTGATCAGATGGATTTTGGTGATTTGCAACATGACTTCTTTCCTGCATGGTGCTCAGATTTGTATACGCCGCTTTCTCCAAAGATATACTGGCACATACAAGGAAATGGAGAGATTGGTATAAATAAACAAAGATGAAGACTTGTTATCTCGATATTTCATTGCTCTTGTCAGACAGGACTCTTTTGTATATCCGAGTTCATAGAGAAAGCGTTTTCTCCCTTATTCTTTTTTTTTTCCATTGACTTTCTTATCTAGGAATGCTATTAGTAGGGGCATCAAAGTGGATGTCAGCTGATGTTCGAACACTCTCTTAGTTCATTGAAAAATAAAATTTATGTAGTAAAAAATAAAAAAAAATTGACCCAAATGTTTTATTTTTTTAATCCGAACATCCCATAATCTTTTCTAGTTCAGTCCCTGAATGTTATTAGTTATTTTTATTTTCGTTTCCTCTGTATGCATATGTGTTATCTTAGGCTTTGTAATTGGGTTCGGCTTCCAATCTAATTTTGAACAGTAGTACAGAGATTAATCTAATTTTGTACAATCATTATTTACAAAAAAAAAATAGTTAGATTACAAAGTTTGTTATATATGTGTCAGTTTGTAAAGCTACAAGCCAGGAATGTGCAAATCGGCAAATCGCCCTGCTTTCATTTTCCCTTTTGTATTCTTTTTGTGTGCTATAGGATGCACAATTACTTTTTGTCACTAGATCAAAAACTGGTTCTCTATCAAACAAAAGATATTGAAACAAGGGTTGTCCGAATTAACTCACATTCGTAATTCAATAAAGAGTTAAGATTATGATGGTTTATCCAAAAGACTTAAAATTTTAACGAAATATAAATGTGAGTTAATGATCAAATTTGCTACGACTAAAAAATATAGTTAAATCATTTTTAAATCTTGCTTTGTGGATCTTAATAAATTCTTTATATCAAAATGTGATGGGATATAAAAAATTTTTATTTTTCAAATTTTTTAAGTATTAATTTTGAATTTTTTTTAAAATGACATAGAAGATATGTATTATTTTATTATTATTATTGAATCATTTTAAAAATTCAAAATTAATACTTAAAAATTCAAAAAATAGAATTTTTTTATATCTCATCATATTTTGATATAAAAAATTTATTGAGATCCACGAATCAAGATTTTGAAATTATTTACTAATATTTTTTAGTTCATAGTAAATTTGATCATTAATTATGCGTAGCACCATAGCTTAACCCTTCAGAAAGAAACCGGAAGAAAAAAAGATCATAGCCTTTTCATGAGTAAGACGTTAAAATAGATGAAAGTAAATAAGAGGTAGGGGAAAAGAGTAAAATAGAGTTTGTATCCGGGTCCCGCAGTGACATTTTTTATTAAGAAATTTAAAGGAGGTTATTTTGTTTGATCTTTTCAAAATAAAGGTTATTTTATAAAATTGTCCGTTATTGTTTTCTCATCATAATTGACAATAAGTCAATAAGCCGTGCATCGCAACCTTTCAGGAGAAATTAGTTTTAGTTGAATGAAATATTGCAAGAATTACGGTAGTAATTAGATATATATTATTTTTTTCGGAGCATATACATCATTGGAATTATGAAAACTGAATTTATTTACACACGGCAAGTTAGCATTTTTTTTCACATTAATTTACAAATGTTTTCATCATCGTATAATTTCTAATTCACTGTCGTGGCAAAAAAGAATTGATTTTCATGAACAACAAATAACAATTTTTGCTATTGCAAGGATGAAATTCTCATATCACTTGCAACAGAACTGCAAAAGCTTTTTACATGATACTTCTAAATAACGTGCTAATTTAACGATATTTTTGAATTAACAATAATTATATATCCCTACAATTGTACGGTATCATTTGCAAAAAAAATTCAATTGGTTTCAGTATTTTATATTAGTTTTATCATTTTAATTTTTTATTACTATGATTGTGGTCAACTTTTTCTTTAATAACCAAAATACCTCTAATCAAAGCGGTGAATATCAATATTTTCATAAACTAATGATTAACATTTCAGCCAATGCTTTTTTTCTCAATATTTCATTTGCTATTTTTTACTGTATATTAATAGGTCTAAAAAAACTTATCTATCAAACAAATTAGCCATTAACTAATTTTATTTTCTTTTGTAAAAAAAAAGAAAACTATCAACCCTACAACTTTACTTAAAAAAAAAAATATTATATTTTACTAATCATATCAATATTTATATTCTTGTATTATACTATACTATACTATATTATAAAAAGAGTATATAACTAATTTTGTTTATTAATGTATTAGATAATGTGAATGAAATACTCATATTTCAATTTACGATTGAGATTGATTGATTTTATAAAAGTAATTGTTCATATTTCAGCTGAATTCCTTTTTCTCTTCATTCTGTTCATTTTTTATCATGCATTTATAGAAGATCTAAAAAATATATATATTAAATAAATTAAACATCAACTATATTATTAAATTTTATTACAAAAAACTACACATTGTATGCACCACCATACTAAAACAATTTGTATATTGTTTTTTGTTAAATAATAAATTAATTTTATTTAAAAAATTTAGAGTCTTTTTAATTGATTTAGATATAAATTATATTTAAATAAAATATATTACTTATTTATAATGAAATTAATGTTAGATACAAATAGTTTTAAAAATTAGAGGTCCTCCGGACTAGTATACATTGAGATTCTGAATTTTCCCCGTCCTTAGCATTCGCTCTATCGTTGTTAGGCATTTGAAGTTCCTATAAAATAATTCTACGTTCAGCAATCAGCAATCAGCAGCTTTGAAGAAAGTAAGAAACTACTGAACAAAGAAGCACAAAACTGGAACAAGAGTCAAAATCTTGAAAGTCCGCATGTTCTTAGCCCTTGCTTGGCGGAGACATCACAAATAGAGAGAAACATAGAAAAAGAAGAGCAGCTTGCTATCCAAAGGCGAGGCGATGGTTAATCTCTTCAAGATTCTTCGTATTCTTTGTCACTTCTGTCCTTCTGTCTGCAAAACTTCGTCCCCCATACTTTTTTATGCACTGAAACATCCATTTTCATTAAATTTTTGCCTTTCATTGATACCTGATCTCTCCAGGTACACTTTGGGTGTCTTGCTCCAAAGTTTTTGTTTGGTTTTCTATAAAGTTCTAATTCCTGTCATGGTGGTTCGGTGTGGTTCATGGGGCGGTTTCTGTGGACCAGGAGCAGTTGTAGATGTCAGCAATCAACCAGGCCGAAATTGGAGGCGCCATACATGGATATCATTCGTTTCCTGCCAAATGCGATATAAACGAATTAGGAAACATAATAAGCTACGTCCTGGTATGGAAATTACAATGAGGCCATACCAAGGCAATCCCGCAGTTGAAGGCCGAAAATCAGGCAATAAATCAGCATTTTCAAATTTTACAACTGAAATATCACGATCAGTGAATCAACAGGATTTCAATCCAAAACAGAGAAAGACTTGCGCGCCCTCAATCAAGATGTCGACCCAACACCCTTCACACCTTGACCTCATCCAAGAATTTGAATCTCTGGTGGTTGGCCATGATGGAAGCCCAACGTTGCAACTAGGTGACCAAGATGTGCAGGGGGTTGATTGGAGGAAATTTTTATTGTTCCGTGTAGTAACACAAAGGCCAGTTGGATTTCAGCTATTACAAGAAGCAATGTATAGAAGTTGGGGGAATTTGGGGGTGCGTGAGATTAAAAGGTTCGCTGAAGGACTTTATCTTGCTGAGTTTCGCACTGCAGAAGACAGAGAGAAGATCCCAGTTATGGGACCATGGCATTTCCGTCAGGAACTAGTGGCCGTAAAACTTTTATGTGGGGCACCTAATGCTGATATGAAAAATGAATGTCGTGTGCAGATGTGGGTTCAACTACATCAACTTCCGCTACAACAGCTAACAAAGGGTGCAATACGCAAAATTGCTTCTGTAATTGGTGAAGTTCTTGATCCAGACCTAGATGGTGCGGCAAAATGGGACCACTTTGCAAGGCTCAGACTTGAGGTAAATCCTTACACGTCCCTACGGGACAAGGTCCATTTCTGTCTACCAGATGGCACGGAGTTGGTCGCCTGGATACACTATGAAAGGGTGCATAATTTCTGCACTTATTGTGCAAAATTAGGCCACGAAATAGAAACTTGTGAGATGAGAGTGAATTTGTTGTCTAGAATAAAATCATACCCACCAGAGATACATGAGCAACTAAGGGACAAGCTGAAACCACAATGCGGCCAGTGGCTCAGCAAGAAATACTTACTACCACAAGGAGACATAGATCTGAATGAAATACCCACATACTCGCAAGCGCAAACCGACAGGAAAGTCACCTGTGAGATGGACAATAATGAGGGAGGTTCCCTGTCCCGGGACAACAACAAAAAACGAGGTTGGAAGCACATGGTACAACAGAGCAGAGCAATTCCAAGCTTAGAGGAACAAACCAGCAAGGCACTGGTCGTTGTTGGCCAGTCACAAGCCATCAATGGCATTCAGGAGGAGCATAGAATGAAAAAACAGGCGGTAGGGCTCGATGCCCTGCCGCTGTCATAATGAATTGCTTGGCATGGAACTGTCGGGGAGCTGGAGGTCCCCGAAAAATTCAGTTCCTAATTTCTCTCCTCCAGAGCACACGGGCGGATATAGCTTTCATAAGTGAGACAGAATCAAGTACAGAAAGGGCAGTAAATCAATTACAGAACATCCAAGGATATAATTGGCACATGGTCCCATCAACAGGTTTGTCGGGAGGGTTGTGGCTGCTATGGACACACACAATAAATTTACGGGTGATTGAGGCTTCCAAGTACTTTATCTTTGCGTGGGTTGAATGTCATGGTGGAAATAATTGGCTTCTAGGGGCTATTTATGGAGATGCAAGCCACACAAACAACGAGAGAATATGGAATAAAATACGGTCATACACAGAATCACCGGGTGTCCCATTGTGTTGTATTGGAGATTTCAATGCTATATCCAATTTATCAGAAAAATATGGAGGCACTGCTTCCCTAAATAGTAATCACAGATCTTTTTGTGACCTACTGCTAACTGCAAATCTAATAGATTTAGGCTACAAAGGGCCAGCTTTCACTTGGACCAACTCGAGGTACACCTCTGATCCAATCTTTGAACGATTGGACCGTGCTATAGTTACCACGTCATGGCAGGAGAACTTTCCAATGGCGTACGTCAACCATCTTCCGATGATATAGAGCGATCATGCCCCTATCTTACTTAGGACTAACCCTATGATGCAAAAAAGGGGAGTCCTTCGTATTGAACATTGGTGGCTAAGGTTAAATGGATTTGGAGAGGAATGCAAAAGATTATGGGAGGTGTCCCAGCATATGGCGTGGGAAGAGAGGCAAAAATATCTTTGTGGAGGTTTAAAGAGATGGGCCCGAAGTTTTCCTTTACCGGGGAATAGGCTAAAACAATTAGAAAGAGACATTTCTGCTGTACAGCTAATACACCCAGCATATCGAAATTTTAATGAGGAAATGAGGTTATTGCAGGAGTATGAAGAGGTGCAAATGCAAAATGAAATTTTTTGGCAGCAAAGATCAAGAGTTAGGTGGGCAACGTTGGGGGACAACTGGTTTCTTTCATAACGCGGCCACTGTGAGAAGGCGACAGAACCAAATCCTCACACTTCAGAGAGATGATGGATCCTGGACAGACACAGAGCATCAAACCAGAGGTTTATTGGTGAGATATTTTAAGGAGCTGTACAAACAACCAGATGTTCAGGACCAATCTCTCATATCCGAGCTCAACTTAACTCTACGAACAATACCTCCAACTATGCACCTGACCCTCCAAAGGACACCAACAATACATGAGGTTCTAGCTACCCTAAAACAGATGGGCCCGGATAGAGCTCCAGGCCCAGACGGTTTGACTGCTAGGTTCCTATTGTCTCAATGAGAAATTCTTGGAGATGTGGTTATAGCAACAATACAACAGGCCTTCTGTGATGGCATAGCCCCGTCAAGTTGGATGCTCAGTCACTTGGTGCTAATACCTAAAGTTGACCACCCTACAAAACTCAGTCATTTCAGGCCATTGAGTGTATGTTCTGTATACTACTGACTCCTTTCCAAATTGATTGCAAATAGAATAAAGCCGGTGTTATCCAGTCTCATATCAGACACTCAGACAGCATTTTTAAAAGGGCGGAGTATACAAGATAGTGTACTCCTAATGAATGAGGTATTACATTCCTTTCAAACAGAGGATTACACAGAAAAAGCTTTTGCAATAAAAGCAGATCTATATAAGGCCTTTGACACGCTCAATTGGTCTTATCTACTAACAGTTTTGCAAAGTTTCAATTTTCCACAAGTCCTAATAAAGCTAATAATGTCATGTGTGATGGGCTCTAAGTTCTCAATTAAATTGAACGGTACGGTAGGCTGTGGTTTTTTCACTCCTACCCGAGGTCTACGGCAGGGATGTCCGCTCTCACCCTACCTATTCATTCTATCTATGGAGATTCTCTCCAAGATGTTAGAGCATGCTCAAGCAGGAGGACGGCTCAAAGGGCTAACCCTTGCTCAACAAGCCCCCCAACTGACACATAGCCTATATGCAGATGACTTAGTGCTTTTTGGTTTGGCCGAAAATCAAGAAGTACAAGAGATAACCAAGATAATGGAAAAGTTTGGAAGTATGTCGGGGCTATTTGTTAATAATGAGAAGTCGGTGGTGTGGTTTTCAAAAAGGGTAACAGCTCAACTAAAAGGAATGGTATTAAGGGTGATTCCAGCAAAGGAGGCGAATGATTCCACAACCTATCTTGGCTACCCTTTTCCTAAAGGAAGAGTCCTCTGTAGACATTATAATGGGCTGCTAGGAAAGTATGAAAAGAAATTCTCCGGCTGGAAGCTACACAAGTTGTCTCATGCTGGCAGGATTGTATTAATAAAAACTGTGCTGGAAACGTTGCCGATTTATTTGATGGGGGCGCACATGCTGCCCAAAACAGTGCTAAAGAAAATGGAGTCTCTAATGAAAAGATTTTTCTGAGGCAAGCTACAACAAAACAGATACCTAGCGTTTACAGCATGGGACAAGGTGTGCATGGAACGACACAAAGGTGGATTAGGTTTGAGGAAGCTTGAGACCCTAAATGAAGCAATTGTGCTAAAAGCTTTCTGGGTTTTGGCCACATCAACACACACTATTTGGGTACAAATAAATAAGGCTAAATATCAGATAGGATGTACCTTGTGGACTGCATGTGTCTCCCCAGCAAATAGTGTGATACAAAATAATATGATACAAGCCAGAGACAAAATAATACACAAATTTACTTTCAAAATTGGTTCTAGGGAGAACATCCAAGCAGTCGGAGCACCATGGTTCCCAAATTGGGCTGATATGTCTCAAGCCGCTACACCAATCTCCATCCGCGTTGCCGACCTCTGGGACCAAGAATCCCTATCCTGGAAAGCACCATTATTGCAAGATATATTCAGTCAGGAAGGGATAAATGCGATCATGAATATTTCGGAGAAACCAACTAGAGGCATACCGGACCTATTGGTTTGGACAGAAACTAATGATGGGAGATACTTAGTTAAGTCGGGGTACGAAACAATGATATCCCTTGACCCACCAGCTACACAAATAGCCTCACACCCCTTTTGGTCTCTGATATGGGAAGTTAAAGCAATGCCTAGGGTGCAGACTTTTCTATGGCGGGTCGGAAGCAATGCCTTACCGGTTCTGAGAAATCTAAATGCACGAATTAATAGAGTGGTACCTACTTGTCAACTATGTGGCATGGAAGATGAGACGGTACACCATATGTTGTTCATTTGCACCTCTGCTCGGGCCACCTGGTACATCTCCCCGTTAGAGCTTCGAACACCAGAGCTGCCGCTGGATACAAAAGATGCCTTGGTGTACCTCTTCTCCAGCCTGTCAGAAGGAAACCAAAGGTTAGCCTCTTATCTATTATGGGAGATTTGGAAGGCAAGAAATGCTTTTATTTTTTTAAAACCAACAGCCCCAACCCCAACTTATAGTGCGAAGGCACTAGTACTTCATCAAACCGAACAAAACAGACAACAGAGACCTCTAGCACCGAGACAAGGGCAAAATGAAGTGCAAACAGGGGGGAATAATGCAACAACAGGGAGTTTGCAGCGACATACCTGTGCTTTTGCATTGACCGACGCCTCCCTTGACCTAAACGGTCATGCAGGTGCTGCGACGGCTTTTTACACTACCTCAGGAGATCTCCAAATCGTACATTTCGCCTATTCTTCGCCAAAGACAACATTCAAGCGAGGCGTGCGCGATGCACCTCGCCATGAAGGATTGGCGGTCACCGTACCTGCAAAAACCACAGGTAATCTATACCGACCGCAAACAACCGGTGATTTTTTGAATTTCGGAGAAAGCGATAGTTTACCTTCTTGGCGTGGTGCGAGAGGCATATTTGTGTCGAAACGACTTAGATCTAGCAAAGACAACGTGGCGAAGCCGATCGAAGTTGTACATGTGCAAAGGGAGACGACTATCTCTTGTTCACTGACTAGCTAACCTCGCACGCGCGTCTGATCGGACGAAGCTACATCGGCGGCCGACGTTGCACGAGTTGCGTTCGGGGTGTGTTTGATCCTGATTAGAGTGAAAAATAATGATGCTTGACGGTTCTAAGTGTTTGTTGTAGTAATTTGGACTTTAAGGGAATCGCAAGCAAGCTCATCAAATGACTGGATGAGAAGTGGAAGGCGGAAACTCTCCAAGATCCTGGAAATATTTGCAAATGAGGCGAGTTAGGGTTAGAAGTGTTTTAGCTGCTTTTATACCCGAGCTGAGTATTTTTTAATTTGGGCCATTTGGCCGTTTGAATCAAAAAAAAAAAAAAAAAAAAACAAAGAAGCACTAGACAGTCCAGTGGGACCCGCGGAAGTTGAACCGAACAAAGAAACCTAATTTTGGCGTCTACAACGGGCCGGTGCACCGCACTGTTGGAACTTGGGCGAGGGGTTGTATTGATATATTGTATATATAGATTTTGAACCAGCTCGATCGGTGCACCCGCACTGTACGGACAAACGACCTTTAAATTAATTATCAGACAGAGAGTTTTGAGATTGAAGAATTTGCACGAATCTTGGATCAGATCGAATGCTCAGTACGTCGCACTGCATGCATGTATTAGATAATTTAAAGGTATTAGAATTTGCACTGCATGCATGTATCAGATCGAATGCTCAGTACGTACGTCGCACTGCATGCATGATAATAGATCAGCGTTGGGTGATCTACTATAGCTATTTGTATTGATTAATTTGGCGATAATAATTGAAGTTTGTTTGCTTGTACGACAACCAAAAATGGCTTAATTTGGTTTGATATATACATGCAAGTAGTCAACGGTGCAAGAATATCTTTAAAAATAAAATTATTCAATTTGCATTTTAAATAGACGATGGAATTTGGGTAATGCCCAAAATTTTATCAATAGGAAAATAAAAAATAAGAAGAAGTTTCACGCAGTGACGACGCTAGAACATTTTTATAGCGGGGATCAAATTTATGAATACAATATCATTAGTTAAATTAAATAAACTATAAATTTAAACTAAATTTGATATGAGTACAAATCTAAAAAAAATATGCCTCTTGATTTGTAGATTTAAAAAAAATAAAATGACGAAAATAAAATATTTTACCTGAAATACAAAGACACTATATCTTATAATAATACTCTATTATTAGATATTTTATAATGTCAATTTTTTTTCATTTTAGCTTTTACTTTGTGTTTGTTTCTATTTTTCTTCATTCATATCATCAAACTTATGTAAAATATGTTTGTAACATTAGATAAATAATGTAAGTGCATAAGTAGTTACCTCATATGTAGATGTGGCAAAATCTGATCCGATCCGAGAAATCTGTCCGACCCGCTCTGATTCAATATGTCCCATAACTCGAAATAATCTAACACTGAACGATCCGATACCCGACCCGACCCAACCTGATACGATCTGAAATCCGAAATGACACTAGATGACCGATACTCGATCCGTCCTGATATGACCCAAAACCGAAATGACCTGACACTAGATGATCTGATACCCCATCCGACCCAACTTGATACGACCCGAGATCCGAAATGACTCGGCACTAGATGACCCGATATCCGACCCGACCCGACCTAATATGACCCGACAGTAAAATTTTCATAATTGTGGTTAGATCTTGAATGAATTATGAAAACATTATCTCCAAGCTCCAGCTCACGCTCTTGGAGACTCAGACGTGACCTCTTTGGGTCCCGTGCAAATGTCAAATAAGTTGAATAATTTAATTATTATTATTATTATGAATATTAACTTATTTAATTTAAATAATAAAGTTAATATTAATTATAATATTAACTATGATATCTATCAAATATTTTTCTATCAATAATTCAACATATCTTTCAAATGAAACTTGTATTGTATAGATGACAATGAATTGAGGATTAAGGAGATAATTTAAAAGAGTTTAATTCAATTGAAATTAAAGTGAAATTTGCATGACTCAAATATGCATCTCTTAGAAATTCAATCTGATCTAATTCATTCGACCTGACTAGATCAGACACATAGATGGTGAAATCTGATCCGATCTGATCCAATCTAGTCCGATATGATTCAAAACCCGAAATAATCTAACACTAGATGACCCGATAACCAACCCTGCCTGACTTGATAAGATCCGAAACACAAAATGACCTGACACTAGATGACCCGATAACCGACCTGACCTGAGACGACCTGAAACATAAAATAACCCGTCACTAGATGACCAGATAACCGACCTGATACACCTGAAATTCAAAATGACTCGACATTATATTACCCGATAACTGACCCGACCTGATACGACCCGAAACATGAAATGACCCGACATTAAAAGACCCGATACCCGACCTAGTGGTTTGAAATGGACCGGACGGTCCAACCCGTCCCGGACCGGACCGTGACCGTGGGCCAGGACCAGACCGCCCCCCTCCCACCCCCCCCCCTTAAAAATAATTTGAATTAGTTAAAAACTATTATTAAAATAATATGATAAATTATTATTTTTCCCAATTTATAAAAAAAAAATTCGGACCGGACCGTGGATCGTCCCGTCCCGTCCCGTGGGGGTCCGGCCCCCGGGGGCCAACGGTGGGACGAGTTCGGTTTTTTCAAATTTGGACCGCCTAGGATCGGACCATGTGGACCGTACGGGACCGTGGACCGTCCGGGTTTGAACCGGAACAAACCGGACCGGACCGTCTTCAAACCTCTAACCCGACCCGACTAAACCCGTGACCCGATAATCTTACTGAGTCAAATTGACCCAACCCGACCCGATCCGAATCCGAACCCGTCCAACCCACGCGATTGCCACTTCTACTCATATTCTCCAACCCAATCCATATTTTGATTAGAATATAAAATTGTGGAGGTACAATACTTTATGCAATATTATATCATCATCACAACAACAATAAAAATCGGCTAAAAGAACAAGGGTCTGCCTAACTTTTTTGTCAGTATTCTCTTTTTCATGATTGTTGCCTATTTGATGTTATTATCGTGATTTATAACTTTTATCTTTTCATTGATAAAAAAATGGGGGATGGATGGTAATAAATTGCCTTTCTATTGATGGTTGTATGTTCAAAATTTAGTATTTCTGCTGAAGATGATTTCTTTATTAAGAAAATATTTATTTAATTGCTAGTAGCAACGAAATTAAGTAAAAAAAATCAGTACTTATTTATTTTACTTCTAACTATACCTTACAGAAAATATTGTGCTAGCAAATTTAACTTTAAACAACTATATTGAAAAATTTGTGTTTGCTTGTATTAAGACAAGTTTAGGGTTTATAGGTTTCGAGATAAATAGTTTATTGCATCTTTAAGAACAGTACTAAATTATCAGTATTCGAAGATTTCCGAATATCTCAGTTCCGTAATTCTTTTTGTTAATTATAATCAATCTGATTTAAATATAAATTTTTAAATTTTGATTTTTGAATCATCAATAATTATTCGGGTAAAAAGAAATAAAGGCCTTTTCTTTATTATCTAATTGGACCTGTTATTGTGAGGCCCAGAGACAACAGTGGACCGTTTCCCCTCCCGATCCAAATGGACCGATCAGATCACCAGCCCCAAACTTTATCTGACTGCTTGAGGAGAGGCCCCCGCGAATCCTACCAGTTCGACGCTTCGACTTTAAACAGCGCCTTTGGCAACAGAAAATAAGAGAGGAGAAAAAGGAGAACGCAGCGCCAGCGCCAGCGCCTCGATGGAAGGAGAGGAAGCACGACAACGAGAGAAATCGAGCAAGAAGGCGAGGAAGGAGAAGAAGAGAGATAAGAGAAAGAACTTGGAGCAGAGCGATGGAGCAGTGGACACCAGTAAGGAGAAGAAAAAAATGAAGACAAAGAGAGAAGAGAAAGGCAAACCGACTGTGAGCATTTCCGTGGCGGGATCAATCATAGATAACGCGCAGTCTCTCGAGCTGGCCACTCTTGTAAGTGCGATAGCTTAGCTCCAATCAATCTGCAAATCGTTTATTAAAATACTACAAGTTTGTACTCGCCCCTTTTGTATTCGTTCTGGTCAAAAGCATATATATTTTTTGGAGGTTCTTGTCTGTTTTCACGCAGTTCTATTTTGAAGATTCTCTTGTTATCTATGAAATGTAGCAGCGTACTATGTTTCCTCTAGAGAAGTGCTGATTATTCAAACAAATTTTAGCTGCAACTACACTCAACTGCGGTACATCAATGATCAACAGTTTTAGAAGTCTTCTAACTTGTGTAGAACAGTAGAAATACTCAAAAGCGTGTCATGTGCTATATATATCAGTTCTCTTATGAATGCTTTTTTCTTAGCTTGCAGGTCAGATTGCACGCGCAGCCACCATTTTCAGAATTGATGAGGTCCTTATATGTCTATGTTTGCTTCATTTCAAATAGACATTGACTTTGAATGGGACATTAACAAGGGTTTGAATTTTAGGGATGCATCAATATGTTATTTTTAGTTCACTGCACATCAATATTTCATTTTAGTGCGTACCTTGGTGTAAACCTCACAATTATGGTTTATGCCTATCTTGGTGTTACACTGTTGTTTGACCATATTTAAGCATAAATTACTGGTCCAATCAGCTTTGACTCGACTAATAAGGCAAGAATATTTCCCTCTTCCCTTTATTTCAGGTAGTAGTGTTTGATAACAAGAGCACATCCTCAGATGATGCAGAGGCCACAAAGTTTGAAAATGAAGATAGTAATGGAAACGGTGCCCAGTTTCTTGTGAGGATTTTAAGGTATCTGGAGACGCCACAGTACCTTAGGAAGCAGCTTTTCCCAATGCATAAGAGTTTGAAATATGTGGTGTGCAAATTATTAATTGATATCTTTTTGTTAAATATTATAGTTGTCTTATATCATTTTAGTAAAGTTTGTGTAATTTTTTATTGTAAATAGGGGTTGCTTCCTCCCCTGGATGCTCCCCACCATTATCGCAAGCATGAATGGTCGCAATTTCGTGAAGGTAATTCATTAAAGAGTATACACATACTTGTGATTTTCTTTTATTTTTTTTATAGTAAATCTAAAACTTCCTTCCTTGGTTGAATTGTATTAAAATTTATGAGAAACATCAGCCTATTTTTTTCAATTTTCTCTGCATGCTACTGGAGAAAACTTTTTCGATTTGCGCTGTATAAAAGGCTCCGTGATAGATAATGACCTTAATTCCCAATAATGTGAATATCAAAAAGCAACAATTACTAATTTAGGCCATTTCTTGATTTCTAGGTGTTACTCTAGATGGGGATCGTTCAAAGGGAACACCTGTAGATGTGGGATTGATGAAGGTATATATTTTGTAATAAACTCTTTTGTTTGCCTTTCTTTGTAGTGCAATACAAGTTTAATCTGTGTACTTCATACTACAAACCAGAATATTTTGGTTGAGCAAATGCTTGAACCAGGAAAGCGTGTGACAGTTGCCATGGGTACTAACCGTGATCTTAATCCAGGTTGGGAATTTGTATCCTTCTTTGATTTGAGAATTCTAAAAGATTTTGCCTTAAAATTTTAATCTCGTGATCTTCTGAATATTGTTGTTTCATTTTGGGTGAAAGTAGTGCTGTTAGTTAAATGTAAGCACATATAGTGACAATTTTTATTTAATGCTTTCTTTTCATTTCTTTTCTTCTCTTGATTTAGGTGTTGTCAGAACTATTGTTTCGTCATCCAGACCCAGAGAAGAAATGGGCCTGTATTGGGGCTATAAAGTTCGATATGCCTCAAACTTGAGTTCTGTTTTTAACAGTTCCCCTTTCAAGGTGCAATTCAGTTTCTCAACTAGCTATCTCTAATTTTTATCTTAAAATTCTGTATTCTGTTATAAAGAAGGCTGTATTTGTTCTAGGGAGGATATGATCACGTCATAGGAACATCAGAGCATGGTCAAGTAATTAGTTCTTCTGAGCTTGTATTACCTTCCTTCAGGTATACATAACTGAGACAGTTGTACTGGTTTTCTTTTAAAGAAAAAAGATGCATTTGTGATGACACTAATGATCCATAGACTATCACTTGTTTCCTATTTTTGTCTGCCAAATTTGGAAGATTCGATTTTGGTCCGCACAAATTATAATGTCCTGGTCTGATCCCTGGATATATTTTCACTTAAAATTTTAACTCATGTCAACACCTGACAAGGGTTGTTCTTTGTCATTATTTTAATAGAAAATGCCATAACTTCATAAGGGACTGAAATGAGAACTTCAGGACAAATATGGAATCATATAATGCTTGGATGTGATATCTGTCAAAGTTATAATCTTATAATTCACTTAATTGTTGGACATGTTAGACACCTTTTGATCGTCTTTGGGGGCCTTTCCGGACTGGAAGAGAGCATTGAGGAAGACAACAATTTAAAGGTATATATTAAGTTCAAGAATACGATTCAATGAAGTATCAACAAATAGATTTATTCTGCTATTGTTTCATATCTTCTTTATAATGTTAAATTATTTACTGAAAATTCACCTGTCTCTGTACTAGGGGAGAGGTGCTAATGAAGTATTTGTATCTTACTTAAATACATGTCCCAATCAAGGAAGTAGAACCATTAGAACAGAGGTAATTGTTTTCTCTCATTAAGGGGTTGTGTGTTCCTTTTGCATTATTTATGATTTATAATCTATAATTTATCCGCTTGTGGGAACTAATGTGCATATGTACATCCCATCAGGAGGCAATTTTCATCTCTCTTCAGTACTTCCAAGATCCTATAAAACGAGCAGAAGCTCAATGTTCAGGGAAGTAAAACAGCAACTCTTTTCAAGGTATAGAGTGGTTTTCAAGGGCTCTGGCATTGCTGAAAACAAAGTCAAATTCTTGGCAAATTTGAAGATATGAGTCGATGTATTGTATCGCTAATTATTGGGCTCGATAGAAATGCTGTATAATATGGTTGTCATTTATTCTGATTTCTGAGTTCGATTTTTTAGGAGTATCCTTCTCTGAGCTTTAGCTGACAATTTCTTTCTAAATGCCAATTGGGATTATGTAACTTTGCCAAGTTTGAGCTTTTTTTGCACTATTCGGTGCATTGCACATTCCAGCTAACCGTGCAGATTTCCTAAAGTTGCTTTTATGTCTTCTTTGGCAGTTGATAGTTAGGATTAAAGACGGTAAAATCTGATTCAATTTGAGAAAGGGATCGATTAATAGTACTCCGGAGCAAATCCCCAAGAAAATTCTCCTACCTAATTTTTTATTTTTGGCAAAAAAAAAATACAATATTTTTAACTAACTCTTCGTTTTTGGCAAAAAAGTACGTCCATCTACGTAAGTGAGTCAGATAAATAAGATAGTTATTTATATAAGTGAGTTAGGTATTTAGATATGTGACACATGTATTTAGATATGAGACTCAAGTATTAGATATGAGGTTATGGTAATTAGATATATAACTTAGGTATTTAAATATGAGGTTCAGGTATTTAGATATATAACGTAGGTATTTAAATATGTGATTTAGGTATTTAGATATGCAATTCAGTTATGTAGTAAAATAATAGCAAGATAGAGAAAAATAGTCTCGGAAAACAAAGTCATATGAGGGAAACTGACAAATATCACATATGTTGTATGAAGAAACATGCGTGACAAATGAGAGAGAAGAAAAGTCTCGGTAAATAAAAAGGACTTGAGTATTATATATATTTTTCAGGTATTTAGATAGGTGAACTAGGTATTTAGATATGTGAATTAGGTATTTAAATAGATGAACTGGGTATTTAGATAGGTGAACTGGTAATTCCAAATAGGTATTTAGATATGTGACTTAAGTATTTAGATATAAGACTCATGTATTTAAAATATGAGATTCAGGTAATTATATATATAACTTAAGTATTTAGATATATAACTTAGGTATTTAGATAGGTGAACTAGGTATTTAGATATGTGAATTATGTATTTAGATAGGTGAGGTGATTATTTAGATAGGTGAACTAGGTATTTAAATATGTGAATTATGTAATTAGATTGGTGAACTGAGTAATTAGATTGGTGAACTGAGTATTTAGATAGGTGAACTGGGTATTTAGATATGTGACTTAGGTATTTAGATATAAGACTAATGTATTTAGATATGAGGTTCAGGTAATTAGATATGTAACTTAGGTATTTAGATATGAGGTTCAGGTATTTAGATATCTAACATAGGTATTTAGATATGAGGTTTAGATATTTAGATATATAACTTAGATATTTAGATATGTGATTTAGATATTTAGATATGTATTTTAGATATTTAGATATGTAACTCAGTTATGTAGTAAAATAATAGCAAGATAGAAAAATAATCTCGGAAAATAAAGTCACATGAGGGACAAAAATGATATATATATATATATATATATATATATATATATATATATATATATATATATAATTAGGCCATGGTGCTTTGCAAAGCACAAGTGTGTTGTGTGCTTTGCACTATATTATTAATTTTAAATAAGAAATAATCGATCCAAACTGATCAATCTAATATCCATATCAAAATCTATTAGTAAACCAAATTTTATATTTTTTAGAATTCATTTGCTATTTTTTTGGATAGGGGAAAACCATCATTTTTTGATGAACCAAAATTCTCAGATCAAGTCATTTTCTCCTCAGCAGAAAAAATAGCAAAAAAAATTCTAAAAAAATATAAAATTTGGTTTACTAATAGATTTTGATATGAAGATTAAATTGAACGGTTCGGATCGATTATTTCTGACTTAAAATTAAAAAATAGAGCGCAAAGCACCATAGTTAGACTATATATATATATATATATATATATATCTTAGGTATTTAGATAAGTGAACTAGGATTTAAATAAGAGAGCTGAGTATTTAGATAGAAAAATAATAACATCACATGGGCTGTACAGGGAGTCACGCTATACGAGTAGTTATACTGTATGGTGAGTCACGCTTAACAGAAAAACGTGTGGGGAATTTTCTTGGGGACGAAAGGTGTGGGGATAAAAAGATTTTCTCTTTGGTTTACTAATAAATACTTAATTAGTATCATTTTTTTTGGGAAAATTCACTTCAAAATCTTAAAATTATCAAAATACCATTTCAAAATTCATTCTTGTTCAAATGTCATTCCAAATTCATTTTTATTATAAAAAATGTCACTAATAATTTTAACTATATCCATCTAGACCAATTCTCCATTCTCATTTAATTATGTTTTTTTATCTATTGAATTAAAATTCCTATCTATATTTATGTAAACCTTAATTAAAATTAATTATATATTAATTGATATTCAATTACTTAAAATATATAAAACTAATTAATAAGAGAATATTTTCCACTCTAATACAAATATAATATAAAAATTAAGTAATTTGATAAATATCTAAAACTCTCCTCTCCTCTCCATGTTGTTCTCCATCCGCTTGCTCTGCTCTTCGTCCTTGCCACTTAGTTAAATCTCCGAAGTGACACTTTATGCGTCCTGGAGCTCCGCATGGACGGATTTGGTGATAAACCCGGTCCAGATGGAACTAATACCCAGCTTGATTGCATCCGTGTTGCAAAACGGCCGGAGCAGCTACATATAGTTTGATTCACACAGATAAAGAAAAAAGAGCGAGAAAAATCATCGATGGGAAGAGGTGAAGATAGAATTAGCAACCTCCCAAAATGAAATCGTTCGATTCATTCTCCATTTGTTGTCTCTCAAGGAACAAGCCTTATCTAAGAGATGGGTACATCTCTGGCAATTCAACCTCTCTGCAATTCCATGAGGATTTCTCGTGCAATCAGTCTACTCTAGATCGGTATCTCCAACTCCATGTGAACAGAAACCTCGATAAGTTTGGAATGCTCTTCTCCCTTTTTGAATGTTTCTTTCCCAATTTGAAGAATTGGGTTCGTATTGTTTCACGGTCTGTTCATTTGTACGAAAAATAATCGGAAAATTACTTTCATTGGAAAATAAAAATCTGAAGGAAAAGTAAATATTTTTTCTTGTGTTCATCTGTATAGAAAAGAAAGTATAATTTTTCTTCCGACTTGTTTAGTTGAAAGAAAAAGAAAACTAAAGAGAAAATCCCTATCTTTTAAAAAGAAAATATTCTGATATAAATTAGGGTAAGATACGCCACATAAAAAAAGTAAAACATAATTTTTATTCCAAACAATCTAATATAACAAAACATACATAACATACATGCCATTCTATCTAAAACAACTATGAAATTAATGCAATAAAGTTTCAGAGCATGAAATTATATAACCAATTCTGTCTTGATTCTTTGCTATGTTCCACAAACTCAGTATCTACGATTCGCAAATAGCCTCCACTTTACCATCCTTACGAGATAGAATAAATATGGATAAATTTCTTTTCCTTTTTATTTTATTTTTTTTAAAAAAAAAACTATGCTCAAGTTGGCTTTCAAATGCTGGTCTAGTTCCTGTCAGAAAGATTAAAAGTCATATTCAATAACATGAAGTTTTGCAATCTGACTTTGGTCTCTGGTTTTGCTACCTCTTCTGTCACCAAATAAAATAAGGTCTTAACTCTGCTTTGATGTTTGTGATCATTCAAGCATCATCAAAATCATGAAAATCTCAAAACCAACATAGAAGTTTAATATTTCTCTTATTTGAAAATTCTCACTACTGCAAAGTTGTAGGAAGTTATATAATTCTAAATTTCTGATATTGAAAGTTCACCACCCATTGATAACAGTACGTGCTTTTAAGGTTCAACCTTAATTAGGGTGAAAAATGTCTACAATTGAATCCAGTATGGAGGGATGAAACTTCTGCGAGTGAATGAAATAGCTGCTGAAGGACTAAATTCCACATTTTTGCTGTTGAAGTAGTGTTAGCAAATGAACTAAACTCATGTTATAATGATTTGGAGTGTAGCATGTCATAAATTGGAAAACATGAAAAAAACAATTACCTGGTAATCCCAAGAATATGGCCTTCTTAGCAAGCTGAAAATGTATATGAGCTGTAAACTGGTAATCTCAAACAATTGAACTACTGATTTGTCAGCTAGCTTCAAACACAACACAGACTTGCCAATTGATCTATCTAGATCATTTTTGGTCCACTACAAGGGCCAGACTGAAAATTGCCTCCTTCCTTCTAGTCCTGTAGACATTATCAAGAGATTCATCAAATTCTAAGAATACAACTTAAATTCAAAAGGAATTTGAGTCAGTTTCGAATTGATTAAGTAAATGGGGGTCTTCAAGATACAGGTGAAAAGTGGTACCAATTTTGGGTTCGAGTAAAAAAAAAAAAACTAAGAAATACTATATTTTCGTACCAGTGAAACCATAGAATAAGGACAATGACCATTTTACCTCAGCCTGGCAACATTATAGGCAAGCATTTCCTAGCAATAGCAAACAAAGATTCACCTGCAGTGGCGTCAAATCTCAACTTAAAGGAAACCAAATATCCACAAACAAGTTAGGACAACTCCATCCCTTATTCAAAATTCAACAACAGCAGAGGAGAGAAATTAACAGAAAGATTGCGGATAACCATACATGGCGCGCAGGAATGGTGTTACGGAGGGAGCAATCGCGCGGGAGGGGAGAACCAGCGCCTTTGTCGATTTTCATTTTCGTTTTCCGTCGGAAAAAAAAATGGAAAACGGAAGTAACCCTTTTCAGCGATATATGGAAAGGAGTTTTATTTGCATGTAATACCAACTGAACGGATGGAAAACTAATTTCCGCGTAAAAGTATTTTCGGAGAAATACGCAGATGGTAGACTTATCTCAAGGTCTGTGCTTGACTGGGAATTGTTTTTGGTTGGACGAGTGAATCTGCAATTGTCCGGCTTATGATTTTTTGTGGCTTCCGGTTTGGAAGGTTCCAAATTTGCATGCTTAATTAATTTGAATTCATGATCTTTGTTCAAGTATTAGCTTTGAGTTTATGGTCAAGAGTTTTTAAAGATTAATTTTGATGACTTATTTTAATCATAATGGATGTAGAGAATATTTATATTATTAAATTAAAACCGTTGATCTCTGATCGAACGGATCGGATAATAATTAGAAGGTGGAGAGCTTTTATTTTTTCTCTCCTTGCTCTTCAGAGGATCTTCGGAGGATGTCGTTCGATGTTCAAAGCCCCTCCCCTCGCCAAACCGATTAATTTATCAGTTATACTTTCCCAATTTTCTAGATTAAATCTCCTCAAATTCTCTCCTTTCCCACCAAATAAGTGGTTAAATTCATCTCGAATCGGTTTTGAACTGCGTAAATTTCGATGCAATATCATCAGCCTTACTCCGGCCGCGCCGGCCGCGCCGGCCGCCACACAACCTACCACAACAATCGCCACCGCGCTCGATCCGCCACCTCATACAACCCCATCTCCTATCCAAACTACTATCAGCGGTACTTCTCCTCCAACCAAGGCATCAACCCGCCTCCGTCGAAGCGGCGCCGGGCTGAGCCTTCTACGTGGCATCCTGACAGCCTTCCGCGTCAGATCGGAGAGGGTTCCTACGGTGGCGGCGCCAGTAGGCATAGAGAAGAGGAGCCGGGTTTCATGTCGAGGGATGAGATAGAGCGGTTGTCCCCTTCTAGAAAGGATGGAATTGATTCTATAATGGAGGCACGGCTGAGACATTCGTACTGTTCTTATCTGAAGAATCTCGGATTAAGGCTTGCCTTGTAAGATTGTATCACGGTTCCTTAGTTCTACTCAGTATTGTCTACCCAATTAAGTTAGTCTTGAGATACTGATTTGTTTCTCTTTTAATTGTAGGCCACAAACTACTATTGCAACGCCATAGTATTGTGCCATCGGTTCTACTTACGCCGATCTCATGCTTGCCATGACAGATTTGTGAGTATCATGATCTTAATTGCTCTCTTCGGTGATGCTTTTATCTTTTAATTATATCATCACTTAATTTATATCAAAATCCGAACTATTCTGCCAATTGAGTTTGAGAGGTTATGCATAAATATATCATCATCATGACTGTTGTTATATAGGTTTTATCCAGGATGCTTTAATTCCGATGTTACAATTTCTTTACCAACTCAATTTTTTTTGAAATTTTGAACAGTAAATAATCTTCAATTTCTTTCAATGTATAGATATATTAACTGCATGTATCAGTCTTTAATATTCTGATGAAGAGTCGTTTCATTTCATGTTTACTTATGATGTTAACTCTCTCTATTTTTTTTTGCAGTTGGTTGCAACTGCAGCACTCTTTCTGGCATCAAAATCTGAAGAAACACCATGTCTATTAAATACAGTCCTGACAGTGGCCTTTGAAGTATCTCAAAATACGGAGTTCGCTTTCATGCCCTATATGTATCATAGTGTATGCACCAAGAAGTGTTTCTTCTTTCTTTATATAGAAGCAAAATTAAATTGCACAAAATACCATGAAGTATCGCCCATATCAATGAATTACTCAAATTACTACAATTTGGTCCATAAAACCATTTTTTTCCGGTTTAAAACATCAATAAAGAATGCTTTGTCAGGTACATCTTTGACTGAGTCAGGCAATATCTGGTGAACAGAAAATGAATTTATGGATTTTGTGGACAGAGATGGGAGATGGGCGATGCTTTAAGAACTGCTTGTGTAACTTGTACTTTCAAGTTAGACTAAATGAGACTGCAATAAACTAATTCATCCCCAATTATTTTTTGAAGCAAAATTGGTTTGACCAATATCGAGAGCGTGTCATAGAGATCGAACAGCTGATACTGACGACACTTGACTTTGAGCTTGAGGTGAAGCATCCATATGGGCCCCTCAGTTCCGGGTTGAACAAATTGGGGTTTTCTCGCACTGTTCTTTACAATGTTGCTTGGAATATGGTCACCGAAGGGTATATTTTTTTCCTCTTTAGCGTTATATTTCTTATTAGGATTTGTTTCTATTGCTTAATTAATCAGAGTCATCAGCTGCTTTAAGCTTTCATTCTGTTTGGAGTTTGCATGTGGAGGTAATTGTGATAAGTCCAGAGATCTGGATATGGTCTTCTTCTCATAAAAGTTTAAATATTCCCTTTTAGAATTATTTTTTGGGTGCTATATGACTGTTAATATATACTTATTCTGGAGTTTTCTCCTGAGTTATCAATTTTGTCATGCTTTTTGGGGTAAGAAAGAGCCATGAGTTGTTTTTGGCTATTGAAATAGGCATTGATTTGTTTGGTATGGGACAATTGCAGGATATTTCTTCAAGAGATATGTGATATTCTATTCTTAACTGGTGTATCAACTAGCAAGTGCTGTAATCCAAAGAGTTATCCTTGGGGAAAAGTCTCAAGCTATTTTATTGACAACTACATACAAATAATAATCAATTTTTGGCCAAATAAAAGCAAATGATGGCATCTGAGACTAACTTTGGTAGCACAATAGTTGATCTAGTATCGGTATCCCCATGATTGTACCAATTCACTATGGTACTGGTAATTGTCTTTTTCCTTGTCATATCTGTTTTTGAGTTATTGTAAGATTAGAGCGCTGCAAGTTAAAAAGTCGCTAAATTTCTATAATTATTTTGACATGCCGAGTTCTTTTGATATTATGGGACCTCAAATATAGTTGTCCTGATGATAACCTCACACCCTTGACAATAGCCTAAAGTTTTTAGTGGAATTTGGAAATGCAAGTATCTTCCGTGTCTTGCACTGGATGTGCATCTAATGAAGGTGAGAAATCATCCAAGCATAATAGAAACCATGATACTAGCATAGGTCTTTCCTAATAGGTTTGTTGTTTTGGGTGGGGGAGGAGGAATGAAAGTACTTGTCTGACATAACTAAAATGCTGGATAGCTTGAATGAACATCTGTGATTTTGAGATTGGACAGCAGAAGCATAATAGAAGCCTTGATACTATCAAAGGAGGTGCTTTCTTGATAGGTTTGGTTTTGTTTTATTTTGGGGTGGGCCAGTGGGAGGTGGGATATACTCACCTAGTATAACTAAAAAAACTGGACAGCTTGTACGGATATTTTTGAGTTGATAGCTGTTTTCTTAATAATTAAGTTGGGTAATATGGGTAAATGACAGCAAGAAGTTATAGTGTGCTGTCTTATGTTTGGACGATGCAACAATGAAGTATATATTATATTATTAAATTGTTATATTTATGGCAAATAATAATTCTGCTATATGTATATTGAAGATAGTAATTATTTTATTAACTCGGCAAAAAAAAAAGCTCCAAGAAAACTCCAACTTGGAAGGCCAATGTTGGAGGAATAAATGGGAATGTGTTGAGATGCTCATCTCAAGGGCTAAGAAAATTTTTGTTTTGAAGTTATATGAAGTGCTGTTAAGAATGTGATATAATAGGGGGGGTAGTCGCCCTCTCTGGATTTTGAAAAATAGTGTTTTTCGGTAATTTCGGTAATCCCCCCCCCCTCCTCCTCCCGGATTGTCTGATTATTTTTATCGAGAAAAAACTATTTAATATCGTGCATAATGAAATAATTATGCATAGATATAAAAATATAAAGTTTCGTAGACGAAAACTTTCTTCATCAACTTGATTATCTATTACTTTGAGCTTTATTTTGTTGTTATTTTTAATATATAAAATGTTATTATTTTAATAATTTTTTATTAGGTAAGAATATATATTAAATTATTATTTTTTTATTTAGTGCCCGATTAGTTAACCCGATAAGCTATTACAATCCGATAATTGCCCCCCAACCAAAATCCTGCATCCGCCCCTGACTTAGTTGTGGAGTAAAAAAAAAAAAAGAAAAAGAAAAAGATGATAAACTGAAACTATACAAGCTCCGGGCAATTCTGAAGTTCTTTTATGAGATGAGATCTGCCATTCCGTTGATGTGTGATTGTTAAAAGGTGTATCAAAGATGTATTAGCCATTAGAGGTGGCACCTCTACTTTTTATGTGGGGAAAGAAGTCTAGTTAAATAAAATTATTTCTAGTTTGACAAATTGCCAAAAGGACTGCAATAGTTTTAGCATTCTGATGCTTACTGGAGATGATCCTTTGGATAACACTAACCCTCAAGCCATCTATTTAGTGGTAAGATTCCACTTTGCGTACTGCAGTATTTATGTGTTTTGCTCTTATGCTTTTTTTATGGTTTGACACAAAATTGATAGTGTCACAGTGGTTGTTTTACACTCTTTAGATTTATGAGCAGATGCCAATTTAAGTATAATTGGTTTATGTATTAATTATTTATACTCTAGGTTAAGGAGTTCATTGTGGCTTCAGTTCAAACCTCATCATATAGCTGCAGGAGCTGCATATCTTGCTGCAAAGTTATTACATTATGATATAACTTTATATCCGAGTTTTTGGCAGGATTTCCAGACAACACCATACATTGTTCAAGGTAAAATACTGTGATTAGCTTGTATATTGACTTTTGCCTTCATTCTTTTTGTTTCTTGAGCCTGCTTATTTTTATAGTGGGTCCAGTAAATAAAAATGCTTAAAGTTAATGATTTTTATGTTAGGTGTGATGATAATATGTTGCTATATCGGATGGTAGAAATGTTATTTGGGTTGTAGCTTCCTTCTGATTGGGTTTCCTTTCTGATCAGATGATTGAGATTCTGTATGACAGCAGTGCTGTCCAAACTTTTGTAATTTCAGTGAGCTAGGCACAATTTAAACCATTATATCTGAATTGGATGCAAGACACCGGTTGCTTAGTATTTCTATATGAGAGGAGCTTAATCCAAGCCTGAACTGTTTACTAGAGAAATCTACTTCGGATTCTGTTGAAGTAAAATGAAATAAAGGAAAAAGCAATATCAGTATAACCAGTATACCTTCATGAAGCGCTTATAACTTCATTAGAACATACAAAAAGCTAAGAGAGTATTTTGTGTATATCATTTCTGACTTTTCATTGTTCATTGCAGATGTTGTCCAGCAGTTGATGGAACTGCAATAGCACACCATACATCTT
This sequence comes from Schoenoplectus tabernaemontani, assembly GCA_037127355.1. Classification (NCBI taxonomy): domain Eukaryota; kingdom Viridiplantae; phylum Streptophyta; class Magnoliopsida; order Poales; family Cyperaceae; genus Schoenoplectus; species Schoenoplectus tabernaemontani. The sequence continues at coordinate 22,641,432 of CM073739.1, forward strand.
TTTATCTGTATGTTGTATGTATACCTTCTTTTTATCTTGTTTGTTGTATAACAGGTATATTTTATACAGCGATTTTTTAAATTAATTATTAGAATAATTGTATTTTTAATAATAAAGTGATTAAATTGAAATTTTAAAATTACAAATGACAGTACGCTACTGTGGTGTCTTTCATTTTTTTTTTTAACTTTTGCTATCCCACTTTGAAAACAAAGTCTGCAAAGCCACATCCATTTTTTCTGCATTGAGAGAACGTCATTTCCCACTGGTGTGGTGTATTTTTTTAATAATTGAAAAGTAAAAAAAAAATTGAAAGATGCTATTGTTGTGGCGCATTTGTGAAGCGTCATTATTTGTGAAGCGTCATTGTCATTTGTATTTTTAAAATTTTAATTTAATCACTCTTATTATTAAAAATATGATTATTTAATAATTAATTAAAAAAATCGCTGTATTTTATTTAATGAAGAGCAAGATTAGAGGCGGTGTTGTGGGTTTGGAGATAATGTTAGTTGTCAACTTGTCATGGCTTACGACTTGCTCCTTGAAGGAAAAAGAATTTAGGAGTCAAATTTCTAGATAATTATATCTCAATAAAAAATGACTATATATCACCGTTTTGGGGATTATCTTTAGGGATCACTTCAATAAAAAAGAAGATGAGAAATTCATTTGGTCCCTGAACTTCTTTATAAAAATCAAATTGATTCTTAAATATTTATCTGCATTAAGTTGATAATGTTTTCCAGAAAAATCAAGTTATCTCTGAGTTTTCAGTTCCATCACATTTTGCTCGACTTTTGAAAACAAAATAAGTTATGAATTAATCCTTCTCATTTCTCCCCCCTCTTTTTGGGACTCGAAGAATATATTCGGTTCCTTCAAGACTGATGTTGTTCTCTTTCAAAATTTAAGGGGAAGTGACCTCACATTCCTTGAAATTTTATTTTGACAAATTATTCTTTGAACTTTTCTTTTTCTTTTTTAATAAAAGCAGACAAAGTACCTATTATTTTTCATTGCTTTTGGGAAAACATTCTTTGAACTTTTAATTATGATAAATATCTCTATGGACCATTTAATTAGTGAGAAAGACCCCTTAACAATTAATTAGTCATATAAAATTTAATATTTCAATGTGAAATGTCTAAAATATATATTTTTATCTATAACATGATAATTAAAATATTTATGTTTCATAAATTTTTAATTCATAAAAATAACTATTTACAAAAACATAGAAGTTAAATTAAACATTCATAATATATATTATATTTGCTATGTCATTTCTAGTCAGTCTTTATGCATTTTATTTTTGAGGGATCGGTGACCACAATTTACTATGCCATATCTTGCTCTTAGATAAAGAGCGCACATCTCATTTGTGTGAACGGTCTAGATTTTAACCTCTTTCCCTTCTTCTCCAGTCCTCTCTGTTACGAATGAAGCAGCATAAAAAAATTAGTTATTTACCACCACAAAACTTTAAATTTGAGAAAATATCATTCTAAATTTAACTCTTTGATAAATACTACTTTAAACTCAGTTTTATTAGAAATTTGTCACTTCTACCTTATAAAATTAAAATTTTAATATAAAAATATAATATTTCATTGTTATACCCAACAGCCCTCAATTGTCGCCGCTGTCGTTGTTGCTGCCCTTGTTGTGTGCGGCCACTGCAACCCTGGCCGCTTGCTATTGTTGTCGCGGCCCCTTTTGCCATTGTTGCCTGCCAAGCTGCCAACCACTGTGTGTTGTTGTTGCTACCCCTACTGTGACCCCGGTCACCTGCTGTTGTCGTTATCCCGCCACCACTGTCTCATGTCCTTGCTTCTAGGGGCGAATGTAGAATTTTAATCAGGGGATCAATAATCGGGTTGCAACAGTTTATTGGGTTCGGACTTATTGGCTAACAAATACTAAATAAATAAAATTCATCAATCCAACATATATTCTTATCTAATAAAAATAATCAAAATAATATTCTTTTATATATTAAAAATAATAAACAATCAAGTCGACGAACAAAATTTTCTCTACTAGACTATATATTTTAAATTTTTGTATAATTCTTTCATTATTTCACAGTATTAAATATTATTCTCAATGAAAATAATTCAATAATTTAGGGGATCAAATTAGTATTAAAATATTTTTTTATAAATCCCTGAAATATAGTGGATTTGCCCCTGCCACGAGAAGAAAATATTAATGATATTTTGGATATAGTAATGAAATACAGTGATATTTTTGAAAGACTTTAGAGTTCTATTTTCACAGTGTTATGGTGATAAGTATCTAATTTATGTAGAAAAAGAGAGTAGAGCCGTTTCGTGCTCCTCCCACCACCTCCATCAAATTTAATTTTTCTCAGTCGCACAGACGAATGAGAGACCCTTAAAATCTACTTTCTCATGCATTTTCACCTCATGCCTCATGCCTCATGCTCTTCCATCGCATTACTTCCGGTTTGCATCTCGCCGACTTCCTTATCTATAAGATTTGAAACCTCTTTTCTCTATACTATTTATTATCTTTCCTTGAGGTCCATAATAGCACAACCCCCCCTCGTCATGTGCTCTCCTATATATATATGTACTCGGACGATACCCCCCTCGTCATGTGCCCATGTCACATGTGCCCTGCTATGTACGGTTCGGTCTGAGTCGTCGATTTAGATCTGATCAAGAGTATTGTCACTGGATCGATACAGACATAACCTTTTTCAGCACCTGAGCTGATTAGCAGATCAACAAATTCTTGAACTCGGAAATTATGATTGCACTTCTCCACCGACTGGCATCACTCTCTCATAGAATCCCTCATCAGCAAATACCAATCTTTAACATAGGATATGTGTTTATGGTGGTGAACTGGTGGCGCTGGTAATGATCACAATTCACAAACTACAATCTCTAATCTTGCCAGTCCGATGATACTTAGATGATTCGCGCTCTATTTTTAGTGCCTTTTTATCACCCACTATTGTATTTATTGTATTTATGTGTAACAGTTATCATAATGTGTTTATATAATTAATACAAAATTCTTAATAGAAAAATGTAAATAACCCACGTTATTTATATAAATAGTATCAAATAAAGGAGCGGTGCTTCAACAAGTCACAAGACATATTGTTGAGTATTGTATTGGCACATGATAATTATTATAACTTGTTTACATATATAGTTAATATAAATAGTTCATTTAAAAAACGTAAATAATCCAGAAATTAGTATAAATAGTACATATAATCATTTAATATACTATGATCTGATCATAACATAATATATTGTATAAATAATTATATCGGTCAATATAAATAGTTTTGTAACATAAAAGACTATTTTGATATAAATTGAAAACTAAATTTACGTCAGCGAAAGTTCAAACTAATTGAATGGTTATTTTTGACATACCTAAAATATTTCGTTCCTGACGGATATAATCAACTGATATATTCAAAATCATAGAAATAATATGGTTTACGTAAGTTCCAATAATTGTTTGGATGAGGAAAAAATATTGGTTTCCTTATCAATCATAGTTGGAATTAATAATTATTGGAAGTGGGGAGGTTCAAACCACTTTGAATCAAAACCTTTCAGAACCGTTAATTTTACATCGAAATTCATACTTTTAATAAAATCTAAATTTAAAATTCATACTTTCAATAACCATTACGAATCTCAATACAAAATCAACGGTTCTAGAAGACTTTGAACCAACTTTTTAGTTCGAAATGCTTTAAACCTCCCTCACCTTCATAATTATTTAGTTCAATGCGCTATATATCCTTACTCCTTATAAAAAGAGCTTTAAAAAAAGTTGTCTGAAAGTATTATCTGTCATCAAAAATAAATTTGAGCCGTTGGATTAAAAATCTGAAAATTCAAAAGAATCACGATCATACATTTGAATTTTGTTGGTACTCGTTCTCCTGTTTGCTTTCATTTCCAATAAAAAGAAGTCTGAGGCCTATTTATTTTCATTTCCAAAAAGAAAGAAGCCACGACTGAGTCTCTCAAGGCAACACTTCTGACGCTCGGTCTCCTCTCTTCTTCCAAGCGCGCTGCCTCTCCTCTCTCTCACCTCCGCCTCTCATCCTCAGTCGCATTTACTGACATCGACACCTTTTCAGAGCCGCCTCTCCCTTCTCTCTCAGCCCCGCCGAGTTCTCTTTGTTTCAGCGTGGATTGCTGTTTATTTTTGGCGAAATCAAAAGCATGCTTTAATTTTTCACGGAACCTGAATTTGGACCGTTCGTTTCTACCTGTGCAGCTCCATCTGCTCCGTCCCCTCTCTCCTTGTGCAACTCTATCCGCTTCGCCCCCTCTCTCTGCTCCCCCCCCACCCTTTATGAAAACTGGTAATTGGCGATAGGTTTTTATATTTATCAAAACTTTTTCTGTGATGGTTGATGAATAATGGAAATTTTACAAGAAAATTGTGATCAATATTATGTATTCATCGAGAATAGGAGATCACTTTTCATTTGGGTAAGTGAGAAGAGTTACGTTCTTTTGTTTAATTGAATACATACTATACAAAATCATTCACTGCCTATCATTCAATGGAGTTGTTTCTTTATCTTCAATTCAAATATTTTATAGAGTTGTTTTTAATTTGAGAATGTGAACTGATGTGATGTGCGTCCGAAATTTAGCTCGGTGCTGCACTCAGTTTGCACAATTTGCAGTAATCACGTGATCAATCTGTAAAGTTACATGTATACTGTATTTCAAGGGTAAAAGTGAGAATCTAAGGGCATATTGAATATGACACATTTGCTAATACATAATGCTGGTAAAATAATTATCCTCGTGATCAAAATCAACGAGCCTAGATTGCTATAGAAATGGTTTCCATCATAATTTTATTTAATCTATTTATTTAATCAATTTATAATATTTAATTTAAATATGGACATAAGATTGTTTTAGATCTTTAGTTTTGTTAACTTTGCTTTATTCTTTTACTGATCTTTTAGATTTGCTTTTTTTTTCTATATAATTTCACCTAGACCTGAAGGAAGAGGAGATTTTAGCTATGCCATTGATACCTTCATGAAGAAGAAGGTGCATATCAAAATCAAGTGGATGTGTATGTAAAAAAATAAAGGAAAGAAGATTAACATATAAATGTTTTTTGTCACATATATCAAGTAAAGGTAAATTGTATTACTTTGAGAGTTTCATGAAGTTCCCATTTTTTGTTAATTCATATTCACAGAATGACCATTATCCCCACTAGAATCGACTCTGACAACCAATAAAAAAAATTCTTAATTGTAAAGCACCTGGCAGAGAAATGGATAGACTGCTTCAACAGTTGGGGGATTATGGTCTTTCTTTATAATGCAAGGCTTGACAGTTTGGTGGAATTTCATAGTTGGACTTCAAATGATACGCATACAACAACAGCTGATGTATATAAGGTGATTGGTTCCCTTTCGTTTTTTATATAAGGTTAGAAAATACTTTCTCATTTGGTCGCTTTTCTTTTTAAAACCTCAAAAAATTCTTTACATTTAGAGTTTGGATTAGTGCATTATGCCTGTAAAATTTGAAAATCACCCAAATATACATTATAGCAGATGTGAGCGAGTTGGGACTTAGGACGGTATGGTAAAGTTGTAAACTAATATGATGTGTGAAATCAAATTCAAAGAAATCAAATTCAAAGCTCAATTTTATTGTTTATATATTTGGATACTAATAATATATTTCACTGCCCTCTCCAGGTTCTGTGATGATGTTAATTACTATGTTTGCTTGGCACCGGTCAGAAACTTCTCTTTTTATTTCTCTATGTTTTTATTTGTGGCCATTCATATCTAGCTTGGGTGCTTATCATGGGGAAAAAATCATACAAACAATTTAGTTGATTAGTAATAACTGTAATGTGTTGCTATCCTTAGTTTACTGGCTAAATTATTTTTGTTTAATTTTTTTTTATCAGAGGATGAAGAGGGCAATCATTGTAGAAGACATGCTAACACATCGAAGTGGAGTAATTGATGCCTTTGAATATAATGTTGGCAGCAATGATTTCGAATCGTACAATGTATCGTGTATCGTAGTATTTAGTATCGTATCGAATCGTTTAAGATACGTTAAGTTATTCTAGTAATTAAGTAATATAACTACTTATGAAAGAATTTCATTAAAATAAATTTATCAACTATCAACTACTAGAAAATTAAATTATAAATAACAAATGTTGACTATTTAAATGTAAATAACAAATTAAACTATAAAATTAACATATTTTGACAAATTAAATAACAAATTAACATAGATTAAATAATAAATTTTGACTATTTAAATGTAAATAACAAAATAAATTAACAGAAATTAAATAACATTTTTTGATAAATTAAATAACAAATTAAGAGATTTTGATAAATTAACTAACATACTAACAAAGATTAATAATAAATTAACATATTAAATAACAAACTAACAGATTTTAACAAATTAGCAAAGATTAGATAACAAATTAAGAGATTTTGATAAATTAATTAACAACTTAATAGAGATTAAATAATAAATTAATAGATTAAATAGCAAATTAATAGATTTTAACAAATTAAATAACAAATTAACACAGATTAAATAACAAATTAAAATATTTTTACAAATTAACCAACCTAATTCCTGGTGATTTTTTCGATTTATCTCCCGACTTCATCTTCCTCTTCGACTCCCGGCGATCTCTCTCGTTCGATAAATATAGCAAGAAAGAATTGAATGATTAACGATGACAAAGCAATCACAAAAGAATTAATTGGTTATCGCAAACCGTTTAGTAGACGAAGAGGAAGCGACGATGGCGAAGCGACGGAACGCACGCAATTTAATCGGTGTTGTATCGTTCGATAGGATACGATACGCGTATCGTATCTTCGAATCGCAACGATTCTGGCGATTCAGCAATCTTACGATACAACGCCACGGTTCGCATCGTCAGTCCTTTGACTCGTACCGTATCGTACGATTCGTATCGTGAATCGTACGATACTGAAATCACTGGTTGGCAGTTCTCATTGGTTTTAATGGAGCTAGCAGAATAACACTCAGTTATGCAGATGAATTTATATTTTTTAAGTTTAGTTATGCAAATAAAGTATCACATCAATGAATGATCATATATAATTAAAATTATTTATATAAAAATCTTTGCATGATTAAGTTTTCATTATTTTTTTTAACATTTTGTTTCTCAATAGTTTTGTTAATTCTATCAAACTATTATTATACTATTCGTAATATTTTATAAATTAAATGGGATTCGCCGCATGGCGCGGGCAACTTACTAGTCTCATATAAATAGCTTGTAGGCTAACGTTAACTCTGTCGTTAGAGGAGAAGTTAAAGTTGACAAAACTATTCAAGAGTCAAAAGCTTTGGGGATTATGCGTGGGGACGAATCAATGTGATCGTTGTCAACCGCTTAATTATTAACGGGTTCCAATATGTAGATTCAGATTTAATTGTTTGAAACGCTCTTGTGACGAGACTGATCAGATTTAAATCAACGACTCAAACTACTCATCGACTGATAATTATAAGAAGGGACTTTCCTGTGGGCTGGTGTTGAATCTAATAATTTTAAGAAATATTCATTAGTTAAGTGGTCCGTGATATGTTTTTCAAAATGATTTGATGGTATAGAAGTGTTTAATTTATGATATATAAATTTAGCATTACTATCAAAGTGGTGGTGGAGATATCAAATTGATTATGTATCTCTTTAAAAAAATCAGTTTTATGAGTAAAGTATTTTTGTCTTTTTACTGGTCGTATTTCCCCATTCTATTCATCCATTTCTAAGGTGATGCCATATATGCAGATCAATATGAAGCTTTTAGTGGGCTCTGGTACTAACATTTTATTTTGGTTTGTTATTTGATATGGTAAAGTTCCTTTTTACATTTATTTATTTGCTAAGGCAAAATCACCATTGATAATTACTGTTGCTCAAGTCTGGAGTTTGGATAATATTAAAATTACTTTAACTAGGGGACTAGTTTATTATTGAGGGCTGAAAATACACAAGCTATTTCTATTATAACTGCTTTGTTAGAAAATTTTGTTGAGAATGATACTTGTCTTTGATCCTTGAATTTTAAGGGCATTTTCAGTTCATTTTATGTATTTATCTTTTATGAATGGGGGTTGTCTTAATTATTCTATGATTTATTTATGGGAACTAAAATCGTCTCTTAAAGTTCATTATTTTCTATGGTTCGTGCTCCAAAATAAAATTTGAACTACTGATAATTTATGTCGAAGGGGTTGGGTGAGAGTTTTATCTTGTGCATTTTGTTATGTTAATAAATCTATCGATCATTTATTTCTAGTCGTCCCTTTATGTTTGACTTTTGGTGTGCTTTTAATGAGTGTAATAGTGGACATGTTAGTTTAAATTTATCATTTGTTTCTGATTTATGGGATTCAACATTGTAGTTATCAAGTTTAGATTGACAATTTTGCTTATCAATAATTGTTGTGGTTTGTTGGGTTCGATGGAATGAACGGAATATGGTCATTTTTTTTTCATCTTAGCGCACTATCATTTAATGATTTTATTCTTAAAATAACCAATTTTTTTATGTTTGGGCATGTACTACTAGTTCTCTGGAACAACTTTATCGGAATGAAGTTGTTCCGACTTTCATTGAAGATTAGTTTTTTTCAAAATTATACTGTTGTGTTGTTATGATTTTGGAACATTTGTATATGATGGTTGTAAATATTGGTTAGATGATTTTACTATCTGCATTGAAACTCTTTATGTTTGTATGATTTTTCGAAAAGTAATGATAAATGATAGTTATTTTGCCTACTTTTGTCAACAAAAAAAGATCGGTTGGAATCCCTCGGACCGCGGGTGGGTAGCCTCTCTGGAGATATTTCGGTGAGGGGATTCCGCAGGGAAATTTGAATGACTCATTTTAATCTGAACGGTTGTGAGAAAATTTAAATATGAATTTAAATATACGAGACTATTTATTATTATTAAATCATAATCGCTAATGGATGATCAGACAGTTTATAAAAAAATTAACTGCACAGCTCAGCAGAGAGCTCGAAGGATATTGATTCTCGGACCGCTCCCGTCCCAAGCTCCGCTAGCATATAAATAAAATAATGAATTTGGTCCTAAGCTCATCAGTTTTATGGGAGGTGACAGAATGAGAACGGATGGAAATATTAGATATGAAAATTGAAGGAATGGTATGATAATATAAAAGAAAATTTTATAGTTTTATTTGAATTATGTTATAAGATTTTAATACCCTTCTATATGTTGTGGAGATCATTATCATAAAAAGAACGTATTAAGAGCAATTTTAATATAAATTTGCTAGTTCTTATTCATACGTTTATCCTCAAATTAGATATTTGAGATGGCAAATTTTGAAGAAAAAAGAGCTGAAAATTTTATTAGCCCTACACTTTCACAGATCAACCCTCTGACAAACTCAGAACTCAGAAGCACGGTTGTAAAATAGGGTGGGGATCACTTGATAATGAATTGTTTTGATAATTTTGACAATGAATTTTTAAATAAATCTTAAAAAAATCTTAAAAATAGAAAAACTTCATGGATATGTTCTCCTACGGTAATTCAAATTTTATGCAATTTCATTATCGTTTGATACTCCATCAAGGACCATCAAAATTTTATATAATTTACAACAATTATAATTTGATGGTCTTTAATGGACTATCAAACGATAATGAAATTATATAAAATTTAAATCACTATCAATCTATAAATAAAAAAATATATTAATATTTTTTTAAATTTATTTTCATATTTATTTAAAAATTTATTATCAACATTGTCAAGTGATCTCTTCCCTTTAAAATATCTCCTCATTTACATCCCATTCCTTCACACTGACTCACCTCATCCTCATCTGAAACATAGCCTTAATCAGATCATAGAGATCTGAAAGCAACATAAAGTGGGGCCACTGAGGTGAGGGGGAGGGAACTCATCAAATCTATTTCGGTTTAATTATGAATCTAATTCATACGATTAAATAATGCATGAATTACAAAATAATAAAAAAGTTTAAAGTATGAATCTGAAAAATATTCAATGATAGTTGGGACCATTGAACTAAAGATAGATCCGATACTTATCGGTTCTCTCTCATTCTCTTAGGGCATGTTCGGCAAACAAAGGAATTGTAGAATTAAGAATTGATCACTCTTCTCATTTATTCCAATCGTGTTCGGTAATAAAGGAATATGGAAGAGAGGAATTGAGACTATTCCGATTCATAAAAAAACATTCTTCCTCTATTTCATCACCCCCTCTGAAATTGAGAAAAACTTATTTTATGAAATAGAAAGGGACCAAAATACAAAAAAAAGGTTTGACTGTATATTTCCATTGCTAGTCTACTTTTCTATTTTTTTTTCTATTCCATTCAATTATTTTCTTGTTAGGCTACTATTCTAGCATAATTTCACACTTTTCCTCTATTCCACAGCTGCCGAATAGACCCTAAGGCTTTGCTCCAGAGAAGGGAAGAGCGGGTGATGGAGTGGAAGGGAAAGACAAAGCGGAGAAAAATCGATTAGCACCTTGCTCCCGAGCAAAAAATGAAGAAGGTGAGAGAGGGAGAAGAAGGGTGAACGAGGAGACTCGCGCGTTGATTTTCGGCCAAAATTTTCACCCCCGATTTGAAGGTTTAGAAATGTAACCCTCTCCGCTCTCACCGTATTTTCCATTCCATTATCTTCCTTTCCGCCGAATCTCAGGAGCACAGCGTTACGCTGTGGAAATAAATTAATTTTTCAATGACTTGCACTAAAATTTGTCCCAAACTTAGAGAGAAAAAGAGAGAGGATGTTTTCGCAGCCACTGTCTAAGTTTTCAAAAAAAAAAAAAAAAAAAGAGAGAGGATGAATGGAACCGAGGAGGTCGTGTGTGTGTCTGGCGCCTCGGGCTACATCGCTTCATGGCTTGTCAAGCTTCTTCTCCAACGTGGTGCCACCGTTCGCGCCACTGTTCGCGACCCCTGTACAGTTCCCAGATAATTTTTGTTCTTATTTATGTTGTACGATGGCGATATCTATCAATTTTGGTCAACAATGCAGTCTCTCCGAGCGTTGTGCTTTCTTCAATCGGATTTCTTGCTTGATTTATTCATGCTTATATTGAGTGTTAGGTTCTGTTTCACTTTGAATAGGATACATACGAGTATTTGGCTTCTCTTCCCTTTTAATTTAGTATCGAATTGTAACGAAATTGGGGATTTTTTTTTTTACTTTCAAGTACTTGTCAGTTCAACATCCATCTTGACAATATTTTTGTTACTTATATTGATGTCTAGCTGATCCAAAGAAAACCGAGCACTTGCGTGCTCTTGATGGAGCTGGAGAGAGGCTGCACTTGTTTAAAGCAGATTTGTTAGATGAAGGTTCCTTTGACGATGTAATTGATGGCTGTGCCGGTGTTTTTCACACAGCTTCTCCGTTCTTCACTTCTGTCACTGATCCACAGGTCTGTCTGCCCAATGTGTTTTGGACTTGAATTAAATTCTGAAGTCCTGCAATTCTTTTTCCTAGAAAATTTGTTGTTCAAATGATAGATTACCTGTCTTTGCATTTTAAACTGATTATTTACCAATCGCTACTCTAGTTAGCTTATCTCTTTCCCTTTATATACTTTGAGCAACCCAATTATACAAAATACTTTTTGTAGGCCGAGTTGATTGACCCAGCTGTTAAGGGTACACTAAATGTGCTCAAATCTTGTGCTAAAGCTTCCTCTTTGAAAAGAGTTATAGTGACATCATCAATGGCAGCTGTAGAACATAATGGAAAACCCAAGAATCCTGATGTAGTAGTTGATGAGACCTGGTTTTCTATCCCTGAGTTCTGTGAGAAATCAAAGGTAATACAACAGTAAATGTTTCTTCCTTCAATCATTCCAGCAAGTTTGCAATTGCACAATATATTCTGTTGAATGAGTCAATTGTTGGATGGTTGTATATTTGTTGGGAGCTTGTGTATATATGCTTTTTAAATCACATTTGTGATGATACCCAACATTTCTAATGGTTGCAGTCAGCACTGAAAAATAAAGAGTCCATTACATAACCTTCATATTAGATTTTTCAGATGGAATGTCTTCTTAAATGTGAAAAAACTTCATTTCAACCTGATAATCTCTGAAAATGTCATAAAACAATAAATTACTAAATGACAATGTTGATTTTGACAGAGTTTGGTTGCAGCTTCAATTATTTTAAAAGTGCAGGAAAATCATTTGTACATAGGCAGAATACTGGTTGTACTTGAAATAAGGATCCTTTAGTTACAAAATTGCTGATTACAATATTTGTTGAACTTGATCACCTTATAACTTTTTCATATTCCCAGCTGTGGTATCCACTGTCAAAAACCCTAGCTGAGGAAGCTGCATGGAGATTTTCAAAAGAAAAGGGAATCGACCTTGTTACAGTAAACCCAGGAATGGTCATCGGGCCTCTTCTCCAGCCTATACTCAATACGAGTTCTGCTACTATCCTTAACCTGATTAATGGTACAATCCTGTATTAGTAGACACCAGTTGTTTCACCCTTTTTTAGTTGTTTCTTCCATAAGCGGTGATTTTATCTAAGTTTTACGTATGAATTTTGCCCAAAACATTTCAAAATATTTGGTGGGTTAGGATATTTCAAATGCTAGTGTTCGTTAAATTTATCATTTTGTAGGATCAAAAACATTTCCAAATGCTAGTGTTCGTTGGGTTAATGTGAAAGATGTAGCGTTGGCACATATTCTGGCTTATGAGGATCGTTCAGCATCTGGGAGATATTGTTTGGTGGAAAGAGTTGCTCACTATTCAGAGGTCGTTGAGATAATTCGTGGCCTCTATCCATCTATCTCGCTTCCTGAGAAGTAATTGATCTTGTATTTTTTTTCCTACTAAAACATCTACTTGAGGACCAAATTGAAATACCAGTTACTTTTTTTCTAAGAGATTTCTAACCTGAAAGAATCCCTGATGGAGGCAATGTTCTCTCTGGTGTGGAGGTATTACAATCCAAGTTCCCACTTGCCCAAAACACTGGTAGCCAACCAAATTCAGACAATGGAATTGGCAGTCATATACTGAAATTTAATTAATTTCTGTGTTGTCGAGCATTAAAGACCATATTGCAGAAGATTTTGTTCTCATAGTTATTTCATTCAAAATTTAGTGTTACCTTCTATCCATTGTACTTCTAGGTGTGCAGATGACAAGCCCTGTGTACCGATTTACCAGGTCTCGAAAAAAAGAGCGAAAAGTTTGGGACTCAACTTCAGTCCTCTAGATACCAACATCAAGGAGACCATAGAGAGCCTCAAAGAAAAGGGTTTCCTCTAGATACCAACTTCAGTCCTCTAGATATCAACTTCAGTCCTCTTTATGAATGGAGAGGTGATAAATTTAGCAGCTCTGAAAAGGTACTGCTCAGATGTGTGTGTAATAAACTAACAATGGTCTGCAGACTACATATACTTTTGGATATTGGAGGTATTTTAACCTTCATATTTAGTCATGGCAGACAGTATATCTGATTCAGATATAATTAGTTGCGCTCCGAAGTTTGTGCGGATGAAGTATGAATATATAAAGTCAACTTATTTTATCATTTATCCATAAAAATCTAGAAGTTCCTTATTTTCCCATTATAACTAAACATGCTTTCTTTTATATTCTTTCTTTCTTTCTTTCACGAAATCTATTATTTCCTTCTAAATTGAAATTTTATTTATTTTTTGTTATCATATCATCGGTACAAAAGCCAAGCTACTAAAATAAGTTTGAAATTAATAACGGCACCGAATCAAAGTAGAAATAGTTTGGCACATCACAGGGCATTAACTAACAAAATATAAGAATGTATATTTGTTTTTACAACTCGCTTGTAAATCATGCACTAGCTTAGGTTGATACTTTGGTTTCGCTTTGGACCAGTGGGAGCTGTATTGTATCTTACACAATTATATCCAAAACTGGACCACTTGAAGTATGCGCCGCCATTCGTATATTTAAAATTTTCGTTTTCACTCTTATTTTTAACAATATTAATTTAATAATACTTATTAATAATAAAAACTGTCGAACTCAGAAAAAACGAGGTACAATGGTGATAAAGAAAAATAAATAATGTGTTTAATTTAAGAGGAAGGATACATAAGTTAATTTTAATTTCAAATATAAGTTTATAATATATAGATTAAATAAAGAACGCGGTAACAGAAAATATGCTTAATTTTAATGAAGTAGGATATTTTGACATTCTGACAGAAAAAAAAATGACATTTCAGACTAACAGAATAATTAGCTCATGAATTTAAATTAAAGGTCTACGAATAATTATTGGAAAAATTCTCACTTACCATTCGTCAGTTCGTCTAATCATGCACTCTAAACAAAGTGCGAGATTTTTATTATTTTTTAGATAAAAATAATAAAAATCCCAATTCTTAAGAGAGTAGTCCCGATATAAATCATCCACGCTACTAAAAAGACTTCTCTTTGAAAACAATTCTGAAGCTAGCACCAATTGAAGCAATATTTTGGTGATTATGTTTTTTCTTTGTTGTATTTATCTTTGGTATAATTGGTCATTATGTTCAATCGAACCAATTCACAATTCTAGCACCACCGCAATTCAACTGTTTTGAATCTCCTTCAATTGATGTTCTTTTAATCAACATAGATTGTTACGTTACTTCAACAGGGTGATTATCTTGGTACAAATAGTTGATAAATTTACTGCATAAGGTGATTATGTTAATAGCGATAAGTGTATATTTACGTGTATTTATATTAGGTGTTTATGTTGTGCTCCTAAAGCCAATATTTCAATTTAAAATTTACAATTAGACAACATTTGAAATGATCAATAAATAATTTGTATTGGTGATGCTCGGTCTGTATGTATACAAGCAAAAAGACAAGAAGTCTGAAGAAATTTTGTCAAAATTACAAAACGAGATGCACAAAATTAAGAATAATAAAAAATAGCGTCACGATAATTGTTCCGTTAATATTTCTTTATGGTCGTGATCTTTTAGTGAACTTCTAATTATAAATTAGATTATTTTGATCCATATTGTCGGTTTTTCAAAGAGACACAATCTCATTGATCACCAGACTATTTTAGACTTCTAGTGATTCTAGTGACACAATCTCATTGATCACCGGACACAATCTCATTCTCCTTTAGCCTTCTAGTAATTTTCCTCTAATCCGATGGAGCGACTCAGAGGATCGACGCAGATAGTTTTCGTCTCTTCTGAAATTCTATCTTAGAGAGATGAATTTTTGTTGAAAAACAAAAGGGTGCCAGAAAATGAAGAATGAAGAGTTATTTCAAAAACCAACAGTATCTCTGTATATAATAGACGTCCATATCTGAAAGCAGTTATATCTTAGCGGGTCTATATTAGATCCAAATTCTCTTTTAATGAGGTGTTTATAGAGACCAATAACATAATTGTATTATTATTAAACATTATATAATTTAGACCTCACTAAATCATAAAGTTATTAATACACATTCTACACATTTAAGGGTTCGCTTCTCATGACATATATTAAATCCGATACAGAATTTGATCATTTCATAACGGATATAATTTGACAGTCCATTATATAATATATATTTATTATATATAAGTCCATATATATTATAATTAATAATAATTAATTCCAACATGTTTTCCATTCGAATCTTGCTGAGTTGCTGAATAAATAACTTGTACGAACACGTTGCTTGTTTCTTTCTCATTTTTGATATATTCACTTGTTTTCATTCTCTCGAGTAAAAAACTTGATTTCTGAATCGATTTCTTGATATCTCGCTCTGAATTCACATCAGCGACGGTAGTTTAAATTTTGAGGGGTTGTGCTATTATTTTTAGATAATAATTGAGTCCTGCTTTTAAATCTAAAAAACTATTTAAAAAATTCTAAAAATAAAAAAATTATAGATATATTATTTTACTTATAGATTAATACCTCGTCAAATTTTATGTAATTTTATTAACGTTTGATAGTCCATCAAAGATTGTTAATTTGAACCCATTGTAAACATTAGTGAAAACCGTTAAATTTGATAATCTTTGATGAATCATCAAACATTAATGAAATTACATGAAATTTTATAGACAATTAATCTACAAGTAATAGATGAGTCTGATGCTGTATTTATTTTGAACTGATAGTTATCACTGCATCTGACCCTATCCCCTGCCTAATTACTCTTGCATATTTGCCTGACCCTATAACGCAAACAAAAGGTGTTCTAGCATATTTGCCTGTGGAACTTTTCATCATTACTTTGTAGTTTTGTATTATTGCTACTATGTGTAATCTTGTGTTCCGTACACAATACGTTATTTCAAGTTAACATTCATAATGATTTATATTTATAACTAGTTTAATCGATATAAATAATATCTCCAAAACTATAAGTAGTTTGAATCAAATACTGTCCTTAGATCATGCGTAAGACACCATTTAAAAAAGGTTGATATGATAGTTTCTGGTAATTAATTTAATTATTGCAAATAATGCTAATTAAGACTATAAAAAGGTTCAATCAAAATGCAAGAAATATATTAATGTTAGCCATTGACAATTGCTAAATTATAGAATTGGCGAACACAATTAATGTATATAGCTCAAAAGCCAAAACAAATGGTGATATATCAGTTTAATAATACATGAATTTGCATATACAGAATCTTAAATAACTAGAAACAATATAAAATAATCTGTTACACACCATTAAATTGATGTTATTGTTTTAGTAACATGTATCAATAATTTATGTGCTATTACTCATTAATAAAAAAACAGAATTAAATATTCTTTATTTATCAAACACAATTAGAAACTTATTATTTGTAACTGATTCTGCACTCAAAGAGGAAGCGTAAGACTTGTCGACAACCCTACATTGATCGGGAAACACTACTTTCAAAATGGTTATTGGACTTGCCGGTCGGACAAGACTCAACAAAGGTGTCCATGTTTTTGTTCCTACAGGTAAAAGATAGGACGAGAAAAGAAGCTAAATTAATAGAGTCCCTGTCATGTTCCCGACCAGGGTATACTCATGGGCGGATGTAGTATTTTGATCGGGGGCAATTATCGGATTGTAATAGTTTATCGGGTTCAAACTCATTAATTAATTAGTACTAAATAAAAAATTAATAATTTAATATATATTTTTATCTAATAAAAATTATTAAAATAATAACATTTTATATATTAAAAATAACAACAAAATAAAACTCAAAGTAATAGATAATCAAGTTGATGTAGAAAGTTTTTGTCTACGTAACTTTATATTTTGATATATTTACATAATTATTTTATTATGCACGATATTAAATATTTTTTTTCTCAATAAAAATAATTAGACAATTCATGAGAGGAGAGGGCAAAAAAATATTTTTCAGGAGAGACAAATTACCGAAAACATTACTGAAAAATACTATATCCCGGACCACATTGGATCCGTTCCTGGATATACCTTAAGATAAACCCGACATACAATGTGATAATCCCACAACAATTCTAACAGAACATATACGAGTATAATTCTACAGCTGAAAACACATGTGTTTCAGTAATTATACCAGACATAAAGATTTACATTTTGTGCTGCACTATATACCAGCAAAAGCTCCTAATTAAGCTCAATAGATACACGGTATTAGTACAAAAATAATTGTGAAGGCACATCTTCTAAAGGAAAAGTTCAGAGCTAACAGTAGCTAAAATTCCATTTAGTGGCTTGTTTATTCAAAATGGTAATGGATAGGAACATCCAAAACAATTGCACAATTGTGGGAACTACTTACAAAGAACCTCTAAGCCAAAGAATGTCTAGCATTTCTGGCTTTCAACAAATCAAGAACCAACATGCAACCAAATCAGAAATAAAAATTGCACAATTACGGGAACTACTTACAAAAACTAACTTAACAAGAAAATAAGAAAAAGCTTGCAGATTACCTGTTTGAAGTAAGGATCATAGAGAAGGTGAGAAGGTGCACAGGCAAATGTCAGCATCGAAGGCTATGAAACTAGAGAGATCAAGCCACTTTATTGAACTGGAGAGAATGCGAAGAACCGGAAGCGTCATCTCAGATGACATAAAGGCGGAAGAATCTCTGACATGTGGGGCATGCTAGGAAGTAGCAATGATAATGGTGTGACGTAGATGAAAAATACGAGAGAAGGATAAGATAAAATAAGCTAAGGGTTTAGCTAATGAAATAGCAAAAATTAAAATAAAATAGTTATTTCGATAAATTAATTTATCAAACGAATATTAGACTAAGTAGAAAAGAACGAAAGAATGCTAATTCGGTATATCAAGTTATAAGTGGTATACCAGATTAGTTCTCGGCGGAATAGCGATTATTGTATGATTATGTTACATTATGTTGACTACGATATATTATATCACAAAACTAAATTTCTGAATTGACTATATAAATATAATTAAAAATAATTCAAATTTAAAAATATAATAAAACATAATTTTTAAATTGGATATTGTTGTTAGCAAAAATAATATTATCAATATTTCTTGAGTTTCATTTTTATAATTATGATGATTCATTTAAATTTCTCATATGTTTAATTATGTGTATTTTATATTAGGTGTTTATGTTGTGCTTCTAAAGTGTCAATGTTTCAATTATATTTTACAATTAGACATCTTTCGACATAATCAGTGTGTTTTAAACTGTTTTGAATCTTCTTCGATTGGTCCTTTCAACTGTTTTGAATCATGTCGCTAATTATATCAAAAATACTTGAATAATCTAGTTTTCATTTCAATTTTTGAATGACAAGTCTTTTATTATGAAATTGTAATGGATAAAAAAATCGGAAAAAAGAGCACAGTAATGATATACATACAACCGACTGAAACGATAAAAACTTTATTTTTAAAGCATTATCGTTCGGAAGTAATTATGAAAAAAGAGACTATAGCCAAATGATGCTATTGGTTTCAACTTACGCAAAAGGACATCCTTTACAAAACAGAAAACTTCCTAGTCGAAAGAAAATTACAACATAATATCAAAATTAAATAGTTGTATTGGTGATGCTCGGCCTGTATGTATTAGGGTTGCATAAAAAGTTTGAGTTCATGATTTAGTTTGGATTCGACTCGAGATAATCTGATTGAAACTAATATAGCTCGAATAATAATAGTTTATATTTTTTTTTCATTGAACTCTAATTTGATAACCCTCTCCCATTCTCTCTCGTTGTCTCTGCGGCTTAGCGGCACCTCTTATTCAGTCATGACTTGATTAGTATATCTGACTCAATAATTTTTTGTCAGTTCTTTCATTCAAATAAGTGTAATAAAGATATAATTGAAAATATAGTATGTTGATATATTAATTTTTGTGCTAATTTTTGTATTGATTTTGTAGTTTATAGATGTACTAAGTTCAAATATCAAACCGAGTCAACACATATGCATATTAAATAGTGACGAACTGAATTTAAACTAAATATTTCAGGACAAAATATTTCATATTTTTTTGAGATAAACTTGAACTCATTTACGATCCTAATATGTATACAAGCAAAAGACAAGGATATGAATTTTTTTTCTCAAAATTACAAAACGAGATGCACAAAATTAGAATAGTAAAAAAAAAATAACTTTCTTCATACTTGAAAAAGGTATCCATTGCGTAACGACAATTTTTCTCCATCAATATGTCGCTCAGTTGCTGAATTAACAACTTATACGAACACGTTGCTTGTTTCTTTCTTCTTTTTTATATATTCACTTGTTTTCATTCTCTCGAGTAAAAACTTGATTTCTGAATCAATTGATAGATATCTCCCTCTGAATTTACATCGACTGCAGTAATTTAAGTTTTGAGTTAGCTACGTGAACTCCAATTTAATAGGGTTCCATCAATCTAAACTTTGACCGATATGACCG
This sequence comes from Schoenoplectus tabernaemontani, assembly GCA_037127355.1. Taxonomy (NCBI): domain Eukaryota; kingdom Viridiplantae; phylum Streptophyta; class Magnoliopsida; order Poales; family Cyperaceae; genus Schoenoplectus; species Schoenoplectus tabernaemontani. The sequence goes on from CM073739.1 coordinate 22,661,455, forward strand.
TTTTGACGGATATCTATAATTATTAAGATGGAATAGCGGAATGGTCTCTTTTCCGATCAAAATTTGATGTCAAATGTTAAATTATATTTTGAAATAGAGCTTGAAAGAGCCACTTCGGCATTCGGCCTATACCATGGATTATTATTATATTATAATTATTATCATTATGAATATCTGATTATGATTATGATTATGATTAAAATTATATTTTCATCACTATTATTATGATTATATTATATTATGAGTATGAGTATGATTATTATTATATTTTCATCGCTATTTTTATGATTATATGATTATACTATATTATGTGTATAATTATTATTATTATTATCATTGTTATAATTTTGTATTATATTATGATTATGATTACTATCATTATTATATTAGCATCACTATTATTATTATATTATATTATGATTATTATTATTATTATTATTATTATTATTATTATTATTATTATTATTATTATTATTATTATATTATCATAATTATCAATATTTGTACTATTCTGATTAATAAATGTCAAATAATATGTCGCTCTTCTGAGTAGTCTAGAATACCACTCTTCTGTCGCTATTTCTTAATTTATCAAACTGACAGAATACGATTCCATTTCCTTAAGTGGCAGATTTAGATTGTGCAAATGGGTTCAATGTCGACAATATGATTTTTAAATTACATAATTTATGTCACATAAATATTATATATGTATTTTTTTTAAAAAAAAATTATGATTGAATTCTATAAAATTAAAAATTATTTTCATTGTGATCCCCATAATTATAATTTTCTTTTTATTTTATTACTATTATATAAATATACAAAATTGATATAAAAATTGATCCAATTTTAGGGCTCCACCGCTGCATATCTCAGTTTGCTATATTATTTTCGCCGCCAAGCAAAAATATGACAAGAATCTTATTCCTTGGGGAAAATTGATTAAATGTCATCTCAAAATATTATATTTTGAAAAATATCATTTTAAATAAACTTTTAATTTTGTCACTCATATTATTTAAATGTATAATTTTCTTATTCAAAATTTAATATTTTCTGTAATACCTAAAATACACCTCACTTCAAAGAAAATCATCTCTTCCTCCCTCAATTGTTGTATTGAGGTCTCTCCTCTTCCATTGTTTTCTTCCTTCTCTTCGACAAATTCCGACAAATTCCAGCCAATCAATGTGCACCGGTGGCTCCTCCTCCGCCACCAGCACCAGTATGAGGAGATGCCTCGCCGCCTATTACTCCAGTGACTCCAACCTCAACCATGATCCATACAGCAAGACATCAAGCTCTCCTATTGTCTTTGTCATTCAGAATCAAACTTCTCAACATTGAATCTTAATTAAACGGGTGGGCTAATAATGCATCATGGCTTGATCAACAACCAAAGGGCAGGTTGAGAGTGGATGTTTTTCTAAAGAATTTCTTGCACGCAAGCAATCTGAAAGATAACTACTATATTTCCATGGGATCTTAGGCTATCGTTGGCCTGCTTTTGTCGCCCCATATAAAGAACTCTCACAAGAATAGAGTGCCCGGGTCGGGAAAGCCATCCCTCATTCTTCTTTCATTGATTGAAAATCACTCTCTCTCTCAAATAGAATTCTCGCGAGAATGGTATCATCCTTTAATGCATAAAAGGGGTGTCCTATCTTATGTCTAGCAAAGATGTTACAAGGCTTTATAATACCTACTAGCTTGGATGAGAAGGAGCGAATGGACGGAGTTGAAGTCATAAGCAATCAATAGGAAAATAATCTCACTGAACATTTGATTACATACAACCTCATGATCTTCATTCATTGATTTATTCAAGGTACGCTATAGCTTGTTTCCAATACTCAGCGTCTTATGTGAAGAAATCTTACATCAGATGGGAAACCGCTTTGAGTGATTGTTCAGGAGGAAATGAACCAGTGTCGACACAAATGTTAGATGACGGAATTAAATCAATTTAGGAACCAATTAGGTCCCGAACATATAACAGTATAGTACTAAGTAAAAATTAACGAATATGAAACACAACTATCACATACCATGAAACTATCAACCTGGATCAAGTGAAACACCTCTATTATTATCACATAACCACGCTATATGATCCCAAAAAAACTTGATATCTTGATATATAGTTATAGAGTATTTGGAGGGCACTATCGCAGAGCTGCCTGGTCAACTAGTATACGGGCATGAAGAGAGCAAGAAAATATGTCATCAGAAGCCAGAATTATTGAATTTGTAAATCCGATACTGAATTTGTAAGTTTAATGAGGGACATTTTAGATATTATAGATAATGTTGAATTTTTAATAACAAAATTAAACATTTAAACAATGGGAATGGAAAAATTAAAAATTTATGGAGTTTAGAGCGATATTTTTCAAAATTCAAACTTTGGAGTGATAATTTTCAAAATATGATACTTTGAGATGGCGTTTAAGCAATTTTCCCTATTCCTTGAAAACAAATAAGTGCGATTTAATCCAGTTCGTTGAATTAACGGGATATAGTCTGGGGGTTCTTATAATTGTCCAATAACTAGGGATGAAAAATAAAATTTTAATTCATTTAGTGTTCGATTCAATTTTAGCTTGAGTTCGGTTCATTCATTAGAATTTTTTCAGTTTGTTTCGAGTTTGGTTCGATATTTTTTAATGAAGTTGTTCGAATTCGATTCGTAATAGTTCAATTTGTAGTTATTTGCATATACTTTAACTATAGTCAATAATATATATATAATAATATAATTATTTTATTAATTAATAAGATATTATTAATTTATTAATAAATTAATCAATATTATTTTTTTTCAAATTTAAATATAAAATTAATAAGATTTTAATTATTTTAGTTCTAATTATTTATAATAATATAAAATTAATATAAAATTAAACATACACTCCCGGACTCATTTTCGGCGGTGCCGAGTGCGTCGGGTCCCGTTTTCATGTTTTGCGTGCCCGGACTCATTTTCGGCGGTACCTAGGGCGTCCGATCTTGTTTTCATGTTTTCCGCTCTCGGACTCATTTTCTGCGGTACTGAGGGCGTCGGGTCCCATTTTAATGTTTTGCGCGCCCGGACTCATTTTTGGCGGTACATAGGGCGTCCGATCTTATTTTCATGTTTTTCGCTCTCGGACTCGTTTTTTGCAGTACCGAGAGCGTCGGGTCCCATTTTAATGTTTTGCGCACCCGGACTCATTTTCGGCGGTACCGAGGGCGTCTTGTTGATATTTTGGGAAAAAAATAGAATCGTCGAATATTCATATCGAAGTGTTAAATAAACAATCTTATAATAGGCATAATCAGAAGTAATTATATTAATTTTTGAGAAATTATCTGTAGTTATGCAGCCAAAAGTTTTGAAAACTTAAACAACTTGTTTAAAGAACTCTTTTCAAAGCATCATAATTGTGTTTTTTTTGTAAAATTAATGTCGTAGAATATTCATATCAATATTTTACTTGAATTTTTTTTATAAAAGGCATAGTTAGGAGTAATCATAATAATTTTCACAAAATTATGTGTAGTAATGCGGCCCAAAATTTTGAAAAAGTCAAATAACTTGCTTAAACAGTTGTTTTTAATGCATCTTGCTGATGTTTTGCGCAAAATTAGTGTCATAGGATGTTGATATCGAAGTATTTATAAGATAATTTTATAATAGGTGAAATTAGAAGTAATAATATTAATTTTCACAAAACTATAAGTAGTTACGGGCCCAAAAATTTCAAAAAACTCAAATAACTTGTTTAAACAGATGTTTTCAATGCATCAAACTTATGTTTTGTGTAAAATTATTATCGTGGAATGTTCATATCAAAGTATTAATCAGATAATCTACTAATAGACTTAATTAAGAGTAATTATATTAAATTTCATGAAATTATGTGCAGTCATGAGGCAAAAAATTGATTTTCATGAACTATGTGCAGATATGGGGCAATAAATGTTGAAAATCTTAAACAACTTGGATAAATAGAAGTTTTAAATGCATCTTACTTATATTTTGTGCAAAATAAACATCATATAATATTCATATCGAAGTTTTACAACAAGCGTAATTAGGAGCAAATATATTAATTTTTATGAAATTATGTGCAGTTATGCGTTCAAAATTTTGAAAAAGTCAAATATCTTTTTTAAACAACAGTTTTTAATATATCTTACTTATGTTTTGTTCAAAATTAGTGTCGTAGAATATTCATGTCAATGTATTAATTAGAAAATTTTATAAAGAGCATAATTAGGAGTAATTATATTAATTTTCACAAAATTATAGATAGTTATGCGGGCAAAAAAATATAAAAAACTCAAACAACTTGTTTAAACAGTTGTTTTTAATGCATCATGCTTATATTTTGTGCAAAATTAGTGTCATAGGATGTTCATATCGAAGTGATAATTGGATAATCTTATAATATGCATTATTATGAGCTATCATGTTCATTTTCATGAAATTATGTGCAGTTATGAGGTAAAAAATATTGAAATTTTAAACAACTTGTTTAAACAGAAGTTTTTAATGCATCTTACTTATATTTGTGCAAAATAAGCATCTTATAATATTTATATCAAAATTTTAATTAGATAATTTTATAATAGACGTAATTAGTAGTAATTATATTAATTTTCACTAAATTATATATACAGCTATAGGGCCTCTTACATATGCTTTATGCAAATTAGTGTTGTAGAATATTCATATTGAAGTGCTAATTAGAAAATCTTCTAATAGGTATAATTCAGAGTAATTATATTAATTTTCACGAAATTATGTGTAGTCATGAGGTAAAAATGTTAAAATTCTTAAACAACTTGTATAAACAGTAGTTTTTAATGCATCTTACTTATGTTTTGCTCAAAATAAGCATCATATAATATTTATATCAAAGTTTTAGTTAGATAATTTCATCACACGCTTAACTAGAAGTAATTATATTATTTTTTACTAAATTATATGCAGTTATAGGGCCAAATTTTTTGAAAAACTCAAACAACTTGTTTAAACAGCTATTTTTAATGAGTCTTACTTATGTTTTATGTAAAATTAGTATTGTAGAATGTTTGTATCGAAGTGTTAAATGAATAATCTTCTAACAGGCAAAATTAGGAGTAATTATATTAATTTTCACATAATTATGTGTCGTTATGAGGGTAAAAATATTTTAAAAAAACTCAGAACTATTTTTTTTAAATAGCAGCTTCTAATTGATCTTACTTATGTTTTTAGGGAAAAATAATGTCGTAGGATATTCACATCGAAGTGTTATTTATATAATATTAAAACAGAAGTAATTAAGAGTAATTATTTCAATTTGTACGAAATTATGTGAAGTTATGTCGCCATAACTTTAAAAAATTCAAATAACTTTTTTAAACAACTATTTTTTAGTGCAGCTTACTTACGTTTTGTGCAAAATTAGAGTTATAGAATATTAATATAGAAGTTTTAAATGGGCAATCTTATAAAAAGCGTAACTAGTAGTAATTATATTAATTTACACGAAATTATATTTAGTTATGCGGCCATAATTTTGGAAAAACTCGAACAACTTATTTAAATTATTGTTTTTAATAAATCTCACTTATATTTGGTGCGAAATTAGGGTCATACAATGTTTCTATCAAAGTGTTAATTGGATAATTTTATAATATGCATAATTAGGAGTAATTATATTAATTTTCACGAAATTATATGTAGTTGCGGGGCCAATAATTTTGAAAAACTCAAACAACTTGTTTAAACAGCTGTTTTTTAATGCAGCATACTTATATTTTGTGCAAAATTTGTGTCGTAGTATGTTCATATCGAAGTATTAATTGGATAATATTCTAATAGGCCTAAATAGGAGTAATTATATCAAATTTCATGAAATTATGTGCAGTTATGAGACAAAAAATGTTAAAAATCTTAAACAACTTGTATAAATAGCAGTTTTAATGCATCTTACTTAGGTTTTATACAAAATTAGCATCATATAATAATTATATCAAAGTTTTAATTGGATAATTTTTTAATAGACGTAATTAGAGGTAATTATATTATTTTTGAAGAAATTATATGTAGTTATAGGCCCAGAAATTTTGAAAAACTGAAATAACTTATTTAAATAGCTGTTTTTAATGCATCAAAATAATGTTTTGTGCAAAATTAGTGTCGTAAAATGTTCATATCAAAGTGTTAATTGGACAACCTTCTAATAGTCTTAATTAGCAGTAATTATATCAAATTTTACGAAATTATGTGCAGTTATGAGGAAAAAAATATTGAAAATCTTAAACAACTTGTATAAACAGTAGTTTTTAACGGATTATACTAATGTTTTGTGCAAAATAAGCGTCATATAATAATCATATCGATTTTATAACTGGATAACTTTATTATAGGCGTAATTAGGAGTAATTACGTTAATTTCACGAAATTATATGTAGTTACGGGACCAATAATTTTGAAAAACTCAAACAACTTGTATAAACAACTGTTTTAATGCATCGTACTTATATTTTGTGCAATATTTTGTGTCGTAGAATGTTCATATCGAAGTGTTAATTGGATAATATTCTAATAGGCTTAATCAGGAGTAATTATATCAATTTTCATGAGACTATGTGCAGATATGGGGCAAAAAATGTTGAAAATCTTAAACAACTTTGATAAATAGCCGTTTTAATGCATCTTACTTATGTTTTGTGCAGAATAAGCATCATACAATATTCATATCGAAGTTTTAATTGGATAATTTTATAACAGGCGTAATTAGGAGCAAATATATTAATTTTTATGAAATTATGTGTAGTTATGCGTTCAAAATTTTGAAAAAGTCAAATATCTTTTTTAAACGACAGTTTTTAATGCATCTTACTTATGTTTTGTTCAAAATTAGTATCGTAGAATATTCATGTGAACGTATTAATTAGAAAATTTTATAAAAAGCATAATTAGGAGTAATTATATTAATTTTTACAAAATTATAGATAGTTACGCGGCCAAAAAAAATTGAAAAACTCAAAACAACTGTTTTTAATGCATCTTGCTTATGTTTTGTGCAAAATTAGTGCCGTACAAAGTTCATATCAAAGTATTAATTAGATAATCTTCTAATAGGCATAATTAGGAGTAATAGTGTTAATTTTCATGAAATTATACGTAGTTATGCGGCCAAATTTTTTGAAAAACTCAAACAACTTTATGTTTTGTGAAACATTAGTGTCATAGGATGTTCATATCGAAGTGTTAATTGGATAATCTTCTAATAGGCATTAATATGAGTTATCATGTTCATTTTCACGAAATTATGTGCAGTTGTGAGGCAAAAAATATTAAAAATCTTAAAAACTTTGTATAAACAACAGTTTTTAATGCATCTTACTTATATTTTGTGCAAAAATAAGCATCATATAAAATTCATATCGAAGTTTTAATTAGACAATTTTATAATAGACGTAATTAGTAGTAATTATAATAATTTGCACGAAATTATATATGTTGTTATGTGGCAAAAAATTTGAAAAAATCAAACAACTTGTTTAAATAACTATTTTTTAATGCCTCTTACGTATGTTTTGTGCAAATTAGTGTTGTAGAATGTTCATATCGAAGTGCTAATTGGATAATCATCTAATAGGCATAATTCAGGGTATTTATATTAATTTTCATGAAATTCTGCGTAGTCATGAGACAAAAAATGTTAAAATTCTTAAACAACTTGTATAAACAGCTGCATCTTACTTATGTTTTGTGCAAAATAAGCATCATATAATATTCATATCAAAGTTTTAGTTAGATAATTTCATAATGGCGTAATTAGGAGTAATTATATTAATTTTCATGAAATTACATCCAGTTATAGGGCCAAATTTTTTGAAAATCTCAAACAACTTGTTTAAACAACTATTTTTAACGAGTCTTACTTATGTTTTGTGCAAAATTAGTATTGTAGAATGTTTGTATCGAAGTGTTAAATGAATAATCTTCTAACAGGCAAAATTAGGAGTAATTATATTAATTTTCACGTAATTATGTGTCGTTATGAGGGCAAAAATATTTAAAAAAACTCAAACTACTTTTTTAAATAGCAGCTTCTAATTCATCTTACTTATATTTTTAGGGAAAAATAATGTCGTAGGATATTCACATCGAAGTGTTATTTGTATAATCTTAAAACAGAAGCAATTAGGAGTAATTATATTAATTTATGCGAAATTATGTGAAGTTATGTGGCCATAACTTTAAAAAGTTCAAATAATTTTTTTAAACAAATGTTTTTTAGTGCAGCTTACTTATGTTTTGTGCAAAATTAGAGTCATAGAATATTTATATAGAAGTTTTAAATGGGCAATCTTATAAAAGACGTAACTAGTAGTAATTATATTAATTTACACGAAATTATATTTAGTTATGCGGCCATAATTTTGGAAAAACTCAAATAATTTATTTAAACTGCTGTTTTTAATAAATCTCACTTATGTTTGGTGCTAAATTAGGGTCGTACAATGTTCGTATCAAAGTGTTAATTGGATAATCTTCTAATAGGCATAATTAGAGTAATTATGTTAATTTTCATGAAATTATGTGTAGTCGTGAAGACAAAAATGTTTAAAAACTCAAACATCTGTTTTAAACAGCAGTTTGTAATGCATCTTGCTGATATAAATAGCATCGTTGAATATTCATATCGAAGTGTTAATTAAAAAATCTTATAATAGGCGTAATCGGAAGTAATTATATTAATTTTTGCGAAATTATCTGTAGTTATGCGGCCAAAAATTTTGAAAACTTAAACAACTTGTTTAAACAGCTCTTTTCAAAGCAAAGCATAATTGTGTTTTGTGCAAAATTACTGTCGTAGAATATTCATATCAATATTTTTCTTGAAATGTTTTATAAAAGGCATAATTAGTAGTAATTATAATAATTTTCATGAAATTATGCGTAGTAATGCGCCCCAAAATTTTGAAAAAGTCAAACAACTTGCTTAAAAAGCTGTTTTTAATGCATCTTGCTGATGTTTTGCGCAAAATTAGTGTCATAGGATGTTCATATCGAAGTCTTTATTAGATAAATTTATAATAGGTGAAATTAGGAGTAATTGTATTAATTTTCACAAAGCTATATGTAGTTACGGGCCCAGAAATATCGAAAAACTCAAACAACTTGTTTAAACGGCTGTTTTCAATGCATCAAACTTATGTTTTGTGCAAAATTAGTGTCGTAAAATGTTCATATCATAGTATTAATCGGATAATCTTCTAATAGACCTAATTAGGAGTAATTATATCAAATTTCATGAAATTATGTGCAGTCATGAGGCAAAAAATGTTGAAAATCTTAAACAACTTGAATAAACAGCAGTTTTTAACGGATCATACTTATGTTTTATGCAAAATTAGCGATAAAATAATAATCATATCGATTTTATAACTGGATAATTTTATAATATGCATAATTAGGAGTAATTATATTAATTTTCACGAAATTATATGTAGTTGCGGGGCCAATAATTTTGAAAAACTCAAACAACTTGTTTAAACAGCTGTTTTTAATGCAGCATACTTATATTTTGTGCAAAATTTGTGTCGTAGTATGTTCATATCGAAGTATTAATTGGATAATATTCTAATAGGCCTAAATAGGAGTAATTATATCAAATTTCATGAAATTATGTGCAGTTATGAGACAAAAAATGTTAAAAATCTTAAACAACTTGTATAAATAGCAGTTTTAATGCATCTTACTTAGGTTTTATACAAAATTAGCATCATATAATAATTATATCAAAGTTTTAATTGGATAATTTTTTAATAGACGTAATTAGAGGTAATTATATTATTTTTGAAGAAATTATATGTAGTTATAGGCCCAGAAATTTTGAAAAACTGAAATAACTTATTTAAATAGCTGTTTTTAATGCATCAAAATAATGTTTTGTGCAAAATTAGTGTCGTAAAATGTTCATATCAAAGTGTTAATTGGACAACCTTCTAATAGTCTTAATTAGCAGTAATTATATCAAATTTTACGAAATTATGTGCAGTTATGAGGAAAAAAATATTGAAAATCTTAAACAACTTGTATAAACAGTAGTTTTTAACGGATTATACTAATGTTTTGTGCAAAATAAGCGTCATATAATAATCATATCGATTTTATAACTGGATAACTTTATTATAGGCGTAATTAGGAGTAATTACGTTAATTTCACGAAATTATATGTAGTTACGGGACCAATAATTTTGAAAAACTCAAACAACTTGTATAAACAACTGTTTTAATGCATCGTACTTATATTTTGTGCAATATTTTGTGTCGTAGAATGTTCATATCGAAGTGTTAATTGGATAATATTCTAATAGGCTTAATCAGGAGTAATTATATCAATTTTCATGAGACTATGTGCAGATATGGGGCAAAAAATGTTGAAAATCTTAAACAACTTTGATAAATAGCCGTTTTAATGCATCTTACTTATGTTTTGTGCAGAATAAGCATCATACAATATTCATATCGAAGTTTTAATTGGATAATTTTATAACAGGCGTAATTAGGAGCAAATATATTAATTTTTATGAAATTATGTGTAGTTATGCGTTCAAAATTTTGAAAAAGTCAAATATCTTTTTTAAACGACAGTTTTTAATGCATCTTACTTATGTTTTGTTCAAAATTAGTATCGTAGAATATTCATGTGAACGTATTAATTAGAAAATTTTATAAAAAGCATAATTAGGAGTAATTATATTAATTTTTACAAAATTATAGATAGTTACGCGGCCAAAAAAATTGAAAAACTCAAAACAACTGTTTTTAATGCATCTTGCTTATGTTTTGTGCAAAATTAGTGCCGTACAAAGTTCATATCAAAGTATTAATTAGATAATCTTCTAATAGGCATAATTAGGAGTAATAGTGTTAATTTTCATGAAATTATACGTAGTTATGCGGCCAAATTTTTTGAAAAACTCAAACAACTTTATGTTTTGTGAAACATTAGTGTCATAGGATGTTCATATCGAAGTGTTAATTGGATAATCTTCTAATAGGCATTAATATGAGTTATCATGTTCATTTTCACGAAATTATGTGCAGTTGTGAGGCAAAAAATATTAAAAATCTTAAAAACTTTGTATAAACAACAGTTTTTAATGCATCTTACTTATATTTTGTGCAAAAATAAGCATCATATAAAATTCATATCGAAGTTTTAATTAGACAATTTTATAATAGACGTAATTAGTAGTAATTATAATAATTTGCACGAAATTATATATGTTGTTATGTGGCAAAAAATTTGAAAAAATCAAACAACTTGTTTAAATAACTATTTTTTAATGCCTCTTACGTATGTTTTGTGCAAATTAGTGTTGTAGAATGTTCATATCGAAGTGCTAATTGGATAATCATCTAATAGGCATAATTCAGGGTATTTATATTAATTTTCATGAAATTCTGCGTAGTCATGAGACAAAAAATGTTAAAATTCTTAAACAACTTGTATAAACAGCTGCATCTTACTTATGTTTTGTGCAAAATAAGCATCATATAATATTCATATCAAAGTTTTAGTTAGATAATTTCATAACAGGCGTAATTAGGAGTAATTATATTAATTTTCATGAAATTACATCCAGTTATAGGGCCAAATTTTTTGAAAATCTCAAACAACTTGTTTAAACAACTATTTTTAACGAGTCTTACTTATGTTTTGTGCAAAATTAGTATTGTAGAATGTTTGTATCGAAGTGTTAAATGAATAATCTTCTAACAGGCAAAATTAGGAGTAATTATATTAATTTTCACGTAATTATGTGTCGTTATGAGGGCAAAAATATTTAAAAAAACTCAAACTACTTTTTTAAATAGCAGCTTCTAATTCATCTTACTTATATTTTTAGGGAAAAATAATGTCGTAGGATATTCACATCGAAGTGTTATTTGTATAATCTTAAAACAGAAGCAATTAGGAGTAATTATATTAATTTATGCGAAATTATGTGAAGTTATGTGGCCATAACTTTAAAAAGTTCAAATAATTTTTTTAAACAAATGTTTTTTAGTGCAGCTTACTTATGTTTTGTGCAAAATTAGAGTCATAGAATATTTATATAGAAGTTTTAAATGGGCAATCTTATAAAAGACGTAACTAGTAGTAATTATATTAATTTACACGAAATTATATTTAGTTATGCGGCCATAATTTTGGAAAAACTCAAATAATTTATTTAAACTGCTGTTTTTAATAAATCTCACTTATGTTTGGTGCTAAATTAGGGTCGTACAATGTTCGTATCAAAGTGTTAATTGGATAATCTTCTAATAGGCATAATTAGAGTAATTATGTTAATTTTCATGAAATTATGTGTAGTCGTGAAGACAAAAATGTTTAAAAACTCAAACATCTGTTTTAAACAGCAGTTTGTAATGCATCTTGCTGATATAAATAGCATCGTTGAATATTCATATCGAAGTGTTAATTAAAAAATCTTATAATAGGCGTAATCGGAAGTAATTATATTAATTTTTGCGAAATTATCTGTAGTTATGCGGCCAAAAATTTTGAAAACTTAAACAACTTGTTTAAACAGCTCTTTTCAAAGCAGCATAATTGTGTTTTGTGCAAAATTACTGTCGTAGAATATTCATATCAATATTTTTCTTGAAATGTTTTATAAAAGGCATAATTAGTAGTAATTATAATAATTTTCATGAAATTATGCGTAGTAATGCGCCCCAAAATTTTGAAAAAGTCAAACAACTTGCTTAAAAAGCTGTTTTTAATGCATCTTGCTGATGTTTTGCGCAAAATTAGTGTCATAGGATGTTCATATCGAAGTCTTTATTAGATAAATTTATAATAGGTGAAATTAGGAGTAATTGTATTAATTTTCACAAAGCTATATGTAGTTACGGGCCCAGAAATATCGAAAAACTCAAACAACTTGTTTAAACGGCTGTTTTCAATGCATCAAACTTATGTTTTGTGCAAAATTAGTGTCGTAAAATGTTCATATCATAGTATTAATCGGATAATCTTCTAATAGACCTAATTAGGAGTAATTATATCAAATTTCATGAAATTATGTGCAGTCATGAGGCAAAAAATGTTGAAAATCTTAAACAACTTGAATAAACAGCAGTTTTTAACGGATCATACTTATGTTTTATGCAAAATTAGCGATAAAATAATAATCATATCGATTTTATAACTGGATAATTTTATAATATGCATAATTAGGAGTAATTATATTAATTTTCACGAAATTATATGTAGTTGCGGGGCCAATAATTTTGAAAAACTCAAACAACTTGTTTAAACAGCTGTTTTTAATGCAGCATACTTATATTTTGTGCAAAATTTGTGTCGTAGTATGTTCATATCGAAGTATTAATTGGATAATATTCTAATAGGCCTAAATAGGAGTAATTATATCAAATTTCATGAAATTATGTGCAGTTATGAGACAAAAAATGTTAAAAATCTTAAACAACTTGTATAAATAGCAGTTTTAATGCATCTTACTTAGGTTTTATACAAAATTAGCATCATATAATAATTATATCAAAGTTTTAATTGGATAATTTTTTAATAGACGTAATTAGAGGTAATTATATTATTTTTGAAGAAATTATATGTAGTTATAGGCCCAGAAATTTTGAAAAACTGAAATAACTTATTTAAATAGCTGTTTTTAATGCATCAAAATAATGTTTTGTGCAAAATTAGTGTCGTAAAATGTTCATATCAAAGTGTTAATTGGACAACCTTCTAATAGTCTTAATTAGCAGTAATTATATCAAATTTTACGAAATTATGTGCAGTTATGAGGAAAAAAATATTGAAAATCTTAAACAACTTGTATAAACAGTAGTTTTTAACGGATTATACTAATGTTTTGTGCAAAATAAGCGTCATATAATAATCATATCGATTTTATAACTGGATAACTTTATTATAGGCGTAATTAGGAGTAATTACGTTAATTTCACGAAATTATATGTAGTTACGGGACCAATAATTTTGAAAAACTCAAACAACTTGTATAAACAACTGTTTTAATGCATCGTACTTATATTTTGTGCAATATTTTGTGTCGTAGAATGTTCATATCGAAGTGTTAATTGGATAATATTCTAATAGGCTTAATCAGGAGTAATTATATCAATTTTCATGAGACTATGTGCAGATATGGGGCAAAAAATGTTGAAAATCTTAAACAACTTTGATAAATAGCCGTTTTAATGCATCTTACTTATGTTTTGTGCAGAATAAGCATCATACAATATTCATATCGAAGTTTTAATTGGATAATTTTATAACAGGCGTAATTAGGAGCAAATATATTAATTTTTATGAAATTATGTGTAGTTATATGTTCAAAATTTTGAAAAAGTCAAATATCTTTTTTAAACGACAGTTTTTAATGCATCTTACTTATGTTTTGTTCAAAATTAGTATCGTAGAATATTCATGTGAACGTATTAATTAGAAAATTTTATAAAAAGCATAATTAGGAGTAATTATATTAATTTTTACAAAATTATAGATAGTTACGTGCCAAAAAAAATTGAAAAACTCAAAACAACTGTTTTTAATGCATCTTGCTTATGTTTTGTGCAAAATTAGTGCCGTACAAAGTTCATATCAAAGTATTAATTAGATAATCTTCTAATAGGCATAATTAGGAGTAATAGTGTTAATTTTCATGAAATTATACGTAGTTATGCGGCCAAATTTTTTGAAAAACTCAAACAACTTTATGTTTTGTGAAACATTAGTGTCATAGGATGTTCATATCGAAGTGTTAATTGGATAATCTTCTAATAGGCATTAATATGAGTTATCATGTTCATTTTCACGAAATTATGTGCAGTTGTGAGGCAAAAATATTAAAAATCTTAAAAACTTTGTATAAACAACAGTTTTTAATGCATCTTACTTATATTTTGTGCAAAAATAAGCATCATATAAAATTCATATCGAAGTTTTAATTAGACAATTTTATAATAGACGTAATTAGTAGTAATTATAATAATTTGCACGAAATTATATATGTTGTTATGTGGCAAAAAATTTGAAAAAATCAAACAACTTGTTTAAATAACTATTTTTTAATGCCTCTTACGTATGTTTTGTGCAAATTAGTGTTGTAGAATGTTCATATCGAAGTGCTAATTGGATAATCATCTAATAGGCATAATTCAGGGTATTTATATTAATTTTCATGAAATTCTGCGTAGTCATGAGACAAAAAATGTTAAAATTCTTAAACAACTTGTATAAACAGCTGCATCTTACTTATGTTTTGTGCAAAATAAGCATCATATAATATTCATATCAAAGTTTTAGTTAGATAATTTCATAACAGGCGTAATTAGGAGTAATTATATTAATTTTCATGAAATTACATCCAGTTATAGGGCCAAATTTTTTGAAAATCTCAAACAACTTGTTTAAACAACTATTTTTAACGAGTCTTACTTATGTTTTGTGCAAAATTAGTATTGTAGAATGTTTGTATCGAAGTGTTAAATGAATAATCTTCTAACAGGCAAAATTAGGAGTAATTATATTAATTTTCACGTAATTATGTGTCGTTATGAGGGCAAAAATATTTAAAAAAACTCAAACTACTTTTTTAAATAGCAGCTTCTAATTCATCTTACTTATATTTTTAGGGAAAAATAATGTCGTAGGATATTCACATCGAAGTGTTATTTGTATAATCTTAAAACAGAAGCAATTAGGAGTAATTATATTAATTTATGCGAAATTATGTGAAGTTATGTGGCCATAACTTTAAAAAGTTCAAATAATTTTTTTAAACAAATGTTTTTTAGTGCAGCTTACTTATGTTTTGTGCAAAATTAGAGTCATAGAATATTTATATAGAAGTTTTAAATGGGCAATCTTATAAAAGACGTAACTAGTAGTAATTATATTAATTTACACGAAATTATATTTAGTTATGCGGCCATAATTTTGGAAAAACTCAAATAATTTATTTAAACTGCTGTTTTTAATAAATCTCACTTATGTTTGGTGCTAAATTAGGGTCGTACAATGTTCGTATCAAAGTGTTAATTGGATAATCTTCTAATAGGCATAATTAGAGTAATTATGTTAATTTTCATGAAATTATGTGTAGTCGTGAAGACAAAAATGTTTAAAAACTCAAACATCTGTTTTAAAAGCAGTTTGTAATGCATCTTGCTTGATATAAATAGCATCGTTGAATATTCATATCGAAGTGTTAATTAAAAAATCTTATAATAGGCGTAATCGGAAGTAATTATATTAATTTTTGCGAAATTATCTGTAGTTATGCGGCCAAAAATTTTGAAAACTTAAACAACTTGTTTAAACAAAGCTCTTTTCAAAGCAAAGATAATTGTGTTTTGTGCAAAATTACTGTCGTAGAATATTCATATCAATATTTTTCTTGAAATGTTTTATAAAAGGCATAATTAGTAGTAATTATAATAATTTTCATGAAATTATGCGTAGTAATGCGCCCCAAAATTTTGAAAAAGTCAAACAACTTGCTTAAAAAGCTGTTTTTAATGCATCTTGCTGATGTTTTGCGCAAAATTAGTGTCATAGGATGTTCATATCGAAGTCTTTATTAGATAAATTTATAATAGGTGAAATTAGGAGTAATTGTATTAATTTTCACAAAGCTATATGTAGTTACGGGCCCAGAAATATCGAAAAACTCAAACAACTTGTTTAAACGGCTGTTTTCAATGCATCAAACTTATGTTTTGTGCAAAATTAGTGTCGTAAAATGTTCATATCATAGTATTAATCGGATAATCTTCTAATAGACCTAATTAGGAGTAATTATATCAAATTTCATGAAATTATGTGCAGTCATGAGGCAAAAAATGTTGAAAATCTTAAACAACTTGAATAAACAGCAGTTTTTAACGGATCATACTTATGTTTTATGCAAAATTAGCGATAAAATAATAATCATATCGATTTTATAACTGGATAATTTTATAATATGCATAATTAGGAGTAATTATATTAATTTTCACGAAATTATATGTAGTTGCGGGGCCAATAATTTTGAAAAACTCAAACAACTTGTTTAAACAAATGTTTTTAATGCAAAGATACTTATATTTTGTGCAAAATTTGTGTCGTAGTATGTTCATATCGAAGTATTAATTGGATAATATTCTAATAGGCCTAAATAGGAGTAATTATATCAAATTTCATGAAATTATGTGCAGTTATGAGACAAAAAATGTTAAAAATCTTAAACAACTTGTATAAATAGCAGTTTTAATGCATCTTACTTAGGTTTTATACAAAATTAGCATCATATAATAATTATATCAAAGTTTTAATTGGATAATTTTTTAATAGACGTAATTAGAGGTAATTATATTATTTTTGAAGAAATTATATGTAGTTATAGGCCCAGAAATTTTGAAAAACTGAAATAACTTATTTAAATAGCTGTTTTTAATGCATCAAAATAATGTTTTGTGCAAAATTAGTGTCGTAAAATGTTCATATCAAAGTGTTAATTGGACAACCTTCTAATAGTCTTAATTAGCAGTAATTATATCAAATTTTACGAAATTATGTGCAGTTATGAGGAAAAAATATTGAAAATCTTAAACAACTTGTATAAACAGTAGTTTTTAACGGATTATACTAATGTTTTGTGCAAAATAAGCGTCATATAATAATCATATCGATTTTATAACTGGATAACTTTATTATAGGCGTAATTAGGAGTAATTACGTTAATTTCACGAAATTATATGTAGTTACGGGACCAATAATTTTGAAAAACTCAAACAACTTGTATAAACAACTGTTTTAATGCATCGTACTTATATTTTGTGCAATATTTTGTGTCGTAGAATGTTCATATCGAAGTGTTAATTGGATAATATTCTAATAGGCTTAATCAGGAGTAATTATATCAATTTTCATGAGACTATGTGCAGATATGGGGCAAAAAATGTTGAAAATCTTAAACAACTTTGATAAATAGCCGTTTTAATGCATCTTACTTATGTTTTGTGCAGAATAAGCATCATACAATATTCATATCGAAGTTTTAATTGGATAATTTTATAACAGGCGTAATTAGGAGCAAATATATTAATTTTTATGAAATTATGTGTAGTTATGCGTTCAAAATTTTGAAAAAGTCAAATATCTTTTTTAAACGACAGTTTTTAATGCATCTTACTTATGTTTTGTTCAAAATTAGTATCGTAGAATATTCATGTGAACGTATTAATTAGAAAATTTTATAAAAAGCATAATTAGGAGTAATTATATTAATTTTTACAAAATTATAGATAGTTACGCGCCAAAAAAAATTGAAAAACTCAAAACAACTGTTTTTAATGCATCTTGCTTATGTTTTGTGCAAAATTAGTGCCGTACAAAGTTCATATCAAAGTATTAATTAGATAATCTTCTAATAGGCATAATTAGGAGT
Source organism: Schoenoplectus tabernaemontani (assembly GCA_037127355.1). Lineage (NCBI taxonomy): Eukaryota > Viridiplantae > Streptophyta > Magnoliopsida > Poales > Cyperaceae > Schoenoplectus > Schoenoplectus tabernaemontani. The sequence goes on from CM073739.1 coordinate 22,679,941, forward strand.
AATAGTGTTAATTTTCATGAAATTATACGTAGTTATGCGGCCAAATTTTTTGAAAAACTCAAACAACTTTATGTTTTGTGAAACATTAGTGTCATAGGATGTTCATATCGAAGTGTTAATTGGATAATCTTCTAATAGGCATTAATATGAGTTATCATGTTCATTTTCACGAAATTATGTGCAGTTGTGAGGCAAAAAATATTAAAAATCTTAAAAACTTTGTATAAACAACAGTTTTTAATGCATCTTACTTATATTTTGTGCAAAAATAAGCATCATATAAAATTCATATCGAAGTTTTAATTAGACAATTTTATAATAGACGTAATTAGTAGTAATTATAATAATTTGCACGAAATTATATATGTTGTTATGTGGCAAAAAATTTGAAAAAATCAAACAACTTGTTTAAATAACTATTTTTTAATGCCTCTTACGTATGTTTTGTGCAAATTAGTGTTGTAGAATGTTCATATCGAAGTGCTAATTGGATAATCATCTAATAGGCATAATTCAGGGTATTTATATTAATTTTCATGAAATTCTGCGTAGTCATGAGACAAAAAATGTTAAAATTCTTAAACAACTTGTATAAACAGCTGCATCTTACTTATGTTTTGTGCAAAATAAGCATCATATAATATTCATATCAAAGTTTTAGTTAGATAATTTCATAACAGGCGTAATTAGGAGTAATTATATTAATTTTCATGAAATTACATCCAGTTATAGGGCCAAATTTTTTGAAAATCTCAAACAACTTGTTTAAACAACTATTTTTAACGAGTCTTACTTATGTTTTGTGCAAAATTAGTATTGTAGAATGTTTGTATCGAAGTGTTAAATGAATAATCTTCTAACAGGCAAAATTAGGAGTAATTATATTAATTTTCACGTAATTATGTGTCGTTATGAGGGCAAAAATATTTAAAAAACTCAAACTACTTTTTTAAATAGCAGCTTCTAATTCATCTTACTTATATTTTTAGGGAAAAATAATGTCGTAGGATATTCACATCGAAGTGTTATTTGTATAATCTTAAAACAGAAGCAATTAGGAGTAATTATATTAATTTATGCGAAATTATGTGAAGTTATGTGGCCATAACTTTAAAAAGTTCAAATAATTTTTTTAAACAAATGTTTTTTAGTGCAGCTTACTTATGTTTTGTGCAAAATTAGAGTCATAGAATATTTATATAGAAGTTTTAAATGGGCAATCTTATAAAAGACGTAACTAGTAGTAATTATATTAATTTACACGAAATTATATTTAGTTATGCGGCCATAATTTTGGAAAAACTCAAATAATTTATTTAAAACTGCTGTTTTTAATAAATCTCACTTATGTTTGGTGCTAAATTAGGGTCGTACAATGTTCGTATCAAAGTGTTAATTGGATAATCTTCTAATAGGCATAATTAGAGTAATTATGTTAATTTTCATGAAATTATGTGTAGTCGTGAAGACAAAAATGTTTAAAAACTCAAACATCTGTTTTAAAAGCAGTTTGTAATGCATCTTGTTGATATAAATAGCATCGTTGAATATTCATATCGAAGTGTTAATTAAAAAATCTTATAATAGGCGTAATCGGAAGTAATTATATTAATTTTTGCGAAATTATCTGTAGTTATGCGGCCAAAAATTTTGAAAACTTAAACAACTTGTTTAAAAAAGCTCTTTTCAAAGCAAAGATAATTGTGTTTTGTGCAAAATTACTGTCGTAGAATATTCATATCAATATTTTTCTTGAAATGTTTTATAAAAGGCATAATTAGTAGTAATTATAATAATTTTCATGAAATTATGCGTAGTAATGCGCCCCAAAATTTTGAAAAAGTCAAACAACTTGCTTAAAAAGTCATTTTTAATGCATCTTGCTGATGTTTTGCGCAAAATTAGTGTCATAGGATGTTCATATCGAAGTCTTTATTAGATAAATTTATAATAGGTGAAATTAGGAGTAATTGTATTAATTTTCACAAAGCTATATGTAGTTACGGGCCCAGAAATATCGAAAAACTCAAACAACTTGTTTAAACTACTGTTTTCAATGCATCAAACTTATGTTTTGTGCAAAATTAGTGTCGTAAAATGTTCATATCATAGTATTAATCGGATAATCTTCTAATAGACCTAATTAGGAGTAATTATATCAAATTTCATGAAATTATGTGCAGTCATGAGGCAAAAAATGTTGAAAATCTTAAACAACTTGAATAAACAAGCAGTTTTTAACGGATCATACTTATGTTTTATGCAAAATTAGCGATAAAATAATAATCATATCGATTTTATAACTGGATAATTTTATAATATGCATAATTAGGAGTAATTATATTAATTTTCACGAAATTATATGTAGTTGCGGGGCCAATAATTTTGAAAAACTCAAACAACTTGTTTAAACAAATTGTTTTTAATGCAAAGATACTTATATTTTGTGCAAAATTTGTGTCGTAGTATGTTCATATCGAAGTATTAATTGGATAATATTCTAATAGGCCTAAATAGGAGTAATTATATCAAATTTCATGAAATTATGTGCAGTTATGAGACAAAAAATGTTAAAAATCTTAAACAACTTGTATAAATAGCAGTTTTAATGCATCTTACTTAGGTTTTATACAAAATTAGCATCATATAATAATTATATCAAAGTTTTAATTGGATAATTTTTTAATAGACGTAATTAGAGGTAATTATATTATTTTTGAAGAAATTATATGTAGTTATAGGCCCAGAAATTTTGAAAAACTGAAATAACTTATTTAAATAGTGTTTTTAATGCATCAAAATAATGTTTTGTGCAAAATTAGTGTCGTAAAATGTTCATATCAAAGTGTTAATTGGACAACCTTCTAATAGTCTTAATTAGCAGTAATTATATCAAATTTTACGAAATTATGTGCAGTTATGAGGAAAAAAATATTGAAAATCTTAAACAACTTGTATAAACAGTAGTTTTTAACGGATTATACTAATGTTTTGTGCAAAATAAGCGTCATATAATAATCATATCGATTTTATAACTGGATAACTTTATTATAGGCGTAATTAGGAGTAATTACGTTAATTTCACGAAATTATATGTAGTTACGGGACCAATAATTTTGAAAAACTCAAACAACTTGTATAAACAACTGTTTTAATGCATCGTACTTATATTTTGTGCAATATTTTGTGTCGTAGAATGTTCATATCGAAGTGTTAATTGGATAATATTCTAATAGGCTTAATCGGGAGTAATTATATCAATTTTCATGAGACTATGTGCAGATATGGGGCAAAAAATGTTGAAAATCTTAAACAACTTTGATAAATAGCCGTTTTAATGCATCTTACTTATGTTTTGTGCAGAATAAGCATCATACAATATTCATATCGAAGTTTTAATTGGATAATTTTATAACAGGCGTAATTAGGAGCAAATATATTAATTTTTATGAAATTATGTGTAGTTATGCGTTCAAAATTTTGAAAAAGTCAAATATCTTTTTTAAACGACAGTTTTTAATGCATCTTACTTATGTTTTGTTCAAAATTAGTATCGTAGAATATTCATGTGAACGTATTAATTAGAAAATTTTATAAAAAGCATAATTAGGAGTAATTATATTAATTTTTACAAAATTATAGATAGTTACGCGGCCAAAAAAAATTGAAAAACTCAAAACAACTGTTTTTAATGCATCTTGCTTATGTTTTGTGCAAAATTAGTGCCGTACAAAGTTCATATCAAAGTATTAATTAGATAATCTTCTAATAGGCATAATTAGGAGTAATAGTGTTAATTTTCATGAAATTATACGTAGTTATGCGGCCAAATTTTTTGAAAAACTCAAACAACTTTATGTTTTGTGAAACATTAGTGTCATAGGATGTTCATATCGAAGTGTTAATTGGATAATCTTCTAATAGGCATTAATATGAGTTATCATGTTCATTTTCACGAAATTATGTGCAGTTGTGAGGCAAAAAATATTAAAAATCTTAAAAACTTTGTATAAACAACAGTTTTTAATGCATCTTACTTATATTTTGTGCAAAAATAAGCATCATATAAAATTCATATCGAAGTTTTAATTAGACAATTTTATAATAGACGTAATTAGTAGTAATTATAATAATTTGCACGAAATTATATATGTTGTTATGTGGCAAAAAATTTGAAAAAATCAAACAACTTGTTTAAATAACTATTTTTTAATGCCTCTTACGTATGTTTTGTGCAAATTAGTGTTGTAGAATGTTCATATCGAAGTGCTAATTGGATAATCATCTAATAGGCATAATTCAGGGTATTTATATTAATTTTCATGAAATTTCGCGTAGTCATGAGACAAAAAATGTTAAAATTCTTAAACAACTTGTATAAACAAATGCATCTTACTTATGTTTTGTGCAAAATAAGCATCATATAATATTCATATCAAAGTTTTAGTTAGATAATTTCATAACAAGGCGTAATTAGGAGTAATTATATTAATTTTCATGAAATTACATCCAGTTATAGGGCCAAATTTTTTGAAAATCTCAAACAACTTGTTTAAACAACTATTTTTAACGAGTCTTACTTATGTTTTGTGCAAAATTAGTATTGTAGAATGTTTGTATCGAAGTGTTAAATGAATAATCTTCTAACAGGCAAAATTAGGAGTAATTATATTAATTTTCACGTAATTATGTGTCGTTATGAGGGCAAAAATATTTAAAAAAACTCAAACTACTTTTTTAAATAGCAAACTTCTAATTCATCTTACTTATATTTTTAGGGAAAAATAATGTCGTAGGATATTCACATCGAAGTGTTATTTGTATAATCTTAAAACGAAGCAATTAGGAGTAATTATATTAATTTATGCGAAATTATGTGAAGTTATGTGGCCATAACTTTAAAAAGTTCAAATAATTTTTTTAAACAAATGTTTTTTAGTGTAAAGCTTACTTATGTTTTGTGCAAAATTAGAGTCATAGAATATTTATATAGAAGTTTTAAATGGGCAATCTTATAAAAGACGTAACTAGTAGTAATTATATTAATTTACACGAAATTATATTTAGTTATGCGGCCATAATTTTGGAAAAACTCAAATAATTTATTTAAAGCTGTTTTTAATAAATCTCACTTATGTTTGGTGCTAAATTAGGGTCGTACAATGTTCGTATCAAAGTGTTAATTGGATAATCTTCTAATAGGCATAATTAGAGTAATTATGTTAATTTTCATGAAATTATGTGTAGTCGTGAAGACAAAAATGTTTAAAAACTCAAACATATGTTTTAAACAGCAGTTTGTAATGCATCTTGCTGATATTTTGGGAAAAAATAGCATCATGGAATATTCATATCAAAGTGTTAATTAAACAATCTTATAATAGACGTAATCGGAAGTAATTATTTTAATTTTTACGAAATTATCTGTAGTTATGCAACCAAAAGTTTTGAAAACTTAAACAACTTGTTTGAACAACTTTTTTCAAAGCATCATAATTGTATTTTGTATAAAATTAATGTCGTAGAATATTCATATCAATATTTTTCTTGAAATTTTTTATAAAAGACATAATTAGTAGTAATTATAATAATTTTCACGAAATTATGCGTAGTAATGCGGCCCAAAATTTTGAAAAAGTAAAATAACTTGCTTAAACAACTGTTTTTAATGCATCTTGCTGATGTTTTGCACAAAATTAGTATCATAGAATGTTCATATCGAAGTCTTAATTAGAGTTTGATATCAGTTCTAATTTGATTTAGTTCGAACTTATTTCAAATTAAACTTAAATAATAACTAGTTTAATCAAATTGAATTGTAGCAATAACTATATTTGAATCCTTATCCCATGCCACACGTGCCAAAGCAAAAGACACCAACGTATCTTGCTTGTTTTTTTTTTCTCTGTTTTGATTTTTTTACACAAGCCCTTGCATTAATTGTGAAATAGTTCAAATTAAATAAACTTTTATTTTCTGATGTAATACACGTACACCGTAAAATTGTTATAGACATGAGATCTCTATTAGTTAAGCACCTCTAAAATATACATGTACGTGGGTCGACACCAATTTTACCCACGTTTTGTCATGTTGATTTTATATACCATACGAAGTTATTGAGAACAAGCATATTGAGCTCTTCTTTGCGATTTACGTTTCCGCAAAATACTAACTAAAATTACAGAAGTTATGCAGACAAGTCAAAGACGTACATGTCTTGATACTTGAAACGTGTACAAGACGAAAGGACCTTATTTTGTCTTGGATACTAAGAACCAATTTCCCTTCTTATTGCTAATTAATTATCAGAAACTAATAAAACCCTTCTCTCTTAAGCTTTCTATGATATCCTTCAGGCTAATTTTGATGGGAATTAAGTCACTAAGACCCAATTCTTTTACCTTCTCACCTGAGAAATAGTACGACGGTTTATATGGATTGTCATCTGCACACCTACAACAGTAAATTAAGCAAATTCATATTTTGGAGGTTGTTCTTCTTTTGCAACTTCGTCAATATATAGTTGAAATTTGTCCTGGGAAAATTGGCCAATGGAGAAGACTTACTTGTTGGGGAGTTGAAGAGCAGGATAAAGCTCATGAATTATTGCCACAATCTCAGAAAAGTGTAGCACTCTTTCGACTAAACAATATCTTCCCCTTGCTGAAGGAACCTCAAAAGCTAAAATATGTGCTGTAGCCACATCTTTCACATGGATCCAACCAAAGCTAGAATTTGGAAATGTTGGTGATCCTGGAGGATAATCAATATATTAAGAAACATGACAATCTTTAAGTGAAAAAAAAAGAATCATGATAACCTCAAGTTGTGTACAAGTATTCAATCAAATTTAAAAACAATAATTTGACTGATGTTGCCTGCTACGATTCCAAAACAAACAGGTTTGTGCAGGGAAAACTAAGAACTCAATTATTCAACAGGTAAGTATGAAATGGTAGCAAACACTCTGAATTGTAGCAATCAGGTCCCACCATCAACCAGTGCACTGTGATCCAATTGCAGATTTGTTTAGCAAACACCACTAAGTACGGAAAATGACTATAATATCCCTGAAATTTCATGTCATTTATTCTTTTATTTCTGTATCAATTATTCCTTTATTTAGTGAGGGAGGCATGTGCAATACAGGTACTTCAGTGATAATTTTTAATTGAAGTTCAAGTAATGCTAGGTACCATTGATTAAGTTAAAGATATCAGCAGAGGTGGCATTGAGAGTAGGCTGGATAAGGGGCCCAAGGACCATGCCAGGGTTTAATGTTACCAGGTCAATCCCATTTTCCTTTGAAAATTTCCAAGCCACCTCCTCTGCTAGCGTCTTTGATAATGAATACCACGACTGCTCCAAGATATAGAGATAATGGTTGAGTTATTAGTCAAATATAAATAACAGATGCACCAAATCTTTTATTTGTACAAGGGAGAGGCAGTTCTGTGGTTAAATTGAGGTTCTATAATCAGTATAATTAAAGACTCAGCAGAGACAACCATGAAAAGCACCTCCATAAACAATCAATCTGTATCAACAGATTGAATATTTTCAAACTTGATCATATATATACCCACACTTCCCAAACAATATCATGGACATAAGGACATGATTTGATTTGTATCCAGTTCACAAGGGGTAATGATGTAGAAACAAGTGACATATTGTGAATTTGAAAAAATAGAAGACAATAGAAGCAGATACAGTCATACAGATAAGAAAGATAAATCACAATACATATTCATCCAAGCCATATTTTACTTTAATATGTTCGGTACTGACCAGCTTACCTCTCTACCTGTTTGATATTCATGCTGTTATATGTTAGTATATAATAACTGTTAGTATATTATGAATTTTTATGAATTTATGATTTATGAAAAATAAAGATACAAAAATGCTAATGGTCTCCAGCTATCCGTACTTGCTCCATTTTCATCATTGACAATGAGTTGTGAGTTCCAGTACCTTTAACTGCTCACAAATCGCAGGAATGGAAAAGCTAGTCTCATCAATGACTGCATCAGGCGTTTTTGGCCTTCCATTATTTGTGACTGCAGCCATGGATGATGTCATCATCACTCTCCTCACAGTACCAACTTTAGCACAGGATTTCAGAACATTTAATGTTCCCTTAACTGCTGGGTCAATTAACTCCACCTAAAAATGAAAATTAATCAATTTTTACAAGTTGCTAGATTTGATGGCTCTATAGTAAAAGGTGTGGAAGAAGAAAAGGCTCTTATTTCTTAACAACACTGCTATCCAGAATACAGACAAAACTACAAATTCACACCCATTTAACCATATACAGCAACTACAATCAAAATGTGTACTTGTATATGTTCCAGTGTTTTACTTGCAAATTATCTTGGCACCAAGTTATAATTACCGAAGTCGGGCCTATGTTGACTGCTAGCTAATATTACAATCCCATCCATCCTGTTAACTGACAATACCTGTGGATCTGTGACAGTAAATATAACGGGAGACGCTGCATGAAAAACTCCTTCACAACCATCAATTGCAGCATCAAATGAGCTTTCATCCAGTAAATCTGCTTTAAACAAGTGGAGCCTGTCACTGGCTCCATCCAATTCAAGCAAATGCTTGGTTCTCTTCGGGTCAGCTGAGATACAAGGAAAAACTACATCAGTCCCTATAGCAGCCGAAGCAATCCATCTGAAACCTTCTACTAGAGAAAAATATTTTTGTTGTCAAAGGATAAACAATGGATCAAATGAAAAGTTAACTTTAAACAAACATTTGATCATAGAAGGTAAATTCAATGGAGAATATTTTTCTTCTAATAGAGAGGGAAAACAAATTTTGTATCTTGGAGCGGAGTCTAGCAAAGTTTGACTAGATTTCATTTCTATGAAGATTAACTGTTTTAGTGTAGAACTCGCCACAACCAACGCAACCCTCCTCCTTTATCCTTTAATAACATTTTTCGATTCAATAAGATGTCTGATGAGTGAAAAAGAAGTATATTAGTACTAATTTTTAAGAATAAATGAGATATTCAAAACTGTACTAATTACAGAGGAATTAAACTTATGAGTCAAATCATGAATCTTTAAGAGAGAGTGATAGAACATCATTTAAGAAAATTGACAACCGCCTTTAAAAATCAGTTTGGTTTTATGTCTGAGAGATATAAGGAGTAAAAGAAGGATGTACATATGGTATTGATTGATTTGGAGAAAGTGTATGACAAAATACCAAGAAATGTCATGTGGTGGACACTTGAAAAGAAAAATAGTTCCAACAAAATATGTTGCCCTTATTAAGGATATGTACACAAATGTTGTAACTAACGTCAGAGCATGTGATGGTAAGTCCAAAACATTTCCTATTAAAATAGAATTACATCAAGGGACAACATTGAATTCATATATTTTTACCTTAGTGATGAATGAGGTCATGAAAGACATACAAGGAGACATCCCTGAGGTATGCTCTTTGCCGATGATGTGTGTTAATTGACGAGAACAGGATCAAAGTCAATCAGAAACTAGAATTATGGAGACGCACTTTAAAATCGAAAGTATTTAGACTTAGTAGGACTAAAACCGAATATATGAGGTGTCAGTTCAGCGGTGAACAACTCAAATGAAAGAAATGTTAGACTGGACGGACAAGTAGTACCCGTTAAGGATGCATTTCGATATTTGGGATCGATATTGCAGAGTGATGGAGGGATCGAGAAAGATATAAACCATAGAATAAGAGTAGGATGGGTGAAATACAACAGACATTTGGCATTCTCTGTGATAAAAAGGTCTCAAATAAACTAAAAGGTAAATTCTACATGACGGAGATTAGACTTGCAATGACGTATGGTGCAGAATGCTGGGCTATAAAGGATAACACATCCAAAAGATGAGTGTAGCCGAAATGCAGATGTTGTGTTGGATATGTGGCCATACAAGGAGAGATCGAATAAAAAATGATGATATACGGGAAAAACTTGGCGTAACACCAATTAAAGAGAAACTAGTTCAACACCGTTTGTGATGGTTTGGTCATATCCAACGAAATCCTCCTGAGGTACCGATATGTAGTGGTATTCTAAGTCGTTTCGAAAACACAAAAATAGGCAGAGGTCGACCGAGACTAACATGAGAGGAAGCAATAAAAAGATATTTGAAGGAATGAAGTATATCTAAAGATCTTGCTTTGAATAGAAGTGTCTAGAAAATAGAGATCTAGAATTTAGAATTTTTAAGATTTAGAAGTATATTTTATAGTATAGATTTAGTGTGATCATTGATATTAGGATTATCATTATCATTATTATTATTGTTATTATTAGCCTTACCATTATTATTATTATGGATGTTTGTAGTATTATTATTAACATTATTATAGATATTTATATCATTATTAGTATTGTCATCGTCATTATTATTTTCATTATCATAATTATCTCTTTTTTATTATTTTCTTCTTTCATTTGAGATCTTTGATCTCTATACTTTTGGATTGAGGCTTTGTTGTTTCTAAACTATCCCAATTTATTTGAGATTGGAGGCTTTGTTGTTGTTGTTTGAAACGGAGTCTGGCAATATATGCTTCCACAACGCCTAACACTTCACCTATAAAAATCTATATTCACTAGTGATTTATGCAGAATATGATATTTCCTGACCAAGTCTTTGCCTAACATCGGTCCTCATCTAAGTTCAATTTTCATGTTATAAGTAAAAGAAAATAAAAAAATATTCCTTCGCAGTGTACAATAGGTTATGAGATCCGACTATTTGATCCCTAATTAGATTTTATTTACATCACCAATCTTTACCAACCAAAACCCGAACATTATGAATGTAAAGTAGATGAAGTGACTTATATAAAAAAAACAAGCAAAAGAGAATTCGGGGTATAAAATACAAACAGGGGTCGCGAACAGTGGCTCGCACAGTGTAGCCGCGCTGGAGGAGAAGCTTCACTATCCAAGAAGCTATGAACCCCGAAGCACCCGTCACACAGACGAGCTTTCCAACCCCGCTCATCCTCCGCTTCTCTCTGATTCTCCGACTTCCTAAAGCGGAGAATGTTAAGTCGGAGATCTGAATGGTAGGTAGGTGAAATCAGGCAGGGTAGACTTGTCGATAGGGCTGTCAACGCAAGATTTTTTGGCGTTTTTACGTTTCGTTTCGTACGAAAGGCAACTCAACGCAACAGAATTTATTTACGTTAAATAAATGCAACGTTAAACGTAAAATTATATTGGTTTCGTTAATTAAACGCAACGTAAACGTAAATCAACTGTTTCGTTTCGTTTAATTACGTTTTACGTTCATAATTCTACGAGTCTGAAATATATGCAATTGCAGGCTTCTTATTTAGCCTTAGGGTTAAAACAACGCTAACCCTAGCGCTGTAGCGCAGTAGCGCCGCTTCGCCTCTTTTCTCCCTCTTTTCTCTTCGTCTTCTCCGCTCTCTCTCTGAGACTCTGACTCTCTCGCTCTCTCTCTCTCTCTCTCTCTCCATTGTATGGCTTTGTCGCTTGAAATCTTGTCCCGTCGGCCGATGCTTGACGTGGAAAGTACTGTTTGGTCCCTTTTTCTGAGACCCTCATGATTTTATTTACCTTTTTTCCCTAAACCTAGCCAGATTTTGGCGATGTGGTCCTAATTTCAACGATCATTGTCTTGTATTCCAGCGATCTAGCCTCTGGCAAAGGCCGATTAGGCTGAGAAGGGTATGATTTCGGTCGCCACTTGCCACTGCCAGTTGCTAGGTTACTATGAGTCTTGGTGAGTAGATTATTGTGTAGGCCTCTTTGCTTATTTCTTGGCTTTGACTATATATCTATATATCTTTGTTGAAGGGGGAAAAATGGCAGAGAGAAAAAAAAAAGAGAGAGAGAAACAAAAAAAAGTCACAGAGAAGGAGAGATAGAGAAAGAAAGAGGAAGTGCCATTGTAAGCAAGCAAGCAATTCTAAGGTATTTTTTGTCTCTGATTTAATTTTTACAGTTTATTTATGATGGTTTTTTAACTTTTCTTTTCGATTTGCATGCAGCAATTTTTGTGTCTCTGGTTTTATTTAATGGATGAGTCAGGCAGAGAAACTGTAGATGGTGTAGTGTCTGAGCCCGATTTATCTTCAGATGAGTATGTTTTAAATTGCTTGCTTGTTTACTGTCACTTAAGTCAGTCAATAGAATTGCTTGCTTGCTTGCCTTCTTATGTCGCTTGATAGAATTGTTTGCTTATTTACTGCCACTTTATAGAATTGCTTGCTTGCTTGCCTTACTGGCACTTGATAGAATTGCTTGATAGAATTGACGCTTGATAGAATTGCTTGCTTTACCGGCACTTGATAGAAATATTTACTTGCCTTACTGGCACAGAAGAACTTGATAAAATTGCTTAGTTGTCTTACTGTTACTAGCACTTGATATAAATGCTTTACTATCACTTGATTGAATTACTTAGAATTATTTGCTTGCCTTATAGCATGGGGCTAGATCCAAATTATGCACCAGATGAAATTCAAAGAATTATAACTCATGCCCCCATTGTTGAGACTCAAGATATTGGTGCAGTTGCAACTGCACCTCAGGATCAAGTTCCTGAACCCACTAGAAAGAGAAAAACTAGAGAAAAAATGACATCTGAGGCTTGGAAATATTTCAAAAAGGGTCCACCTGGACCTGATGGGTTTCATGATGCTACTTGTATTTATTGTGGGAAGGTCTATCAAATGGGTAATTCAAGGAGGCTCCTTGAAGCACCATGCAGAAAAGGGTTGCAAGAAATTATCTTCCTTAAAGAAACATAAACCTGATGCTTTGCAAAGATTATTGCAGACTGGCAATACATCAGGTACAATTCTATTTACATTTTCATTCAATTTTGATGGTACATATGCTAGTTAGAGTCTGACTTTTAATTTTGATGCTTTATGGCTGGTGCAAATCCTACTATTTGGGTATTTGATCAAGCTAAATGTAGGAAAAGTTTTGCCAAAATGGTTATAGTTCATGAGTATCCATTCAATTGTGTGACTCACCATTTCTTGAGAGTGTTCTTAAGTGACCTCCAGCCACAATTTAAGCTTGTGTCAAGGAACACTCTTAGGTCTGATTGCTTAAAAATTTATGAAGATGAACAAATCATGCTATATGGTGTGCTTGATAAGCTTGATTGTAGAGTCAGCTTTACTAGTGATCTGTGGACTAGTAATAGTAGAGATAGGGGCTTCATGGCCCTTACGTGCCATTACATAGATGATGATTGGAAACTAAAAAAAAATCATTTGTTTTACCCCTCTGTCCTCTCCACACACTGGTACAAACATTGCTCAAGCAATATTTGATAAGCTAGTATTGTGGAACTTGGACAAAAAGACTTTCAGCCTTGTTCTTGACAATGCCACTTCCAATGATGCTTGCATCAGAGAGTTATTGAGCACATCTCTGGTAATTATGTACTAACCTTAGTTTTATTTGTGGTTAACCTAGTTAATTATGTACTAAACTGTTTCATTTTTTGCAGAAGGATACACTTCCAGCAGATGGCAACATCTTTCATCAAAGGTGTGGTTGCCATATCTTGAACCTCATTGTTCAAGATGGGTTGTCTGTTCTCTCTGATGAGATTCGTAATATACGCGAAACGATGAAATACATTCGTCATTCGCAGGCAAGAAAGGAGAAATTTAGGTTGGCAGCAACACAGGTAATTTGCTGTTTGTTTCATTACTTCATTGCTTCATTGTTATTTTTGCTTCATTGTAATTTGCTTGTTTGTATCCAGGTTGGTGCTCCAAGTAAGAGACCGACTTGGGATGTTCCAACCAGGTGGAACTCAACCTACTTAATGCTTGAACTAGCCTTGGAGCTACGTGAAACAATTAATAGATTTTCCACCCTTGATAAGAGGTACCTATTTTGTCCATCTCAAAGGGATTGGGATAATTTGAATGCTTTGGTTGGTTGTTTAAAGGTGTTTTATGATGCCACAATGAAACTAAGTGGCACAAATTATCCAACCTTGAACATATTTTTCACTGAGTTCTGTGAGGTATATTTGACTATAAAGAGAATGGGGAGTTCTTCTTTTCCTTTCATTGTCCAGATGGGCAAGGAGATGCATGAAAAGTGGGACAAATATTAGAGTAGTGGCAGTGCACTGCTGGCCATTGCTTGTGTACTAGACCCAAGATGCAAGATGACAGTAGTCGAGTATTATTATCAAGCAATTCACCCTGATGACTGTTAGAGATTTATTGCACACCTCAAGGCTTGTCTGAATGCATTGTTCAATGAATACTTGGAGGAACACTCCAAATTAGTTCAAAATACCTCTGGCAGTTCATCACAAACTGACAGGTAATTGCTTGCCTTAGTTATAATTATAATTATAGTTTACATAGTTACACTTGCTTAGTTAGTAACTTGATTGGTTAGTAGGCAATCTAGCAATGCATATGCATCAAGCAATGCAAGTGATATACGGGCTGGATTGAAGGACTTGTTGCATGGCAAGAAGAGTTCTGAACTAGTAAAATCAGAGCTCGATGAATATCTGAATGAGCCACTAGATGATGCCAGTTTGGATGATGAAATTGACATTTTATCTTGGTGAAAACTGAAAGCCCCTAGATATCATGTCTTAGCCCGGCTAACCCGGGACATCCTAGCAGTCCCAATATCGACAGTGGCTTCAGAGTCGGCATTCAGCACAAGTGGCAGAACACTATCACCAGCTAGGAACTCTTTGAATGACGAGAGCATGGAAGCTCTCATTTGTGCTCAGGACTGGTTGCGTGCTTCGATCACCGGTAAATTTTAAATTTTATTAATATTATTATTTTACTATAATTAAATACTGTGATTAATTATTGTGTATATTTACAGATTCTGGTGGAGAAGTTGGTGATCCACTGTGGTGTGATCAAGCAGTAGCAGATGGTTCCATATGTGGTAGTGGAGCATGATATGCTACTATTTTGCTTGTCAGTGTCAGTATTCTCTTTTGAGCTTCTTCTTTTGTTGCTAGTTGGCTTTTGAGTTGTTCTGTCAGCTTGTTGTTTGTTGTGCCACTTTGTTGCTTATTTGTTTATTGGTTAGTGGGTATAATTCAGGATGAAGCCTAGAGAAATGATCTCTTTGGCTCCTTGGATCTCAATCCATGATTCTTCAGTGATGAACTGATGATCAATGTGTTTTAATTTAGCAAATGACTGAGATTGGTATTTGAGAAGATAGTTTGAGATCTGGGTTGAGCTGGAGATCATTTTTCTACAGCTGGCATCTCTGAAGGGATTGCTAATTTTCTAGGGTTTGTTTGCTTGTTTGAGCACTGGTTTGCTTGATTGTTTGAGCACTAGGGTTGAGCACTGTTTACTGTTTGATTGTATTTGTTGTGAATTGAATGCTGGGGACTGGGGTTTGCTTGTTTGTTTGAGCACTGGGTCAGGGGTTGAACATTATTTACTGTTTGATTGTATTTGTTGTGAATTGATCACTGTTTACTGGGGTTAAATTGTTTGATTATTTATTGTGACTTGAGCACTGATTTGCTTGTATAGTTGGACGTGCAAAATTTTTAGACGTTTATTGCGTTTTCAACGTTTTAAACGTTCTCGTTAAACGCAACGCAAATGCAAACTTTTTTCCTTTCGATTTTCAAACAAAACGTTCAACGTAAATTAAACGCTTACCGTAATTCAAACGCAACGCTTAACGCAAATGAGTATTTGCGTTAACGTTTTCAACGTTTGACAACCCTACTTGTCGAAGAGGAAAATTACATGATTACTGTTCTTGATTGAGAAATAATCAATTCGGCTAGTGGCAGAATATTCAGATTTTTTTAATTAAAATAATAAAAAATAAATATTTCATAAGATTTTTTTAATGAATTTAATAGTCTAGTCTGAATCGAGTTTGAAACTCGGTTCGAGATGTTTAAATTGAATTTCAAACTCAATCTCAGATTTTATTAATCTGTAAAAAAAAATTAGTATTGAATTCGAAATTCGATCGAAATCCAACCAACTTCAAATGCACATTCCATCCGACCCCTCTCTCCTCTTTCTCTTCCTCTCACTCTTTCAATTCTCTTTTGTCTTCTCTATTACCATTTGTTTCATTTTTTTTTCAATTATACTCATTTATTTCAACTCCAAAATTAAAACCGATCATATTGGGTTTCATATTTTCGAGAGGAAAATTGGAAAACTCCCGGATTCGTTTATTTGGTCAAAATTTGAAAGATAATTTTATTCTTCTTCTAAAATCTGAAAATTAAAAAAAATATTATTTTGTTAGTTATAATTAGCTAATTTAGTATAGGTAGTTGTAATTAGTCATATTTAGGGATGTCAATTATTGACCCGACCCGACGGGTTAACTCGATCCGACCTGACCCAACATGACCCGAAAATAAATGGGTATGGTATGAGTTTAATTTTTTGACCCGAATCGGGTCAGGTTAGGTTCGGATCAACCAGATCCGACTTGATTAATTATGTTTTTTAAAGTAATTTTGTGATTTAGTACAACTTAAAGCTTAAATATACACTAATTATATACTAATTAAGATTAATTATAAATTAATATTTTATTAATTTAAATTATGTAAAAATAATTAATAATATTTAATTATTTTACACGTATCGAGTTGAATATATGTTAAGATTTTTTGACCTGAATTTAATAAGATCGGGTTTGAGTTGGATAAAAAAAAAATAATATGACCCGACCTAAACCCGACCCAACCCGACTCATTGACACCCCTAGTCATATTATACTACCCATAAGTGTATTTTAGTTTAACTAGTAAGTTAGTATATTTAGTTATAATTATATTTAATTAGTAATAATTATAGTTCAATTAGATATGACTAATTTAGTTCTAATTATATATAATTTATTTTAATTAGTAAATTATAAATATTTAATTTAGTTTAATTATAATTAAATATAGTAGTAAATTTGTTAAATTATTTCTAACTTAATTTAATTATAGTACTACTTTAGAATAAATTTGTTAAATTAATTTAATTATAGTATAAATTAATAATCAAATCCGTTTAATTTTTAGAATAATTTTGTCTAATTTGAGCATATATCATAAATAATTATAGATACAAATGGAGTTTCCCCAATTACTTGTGGTTCCGCAAAATAAACATAGGTCCAAAAAGGCTGCAACCAATGCAACTAATTTTAATTATATAACATGATATTAAATATATTTTATAATTAACTTTAGCATATGTAATTTAATATTTTATATTTTATAGCCGCATAGTACTCTTTATTTGAATACACACCGTCAAAAAATACCATACGACGAGCAGATAGATCCATATCTATAAAAACTCGAGCTATATCAGATGGCGATAATGAGATATTACCAGATGGATAAATCATTGATAACAGCGCTCGTTGAGAGGTGGAGACCTGACGGTGATGTTAAAGGACATTTGTGCTTTATGGGGATTAGCTATTCGTGATATTTGATAATTTTTTGCATATTGATTTTTAATCTTCATTTAAAGTTTACTAATCTATTTTTGAAATATGAAAAATACATGAAAATTAATAATCAGGCTCACTGATGAAGATTGGAGCGGGACAATGTAGCTTCTCCTTTGGGCTGAGTGTCTGAGTGTCGATCTGTACGGCTATCATTGATAATCCTTGGTCATTTAAGAAAAGGAACAAGGGAAAACAAAAAGAGTACCTGCAGGTCTCGATATATAGTATCCGAGTTGTAACTCGGATTGAATTATATTAAAAAATAATAAAATAATAATGATTGCATTAACACTCTCATGCGAGTGCATCTAGCGGATTGGCTCGTAAATCCATTAAGGATGTGTTTGGATGGTGTAGAATAGTACTGTTCTGAGAATAGCAGTATTTTTTTCATATTAGCAACCATCCAAACACAAAATTGAAATCGAGAATAGCAGCAGAACAATGCTAATCCGCTAACCCATAGAAAACGTTGGGTTAGCGGATTAGCGTCCATGAGGGTAATGAAAATAATAAAAATTTAACATTTTCTTTTATATTAGTATGGAATAGTATTAAATAAAATACTAAAAAATAATTAATTATTTTAACTATTCTCTCCACTGTTTTCACGTTTCTATCCAAATAATATTTTACTAACCCAAAATAATAAAAATTAGCGCTCTTCTCATATTTTTCCCGAAATATCTCTAATCTCATACTATTATCAACTACTAACCTAAATAGTGTTATTCTTACCCTAATCATTTCACCATCCAAACACACTCTAAATGGATAATATTGTACTGCATAAATTAAATCTATAGACAATATTCTACAGCATAAATTAACCGGTGGCCCCTCCCTCCCAATTAGTTGGATCATGCTCCGCTACCTCAGACGAAGAAAGAGAGATGAGTGGGGAAGTAGTGTGTGTGACGGGTGGATCAGGTTACATAGCTTCATGGCTTGTGAAGTGTCTCCTCCAGCGCGGCTACATCGTGCGTGCCTCCGTTCGTGATCCCTATGAGTACCACCTTCCCTCCATCCCTCACTCTCTATAATTCAACTTGGTTTGTGATATCATGTTGTGTGATAATCTGTTACTCGACGATTGTGTGATTTGGATAAGCAATTATAGAACGAAAGGAACACATTAAGTTTTACCTCCACGTCGTCTTTCCTCTTGAAACCGATTAACCTTTCCCTAAATTATAATTTGAGGGAGATTGCAATGTGAATATTAAATTACCCTAAATTCATGGAACTTTTCCTAAAAAAATATAATAGATAAAATCATAATTCTGGGGTCATGTTACTTTTATTCAAAACTTCACTGCGTTAGTAGGAGCTAATTGCGACAGATTGGGTGTTTTCAAAGGGTGAAGAGGTATGCCACCACTCAAAAGGTTCTGATTACAGTGGGATCATAATCCAATCAAATAAATATTCTTTGATTAAATATGAACTATATGTTGACCGTTTTCTGATATTTTTGTTGCAAGATCTTTCTTGTAGTCAATTTTCTTGTTTTTTTTTTCTGTAGATTTACTACAAACTTGATAGACTTGGCTCATTTCTTTTGTTTGCTTATTTATTTTTGGCTGGTTTCAGCTGATTCGAAGAAAACGGAGCACTTGCGAGCTTTGGATGGAGCCAATGAAAGGCTCCATTTATTCAAAGCTGATCTATTAGAAGAAGGCTCTTTTGACACCGCAATAGCAGATTGTGTTGGTATTTTCCACACTGCCTCTCCTTGTTTCTTCAATGCAACTGATTTTCAGGTTCATCTTATTATTCTTCAAGACATATGTACCAGTCATATTGTACCAGTACTAGGCAGTTGAGGTTCCTATTTGTCCCTTATAATCTGTCAAGAAATTTAATTTGGTTGGATAACCTTCTCTTTTGTTGCTTTGTTGACATGATCATACTCCTAGTAAATTGACTAAGCCACTCACAGAGGGGGAAAAACCTGTTGAGCTGTGAATTCAGTAGATAAAACTCTTGTATGCTTTCAGGCTGAGTTGATAGATCCTGCAGTTAAGGGAACACTTAATGTTCTCAGATCTTGTGCGAAAACTTCATTATCAAGAGAGTGGTGATGACATCATCGTTGGCTGCAGTCAACTTCAATGGAAGAGCACTGAGTCCTGATGTAGTGGTTGACGAGAAATGGTTCTCTGATCCTGACTTCTGTGTAAACAACAAGGTATGCGCGCATCTTATCCTTCACTTAATTTTCTTTTCTTTTTCATTTATTCTTTTATCAATTAGTTATTATTATTGTTATAGTTGTTGTTATTTAATATTTATTAAACCTTTTTGGTTGGGAGGAGTTGGTTTGGATGTTGGGGTTTGGGAAAATCGATATATGACTTTATTGTTGGATTTTAGTTAGTTCCACCACTACTAACACATTCTGGCTGACAACCAGACTTTCTTTTGGATGGCGAGACTTTTATTTTCCATGGCATTATCATTGTGATGGTTCATCAGAGATCACCATTTTCTTTTATATTCTCTCTAATTTCTTTAAAGTGAACTTAATTTTTTTTCTTGGAACAGCTATGGTATCACTTGTCAAAAACCCTCGCAGAGGAAGCTGCTTGGAAGTTCTCAAGAGAGAATGGAGTTGAGTTGGTCACCATAAACCCAGGCATGGTTATTGGTCCGCTTCTGTAGCCAACACTCAATTTTAGCTGTACATATATCTATAACTTAATCAATGGTATGTGTTTTAATAATTAACACTCAAATTGGAAATTTCATGTTTTGTATGTTTATGTTTAGAATCTCCAGCTCCAGTAGTATAAATTCTGAGAGGGAGGGAGTGGGAGTTAGGGGGGGGGGGGGGGGGGGTGTATCAGATATGATTGATGTTTGCAACTCAATATTTTCTCTTAATTAGTAGGTTGTTAACTTGAGTTTCAACTTTATAATTAACTATTTTACCGTGCATGCCTTTAGGAGCAACGTCATTTCCAAATTCAAGTATACAATGAATAAATGTAAAAGATGTTGCTATGTCGCATATTCTTGCTTATGAGATACCTTCGGCGAATGGGAGATATTGTTTGGTTGAAAGAGTTGCTTATCTTTCAGAGGTCGTGGAGGTCAAACATAAACTCTATCCTTCTATTCCTGTTCCTAAAAAGTAAATAGTATTTTCTCACAATCTTTAAATTTACTTCTATTTTATTTTAAATACGCTCTGAACCATCTGTTCTGTTATGTGTGGCTATTGGAATACCTCATTTGCAATCTACTTTCTGTGTGTTAAAGTTTGAAATTATTATTACTTTACTACATCCGTGGGTTGCAATTTGGGCTGAGATTTGCTGGGAAGATGTGAGCCTACGGAATCTTTTATTGGAAGTATTGGCCATTGCACCGTGATCGGAATACCAGAACATCAGTTTTACAACAGAGTATGAAAATGATAGGGTCACTCCAGTACATGCCAATACAAAATGCCAAAGTCTGTGTGGTACAGGAACTTTATTACATTTGAGCAAAGTGTCAAAGAGACCATTGAGAGCGTTAAAGAGGAGTTTTGTTACTTTCTAATGCTAACATGATTATTTACCAAGCTAGCATGACAAAATTGTCATAAATAAATATGTGCATGTAGCCTTGCCTGTAATGACTTTAGCCGTTGTAATACACTAATAATTTCTGTCCTCTTTTAGTGCATACATAAACCAAAAAGGAGGTTTGGCGCATTGGTATACCATCACTCATCATTACCTTTGTATCATCTTTCACCTATATTTATATTAGTATTTTAATTCTACTACTTAGTACGTTTGGAAGTCGATCATCATTACCCAACAAAAATCAACTCGAATGTGGCGGCGGGCCTTGTAACTTTAATTTATTCATTGTGTCAGTTTCCGTGGATAATAAACTTGGTTTCATACATGTTATGCAATTTAATTTATCAAAATGTGGATTGTGGAAATTTACAACGGCCAAAATTGAAATGATATTTGATAGAACATCAAAATTAAGAAGTATCATTGTGATTAATTTGTGAGAGGATTTCCAACAAAAATACAAATCGGCTGAAGTTGGCTTATCTGAAAATCTGACTGGCTGAAACGAGAATTTCAAAACTTTTGACCAAGGTGCCATGACGTCACTCGTGAGGCCACAAAAACTTTTCCGGCTTTCTACCTCGAGGCTCCAGCCTCCCAAGACTTTCTCGCCCCTTTCTTAATTTGTATATATTTCACCTCCAGCCAAGCATTGAAGCAATCGTAGGCGCACAGGCACGAACGCTGATGACATCATCAATGAGTGGAAACGGGAAGACAGTGTGCGTCACCGGCGCCTCTGGTTACATTGCATCCTGGCTCGTGAAGCTTCTCCTCCAACGCGGCTACACTGTGCGTGCCACTGTTCGCGACCCTTGTAAGTATTCCCCAAAATCGTTGGTATCACTTTTTCAGTTTCCAAACGTTTTCATACATGTAAAGATTTTAATAATTTCATGCAATTTATTGGATGAATTATTATTTCTTTTTATTTATTTTGTTGCTTTCAGCGGACCCAAAGAAAACTGAGCACTTGCTTGCACTGGAGGGAGCCACTGAAAGGCTGCACCTTGTCAAGGCAGACTTGTTGGAAGAAGGCTCTTTTGATACAGTCATTGAGGGTTGTGATGGTGTTTTCCACACAGCATCTCCTGTTCTAATCGACGTTAATGATGCAAAGGTTAGTCTTATTGATTGCTGAAACAAGTTACCAGTTCCTGTCACAGTCAATTGTGCCGGTACAGTTGTGTTTGTATAGCTGGATTGTTGTCTGCTTTCTTTTTTCTTAATATAAGTTGGGAGACTAACTACTCACCCTCAGTTTGATCTGGATTCTGAAATCAATTACTTGCTTACAGTCGGTTAAACATGATTACTACTATACCCTAAATAATTGCTTCTGCTTGACTTCTTTTTAGCTGAACATGTTTGTATATAGGAAAACATAAGAAAAGTAAGAAAATAGTTTATTTACTTTTATTGATTGTCCAATCTGATTTATTTGAAATAAGCATAGGGTCTTTCTTTACGTAAATTGCTACTAACAGCTTGCTATTATAATCAAACCAAAATTTGTATTATTTTAGGGCGAATTGATTGATCCAGCGGTTAATGGGACCCTAAATGTTCTGAGATCATGTGTGAAATCTTCCTCTGTGAAAAGAGTAGTGATGACATCATCAATGGCTACAGTTTGTTATAATGGAAGAGGATTACCTCCTGATGCGCTAGTTGACGAGACATGGTTCTCCAGTTCTGAGTTCTACCGAGAAAAAATGGTATGCACAGTATGATCTTGATGTGGGGCAATTCTTTTGTTTTTTTTCCTTCTCCTTTTTTATCTTAGATTGATTTTCATGGAATTTTTTTGGGGTCCTCCATGGTTGAAGAGATTGATTAGTTACTACCCAAGGGCCATCCTTTCCAGATCAGGCTCTAGAAACCTCACCGATATCACACCAAAACTTGCACATATGTGCTGCCGAATTTAATAATGTGCAAGACCTGATTTCAATCATACAATCTTAGGGATTTAATTAAGCGTGCATCTGGTGCTTTTTTAGTACCTCTTTTGGTCCTGGTTGGTTTTGCTTCAGATTTTCTAAAGGAACTAATCTTCTTAATGAACGCCCTCACAAATGAGTTTGCACAAAAAAAAACAGGCCTTGCAATTTTTACTTGTAATGTAATGAAAAAAATCAGATGTTTATTTTTATTTATGTAAACAAGAGATGATTTGAATAAAATTAGGGTTAGGCTCTAATTAAGAGGTTGTCCCTTTATATATTAATCATAATAGAATTACAAATAAAAAACTATTAATTAGAGAATCACTAATTGATTTCTCTAATTAATACTAATCGATACTAATTGATTTCTCTAATTAATACTAATTGATACTTTCTATATTCAATACTCCCCTCAAGATGGGCGATAGATATTGATCAACCCAATCTTGTTATAGAAAATTTCACACTATTTAGAATCCAACCCTTTTGTCAGACAATCTGCTAATTACTCTTCAGATTTTACATAGTTTAAATTTAAAGCTTATGAATTCAATTGCTCCTTAATGAAGAACCGATCAGTCTCCACATGCTTTGTGCGATCATGCTAGTCTGGATTGTTTGCAATATTGATTGCAGATTTACTATCACACCATAATTACAACGGTTCTCCTCTAAACAAACGCAGGTTAGATAACAAACTCTTCACCCACATCATCTCACACAGACTCAATGCCATAGCCCTATACTCAGCCTCAGCTAAAGAATTGGTAACCATGTCTTACTTCTTGCTCCTCCAAGCCACAAGATTGCGTCCAACATGTACACAATAATCGATCGTAGACCTGCGATCGTCCACACAACCAGCCCAATCAGCATCACAGTAGCCATCAATTCTCAAGTGCCCATTATTCTTAAACCATAGTCCATTCCCTAGACTCCCCTTGATATACTTGAGTATCCTACGAACAACTTTTATGTGTTGTTCTCTGGGATCATGCATGTACTTACTCACCACATTTATAGCATGAGTAATATCAGGTCTAGTATGACACAAATAAATGAGTAGACCCACCAGTTTCTGATACCGCTCCTTGTCCACCAGATTACCTACATTAGCACACGACTTATAATTTTGTTCAATTGGTGTACTGACAACCTTGCAACCTAACATTTCGGTCTCTGAGAGGATATCTAGAGCATACTTTCGCTGCGATAACACTATGCCCTTCATCGACCTTGCAATTTCAATCCCTAGAAAGTATTTTAACTGTCCCAGATCTTTAACTTCAAACTCTTTTTTAAGTTTCCCTTTTAACTGCAGGATCTCCTCCTCATTATCATCAGTAATCACAATATCATCAACATAGACTGTAAGAATTGTGATACGATACCCGGAATGCTTGTAAAATAAAGTGTGTCCCCACTATACTGCTTATATCCCATACCACAAACAGTCATTCTAAACCTGTCAAATCATGCTCTCGGAGACTATTTCAAACCATACAATGACTTCTTCAATTTACACATTTTCCTAGCTGATTGTGGCATGGCACATCCCGACGGGATCTCCATGTACACCTTCTCCTTGAGATCTCCATGCAAAAATGCATTCTTGACATCTAACTGGTGTAGTGGCCACTTAAAATTGGCAGCACACGACACCAACATTCTCACAGTACCCATCTGCTACGGAGCAAAAGTCTCATTATAGTCAATATCATAAGTCTGACTATATCCTTTTGCCACCAATCTCGCATTGTATCTTTTCACCTTACCTTCTCGAGTCTGCTTGACAGTGTACACCCACTTGCATCCAACGACATGTTCCCCAGTTGGTAGGTTTACTAACTCCCATGTGTCATTTTTCTTCAAAGCTTGAAGCTCCTCCTGCATAGCACACAACCACCTAGGATCTTGTTTATTTGCGCGCACTTCGTTAGTACATGCACTGAATGCAATGATGCAAGAAAAAATTTATATGCAGGTGGAATGGATGCATATGACACAAAATTTGAGATGTCAGTTTCCCAACCAAACCTACTTGGAGGTCTACCCGCATTGACTTTAGTAGTCCTTCAAGGTAAGACATGAGAATCAGGAATGTTACCTATTGTTTGTGAGGAAAATGCCGGAGAAAGATTTAGGGATGAGTTAATTGGGACATCTACAATTAGCGGGCATGAAGAGGCTAGATGCTGTTTGTGTCTCCGTTCATATACCCTCAACTATCTTAGCTCGGTCCGTTGGTCATCCTGACTTTCAATCTCCCTTAACTCCCCCTGGCTGTCAGTCTCCGAAACCTCCTCCTCATCACCATCAGATACCTGAATAGGACAAAAAATTATACCAACCATAACTCCATTCACATTCTCCCCCTCTCTACAAGCACTAGTGGAGTCATTCTCAAACACTGAATCCAATTCTGAGCTTTTCCCATAAAATGACTCGGTTTCTCTAAAAGTCACATCCATATTAATAAATAATCTCCGCTCAGTAGGACATCAATACTTATATCCTTTTTGACGTGATGAATAACCTACAAAGATACATTTAATTGTTCGCGGATCCAACTTACCCACTGTTGGTCTGTGATCTCTCACAAGTACATCCACATCCTAGGCGATACAACAAACACATTAGATCCCAACAAAATCTCACACGGTGTTTTCATTCCTAAAATCCTTTATGACATCCTATTGATTAAGTAGGCAGCTGTCATAACTGCTTCACTCCATAAAAACTTAAGTACATTCATTGTCAGCATCCAATAATGCGTCACCTCTAGTAGATGTCTGTTCTTACGTTCCGCCACACTGTTCTGAGCTGGAGTGTCTGGACAGGTAGTCGGATGCACAATTTCTTGACTTGAGGTGAGAATCGTAAATTCTTTGTTGATGTACTCTGTCCCATTTTCCGTTCGAAGGACCTTCACATGTGCTCCAAACTGAGTTTTCACATATGCTAAGAAATCCTAAAAACACTTGTACACTTTAGACTTTTGTTTCATCATGTATATCCAAGTCATACGAGAGTGACAATCAATAAAAGTAACAAACCATCGGAATTTACTAACATAACTCGTAGGACATGGTCCTCAAACATCAGAATGAACAAGTACAAATGACTCCATATTTCGTGAACCACTTATTCTATAAGTAGAACGTGTTTGTTTTCCAAGTTCACAAGCATCACAAAAAAACTTCTGCCTATCTACTTTATTCATTAATTCAGGTTCAAACTATCAAATGATAAATGCTCTAATCTATGATATTGCAACATCACTTCTTCATGTCCTTCATTCACATCAGTAGCAAACAGAACAGTCTCTATCCACATACCATAGACCATCACGCTTGACTCCAGTCCCAATCTTCCTCCCCATTTTCCTTTCCTAAAAGATACACACATTTTTGTCGAAAAGAACAGTGCAATTTAATTGATCAACAAGGGAACTGACTGAAAGTAGATTGACTGGAAATGAAGGAACATACAATACTGATGATAGTGTGATAGTTGGATTGTACCTAACCGAACCAATGTCACTGATGGGTTGTGATGTCCCATCAGCGGTCTGGACAGTTTCAGGACACATGTTTACTTGGGTGGTATTTTACAAACTCACTAGATGTTCCTGTGATATGTCTAAATGCACCTGAGTCTATGATCCAATCAACATGAGTTTTAGTGGATGTAAGTGCCTGAATACTTTTGTTGACATGAGCATAACCAACAAAGTTACCAAAATGGATGGCAGTGTCATCTAGATTTCCTTTAGACCTCTCAACTTGTAACTTGAACCTTCTCAGCTCCTCCAACTTTGTCATTTCAGCTGTATTTGCCTCAGTGATGTTGTAAGAATCATCTGCTACTGCTAAATGAGCAACTCCTCGTCCACCACGTCCTATGCCTCCTTGGCCGCCACGTCCACCCCTCTGTCCTTTACCTCCTCGGGTGCCACCAGTGTTGCGTGATTGAAGGCAGTTGTAGCTGAGATGTCCTTTCTTCCCACAGTTGTAACACTCCCGGTCTTCTCTAGCAGGTGCAGCCGGGACCACCAAGGTTGAGCGTACCACTAGTGTAGCCTTGTCTGATCTCTTCTTGCTCCATCGACGTAATGGCCTCATCCAGTGTTGGGAGAGAAGGTAAATGACACATTACAGCCCTTCTTACTTCAAATCGTACATTCAGTCCCTTTAAGAAACGGCTACTCGCCTGCGCTCAAGATACTGTCTTTCTGAGAGAATATCAATGAGATTCTGTAAAACCAATGGATCATAGTGATCCAAATCCGCCCATAAACTTCATAACTCAGCCGCATATTGATGCACCGACTTTTCTCCTTGTGTGGTGGCATCAATCTTCTCTTCCACCTCCATCATCATCATCACACTCTCAGCTCCAGAGTACATCTCGTCAATACTTTCCAGACATGCGCAACACTGCTAATTGATCCCACCATCCCAGCTATACTCGGAGAGACAAATGTCAACAACCAAGACACTATCAGCGAATTAGTATTGCCCCACATCCGCCATTCTGCATCCTCCTTATTCTCAGGCTCAGTGCATTCTCCGATCACTTATTTCTCAAGTCCTTTGACCCGAAGGTTTAATAGTGTCATTCGAGACCAACTCAAATAGTTTCTCGTCCCCTCAAGCTTGATGTCATTAGGAAATAATTCTATTCTTTGTATCACCTATGACAGATCCGATATAGATATTATCTTACCGGATGAGTTTTCTTCCAATTTGGCCTGAAATATTCTAGTCGTCCCCTCGATAATCTCCTTCAAATCCTGACTAGTCACAGGTGTTCCCATTCTCACAACGCGAACCAAAAATACAACAGACTCACACACAAACCGTGCGCGCACATGCGATCACGGCCTTCATCATTTGTTAGACACAACAAAACCCAAAACAAATACGAAGATGTAATATATTCTCAACATATTCATTTCTTCCCCTCCTCTTTTTTTTTAGAACCACCACAAATTAAATGAACACACAAGAAAAAAGGAACAAAACAAAAAAGAAAACGAACATTGTAGATACGCGCGCGCGCCGTAAAGAAGATAACACCGTAGCGTCGCGCGATCGTAAGCGTGAGTCCTAGCAGCTTGGCGCGCGTCGACGAGGGATCCGTCAGAGGCCTGAGATGAGCAAGCCGTCGATGGCTCTCATATCTATACTATTATATAAAACATCTAAGAATTGGAGGGTCCATTTTTTGTCATGGTAAATTTTTATTATACCCATTTTATCCCTCAATTAGACGGATAATATTTATTATTGGTTGATCGAACGTATGTGATCGCGTCCATTGATCCCCTCTTTCTCTCCATTTATTTCCCTTATATACTATTATTTCCATAATTTTTATTTTTTTATTTAGCAACTTTGTGCATATTTGGTAAGAAATTAATGATGATAATATATGTTAGAATAATTTACTTTTTTTTGCCATAAAAATCATGAATCATTAACTCATATTGTGCAAAAATCTCATCAAAGATTAAATAGTCTTTATTATATGTTTTCTCTATAATTTGGTGAATTTATAATTTAATATTAGATAAATGTAAATTTTTTTATCTTATAATATTTTAATGTTTAAATAAAAAATTATGCTGCAACGCGCGGGTATATAGCTAGTCATGTAAAGAAGAGATGATTTGAATAAAATTAGGATTAGCCTCTAATTGAGAGGTTGTCCTTTTATATATTAACCATGATAAAATTATAAATAGAAAATTATTAATTAGAGAATTACTAATTGATTTCTCTAATTAATACTAATTGATACTTTCTATATTCAACAATTTATTATCTTATTTAGAAGTGTTAAATGAACACTAAGTTTTTGTGTGAGCAGGTGTGGTATAACTTGTCAAAAACCCTGGCAGAGGAAGCCGCTTGGAAATTCTCAAGGGAGCATGGAATGCACATGGTTGTAATAAATCCAGGATTCGTTATTGGGGCTCTTCTACAGCCTACACTCAATGCTAGTTCTTCAGTTCTTTTGAGCCTAATCAATGGTATGCTATCTATCTCTTAGACAGATGCTCCTGTTTAGATAACACAAAGTGAAGGGGAGAAAGGTAAAAGATGCAGAGGGAATGAGATGAGAAGAGAAGTTTTCCTGTTTAGTTCATACCTCCTATTAAATTTGCAACCAAATAAAAGTAATTATGGAAATTTTATTCCCTTCCCTTCTCTCCCTTCCTCTACTACCCATCCGAACAAGGTGCAAGTCAAGCATTATACTTTAACGCATCATCTTTCACAAGTTTAGTTTTGGTACATACATATTCTCTATGGCTCGGTTTTTTCCTGACAGATGGGTTTATCATTGTGATGCACATAACACTGGTATGTGCATATGCAATGTAAATTAGTTTTTGAGGTTTTGTTCTTTAGCTCATGATTGGTTGTGCAGTTGCAATACTAATAATGAATGCACAGAAAAGCAACAGAATTAATGGCCGGTTGAATTCTGCCATACTGGCCCTAACCTTTTTAATTTAGGCTCGCACTGTTACAAGTAGGTATGTAATGAAATAATGGATGGCTGTATTTTAGCAATCTTTCTTTTAAACATTGTATTACATAGGATCAAGAAAATTTCCTGATGCAACTATGCGTGGGATTAATGTAAAAGATGTGGCAAAGGCACATATCCTTGCTTATGAGGTTCCTTCTGCAACTGGTAGATATTGTTTGGTTGATAGAGTTATTCATTACACAGAGGCTGTGGAGATAATAAGGAAATTCTATCCTTCCCTTCCTCTCCCTGAAAAGTAATATTTTTGCGCTTCCAAGTCTCTGTTCATATATTGTAATCATGTTTTGGATCTATTTCACTCCGTAGATAATTCTTTTATTATATCCTGTTACTCAAATTATTTAGTGGACATAGATATGCAACTTCAATTACTATCAAAATTGGTCTTATGAATTCCTAACTCATTCCTGGATGAAAAAATGTTGGAAAAATGAACTGTCCATGTACGGTATCAATTTCTAGTATACTAAATCAGTTCCCGCTATTAAATTTAGAATGCAATTTCTAGTATACTGTAAGTATCCTTTTGTCTAATAGAATTGCCTAGATTTATGTAGGTTATATACCAAATTTGGGAGGTATCTTTGGAAATATGCATCTACGATCCTTCGCTTTACACAACCATGTTGTTAACAGATTTATTATCTTTGTTTCATGAATATCCCATTCTTTTTGTGTTTTTGCGTGTGTGGCAGATGTGCTAACGACATTTCATTTGAGCCAACATATGAGGTCTCAAAGGACAAGGCCAGGAGCTTGGGCCTAGACTTCATCCCGTTGGAGCAAAGCATCAAAGAGGCCATTGAGAGCCTTAAAGAGAAGGGTTTTGTTACTCTGTGAGGATCACTAGTTTCTATTTGATATGTTCGCTGGATTTGTATAGAGTTTTAGGCTACACTTCAGAAAAATAAATAAATAATAGAATGGAAGAAGAAAAATGAGAGAATAAAAAAAGAAAAGGAGAAAAAATATTAAATTTAATTTACCTTCTTTGTAGTAATCGTAATAAAGGACATTAAAAATTTGGCAGTTAATAAACAATCTGCATAATGTGGTCAACCTTATTTTAGAATTGGTAAAGCTCAGGTTCGAAATCGGGTAGGGGGTCTTATGAACATAATAATTAAGGTAAAGGCTTGATCCTTATCTTTACTAAAAAAGAGAATAGGTAAATCCCCAACATGAATAAGAACAACAACAGTATTAGTATACCAGTAGCAACAACAACAACATCAAATATATATAGATATTACATTATGTTCTTGTTATACACTGGATATCATCACTTTGATTGATTCTAGTTTAAGTGGGAGTTGAGGATATAAATTATAAATTACTATGTATCATTTATTTAAATGATAATAATAATTCTAAAAGTCTCTAATCTTGATAAATAAAGAAATATTAATTATTCATAAAAGATTAGTATACAAATTAAGTGATAATTAAGTTCTATAAATTATGGCTGCATGTTACCAATTTTATTGCATAAGCATATGTTAGATGAATATAGCACTGAACTTGATCCAGTGAAATAATTACATGGATTGTGTTATGTGTTATGTGTCATTAATTATTTCATTTGTGTTTAATTCTATAGTTTGAAATGATTCACTTTTGTACAGAAAAATTATTTGTTATGAATAGTTTATGACGTTATCCGTAACTGATTGCTATAAAGATTCTATTTTGGTATTCATGAATTTTGCGGGGAAAAGATATTTATCAAAAAAAATGTCCCTCATAATATAAATAATGATATATATTGGGCTCCTTGATGGAGTTCGATTGTTTGCATGCAAATTATATACAATCAACTCTAGATCAAGAAATGAATAATTTATAAGGGTGACATTTTTCTACCTTGGATTGTTTCATAATATCATGTGGCATGAGAATCAAACAATAGAAAAATTATATTTTTTTATGTAGAATTGAAATGTTATATTTATATAGTATTTATTTATGTTAATTGAGAATCACAATGTGTTGCTACATACCACTTGTGATTATTAGAATTAAATATGTTAATTTATTTCTATGACTAATATGACATAAATCCTCCACGATCTTACTAAACATGCTCTTAATCAATAATGCATTGAATTTTAATTTATAATATTCAAGATATAAACATAATATGTTAAATAATTAATTTTAAATATCCTTATAATTAATAATTTTAAATGATCATATAAAATTAAAAATAATGTTATGACTAATCAAGAAATAATTTTATCATAAAAAATATTTCATCTCAACATGTTAATATAATTATGAAATTATGTTAACAAAGTGTAATGATCTTTTTTTTTATCTTTGAAATGATTTGATTACAATGGTAAAATCTCTATATATAGATTAATGGTCTAACTAACTAATAATTTAGTCTAACTAACTAATTATAATTGCTAAATATCTCCCACATCATACATCACATAATATCTCCTATCTAACTCAATTATACTAATATCAACCTATACCTCTAACATCCACCTCAAACTTATTGTGCGGCATGCAATGTGAGTTTGCACATATTGCGAGTTATAATATCTCGTCTTGTGAATGTGATATTTAATTGTATCATGGGTCTTCTTGAAGAAACAAAATAGAGAAGAAGAATGGACTCTTGTAGCTCAAGAAAAATTATCGAATGTTTCATGCTTATTTGAGACATTTTTGAAACATCAGTAGAAAAATATTTGCCTTTTTAATAATATTTCGAGACTCATTTCTTGAAAAAAAGAAGAAGAAAAGAACATGAAAAATAGAAACCTGATGTATGGTTGGATCATTTCAAAATTTATTTGGGAATAAGAGTTTGATTGTGAATATTAGATAGGTTTTGGAGATTTAAAAATGAAATGAGATGATCATTGGACGAATTTGGGGCTAACAAACTAGACAACAACAAAATAACAATAATGTAATATAGCAAGATGGTTGCAATTCTCAGGAGGCAATGGCCATGGAGACAACAAGATCAGCACTTGAAACCATGACAAACTGAGTCCTCTGCTACCCGAAGTCTTGTGCTTGGGATCGAAGGTTCTCTATGGTATCAACGAGAAGTTCAATTACCTCACCTCGGTTACTCAGAGACAATTAAGCATTGCTCAACAATTATGAGACTCATGTCAGCATTGTAGTTTGTGAGATTACTGTTGCAGTGTCAAATGCCATGTCAGTACCAAAGAAATGTGCAGATTCCACAGCATGGTTGTACTAATTATCAGCCTAATGAGAAGCCGAAATGATCACCAAATGTGTAACCTATGGGAAAACGGGTAGATGATTGAGGTACTTACAGGTGGCAACAGCATATTGCTCAGCAATTGGTCCATGGTCCTTATACAATTCAACAACAGTCTGTTTATAGGTATAATTAATTAAAAATATTAGGATTGACATTCGTAAAAACAGTTAATATTTTTTACATCTAGTGGATTATATAATATGTATGCCACGCGGGCATAGGAAAAATCATATAGTTTCATGCAAGTTATGCAATTAATTTATCAAAATGTGGATTGTGGAAATTGTGCAACGGTCAAAATTTGAATGATATTTCATAGAGCATCAAATGAGATTTGAAATACTATTGATTTATAAATTCAAATAATATGTATATAAATATTGTTTATTTTAAATATTTTTCAATTTTTTTTAAATTTGGAAAAATATTGTTGCCAATGTTTATATTGTGATTTGTGAGTGGAGTTCCATAAAAAATACTAATCGGCTGAAGCTGACTGGCTGAAACGAGAATTTCTTTTAATAAAAAAAATATTTGACTGCTGTGTACCAACTACCAAGGTGACATGACGTCACGCGTGAGGTCCCATAAACCTTTCTGGCTCTCCCTCCAGCCGCCCAAGACTTTCTCGCCCTTTTAATTTCTATATATATATATTTCCGGCCACTGTACCAACAGGCTCCAGCCACACCCACACAAAGCACACACTGAAATAGAAGCATTGAAGCAACCGTAGGCGCACACGCTCGGACGCTGATCATATCATAACTTCATAAGAGCTAGCGATGAGTGGGAACGGGAAGACAGTGTGCGTCACCGGCGCCTCTGGTTACATTGCATCCTGGCTCGTGAAGCTTCTCCTCCAACGCGGCTACACTGTGCGTGCCACTGTTCGCGACCCTTGTAAGTATTCCCCAAAATCGTTGGTATCACTTTTTCAGTTTCCAAACGTTTTCATACATGTAAAGATTTTAATAATTTCATGCAATTTATTGGATGAATTATTATTTTTTTATTTATTTTGTTGCTTTCAGCGGACCCAAAGAAAACTGAGCACTTGCTTGCACTGGAGGGAGCCACTGAAAGGCTGCACCTTGTCAAGGCAGACTTGTTGGAAGAAGGCTCTTTTGATACAGTCATTGAGGGTTGTGATGGTGTTTTCCACACAGCATCTCCTATTCTAATCGACGTTACTGATATAAAGGTTAGTCTTACTGATTGCTGAAACAAGTTACCAGTTCCTGTCAT
This sequence comes from Schoenoplectus tabernaemontani, assembly GCA_037127355.1. Taxonomy (NCBI): domain Eukaryota; kingdom Viridiplantae; phylum Streptophyta; class Magnoliopsida; order Poales; family Cyperaceae; genus Schoenoplectus; species Schoenoplectus tabernaemontani. The sequence goes on from CM073739.1 coordinate 22,714,054, forward strand.
AGTCAATTGCGCTGGTACAATTGTGTCTGTATAGCTGGATTGTTGTGTGCTTTCTTTTTTCTTAATATAAGTTGGAGACTAATTACTCCTCCTCAGTTTGATCTGGATTCTGAAATCAATTACTTGCTTACAGTCGGTTAAACATGATTACTACCATACCCTAAAAATTGCTTCTGCTTGACTTCTTTTTAGCTGAACATTTTTGTATATAGGAAAACATAAGAAAAGTAAGAAAATAGTTTATTTACTTTTATTGATTGTCCAATCTTATTTAATTGAAATAAACATAGGGTCTTTCTTTACTTAAATTGCTACTAACTTGCTATAGAAGATGTAATCAAATGAAAATTTTGTATTATTTTAGGGCGAATTGATTGATCCAGCAGTTAATGGGACCCTAAATGTTCTGAGATCATGTGTGAAATCTTCCTCTGTGAAAAGAGTAGTGTTGACATCATCAATGGTTACAGTTTGCTATAATGGAAGAGGATTACCTCCTGATACGCTAGTTGATGAGACATGGTTCTCCAGTTCTGAGTTCTACCAAGAAAAGATGGTATGCACTGTATGATCTTTGAAGTTCCTCTTGATGTGGGGCAGTTCTTTTTGTTTTTTTCCTTCTCTTTTTTAGTTTAGATTGATTTTCATGGAATTTTTTTGGGTCCTCCACGGTTGAAGAGAATTGATTAGTTACTAGCCAATGGTCATCCTTTTCAGATCAGACCCTAGAAACCTCACCGATATCACACGAAAACTTGCATATATGTGCTGCCAAATTTAATAATAAGGTGCAAAATCTGATTTCAATCATACAATCTTAGAAAATTAATTAAGTATCGTGCATCTGGTGCTTTTTTATACCTCTTTTGGTCTTGGTTAGTTTTGCTTTTGCTTTTGCATCATATTTTCTAAAGGAACTAATCTTCTTAATGAAGGCCATTACAAATGAGTTTGCAGGAAAAAAAAAACAGGCCTTGCAATTTTTACTTGTAATTCAGTAAAAAAAAATCAGATGTTTTATTTATTTATTATCTTTTTTAGAAGTGTTAAGTGAACACAAGTTTTTGCTGTGAGCAGGAGTGGTATCACTTGTCCAAAACCCTGGCAGAGGAAGCCGCTTGGAAGTTCTCAAGGGAGCATGGAATGCACATGGTTGTAATAAATCCAGGACTCGTTATTGGGGCTCTTCTACAGCCTACACTCAATGCTAGTTCTTCACTTCTTCTGAGGCTAATCAATGGTATGTTATCTATCTCTTAGACAGATACCCCTGTTTAGATAACACAAAGTGAAGGGGGAAAAGGTAAAAGCTGCAGATGTAATGAGATGAGAAAAGAAGTTGCAATATTTTACATTTTCCTGTAGTTCATACCTCCTATTAAATTTCCAACCAAATAAAAGTAATAATGGAAATTGTGTTCCCTCCCCTTCTCTCCCTTCCTCTACTCCCCATCCAAATAAGGTGTAAATCAAGCATTATACTTCGGCACATCATCTTTTGCAAGTTTAGTTTTGATACATATTCTTCATGGCCCAGTTTTTTCCTGACAGGCGGGTTTATCATTGTGATGCAAATACCACTGGTATGTGCATATGCAATGTAAATTAGTTTTTGAGGTTTTGTTCTTTAGCTCATGATTGGCTGTGCAGTTGCAATAATAACAATGAAAGAAACTTCTATGCACAGAAAAGCAACAGAATTATTGGTCGGTTGAATTCTGCCATACTGGTGCTAAGCATTTTAATTTAGGCTAGAACTGTTACAAATAGGTACGTAATTAAATAGTGAATGGTTTTATTTTAGCAATCTTTCTTTTAATCATTGTATTACATAGGATCAAGAAAATTTCCTGATGCAACTGTGTGTGGGATTAATGTAAAAGATGTGGCAAAGGCTCATATCCTTGCTTATGAGGTACCTTCTGCAACTGGTAGATATTGTTTGGTTGAGAGAGTCATTCGTTACATGGAGGCTGTGGAGATAATACGGAAATTATATCCTTCCCTTCCTCTCCCTGAAAAGTAATATTTCTGTGCTTTTTAATCTCCATGCATATATTGTATTCATGCTTTGGATCTATATCACTCCATAGTTACTTCCTTTATTATATCCTGTTACTCGAATTGTTTAGTGGACACAGATATGCAACTTCAATTACTATCAAAATTGGTTTTATGAATTCTCGATTGGTTATCTAATTCATTACTGGATTAAAAAAATGTTGGAAAAATGAACTGTGCAAGACTGCCCATGTACTGTATCAATTTCTAGTATACTGTATCCTTTTGTCTAATAGAATTGCCTAGATTTATGTAGGCTATATACCAAAGTTGGGAGGTATATTTGGAGATATGCAGCTACGTACAATCCTACCATGTTGTTAACAGATTTATTATCTTTGTTTCATGAATATCCATTCCTTTTGTGTTTTTGCATGTGTGGCAGGTGTGGTAACGACATTTCATTTGAGCCTACATATGAGGTCTCAAAGGACAAGGCCAGGAGCTTGGGCCTAGACTTCATCCCGTTGGAGCAAAGCATCAAAGAGGCCATTGAGAGCCTTAAAGAAAAGGGTTTTGTTACCGTGTGAGTTTTACTAGTTTCTATTCGATATGTTCGCGGGATTTGTATGGAAATTTTAGGCTAGACTTCAGAAAAATAAATAAATAAGAGAATGGCAAATGAGAGAATAAAAAAATGAAGCAAATGAGAACAATTAGTAAATTAATTTACCTTGTTTGTAATCGTATTAAAGGACATTAAAACTTGACAGTTAATAAAAATCTGCATAATCTGACCATCACATGTTAATTAATTTTTTATGTTCACATGATATGGTTAAATTTATGTAGAATGTAAAGCGTAACGTTTACATGACGTAATGAATCAAGTTTTTGGATTCTGGTGAGTTTGCACTTTGTACAATATAAGATGCATGGTTTGATTAGACTTCGGGCATTTGTCTAGTTTAGACAATATAATCAGATAAAAACTGATGTTTGTTTGGACATTCAAGGGGCTTCCAATATTTTTCCTAATAATATAAGAAAAGGGAAGTACAAAATGTCATTCCAATCTTCTATAAATAATAATAAGATTAATTCTTCACTGAATCGCAGTAATTTTTTATCGTCTAATTTTTACTATCGGACGATTGCGTGGATTAGTGTAGGCACTGTACGAAAGAGTAATTGTTGAATGTAAATATTATCCATTGATTATCAATTTAACGCTTCACTATCTTGATTCATGGAAGGAAGCATATAATAAGATTAATAATAATAATTAATAATAATAATAATAATAATAATAATAATAATAATAATAATAATAATAATAATAATAATAATAGTTATTATTAATGATGTTGCTACTGGTATACTGTTGCTGTTCTTATTCACGCCGGGGCTTTACCCATTCTTAAATAAGATTGGTCAGATCTTACCTGCAAAAGTCGATAAATATGCGGCCTGAATGAATACTATATAAAATGCTCGCATTTTTCACATTTTTTTTGTAGAAACTCAACAACTTTGTTACGTAAAGCCAATGTTATCAGAATCGAACCGAATATTGATCTGATAAAGCTTCAGGTTGGTGATTTATTGAAAAAATTGTCAGGTCAAGCATTTTGACTGCCCTGACACAAATCAGCAAAATATTCAATCTGAATTTGATTTGGATTCTGATCAAAATTTGATATGATGGATCTCGTGAAGATTTTATCTCCAAGATCTCTTTGCATACATTCCAAGATTAATAGATTGTTTTCTCTATTTTTTTGTCTTTAAAGTCATTAGCATTTAATTACAGTATCCTTCGATTATTTCTTTCAGTTATTTATTTTTTTGGGACCAAAATACCTTCGTCTATATAAAAAACCATTGTCATTTGCAAAAAATAATCAAGTTTTGACCGACCTATTCTTCCATTGGAAGTAAAGTTAAGATATAGCTTCATTAAGTTATTAAGAATTCTCTTTTTGCTACTTAGCAATTATTCTTTATATTTTCTTTTCTACTAAATCATTTGTCTCTTCCGTCCTCATGAAGTTGAGACTTGAGGCCCGGTGTGCGTCAAGTGATATCAAAGCACAATTTAGACAACCACCTTCACGATTGTGTGAAGTTGTATCCCTGACAACCAACAAATACCATCTTCCACCACCATTTGCACCTCCCTCACAACCGTCACTAATACCAAAAAATTCACCATGACAGACCCAAACATCCAAGCCATTCTTGATGAGATGCGACAAGCTCGAGAAGAAGCACGACAAGCACAACAACAATGTGCAACTTCTTACCGACCTAGTAGCCCGTCTCATCATACCCCCACATAACACTAATGATAACCAAAACCAAAATAACTATGACAACCGAAACTGGGATAGTGGTCTTCGAGTCGAGATCCCTGACTTTTCGGGAAATCTCAAACTCAGAGAGTTCCTCGACTGGACTTACATTGTGGACGAAGTTTTCGAGTTGAAGGAAATTCCACCCGGTATGATCCATTTTCAAGAACGAGCCTCAGCATGATGACAGAACTAGAAGTATCGCTGCTATCTCGACAATCTCCCTCCACTCTTCGATTGGGACGAACTCAAGCATGAGATAAACCGAGAGTTCTTACCGACAAACACTATTTCAACAATTTCAATCGCTGACCTAGGGTTCGAGAAGTGTTGACAAGTACACTCTCAAGTTCTATCAACTAGAAGCTCGAAACCAACTCAACGAGACTGACCAACGAGTGGCTCGATTCCTTCATGGACTTCGTGGCCTAATCCAAAATGCATTGATTGTTCATACCTTCAACATGATTTTCGAGGCTCAATCCAAAAACAAAGCAATCGAGCTGCAACAATCCCAAGTCCGTAATTTCTCCCTGAGGAATTCACATTTCCCGAGTAGAAATTAATCCGACACTGCAAAGAGTGTCGGTCAACCTCTAGTCAAACCGAGCACCAACCCGTCTTCCTCTCGCACTACCCCACCAGTGAATAACCCGAGAAATAATACCTCAGATGGCACCAAAGCTAACATCTGTTGCCATAGATGTCACACTCTCAAACATTATGCCAACGAATGCCCAAAGACTTGAGTTCAGTTTGCAAATTAAGATGATTATCTCGAGGACGAAGAGGAATAGGATGCTAACGAGGACAAAATCTACGAAGCTAACCCCCAGGATATTTCTGGAGAACTTGGTTGCACGAAGACTTTGATTAGCACCACCAACAAAGGAGAACTGAAAAAGGCACAACATCTTTAAAACTCAGTGCTCCATCAATGGAAAGAAGTGCAACGTCATCATTGGTTCGAGAAGTTAGGAGAATATAATATCTGAAGAAGTAGTTAAGAAGTTCAACATCTCGACTTCTGTACATCCACACCCGTACAAGATCGGTTCAACAAAGACGCCGAGATCATGATCAACCAACAGTGACAGGTTGAATTCTCCATTGGTCTGTACTACTCGATAACTGTCCGAGCAGATGTTGTCCCGATGGATGCTTCACACCTCATCTTAGGCCGACCTTGATATTTTGACAACCATGTCATGTACGATGGATGATGACACATTTACTCGGTATAGATAGGAGAAAATAAGGTACATATCTTACCTATGCAAAAGGATTTTTCAAGCTTGAGAAAGCTAGTGTTTTATGTGTCAACCGAAGAGTTCGAGCATGATCTAGAGGAAGCAGACATATGCTTGATCGTCGCCTCAACAACTTTCACACAACCTGAGCAGGAGGAGAAGTACCCTCAACTAGTTGAGCCGATTCTAGCAACTTACCGAAATGTTCTAAGAGAGTTGTCGGATTAGACTCCCACTACTCTGAGATATCCAACACCAAATCAACTTGGTGCCGAGATCGATCCTTCTAAACAAAGCTCACTATCGAATATCCCCATATCAGCATGAAGAGCTCTAAAGGCAAGTGCAAGAGCTCTCGACAAAGGCTTTGTGTGTGAGAGCATAAGCCCATGTGTCGTGCCGACATTGCTCGTGTCGAAGAAGGATGGGACGTTACGAATGTGTCAATAGTTGAGCTATTAATTGAATCACCATCAAATATTGGTTCCTAATACTGAGACTCGAAGACATGTTAGATTAGCTCAATGGTGCAACAATCTTCTCGAAACTCGATTTGAAGAGAAGATATCATCAGATTCGCATTAAACTGGGTGATAAATGAAAATTTTCTTCAAGATGAAGGACAGGTTTTCAAATGGGTCGTTATGCCCTTCAGATTGTCAAATGCACCATGCACTTTTAATGAGAGTCATGAATTAGGTACTTCATCTTTTTCTCAACAAATTTATGGTGGTTTACTTCGATGTTATTCTCATATACAGTCAAAATAAAATCATTCATCTTTACCATTTGTGAGAAGTATTTGAGACTCTCCGAGAAATCTAGCTTTTTGCCAACTCGAAGAAGTGTTCCTGGATGGTTTCGACCCTCGTATTCTTGGGTTTTATCATCTCGGGTCAAGGCATCAGTCTCGACAAGAGCAAAGTTCGAGCTATCCAAAGTTGGCCATGCCTGACTACCATTGGCAAAGTTCATTTGTTTCTTGGTATTGTTGGTTTCTACCGAAGGCTCAAAAGGCATTCAAGCAACTCAAAACCTTGCTCATGAATGCCCTAGTGCTATCTCTAGTGAATTTTGACAAGATGTTCGAGGTCGAATGCGACGCCTCATTCGTTGGGATTGGAGTTGTGTTATCCAACAGAAGAAACCAGTAGCTTACTTCAGCGAGAAGCTAGGTAGACCACATGCAAATTACTCAGTTTATGATGTTGAACTCTATGTCATTGTTCAAACTCTCAAACATTGACGACATTACCTCATCTTGAAAGAGTTCCTTCTCTTTACCGACCACCAAGTCTTGAAGTTTTTGCAGAATCAGAACAAGCTCAGTACCTAACATGAGAAATGGTTCATAATGCTGCAAGAATACACCTTCATAATTGTTCACAAGTCAGGAACTAACAAAAAAGCAGCCGATGCATTAAGTCATCGTGTCAATTTGATGTCGGCAATGAAGAATGTGGTTCTTGGATTCGAAAAGCTTCCTCGAGAGCTACGAGAAGATGCTGAATTTGGACCAATAATCAAAGAAGTGGAAGAGAAAACCCGACATGACTATCTTTTACAGGATGATTATCTTTTCTTCGAAAACTTACTCTATATCCCGAACACTTCCCTCCGATTCTCGATTGTTCAGGAGCTCCACAAACAAGGTCATTTTGGTGCCAAGAAGACACTCCATCTGGTTCGAGAAAGATTCTTTTAGCCGAACATGTCAAAAGACATCAAGTTGTTCATGAAGCGATGGCAAGTTTGCCAAGTTCCCAAAGGAACCGACACAAACCAAGGACTATACATACCTTTCCCCATTCAGACTGTACCATGACGAGACATCTCGATGGACTTTGTTGTAGGTTTACCAATAACTCGAAAGAAGAACAATAACATTTTTGTTATGGTACATCAATTCAGCAAGATGGCTATCTTCGCGGCTTGCAAGACAACCATCAATGCTTGCAAGGTTGCCGAACTCTTCTTTACCGAGGTCATTCGACATCATGGGTTGCTAAGTTCCATTATTTTTGACCAAGATATAAAGTTCATGAGTGCATTATGGAAGGAAGTTTAGTCTCGACTTAGAACCGAGCTAAAGTTTAGCAGAACTTGCCACCCACAAACTGATGGACAAACTGAAGCAGTCAACCGAAGCCTTGCAAATATGTTGCGAGCACAAGTGACTTCATTCGAGACATGGGACACTATCTTGCCAAAGATCGAGTTTGAGTGCAACTATTTGGTCAACCGTTCCATCTGATTTTCTCCTTGATGTGATGCACGAATACATTCCCTGAGGCCCTTTCAACTTGTTACCGATCGAAGGCCCGAGCAAGAGCCTGAAGGATTTTGATAACATATGTTCGCAACATATAAGAAATTCATGAGCAAGTACACCAGAACTTGAAGGCAACATATGAGAAGTACAAGGCTCACGCGAATAAGAAGCACCGCCAAGTGGATTTCAACATTGGAGAATTTGTGTGGGTCTATCTGAGCAAGGATCACTATCCGAAATGTGATTACAACAAGCTAATTCGTCACAAGTTTGGACCTTACCCGATTCTCGAGAAGTTCAGTGAGAATGCCAACCGAGTCAAGCTGTCCGAGGACATGTACATTTTGAACGTGTTCAATGTTTGACATCTTCACAAGTACTCTAGTGAAAATTTAAGCTCGAGGTCAAGTTTTCATCAATCCGGGGAGCCTGACGCAAATCAACAAAAGATCAAATCTGAATCTAATTCGGATTCTGACTAAGATTTTATTTGATGGATCTTGTCAAGATTTTATCTCCAAGATCTCTTTGCATGCATTCTAAGATTATTTTTCGTGTTTTCTGTCTTTTAAGTCATTAGCATTTAATTACAGTATCATTTAGTTATATCTTTCAGTTATTATTTTTTTCTGGGACCAATGCACCTTTGCCTACATAAAGCACCATTGTCATTTGTAAGAGATAATTAAGTTTTGAAAACAAATAGCTTATTTTAAGAATTTCAAAAATTCTCTCTTTGCTACTTAACAGTTATTCTTTATATTTTTTTCACTAAACCATTTCTCTTTTTCTGTCCTCGCGGAGTTGAGACCGGGACCCGATGTGCGTCATGCTGATATATTTTTTTTCATTTTCTTATTCCTCTCTTTATTCAAACTGAAATGATTCAATGGTCCAATGAGTAACCCCGCGCCCAAAAGGGGAAAAAATGATGCAATGGCACATGCTCGGGGACCAAACCAAAGCGGGACGGAACGGAAATGACGGGGAGAGAAATGTCAAATGAGTCCGTAGAACTGAAATAGTTAATTTGTATTTATTATTTTTGTAAATTTCAAAATCTCTTACTTTTAATCTCGTATTTTTGTTATTAATAAATTCGGCAGCTTTGCATCACTAAATATCAATTTAATTTTCTTGAGAAATAATTACTTTAGTTGGACCACCACCGCTCAATCAATCCTGATTATTTTATTTAATAATTAAAAGTCCGAATTTAAATATGTAGAAAAATATTAATCAGATTTTATAAAATAGGAGGAACAAGAAACTTTTCATGCGTCAGACTAGTGCGAGAATTTTTTTTAGCGTGTTGATGTGATTAAAACTTATTATATTAAATTTATAAAATATACATAAAAAATAATAGGTTTTGTTATTCAGGAGATTAATTATTAAACTAAATGAAAATTAAAGTTAACTTATTTTGAATCATAATGAACTTAAATTTCTATATCAAAATTAAGTAAATATTAATACTCATCTTAATTAGAAATAAAAATTTATGGTGATATATTATAACCTTTCTATTTCATCCTTACTACTAAAACATTCTTTATTTCATAAAATATTAATATGATTTAATATGATACAACCTAAATATTTTATTTTAAAATTACATAATTCATATTTATACTTTATTTTTATGAAATATAAATTAGACTTTCTTAAAAATGATATTGTTTATATGTATCTTACATAGATTCAATTAAATTTTAATTTTCTAAGTAATTTTATTGCCTTCATTTTAAAATATTATTATTGCCCCATATAAATGAGTATTTCATCATTTTTTTGGTTTTTAATATAATACACTTTGCAATAATAATTCACAAGTTGAAAAATTATCTCTTTAGTTAACAAACTAACTTTAAACTTTTTTTGCAGCTTTCTTATTATGTTACTTATAATAAATAAGTCTTGTTAAAAATATATCTTATGTACCTTATTATTCTTAATAAAATATATTTATATAAATATTACTTTAACCGTTTTAACCTTATCTTGATAGTGCTCCTTAATTGTCAATTATGGATTTATGATCATATATTATTTTTTTATCCATTTAACCTTAAACGATGTAATTATAAATTAGCCAACAAAAGAATAGCTAACCTCATGATTTTAATGTATATATTTAAATTAAAGGCTTTATTTTAGTAATTAAGTACTAACTATTAATCATCATTCCAATCAATTAGCCTTCCTTTGGGCCGATGAATGATCATATAAAAAACTTATAATTATCACCTCACCAATTACCACTCCGAAGTTGACAATCAACCATCAATCGATCAATTAATCTTCCTTTGAGTCAATTAATCAATCACATGAATGATTATCACCATGCCAGACATTTTGGGCCGATTAATGCACATATCCTTCTGAGATACTTATTATTTTTTATACAATAAATTTGTATTAATATTTGTGAAAAAAATATTCATTTGCGGTCAACCATCACATAATCAACACAATTTCAAAGTATATCTTAGTTAAAAAATTTACTTAATCATGAAACTAAATATCATGATTTATCCTTAATCATAATCTCAAAATTCATTCAAAGGCCCTAAACTTATTAGGCTTCTATTAATTTTTAGCCAAAGCATACATTCACCAATGAAGTATCTTTAGATGCAAACATTACTTTTAGGCACTTTGGAGTAATGAATAAAGTACAAAAATGTAATATTTTTGTCAATCAACATTTGAGTCAAATTAACATATCCATGAGCTAATGACCAAGCTAGTCAACAGAGGGAAGAGAATCACAGATGGATCACTTAAGTTTCAAGCCCCGATGCTTTTCTAGACATCGCTAGCCCATGTGTGTTAGAACCTATTTTTATACACTACCCTTATGCACTCCATAATTTCAGCAAATGTTAACCTTTTTTTGGGTTGATTAATAGTCACTTTAATTGCAAGCATGCCATTTTAAACTTATCATGTACCATCTTGCATGAGTCTCACACAAAAAAAATTATTTGCGGAACAGTCATAACCTAAATTCTAAACTAAGACATAAGAACTATAATTACTTGTCATAATTAGAATTTAGAGATTGAATCTAAAAATAAATATCTTAATTTTGATTTAGCAATTTTTTTTACTTTCCTTAAATAACTTAATTACTTAAATTAACCACCATAATTAGTGCATTTCACTTGTTCAAAATATTTCAAAACTAATTTTGTTAAAACCTAATTGTACTTTATTCCTAAAAAAATTTAAAACTAAAAGAAACCAAACTGAAAATAGTTTGCAAAATAATTTCAGTAAATTCCATAAAAAAAACTAAAAAAACTTGAAACTATCAAACTGAAAAATAGTTTCTTAAGATCTAAAATCTATGATTTTTAAAATTATCTGAGAACAAAACTTATAGATTCCAAAATGGGGTTATATGATCAAATTAGAGTTATGAATCAAAAGTTATGTCTGTTTTATATCAGAAAATATTTTCAGAAATTTAGGAATTTCGTGAAACTTTAAAACTTTTCAGAAAATTAATATTATAATCTCTGTATAAAACCTTAAAGTATAATAAAGTATAGTTATTATGGTATAATATAACTCATGATCTAGATCACTAATATGTCTCTATATAACTTATCAAATCTGAAAACTAACTAAATCTAAAATTGTCTAGATTTGTATCCCAGGGTTTTGTCTTAATTTTTTAATTAATTTAAAAAATCAATATAGAAATAAAAAAACACAAAACTTTTAATAACTATTGCCAAAGAATTAGCAGATAATTTTTAAAATGCCATTGGACAAATTTTTTGAACGACATCAGCCGTGACACAATGCATTAGATTTTGTTCGGAAAAGACCTTCCGTGATCCGTCCGAGTGTTCGCATGACGTCACCAGTGAGACAATGCGGCCTCCACTTTACCACTCTATGTATAATTTCCACTCCCCACAAGATTGAAGTGATAGACCGCGAGAAAGAGGGGGGAGAGAGAGAAGATGAGTGGAACAGGAAACAGAAAATTGGTGTGCGTGACTGGAGCCTCCGGTTACATCGCATCATGGCTCGTCAAGCTCCTTCTCAATCGCGGCTACACCGTGCGCGCCTCCGTTCGCGACCCCTGTGAGTAACCCCAATTGAATTCTGTCTATTCTCGCTGTCGCATCAGTAGTAGGAAAAGGGGAATTTTTCCTTTCTTAACTCTTCGATGATATTTCCTAATTCCCTTGCTATTTGGTACAATTTAATAGTTTCTGGTCTCAATTACGAATGCTTTGGTTTCCGGGCGTATTTGTTGATGTCGTCAATCAGTTGGAGAGTGCAAATTTTTATTTTTATTTTGCGATAGGTACATATTTCTCAAGTCGTTAAATAGGAGTTCAGTATAAATTCAACAACTACATCAAATTAGAATCTGAATTATAAGAAGAAGACAAAATTGATTCAAGGGTTTATTTATTTGTCCCTTCTTAGATCTTATGATTTATGTTTCTTCTCCAGCTGATCCAAAGAAAACTGCCCACTTGCGCGCATTTGGGGGAGCCAATGAGAGGCTACACCTGTTCAAGGCAAACTTATTGGAAGAAGGTTCATTTGATTCTGGAATTGAGGGTTGTGATGGTGTTTTCCACACCGCATCTCCTTTCTATCATAATGTAACTGATCCACAGGTGCTTCTAACATCCTTGCTAACTGCTATTATTTTTTCCATATCAACATCATGCGATTGAATTAATTTGTTTGTTCTGCAACTTCTGTTATCAGCAAAACCTCTAGGATGTGTTGTATTTTTTTATTTTTCTTTAATTTAAATTTCTACCTTCAATACATTATTTTAGTGATTGTCATGAGCAATTTTCAATAAGAGGAGTTATTTCTTTCGTTCTTATGCAATTCACAACTTACAAAGAACATCGTTTCTCGGCATACTTCTTATTGGGCCTCATCGATATAGTATAATAGGAGAACATGGTGTACCTTCACTGAGTGGCCCTATTTATTTTTGTTCTTCTAGGCTGAGTTGATCGATCCAGCAGTAAAGGGCACACTAAATGTTCTCAGATCATGTGCCAAGTATCCCTCTATAAGTAGGGTGGTTGTGACATCCTCAATGGCTGCTGTTGCATATAATGGAAAACCAAGAACTCCTGATGTAGTTGTTGATGAAACTTGGTTCTCCAGTCCTGAGCTGTGTGAGCAATCGAAGGTATATTCTCTTTTTCTAACAGTATTAGGCTATTCTTTTGGAATCCTCTTCTTAGGTTAATACACTGAAATGTATATATCAAACTTTAATGTTAACAAGAACTACTTTTCAGATACAGTTGAACCATCTTTGCTAGTTTGTCTTCCGAATCATGGTATAAGAAGCTGTCTGACCAGAAAAAATAAAACAAATATAAGAAAGGCGATGTCAAGTAGAATATGACTGCACCTAACTCCAATTCTTTCTTGATTATCAGTCTTGGTATGTGTTGTCAAAGACGCTAGCGGAGGAGGCTGCTTGGAAATTTGCAAAGGAGAGTGGACTCGACATTGTCACTATTAACCCTGCCATGGTTATAGGTCCTCTTTTACAGCCTACAGTCAACACCAGTGCTGCTGCTATCCTTAACTTAATTAAAGGTAGGTACTGGCATCTCATGAAATGGGTCTGATGGCCTAATTTGTCTGAAGATTTAAAATTGAAATTTAGAGTACTTATGTCAATCGATCTTTAAGTATGTATGCTCATGATGTACATGTCTTATTGCAGGAGCATCGACATATCCAAACACAACTTTTGGTTGGGTGAATGTGAAAGATGTGGCTATGGCACATGTACTGGCTTATGAGGTCCCTTCTGCATGTGGTAGATATTGTTTGGTGGAAAAGGTTGCCCACTATTCTGAGATTGTTGAGATGATAGGCGAGCTCTATCCTTCTATTCCCCTTCCTGAAAAGTAGGCCCCCCCCTCCCCAATTTGAAGATTTTTTTTGTAGTATCTGCTCTTTAACCATCTACACTTGATACTTTCTCAATTATCTACTTGTTCTTGGAAGTCTCATCATGGAGAAAGTTAAATAGTTCATAGGTGGTTGTCACTATCATTACTTATTTGGTGGCTGAATTATAGTTGCTTCTATTTGCAGATGTGCAGATGACAAGCCATTTGTGCCAGTATACCAGGTTTCGAAGGAGAAGACAAAGAGCTTGGGAATTGAATATATTCCTACAAAGATTGGCGTCAAGGAGACCATAGAGAGCTTGAAAGAGAAGGGTTTTGTGAACTTTTAAAATAATATTAGTAAATTTCTTAATAAAAATAAATGTTAATTTGTCATAAGGAACTTTTTAGAATTAGCACATACATGATGCATCGGGGAGTAGCATTTAAAGATTGCAATTCTGTTGCTAAGCTGTACTCGTTGATTCTTTAGTTGGCACCAGTAGTTTGTGCAGAAGAGTGAAGAGTATTGTTCCATGGGAAAATCAATGAGGGGTCCAGTGAGGAATATTATTACTACAGGGTTTAATAGCTGTAGTGCTAGTTTGTGTTTCAAGTGCTGAGGAAATATATTTTTATCTTATTACTCATTTGGTTTATTTTCTTTCATATTCCTTTGTCACAAAATTGTATACAATTCGGGTGCGGATACAATTCAAGTGCGGATATCATATTGGATACAATTCGGGTGCGGCAATTCCACAATTTTCAAAAATCTATGCTATGGGTGATCTATATTAATATTAAATATTATTTTGTTATTGTACATAAAATGTAGTGTGGTGGTTTACAGCTTTGATTGACTGGATGCCTCTTTGGTAACATTTCCATATTTGCTTTTGACATATAGAACAAAAAATCTTAGTTACATCTAAAGAAACAATGGTGCGGTGGTAGTGCTCGAATTTGATAACGCACCATCTTCGCGTTTCTTGGGGGGACGCCCTCGCGCTTACAACATTATCATGTTTTGCCCAAAATATATAATATTAAAAATATATATTATCCTGTGTTGCAAATATACCAATGCGCGCAAACTCATTCATACACCTATTTGAAACTGCGAGGCATATCAAAAGAAATATAAGAAAATGATTATTATATATGAACCAAATCAAGAAAGTAATTTGCACCAAGTACCCATAAATTCATTAATTATTCTGACGTCCAACAAAGCAACTCAAAAGTGCCAAATCAAGTCACATATCAAGCTTAATTTTCAAGAGTGAAAAAAAAAATTGCTAGTCTAAAGTCATCAAAGCATCTAATGCTCATCCGTTCCACATTCCAGCCATGCTCGTCCTAGAGCTGCAAACGAGCTGAACTGAATCAAATTAAAACTAAATCGAGATGAACTTAATTGAAATAAAACTAAATCGAGCTGACCCAAATTGAACTCGAGCTAAAATCGAATCGAAATAAAACTAAGCCGAGCCCCAAACGAGCTCAATTATTATTACTTTTATATTTATTTTTATATAATCATAAATAATTAGAGCTAAAATAACTATTATTCTATTAATTTTAAAATGAAATTTGAAAAAAAAACTAATATTTTCATATTATCATACATAATTAATTACAACGTAAATAGGTATAGTTTTTCTAAATTTTGGATTATATTAATTAATTTATTTATATTTTACTAATTTCATAACCAAAATATATTACAATAACTAATAGTAAGCTATAAACGAGTCAGTCAAATTGAGTTAAACCATTAAAAAAGTAACAAACTCTAATCGAGCTGATAAAAAAATCCAACCGAACTCAAGTGAACCACAAGACTCGAACTTTTTTTGCAGCCTTGCTCAGTCCACCTGCAAAAAAACAAAGATAATATCATATGAATAAGCTAAATAGCTAATATATGTACAGGAGGCACTATTGTTTTGTTCCACATTAGCTCATTAACAAAGCGGGGTTAGCTTTATAGGTTCAAGCAGAAATAACAAAAATAAAATAAAATAATAATACTCTTGTGAGGGTGATGACACATCTGGCGTTCCAGGTAGTACAAAGATGCGTCATTTCTATTTTAACCTCGATCAAAAAAGTGAGTTTAGGCATGGATTTACTTATGTCACTGAAGAAAATCATTATAGATCTGCTTCAAGAGATGCGTCTTCCCTACACCACCCATACCCCAAATACCAATGATATGATGCACATCATCCGTGATATATTGAAGTGCTAGTCTGAAGTTTGGCGAAATTGCTGAAGAAACAGGCATCTCCTTTGCAAGAGGATGTGGTAGATGCACAGACACATCAAAAGTAGATTTTTGATCATACAAATTCTTCACCTCACGAAGCTGAGTTTTGAGGCTGGACTAAGGGTTTTGGAGGTAGGATGAAAGGATGTGATTGAGAAGGAATGGGTAAAGGAGGTAAGAAGAGGGTGATTCCGGGGTTGTTGTAAGGGAGGTTGTCTAGGTATGCTTAGTATAGGAGAAGGTAAGAGGTTTATTGGAGGTGGAAGTGTTAATGAGTTGGTTGATCGAGAGACCCGACCGGCACAGGAATGAGATTTGTGACGCACATTCGAAGCAAATGAGGGCATAACGACAATCTTTCGATTCGTGATTTCTTTCCCCACAATGAAAATAGGTAACTATTCCTACTGCTGGTTCTGTAATCCGATAACAGAACCAGCAGATTGAGTCACCGCCAATCTTGAATTGCCGGCTTGAGTGGGGGGTCTACTAGATGATGGAATCGACGGAGAAGATTGAGAGATTAACTCGGCGATCTGTTTGAAAGTCGAAGTTTCCTTTACTAGCCATCTTGAATTTCCGACGAAGCAGTGATACTATTGAGATTTAAAGCGGGAAAAAAAAAAAGTTCCAGGCAATGCCTAGAGAGTATAGACTAGAGATTAGAGAAGGTGTTTGACAAATAGTGAATATGTTATGATCTAAAACTGAAGATCATGAGAAATTGCCAATAATAGAAAGAGAAAAAATTGTATATTCTCTCTAGAAATTAATAATCAACTTGTTTATGATCCATTTGTCATTAAAGGTTATATTTTAGAATATTATAAGAATCCATTAGGTTCAACAGACAATAGATTAGTCACTTTAGACTCATACCTATGGGATGTAGCTGATAATTTATCTAGAGAAAGTAGTTTAGCATTAGAAATACCTTTTACAATTGAGGAAATAAAAAAATGTTATTTTTGAATCCAATAACAGCAAATCTCCAGCATCAGATGGTCTTTCTTTTCACTTCTATCAATATTTTTGGGACACAATAAAAGAAGATATTGTAAAATTACTTCATGCATTTTACAATCATACATTGGATCTATCAAAAATTAATTTAGCAACCATAATCCTAATACCTAAAGTCTCAGAATCCTCATCAATTAAACAGTATAGACCCATTAATTTAATAAACTGTAATTTAAAATAATTTCTAAATTATTAGCAAATAGAATAGCCAAAGTCATGGATTTTATCAGAGAGAGGAAAAGAACAACGCCGCGACGTTTGAGAAAACGAGAAAGAGGATTTCATAAAAGGATTCCGGAGGGGAGTGAGAAATTAGCTTTTAACCTAGGTAAACTCTAATTATAAATGGATCATATCAACTCTGGAAATATCCAATAGTATATAATAACTCAACAGATAACCTACAGGCTGATAATTAAGTCCTGTGTCTAACCTTGCCTGTCGTCAGGCCTATACCTGACCTGACCTGGCCTGATATGGTGTCGGACCGACTGGGTAAGGGTATGGGCAGGATGAGTATGAACAGGCTAACCGACCGATGGACCAAATTGTCATTCCTAAATGTGAATCCAGCCATATGGGCAGGTAAAACTTCTTAGATAGATGAGTGGGTGAAAGTTTCTGAATGAGTCAAGTACAAGAGTTAAATGTGCGACAAATGATGCATAGGAATCCTCCACAGTCACCATATTCATTTTGGTCTTAATTAAAAATTCATTATGTATTAGAGGTAGTTGACAAGTTCCCATCCAAACATAAAAAAAAAAACTGTAAAAGATTAATATGGGTTTCCTGAATGAAAGATTAAAAAAAGCAGTTACTCAACATTGTTTTTTTCTAAACTAATTAAAGTAGTTCATTGGTCATTATATATAAATACAACCATAATAATATGATCTGGACTGCTCATCAGCTGTGGCCTTTAATTAGAAGTGTACTGGAGAAACTCCTATCATAAATGCATTGCAAAAAAAAAAAAAAAAGTTTATCCAAAAGCTATCGAATTTTCATCACATTAAGCCAGTATGTATACTTAAGCAAATAAATAAATTCTATATGACCGTCAGTAGAAAGCAAATTGAATATTCACTTATTTAACACTACCAACAAAACCATGTATTTTTTTTCTCATCTTTAAGAATAAATACAAACATTTAGTATCAAAGAAGGATTACTTTAAAATAGTGGAAACCTATTTTCAGTATGGAATAGGTGAGCTGAGCCCTTCTTGTATTGCCATAGGGTGTGGAGGTTGGTGTCTCTTTGATGTAGATACAAATGTTTTCTTCAACGAGGCACTTTTCATGAATTTCTTTACGGTTACCTTGGCATACACTGTGCGGTATAGAGGTGAGGCACTTTCTTTCAATTTTAGAACAAGGAAAAATATAAGCCGGTATCCCAATAGTATGACAAACAAAATTCCGAGGTCTACCCATTTTGAGTGGTCAAGTTTGATACCAAAAAGGTTTGTGATGATGTACTCTCCGGTGAGCTTCTTGTCTCCTGGCCATAAAGGGTCGAATTCAAGCCCAATTAAATCATTCTTGTAATTTCCCTAAAATCAAAGAAAATAAATTGTTTTTAGATTAATTTAACAGAGTGAGTTCAAAACTGGTGTTTTTGTCTGCCTTCTAAATATTCTTTTTGTATTACTTGGTAAACAATATTTCTTTGCAAAAAAAAAAAAAAAACCATGCTAATTGTATTTAATCTGCCCGAGCGGTAGACTATCGCTGACAATATCAATTACAAGGACAAAACGATTTTTTTTTTAAAGTAGCATGCGAAAAGTCTATTTATATAATTGTATTAATAAAATTTAAATAGAGTTTACAAAAGGCTCTATAAAACACCAAGAAGTAATTTTTTTCATTAGTCAGATGCTTAGGGGAACTATTAAACTAAAAAGGAAAGAATTAGCAAAAACAGTCTTTGTTTCTTTTTCTTTTACGTGTGTAGGTTATATATGCTATGCATATTCATAAACAGGTTAAACTAGAACCTTAGAAGAATCCTAAATTGTCATGTACAGTTTGCATCGGAAAAAAAAAAGGATCACAAAGCAGTACAATTTACTTACAAAAGTACTTAATCAAGTTAATTACCTGCAAGGCCCAAGATCCATACACTACGTACGAGAGAGGATAACGCCAGACTGGCTTTGGAAGGTCTGGAAGCCGTCGAAAGAACCCAGAGACCATCATCATAATTCCCTAATCAAACAATACTTTCAGATACTCTTTATCGTTATCTTTTTACCAATATCTCTGCATTATGTCGACTTTCTATGAAAAATATCACTGCAATATCTAATATTTGGGAGTTTCTGGGAGAATATTTGCAGCTTTAGACCAAAATTTGCAAGATTTTTGGTCCTTGGTAGTTTCCGGATCATATGCCCCCTCTAGTTAAACAAACTCAATTCAACAATCTAATCTTGTTTTGAACCTGTTCTAGTTCAAAGAAGAACTCAGGATCAATTTCAGTTTGCAGTTGGCTGTAGCCTGCAGGTATACTGCAGTACTACAATTCAACAGTCCAATCCTCCCTTAAAACTTTTCTATTTTTAAAATTTTTCCAGTTTATTTGAGGTTATATCCCAAAGAAACAAAATTGTCAATAGCCAAAGGAATTAGGAGGATATCAATGCAAGCTTCCCAGTCATGTTTCCTAGGTTTCAACATATGAAAGCTTCAGATAGCAATATTCTTTTAATATTTTACTTACAATGACTCCAGCTCCAGTTATAATCCCCATCAAGAAGTTTGGAACAACTCCAGCAATAACCATCATGAGGCTCTCAATTATTGAAACACCTGCATACAAGCTTATGGCGAAGTATGCATAGTGCTCAAAACCATGGCGGAACTTCACCATGGGGTATACTATTGATGATGTCGCAATGGAAACGGCAAACAGAAATGGAAAAGAAGATAAAAAGTTGGAGAGTATGTAAACAGCGACCCCATAATGTCCATTTTGCCTCTCTCGAGTGAAAACCTTCATCTCTTCAATGAAGGAAGGAAAGCCTCCTATTGACATGAAGGTCATGAAACCGGACATAAAACCACCACAGGCCGAGCGTGCCAAAATGGCAGTGTAACTTGTGCCTACATCATGGTAGATGCTCCCAATACATAATGCAACAACTATGTAGATTACGATACGCAACCAGTAATAGCCGAAATCTCTAGACATGTTTACAAATGAGCGACTTGTAAGTGTACCCAGTTGTTTCCACCAGCTTGCTTGACTGCCTTTTTCTGGCTCGGAAGTTAGACCTCCCTGTTGCCAAGACATACACCATAATTAAGCGATTGAAACCAGCAGGCTTCCTAGTGTTATTTTAATTTCCTTTTTTGAAAATGGGGGTATTGATGCCTATCCAATGGGGAATTAAGGATATATTAAGGCTGTCTGTGGCTTCTTATGACAAAGTTTCAATGAGAAAAAAAAAACACAGAAAAAGTAAACAAAAGGCAGAAATGCCCCTAGGGTACCCTGCTGTATTTTTCCTTGCATCTTACTACAGCAGGAAGTTTCCAGCAATACAAATTGCACATATCTCAAGTAATTTCATCAACTGAATTCCAAATAAATTGTACGAATGCTTACTATTTTTGAGATCTCTTCAATAGTTTTCTGAGTCATCATTGCATATGCAGATGTCTTGTATTTCTCTATAAGAATTGCTCTTATGTCAGAGGTCCTTACCTTGGACAGAGGATCTGACTCTGCCTCCTTCAGCAAGTTAAGAAAATAATGCAATTTGAGTTGAAAAATAAAAATATATTGTAAAAACTAGTAGCAAAAGAAATAGCGACTAGATTCATACTCTTCTTAGCTTCATAGAACCTTTCAGTGTCGCACTAACAAGATCAAAGTCAGAGTTGATGCATCTGAGAAAATGGTCTGATGGGTTTCTTCTGCTCGGACAGGGGAACCCCACCTCAGCAAAGAACTATTAAATTGACATCCAATTTGGTTACATGACAGTTATTGTGTTATCTTTTTGTAAGGACATGATATCTCGTTTAACAGTATTAAGAGGTATCCTGTCTTTCCAATCTTCTAGTCAATACGACGACTTTTCATTTTGGGAATTTTTCCTATAGAATTTTGTGTTTAATAGGTATCTAATCTAACTACTTTGTGTATATATTAGGTATCAAATTTATATCAAATTTGCTTTTTGCTGAAATTGAATAACATACAAATTGGAGTTCAAAATCAGCTATTACCTTGGTAGCTGATTTAGCATCACCAAAGTACACAACCTCGCCACCAGACAGGAGGCATAGATCATCAAACAATGCAAAGACTTCACTGCTAGGCTGGTGCACAGAGGAGATTATAGTCTTGTTTCCATCAATCGCCATCTCTTTTAGAGCCTGTATAACAAAAAATGCAGATGCACTGTCCAACCCACTGGTTGGCTCGTCCAGGAAGAGCAGTCCAGGTCGTGTTAAAATCTCCAGTGCAATGCTCAGTCTCTTCTTCTCTCCACCACTTATACCCCTCAAGTGCCAGTTACCTATTAATTTGTCAAATTGGAGTTCCACACAACATCAAATCAATCAATCAAGGCTACTACAAGAAACGTGTTCTTTTTATTAGAAAGATGAAAATTAAGTCTCAAATTTCATAATTGTTTATAAAGACCCTCCATTTGAGTTTTAAACTCACAATCTCTTACACAGAGGATGTTATTTTTTATCACTAGATCGAAAGCCGGTTCTTACAAGAAACGATTTTCAATAAGGTCAGTAAATTTGCGCAATAAAGGCCATAATGGAGACCAAGCTATATGGCTGAAGCACTATTGTCACTATAAATAATACCGGTGCTGCACCAAACCATCTTAGTTGTCAAGCTAGAGAAATGCTTTAAACATCATTATATACTGATAGCATTATCCCATACCATCCAACATGTCTCAGCTCTCATACTACATATTGTAACCTCCCCTGTTGATAATCTTACCGATGGTACGGTCAGAGCAATCTTGAAGCCCCATTTCTTCAATTGTATTTTCAACCACATTGCGCACCTCCTCCTTAGACATTGTGGTGGGAAGCCTCAGGAGAGCTGAGTAGGTGATAGTTTCTCTCACCGTGAGTGTACCCAGAAGCACATTTTCCTGTGTCACGTAGGCCTGTATATATGGACAAGAACATTAGGTAATGATTTATTCTTTCCCAATCAAGCTAAAATTATCCTGGTAAAATAAAATACAGCTGCAGCAGAATCTCTCATTTATTCTGATTAGGAACTCGAGGAAAAAACGAAAAAAAAATTTGCTTACATTTATCAGTTCTATGCTATGAGAAATAGATTTTGCTATGCGGCACCTGACCTTTGGAAACAAAAAATTAGACAACTTTGTGCTACTCTACAAAATAATCAGAGTTCAACAGTATGACTGCTGCTACTGTATTTCTTGTTAAAAAAAAGTAATATAATACGACCCGAAGTACCATTTATGTAAGTCCTGATCAGGAAAAAAACGTATTAATGTATTATTGTTAGACCCGCTCAGGTTGCAACTTGCTCGTAGCAATACAAAGCAGCCTAATTTTCAAAATTATTCTTATGAAGGAAATAAGTATCTAGCATCAAAATCAAAATCAAAATTATTCATGGTTCTAAAATAGTAATTATCGCGTCATTGTGGCGGTGTTTCAAACAAAAACTATTGTGCTATAGCTATAGGAAGCTATAGTCCATCACATTTTCTTTATATTTTTTATTAATTTTCATATAATCTAGACTTTCATAGAATAATTAGTAACAATAAATTAATTAAGTTATAAATTTATAATTATTCAATACAAACTCTAAGTTGCTATTTGAAATATCATTGATATCATAAAAATTAAATAATTTTTCTATTCAAAATAACTGTTAACTATATTATTTTTTTATTAAAATGATCATAATACTATAACTACATAAGTTTGCACCTCTCAAATTATACAAAAATAATTTTGAACAAAAAATATAATTTATGTTAAATAGCGTGTTATACGCTATTACGGCGGCTATTACCGCTATAGCGAACATAACTTGACATAGCCCAATGTTGAACCATAACTATAGCTTTTAATCTTGAAAAACGCTATAACACTCTATTTAAAACCTTAAAATTATTAGAAGCACATGTTTGTAAGTTCGGACTTAAGTATTCAAGAATCCAGCATCACTATTATTGGAAGCCGAAAAACGAGTTAGAATTAGAAAGTATCAGTTGTTTGGGGTGTCCATTATGACCCTACAACCTGACAATTTTCCACAAAACTTCCCTGCTTCAAGTTCTTTCTGCACTAGTTTTAATTAAGTAGCAATAAAGGGAAGTAGTAGTTAGTTGGAAAAATTAACACCATGCAGGCCATCGGGGCAAAATTGACCTAGATTGTGCCACGTAGGCACTTTTGATTGAAATGCAGTTGTGTTAGTTGCCTAGTTATGGCAATAAATCAAGTAATCAATCATTGCTTTACAAAACTATTTTCTCTGAACTATCCGAGATAAATATATTACCATGCATGTGCTTCAAGTTTGAATGTTTATTTTTGAAGTATTAATAAATGCAATATTCAAAGGTTGTTCAAACTACGTAATCCACTTAAATAGAATGGGTGATCTATATGCCATCAGGTTGTACTAATCACTTATCATTCATCATAAAAATTTAAAGCATAAATAATGATGAAGGAAAAAAATTCAAATCGGAAATGGGATCAACTACCTACCACAATACCATAATCAAGTCTTCTCTTCTTGCCGTTCAAAATCACTTTCCCTGTCAATACCACATTCCTTCCTAGCCTCCCTGCTCAAGACCAAAATAGGAGTATAAAATACCCAAATTAGCCAGGTAAAAGATAACATTTCATTAGTTCACTTTCCAGAATAGTTTCAGTAACTAATGGGATCCGATCTCTTTCTTTTTCTTTTTACCACTTCGTTATTTGTTGAACAAAAAGAGCGAGCGCCACCAGATTTTTTTTTAGTAAATAAAATAAAAGAAAAGAGGAAAATGATATGATTATTTTTTATTTGTGTATATATAATTTGACCTGAGTTTTAAATTCTGCCTCAAATGTTGGGACTGAATTTGAAAGTCAGTCCCATTTTTTTTTTACAAAGTTTGTATGTTTAATTAGTTATAAAAAAAATTTGGGATCGAATTTTAAATTTGGACCCAATATGAATGAGAACAAATCAGCTTTGAATACGCGAAAAAAAATGTATGATCTGGGATTGAGTTTGAAACTCGATTGAGAGAGCTAAGATCAAATTTTAAATTCGGTCTAGGCTAGATATGCAATAACTCGAAGCAATGAGGCTATTTATCTCGTTTTACTTAATTTAATTACTAAAAATAAAAAAATCTGTCAGACACTCATTATAAATAACCTAGGGACACTTCGTTGATTATCCAATCTATACCGTCCAATTATGAAGGCTAATTCAAGGTGTTACAAACAACTGGTTGGAATCAAATCGTGGTATATATCCACGAGCACAATAAAATACGTGACAGTGTAATTCGACTGATATATTTGCCTTCTTTCTTTCTCTAATGG
Organism: Schoenoplectus tabernaemontani; assembly: GCA_037127355.1. NCBI lineage: Eukaryota > Viridiplantae > Streptophyta > Magnoliopsida > Poales > Cyperaceae > Schoenoplectus > Schoenoplectus tabernaemontani. Next base: position 22,738,730 of record CM073739.1, read on the forward strand.
TGCGTGCATGAACCATGCGTGGATTGTTTGATATAACACAAATTAGCTCTTTCATTGCATACAATTAAAATGAGGAAACCTGCATGAACCATGCGTGTGTGTGTTTACTTTTTTTTTTTTGGAATAGTTATTAAGTCCATGATATAATTATGGAATTATGATGAGGAAATCTGACATGTAAAGTTAAAATGTTGCAAACATATGCATAATCTCAATTCTGAACAAACAAATTCACATCAACTTTCAGCAAAAAAACAATTGTTAGCTGGTAAAATTAGAAACGAAATAGAATTAGATCTATATATTACAGATTAATTTTATTAGATATAGAAGCTATTCTGTAAACTGCATACATCAGTAAGGACTGAGAATATTGCTGTGGCCAGAACTACTCAAAATCTCGTGCTAATAAATCTTTCAACAGTTACTTAAAAGAACTAACAAAAAGAAAACTAATAGTTACTAAAGCTGTGCAAACCTGCTAGAGAATCGAGCAATGTCGACTTGCCAGAACCAGATGGGCCCATGATTGCCATAATCCGACCCGGCGCCGCATACCCACTGATCCCCTGAATCAACTTGCGTGGCGGTTTACGCCCACCATAACTCGGCAAAACAGCTGTCAGATCCTCCCAAACGAGATAGGCTGAAGAAGGAACTGCCATACCTGATCCAGGCACAGGTGATCTGTCGCCTCTTTCTTGCATCTCCATGGCCGCCTGCAGGTACAGCCCGCAGCCAGGTGAAGATAATGCTTAATTTGTTTGTGTAATGATTTTTGAAGTTGAAGTTTGAATCTGTGGGATATAATTAAGATGAGTTATAAATATTATCGATACTTGGTACAAAACAGTAATTAAAATGTGTATAGGGAGGATAGCTAACCCAGTCGTTGAGTATTTATGGAATGAATTAATGAGATATTGATGAGAGAATCGTTGGGATTGATTTATTATTTGCATGATTTTTAATTTCTGTGCGCAGAGCGCGTAATAAAGGCCATTATATGGTTGCAGCTAGCTACAGTTATTGCTGGACAAATTAATGAGACCATGCATTGTCCCCTGTTGGTGTTGTTAAATTAAAATGCTAAAATAAATTTTGCCTACCGTCCACACACTGGTTATTTTTGGTGTTATTTAATTTACATGGGGTCAAATTTTCTTATGATCCAACTTATTAAATCTTTTTATTCAGCTATCAGCTAAATACATGATATGTTTTACGTGGATCAGCAAAAAATATATATTATGATTATTATCAGCTGGCTGTAACTAAATCATATTTAGCTTTTTTTGTGAAAATAAAATTATAAATTGCATTGTTGTAAATTCAATACGTAACTTTATTCCAAAAGAGTAACTGCCATTTTTCATGGGTCTCGCGTGAAGAGCACATGCATATTTAACATGAACATGGATTTTCTATAGTGGATTAATTTGCATGTGTATAAAAGATTGTCAGCAATCAATGGTTCTACAAAATCTCGTCAAAATTTCTTTAAATTCAGGTTTGAGTTGACTGTTGACACTTGACATGTATGTGGAGTGGTGGTCCATGCCAACCATACACAAAGGATCGATCCGTTTTGGTTCTGTTTCATTCTTTCTTTTCTTTCCCTCTTTCCTTTTTTTTTATTGACAACGAATTCATTTGGCATATCTGACAATCGTAGATGATGATAGATTTGAAATCGGACACTTTAAACAAACATGATTTATATTTTACGTAAAAAAATGATGAAAATTAATTGAAGTTTTATTGTTCATAAAATACATTCAAAATTATAGTGATCCATATATATATTTAAGATAACCAATGATATGTTAAGTAATATCAAAGTTAACAAGAACAAAATGTTATAACTTTTGAATTCTTAAATTAATGAAATAAATTATTAAAGTTATGAAGATAAGCAGTTACCAAAAAAAAAAAAGCTAGCGGTCATAAGGAAGAAACGAAAAGGCCGGGGTGTTAACGCTATGCTAGCATTAACGCGGCATGTAAGCATTAAATGTGGGGGGATTAATGAAAGTGACCTAGTTTGTTGGACGTTGGCTAGATGTGTTTAAGTCATCATATTCACTAATCCTAGTCAAATTTAGATGGCATTTCATTTCCTACTAGAATATCTCTGCTTGTAACTTGGAAGAATATTTTGTTAGCGCGAAGTGATTGGTTCAAGGGTCTGTATATATTTAGGCTGATGCCATATTATTTGTGGATACTAGATATATATTGAGAGAGTGGGGGTACACGCACAATTTGATTGTCTACTTACTATTTTCACGATTTATTTTAAAACATTGATTAACAGAAAAATATTATGAAGATATTATTATTGATATCGTTATTGACCCGAACATATATATCAAATTATTATGCATTTTATACAGTATGTTTATTGCTCAATTTTACACATAACAACAATATTATACAAAATAAAGTGACATAATAAAATGTAATAATTCGTTTAATAAAACATGTGTCGGTATCAACAACGGTGTCTATATTCAGCTCCCTTAATTAATTGTACATTTGTCATTATCATCGCTCGTTCCTCCTCTAGATGCATGCTCTTCTCTCTCTTCAATTATGTTCATGGAAAACACTTACCGTGAAGCCCCCAATTTTATATAGATTAATATTTTTTTTAATTTTCTCTATTTAAGTACCTAATATTTAATGAAATGAGGAAGGTTCCTATAAAAGAAAAAAAAAGAGAAATGTTCAATTATTATGCAAATTAATTGCATTATTATCAAATGGATATGCTATATTAAGAATACTTTCAGTTATTTACGTATAACTATCGTCAACCTCATTAAAACATATTTAATGGATAATTTCGGTGCACAATAATATTTTATGTTACAATTTATTTTAAATTTATTATTCAAAATAAAAATAAAAATAAAATAATAGATGTGTTGGGTTTATCCGGTTTTCGGGTCGGGTTTGCCCTGAAAAAGTGGGTCGGGTTTTCCGAGTGAAGTGGGACGAGTTAGGTGGGTTTTATTTTCAGGTGGGCGGGTTTGCCCGGATTTAGGTTAACGGGTTGGGCAAGTTTTTTTGAATTTAACGGTTGGGTGGGTAAGTCAAACGGGTACGGGTTAGGATGGATTAGTCGGGTCAAGTCAAGTCACGTATGGGGTTTTTCGAGATGGATTTTAGAGAGATTTTTTTAGAAAAAAATTGTTCGCAATCTGTGGTATGACCATGGATTACTCGGGGCACGAGTTTTGCCTCAAGTCGGATCGGATCAAGGTGCGAATACGGATTTGGTGGGTCGGGTTTGACCATCCGAGTTTTTTTAATACACTAATCATAGGCATGTAGATGCATGTGTAAAATGACATGATCTCCATCGAATTCCGCATTATGTGGTGCTTCATTATGATTCTCGGTAGGTGGAAATCAGTTTAGTGGCGGATCTAGCCTTCTTAACAAGCTTGGGCACATTATATGAGCTGGTATTAAATGCTCAAAAATTAGATATAAAAGGTATAATTTTTCAATTAAGACTAGACACTCATATAGTTTTGAACTATATTTTTCTGATTCAAAATAAAAAAATTTACTATTTTATATATATTTTAGAAAATCAAGTCCGGGCATCGACCGGGGCTTGCCTATATATTTTTTATTCCCTGAATCGGTTGCATGTTGAATGGGATTCACCACATTTGATGGATGATGCGAATTATGGTAGGATTGGGGGGTCAATTTCGTACTGAATATGATGTCAGAAACTCTCTCTACAGAGGTCTTGACAAACAACAACTGATAGTTTGAGGAAGCAGTAGCCTGTAGTAATGGAGGTTCTGCTCCGTCAACCCCAATACCTACTTGTTAAGAATAATTTGTTAGATTAGCGTTTAGGTCTCAAAGTTTTGGCTATATCATCATCCCAAAATATAAAAAAATGGGAGTTACTAGAGCTATTAAACTAAGCAATTCTAAAACTTGTTATTTCATTATTTCCATTAGATTATTACTGTTAGCCACTAGCAACTGGGTATAAAATCCAATTTTGTACAAACTCATAATAATAAGAATTATTCACCATTCAATTGTTGCTCACTATTTCACCAATATTATTTTATTTCACACAGCACACAATTCTTCATGGTATTAGAGCGGATTCGATAAATCTAGCTCAGTCTCAAAAACCGACAAAACTGAGATAATAAAGGAACTGCGACCATCAAAAAAACCAATCACCAACAGAGCATACAAGACAAAGCAAAAAACAACATACAATTAGTAGAGCAAATAACCAATTGCCGTCAACAGTAAAGAGACTAGATTGAAACTCGCCCAACAACTCAAAGAGGCAAAAAAAAGGTTCAAAGCTAATTTATTGTTTCTGATCAACACAAAACCAGCCACAGAACCAAGTATTTGTTCTTATCAGTAAACCATTAACAAAACCAAGTATATGTTCTTATCAGTAAATTAAGTATCAGTTCTTATCAGCAAATCAACCACAAAACCAAGTATTTATTTTTGTCAGAACTCAAATCAGCATTAAGCAAAGCCAAAAATTAGTATCTGATAAAAAAGAGCTCAAAATCAGAATCTTGTTAGAATCCATACTAGTAAAATCCAGAATCCAAATCCACATAAAAATGGCTCAAAATGTCAACTCAAAACACAGAAAGAATTACCTCAATGAGGTTGAATGGCAAGAACTTCAATATGTGGGCTAGGCATGCCACTTTTGGCCAAGTGGGCAGAGATATATTTGTGTTTATGAATGGTGATATAACCATGTCATTTGTTGGTGTCCCAACAGCAGAAGAAAATGTATTAATCCGAGAATGGAGAAAAAGAGACAACCAAGTTATTGTCTGGCTATTAGCGACAATGGAGCCTCATGTTGCTGATGTATGACAAGAAAAAGAACTACTTATACATTTATTAGCTCCAACAAGAGATCCAGCAGATTAAACAACAACCCAACCAATCAATCTTTGAGTTGTTCTCTCTACTGCAAGAAAAATCAGATGAACTAAATAATATTTTGGATTTTTTTTTTGTACATGCTTTGCTTTGAGGTATGAAAATAGTAATAGTGTGGCTCACTAAACTATTTAATACCATTTTTCGGTCCAATAAGATGCCTGATGAGTGGAGAAGAAGTATATTAGTATCAATCTTCAAGAATAAAGGAGATATTCAAAATTATACTAATTATAAAGAAATTAAGCTCATGAGTCATATCATGAAGCTTTGGGAGAGAGTGATCGAGCACCTTTTAAGAAAACTGACAACTGTCTCTAAAAATCAGTTTGGTTTTATGCCTGGTTGGTCCACTATGGAAGCGATTTTTTTTATAAGACAACTTATGGTGAGACATCGGGAACAGAAAAATGACCTATATATGATATTTATTAATTTAGAGAAAGCATATGATAAAATTCCGAGAAATATCATGTGGTGGGCGCTCAAAAGGAAACTAGTCCCAACAAAGTATGTTACCCTTATTAAGGATATATACACAAATATTGTGACTTGTGTCAGAGCATGTGACGGCGAGTCCGATATATTTCCTATTAAGATAGGATTACATCAAGGGTCAGCATTGAGTCCATATATTTTTACCTTAGTCATGGACGAGATCACAAATGACATACAAAGAGATATTTCTTGGTGTATGCTCTTTGTTGATGATGTGGTGTTGATTGACGAGAGCAGAATTAGAGTCAATCGAAAACTAGAGTTGTGGAGACAAACTTTAGAATCGAAAGGTTTTAGACTTAATAGGACCAAAACTGAATATAAGAGGTGTCAGTTCAGCGGGGAAAACTCAGATGACGGAGATGTTAGTTTGGATGGACGAGTAGTACCCATGAATGACACATTTCGGTATTTGGGATCGATGTTGCATAGTGAAGGAGAGATCGATGAAGATATTAGTCATAGAATAAGAGCTGAATGGGTAAAATGGAGACAAGCATCTGGTGTTCTTTGTGACAAGAAGGTCCCAAACAAACTAAAAGGCAAGTTCTATAGGACGGCGATTAGATCCGCGATGATGTATGGCACAGAATGTTGGGCTACAAAAGGACAACACGTCCAGAAGATGAGTATAGCTGAAATGCGGATGTTGCGTTAGATATGTGGCCACACAAGGAAAGATCGAATCAGAAATGATGATATTAGGGATAAACTTGGGGTAGCACCAATTCAAGAGAAGCTAGTCCAACATCGTTTGCGATGGTTTGATCATATCCAACGAAGGTCTCCTGAAGCACTAGTACGCAAGCGGTATTTTATGTCGTCCTAAAAATACAAGAAGAGAAAGAGGTCGACCGAGACTAGCATGAGAGGATGTAATAAAAAGAGATTTGAAGGAATGAAATATACCCAAAGAGGTTACTTTGGATAGAAGTGCTTGTAAGATGACGATTTATGTACCTGAACCATGATTTAGGAGTTAGAGTCTAATAGTAGAGTTATAGACTTCATATTTTTAGATTTTTAGGATTTTAGGATTTAGAATTTAGAAATAGATGTTTAGAAATAGAATTTTAGGATTTAGAATTAGGTTTTAAAATAGGATTTTAGAATTTAGAAATAGATTTTATAATAGAGGTTTACTTAGAAATAGATTTTATAATAGAGATTTATTGTACTATTATTATTATTGTTATTATTGCTATTATTATTAGCATATTATCATCACCATTATCATTATCATCTTTATTTATATATTATTATTATTATTTTATTTATTTATTTTCTTTTTCTTTCATCATATTCATTATTATCACTATTATTTGAGATCTTTGATTTTATGCTTTCCGATTGGGTTTCATTTCTAGCCTACCCCAATTTATTTGGGATTAAAGGCTTTGTTGTTGTTGTTGCTTTACTTTGAAGCAATAACGAATATGTTCAGAGGTGTCAAAATTTGACTCGATATGATAGATTAACCCGATTCGAATTAACTTGAGAATAAATGAATCGAATATGTGTCAAGATATTTTGACCCTATCACGGATCAGGTCGGTTACGTTGGTATGGGTCAACCCGAAGTCCCAAAGCAACTTGTTTAATTATGTTTAATGAATTTATTTTCTAATTTAAAGTTAATCCAATATTATATATACACTAATTAAAAATAATTATATATTAATTAATATTAAATTACTTAAAAATATATAAAAATAATTAATAAATATTTAGTTATTTTATTTACGTCGGATTGAATTGACCGTGACTTGTTCAAATCGGGTAAGGTTGAAAAAATAATAAAATAATGATTACGTGACCCATTTCAATTCATTGACACCACTTATATATTGAAAAATTATAAATTGTTATGTATAAATTAGAAGGCCAAATTGTGATTAATATGCGATTTATTTTTTATTTATTTTTTACCCAGTTAAAAAATGGAGCCGCGTGTATAAAGACCAGTCTTTTTTGTGGCTGGATTTTCATTTGACGATCTGTATATAAAAGTATTTCCATTAAATTAATGAACTGAAATTGAGAAAGTGTATCATGAGTGGCTATTCTATTTACAGGTCATCCTGTATTTCCAAATTCCTCTATCCATTTCTCAGATTTTTAATTTGAAGTAATTATTTGCTTAATTTAAAAAAAAAATCGGTCCTCGGGGGCAGGAAAATGCTTATTTGGAGAGCGAAAACAAAATTTACGTTTACTTATTAGATCATCTCTAAAAATAAATTAGTTTAAATTATAATTATGAGTGCAAATTGGATGGTCATCACCCCTGCTGTTTGTGAAAAAATTCCAATTTTGTTGATTCCTGCCGGGTTTGGATATGAATGAAGATTGAAGGGTGACTTGACTGGGGTCTTAGGTCGCCACATAACAAGCTTGATGATTCATCAGGATTGTCATTGATCCCAACCCCATCAGGGATTCCACCGTTCCTGGCAAACCTTACAAGCCTCTTGTGCGCTCTCGCTGCCTGGAAGAACCAGAGATGGAGCTTTTCTCCTCGCTTTCTCTTCCTCAAGTTCAATCGCCTACAAGAGCCAAGCTCCTCTGTCTCAGAGCAGCACCTTCTAGAGATAGAAGTACCTTCCTTTCCATCGCTAAATTATCTCACTTGAAACCGATCTCTAGTTTCGAGACAGGGAACCGCATTGGGCGTGGAATTTGGATCCGACCCGGACCTCACTGGTGTAAGTGGAATAAATCAGCGGAGGTCTCGGGATTGGTACGAGCCTCAAACAGGGAAGATGGACCGCCTGACAGTTTTGGTGGAGGTATTGTGGTTGGATCAGGCCTGACAGTAATTCTGGCGGTGATGAATCGAGTTCTTTACAAGCTCGCGCTTGTCCCCATGAGGAATTACCCTTTCTTTCTTGCTCAGCTCACTACATTTGGTTACGTGGCAGTCTATTTCACGACTCTGTACCTGAGGTACCGTGCTGGGATAGTCACGAGAGAAATGCTCGCCTTGCCCAAGTCTCGTTTCGTGGCCATTGGCGCTCTTGAAGCCCTCGGCGTGGCTGCTGGTATGGCATCAGCAGGTACTTTTCAACTCATCAAATAAGTGTTGAAATTATTGAAGGACCGAACTGAATATGTGATTATACAAAAAGATTATGTATTTTTACTTTCAAAAAATTACATTATTGCACGTCTAATGTTATATATGATGCCTATGAGCACATTCTGACATCTTTGAGTCTATAAAAGAGATGTCAAGTATTTCCTTCTCTGTCATATTTCCAGCTATGCTACCTGGACCAGCCATTCCCATATTGAATCAGGTTTGAATTAGACATTAGATAATTTTTGTTCTTAATGGTATCTGGGTGATATTTTCTTTGTTCTACATACAGTTTCATGTCATTTGCTTCGTATGTTGCAGTCTTTTTTAGTTTGGCAGCTGGTATTTTCTGTTCTGTTTTTGCAAAGGAGATACTCGAGCAATCAGATTCTGGGTTGCTTGCTTGTAACTGCTGGCGTCATCTTAGCAGTTGCTAGGTATGGTCATTCTGAAAATTTAACAACTCCATTTGAAGGAATTATGTTTTTTTTTTATGATGGCCTCCTTAGATATGTTTTATTGGAGCATTAGACAGAAGTGAAGTGTTCTGCAATTAAAGTCTTCACATTTATTCATTTTTCTTGTAAACTGCAGCAGCTTGAATTAGACAGCAAAAAAAAAGTATACTTAATTGTGACAGCCTTATTATTTTTCTTTCTTTCCTTTGTTTGCAACATGCATCTGGCATTTTGACTAATCTGAAAATCACCTAGATGTCAAAATGCATCTGGCATTTTGACAAATTTACAATCAATTGCAAATAACAGACAGCTTTTGTGATGAAAATATAATTAATGTATAGTGCCTTCAAATTGCCTTCATCCATTGCGAGCTTTTTCTCTTAATTGAGCTAAATCAAACATTCAGATTTGAACAAAAGGTTGCTAAACGTTTTCTAGTGCTAAGTTGAATGCTTGAAATATTCGGGTCTAATATTTGCTTGGCTCAACAATGATCATGATAGTTTACTGCTACTTCCAGAGAACAAAACGAAATATTAGTTGTACAATCTGCAAAAGACCCTCAGAATTAGGGGGTGTAAAATGGGTGGGTCCCTTAGATACTTGTGTCGCCAATTACAGGTCACAACTTCCACAAAACAGGAAAACAGGTTACTGAAACATAGAGTTGAATTACATAATAAGAAATCCCATTTGATCAGGTTCTGTGTTCTGTTTAAACACAGGATCTGGTAATTACAGGAACTTATTGCCGTGAACTTCCACTACCACTTTTCTGTTCAATATCTCTATTTAGCTTTGATTAGTTTAGCTCAAGGTCTGATTAAATAAACATTATAGGTTAGTCCAGTTTCTGGTTTTGGGTTTATTGAATTTGGTCAGGTCCAGCTCAGATGAAATTGCAATATTCTTTTAAGTGTTGATTAAGGTCTGGCATGTTTTCTGGGTCCAAACCAAAATTTTGCCACTGTGCATAAAATTACATTTTTTGTTGTGTGAATGTAGCGGATCAAATGAGGGCCAATTTATGTCCCAAGTAGAGCTTGTCTGGCCAGCTCTTATGATAGCTTCTGCTGCTCTCCAATCAGGTGCCTCCATACTCAAGGTTCATCTCTAATCACTCTTTTACTATTTTTTATATATGTCAATTTGGGAAAATTTAACTCTTGTTGTAATACAGGAATTTGTTTTCATTGATGGTGCTAGGCGGCTTAAGGTTAGTATTTCCTGTATATTTCTTGAAAAGACTTTGATGATCAGTACTTGCATTCTTAATACCTGATCAGAATAATAAGGTCACGGAAGGAAGGAAAAAAATCTGTTATTCTGATGCACTTGGACTATTATGCCCTTTTAGTGTATATATTTTTTATTTTTTATTCCTTGCACCAAGAGGGAGGAGGAATGTCTGAATGTGCACTAAAGCTCTTGCATGTTAAGCAGGGAAAACCACCGGACATATTTGTTGTCAATTCTTTCGGTTCTGGCTTTCAGGTGAGCTGTGCTTTCAACGTTTTTGTAACTATTTTGTCAAACATTTAATCAAACAAGTTGCACTTTTAGAATGTGAAAAAAGTTTCATTTTGTGAAACTGAGATTTTCTTGTAATGGAACATGCAGGCTCTTTTTGTTTTTCTTCTTCTGCCATTTCTTTCAAATTTGAGGGGGATTCCATTTGCTGAACTGCCATCTTACCTAAAAAGCGGTGCTGCATGCTTTTTAAATTTCGGAGGCGATTTTCTAGGCAAGTGATTATTCTTTTTGCTCACTTATTTCCCATACCACTAAAAATACTACGTAATATGTATAGGAACACCATTTGATAATGAAGTTGCAATTAACTTGTGAAAAGTTGCTAAATGAAGGAGAACTTCAAACAAAAAAAGAAGCACAAAGATGCAATATGCACCTAGAGCAGACACAATAAGAAACCTTCCAGATATAAATATTTTGCCGATAATAATGTTACCACTAGCTAGTACAAGCAGTGTGAATCATTCAATGATGTGTATGCTATTCTTGCTCTTTTAGACTGCCAAGGATCCCCACTGCTACCTCTTTTATTCATAACAACAAACATGGCCTTCAACATTTCATTGCTTAATTTAGTCAAGATGACATCAGCTTTAGTTGCTTCCCTTGCATCAACTTTGTCAGGTTTGCTTACCACCTTTCCACAACATGTTAAATATTAAAAACAAATAAATAGATTTGTGTAATAACTGTTTCATCATCATATCTGATTATATCTAACTATGAATTTTCTTTGCCATAGTGCCGATTTCAATATATGTCTTATCACTGCCATTGCCTTACATGCCACATGGAACAAGCCTGAACACCTCTTTCATCATTGGTTCTGCAATTTTGGTCCTGGGTCTGACATTGTATAACCTCCCTAAACCAAAAAATGAATTAAAATTTAATTGAAAAAAAAAAAACAATAATCCAAAGACGGTTATTTTTTATGTATCCTTGAAGACTTCATTTTTTTTTTTACCGCTCAAATTAAACTATCCACACTTTACTAATTCTTTTTTGTTCATTACATAATAACTGTTGTGTTAACTATAGCTAAATTGTGAAAAAAAAAATCTTGATTTACTCTGGTGAAAAAAATTTAAAAGAACGTACTGTTCTTTATGTTCTTCTTTTTCTTTTTTCGTATACCAAACTTCATCCCTATGGACCTTGTTTTATCGCCTCTGTTCTATCCTTACACTATCACAAAAACGTTTTAGAACCGGTTATACAACCGGTTCTAAAGCTATGCGGTGCTAAATGTTTTAAAAATCGGCGCTAAGAGGAGGTGCTAAATGGGGTATTTAAAGCTGATTATTTCAAATAACTGATTCTTAATTCTTACCTTTAGAACCAGTTATTTCAAAATAACCGGTTCTAAACTCTAACCTTTAGAACCGGTTATTTGAAATAACCGGTTCTAAACTCTTAAGGACTTTAATTTGATTCTTTCTAATCAGCTGTTTAGAGCCGTTTATAACTGGTTTTATATAAATGTTTTAATTTAATTCTTTCTAATCAGCCGTTTAGAGCTATTTCTAACTGTTTACAACATAAACCATTATTTATGATTTGTTATTTTATTTTTTGTGTTGATTTCTCTAAATTTTGATTAAATAATTTAATTTCATCATTAACTAATAAAATATATTTCATTAACAAAATAATTATATATAATTTACATATTAAAGAAAATCTGAGAAATTTTCTATCTTTATAATTTCTAAAGAAAAAAAAAACTAAACTATAAACTTCAAATAAATATCAAATCCATTTTTGAGCTTCAAGACGAGCTTCAAATCCGTCTTTCTCTTTCCCTTTCCCTTTCTTTTTTCTTTCTTCAAGGTGACCTTTGCTCTTTCTCTTTCTTTCTCTTTTTTTGTCTCTCAATATCTCTTTTATATATGAAATAGGAGAATAAAGAGTGATAATCCATGAGATTTAAATTTTTGAATTTTGGTTTTTAGATCATCGGATAAGGATGAACCAACGGTTAGATTGAAAAATATAGCAATCCGTTGGAGTAAAATGCTGAAATTCTATTGGTTGATGCAAAGAATTTCTTTAGAGCCGATTTTTATTAAAAAGCGGTTCTAATTCATAAAATTAAATTAGAACCGGTTTTTATAAAAAATGGTTCTAATTCAATTTTATGATTTAGAATCGATTTTAATAAAAATCGATTTTAATTAATATGAAGTACTCTAAAATTTAATTTTTAATCTAATTCTCTGATGTTAATTAATATGAATTTTTAATATTAATATGAATTAGATTTTTAATCAAAGAATTTTTATATTAATATGATGTCAGAGAATTTATTATCATAAATTTTAATCACAATTTAGAACAGGTTATTAAAAAAACGGCTCTAATTTAGGAGCTACCTTGAGTGTCTGAAGCGGATGTATGGTATTGGAGCTATCTTGAGTCGGGAGGATAACTTCATCCATAGATGATAACTTCATAAAATTGATTTAGAGTCGGTTTTTATTAACACTAAAATTATTAAAATATTATAGAGCTGGTTATATAAATAACGATTTTGATCGTTGGTTTAGAACCGGTTTTATTAATAACTGGATTGAATTTTCTTAGAATTTAGAATCGGTTTTTGCTAAAATCGGTTTTAAAATAAAAATTTTAGAACCGGTTATAAATAACCGATTTTAATCCATTCAATTGGAACCGATTTTCATATAACCGGTTATAATAAAAAAAAATTATAACCGGTTGTTTTACAAAACCGGTTCTAATAATTTTAATAAAATTTACAACACTGCCACTCTAATATTTTAGTAGCTGTTTTTTAAAAAAACGATTCTAAATAGCCGGTTTTAAATTCAATTTTTCTGGTAGTGTTACTATCAGTGCTTTCTCTACCAATTAAATGTCAGAAATTATTTTTCTTTCGGGTTGCATGGAGCTGTGATTATTCCGTTGTGAACAATTACCTTACTACTGTCGTTAGTAGGATTTCCAACACCATATCTCAACAAGGGTTTGATTTCGGTTTGCGATCACTGTAGCTCAAAAGAGGAAGTATGCTGTTTGGCATCTTAATAGGAACTCTTGAATGTGTACAAGCAACTCTTGAATATGTTCTTCTTTGACTAACTTTTGCTGTGTAGTTATCTCCTAAATGTCATGTCACCGTGAAAGGCGTTAGCATTGATAATGTATTTTGGTTCTACGGATGCTTAGGGCCTGTTCGGACCCCTTCACAATCAAGTGGGAATGCGCAGGAATTTAGACTCATTGGGAAAAAAAATTAATTGTCACATTACATAGCTTTGAGTTTTTAACCCACTTCGGTTCCAGATCTTTCACTAATTCGTGGGCAAAAAAAATGGCCAGCCGAAGCGGAAGGGGTCGGGAATAACAAATTGTGATGGGCCAGGAGCGAGGATTATTATTTCTATGGTCAATTAGAAGACAATAAGAATTACAAGACACTACATCGATACAAGCGAAGCGACGTTCCATGAGATGGTTGCGCGAGATAATAGTGACCATCAATTTCTACAACCTACTACCGGTAGATGGTTAATCCTAGGTCAAAACATTTTCATTTTTTCTTCTTTTGTAACTTCCGTATTCACTCCATTAACTTGCTTGTTTTGCATCTTCATACATTAAAATTGCTGGTTGGATAAATAATATTTCAACTATGCTCATTCTACTATACTCTGAGCTGAAATTCGAATTTCTCTCTGACAAAATAACTCTTAATAAATAGTTAAAAATATAAATTATTTAATATATTCAATAAAAATTCACTTTAAAAAAATATAGATATAATTTTTTAAATACTAAAGATGTATACATAATTAAATGTGAAGAATAATACTAAAAATTTAATTCATATAGAGTTAAATTCCACCTCAAGCATATTATATCCATCTATTTATTATATCCATCTATTTTAAATGAGAAGAAAAAAATTATATATAAATCATTAGATTTTAGTAGATGAAAAAATTAAAACAAAATCAATGATGGAGTAATAATGTGATATGTTTGAAAAGGTTAAAAACTTGATGCCCTTTATGTATTAAGAGTTTTAAGTTCTAAATGATAATTGGTAAGCTTGACTTAGAATCATTGAATTGGCTTTAAAACGAGGAATCCAAATTATTGATGCCCTTAATATTATTTTTAACAGCTTAAATTTTGAACTTAAATTCGCTTGGGCTGTATAATTTTGAACTTAAATGCCCTTAATACACGCACTCGACTGTAATTCGTTTAGGCCGTAATTTCTTTTCTAATTTCCTTTGATTGATCGCATCATTGACTTACCAATAAAATAAGTCATCCCAAAATAAAATTAAGAAAAAAAATAAAGAACATCAAACAAAGAAAGAAAATGCACACTAAAAAACAATAAATACTCGATATCAGACGAGTGTTAGCACGATATGTGAAAGAGAGATTTAACAAGAGACTATTTTCAAAATATATTTTTTTTTTCAAAAAAAAAATACAGAGATTTAACAAGAGACTGTTCTAGTAGCTCTCCAGTCTCAACTCATTTAAAACAAAAAAACTTCTTGCCAATGTTAGCAAGCCTCTTTACGGACTTCCTCCGCTTGCTTTGCGGAGTCTTTGAGCTGCTGCTCTTATTGCAATTATCATTACCTCTTCTGTTCCTCCCGCTGCAGCTGCTGTCATCACTGCTGCTGCTGCTGCCGCTGCTGCTGCCGCTGCTAAGACCTTCAGATCTATCAGACAGATTTCTTTTCACCTGACCAGTACGGGAGCATGATGATGTTGAAGGGCCCCCTTTGGGTACAAGATCAGGTTGGTCCCGTGGCTGCTCGTCTTCAGCTTCAGTATTACCAATGTAGCTTCCCACTGATTCTGCAAACATAGATGTAATCAACTCCCACGATGTGCAAAGATGGTGTGCGGTGCAGCTAACAACTAGTACGAAGTTGTAAATGTTAATAAAATCCAATTATACTATTTCAGTTACCTGTTCCAGTAACAGCAACTGGACTTGGCCGGATGGAATTCTTCATGCAAACATGGCAATCAGGGTTCTGTTGTTCTTCCTCCAGAGAAGTGCTGTCAGCCCTTTCAATACCCCTGAGCAACTCATCTGCATTGAAGTATTCACTGGAGTTCCAGCCCATGCAACCTAAGTTGCCTGATATTGTAGAAGCCGTATGAGAGGGGAAAAGATCTCTCAGTTCCAGGTAGCCCCCATTTGAGAAATGATGATATGGCTCACTGTCTTCTTTATCCAAAGGCATGTTGTCTTTCAACAGTTCATCACTGTCATCCTGAACTGGTCCGCTGAAGCAAGAGATACAATCAACATTCTCGATCTCTTCATCCTCTACAGGTACAGAACCATGCCTCATGATATCTCTGAGCAGCCCGCCAATATTAATATACTCGTTAGAAGTGACGCTCGTGTTACTTGAATTTCCAGAACTGGTAGAGGCAGTATCAGAGGTCAGAATGTCATCAAACTCTATGTAGTCTCTATCTGAGCAATGATCGTATAGCTCCCTGATTTCTCCATCTGAAGACATTAGATCTTTCATTTCAATGAAACTGTCTTGAGAGACATTTTCCAGCATGTTGCCATGAGCTTCTCTTCTGGAAGGAGCCTCTCCTCCCCCTTCCTTTCTGGCTATCATCTGGCAAAAACCAATTGATGGAGTTAATAACAATAATTAGCCAAGAAATTTCATTTTATGCCAATAAAAAAAGAAAAATCTGCATACATCAGATCCCAATGTGCAAAAGTCAGCACCAGCACCAAGAGAATTATTTGATCGGGAGGAGTTGGCCCTTCCATCATTATTCCAGAACAGTCTACACAATGAACTATTCTCCTGTATATAAGAAAAGCACGATTTAAATCTCAGCTTTCTGTTTTATTTTATGAGCAAAAAAGACGCTAAAAAGTTATGCAATAGCTAATACAATCCGAAAAGGCAGAGAGATCAGAAATTATACATTCCTAACCTATGCAGAATCGTCAATAACATCTCTATTATAATAGTCTTTTCTTTCAGAAGTACAGAAGAATAAATGTTCTGAATGTTTATTAAAAAAGGATGTCGAAGATGAGTAGTACCTGTACCTGACTAGCCCCTTCCTTATTTGGTCCAGCATGGTACTGATGCATCCTCCAGCCAGTCCTAGTCCCAATGGGCATATGACCTTGGTAGAACTCAAATGCATTTCTGAATCCAAGACTGGATCCTGTTGGTATTGTAACAGTGCCAGACCATTTCCAGTATCCATTTTCAGTCCTCCTAACATCACCTTCCCAATTCTTTTCATTGGGGCTTTCTTCAAAATGGTACCAGCTGTCCTCTACAACAAAAAGAAAAAAGCAAAAGTTCTATTACTCTATCAGACTCCATAGCTTTCTAAAGTACTAACCCCACAATACTCACAATTTACCCTAAGTATGCAATAACAAAAAAGATTGACGATGTAAGTTAAACATTATCTTTATTATATTAGAATATCTAGGGGCAGTCAACTCAATGCTAAGAATTTATCAGATATGGCTAATTTGCCCACAACCATGAGCCTGAATGTAGAAAATTAATGATGCTTAAATGACAAAGTAATTATTCTCTCAAATATACAAATCAGTTCAGTGCCCATTATCTTTATCAATATACAATCTGCATTATCCTATCTTGCTACAACCGTGACAAGACCATCTGTCCCACTCCCCCCTCTCTATTGCTCCCCCACTCGACACAATTGCGTCCCCTCACTATCAAAGTAATCCCTACAGCGGGAATCACATGCACATCTCCTAATACAACATCTCTGATTAAAGAGGATGATGGTAAAGTTCCCATTCAATTATACTGATTACCATTAAAGAAAATATCATCTACTACTTTATATGTGTGCTTGCGGAATTATGGAAAAGAATATGGATATGGTAGAGATTGACATCATGTTAATCAGCATTGATGTTGCATGTCCTAGGCGCTCTCTACACCAAACAACAACTTGATTACAGAATGATTAGATAGTTGGCAAATTCTGAACAGGTTATACTGGTTTAGGTTATGTTTTCCAGTCACAAAAAACAAAATCATGGGTACTTATTGCAATTAACAGAAAAATAAATTAGCAGAAATTACAAAAGAAAAATCATATCGTAGATCAGACACACCTTTCAATCACTACCCCTAGAGAACTAACGGTCAAACATTCTCACGTCCTATGTGCTAATAGCCCTACTCATGGATTACCAACTTCACTAAAGTCTAGTAACAAAATTATGGTTCATTTCATAAGATCTAGCAATAGTTTGCTTTTTGTTCGATCAAATAGTTGAATTTTAATTTTACAATTCAATGAATCATTTGCATTTGAACTTCAAAAGGTTATTTCTAAATTAATAAGATACCCTGACACATATACCTGACATGCTTGGTTCAGTACATACCCAGAAAAAAAAAAAAAACCTGTGGTTTTTTATTGGGTATTGGGATTGAGGGACAGTTTAACCCCTAATTGGTCCAAACAAAACCTGGAAATCAAGCAGAAAATTAACATGAAGTAATAAGTATGAAATATGTCAATCCCCGATTGTTGATCACTGGGATGTGTCATAAGACCATTTCCTCTGGCTTTTTCGATATCATTTTATATGTTTCCTCTTCCCATTTCTTCCAATTTGGGTTCAGAATACAATTAATTACCTTTTATATTGTTCAGTTCTTTCATGTAGAATGGTGACAGATTCTTAATAGAAAAAGTTAACGCTAAGAAATGCTAGCAACTAACAAGTACCTGACAAAGTATGAATTAACCCTCCATTCGCTATTAGGCTCTACTGGTACAATTAAATTACTTTTTGTATCTGTAGACTTTTAATTAATCTATGCATATAGAAATGCACTGCACAGCAATTGTAGGGATGAATTGGTAAGAGGCTGTAGTGCCAGAAGCAAACTGTACATGTATTATTAAGAAATGGGAAACAAAGAGAACAGCGGGGACGATACCAAATTGCAACATTCCCTGATGACACCAGTAGTTTTTACAGTGTTGTTTTATTTAAGGGACAAATGAAAATTTGAAGCCAGACATACTTTTCAGAATTTCATGGGTGCATACGATTACATTATTGGAAGCATCTTTGAAGAGAGATGCTGAAAATTAGTTAGCAACAAAATAAAACTCTGAATACTTAACTGTGAAAAATACTTAGCAGAAAAATAAAATGAATTTTACAATAACATCAAGGGAACATTGATTGTGCCATCTGCCTGGATGGTTATTGATGTTACTCGTCTTTATTATGCCATGCCCAGTTGTTCACAAATTTGTGCAAATAAATTATGATTGGGATATAAATATTAGTATACTACATCTTAGCTAGACGACATTAATTAGGTTTTACCGAGACGAGAAAGAACGTTTACCAAGACGACCGAGAACGCAAGTCAAATCTTTCGATTTAGGGTTTAATGTACCTTACGGAAAATCTCGTTTTCGAATATCTTCATACTTGGAAAAACACCAACCCGCAAATTTCTTTCCTTATCAGTTCAGATAAAATATAAGTAAGGATGAGGGGCTTACCAGAGAAATCCCATGGATTGGAGCTGAAAGGGTTTTCTGGGAACACGCCTCGGGGAATTGGGTCTCCCACTCGCCTTCTCGCGAGGTAAATGATGTAATCTTCCTCGTATGACCAATTCCGAATATCAGCATCCATCGCGCGATGCTGACACGATGTCAGAGATCAAGACTGCGACGGCGAAATAGAGCGCTTCGGCTTCTTCCTTCTAGATTGCTTGCGACTGATCGCTGAGAAATGAGGGTTTTGGTTTTTACCGAATCGATTCTTCGAAGCACAGCCGCAGGAGCGGATGTGATCGATTGACGATCGGAAGAGAGAATTGGGGGCAGCGTGGAATGAGTTTCATCAACTACGCCGTCGCTTTGGCGACTTTATATACCAAATGAAAAATCGGAATATTTAAATTTTCAAATAAATTCGAGAAAAGGTTTTAAATAGTTAAATAAATTATAGAAGTATTTGCTTTTTGTTGATTGATTGTATCTCTACAAACTCATTAATTATTATGATCCTATAAAAATCATGATTAATTAAAATTCATTAATTAATTTTTGAAGAGAATATAAATCGTTAGATGCATTAGAGATTTTTATGACGTGATATATTGTAATAAAAATATTAAAGTCTTTGTTAAATTCACAATACGTCTGTTGCATTGAAAGTTATACAACTAATGATATTTTTTCCTCAAAGACATTATGTTGATAAAAAAATTTATTTAATTTATAATGTAATTATATATTTTTTAGGAATGTTATGATTACTGCATAAAAGTAATTTATTAATTATATTTATTTTTTATTTTGTTTGTTATCATATTTTGTATTGAGATATGATGATATTTTTAAATTTTAATGTACAAAAATTATAATATAAAAATCATCCATAACAAAATACAGACAATATACTAGTACGATATTAAGTATCATTTGATAGCTATGAAAAGTCCTCAAAATTTTATGTAATTTATAATAATTTTACTTTAATTATTCGCGATGAACTATCAAATGATGTATAAATTATATTAAATTTAAAAGATAAATCAATCAATAAGTTCAATAATCAACACTACATATATTTTTCTATTTTTATTTCAATTTTTGTTTTTGATAATTCATGGATATTTGAAAAAGAAAAAAAAAGATAGAAAGTCTGAAACGGTCAAATACAAATACACTATACTGTAGATGCATGCTCTTATTTAAACGAAGAAGACATAATATGTATTGTATATCAAATACTTCTAATTTTGCAAAAACTCTTTGTTCAAACTATATTGTGTTACAACTCTATCTGTACGATAAATTTTAAGTTTATGTAATAGAATAATATTTACAGTGGTTTATTTTCTTACAACGTTGTAATAAGATTATGAGAAAGACGGTTTGCTTAGATGTTAAAAAAATGAATAAAAAGAATCATCGAACTGATTTGTTTTAATTATCTGGTAATATAAAACGTTATACGAATAAAAAAATAAAAAATTATCAGCCACTTCATTTTTAATTATCTGATTAATATATAAAAAGTAATGCTCGTAAATTTTACAGATTTTACGAAATGAAATAAATGTTTCAATTGACTATTCATGATCACTTAGTCGACGTTGACTAATTGTCAAAAAATTAAGGCACACACAAAAATGTGCAAGAAGAACTTTTGATTAAGAAACTCGATGTGGTTCAGTGTATGTTTATTTTGAGATTTGGTTTGTTTTCGAGAGAATCGGTGTAGCGTTAAAATATAATCCAAATGAATTTTTAAGGTAGGCGTTGGAGTTATATCCTATGAGTAAATAATTTTGATGATTTATTTAGTTTATATTACTGATGATATGTTATATTATTTTTTTATCTTATTATTGTTAGATTATTTGATTTGAGGACTCAAATTGTAGATATCTATGTATCATTATTTAAATAATAATAACTTTAAAAGTCTCTAATTTTAATAGTTAAAAATATTAATTATTTATAAAAAAATTAGTATGTAAGTTAAATGATAATTAAGTTTTACAGATCATGAATATATGTTACCAATTTAATTGCATAAGTATGTTATATACACATAGCATTAGACTTGTCCCAATGAAATAATTATATGAATTGTGTTATGTTAATTATTTCATTAGTGTTTGATTTTATAGTTTGAGATGTTTCATCTTTTTCACATAAAAAATATTTATTATGAATGGTTTCTAACGTTATCCATGACTGGTTTGCTATAAGGATTCTATTTTGACATTTATGAATTGTGCGGGAAAAAGATATTTTTCAAAAAAATTATATGTCTCTCATAATATAAATATTGATGAGTGATGATATCTACTAGGCCCTTTAATGGACTTGAATTGTTTGGATGTTATAGCTACCCGCTAAACCGACTCAGAACCCGATTAGTGATTTAGTGGTTTGTTGATTTTTGTTTTGTGTTTTTTTGTGGGGTCACCACCTGATTTTTATTGAAAAATATATAATAAATATTTTTATTTTAGCCCTTTGATAAGTTCGATTCGTGCATTGATTATGAGTGTGAAAGATGTTAGACACCACACTTATCTGATTTGCTCGATCTCTGCTAGTCTATCCTTAGATAAAATAAAATAAAAATAAAAATAATAAAAATAAAAGATAAATAAGGATTTTTTAAATACAATTACAAAGATAATAAATAGAAAGAAAAAGAAAAAGCGAGTGATAAAGAGTTTTAGAATTATGATAAAATATTGGCAAGTCGAGGAAAATCTCATCTACTAAGCATTATTTTGGCATTTCAAGAAAATGATTTCAAAGACTTGGATAATTAGATTTTGATTGAAAAGTGGACATAATCGAAGGGTCGACGGAATTTCAACGTCAACAAGAAAGCTTAGCTACACCCGTCCTTCTATGGTTCACTCATATTTTTTTGTTTACTAAATTGATATTGATTAGTACTTATCTTTTTTTTCATAGTTAGAAAATGAACATTATTGAAGGGTTGATGGAATTTCAACACCAACAAAGAAGATGAGCTAAATCGATATTAATCAACATTATTGATCAGTACTTATATTTTATAGTTCACTCATTTTTTTTACTAAATCGATATTAATCAATACTCATTTTTTTTAAACTATTTGATGGCTGCTGCACTCTCTTGTATTTTTTTCTACACAAACTAGCCATGGAAATGAAATGATGCAAGGGAGGGGTTTTTTATAGTTGGAGAAAAATAATCATCATGATTTGTGGGGTCTAATTAGGAAACATGCCTTCTTAATTTAAGGGCACTTTGTACTTTTTTTAATGTGAGTAAGATTATTTATCATGAGATGGTAGGTAATTATGAAATTTGACTAAAATTTTATCATTAAATAATATATTTTCTTGAGTACTTTGTAACATCTTAATTTGACCAAGAATTACCACGAGTTGATTAATATTTAATAATTTTTACCATGAGAGAATATATTTCCTAATTTTAAGGGTACTTGTACTAACTTAATTTGTCCAAGATTATTTTTACATGAGATGATTAATTAAGGATTTTTACCATATTTATTTAATAATATTTACCATGACATGAGAATTAAAAAAATTACTAAAAATATCATTAAATAACAAGTGATAATTTTTTTTATCAAAGTAATTTAGATCAAAATTTGATCTTAATAAAAAATTTGTCATGAAATGATGATTAATGATTATATTACAATGCATATGCGCATGATCATATTACAATGCATATGCATGAATTTTAATTTATTATATTCAAGATATAAATATGATATATTAAATAATTAATTATAAATATCATTATAATTAATTATTTTAAGAATTTGGCTATGGTGCTACGCATAGCACGGATGACCTATGTGCTACAGACCGTTTCTCCGTCTTCAAAGTTTAAATGATCGATCATACCGGTCAAAATATTTTTTATATGAAAATATAATTGGAAATCAAATTTTATATTTTTTAGGATTTTTTTACTATTTTATTAGATAGCTAGAAAATGACTCATTTTGAATGGCTCATAATAATTAAATCAAGTGATTTTCTAGCTATCTTAAAAATAAAAAAAATTCTAAAAAATATAAAATTTGGTCCCCAACTAGGTTTTCATATGAAAAATATTTTGATCGATTGGATCAACTATTTGAACTTTAAAGACGGAGAAATGGTCCGTAGCACACGGACCATCCGTACTACACGTAGCATCGTAGCCGAACTCTTATTTTAAATGATCATACGAAACTAAAATTAATATTATGACTAATCAAGAAATAATTTTATCATGAAAATTATTTCATCTTAATATATTAATATAATTATTGTTAAAATAATATATAATTTATTTGTATATTTAGTTGAGCTAATAATGCAATGGATAAGATGATTTATTGGATAAATTAAGTAGATCAAAAGCTCATTTTATGGATTAAAAATTCTACCAAGGAGGTTTCTTTTGAAGGAGTTATTTTAAGGACATACTTGTAATTGTATGTTTAGAGTTATATTAGATTAATATCTATATAAAATATATCATTTGAATGAGAGAGAATAGAGACATGTGCTCTCAACCTATTCTCTACTTGGCTGAAATTTTTAGCAATCATCTCCATCCCCATTATCTCATGTATTGAGCGTAATATTTCACCTAATTAATTTATTAATTAAAGAATGAGATAGCTTAACTAGTCTCATCCTCTTTAAATAACTAGTATTGCATGATTATGTTTTGATTAGTCTTCTGTAATACCATTGGAGATGCATCTTAATTTAGTTGCTTTAAGAAGAAGAAGGAGACTCAAAACCATCTAGCCAAGGAGAGCTTCACTTATTGTTACTACACAAAAAATATATGAAACTCTCAACAATCTAAAAAGAGTAATTAGTATAAAATCTAGGACTTAAATTGCTAAATGGTAGCTAAAATTTTTAAAATCCATACTCTTAAGCAAACCTACAATTATTACAAATCATATTTATCCTATAACTCTTCTTTTATTTCATATTTAACTATCAACTCTTTATTATATCATATTTACTCGTCAACTTTTTAAATCCTTTTCATATTTATCTATATACTCTTTAATTTTTTTTATATCTACCCATAACTTCAAATATATCATATAAAATATATTTATATATATATATATATATCTAATAATTATTTAGAATAACTTATATATTATTTAAATTTTAAAATCTTTTTATATTTATTCATAAAATTAAATCTGTTTAAATCTTATTCAATAATCATTATTTAATTTTTTTCAACTTGACTCGAAACCTGGATGAATGAGTCACATCGAGTTAGATCAAGAAAATAATTAATAATATCTATCAAAATTAATTTAAATAAATTTGATTTTATGAATAAATACAATAAGTTAAAGATGTATAAGCTTTGATAAATAATTATTCGGTATATATAAATAATATTTTAATGTTGAATAAATATATAAATTTAATGATATATTTGAACGTTTATGGATAAATATGAAAGAATTTAAAGTGTTCAACGATATATTAGATAATATTAAAGTGTATATGAGTAAATATGAAAGGATTTAAATTGTTAATAGATAAATATGATATATTAAAGAGTTGATGTATAAATATAAAATAAAAGAAGAGTTGAAGGGTGAATATGATATTAAATATTTTTTTTTTGTTTGGAGGTAAAGGATATTGATCAGATGTTTATGCTCTGTTTTGATTTGCAAAACCCAATTGAGACCGATTCTTTTTGTTTATTTTCCGCCTTAGTTTTTGTATCAGTAGGTGTTTGTACCCAATTTTAGTTGTTTGGTTTTGGTTTTGACTTTATCATATTTTTAAGAAAAAAATAGATAAATATCTAGTGGCGGAGCCACATTGTCCGTTATGGGTTCAAATGACTCCAGCCATATTTGATAATTTATCTTACAAATATACTAGTATCTTAATCGTAGCACGGTGATATCTTTCAGAAATATAAAAATTCATATCTTCATGTAAAAATTAGGAAATAAAAATAAAAATAATTTAGTAATTAATATAAATTTCAATCATGAATACATAATTAATGCAAAATAAATATAAATTGAGAGAAAAATTAACATTTAACGTTTAAAGAAAGTTAAAATTCATAATTAATGACAATCTAGGAAAAAAATAGAGCAATTGTACTCCTATATTATGTAACATTTCGTGTAACAAACAAAATTAAGAGAAAATTCTAACTTCAACACAAATGGTTATAGAGATAGTAATATTATTTGATGAATAACTTAATCCGATGAGTGATATTAGCTCTAAAAATTCAATAAAAAATATAAACCGTTGCAGGATCAAGATACATATGTGTTTAATAAGGAGTAGAGATAGAGATAAAAATAATTCTAATCTGCATATTATCTTCAACCATTTAGAGATGGCATCAAAAAATTATTTTGACTCGAGCTTTGATGAGGCTAATTGATGAAAATAATATAAATATATGAAATAAAATATAATTAAAGAGTATGATATAAATAATTAGGAATTTTAAAGTAATAATTGAGGTTTGATAATAATTTATAACATAAAATATATATTGATCAATTTCTCTATTTTTAATAAGAATAATATTAATTATATAATATTATATATATTAATCAATTTCTCTATGTCTAAATAATTAATTATCCTAATTATAATTAAATTAATTAAGGGATAACATTAAGATAACTTAATAAATCTAAATAAAATTTAGTTAATTATATTTATCAAAATAAACATAATATGATTATAATTTTCAAATAATAATTCTCCGCATAATATTCAACAAATTCAAACTTTTTCAAGTATAAACCTGACAGCCATACCCAATGAATTATCAGAATACGAATTAGAAGATGTAAATCAGTTAAGGTAATTTTTATTGATAGTTTATAACATATCAATTCATTTAATAGATGATAAGAATGCCAATTGAAATTTTTTACAGCTTATTATATATTTGTTACATGACTTACTTATAGATGAAGAAAGGGTAGGAGTTGAGAATAAAATTCCTGACTCATACGTGAGAGACGCTATGGGGCAAGAGGGACAACGAATTAGAAGTGAATTTGATGGCGTAAGGTAAATATCATACTCTGAAAGCTACATAAAATTATTTGGACATGTCCATTTTGCTCAATACTAGAAAAGATACTCGCTGTTACGCGCGGACCCTTATATTTACATTAAGAGAAGACAATTATATTTATAATAATTTTTTAACTATAACTTACCTCCAAAAATGTCCTACATTAACATGAAAAATTAATATTACATAATTAAATTTAAAAATTATAAAATAGCAAATATAACAAGAATTACAATGATAAAAAAATACTATATAAGCAGTAAGTATGTAATAAAAGATGATATATACATTATGATTTTCCAAAGCATGAGCATCTCTGCAAAAACAAAAATAAGAATTAGATTGTTTCTTCTTTCTTGTTTTTAGTGGGATAAAACATATATCCGCTCTTACACGCGGATTCTTATATATATTACATATATTAATATATAATATCATCATCAAACAAAAATAATAATATATACCTTACTTTCATGTTGTATGCATTATTACAACATCATATAAAACAATTGAGTAAAACAAATACCACCGCAACCCAAATAATTTTAACTGCCAAAATAATAATACTTTGAAATAAAATTTAGGTTCATAAAAATTCAACTCCATATTCCATCATTTGTCTGGGCATAAAAAACCCTCCTTTTTTTTCATAGAAAACTCTCATACTTGAGTCCATATAGATACCAAATTCCGTTCTACAACAATTTTGTTTTGAGTATGAACTTTAAACCTAAAAATTAAAGAAAAATGTATAAAAAATAGATAGATATCAGAAAAAAAAAATAAACACAATAATTTTATACCTTTAAAAATAACAACATAACAATTAAGGGTTGCAATACTAACAGGTAATGATAGGACAGTGATCAGACTGTTTTTCTTATGATCTTCTAAGATTTTCACTATGTACATATAGAATCATTTGTTACTTGTAATTTCAAACAGCCGTATCAACTGGGAGCTATAAAATTACCATTTGTGCTCTTTCTTAGACAGTTTGACCTATAACACTCTTATGCATTTCAATAATTATTTAGCTATTAACAACTCCCCATCAAAGATGTCATGGTATATAGTTAAGAGCAACAGAGTTCCCCACCATGACATGCAATCGATTAATAATATCTCTTGTATTCACTTTAGCATATGTAATCCATGCAGCCTCCGATGATCAGCCTTTACAGCCAACGACATTCCTTTACAACAATGGAACTATCCTTTTCACCTACGAGGAACATGAAGTTCTTCCCATTGACCATTTTAATTTCATGATCTTCGCTTTTGCTAATTGAGCAATATTTCTGCATTTTATACAAAAAAAATAAATATAAATAACTCCTGGCCAGACCAAATTAACGCTTTCTGTTTGTTTGAAGGATTACTGGTACTTTCATCTGAAGAAAAGAGAAAAGTACAATTTAAGTAAAACCCAGAAAGCATAGCAATCACAGTACATACTCATGAATTTTCTAATCATTCCCTCCACAGACTAACAACCCCATCTCTGGATTAGATACACACAAACTGGCAGGAAAAGAATTAAACAAAACTAAATTTTTCAGAAATGATTTTCAATTTTTTTACTCCTATTATAGATTATAGATATACATGATGGTAAAAGCCAAGAAAATATAAAAAAGAAAAAAGAAGACCTGAGCCTAAATCAATTTGTTTGCCGCTGCTGCCACATGATCAAAGCGAGAAACCCTTCTCTTCTCCTGCAGACCAATATAGGGAAAATAAAATAAAATAATTTTTTTAAAACAAAATTAAGATAATACAAAGTTATTTCTTGAAATTCTATTTGGATAAAAAAAGGTACAAGATAACACCTGAATCTGAATCTCTAGATTTCTCTGGCGATGGCTATGGAGCCCGACTCTTGAGACCAGTACACTAATATGATAATATTATACCAGTGATATCCAGTATCAGAACAAAATTGTGATGCACGATAGGAATTATAACCTGAGTTCAAATGCAACACGAATGACATGGTAGTTAGTCATGATGTGGCCATTTTTTTGTGAATTATTATTTTTTTTGATAAAACTCAGTAACTATTATTAATCCATAATAGATTTAAACTCATCAAACAAAAAAAGCAAAGACCATTTTGAGGTCACAGTTTTGATATGAAATCTTAACACGCATTAGGGGAATAATAGAACAGATACATAAAAATGCACAGATTGATTGTTCATATGTGATTGTATACGATCACTTCCCATGCCTCAAATAGAGGCTCAATTCGTGAACGGATAAAGCATGTAACAGCCTGGCAACAACAAATAGCACGCCACTCAAATTTCCCATAACTTATTAAGGTGCACACAACAAGGCATTTGTTGAAGGTTGTATGATTTTAAGAATTGATTGCCTACATCCGAACCCTTTTTAACTTCATGCATCCAATATGTATAACTTGAATAAAACAATTATTGATATTCCATCTTCAAAAAATCATTTTATCAGCCAACACTAACAACTCCCCAGAAATAACATTTCAAGTGATACTGATGTTAGCTCGGTATCAATCAATTACATATTTGTTTCAATCATTGTTGCCACGTGATGTTTATGTTTACCAACAGAAAGTTAATGAAAAAATGATAAAAATAAATTAATTTTTTGATAATTAAACTAAGTCAGCTTTAGTAATATACCTCAAGATAGTAGTTCATCAGGCTTCAATTGCAAGGCTTCACTCATCAACGCATGAGTGGTGTAGCATTCAGATACTCTGTAGGAAAAATCTAAGGAGAGGAAGAGGGAGAGGGACACACAGGAGGGAGAAACTGGGGCTAAAAAAAAAATTCCTCATGCGATCTCCCCCAAAAATACCATGTTGATGCCAAAGAGAGGACGCTCCTCGCTCTCTCACTTTGCTTCACTAGGGTTTTGGCGGCACCGCATAAGGCTGTGGAAGCATCAGTCGTCGTGGTTAGTAGTTTTCTCAAAAATCAGAGAGCGTCACAAGGCGAAAGGAGAGAGATCTCGGAGGGCGCTGGTGACAGAGAGCGGAGTGATGGTGAGGCGTGTGAGGCAAGAGTGAGAGCGATCAGTGATGGTGAGGCTGTTTTGAAGAAGAGCGTTGTCGATATGGAATTGTGGATTCAAGAGGTGAATCCAGCAAAAAAAATTCCTGAAAGAAGTTATTTGTTGGTGTTTACACCAAAGGTTGGGATGGAGTTTAATAGTGTGAAAGCTGCACGAGTTTTGTAATAGATAGGTTTCACCGTTTCAGTATAAGATGTGACAATATACGAAAAGTAAAGTACAAGGTGTGGTGAAATTTCCTAGTTTTTGTTGTTCAAAAGAAGACTCTCATAGTCTGGATAAGCGGGCCAATAATGTTGTTAATCATCGTCCAAAAATAAGAACTTTTATACTATCATATTATGACTGAGTACTTATATTGTTTTTCTGCGATATTATCATTTTTTTGTCATGCACATATTTTGCATCAATTTTTCTTCCTATATTTTCATATCCACCAATTAATGTTGACATTGACATTATTAAATAAAGAAAGATTACAATTCAGTCCGTAATCAATTAATTAAATTAAATTAATAAATAGATCTCAAAGTTTAAAGGCAGTTGCCATGTGTGAAATAGGAATTGGCTAAACTCCATTGTGGGCAGGAGAGGAGATCCGAGTCGACTCCTCGTTTCCTTTTCCTTGTAATTCAATGCTTTCCATCTCCCTCACTCCTCACTCACCTTCGCCAACCCCTCTCTTGCTTTCCGCGTGCAAACTCGAAAAAGATTTAGTGATAAAAATACACATTTTACACGCACCTCATTATTTCTCTGGAGTCTGGGGAGAGAAATTAAGTGCTTGCTTCCACCGAGCGCCATTGCCACCTCGCCTTCACTACTCCTTCATGCGTACAAGCCATCACCAAATAACACAATCCAGTAGTATTCATTCCCTTTCAACCTTGCTTCCCTCTCTCTCTCTCTCTCATTTCTCTGATATCTCCCTCCGTGTTCATAAGCCAAAAACTGTGCTAGATAAAGATTTAAGTTTTTGATATATATATATATAAAAAAAAAAGGAAAACAACGCCAAACTTTCCTCTTTGTGTAGTCATTATATCTTCTACACTTCGTTCCTTCATCCCAAAGCTTGGATCTTGCCTGCTTTTGTCCTACCGACCTTTTTATTTCTATGAAATCTCTCCTTTAATTCATGACAACTACTAACTAGAGTTTGATTCAAGGTTCAGGTATACTCCACAAACACATTTTCGTTTTTCCTTCTCACCCAAAAAACAAAAGAAAAAGAAAATTGTTAAACCATCAGAAGTTCACTAGAAGATAGAAACGCATATAAACCCAAATGTATTTCCAATACAATTTGTCGCCTTGATTTCCGAATTACCAAGCTCATAATACCCACATTTTCGTTATGCTTATTCTGCAGTTTGGCAGTTCCATACCGAATACGATATAGCTATCCCTGGATGTAGTACCACTAAACAATCCAATAAATTACAAAAACTCTAATCCTCAATTCAATCACCAAATTCTCCTTCACTTGATAGAGATTTTCTAATCTTCAGTCTGAAACATTACTAGTTTATCCACATTTGATATCCTCTTAATGGGTGCACAGCCAAGCAAGCGCCCGAGCACACCTGACTCGGCCACCACAACCTCCAGACAGACAGCTAATGGTACAGGTACCCAATATACAGCAGAACTGAGCTTGTATGAAGCAGCGTGCCGGCAGGACCCACAGCTGATGATGTTTGATACAGTTCTCCAGGAGCGCACAAGCCGTGCAATCTCCACCTTGGCAGGAGGGGTGGAGGTGCGGGCCCTCTCATTCGGATCATTGCGCGAAGTGACAGGTTGCCTTCTTGACATGAACCAAGAGGTGGTCCGAGTAATACTGGAGTGCAAAAAGGATATATGGAGAAGCCCGGAGCTGTTTACTCTAGTGGAAGAATACTTTGATTGTAGCTTGCATACCCTTGATTTCTGCACAGTGCTTGAGAAATGTCTTAAACGTGCGCGTGACTCTCAACTCTTTATCCATGTGTCACTTCAGAGGTTTGATGAAGAGGACCAAGAGGAGAGTGAGGGGGAAGACCAGGACACTGGTAAGAGAAAGAGGAACAAGTACACTAGAACATTGGAGGAACTGAGGCACTTTCAAAATGCCAGCGACCCTTTCACTGAAGAATTTTACCAGGTACAGTTTTTTTGTTTTTGTTATTATTTTGTATTCAATTTATCATTCTGACCCTGACTCAGAGTTTAGATAGATCAGGCCAAACAAAGATATAATCTTTATCTGTAGGTACTGTCACCTCAAGCCAATTTTACAAGTAAACAAAAATTGGCCTCAATTGAGCCTCAAATCATGTGAGGAATCCTTAGAAAGAATAAAATCTATGCAATTACTCGTTATGCAATTTATCTTCAATTACCAAATTTTGAAACCAATTATGTTCAATTATTCTTTCTTAATTAAATAAGCATGGGAGAAGAAAAGTCAATTCAATTTATTACCCTCTTGTTAGCACCAGATCCCAACATATTGAACTGATAATTGGGATAATGGATTAACTAACTTCGTTCCTGTTGTTCTCCCACAAAAATATGGAAGTAAACACAGGATAAACGAATTTCATCGAGATCCTTTATTGCTTGAACCATAAATTTATTCTGAAAAGTGGGTAAACCAAATTCTTGAAATGGAAAGAAGCGTCAGAATGAAAATTGAGTTAGTGAGAAAATTGCAAAAGAAAGAGAAGAATATCCAAATTAACAAATATTAACCAGTAAGTCATTATCCTGTTTCAATAGGATCTGACCGAATATAATGATATTATTAAGCTCTATTTGGCTGTTTGAAATCATCCCTGTGTTTCAGTTACCGAGTTATTTATTTAGTCTCTTGAAGTTTTTTCCCTTCACCATCAGAGTCACTTCTTTTCTATCAACTTGTGGATATAACTTCTTTTCTATGTTCATTTTCAAACCCCCCCCCCCCCCCCCCACTCTGTTAAGTAACTCAACAACTAGGAATTAGCATGCTTTTAATACAAGAGGTATGGTGCAATTCTGTCAAATGAGAAATTGAGAAGGAAAGAACGAAGCAGATGACATTCTAAACCAAAATAAAAGTTTCAGAAAATAGCATGATGCAACAAGCATCCATCTTATTTATACCGACTGTTTCTTCTTTAATTCTTCGTTTTGTTTTCTTTTGCTTCTGTTTTTTCTAATTTTTTCATAAGGCGGCGAGCAAGTAATTTTTGTTTTTATCTGTATCTTCTGTGGACAATGATGAGATTTATCACTATTATAATTGAGATAATGTTCTTACTTTATTTTTGTTTTAAAAAGTGTTTTCCAAAATCACCGATTCCGTACATATGAAATCATAGATACAGAGTTTTAAATTAGCGGCTATTATCCTGTTAAACTAACCTACCAGGGGCAGGTAGCAAACCCCCACACAAAATACATCACAAAAGCAGGTCATCCTTAAATGAAGTGTTCCTAATAGATTTACTTATGATATTACTTGTCTGGAAACTTGACTTGCATAAGATATACTAGGCCATCCTTGTTGCCTTAGCCAACTGGTGGGGAGAAATATTGCTTTTTGAGTTATTGTAGTGACCATATTGATAATTTCAAACAGTGTAGGGGCCACAATCTGATCCTGTTAATAGTTTATGGACATATCATATAAGTAGTTTCTTGACATATCAGCACTAACACAAGATGCATTTCACATATTTTGAGGGCAAACAGGTATTCCAATCTGTTTATAGACAGCAAGTGTCAATGCTTCAAAAGCTTCAACAGAGAAAGCTGAAGCTGGACAAGAAACTGAAATCCATAAAGGCATGGCGCAGGCTCTCTAGCATCATCTTTGCCACTACCCTCGCAGCAGTCCTTATCTGCTCAGTGGTGGCAGCAGCAATTGCAGCCCCACCAGTAGCCACGGCGCTGGCTGCTGCTGCATCAGTTCCAGTGGGGTCCATGGGAAAGTGGATTGACTCGCTGTTTAAGGGATACCAAGATGCTCTGAGGATGCAGAAAGAGGTCATAAGCTCAATGCAGGTGGGGTCGTACATTGCCATAAAGGATCTGGATAGCATAAAGGTGCTTGTGGACAAATTGGAGATAGAAATTGCAGGGTTGTTAGAGATCGTAGAGTTTGCAACTGTGGATGAGGAGGAGGTGAGAGTGAGGTTTGCAGTGGAGGAGATAAAGAAGAAAGTGGAGGTCTTTATGAAGAGCATTGAGGATTTAGCGGAGCAGGCCGACCGCTGTAGCAGGGAGATTAGTCGTGCCAGAACTGTCGTCCTTCAGAGGATTGTTAGACAGCCCAATTGAACCTGTTACTTATCTCTTAAGAGGGCTATCAGATTAGATTACCCCTTTGACTGATCACTTAATCCACCTTTATCCTATGAACTAGCTGCAAGAAGAATTAAAACATGTGCCATCATGAAACCTGAAACCTGAAATCTGTTCATGTGCTGATGATGGGATTGTGAAAACTTAAACTCAGTCAGAATACTTTTTTATTTGACACTTAGGCTTCATTTAATTTATTCTATTTTTTTTTATTCAGGTGTGTTGTTGAGAGGATTATGTTTACTCTGTGTATTATGTAACTTTAATAACATATAAAGTCATTAAGAGGAAGTGTTAGTACCAGAACTGACGGATTGCCACGATGGAACCCAGTCATTTGGCCTCGATTCCGATTGATGCTCCTCCTCCTAGCCACCTACTTTGTTTAATAGAAAACTGAAGAGGCATCTATGACTGCCGAGAGAAGAGATTGATTTGCTAGTAGTCCTTTCAATGGCTTTTCACTGTCAACTGCCGGATACATACATGGCATGATAAATTGCTCTGTTGGGAGCTTATGGAGTCTATTTCACTATTTCAGGCCGAGTTGCTGGCATTTCTATACTTCCCAAGACTGGGAGCCTTTATACTATTATAGTGGCCAATTAGCAATTACAGGTCCCCGCAACTTTCTTCTCCTTTTTGTTATCTCCGCATAATTTTTGGCGATTGAACTTGTTACCGTCGTGGTTGTTTTTAATTTGAATATTATTATCTAAAATCTTCATGTTAAGTCGTAAATCTCAAAAAAGAAAGAAATCATGAGATATGTATTTACGCGTCACCGCAGTTTCGGAGCTAGAAAGTCTTAAGTGGGGCCAGTTAAGTGCTGGTGATTAATCATTTCGTCACAGAAAAAAATGAGTCCATGGTAGTAGGTCAATAGTAATAATGAATCAAAACACCATCTTCTATCTATTTTGGTAGGTCCAGATGTACTATCTAATTGACTAAAATATATTTTAAGGAAGCCTATCTAGTTTATAAGACGCAAAAGAAATGTATGGATTCGTATCAATCACGCAACATGCAGATTTTTTTATATATAATAACTATAAAAATCATATTATTAATAATAAGAGTGATAAAAGTAAAATTTTAAATTTATGAATGGGAGCACGCCACTATTAGTGACATTTTTTTGTAAATGTGTCATTGTCGCGACGTCTTTCTTCAAACGCGCATCATTGTCAGTGGCGTCTTTGTGTAAACGCGTCACTGTCAGTGGCACATTTGCCTAAAAACGAATTTTTGATCACTATAAATACACACACAGGTATATATCTACGCGGTTGCTATTTGTAGGAAACAAACACGCCACTTCCAGTGGCGCGCTGCCATTCGTAGATTTAAAATTTTACTTTTATCACTCTTATTATTAATAATATGATTTTTATAATTATTATATATAAAGAAATCTGCTCAACATGTCATGTAATTTGAAATTTGCATACGAAGTCATTATTAATACAATTGATATTATTTTAAAATCGTATGAGTTTCATTAGAACAAACAAGCTATTGAGTGTTATTATGTGACAATATTAAATATTTAAGTGCGCTATACTATTATAAATGTCATCATGTGATAATAAGAAATGTATCATACTACCATAGTGCGAACAATTCGTTTTATTAAAATCAAAATTACCTAATACGTTAATACGCTATAGTTAAATTATAATGCCAAAGCAAACTTGGAAAATGAAATAGCTCACATTTGACATCACTTAAGATTTCGATATCATGAAGAGATACACCTCATAATCTTCCATGTTTCTTCAAATGCTAGTCAATATCTAATATGAATATCTATCTATCAACCTGCAACATAATATTTTTAGAGTCGACAACCGCAGAGAACTCAAGTGAGGAGCCTACAGAGAAAAGAAAAGTTTGTCGATAAGGCCTTTTGTCCGTACGGTGTGATCACAAACGGCGTTACAAGTAACGGAGTCTTACCAAAGAGGCCGCTCATAACTTTTGCCCTCTGAATTATGATCAATTTACAAATAGTTAAAAAGTAATTAACATCAGGACAATAATAATTCGATAACGTTTTTCTCATATTCCGTTTAGTCATGGACCCACGGGCCACGGGGCGGCAGAGTAGTACTAAATCATTAAATATACAAATCTTTGCGCAAACTGTTGATTATGACGATCACCTGCTCAACTTTATGATTAGCAATTAAATCATTCAATTTAGGAGGGTTGTGTTGACATTAATTACTAATAAAAGAAGAGAAGGGATCAATTGTCCATAGTCACATGGATGTCCATATAATTAAATATCAAATATCTATTATTTGAATTCTTAAATAATAAAACTAATTGAAAGAACATCTAGATGATATGTGTACACAGAAAATTTAGATCATTTCAATATTATTTATATATACATCATGAGTTAATACAAACAGGCACAACAAACATCAATGGTTATAGATACTGATCCCCCTCTAAAGAAAATATAGACATAGTTGATATACATTCCTTTTCAGAAACTTTTCAACACTCGAACGGTTGCACATATAAAAATAATATTTAAATTCCTGAGGCATTATTGAGTCCAAAATTAGATAAATTATTACACTGTATCTTAAAGGAGGGGGGGGATTAAAGATCAAGTGCTCAGGAGCTATCTTAATTAATCTTGCTAAAGGAAGGCCTGTTCGGAACTATTTTTAAACATTAGTCTGCAAAGGAAGGTTTTAATTTCCGTTAATTTTATTTAGCTCTCAATGCACACTCAAATAAAATTAAAGTAACATATTTTCTGCGTTACGCATAGTGCATGATATACATTTATATACAATATACCTAATTTGATTAGTTTTTTTATTTATTTAAAAGTTTAAATAAATAATAATTTGAGATTTAATTTTATTAACGCCAATTTGGTACAACAATGGATCCATCCTCTACATAAAATAATAATGATATTCCGACGGAATAAGAACTTATATATGGACAAATTTATTAAAAGTTGAACAAAAACCAAGTAAACTTCATTTTGATGAATATGAACTTTGCCGATAACCTGACAAAAAAGAATAAACAGTTTTTTTGAATGGAAATGAGCTGGGCTCATGCTTAGGGCTGTCAATCTAAGAGTTTGAAGGTAGTATAGTTTTGAGTACCTGGGTAAGATTGCAGATAGTGCAAGGGAGTTTTATCTCTTTCAAAACTAAACCGTGGGCGAGCGAGTTTCATTCCTATACTAGATAGAAGAAAGAGAATCTTATCTTTTTGCTACCAATTCAGATTTTCTTTCAACTATGGAGTCTTCCTTCCTCGGATCATTCCGAAAAGATCGAGTCCAGATGATTAAGTATTCATACCTTTTAGAAATTTGAAGTTCCGGGTTAGACGCGAAGCGGTGGGTTCGGTCATAAATTGGGTCCTCATTTAACTGTTTATCCGATTGATATTATATCTAATAAAATGGGTATGTGTAAGGGATAATTTTCATTAAGTTATTGGATATTGGTATAGATAAAAAATATGCACGTTGAAAATAAGTTATTGGATATTGGTATGAATAAAAAATATGCACGTGCGGAGCAAAAATCGCTCCGCAGAGGATGTGCTCACAGCCTCACACCCTAACATTGACAGTCTTACTCATGTTTGAGAACTAGGACTGCAGGGAAAAGCTTGAACTCAAAGCTCAACTCGAACTCGAATCATTTTTACTCGAGTCAAATTGACTCAAGCTTTTCTGACTCGACAGATATTGAGCTGAGTTCGAGTTGGACTCAGCTCGCTCGAAACTCGACTCGATATATCAAACTATAAAAAAAGTTTCTTCGTGAGAGACCGCAACTCACTCTCCAGTCTCTACAAAACCTAACCATAAATCCTTTTGTCTGCGCTGCTCCCTCACCTCGCGATCTCATCTCTCCGGACTCCAATATTCTAGCGATCTCCATCTCTCATCTCTCCAGACTCCAATATTCTAGCCTTATCTTACTCTCCGTCTCTGAGAGTCTCTTAGCATGAGATTGTCTGCCCCCTTTGCGTTCGTCTGCTCGGTTCTAGCTCGCCTCCTATCATCTCACTTCTACCGAGTTCTACAGTCCTACTTCACTTCTTTTCTTGCCTTGCTGATTTGATTGGTAATTACTTTCACTTATACTGATTATTTTCTTTGTTTTTTTCTATTTTTCTTTTGTTTTAGTTCACTGAAAACTAAAATCCACTACATAGTTCTTGCTCTGTTCTATTTTTAATTGATGATTTTCACTTTTCAGATCTACAATTCTTTGTATCATATTTTTGGTACACGTTTCATCTGGAAATATGTACCAAAACAAGGAGACACAAGACATTCATCAACGAACTACAAGTAATCTCATCAGGTATTAATCCTTGATGAACTCGTCCCTATCAGTAGTTAGCATTAGTGTTGTTAGAGCAGTTAGTATTAGTTATTGATTTTAACTTTTTTTTACAAATATATGGTAACTTCAGTTCTTGTCTAATGTCTCTAATATGATTTCG
Source organism: Schoenoplectus tabernaemontani (assembly GCA_037127355.1). Classification (NCBI taxonomy): domain Eukaryota; kingdom Viridiplantae; phylum Streptophyta; class Magnoliopsida; order Poales; family Cyperaceae; genus Schoenoplectus; species Schoenoplectus tabernaemontani. The sequence goes on from CM073739.1 coordinate 22,776,834, forward strand.
TGTCTTATTTAATTTAGGTATAATGGTTGTACCTATAAACTTTGAAGCTGCAACTAATGACTTAGACAATATAATTGAAGTTGAAGATGAGGCGGATATAGATGAGGCAGTAGCAGCAGCAACGACAGCAATGGCAAATATAGATGAGACAGTAGCAGCATCTGATGCCACTAATTCTGAGATTGCTGTCACATCCAAAGATAAGCGTAAAAGATCTGAAGTTTGGGAGCACTTTCATAAGGTGAAAGTTAAAGATAAAAAGGGAAATATGATGATGATGAACAAATGTATCCATTACGATAGGCCATACAAAGTCATGATGGGAGGTCCTACAACAACTCTACAACGACACCTTCAAGCTTGTCCTTACTTTAAAAGGTCAAAAGGAAAAACTCAAGATCTTATTAGATATGAATCATGTGAGAGTGAGACTATATCAGAACTAAATTCAAGTAGGGGGTTATGTGTTGGGATTCAGAATGCCCAAATCTCATTAATGCTCAAGCTGCGGAAAGACCGTAGAACAAAAATTTTACTTCTACTTAAGTTAGGGATTAAAGTATGTCGGATAATTACCGAGAGATACAGACATTTAATCCTTTACAAAAGACGGTAAAATATTATTTTACTTCTAACTTAAGTTTAGAGTTAAAGTGGTATATCGGATGATTACCGAGAGATACACACCTCTTTAAACCTTTATTGATCTACTCCATGATTGATTTCTAAAATATTAATCTACTTAACAATTAAATAGATTAATATAAGATGTTATACCTTACTTCTAAATTTCAATTGGAATGAAAATCGGCTTGTCTCGGAGCACCAAACGTCTGATGCCTCAGTAGGTTATCCACCAGATCGACTGAAGAGCGGCTTATTTCTTTTGCCGTAAATACGTAAACCGCGATTTCTCGCAAAAACACTATTCACTCGAGAAAAGACGAAATAGTACTATTCACGACTCGCAGAATTTCGTTTCACAAATGTGCGTAAATACCGCAACTTTCGTAAAAACACTATTCACCGATCCCGTGAATTCGAAACAACCGTATACCGAGAGAGAGAAAGTAGAACTGATTTGGTTTAACTTTCTCTCTCACCCTACCCCTCTATTTATAGAAAATATGAGATTGATAAATTACCAAAATACCCTCATGAATAGTAGGGAGGTTCCAATGTGAAAAGACCAAAATATCCTTAAAGTTCATCCAATTTACCAAAACGCCATTGGGCTTTTTGGCCAAATTACCGAAATACCCTTGAGGATGATGTCATATATGATGTCATGGATGATGTCATATATGATGTCATCTAAGGTCCAAATTTATAAGTTTGTCATTGGGCTATTTTGGGCCTTTTTGGGCTTTTCGGATTTTGGGCTTTTAATTATTAATTAAGGCTTTAATTATTAATGGGCTTTTGGCCCATAATTCAAATCCATAATTAACATTTAAAATCCAAATCAAATATATATAATTGTCATGTACAATTATATTTTTCTCGATTGTTGTTTCGGTGAATTTATACGACGTGTCCAACACGTTATAAATTCAATCTGATTTTTGCTTCTTGTCATCTCTATGACAAATATAATTATATCATATATAATTATATCATATATAATTAATTATAACCATCTTATTATTAATTATAAATAATTTATAATTAATCAATAAGATTCTCCGATTAACTCCTATACGGTGTGACCCGACAGGATCCGTGTTATGTTGGTAAATAGAGTTAAAACCGTTTTAACTTCTATAATCATAGGAGGCATCTGGCAGAATGCACTATGATCATCCAATTACACAGATGATGATGTACTATACAATATCATGATCCAGTAAACTATTTACTTGTGTTTAATTCTTTTGTCTCATAATTATCAGATCAGTTTCAAGGTAGGTATGTGTCATCCTTGCAAACTTAATCTTTTCTTGATCTGAGTAAATTATCAAATATAATTACTCTTGTAATTATACTGCTAGCAGATAATCTTACTCTATCAAGGGGCCCAATGATGCTATAACTCGTATAGAAATACGAGGGACAATAGTACTTTTGGCAAACCATCTCTTCCTCCACATAAGTCATGTATACCGAAGAGCTACCTTTATAGCCACCTTTTACGGATAACGTTTGGTAGAAATCACACATATACATATCTTATGTAGGAAAGATGAATACATCATACTTTAGAATTTAATACTGAACGAAAACATTAATGACACGAACACAATTTCATTTAATGTTTCATTCGGGGTCTATCAAATACGATGTTCCTAGAACATCTATCTATGTGATTAAAATGACAACTCTTTATTTATGGTCTGTAAAACTTGACCATCATTTAATCCACATACTAACCTGATAACGGTTAATTAGTGTTCCTGCTAATTACCTTGGTTAGTGACTTTTAAGAGTATATTCTATATTATGAAGTTTCACAATTCAAGTCATGAACTCGGAATGATTCATAAATTCAATAATACTCGAGGAAACAAAATATCGTTTAAATATCCAATTCATGAACAAAGCTTTATATAACCAATTTATCGTATTATTGACTTCAAGATTATTACAAACTAACATTATGATCAAATGAAGTGTACGAAAATAATGACAAAAATGATCATAGCTCATGAGTTACCCTTTACATTCGTTGAGTTTACTTGATTTAACATCTTAATGAAATACAACAATCTGTTTTATCAAAGAGTGAGTAGAACAACCATTAGAATTGATTGCATAAAAGTATTTGAAATAGAAAAAGATAAGATTTTTTTTTCAAAAGTGTTGATAGGATCTCACTCACAAGTGATTATTGGATTTTAAACAAAATCATAGGGTATATGTGATTGATGACACATTACATTGATCCCGATTGAAAATTATAAAAATGAATTATTGGTTTCAATGAGCTTGCACCACCCTATAGTGGTAAGGGAATAGCGGATGGTATTTTAGAGATTATTGTAAAGTGGGGTATACAAGATAAAATTGGGGTAATTACTCTAAATAATGCATCCAATAATGATAGGGCAACATTAATTTTGAAGAGTAATTTTCAAAAGAGGGGAAAATTACATTTTGATGGGTTATTTTTTCACGTGAGGTGTTGTGCACATATTTTGAATTTGGTAGTGCAAGATGGTTTGAGTAAGATTGAGTGTTGTATTTGAAAGATTAAGGAAGCCGTCAAGTATCTTAGAAAGTGCCTAGGTCATCTTTTGAAATTCCATGAAATAGCAATGAATTTAGGTATCCAAATTAGTCGATGTTTATGTACCAATGTGAAATCTAGATGGAACTCGACTCACCGCATGCTCGAATCAGCTCTTCATTATCAATCTGCATTTCATAGCTACTCAATGAGGGACCCTAACTTTGAATGGGTTCTACAGAGGAGTGGGTACGAGCCAAAAATGTGAGTAAATTACTTGAAGTTTTCTTGGATGCCACCAATATTTTCTCGAGAAATTTATACCCAACGGCAAATATATTTTTTGTGAAGGTTTTTAGAGTAAAAAATGTGATAAGTAAGGCTTATATATCTGATGATATTTTCTTAAATAGTATGAGTTTACCCATATTTGAAAAGTTTGAGAAATATTAGGGAGAAATTGGGGTTCTTCTTCTGTCGATTGTATCAGTTTTAGATCCTCATTTTAAATTGTTATCAATAAACTTCACTTTTAAAAGATTGTACCCTGCTGAAGAAGTTGGTAGTCGAATTCAAAAAGTGACACAATTTTAAAATCTCTCTATGATAAGTATTTAAAAGAACACAAAACTAGTAAGGTTACTACTAGTACCTCATACGTTGTCGTTAGTAACCTAAACCCTGTTGTTAGGAAAATAGTGAGAAAAGATGATGATTTTTATGCTTATCTTAAATCTGTGGGGGTTGAAAATTCACCTAAATTTATTCTTGAAGTGTATTGGGAGAACCGATATACGTGGTAGAAGATGAGAGTTTATTTGATGTTTTGAAATGGTGGAATCAAAATTATAGTAAGTATCCAGTTTTAAGCAAGTTGACACTTGATGTGCTTTGCATCCCAATAACCATCGTGGCTTTTGAATCGGCCTTTAGTGCTGGAGGTCGGGTATTGGATGACTATCGTACCTCACTAAAGAAGGATATGATGGAGATTCTCGTTTGCGGAGGTGATTGGTTAAAGGCTCTTTCAAAGACAACAATACAAACACTAGAGGTTAATTTTTTTCTTTTCTAAACTAGTTGTTTCTATTCATTTCTAGTACAAATAATATAATAATTTATGTGCATTTTTATTTTTTCCAGAAATCAACAAAAGAGGAAGAGGACTTGGAGATTCAAGTTCCAATGAATAATCTAACTATTTCTTGACCTAGAGGTAAATTATTTTCATTATGTTTTAGTGTTGTTCATTAGGGTTAGTGTTGTTAATTAGGGTTAGTACTATTAATTAGGATTAGTGTTATTGTGATTGTGCATAGAAGTACATAAAGGGAGAGATATACAGTAAATAGTAAATATAATATTACGTGAGTACATAAGAAATCTGACAAGGTTTATTTTTCAGTTCTTACACTAATTAACAACACTAAAAAATCTGAAAAGGTTTATGAATTTATGAAGAAAATTTTCAGTAGCCTCTAGTAGTTGTTAGATAGCTAGTAGACTCCTATGTTGAAGATAATTAATATCCTTTGTGCACATCTGAATTTAGAATATATAGAAACAACTAGGTTAAATTTATCCCCAATATATCCCTGATTGCTAAACAGTAGCATCAATAGTTGGTCAAATGTGTAATCAAGAAAAAAAACAGTTACAAACTTTATATGTACCAAATTTACTAATATCTTCACTACAGGTTTTAATGTAGAGGAAGTACAATGAGTATAAAAATATAATATTTACGGTATGGCATGTTGGTGGTCAGGAGAATTGGTGTTGTGTTTTTATTGGTGTGAGATTATGAGAATTGGTGTAAAATTTTATGGGATTATGAGAACTGGTTTTTTATTTTTATTTTGTTATGGGAATTGTTGTATCACGTATGGGACTATTTGTTTTATTTTGAAATGTTGTATGTGATTTTATGGGATTATGACAACTGCTGTATGAGACTATTTATTTTATTTTCAACTGTTGTATATGATTTTATGGGATTGTGGAAACTGCTTTATTTTGAAATGATTTGTGTTGTTGTAGAACTATTTGAGTATTTGTAATTTATTTAGAAATTCTGAATTTGTGTATTTCTATTTTTTTTATAGAATTTGTGTATTTTTAATTTGTTTAGAATTTGTGCATTTGAAATATTGTGTATTTCTATTTGTGGAAAAAATACTTATTCAATTAAATTATCAGCATCCTAAATTTTACAAAAATGATCTTCTGATTTTCCTTACGAGCCATGAGCTAACTTGAGTTGGTTCGAGCTGAGATTTCAGCTCGATAGTCATGCGCTCAACTCATTCGACTTGACTCGTATAGATATTGAGCTGAGTTCGAGTTAGCTTTAATTCGCTCAAACTCAACTCGTATGCTTAGAGAACTGCATCAGTTTCAGGCTTCGAGAAAGAAGGCGACAATCGCAAAATAATTTGTACGACGGTCCCCGCTCCGGTTCCACAAAATAGGTCGGTCACAGCGGCGCGCACAAAACCGTGTCCATCTGAAACGGTTCTTCGAGGGGTACAATCGTCATTTTCAAACTACATTCTTTCCGTCGCTTCAGACCGTCAGCCACGTGTCCTCTTACCATTAGCTTTCCTGTTCTCATCGGGATTCGGCACATAGCTCCAAAATAAAAGGTCAAAAAGGGTCTCCTCCTCTGTAACTGTAACGCTTTAATAGATTTTTTTTGACAAAACTTTAATAATTCTTATCGAACAAGAAATCCCATTTTCCACATCAGTCCTCGGATCCCAGTGCATTCCACTCGTATTAAATCCCCTTCCCTCCGGAACTGCTATACAAAATTTTACCGAATATTTTTTAGAAGAACTTTCAATTCTCAATAGTTAATCAAACCAAACAGTAGAATTGGTACTAGTACTCTCTCTCCCCTTCTACTAGTACCCAGGGCACCGAGGGCACACATTGACAGTGCGAGAACTGAGAAGGGGCAGAGGGGAAATGCTTGGGCCCCTTGAAAGAGAAATGACCGGAGGATGTGTTCAGATGGGAAATGGGATGGTGTGTAGCAGTAGCACTAGCGAGGAAGAAGCGTCGGCGCTGCCTGTGCACACGAAGGTGGTGGTCACAGGGAATAATCGAACGAAATCGGTGCTCATTGGATTGGAAGGGGTTGTAAAGAAGGCTGTTGGCCTTGGTGGTTGGCATTGGCTGGTATTAATTGTTTCTCTCAATTGTTTTTCTTTTCATTTTTTCTCTCTGGTTGGCAACATTCGGTTGTTCCTTTTCTTGTTGGTTTTGTTCTTGGTCTTGTATTTAATGAAAAATGTTGATTGTTGATTGTTGATGATTAAACGAGAATTGGGAAAGTTGAAAGCTCCAATGCCCTTTTGCCGCCTCTGAGGTTCAAAATGTATTGTAAATTTGTAATGAAGAATTTGGGGTTTACCAAAAGGTTCAGAGTTCGGAATACAATTTGCATGTTTGACTGGTAACATGTGAATTTGCGTTCCAATCCGGAACTTCCAAAAATTGAGTGTGGCCCTGTACATATTTTGTTTAGGTGGGAACTATTGTGGGTTACTCTAGCTATGACAGTATTTTTTATATATTTTTTGGCGGAAAAAAATTGCTTGGTTATTTTAGATTGTCGTAAAGCTGTGCAGAGGATTATATTAGCTTATTAGGCGCTTTCCTTATTTGTCTTTTCGCAAGAGATGACTAATCGTTTCTTCAGCTTCCATTTCTTACAGTTTGTTAACTTCACATCTAGTTTAATTGACCCATTTGAAAGTATAATTCAATTGAACAATTACCACCTTAAAAGTTCTAGTGTATTTGACCCATTCGGGCATTAAGTTCCCATTTTAAGCATACTTATAAGTTCTTGTTTTTCCAATGTAAAACTGAATCTCAATACATTTCATTTTTGCAACTATTAAGTAACATTGAGAAGGATGAAAAGGTAATTATGCTTAATCACAAAATTTTGTTGCTTTTTTTTTTATTTCATGTTGTTTTGTACTCCAAGTCAATTTTAAGTTGCTATGTTTTAATGGATTAGATGCAACTTGGCGTCTTTACTACAAGCAGTTCTTTCAGATTTTAAATTGTTTACCTACTTTTAATCACAATATTGTACTCTGTGGTCCCAATGTATATTAAATATTTCTGACAGTCTTCTGTGAGGGCAGTGGTTGTAATTATCATTTCCTTTCTTTCAGAAATTATGTTTCTCCTTATGGAATTGCATAATCTTTCCCTTGCTTTTTAATGAAAATCATTTAATTTCTTTACTGAGCAGGATTTTTTTCCATAAGTATGGCACATTGTCCCCTAAAAATATGTGATATGTAATAGGGAATGTCAACCCAAATTTCAAAACTTAAATAATTCTCAATCAATAGTTCTTTTGTTTTCCAGTGATATGTTTCTTCTTAGATTGGTAAGTTGGAAAGTTGCAAAGTTTAACGTTGCAACTTACATCATAGATCTTTTTTAGATGTGGCATTTTAAATTCATTCTTTGTAGGCCTCTTTAATATTTTTATCAAATGAAAATTGCTCAATCATTGTTGCATAATTTCCTATGAATTTAGAAAGGTCGAGATTGTATATATTTCTGTAGGTTCCGCTAGTTGGCTACATCAGTTTCATTGACAAGTGGTCTCATGTGCAAAGAAATTAAATTTTTATCCAGATTCTGACAAATGGCATAGAGGTGAAGCTGCAAAGAAATGCATTGACAGTGATTGAAGCCCCAAATGGAAATGAGACTGATGATGGTCTCATGTGCGACAATAACCCCTGGAACTTAGCAACTGACATGGGTATACTTCAGTACATCTAATCTTAGTGGCAGTTTGTATTTTGTGTTCTTCTCTGCATAATTGCCAAATTTAGGAAAGAAAAGTTCTTGATTTTTATACAAGGAGTCCATTTTGCTTCCCAGCTTGACACACACCTAGAAAATAAATAATCCAACTAATTGTCATATTTAGGAATCTCTTACCTCCACCCTTCAATGCCATTTTCATACATAACTGCACTTATATTTTTCTGCTGTGAATTAGTTTTTTTGCACTTAGTTGCTTTGATTGACCTGGCATGTTTATGAATAACCTAATAACGTGGTAACATTTTGTTTACTTACTTCAATGCTTGTTGTCTTGTTTTGATATTCCAAGTAAACAAGCATGGACCCTTCTAAACAAACTTGAGGTTTCCTTTTAAGGTATCTATGAAGTAGCTTTTGATGTTGCATGTGGTTTTACTTCTTTTTTTATTGTTCTTTTTAACAGTAATTATGCAATTTGCAATTAATCCCTACAAACAATGTTGTATTTGCTATTAATACTAGAAGTTCAAATGCTATTTTGGTCGTTATTAGAAAACTCTTCATGTTGTTGCTACCCTAACCTAAGTCGTGGATATATCATTGGGACTAATTACGAATTATAACCTTCAAAATTCTAACTTAAGAAAGTTTATCAAGACTGTACACCATCAATTTATTATGTTAATATATTTACTACCTAGAAAAGAAAAAAATGAATTCATACAAAAATGAACTACCATTTTGTAAAAAAAAAATGTTCTACTTGAATTTTGTAAATATGATAAATTTTTTAAAATTTTGCTGTTATTTTTTTATATTTATAGGTGGCAATTCATCATTCTCGTTATTTTGCATTTCGTTTAATTCTTTCCTTGCTAGTCACAATGACCCAAAGAATTTTATTTGTTAGCCTCATTTACAATAAAATAAATTTGTGGATTTGTGGCATCAAGCACTCAATCATGCAATTTTGAAGATATTTTTATTTTTTATTTTTTGACTAATTAATACATCACAAACCAGATGACACGTTTTCACCTAAGAGGCAAAAGCCAAGAAGCAAACCTAACAGATCGTCATCAGTGCACAAATCCTTAAGCTGGTCCAACTCCGGTGAGTCCCGATCTAAGGATTCTGATCCCTCCACCATAGCTGATGCAGTATGTTTTATACACAATTTCAATCCAATTATTTATTAACATAGTGTGTATTTTGTAAGTTTGATTTTTTTTTTTTTTTTTTTGAAAACTGTTTGTGCAGAGAGTTGACCTGAGCAAGCTTGAGACCAATGCTTTGAGGAGATATTGCCAACATTTTAAACTAGTAGGCCAAGTTAATTTATATTCATTTATCTGATCGAGTCTGTCCTTATTTATTACAGATTGCTTTATACATGGTTTATGAGGAATAGTTCTCTGCTTTGTTGTTTTATTTATCTTGTTTTGTGTATATTTCTCCAACAGGATTCGAGTCCTAACCCTTCAAAGGAGCAGCTGATTGAAGGCGTTCAGAGGCATTTTATGTCACAGGTACGCAATATGGTATTAAACTTCAGTTGAGTATCTAACTAACAGCAGCATCCTTTTTTTCATAACATCAAAAGAAAGTTGTATTGGTATTGTCATATCTGCTTCTGACATACATGCTTTATAGTACTAAAAGGCATCTGAGGTTGGTGCAAAAGATTGTTGTTCATTTAGAGTATTGGTTTAGCATATTTTATTTTTTTGATAAGAAAGATGAGAGCTAAGCACTTAGATTTCATAAATGTCCATAAAGGACTCCCACATGGAGGGCATTGTCTTTTGCCATTAGAATTCTCAGCATGTAGCATTGTTCCAGAATCTTCCTTTCAGATTTGTGAATACTATATTCCTAAACTGACTATTAGAATATCCATTAGCTCCACGTTTTTATTGGCACTGTATTTGTGAATTATATTTTATTTAAAGGCACAAAGTTGCTTGTGATGTTTAGACTGTCTAGTACACTAGAATTAATGTTGATGTTAGTTTATGTAAGACGACAATGTTGTTATACACATTTATTTGATGTTATGTTCATTTCATACCAGACAAGTTTTGTAATGATTTGAACTAAGTGTACTTCTTTTTTCCTCCTGGAAATTGACTTTTAAATTCACCCAATTGCTTTTTCAACCTTCAAGCAATTGGATGAAATGCAGGTGATTGTTGGGTTCATGAAGGCAGCAAAGAGACTCAAAAACGCTTGCAGTTGATTTGAAAAAAGAGAAGTGCATTCTTTCACTAACTAATTTGTAGTACATATGATATGTAGCTGTATGATATTCCTATAATTAGAACTTTTGTTAACATTATCCTTCAGATCAAGTGAAACTATTTTTATGTTTTTTTAATGGATATATTCATTTTTCAAATATTGCAGAAAATATTATATCCCTTTGGTGCAATGCATGTTGCAATCAAAGTACTGCTAGAAAAAAAAAAGAGCATTGCTGAACTCTTGACTTCTCTTTGTACTATCAATACTGATTTCTCTCCTGTGAAGCTGATAATGTTGATAATCAGGTCTGTATTGACTACCATTATTGGTAGGTTACGAGTGTATTTTCAATCTAGACCGTCTGAATTAAAATCAAATAGCTGGGGGTAAAAACCAGCAATCACGGTTAGTAAGTCAAGTGTGGTGGGGCCGTGGGGCAGCAGCTTGCTTACAGTCAAAAGGGATTCTGATTTTTCATTTAGTCATAGGAACGGAATCTTGTCTTGCCATTCTTTTGTGGCAATGTATTTAATTCAATTATCGATGGATAAATAAGTCACGGAAATTCTTCAGAGCGCCTTACCTATTTTAGTATGTGGTTTATGGTTTGCGATTGCAGGTTTTGGTAAATATATTTTATCACAAATTTGATTGCGTGTGGTGTACGTATGTTATATATTAGGTGCAGCAGTGTATATGGATAAATATAAAGAAAAAGGCGCTGTTTATTATAATACCAGTGAGTCCTTCATTCGTTCCCTTTTCTTTTTCTCCTTTTTTTTTCTGAAATTTTGTCCAAGGCTGCCTCAGTTGCCTCTTATTCTGGCACAACTCGTACATTAGGAGTGGAAGAAAAATTATAATTTATTTGATGTTTTATTTGATTTAGTTTGAATTTAGTTCATTCGATTTGATTTAGTTTGAATTTGTTCATTCGATAAGATGTTTTGTCAATTCAGTTTGAGATCGGTTTGATAAGTTTTTAAAAGTTTTTAATGAACTAATTCGGATTCGATTCATAATAATTTTATATTTGAACTATTTATTCAATGATATAATTATTTCATTATGAAATTTATAAAATATTATTAATTTATTATTAAATTAATAAAATATTAATCATTTAAAAAAATATATTATAAAAATAATAAAAAATTAATTATTTTAGCTCCAATTATTTATGATAATATAAAAATTAAAGTAATTAAATTCGTCTAGAGTTCGATTTAGTTCGAATTCGATTTAAGTTAATTCAATTTAGTTGAAATTTAATTTAGTTTGAATTTGATTTAATTCTATCGGTTTGCGGTCCTACTCATGGAGGTACACCACAACAATTAAATTACTACGCACGTTTTTTTAATAGAAGTAACAAACTAGTCACCCGCTTTCATTTAAACTAGGATCCGCGCTTCACAGCGGGACTATTTCCATTTGATTGAATCATTTCAACAAAAAGTCGCAACAAAAATATTTTAACACAAAGAAAAGCTAACTAAATTTGATTTACATCTTTATTTAACATCTCCTTTTCTCCCCTAATTAAATTTAATAAATGCAAACAAACGACTTCTCTAAAAAAATGATCTTGATTTGTTTTATCCAACATATTTACTCTTAAAGTATTGCTTCTAATTTTAGTTTATTCCAACATATTAATTACTCTTATTAGATGTAGCCATTGCTTTATTTGTCTGCTTTTTATTTATTCGAGAAATCTTTCTAAGGGTTAGCATTTCATGTTCATTTTGTACAATCCTACAGAAAGGCTTCATATAATTACGTTATGAATTAAAAATAAATAAAAATAACCGAAGGTCGCCCACTTTGATTTCTTTCTAAAGCGGGTGAAAGAAAATGAAAGTAAAAAAAAAACATATCAATTTATAAGTAAAAATATATATTTATGAAGTGTTTTTCTATTTTTAAGATATTTTTCATATTTATCCATTATCAAGATTATCAAAATAGCCATTGTCAAGAATCCATCCCCTAATATATTGAAAATGGTTTAGTACGACTGATTTTACTTCAACCAATTAATCTTCTTCTCACCTTGTTTTTTTTTTTTTTTTTTGGAAGTAGAAGCCGATTGGCTGCTATAATTTGATTAAAATAAAAGGTTTGTTTAGGTGCTGTGAGGCAGTAGTAATTGACAGTTACAATTATGGCCCTCTCACCTTGTTTTTTTAGCAGAGCAATGATCCACCTAATATAGTTTACAGTGTACGTCAATATTTTAGAGGAAAAAAATGTTTCAATGATGTTCTTTATTTTAGAAATCAAATGTGTATTAAAACTCAATCGAATTAAAAGAAAAGTGATATTTCATCAAACAATTTAAAATATCAATTCATGAGTTTTGTTAGATCATTATGTTATATGCCAAACAAATTAATTTAAATTTCATGCACATAATATCGAAATAAATGAAAAATAAATCTATTAGTTTTAATATTTAATTTAAATAATAGTTTTCAACTTATCAGAATGAATATACTAAAAAAATAAAAAAAAATAAAGGAACAATTCTATGTTGAAATAATAAATTTAATTTTTAATATTTTTTGTTTTTGTGAATAAATTTTATTTTTATGTTTATTGATTTGCAAAATAAATTACATATGAATTTGATTGGTTCTTTGATAATGTTAAATGAAAGTTCTGAAACTTCAATTGTTGCAATCGTTGCAATGAATCCTTAATAGTTGTAACGATTATTATTGAGATCCTTACTGTTGTGTTCTAAGCTATGATCATCACAACAATTAGACTAACTGTTGTAACAGAATAAATTAAAAGTTATTCAAAAAGGACCAATATGTCATATGCTTACAACCGTTGATAATCGTTGTAATGGAATAAATCAAAATCCAAAAAATGAACAACATGCCATCCTCTCAAAACCGTTGCAACAATTATACTAACTGTTATAACGGAATAAATCAAAAGTGGACCAAAAGTTAATAGTATGTAGCTAGATCACAATCATTGTAACATATCTTATATATGTTGTAACAGATAATCTCAACTAGAATTAGAAATAATTAACAATTGCAACTGATGGATAATTATTGCAACAGATAGGATGATCTCTTATCAGATTTGCAAGACGGAGATGATCTCTCATATCTCTCTTTTGTCGATTCATGTTTTTTCTCTTTCGAATCTATTTTTAATCCTAATCATCACTGCCTTAAAACCAAATCCTTCAAATACTTTGATTATAATCTCAAGGCCAACATGAAGCAAAATGCCCTTCTACTTTTCGCACTTGCTCTCGTTGGATGCCATTAAGCTAAATATTTCCTACATTATTCTCCGACACATACACACGACCTTCACAAGTGTGTATTACTCTCTTCCTTATCGCTATATTATTCATAAGATAGTCCATCTTATGTTTTTTAGATTGGGTTTCATTTCTAGTCTATCCAAATTTATTTGAGATTAAAAACTTTGTTGTTGTTGTATTAAAAAATTATTGAAAAAAAATAATCATTATCGACAATACTCACCTTTATTTTAAATTATGTGCGCTAAACTCCTAGCGAGAAAAAATAGATTCGGGTCCGTACAATCTACTTTTTTTTCATTCTTTTTCTCTGGAACGTGACGCCTACAATTTGTTACCGAATGAGAATCCAGCAATGGAGACGAACCATCATTACATGTATAATTCAATTCAATTCAATTCTACTTTGTTGGAATTAATTATTATTAATTACAACATGTATGGGCTTATATGTAATGAATATATATTATATAATGGACTGTCAAATTATACCAATAATGAAGTGATCAAATTTTGTATCGGGTTTATTATATGTCATGAGAAGTGGGCCCTTTAATGTGTAGAATGCGTATTAATGACTTTATGATTTAGTGATGATCTGAATTATATAAAGTCTGATAATAATACAATTATGCTATTGGTCCCAGGAGAACACAACTATAGACAGCTTTCTGATTAAGCAGCGAACCCGTTAAGAGAGAATCTGGATCCGATATGGACCCGTTAAGGTATAACTGCACTCTGTTATATGGACGTCCATATATATATGCAGGGATACTGTTGGTTTTGGAACAACACTCATTTTCCCACTTTCTGTCACCCTTTCATTTCCAACAGATCCAGATCTCTCTCTCTTAACACTGTTCCAGAAGAGAAGAAACTGTCGACGCCGGTCCTCTCAATCACTCCATCGGATTAGAGGAAGATCATTTGGAAGGCTAAAGGAGTCTGGTGATCAACGGGGTTGTGTCTCTCTGGAAGACTGACAGCATGGATCAAGGTAACTTAATTTATGTTTAGGGTTCACTAGAGGATCATGGCCATAACAGTAAATTCTTTCAATTGGTATCAGAGTCTACTCTAGTTGAACTGTTAAGATCTAATGACTGATTTAAAAATTTCTCAGAAATTCATATTTTTATAATTGGATCTATTATTTTAATGAAATAGTTTATGAATAGTTCGAAATTTATAGATCTGTTTGTTAGATATGAAATTTTCATAAATTTAAATCAAGATTGATAATCAGTTTTGAAAATCAAGTTTATCAGAATTCAGAAATATTTCAGAAACTGTTTGGTCAACACAGTAGTTTCCAAATTGTATAATATTTACTGTTCTATTACATGATTCTGTTAAGAAAATACGAATTTCTGATATGTATTTCGCTGTGGTTATTTTTGAATCATGTCAAGATCAAATTTTATTGGTTATGTGAATGGGCGGTTATGTAAATTGAACGGGACCGCCAGTTTGGAAGCTTGTTCAGTATTTTCATGTCTAACTCTTTTTTGCAAAAGGATTATGAGATAGTATGACCCTGTTGCCTTGTGTGAAACTTGTAATGCATGAATGATTGATTGTGTAAGCGGCCTAAGGTGCCAATTAATTATTTTTTATTTTGGTGGCTTGCATGTCACATAACATATGTATCATCCTTAGGATTTGTATAATTTTCATTTATTATTAGGCTAGTAATTTGATAAGAATGAGAGATTTACATTAAGAATAGGATGATGGCTTGTGAAGAGGATTCTTACGAAGGAGATCATCATGCCTTGGGTCATACTATCTCGCTTATAAATTGATTATGTTGGTTGTTCTTTATTCGGTATTGATTGCATGAACCCATGAATTGATATTTAGGTTAAGCCAACATATTTGAGAAATTTATTTGGATAATGTTAAATCATTATGAAGGCTTCAGATAAAATATATTTTTGAAATAATTAACAAAATTATTATCTTACCAAAGTAAGCTCTTATATTGGCGTTAATTATTTTTCAAGACTTGTATACGGAGGATATACATATAATATTTGATTTTTGGACTATCCCAAAGGAAAGATAACAATCACTTATTATATGTAAACAGATTGTAGTAATATATAGGTAATGGTCAATAAGTTTTAGGTGTGATTAGTTGATTGACCCAAAGGAAGGTTGACTAATTGACATCAAATGTACCATTATATATCATTATTACGCCTAATTATCTTAGAATAATAATTGATTCCAAAGAACACTTATTATTTGAGGATACTTAGTTGATGAAATATGCCTTATTTTGATTTAATATTATAATTCAGACATTTGATTCGTTATATTGCATGTATTTTTCAGCAAAGAAAGATTGATCTTCTTTAGGCATCAATAGCATTCCGATGCTGACGGGTTCTAATTACAAGGAATGGAAAGATACCTTAGAGATTATTCTTGGGTGTCTTGATCTAGACATAGCGTTACAGCAGGCTAAACCAACTATACCTGCTCCAGAAAGTCCTGACAATGTTCAGAATGCGCATGCACGGTGGATGAGGTCAAATCGCTTGTCTTAAGGTCATGCAAAGGTGTTGGGATTCGGAATGCCCAAATCCCATTAATGCTCAAGCTGCGGAAAGACCGTAGAATAAAAATTTTACTTCAACTTAAGTTAGGGATTAAAGTATGTCGGATAATTACCGAGAGTTACAGACATTTAATTATTTACAAAAGACGGTAAAATATTATTTTACTTCTAACTTAAGCTTAGGGTTAAAGTGATATGTCGGATGATTACCGAGAGATACACACCTCTTTAAACCTTTATTGATCTACTCCATGATTGATTTCTAAAACATTAATCTACTTAACAATTAAATAGATTAATATAAGATGTTATATCTCGCTTCCAAATTTCAATTGGAATGAAAATCGACTTGTCTCGGAGCACCAAACGTCGATGCCTCTATGGGTTATCCACCGGGACTAACTGAGAGCGCTTATTTCTTTTGCCGAAATACGAAGTAAAGCTGCGGTTTCTCATAAAAACACTATTCACCCGAGAAAAGATGAAATAGTACTATTCACGACTCGCATGAATTGTTTCACAAATGTGCAGAAATACCGCAACTTTCGTAAAAACACTATTCACCGATCTCGTGAATTCTGAAACAACCGTATACCGAGAGAGAGAAAGTAGAACTGATTTGGTGTGTTTTCTCTCTCACCCCACCCCTCTATTTATAGCCAAATTTGGGATTGCCAAATTACCAAAATACCCTTGAGGATGATGTCATGTATGATGTCATGGATGATGTCATGTATGATGTCATAGATGATGTCATATATGATGTCATGCATGATGTCATCTAAGATCCAAATTTACAAGTTTGTCATTGGGCTTTTGGCCAAATTACCGAAATACCCTTGGGCTTTTGGATTTTGGGCTTTTCTGATTTTGGGCTTTTAATTATTAATTAAGGCTTTAATTATTAATGGGCTTTTGTCCCATAATTCAAATCCATAATTAACATTTAAAATCCAAATCAAATATATATAATTGTCATGTACAATTATATTTTTCTCGGTTGTTGTTTCGGCGAATTTATACTACGTGTCCAACACGTTATAAATTCAATCTGATTTTTGCTTCTTGTCATCTTTATGACATATATAATTATATCATATATAATTAATTATAACCATCTTATTATTAATTATAAATAATTTATAATTAATCAATAAGATTCTCCGATTAACTCTTATACGGTGTGACCCGACAGGATCCGTGTTATGTTGGTAAATAGAGTTAAAACTGTTTTAACTTCTATAATCATATGAGGCATCTCGCAGAATGCACTATGACCATCCAATTACACATATGATGATGTACTGTACAATATCATAATCCAGTAAACTATTTACTTGTGTTTAATTCTTTTGTCTCATAGCATTATCGAGATCAGTTTCAAGGTAGGTATGTGTCATCCTTGCAAACTTAATCTTTTCTTGATCCGAGTAAATTATCAAATATAATTACTCTTGTAATTATACTTGCTAGCGAGATAATCTTACTCTATCAAGGGGCCCAACTTGATGCTATAACTCGTATAGAAATACGAGGGACAATAGTACTTTTGGCAAACCATCTCTTCCTCCGCATAAGTTATGTATACCGAAAAGCTACCTTTATAGCCACCTTTTACGGATAACGTTTGGTAGAAATCACACATACATATCTTATGTAGGAAAGATGAATACCTCATACTTTAGAATTTAATACCGAACGAAAACATTAATGACACGAACACAATTCCATTTAATGTTTCATTCGGGGTCTATCAAATACGATGTTCCTAGAACATCTTTCTATGTGATTAAAATGACAACTCTTTGTCTATGGTCTGTAAAACTTGACCATCATTTAATCCACATACTAACCTGATAACGGTTAATTAGTGTTCCTGCTAATTACCTTGGTTAGTGACTTTTAAGAGTATATTCTATATTATGAAGTTTCACAATTCCAATCATGAACTCGGAATGATTCATAAATTCAATAATACTCAAGGAAATAAAATATCGTTTAAATATTCAATTCATGAACAAAGCTTTATATAACCAATTTATCGTATTATTGACTTCAAGATTATTACAAACTAACAATCTCCCACTTAAGCTTGGAGTCAATCATATTGAGCTCTGCCTTATACAAATCTCTTTATTCTATAAATCTCTAAGATTTAAAGAAAAATCTCACAGTCAATCTCCTATGTGTCTCAACCCATAGAAGATATGTGCAACTAGTGCTTGACTTGAGGTAGAGATCTTGTAAGTGGATCAGCTGTGTTGCCGATTGTGTCAATTTTACAAATCTTTACGTCGCCTCTATTTATGATTTTTCATATGAGGTGATAAACGTCTGTGTAACCACTTACGACGAGCTCCGAGTCAACACCGTAGATGAGAAACATATCATTAGTTCTTCTTAAGTACTTAAAGATATTCTTTGCAGCATTCCAATGCTCCTAGCCTGGAATAGCCTGATATCTACTCGTCACACTCCAAGCGTACGAGACATCAGGACGAGTGCACAACATGGCGTACATGATAGAGCCAATAGCCGAAGCATATGGTACTCTACTCATTATGCTTCGCTCATCAGTTGTCAAAGGACACTGAGTCTTGCTAAGCTATGCACCATGATTCATTGGTAGAAATCCTTTCTTGAAATTCTACATGTTGAACCGATTCAACACTTTATCAATGTATGTGCTTTGACTTAATCCAATAAGTCTCTTAGATATATCTCTATAGATCTCTATGCCTAGTATATAGATAATCTCGCCCAAATCTTTCATTGAGAACACTTTCTTTAATGAAGATTTGGCTGATTGCAATAGGGGAATATCATTTCCCATTAAGAGTATATCATCCACATAGAGGATTAGAAAAGCGATGGCACTCCCACTAGTTTTTCTGTATACACAAAGTTCTTCTTCGCATTTGATGAAGTCAAACTTTTTTACTTCTTCATGAAATCGAAGATTCCAACTCCGTGATGCTTGCTTCAATCCATAAATGGATTTGAGAAACTTGCATATCTTCCCAGCATTTTTTGGATCCTCAAAACCCGTGGGCTGTATCATATACACGTCATCTTCCAAATTTCCATTTAGGAAGGCGGTTTTGACATCCATCTGCCATATTTCATAATCATGAAATGCGGCAATTGCTAGGAGCATCCGAATTGACTTAAACATAGCTACGGGCGAAAAAGTTTCATCATAATCTACGCCGAGAATTTGTTTGAAACCTTTCGCTACTAGCCATGCTTTGTAAACAGTCATATTACCATCCATGTCTAATTTTTTTTTAAAAACCCACTTGTTAGCTATGGGTTTTACCCCAACAGGTGGTGCAACCAGGTTCCAAACCGTGTTGTCATATATGGATTGTATTTCGGATCTCATGGCCTCCAGCCATTTATCGAGTCGGGTCTACATCGCTTTGCTTAGCATAGGTCAAAGGATCTTCAGCATCAAATACTAAGACTTCATGCAGTCCCATGTACCTTTCAGGTGCACGGACTATCCTATGTGACCTTCGTAGCACTTGTTCTTCAGACTGTCAAACTTCATCCACATCAGTATGCGAATTTAGTTCTATTTCAACTTGCGTTGAAATAGATAGGCTCGGGACTAGAACTTCTTCCACAACTATTTGTGGATTTGGTTCTTCCAAATGCTCATTAGCCGAAGAATCAAGTGGTGAGTTTATCTGATCAGTATCAGATATTGTATTGTGTAATGTATCTTGAATTTCTTCAAGTATAACATTACTCCCACTACTTTCTTTTGCGAGAAACTCTTTCTCCAAAAATATACCATGACGAGCAACAATTATCTTGTTCTCGGAGTGGTAATAGAAGTAATATCCTTTCGTTTCCTTAGGATACCCTACGAAAAAGCACTTGTCAGCTTTGGGTCCAAGTTTGTCAGACGTTCGACGTTTGACAAATACTTCGCAAACCCAAATTTTAAGATAAAACATATTTGGTACCTTACCAAACCATAACTCATATGGAGTCTTTTCTATTGACTTGGATAGAACCCTATTTATTGTTAATGCAACATTTTCTAGTGCGTGTTCCCAAAACATTTTTGGGAATGTGATATTACTCATCATGGAACGAACCATGTCTAACAGAGTTCGATTCCTCCTCTCAGAAATACCATTCCATTGCGGCGTTCCTGGAGGTGTGAGTTGTGAGACTATCCCATATTCTTTTAAGTACATTGTAAACTCATAACTCAAGTATTCGCCTCCACGGTCTGACCGTAAGGCATTAATACTTTTATTCAGTTGATTTTCTACTTCGGTCTTG
The DNA here is from genome assembly GCA_037127355.1 of Schoenoplectus tabernaemontani. Classification (NCBI taxonomy): domain Eukaryota; kingdom Viridiplantae; phylum Streptophyta; class Magnoliopsida; order Poales; family Cyperaceae; genus Schoenoplectus; species Schoenoplectus tabernaemontani. Next base: position 22,797,213 of record CM073739.1, read on the forward strand.
AATTACTTGAATTTTTCAAAGGATTCAGACTTATGTCTCATCAAGTAGACATAACCATATCTACCGTAATCATCAGTAAACGTGATAAAGTAGCGATCACCGTTTCTTGTACAAGTACTCATTAGTCCGCATACATCATCGTGTGTATAAGGGCTAATAAGTCACTTGTCCTTTCGCCCTTCTTGGAGAAAGACACTTTGATCATTTTTCATGTAGACAAGATTCACAATATTAAAATTACCAAGAAGTCCAACTTCATGTAACTTTTGATGTGTTTCTTATTTATATGATCATTGCGATAATGCCACATGAAAGTCATACTTTCATGAGATGCTTTGAGTCATTTGTTGATGTTAAATATAGGTTTGTCTATTTCCAGTATATAAAGATCATTCATCATAAAAGAAGATCCATAATATAACTCATCTTTGTATATAGAACAACAATTGTCCTTTATAACAAAAGAGAAACCATTCATCTCTTGACATGAGATTGAAATAATAATTCTTGAAATACTTGGAATAAAATATACATTTTCAAGTTCTATTACAAGTCCGCTAGGCAAACACAACTCTATACTTCCGACTGGTACGGCTGCAACTTGTGCACCGTTTCTAACTCGGAGTTATATTTCTTTATTACGTAGTTTTCTCCTATTCTTTAGTGCCTCTATATTTGAACAAATATGAGCACATGATCCAGTATCCAATACCCAATCATGAATAGAGGTAACAACGTTAACTTCAATAACAAAAATATCTGAGGTTGAATTCTTGAGAACATTTCTTGTCCTCACAACCTCTAGATACTTAGGGCAATTCCTCTTCCAATGACCCTTACTTTGACAGCAAAAACAGTCAGAGGTAGAAGAAGTTTTTGCCTTGCGAGTGTTCTGATTAGAAACTATTTTCTCTTTGCTCTTGTACTTAAATGTCACTTTGAGAGTCGTTTTGCGTTTTATTTTTTTAATCCTACTTCCACCTTCTTGGATCATGAGGTTAGAAGAACTCTTCTTCATCTCCCCATCAGCGATCCTTAACATCCCTTTGAGCTCCTGCAAGCTCTTATCCATTCTCAGCATATGATAATTTCTGATGAAATTAGAATAGCTAGGAGGTGGAGAGAGTTCAGAATAACATCCGTAGCAAATTCTTTGCTCAACGGACTGTTAAGCTTCTCCAACTGCTCAACATCGCTCGTCATACGGAGCATGTGAGTGTCAAGAGAGCCGCCCTCAGTCATCTTATGACTCAGCAGATATTTAGTCACCTTAAATTTCTTGACCAAGAAACTTTGTACATCAAGCTCATCTTCTTTGTGCTTGTTGTACATGGTGACTTCATTTGTTGTGCAGCCTACTGCAGGTTGTGCAGGGATTGGTATGTTAAGGACGTACTCGAGTTTCTCATTTCTTAGTATGATTGTGAGCGCACAGAACATATTAGTAAGAGTTTCTTTAGCCATGTGCTACAACGTTTAAAATGTAAAGATTTTTAGCTTTGTTCATGTAATGTCTTATTTCAAATAAAACTCCCACTACAAATTTGTTCTATTCTCGTTTGTAGTTAGGACCAAGATCTCTATTTTCACTGATAATCAAGTTATCGTTGAATAACTCATTTATTAATTATCTTAGGTAAGCAACTCTTTGTTAATCACATCTCTATGTGATTCTTGGTTTCGTTAAAAATCACATGTTTTAACGAAACTTTGCCCCAAGCCCAAAACTGTTTTGGAAATCATTGGTAAGTAACCTAACTCTATTTGGTTCGTTATATCGGACATAACCCTCGACAACCAAAGGTAAAAGGTGACGCCTACTGAGTAGGTCACGTCTGCCAATGAACATTGATTTGCGGAGGACAGAGTAGATAGGGCATATTACTTAATTTTTCGGGTTTGTAAATATGCTTAACATCATAAGCAGTCAGTTTGTTAAGCTGGCTTTAAACAGACTTATGAACGCGTAAAAGATGTATGCCAGAAAGACCACTGAAAGTTCTTTTTCCAGTCTTTCTTTGACACAATCTTCCTTCACGGATTCTTAAAAATGATAAATCTAATTTACACATTTATAATTAGTCAGTTTGTTAAGCTGACTTTAAACAGACTTATGAACACGTGAAAGACGTCTGTCAGAAAGACCATTGAAAATTCATTTTCCAGTCTTTCTTTGACATAACATTCTTTCACGGTTCCTCAAAAATGATAAATTAAATTTACTCATTTATTATCAAAGTTAGTAAATCTAATTTACCAGCTCATACAAACATTTTGTATATATTTATACATGAATCAGTCACGTATATAGCTACTATCTATCCAATAGGAGTAACTTTGCGTTTATGATAAGATACATTTCAAATCAAAGCAGTAAATCTAATTTACCAGTTCATACAAACATTTTATATATTTTTATACATGAATCAGTCACGTATATAGCTACTATATATCCAATAGGAGTAGCTTTGCGTTTATGATAAGATACATTTCAAATCAAAGCAGTAAATCTAATTTACCAGTTCATACAAATATTTTGTATATATTTATACATAAATCAGTCACGTATATTTCTATCAGTTCTCAATTCTTTATTTTGCAGCTAAATATTTTATATGGTTTCAAAACAGTTAATTCTTTTTGGTACGAGAAAGCAATTTGATAACGTGACAAAGTTCATTTTGGGCCAGTTATCAGGACACGTAAAAGGGGCTCCCAGGAAAGATTGGGGTCACGAGGACCACTTTAAATTCAATCTTTCCTAAACAGAACCATCTCTTTCAGGTGTGGAGATCAACAGCTCTTACTCAGGTACTTTATTGCTTCATCACATTCATAGATATACTTTTCATAACCAAGGTTTTCGAAAAAGCAAAAGAGTTACATTTGTCATGCTTCGAAAGCACAAAAGTAATTTGGTAACGTGACAAAGTTCCTTTTGGGCCGATTATCGGGACACGTAAAAGAGCTTGTCGAAAGAAATGCGAAGGTATCCACTTCCCATCTTTCTTTGACATCACCTTATCTTTTATGTGTGGAGATCAACATGACTCTTACTCGGGTACTTTATTGCTTCATCACATTCTTAGATATACTTTAACACAATCGAAAATTTTCGAAAAGAAAGCGTAAAGAAAGTATAAAGATAGCTTAAATCTAATTTAACTTTCTTAGTCGACTGAGCCGAACCAAGAAAATCCAATTTTATTTGGTTTGAACTTTAAGCTGCAAATCTAAGAATTAAACCGATACGGGGTATATGCATCTTATTTGCATAAGATATAACCTTTTAGAAAATCAATCAGCGGGAGAGCCTTTGCTCTGATACCACTGTTGGGATTCGGAATGCCCAAATCCCATTAATGCTCAAGCTTCGGAAAGACCGTAGAACAAAAATTTTACTTTTACTTAAGTTAGGGATTAAATTATGTCGGATAATTACCGAGAGTTACAGACATTTAATCCTTTACAAAAGACATAAAATATTATTTTACTTCTAACTTAAGCTTAGGGTTAAAGTGATATGTCGGATGATTACCGAGAGATACACACCTCTTTAAACCTTTATTGATCTACTCCATGATTGATTTCTAAAACATTAATCTACTTAACAATTAAATAGATTAATATAAGATGTTATATCTCGCTTCCAAATTTCAATTGGAATGAAAATCGGCTTGTCTCGGAGCACCAAACGTCTGATGCCTCTGTAGGTTATCCACCAGGACTAACCAGAGAGCGGCTTATTTCTTTTGCCAGAAATACCGTAAACCGCGGTTTCTCACAAAAACACTATTCACCCGAGAAAAGACGAAATAGTACTATTCACGACTCGCAGTAATTATGTTTCACAAATGTGCAGAAATACCACAACTTTCGTAAAAATACTATTCACCGATCCCGTGAATTCTGAAATAACCGTATGCCGAGAGAGAGAAAGTAGAACTGGTTTGGTGTGTTTTCTCTCTCACCCCACCCCTCTATTTATAGCCAAATTTGGGATTGCCAAATTACCAAAATACCATATATGATGTCATGGATGATGTCATGTATGATGTCATGTATGATGTCATAGATGATGTCATGGATGATGTCATATATGATGTCATGCATGATGTCATCTAAGGTCCAAATTTACAAGTTTGTCATTGGGCTTTTGGCCAAATTACCGAAATACCGTTGGGCTTTTGGATTTTAGGCTTTTAATTATTAATTAAGGCTTTAATTATTAATGGGCTTTTGTCCCATAATTTAAATCCATAATTAACATTTAAAATCCAAATCAAATATATATAATTGTCATTTACAATTATATTTTTCTCATTGTTGTTTTTTAATTTATACTACGTGTCCAACACGTTATAAATTCAATCGATTTTTGCTTCTTTTCATCTTTATGACATATATAATTATATCATATATAATTAATTATAACCATCTTATTATTAATTATAAATAATTTATAATTAATCAATAAGATTCTCCGATTAACTCTTATACGGTGTGACCGACATGATCCGTGTTATGTTGGTAAATAGAGTTAAAACCGTTTTAACTTCTATAATCATAGGAGGCATCGATAGAATGCACTATGACCATCCAATTACAGAGATGATGATGTCTTGTACAATATCATGATCCAAGTAAACTATTTACTTGTGTTTAATTCTTTTTTGTCTCATGCATTTATCGATCAGTTTCAAGGTAGGTATGTGTCATCCTTGCAAACTTATTTTTTTCTTGATCCTGAGTAAATTATCAAATATAATTACTCTTGTAATTATATCGCTAGTGAGATAATCTTACTCTATCAAGGGGCCCGATGATGCTATAACTCGTATAGAAATACGAGGGACAATAGTACTTTTGGCAAACCATCTCTTCCTCCGCATAAGTTATGTATACTTAGAAGAGCTACCTTTATAGCCACCTTTTACGGATAACGTTTGGTAGAAATCACACACATACATATCTTATGTAGGAAAGATGAATACCTCATACTTTAGAATTTAATACTGAACGAAAACATTAATGACACGAACACAATTCCATTTAATGTTTCATTCGGGGTCTATCAAATACGATGTTCCTAGAACATCTTTCTATGTGATTAAAATGATAACTCTTTGTTTATGGTCTGTAAAACTTGACCATCATTTAATCCACATACTAACCTGATAACGGTTAATTAGTGTTCCTGCTAATTACCTTGGTTAGTGACTTTTAAGAGTATATTCTATATTATGAAGTTTCACAATTCCAATCATGAACTCGGAATGATTCATAAATTCAATAATACTCAAGGAAACAAAATATCGTTTAAATATCCAATTCATGAACAAAGCTTTATGTAACCAATTTATCGTATTATTGACTTCAAGATTATTACAAACTAACAAAAGGACCATTCCTGAAAGTTTTAGGGGATCTGTTTCTGATTCCACTCTAACCTTGGACTATCTTAAGGAACTTGAGTATAGGTTTGTTAGGAATGAGAAGGCTGAAATAGGCATTCTGTTAAACAAACTCTGCATAATGAAGTACAATGGCAGAAGTAATGTCAGGGAGCACATTCTTGAAATGATGAATACCGCTTCAAAATTGAAAGCTCATAAACTGGACATATCGGAAGATATGTTGGTCTATTTGTCTCTCAACTCTCTTCTCACTTTTTTTGGGCAGTTCAAGGTGAGCTACAACTGTCAAAAGTTATCATAGACAGTCAATGATCTCATCTCGCATTGTGTTCAGGAGGAAAAGCGTTTGAAGACGGACAAGAGCGAGAGTGCAAACATTGCTTCCATATCTAAAGGAAAAGGGAAACAAAAACGTAAAATCAATTCAAATGCTGCGACTATAAGTTCGCAGAAGAAATCCACTAAGGACAAGAAACCGGTTATCAAGACAGAGCCGGATAAGAAAAAAAGGGTGTTTCTTTTGTGGATCTAAAGGGCACATGAAGAAAAATTATACCAATTATCACGCATGGCGTGCAAAGAAAGGTAATTTTTCTCTTGTTTGTGAAGAAGTTAATTCAGTTTCAGTTTCAATAGACACATGGTGGATAGATTCGGGTGCAACAACTCACATATCTGTGTCTATGCAGGGTTTTCGAAATTACCGTAAGCCAAGAGATGGTGAAAGATACATCTATGTAGGCGATGGCAATTAGGCAGAAGTTGAAGCCATAGGGCATTTTAGATTACTTATGAAAATTGGTTTATATTTGAATTTGTATGATACTTTTGTTGCGTCGTCTTTTAGACGAAACTTAATTTTTATTTCCGCATTGGACAAATTAGGTTTTTCTTGTTCATTTGGAGATGGAAAGTTTGGTTTGTATCGACACTCCAATATGGTTGCTTCTGGTTTTCTATCTGTTATGGATAATCTTTATGCTTTAGATACCATTACTTCCTATAATGAGACCTTGAATAATGAAACTCGAAATGTTAGACAAAAATTAACACATCAGGATTCAGTTGCACTTTGGCACAAGCGTTTAGGTCATATTTCTCAACAGAGAATTAAACGTCTTGTTCAAAGTGAAATCTATGACCCTTGAACATGTCGGACCTTGGTCCGTGCATTGAATGTGCTAAGGGCAAACAAACAAGCATGCGTAAATATACAGCCAATCGTATGACGGATGTTCTTGAGCTGATACATACGGATATATGCGGACCATTCCCTACAGCAACTAGGAATGGTCATGTATATTTTATCAGTTTCATTGATGATTATTCTAGATATGGCTATATATATTTAATTAAATAAAAGGCTCAAGCTTTGAACACATTTAAATCCATCAAGTCTGAAGTTGAGTTACAACTCAACAAAATGATTAAAGGCGTCAGATCAGATCGTGGTGGTGAATATTACGGTCGCTCTGACAGTTCGGGAGAGCAACGTCCAGGGCCTTTCGCTAAATTCTTGGAGGATAATGGGATTGTGCCACAGTATACAATGCCGGGTTCACCGGCAATGAACGATATGGCTGAAAGGCGTAATCGAACATTAATGGAGATGGTGCGAAGCATGATTTCTCATACCTCGCTTTCATTGAACCTCTGGGGAGAAGCACTTAAGACAGCAGCATACATTTTGAATCGGGTACCGACTAAGGCGACAAACAAAACTCCATATGAGTTGTGGATTTGGACGAAAACCTAGTCTCCAACATTTTAGAATTTGGGGTTGTCGGTTGAAGCTCGGCCTTATAGGCCACAAGAGAAGAAGTTTGATGAAAGGACTGTTAGCTGCTATTTTATCGGATATGCAGAAAGGTCCCGTGGGTACAATTTTATGATCCCACTAATAGAATGATTTTTGAGACAAATACAGTTAAGTTCTTTGAGGATGTTATGGTTCAGAGGGGAAATACAAATCAAATTATCTTTGAAGAATCACAGGATTCTCCTATACGAGAGGCACCCACATTAGTACCAATTGTAATAAGGATATCTGGAGACTCATTGGTTTCTGAACCCACATCTGTGGTGAATGAACCTATAGTCAATGAACCTCCAGAAATAAAAGAGAATCGGAACAAGACAATGTTGATGTTGATGAGGAACCTATACCACCTCAAGAACCTCAAGTAGTTGTGCCTTTAAGACGGTCCACCAGAGAGAGAAGAAGCGCAATATCTAATGATTATATTGTGTTCCTTCAAGAAAATAAATTCAACATTGGCATGATGGAGGATGATCCTGTCACTCTCCGTCAGACTTTAGAAAGTGTGAATTCTCATAAATGGACCAAAGTCATGGATGAAGAAATAAAGTCAATGTATGACAACAACGTCTGGGATATCGTCCATTTACCTGAAGGTGTGAAACCTATTGGTTGCAAATGGATATTTAAGACCAAAAAGGATTCAAAAGGTAATGTGAAAAGATATAAAGCACGACTAGTTGCTAAGGGATTTACACAGAAAGAAAGTATTGACTTTACGGAAACTTTCTTGTCTGTGTCAACGAAAGATTCTTTTAGAATTATCATGGCTTTAGTGGCACACTTTGACCTTGAGTTACATCAGATGGACGTTAAGACTGCATTTCTCAATGGCGACATTGATGAATGCATTTATATGACGCAACCATCGAATTACGAGTCTGATGACTCGAAATAGATGGTTTGCAAATTAAAGAAGTCTATCTATGGACTCAAACAAGCGTCTCGTCAGTGATATTTCAAATTTCATCAAGTAATTATTTCATTCGGATTTGAGCCTAACTTGATGGATGAATGTATATATCACAAGTTCAGTGGGAGTAAGTTTGTATTTCTGATTTTATATGTCGATGACAGATCCATTTCCTCACTTTTTGCCACCTTTCATTTCCAACAGATCCAGATCTCTCTCTCTCTCTCTTAACACTATTCCAGAAGAGAAGAAACTGTCGACGCCGGTCCTCTCAATCACTCCATCGGATTAGAGGAAGATCGCTGGAAGGCTAAAGGAGTCTGATGATCAACGGGATTGTGTCTCTCTGGAAGACTGACAGTATGAATCAAGGTAACTTAATTTATGTTTAGAGTTCACTAAAAGATCATGACTATAACAGTAAATTCTTTCATACTTGTAAACCAGCAACAGCAGAGAAAGCTAGTTGTACATTGAAGTGGGCTCATGCGGTCCTAATTCTTTCTTTAATTCTATAAAAAAAAAAAAGAAGAAGCTACAAATCTCATCTGGAATGATTGCTTCATAATCCGTAATTATGTTGAATTATTTGTGAGCAGTTACCAAATAATTGATAAATAATAAGAACGATACAACGAACTCGGATATTTTAGAAAGAAATATTAAAGTGTGGGTTAGAGGGCCCATCGGCTCAAGTCTTGTAAGCTGCATCCTGTGCACGAGCACATATGTCTGAATCAAATGTCGCAATATTTTTGTCCGTGCCTGGTAGGCTGGTACGATCATGTTGAATCAAAAATCAAACGCATTTACATCCAACTATTCTTCTCTCACAAAAAGACACAAATATGCAAGTGATGCTTAAAGACAGCGTGATCTGGTCATCTTGAGTCTTGACAGCAGACGCACGCTCTCTGTTTCTCTCAGATGACAAATATTGTGGTAGCCTCTATTCTCTTCCATTAATTGTATGGTGAGCCACCTGATGTGTATTGCTGTGAAGGAAGGCTGGATGAAATAATAATATATGCCCAACTGATTTTTGCCATTATTAAAGATATGTATAGTGCATGTACAAACCTCAAAGCAATTAAACGGACCAATTCTACGCAGAACGCGGGAAACCAACGCAGAATTGAACGAATTTAATTATTTAAGTGCAGCAAATGGTGATCAGTATCCTTTATTTTTTTAATTATTCAGTGTTATTTTTATATTTTTTAAGGAAAATCGTATTTTAAAATTTGAACATCATAAAAAATTAAAATGTTTCATTTGGTTCTCTTAAGAAAAATATTAGCTAGATCGTCACTTGTAATTTAAGAACTTCCATCATTATAATTTAATGGTATTATATATATATATGTATAATCATATTAATATCAAAAAGTGATATACTTACTACCTTTATTTTAAAATATTTGACCCACCCATAAACACAGGAGAGCATACAAATCTAAGCTCTGCCCATCCTTCAAGTTTGATTCTATACTTGAAGAATGGTCTTTAGGTCCCCTGTTCCGATCATATATTCATATGTAAATATGTAATTCATCAGATGATCACTAATGAGTATAATATAAATTTGGTTTCGAATTAGATGGATAATAATAACAATAATAATAATCTTTACAATATTATGTTAATGAGCAAAAAACATGGAGTCATGGGAATACGAAATCATAAAATCATAAATCAATCATTATTGGTCAAATGGATGTGACAATGAATGACTCAAAATAAATGATGAAAGAAGACAACACCAGGAAATGAGGAAGGATGCAAGCTGGAAGAGAATAGCAAGCATAAAGCAGATATTTTTCTCTTCTATTAAAATGCAGGTAGGCAATGGAGCACAGACAAAATTCTAAGCGGATAACTGGCTGGAAACTCCATTATGCAGCTCATATCCAACTCTATACGAAAGATCTAATCAAAAGTTCTGCACAATTTAAGAGTTAATTATTTCAACAAAGACAATGACATATCACGTTCTTAGGTATCATATCAATTGACATGCAAGAGGCGATCAATACCCTCAAAGCGGGCCTTCAATGTGTGAGAGGAGTCAAATATACACTACAACATAAATAACCTTATCTTAGACAACACTCATTTAACAACGATTATATATCAAATTCATTACTAAATGGCTCAGTGACATCATTGTAATATTGTAAAAAAAATTTAACAACAGTTTATAATAAAAAAAATGTTGTTAAAATAGACTCTCAGAACCCAAAAAAATAGTAGAACCATTTAGCAACGGTTTCTTGAAGAAACCGTTATTAAACACCGCCTTTAACAATAGTTTTGTGCTTAGAACCGTTGTTAAATAGTGCATTTAGAACCGTTGTTAAATGGTTCCTTGAAGAAACCGTTGCTAAATGATTATACTGCTTTTTGTGTCTGATATTTTCTCTGACATTTATTTTTTTTTGCTCCAACTAATAATATTGCTCCCACATATTGCTCATTTCACCGTTCGTTAATTCAAATCCAATGTTCTAAAAATAAAAATTTAAAAACTGAAATCTCATAGATTACCAACCCCTTTTCATCTATTTTCATATATATAAAGAGAGAAGAGACAGAGACAGAGAGAGAAAGAAGAGAGAAGAGAGACAGAAGAAATAAAAATTGAAATATGACTATCTCCAACTTCAAACGGTCATAACTTTTGATAGGAAACTTCAATTGAGGCGTTCTACGCGACCACAGAAAGCTAATGATGAGATCTACAAGATTAATCATTTATGCCATTATTGTCATTTTTGGGGCAAAAAAAACTCGATTTCAGGCGCAAAAACGCATTTGAAATTTTTTTTTCTGTCTTTTCTATTTTTTCTTAGAAATTATATAGGTTTTCATATTATTTTATGAGCAAGATGTATCTATTTTTTGAGTAAATTTTTTTTTTCATTTGATGAATAATTATATTTATTTCATATTAATTATTGAATGAATAATATATAACAATATTTATTCTTATCTAATCAATATGACTCCATATTCATTGTTTACTGTTAATCAATACGACTCAATATCAATCTGACTCGCATCTTTTAAAGAAAATTAAATTTAAAAAAAAAACTTTAGCAACGGTTTTTAACTAATAACCGCTGCTAAAGGGCCCTTTAACAACAGTTTTTATTTAATAACCGTTGTTAAATGACTCTTTAATAATGGTTTTTATTTAAGAATTGTTGTTAAATGATCCTTTAATAACGGTTATTAGTTAAGAACTGTTATTAAATGTCTTTCAAAAATGATTTTAACAATGCGTTTTTAATAACGGTTGTTTATACTTTTTCTAACACTCCTTTAATAACGATTGGAAAATCATTGTTAAAGGATTTTAAAAATCGTTATTAAATCCATGATCTGTCATAGTGATATGGTTTCTCTCATCTCTCTATGATCTCTCTCCCAATAATGAACCTCTTTTTCTTTCATAGTTTCATTGTCAATAATGTTCTGATAACCCTGACTGCCGTTGATTTTTCCTGATAATCACTATCAGTGCATGAAAAAAACACTCATCATCGCCTTCTAAAACGATTGATTCTTTTTTATACTCATCATCGGTGCATGAAAAAAAACTCACCGGTAATCAAAATTTACTAAATTTGTATAAATTTCACTGATTACAAACATATAAGTATCGCAAATAAAGATTGGAACATAATGGAGAAATTCTGACTGAATTGATTTTTTTTGTGCATGTGACATGGCATGCAATATGGTAAAGAAAAGAAGTATCACATTTGTGCCACATTATGTATAGTTATTCCCCACTTTGTTAAATAATGGTTCATCATGAATTCATGACAAATTAAATGCGAGTGACAATCACATTATACGTTTCATAACGAAAATTGATTTTGAAAAAAAAATCAAAAATGTTGAAAAATAAAATGATGACAAATCTTAAAAACCTCATTGTAACATATGATTTTCTTTTTTTGTTCTAATTTTGATTATTTTTATTGAGAAAATCTGAAAAAAAATCCTACAAATGTGCAAAAATTATAAAATTATTTTACAGCGAAAGAGAATGTTAACAAAATTTTATTGAAGTTTAAATCGTAAGAAAAAATGAAGATTTTTTTCGCTGAGCTGAAAAAAAAATCAAATTCAAATTTTGGAAAAACAAAACAAAATGTGACAAAATATAATTTATATGCTAGTTAGAAATATGCTTTTTTTTATAATAATGGTTTGCCATTCATGGCATTTTGTGACAACATACAAAGCCTATTTCTTTACATGATCGCGTCATATGTTGTGACGTGTAGCGTGTTATATGTCAAGTACTAATTTTAATCGAAAGAAATTTCACCATAAAACAAGAGAGTCATGTCAAGTGAGATACAAATATGTCATTGAGGGGCTGTGACCTTTCAGAATCTAACTCTACGGTTCAATTTTCAATATTGAATTTCATCATTGGACTTGTGCTTTCTGCGATTTTGATTATTGAAATTAGCTAATAATGTACAAATAAAGACAAACCAATTAAATTTAATGAATCAATGTGGATTCAACTCGTACCAAAGGTGCGTAAATTGGATCTAAGAGAAATTGAATTGACATCCTACAACTGATACTTTGCAGCTTAAATCAATTCCACAGAAGTTACAGTAGTTTGTGTTTCAGTTAGACAAGGGAGGGATGCAGAATTTTGATCAAGTTGGCAATTATCGAATTATAATGACTTATTAGGTTCAAATTTATTAACTAATCGGATACTAAATAAAAAATTAATAATTTAATATATATGCTTATCTAATAAAAAATATTAAAATAATAATATTTTATATATTAAACTAACAACAAAATAAAGCTCAAAGTAATAGATCAAGTTGATGAAAAAAATTTGTCTACGGAACTTTATATTTTGATATCTTTGCATAATCGTTTTATTATGCACGATGTTAAATTTTTTTCTCAATAAAAATAATTAGATAATTCAGAGGTTAAAAAAAATTTCAGAGAGACAAATTACTAAAAATATTATAAAAAAGCGTTATTTTTTAAAATCTAAGAGCAGCTGGGTCCGCCCCTATTTAGACCACACTCCAATCTACTGCAAAATTGTTCTCTAGTTGGATAATCTAGGAAATGTGGAAATGTGAACACAAAACGCTGAGAAGGGAGAAATTGATGGACAACTTTTTCTGTAGTAGACAAAGACAATGAGTGGTGGTTAGAACCGCTGAGCTTGATTATAAGCACACGTTTCATTTGAGGCAGCAAAAGAACATGCTTTGTTAAGCAATTATTAGTAGTGTATGATAAGACAGTCAACCTCGCACATTCTAACTTGTTAATAGTTACCTCATAGGCTCATACAAATTATTGGTAGGAAACTCGTACATCAAATAGTTATCTTATTCAAATCGGACAAGAACAAGTTCCCAGATTCCACACGGTTACTAATTTTAATTTACTATCCAAACATCAGCGTTCAACTTTTAGTTTTTTTTTTTTCTTTTTAGAAAAAAGTAATGTATAAGAGTGACGGGTTACCGGGAGAGTCCATTTTGGCCCAAAACAATAATTATCCAAATTAAGAGCTGAGAGTATTCAAACCCTACACCAAATCATCTAAAAAAAAAAAGAAGAAAAAATATGAAAAATAAAAGAAGGACGACGCAATGAGCTTCTTTTGTAGTTTTCTGCTTTCTTATTATTCTCTTTGTTTTCAATTTGAGTTATCTGACGTAAATAATAGGGGAAGCACGTTGGTAAATAGTTGCGGAACAGAGCGGTCCCTTTTCAGCTGGTCTTGTTTTATCCAGGATTCCAGGTGGAAGTTATATGTCACACTTTGTTGGTGTTGGTGTTGGTGTTGTTGTTGTTGTTGTTGTTGTTGTTGTTGTTGTTGATCTATCCGCTGGGTAACCCACCCCACCCGTAACCTGACCACCTGAGGGAGGACTGTAGAGGAACCCGACCTTATGTGTGTTAATTCATCTGGCCCAGTGGCAGGGGCAGGGGCAGGGGCAGATGAGGGGGTGGGGGGCCATGCCTTTTTCCTTCGCCTACTTTCCTTTTATTCATTTCATGCACCACACAGACATAGTCCTCTGATTCTGATTCTGGACCGTTTGATCAATTGCTCTCGATATTTCGATGGTAGATGGACAGGACAACCCTCTCCTCTTTATTTCAGGTTCAGGCCTCAGGAATCAGGGGGTACTATGATTTTGTGAGTCGTGACTGCAACGGGTTGGTTTAGTCACGAGGAGTTGTGACTGATATGAGTCATGAGTTATGAATGAATGAATGAAAGGGAAAGAAAGGGAAAGGAAAGGGAAACGGAACAGGAACGGAGACGTACGCTCCCGCCTCGCTGTATGTATTACATTTACATGTGAATGTGAATAATCTGTTGAGGCTTGAGAGTTGAGGGGGGCGGTTCTCCCCCTTCTCTCTCTCGTCACACAGTCACACTACCAACAAAGAGGCAATTGCCCAACTGGCAGTCTTAATGTCGCCTGCGCCCGAGGAAAGTAAAGACGAGTGCTGGCCACTCAGCTCCTCTCCTCTCAACCCGGTCTTCCATTTACTTCTCGCACCAACTCCTTTTAGGACTTGGGAGCTGCAAAATAAATTAATTATTTAGTACTCCGTCTCCGTCTTTACTCGTTACATGGCTTGAGCGCGCTCATTGGTGTACCGGGTTCACCGAAGGAAATCCTTTAGCATGGGTTGCTAAACGACAAGACCCGACTATGGGATTTGTCTCCGATTCTCTCCGGTGTTTTGTTCTACTCTCCCAGTCTCCTTCCCAATCCCAACCCCCTTCATTCAACAGACGCACGCACGGCACGAGTACACGACGCACCTCAGTCCTCAACACACACACACACACTCTCATTCACTCAATCTCTTCTCGTCTTCCCTTTCAAGACACACAACGGACAAGCACACAACACTCTTGCACCTGCTCCTGACATTAAGAATCCACAGAGAGCTTGCCGCAATGATGGTAGGAATGGAGGATGTGAGCTCCGAGTGTAGCAGCGGGTGCCAATCCGGCTGGACCATGTACCTGGACCAATCTTCCTATTCAAACCAAAATCACGCCTTGGATGAAGAGGAGGAAGAGGAAGACCTCTCCATGTTGTCTGATGCTTCGTCCGGGCCGTCCCCTCTCTTTCACGAGGAAGTCAACTTGCATGAATCCCGTGCTCTGTTCTATGCCAAAGATTACTCCAAGAAGAGCAGGCTTCAATCAGAAAAGCAGAGGAAGTCGTCTCCTAATTCTTATCTCGACGACACTGCAAGCTCCCCTTTCTACGATCATAAATTCAATAATGGAGCTATGGACCCGGCATTGCATGTCATGGTTGATTTCTCTTCTGCCTCATCTACAACCCAATTCAAGGTAGCTTCTTTACATCAAAATATATATGACTCTTTTTGATAACTCGCATTCAACAAATGATTTAACATTGTTTCTCATATATATATATATTATTTTTGGTTCAGGACAAGTCTGCATTCGACAACCGCTTTTCCCATTTCCAATCGCCTCCAGTCCCACAAAGACCAGTAAATTCTTCTCTCTGAAGTTATACTTTGAAAAACTGAGTCATTTTTGCATTTCTAATTTTGTTTTACGTAACAGGTGCGCAAGGAAAGCGGCAAAAAGAAGATACACTGATGCTATTGGACGGTTCTGTTTTGTGAAGAGGAGAGAATGAAGAAAAGTTATCTCTACGAGATACTTCTCGTTTCTTTTGTTTATCCCCCAATTCTCTCTTTCCTTCTTTATTCTCTTTTCAGTTTGGGCTAAATTACTGTATGCCCCCTTTTGTTCTTTATTTCATGTAGCAAGGCAATAGTAATTAGTCTCCTCCTCTTTTTTGTTTTTTTTTTGGTTTTGCTCGAGTACTTGCAAACGGATTGCAATTGTGGGGAAGAACCAGAGCGATGAAGTAAATGAAAACGTGGTTTCTGTTTTCTTTGTTTATAATTTACTTCAGTCTTTTTTCCCGTGTCATGGATAGGGTTTGACATTGATTTTTTACCGGTTATAAAATAATAAAGAGGGATAATAATACGAGGGTTTGTAATCATCAGTGACGCATTTAGTAATGGTCTAGTTCATAATACTAGATGGCCACACCTGCTCCCGCTATTTTTTTATTTATGGAAAGTGATCGTCTGACGCTACTTAATAGGTAAAATAAAAATAAGAAAGGTGCAACGTGTGGACTTCCTTAATTTAATGATTAAGATATCTAATTGTTAATAAAGGGAAATATTGTGGGTTTTCTTACGCATTAAAGGAACCATAGAGATACTAGGATTTCGTTTTGAAAACGTCCCAAGCAATTCTTTTTTCCTTAAAAAATGACTCTCAATAACTCCAACATATTAAAAATTCAATAACTTCAACATATATTATTTTTTTTATCTCTTTCAAATTTAAATTTACGTTACTTCAAAAAAATGAAATCTAGTACCATATATACTAAACAAGTGGTTCACACCCCAAACAATTCTAGCATTGCAAATCCAAGATAACTCTTTAGAGAGACTCCGGTGTTCTTTTATGCATTCGACGGAATCTTAACAATGCTAAGGTTCTTTTAGAAAACTTCAAGGACCCCATCATCTATTCATTGGCACATGCATTATATTATCCTTCTTTTTTGTTATTATTCACTAAAAAAACTGTAACAAAATGCTATCGTGTATTTTTAACCTTCAATTTTTTTTGTGACGTGGCTAAGGGATCACATAAAAGTTAAAAAAACAAAAACAAAAACAAACAAAAAAAGTTGTAACAATTTCTGTTTCTTGGAAAATTTCTGTTTCTTGGAAGATTTCCAAATCCAAAGAAATCGCAACTTTCTACCATTACTTTAATGCATCCAAAAAAATTACTGTCCTAAAAAATGCAACATATAGGGGTGAAATGACAAATTGCATGTATGCTATAATGTCATAATAGTATCCTTTAATGATCAAAGAGGTCACGATATGATCCTTCAAAATAATTGTGTAATTGAATTAATGATTGACACCAGTTTATTTCTGTGGAATATTTATTTGCAATAAATTTCCTCTCTTATTGCATCCGTTATTCGTACTTTAATTAATATACTAATCATTTATTTTAAATATTTACATTTGATGTTAAATTTTTGTTTACTTAATGTTATAAATATTCTAGAATTTATAATTTTGGTTGTGTTGCGTATATATGTATCTTAGGGATTTGGTAGGCTGTCTTAGGGATGAAGGTTATCTTAAGGATGAAGGTTTTTCGTATTTGTTTTGTGGGGTATTTTAGAAAAGATCTATTTATATAATGATTTCTTTTAAAGATTTTATCTTTATTATAAATAGACCATTTGTACTCCATGTAATATCAAATTAAGCAATACAATTAAGCTCGCTCATAAATTCGTCTCTTGTTCTCTCTCTCCCATAATCCCTAATAAATTGGTATTATTATGTGGTGATTTTTCACTTGGCAATTTTCAAATCAGATTATGTTCCGCTGCTAATTAAGCACTGTAATTTTGCATCAAATCTTCAATTTTTGAGAAAGTTTTGGAAGGTTTGGGTGCATTACTAGTTGGTGGTGTTTTTATAATTTTGTAAGTTTTGCACTATAGCATGTGTGTATGTTGATAATTTGTCAAATCAAGACATGAGAAATGCACTCGAGGCAAAACCGACAGGGACACTATTACTAAGGTGCATCTACCATCTTTCGTTAGTTATCAACATGTCATCACTCATCAGTCAATGTAGGCGACTGCATTGGTGGCACGGCACCCTTTTGAAAAGATCATCCCAGTATCCCACTACCTCCTTCTCCTCGTCTTTCTAGTTTCTACTTTCTACTTTCTACTATTGGGATGCCAACTGTGGGAGATTAAAAGGGCCCAATGGTGTGTATCTATATATATGGCAATTTCTCTGATCATGGATTCATGGATATAATGCAGCAGCTAGGGCCTAGGGGCGTGGACGAGAAGAGAGATGCATGCATGATGCATCACGCAATCATGGCCTCGCTGTCCCTGTACACTGTAGTACAAGTTCCTTAAAATTCTTGGCAGGGAAATGTACCCGGGCATTAAAAGTAAAAGAGTCAAAGTTTCGTCCAAAATTTCAATCCGTTGTTATATTATTATTATTTAATTCAGTTTTTCTTGGAGCAAAATTAACATGAGTTTTAAGCTAATGTAAGTGCTTAATTAAAAACATATTAAATCATCTTCAAGTTTTCATTATTTTATTTTTATAAATTCTTTATATCAAAATCTTTATGAAATATATTTTTTCTATTTTTTTTTACTTTTTAAGCATTTGCTTTATATTTTGTAAAAGTGAGATGTTTTCATATGTAAATATTATTTTTTTATCAGTTCATTTAGAGTCAAAAAAAATATCAAAATAAATATAAACTTTTTTCTATCCAATAAAATTTTGATATAAAAAAATTATTCAGCAATATAAACTAAAATTTATAAATTATTTAATATATTTTTTAATATTAAAATTTTAAAATAATTTAATATATATTTTTTTTTAGTTGAACTCACCGGAGACCGCCGTGAAAGCTCACGGTAATTTTACTCATTTTTCTTGTTTTTGGCTAAGTTTTTTTGCGTGTGGTATTTGTTCTTTCCCGGTCATAACAAGTCTATTTGAAATTTACTCTAATACACCGTTATTTTTCAGCCTAGGGGTCCTTTTTTGGGCAACCTTGTCGTCACAGTTTTTTAAATAAATTCAGAAAATTAAAAAATTCGAGCATGAAAATTTTTCTATAATATTATGATATAAAGATTTTATTGTGATACTTAAATTAAAATTCCGAGTATGAAAAATTAAAATTTGGAGTGGTAGAGTTAGAGAGAGAGAGAGAGGGGGGCTATGGTGCTTCGCGAAACACAAAACCTTCCATGCTTCGCGTCCGTATCTCGAATTTAAAAGTTTAAACGGCTGATCTAAACTTTTGAATATCATCTTCACATTGAAATATCCACGGAGATAAAATTTTATACTTTTTTTATTTTTTATTTTTGCTATTTTTTAAATAGATACAAAGTTTGCTGATCTAACGATTTATGCACCATCCAAAACTAGTGTTTTTGTACCCATCTAAAAAATAGCAAAAAGTTTCAAAAAAATGTAAATTTTGATCTCCAAAGATAATTCAACATGAAGATCATGTTCAACGGTTTGGATCGGCCGTTTGAACTTTCAAATTCGAGATACGGACGCGAAGCACCATAGTCTCTCTCTCTCTCTCTCTATATATATATATATATCATGTCTTTTAAATTATGGTGGGGATCACTTGATACTGGGTTATTTTAATAATCTTGACAAGGAACTCTAGAATAAAAAAAATTGAAATTAGTTTTTTTATAAATATTTTCTTTTACTTATAAATTGATAGTGCTTCAAAAATTTGTTTAATTTTATGATCATTTGATAGTTCAACAAAGATCATCAAAATGATAATAAAATTTAAAACACTATCAATCTACGAGTAAAAAAATATATCTACACAGATTTTCTATTTTTAAGATTTTTATATTTATTCGAAGTCCATTGTCAAAAATGACAAAATTAACCTTTGTGAAGTGATCCCCACCCTTTAAATTATATGACATTACAATGGTCTAGATTCAATGAATTTTGATATAGCAACAAATCACACTCTCAAATTGAATGAAATTTAAAAACAAAATGTTTTCATAAGTTTAAGAATATATTTATAAAAAAATATTTTTTTTATAATATTTGTAATCTATTTAAAAATTTGTTGCCAAAGATCCCCTCGCTATTTTTTGTCTTAATATGTTATTATCCAAGCTTCACAGTACTTGAAAAAATATATGAGGCGTATTTAATTATTAATTTATTATCAGATAAAAATCGGTTATTTTCTATTCAATGTTTGCAATTTTCAACACTTGAATAAGTAATTTTATCTATGTAAACTAACAACGTAAACATATCGAATGTCATTCGCTCGTATTTTGGTATTTATAAGCTGTTAAATACGAATAATCCGATGGATAAATAGATATATTGTAATGATGTTATTTTCGGTCATGAATAAATATGGATATATATAATTATTTATTTTAGAATTTTTTTTGAGATGCAGATATTCATTCACAGACCATCACATCACCCTAATTAATATGGACACTAAATTTTGATAAAAAAAATTGTCCGCGTAATTAACATTCATTCGGCCATATTTACTCAAATATTACCCAATCATATTTTTGCTTAGGGGTATCAATGATACCCATTTACCCTATTTGTATCGTATTTGATAAGACCGGTATATATGAAGATTTTTTTGTTAATTTATTTGATATGGATAAGGGTAAAAAATTTGTTCGTTAAGTAAATGGGTAAGGATTTTTATAAAGGTCATTTCATACATGTTTGCCCTATAGGGTAAATCATTGAAAAATAAATTAAATTATTTCAATTATTATCTCATGTAATATTTTTTCATTTTAGTTGTCCCGAGTTTCGTTAGTTAATTATTATGAATTATAATTATTATCTTCCTCAAATTTAACCATCTTATAAATTATAATTTATAAATAATATTTAGTAGAGTAATTATCAAAATGATTGAATGATACAATATAAGATTTTATTTTAGCCAAAATGTTATTTTTTAATACATTTTATTTTCTAGTTGAAAAGTTTGACGGTTTGTATTTTTTTAATTTATTTATGTATGTGTGTTAGATATTTAAATTAGTGAATGAGATCGGAAAATAAATAAATAAAACTTAGATATTTATGTATGTGTGTTAGATATTTAAATTAGTGAATTAGATATTTAGATAGATAAATCAGATAATTAAATAAATAAATTAGATATTTAGATAGCAAACGACAGTCATCACATGAGTTGTATGAGGAAACATGTGTGATAGAAGATAGAAAAAAAACCTCAAAAAATAAAAATAAATTAATTAGATATTTATATATATGTCTCATATATTTAGATAATTGAATTAGATATTTAAATAAGTGAATTATGTATTGATATATGAAAACACATGTGATAGAAGAAATAAGAAAAAACCTTGAGAAACAAAAAAAATACTTAGATATTAGGACATATGTCTCAGATATTTAGATAGAATAATCAAATATTTAGATAAATAAATTAAATATTTAGATAAAAAAACAAAAATATCACATAGACCCTACCAAAACATATTTCCTTTAGAATGAAAAAAGGAAATAAAAATATTTTTGCACATATTTCGGCATATTTATGAGTTAAATATTGAAATTGTGCATCCAAAATGCATAAAAAAATCATATATAGAACTCGTATGAAGCTGATTTAAACTTTTTTAGAATTGTATTTTTTTATTGATTTTAAAGATGAGCATAAAAAGAGAGAAAAATACAAATACTCATACGTCAAGTAGCAACATAGTCTAAAATCAATAAGAGATGGTTATTAATTATAAAATAGGTAAACGTTAGTATTCAACAAGTTTTTTATGTGAAAATTTTTCAAGCAATAAATCGTGGCCCGGTGCACAAAAATTTAAAATTTGAATTTATGAATGTAATGCATATGGAAACACACATTAGGTGAGCTCATATACTTAGAGGTTGGCTAATATGAAAATATTTATATTTTTGGTCTAAAGTACACATATCTCAATTTATTATAACATATTTAAAATTTAATTTATCCTTCTCATTAAATTCTTCGTATTAAAATATTTGAGGATACAAAAATTTAGAGTATTAGAATTTTCTAAATATTTATTTTTTATTTTTTATTTTTGATATCACTAATTTTTCATTTCAAAATATGTAAGGATACTGAAATTTGAGGTGTATAGAAGTTTTTAAGTATTTATTGTTATTTTGAAATCACCTCCAAAATAATAATAAAATATTGTTTTTATATATAATTTTTAAGATTCAGAATAAATACATAAAAAGCTCTAAACACTCAAATTTTTATATTCTCTAATATTTTATATAAAAAATTAACTGAGAAATATAATTTTGAATTTCAGAACCACACGCACTTTGAACTAAAATGTAAATATTTAGATATCAGTCATCCTACTTATATTTAAGTAAAATTGATGTCTATTGCTCGCATATCATAACATTTTTTTATTTTTACTATTTTATATATATATATATATATATATATATATAATTATTGTGCTAACAAGTCAAAACGAAGATGTCGTGAGAGATTATTTCGAGACCGCTATACAAATTGTATGACTCACTTTCTTGCGGTTCGATCCATAATCATTTAAGATTTTAAAATGCAGATTTCAATATGTGTACGGTTGATCACCGCATAGTGCATATGCGATATGCGGGTACACCCTGCAGTGGGTCGCCAATTAAAATTTCAATTCTATTTTTGAGTTAAGTAAATAAATGACGGCCTTTATAAAATATATTTTTTTTAAATAATAGCAGTTGTTGTACGCGGAAGGGTGTCAAGAACCGGTGAATAAAATATCGATCGTTCTATATTTTAAATTTTAACCTTTTTATATTTCTATATGTTTAATTTCGAATATTTATTTGCTTAAGGTTAATTAATTTTCCTGCAATCTTTAAATAAAAATCAAATGCATATCTCATATCTCCGAGACTCCTCGCGGCTAGAGAGTAGAGACAGAGCTGGTCTCTGAACTTGAGACAAAAGTTGTGCGCTTAATTAAAACTCTATAGCTAGCTTGAGCCGCGCATATTGCATCTTATCTTATTCTCATGTGCTTTTGATAGGTTTTGTGCTTATCCAAGACCTGTCTCGCACCTAGGGGCGTTAACGGATCGCATAATATTTTATTTTATTTGTGATATGATTATTCGATCTTTATTTATATTCAGAGATATTTATATTTATATTTGTATTTAAAAAAAATTATGGATAAAGATACAGTTTAGTTATTACCTATCTATATCTGATTTTTATTTATTATTCATCAATATCTGATACTATCCAAAGGTATCTGATATGATATTATCTGATTTTATCTGAAAAATATTCAAATATTTTTATTATATTTTTAATTAGATTTTTAGTTTATATTATAAGTCTAATTTATTTTATGTTCAATTTGGATTAATATATTCTTTTTTTATAATTCATCGACATATTTAAACTATTATTATAATAATTATTAGTATTTAACTTTTATAATTAATATTTATTTTTTATAATTAATGATTCTATCAAAAAATAAGATACAATTATTTTTCAATAATATATATAACATTTTTATTTAATATTCAAAATATATTTTTATTTTTATTTATATCTGTCCGATATCTGATTCCGTATCCGGATATTCATCAAATATCTGATTCATATCTGTATTCGTATCCGAATTTATATCCAAAAAATTCAAACGAATATGGATACAATAAAATCATTATCCGATCTGAGTCAGGGCCAAATTTTTTTTTGAAAAGTATTTTATGAGGATTTTTTTTTTTTTAGAATTATTGTATCTCCCCGAATTTTGCTATCATTCTGAACATTCTTATTATATATACGTACATATTAATTAGTAATATATGTTCTTTCGTGTAATGGTACAAGAATTTCGCTTTAAAAATTTTGTTTGATTCATTCTTAAAATATGCATACTGATATTTTTCCCCGAACACAAAATGAAGCTGGTGTCGGATGGAATTTGAATATTTTTTCCGAATGATTAAATCATTCTTCTTATTTATATTTGTATATGACAAAATAACTTCTTTGGTTATGTATTTAAATCTGCATACAACAACCATTTATTTCACTTCAACATACATTTTAATTAAATGGAATGTGGATTATACAAGATTCATATTTCTCTTGATTTGTTCGTTTCATTCCTTAAATTTTGATTTACAATCAACCAGATGATAGATAAAACAATAAGCACACTGATTTGTACCATTCTAATTTAATATTGTCTGTCAATTAACTTTAATATGGAACGTATCACCATCTAATATGGAAGATTTTCATTATTTCCTGTTAGATGAAGAAATAAACAATATGAAAGTAACTTTTGAATTATATTTAGTTTGGAATAAACATATATGATTATTTGTCTTTTCTAGTTTTTTTTTCTGTAACTCATGTAGGCTTTAAACATCAATATTTCTTGCAGTCAGTATCCAAAAGTTTTCTTTAAAAAATAAAATATGCGCCTTGAATCATTCATGCTGAAAGAAGTAAATAATTGAGAAAAGTAAATAAAATGCAAAACGTTGCAAAAAAAAAAATCCGATGTTAAACAAATGAAGATATAATGGTGAAAACATGATGTTCTCTGGAAGGAGTTTTACGGGAATAAAAACTGCATTTAATTTTCTAAAAAAAATGTTTTTATCCAATATATATATATATATGCCTTCAATAAACTAATTCAAACCGGATGATGTCAATGATTATTACTTGACATTCAGATCTTAGCGATCCTAAAAATAACGGGTTCAAAATTTAAATAGTATGTACGTACTGCATTTTGAATAAGCCGATAATTAAAATTTTAAAATGGATTTTATAAAGAAAACATCGAGTAAAATCCAACCAGGTTGTCATATGTCATTTTCACTAATTTTATATAATTTCAACAACAATATCATTACAATTTTTTTTATATTATTCTACAACGGAAAGGGCTTAGACAACACTCAATTAACAACGGTTACAGAGGGTTTCCGTTGTTGAAAGGGATAAGTGGAAAAATAATATAATAATAGTGAACATAATTTATAACAGTTATCTGGAAAAAAAAACGTTGTTAAAATACTCTTTTAGAATATGTCCAAGCGTTGGAAAAGATTTAGCAACAGTTATTTAAAAAAAACGTTATATGAGTATAGCTTAGCAACAGTTATAAACTAAAACCGTTGTTGAATACCCCTTTATATATAGTACGGTCACCTTTGAAAAAGTTTTAGCAACGATTCTCCCTTAATAATTGTTGCTGAATCGATCTTTAACAACGATTATTAAGGAAAAACCGTTGCGGAAGATCCCTTTAACAACGGTTATCTCTTAATAACCGTTGTTAAAAAAAAAATTGCCAGCGATAACCCTAATTTCATACAGAGACCTTATAGTCTCTTCTTTCTTTCCAAAGGCGTCGCTGCCTTCAAAATATTTGTTAAGTATAAGCTCTAGTTCTTTTGCTTTGTTGTTTGCTGGATCTCCACCTTTTTTTCCTTGATCTTTCTGTTTGTTGGCTACTCTTTGCTGCTCGACTTAGTGAGCTCTCCTCTATCTCTTATCATTTTTTAGAATAATTTTAAGTAAACTAGCAAGATCTCTTTGTTTATTAATTTATTTCATGTTATATTGATGTCTAGTTAAATAGATAGTTTGTGTTGATCAATCATGTGATAGTGTAATTCATTTCATACTTTTATTGATGAATATATTCTTAACAACATGTAATATCATATTTATGAATTAATCAATAATGTTCATTTTTGCATAAAATTAATTATATATATATATAGTAAAGCTAGCGTGCTCTTAGGAGCATGGAGCCCCTCCGTAATTCTAACTAAAAAATATATCAAATGATCTCTAAATTTTGATTTATCACTCTCATTAAATTCTTCATATTGAAATCTTATGGGTATAAAAATTTGGGGTGTTTCAAATTTTCTAAGTCACTATTTTCAATTTTTGAAAATCAACTCAAAAAATAAAAATAAAATATTCAATATTTGTACATAATTTTCAAAATTTTAAACATGAAATCAATTCAAACGCTATGCAACAAAAAAGATGAAAATGAAGAGCACGATTGTCGTTTCACATTTTAATCAAATGCTATGCAATAAATTACATTTAATACGATCAAATAAGTATAATCATTTAATTAATTACTTTTAATATGATTTATTCAAATGTTATTAATTAAATTCAATAAACTTGTTAGAATCATTTGATGCGATCTGAAAAAACTTTTATGTTTGGAGGAAATATATTCAGCATTAAAGATATGCTGAGAAATTTGTAATTAAAAACTATTTATTTTAAACTATTTTGTATATACACCTAATTTTGCCCCAAAAAATTAGTAATAAACTTATAGACGATTGTTACACTATTTGTGGAATATGCTAATTTTAGTTATTATTGATGAAATAATTTTTAACCATGCTTGATAATGTCATAAAATATAAATTATTGAAAAATGAAATCATTTTGATGCGTAAATAAATTACTGCCAGCTTTATTAAAAATCTATTACAATTGATAGAATACCCCTGTAATTTTTATTGTTTATTTAAATAATAACATTTATAAAAATTAATAAATGTACTGAACAATATAAATGTGCGGTACAACTGTTATAATTAATTGGTCAGTGTTTCTTAAAAGCCCCTCTGTATATATATAAATAGAAACAATAAAAAAAACTATTTTCTATTGAAGAGAATATAAACTGACAATTATTTGTTTTCTACGGACAAAGTTAATTTTGTCTTCTTTCTTTTAATGCATGCACATGTCATCACCAGTGCGCGCGGTGGCATGCATGCATGCATCGACACGCTCAGAATTAATGTTCTACGTTTCCGATAAGAAAAAAAGAAGAAGGTAGAAGCAAATATTAGAGCAGGTTCGAAATTAAAATCTGTCAAGGCGTTTGGATCACCCTGTGTTTGTGCATGACTGCATGCAAATAGATGATAATTCGGGAAAAACCATGATTTTGTAAACAACTTAAGATTTTACGAAAAGCTAGAAACGGCCGATTTTAATTCTCAGAACAAAATTCATCAACAATTTGCATACAATTGAACAGTAACATAAATAAATAATACATCTCCCGTTCTACAAAACTTTAGTGTAGTCAGTGTAGTGTCAAGTGTGAATGCATACGAGCGTTTGAAGAGGCAACGCGGCAAGCAGCATCCCTGGCTGCCTGCCCCCACATGCACGCACGTGCGCTTCCAGTCTAAAGTCTAAACCCTGCACCGCAATTGTGAAGATGGCACGCGCGCACGGTGAGGTTGTGCTTGACTTGACACGTGTCCAGGGTCAGCGAGCCAGCCAATGCTCTTCCACCTGTGCTGTGGGCTGAAAATCTGCTGCTGGTCTCGAAAAACAGCAGAGTTCTATTCTATCTATATCCATAATCCATCCATCTATGCACTTCATCAAATAATTACGGATTTTGTTATGCTATTTGAATCCTTCGAATCTTGTATTTCATATTTGATGCCGAAGTAACGACTCTTTTTACATTGCCTAGCAACACAATACAACTCTGTAAAATAACATTTTCATCCATAATGTTTTGTGAATTAACTTTTTGTCTAGTAGAAAAATAATAATTTACCGAAAGTCACATGTTCGAAATTCGAATAGAAATTCTTTTATAAACATTTACAAAATTAAAGAACTTAGCTCTCATCTTTCCTTGACTCTATCTTTTTTATAAAAATAGACAATCTGCAACAACTTCAGCTCGACTCTTATGTAGCTCATGTCCGAAGCTTAAAATCTGGACCATCCAAAAGAAAAAAATAGATCAAAATATCAATTTGTTAAATTTGATTGATTTGAAATGGACCAACGGAGAGTACTTATTCCCACTATAAATCAAACATTCTTGGCCCACCTGTTCATACTTCATACATGCCATAACAACAAAAACCATTACAATTTTTTTTAACCCCAGAATTGCGTTAATGTAGAAAGTACTATTCACTTACTAACTTACTATAGAACTACATTATGGAGAGCCGTCCAATGGTCCAAATTTGGTGTGTCTCTCTCTTTATATATATAATTATTATTGTAAATAATTTTCAAAATTATATAACATGATATTTGTCTATTTATAAAATAATTACATAAATATTTAATAATTCTTTGGAGCTTTATGAAATGTAGATATTGAGCTTAAGCAGAAGAATTCATATGTGAAGATCTCAAGATTAAATTTGGTTAGATTAGAATTATAATAATTAAAAGTAACTGAAATAGTTTTGAGATTAAATCAGTCAAATAGAGGTATTTATACCCTAACTATTTCAATGGAAATCCTAACCATTATAACGGATTAAATTGAGTCTGTATAATTTTTTTTTTTTAATTGCTCTAGAGCCAAAACATATCCTAATCCCAATATCCCTTATAACAGATTAAATTATTTGTGTATAAAATTTGACCAAAAAGCTCAAGAACAAATCCCTCACACATCCATTGTAACAAATCTTACATATGTTATAATATTAAATGTGCTAGTGTTTCCTTGATCTAACCATTGCAACAAAATTGTTTTATTTCTTATCGGTTTTGATGTATCTTTATATATACCCTTTCTTCTCAAACTTGATGAATTTCTCTTTGCAAAACCTACTCGTCAAGCTGCCTTAGTGCAATAATTTATTTTTTACTAATTTAAACTCAAGATTATTTTGCAAAACCCTTTGAGAGTTTGAGAGAAGTTAATTCTTGATTGTTCTTAAGTGAGACTTAGTTATTCACGTCCCGTTTATTCTTTTTGGCCGACGGTTGTCCTGTTACTTAGTGTAAAGAACCGGATGTTCTTCATAGCCGAACTCCATTAAATTATGTGTTCTTTCCCTTTCTCTGTATTTTTATTTATTTAATTTTTATGATAAATTTGATACTAGACTTTTAAGAAAAATAAAAAAGTATCAGAGTAGGTTGTATTGAATTTATCAAATGGCACCACCGAGATTTGTGAAATAACCCCTTATCTTTGGCCAAACCACAAAGAACTTTACTCACAGAAAATAGACCATGGTTAATTAACTGAATATATTAGAAATTTTGAGGTTGTAGAAAAAGGTTAGGTACCAAAATATAAACCGGATACTAATATACTTACGACCGAGTCCCTAATGCTATGAATGTTATTTTAAACTCGATAAGTGAGGGAGTAGCCCTCTTGTTCGGTAATATGACCAATGCAAATAAAATATGAAATACGCTGATTACGAGGTATAAAGGGAATTCATAAATTAGAAAGACCAAAATTGTCAGAGTTGAGACCAAATTTGAGAACTCTATGATAGAAGAGGGTGAAATTATAGAGAATATATAAAATAGACTTATACATATACAAATAAATTTAATGAATTGGGAGAAATATTGTCTAACGAGAAAGTTGTGTGGAAATTATTATGTGTGATGCTCAGGAGACCGAGATGAGAAGGTTGCATGAGCGCACTAGAAGCAATGCAAGAAGTGCAAGCCACCTTTACACCGGACGAGGTTAATGCTCACTTGAGGAGTTTTGAAAAAATCCTAAAACAAGCCGATGAACCCATGCATGCATCCAAAACAATAGCATTTTCTGCTCACAATCACCTGAGCACATTCAATTCTTAATTCACACCTGACTGATTCGTGCAAAGACTTGATCACGAATCTTCCAAGGATGCACTTCTTCTCTCTAAAATGTTTCAAGACATACTGAGTTTTGAGCTGAAGTACAACAAGGAATGAGAGAAAGAAAATAAAAAATGGCATGCTTCACCTGTCACCGAGAAGGGCATACCATCCATATATGCTTTAAACTTTCCCCACATCTAAAAAATAAATAAGGTAAGGGGAGACAAGACTGCAAGTCGAGGTACAAAAATGATGGGTATAAGAACAAAAAGAAGGCAAAGACTATGCAGACAATGTGGGCGCTGAGTCCGATGACAATGACACTGATGGCTCAGGTGCAGAGTTGGGAGATGAGAATGAGTTAAATATAACTCTCATGGTATGAGTTGAAGAAGATCTCTTCAGAATTGACATTGATGGGATCATTGCTAGCAAAAACATCTTGGAAAACAAAACAATCGAGCTACTGAGAAATATGGTCATCTTTAAGAATAAGGAGATCGAGTCACAACAACAAACTAGCCCATCTACTTCTCCACTTGAGGAAAATGAGGTATTCTTAAATCTTTTTTATGATAGTGATGACTATGGTTTGATGAAATGCATAAAATAGATGATTTAAGTATTTCTTTGAATGATGGGATAAAATATCAAAATTATGATAGGTTACAATCAATACTTGATGAAGCATATAAAGTCATAATCATAAGGGAGAAGTTAATTGAGGATTTAAATGCATAAATCGTTGGGGTCGAATCTAAGGTAGAGAAATATGAGACCCAAATTAAAGAATTTAACAATTAAAATAATTATGAGTCACGCCTAGGTGAAATAAGTCTTTTAAAAGTGAAATTCTAAAATTTGGAGATCGAAAATCGGGCTTTGAGGATATTTATTAGCTTGAGATGTAATACTAAGATGGATCTCAAAAAATTATATGTGGACCAAAAGGCTAAAAAATGAGACTTAGATTTGTGGAGGCAAAATTTCCTTCCTTGTCTAAGAATATCGAAAGTCCAAAAACAAAATGGGAGCATTATAAAAAAATAGAGAATAAAAGAGAAAATATAAAAAATATAAAAGATAATGAAGCACAGCACAATCATACATATCAATATAAGTACCCATATGAAAGGAATAGAAATAGAAACAACCATCACGAAAATAGGGACACGTTTAATCCAAATTAGTCAAATAAAATTTACTTTAAAGGTTCAGATGGTTGATTTTATAAATTAAAAAATCAACATATGTGTCACAAAGTGAGTTCAAAATAATGAGTCACTAAGAGATGTTCCCTGACATCCATAAAAATCACAAATAAATTCTCAATTTGTGAAAAATATCTCAAAGGATCCAAGGGTTCAAGTTCAAGAAATGAAAGATCACTATAAACCTTATTTTATTCAAATTAGTAATAAAACATCCTCAAAGGCATCTTGCAAGTATTGTTGTCAAATGGGTCACATTTTTATTGAATGCACACTTAGAAAGGAAAATAACAAATCAATAGTTATTTAAATTTTTAAGTTAAAAGAATAATTATTTATATTAAAAATTCCCTATAATTTTAAATGATCACATATTTAGGGGGGAGTTTATTTGGTTTGTGCTCATTATTTGAGGAAATATTTAAATCTCTAAATTATACTTATTTATTTAATAAGTATAATTATATTTTAGGAATGTATAATTATATTTTAGGAATGTATGTCGGCTCTAATATAATATTAATGTATCACATAATAATTTTGACTTGAGGGTGGTTTTCAACTTCTTTATCAAAATACCTTGTTTGCATAAAATTTCCTTCACCCATTGCAACATTTATCATAACCGTTACAACGAATTAAATCAGGTTAGTGCAAAAAGTTGATAAAAACCTCTAGAGAAAATATGTTAACATCCATTGTCAACAGATCAGGATATGTTATAAGGATATGTTCAAATTCTTGCCTATACATAATTGTGCACATCCAGGAGGGAAGGTGCGTAGCGAAAGGATTGTGCCTAAAAATATTCTTTTGGCTTTACTAAGTTGGACCTTGAAATTCTTTAACAGAGGAAGAATTGAATCATTACAATGGATGACCTAATCATTACAATAAATACAAAATTTATTAACCTAGTAACTACATTAAATATTTTGTCATTTGTATCTCCCTTCTATTGTAATGGATGAGCTATCTATTACAACAAATAGTTCAAAATTGGCCTAGTTAAGGAAGGGACACGCCTATTCTTCTTTCTTTCTCTTCTCAAATACGATCCCCTCCTTTTCTTACCTCTATTCCACCATTTTTCTATCTTCTCTCTCTCTTCTTGATGTCACCACCTCAGACTTCCTCTTCCTTCACCGAGACCATTCCTCTCCTCTCCTCTCTTCTCTCTTTCATTTTCTCTACTCCACTCCTCCTTCCTCTCTTTTCTTAGCGTCCTTCGCAACATTAGGCTGAAATTAGAAGAAGAAATTCACATTACTTCATTGCTCCAATCGAGAAATCGCTTGTGGATTCACATTCATGAGACGATTCTTTCTTCAAAGGTGATCTCTTTTTGGAGGTTCGAGAAATTTTAATATTTTTTCATTTAGACCCCTCATTATTTTTCTCAAATCGATAAAAATGACTCATAAGAGATAGAAAATTAGCTCAGCAAACCTATACCCGTGATGGGTCATGTTCTCGGTCTGATCGAATTCTACTGGATTTGATTTGACTATTTCTCGAAATAATTGGTTTCTATTTCAAGATGTCCAGGCCTACAACAATTATATGGGTCAATTTCAAGAACGTCGGGTCTCAATCAAGTTCTTCTTTCACAAAATTAGAGAAATTAGGGATCTCGAGAGTGCCTAGTTAGATAAATACCTTAAGCACTGGGGTTGACGTCAGTTTCTTTCTCTAAACGAACCGATCTCTCCATTCATGACTCAGTTATTTTACGCCAACCTCTAGTTCAATAATGATCCTTTCTATACCACCTCATGGATGTTCAAGCATTCGCTCGAGATCACTATGGAGCGATTGGCTGGCTGGTTGTATGTGTCAAATGAGGGTGATGAAGCATACCCTCTTCGGAGATAAGCCCTTATATGTCACTCGTTTTATAGCTCTTCATCGCCTCCTCTTCGCCATCAACAACAACATTATGATTCTGAAATCTACTATCAAGACCAACATGGAGCATAATGTTATTTTCTACCTTTGCCACATTCTCTCATTGGATGATATCAAGATCAGCTTCCTAATATCATCTTTCAGCACATGCTTATTGCTTTTACAAGTAAAAATTATTCTTGACCCTATTTTTCTTTTATACATCAGATAATCAAGGGGCATGGAATAAATTTACCTGATGTCGTGACCGAGAATCTCAGGGTACCAACTAACATTTTTGATGATTTTATCAACTTGGGTTGGCAAAGGATTGTTGACAATGGGAGACCTGTTATAGTACCTGAACCAAAAGTTGATCAATGACTGGATCTTCACACCCAATATTTTGCCCAACCAATATTAGAATTCAGCCGATCCCGAGCCTGAGGCACCAGTCGTTCCTCCGCCTACCTTCCACAAGACATCTTCTTCTGGGGTGTCTGCCAACTTGCCCCTTCTGATGACATCAATGCTCAGCTACATTAGCTTTGCTCTCAGTTCTCTACTTTTGCCACTGATATAACCATATGGACTCGATCGAGATGACACAACATGATCTGATGGGCACAACGATGATACCAGTGATGATGCTCCTAGTGATGGTGATGGTGATGATGCTACCATGGAGGAGTAGTTCTTAGATTTTCTATCATTTCCTTTATTTTTCTTAGTTTAATTGAGCATTTATGGATTTATTTTGCATGTTATGTGATATATTTTTCTTATTATTGGTGTTGACAGTTGTTTGGTTATTTGTATGTTTGAATATTTTTTATTTATGTTATGTGGTGACATGCATATTTTAGTTCTATGTACTATTCTATTTTGACTTGCTGCATTTATTGAATTACACATGCTTTGGAATTGCTATATGTTGTTTGATTTGGCTGTGCATTACTTATAAAATCATTCTAATTGAGGGGGGAAAATGCATATTTTGAGGGGAGCTTTGCAATTTTTTTCTTTCTCTGATTTTAAAACCAAGAGGAGAAACATGTGGCATAAATATCATTTTTGAAATTTTTTAAAAGGATTTTGCATTCTCCAAAATTAATATTATGCGAATATGTGGTTATTTTAAAGTTATCAAAAATAGGATATTGTTATTGTAAATCATTCACAAAATTATATAATATGATATTTGCCAATTTATAAAATAATCAAATAAATATTTAGAAATTTCTTGGAGCTTTATAAAATATAGATATTAAGTTTAAGCAGAAGAATTCATGCATGAAGATTCTAAGATTAAGTTTGATTTGAAAATAATTATAATAATTAAATGTAGCCAAAATAGCCTTGAGATTAAACCTGTCAATTTGAGGTATTTATTTCCTAACCATTGTAAGAACTCCTAACCGTTATAACGGATTATATTGAGTATAATACAAAATTTATCTAAATTGCTTCGGAGTCAAAATATACCCTAATTGTTGCAACAAATATCCTATCTGTTGTAACGGATGACCTCGAGAGAAGTTTCATTGTTTAACTGTTATAACATATTCTAATATCTGTTATAATAGATTAAATCATCTGTGTATAGAATTTGATCAAAAAGCTTAAGAATAGATCCCTCACACATCCATTGTAATAAATTTTACATATGTTGCAACGGTTAAATGCGTTAGGATTTTTCTGACCTAATTGTTATAATAGTTAGCTAATCATTATAACGGAACTATCAGATTTTTTATCGATTTTGGTGTATCTATATATATACACACTTGCCTTTCTTTTCAAACTTGGTGAATTTCTCTTTGCAAAACCTAACTATCAAGTTGTCTCAATGAAATACTCTATTTTCTACTGATCTAAACTTAAGACTACTTTGTAAAATTCTTTGAGAGTTTGGGATAAGTTAGTTTTTGATTGTTCTTTAGTGAGACTTAGTTCTTCATGTCCTCCGACGGCTACCATGTTACTTGGTGTAAGGGATCGGAGATTCACAGTTGTAAAATATTTGCTTTCTTTAGTGATTCGATAAAATTGACTGTTGTGATTATGAGTCACGGAAATGTAGACTCTTCATAATTGAACTCCGTTAAATTCTATGTTCTTTCTCTTTCTCTCTAATTTTATTTATTTAATTTTTTATGGTAAATTTGATACTAGACCTTTATAAAAAATAATAATATTTAGAAAATATAAAATATTTTTTATAGAAATACTGTCCTAGTAAAAGAGTGTATATATATATATAGAGAGAGAGAGGTGTGCTATTGTGCTTTATAAAGCACAAAATATTTCGTACTTCACGCTTATATCTCATGTTTTAAAATTAAAATGGATGATCCAAACCATTAAATATGATCTTCATATCAAAATATCCTTGGTGATAAAATTTTATATTTTTTGGATTTTTTTACTATTTTTTTTAAGGATTACAAAATTCATTGATTTGACATCATCTGAACCATTCAATATCAATGATAATCTATCCCTTTAAATAAATAGCAAAAAAATTCCAAAAAATATAAAATTTAATCACCAAGTAGATTTTAATATGAAGATCATATTTAACGGTTTGGATTATCTTTGTGAATTTTAAAATATGAGATATAAGCGTAAAGTATGAAATATTTTGTGCTTTATAAAGCATAGCACACCCCTCTCTCTCTCCCTCTCTCTCTCTCTCTCTCTATATATATATATATATATATAGAGAGAGAGAGAGAGAGAAAGAGAGTTAGACTATTGTGAAAACGTTTGCATTTCGAGCCCAAGTGCATACAGCTCAAATTTTATCGTAACACGTCCGAAATTCAAAATTATCATTCTCATTAAATTCTTCATATCAAAATATTAGGGGATACATAAATTTGGGGTATTTCTAGTTTTCTAAGTATTTATTTTGGATTTTTGAAAATTAGCACTAAAATAATAATAAAATATTAAATTGTTGTCGCTGCTTTTCAAAATTCAAAACAAATACTTAGAAAACTCAAAATACCCCAAATTTTTGTATCCCCCGATATTTTGATATGGAGAATTTAATGAGAATGATAATTTTAAATTTCGGACGTGTTACGATAAAATTTGAGCCGTATGCACTTGGACTCGAAATGCAAACGTTTTCATAATAGTCTAACTATATATATATATATATAGTTAGTTAGTTAGTTAGTTAGGCTATAGTACTATGCGTAGTTAATCATCAAATTTGCTACGGACTCATTGATATAATTAAATCATCTTCAAATCTTAATTTATGGGTCTCAATAAATTTTTTACATCAAAATATTATGTGATATAAAAAAATTTCATTTTTTTGAATTTTCTAAGTATTAGTTTTGGATTTTTATAAATGATCGAGAAAATATGTATTATGTTATTATCATTGAATCATCTTAAAAAATTCAAAAACTAATACTTAGAAAATTCAAAAAATTGAAATTTTTTATAAACCATCATATTTTTATATAAAAAATATTGAAATCCATAAATTAAGATTTGAAGATGATTTACCTATATTTTTTAGTCTGTAGCAAATTTGATCATTAACTACGCGTAGCACCATAGTCTAACTCATATATATATATATATATATATATATATATATAATTGATTAATTTTTCTGTTAAACAAAAAATTTAAAAATTAATATTGAAGATGTAGATATTAAGTTGATATCAATGATTGTAATTTACCATAACTGTTAAAAATATTTTGATCCATAGATAAATTCTATATAATATGGATGTGGATTTCGTAATAACTAATTTTTTAAACAATTGTAACGACTAATTTCATATAAATTGAGAGAAAAATATGAAAAATAGAAAAAAAATATAATATATTTTTAAATTTATGAATTAATTGTGTTTAATTTTTAATGTATTTGAGCGTCATTTGATATACCATGAATGACCATCAAATTTAAACCATTAAAATTATCATATAATTTTGATGGTCTGTAATGAAATATTAAAGGACACTCATATTGCATCAAAATTAAAACACAATCAATTATAAATTTGAAATTATGTTTGTAATTTCTTTATTTTTTATATTTTTTATATTTTTTATTATGAAAGTTATATGAAGGTTGTCAAAAATTGTTAAAAAAAATAGTTGTCACGGATCAAGTTCTTAGAGATGCAGAATAGTTAGGAGAGAGATAAAGAGAGCATAAACTAGCAAGTTTCTAATTTCCACCGTTTAATACCCACCTGCTGCTAGGGGCAAAATCTAAAACTTATCGAAATTAATTAAAAAAAACCATCTAATTATCTATACACATTACACGGTTCGGTATATGATACGCGGTCTATCTACCGACGAACAACCCAATGGCGCGTCGCCGCCTCCAATTCTATCTCCCTCGGTTGCAATCCCTTTGCCTAGAAATTTCTTCCTTGCGTTCCTCAAATACTCTCCCCACCGCTCCGAAATAATTTGCTAAAGAAGGTCTAAAGAGATCAAGAGAAGATATGAGCTACTATAATCAGCCGCCGCCCGTCGGTGCTCCTCCTCCTCAAGGTACTCTTTCGTTCTTTCAGAATTCATAAGAAATTTAATTATGTTCATGTTCATTGTTTTCTTACTTTCTTACATCAATTACTACCAAGATTAGTCTTGAGTTGCTCTGCACGAGTTCAATTGTAACGGATTTACCCGGCTTAGGGTTAGGGTCAGGGGACCAATTATTAAATTGTAATAAATCGGGTTCAAACTCATTAACTAATCGGGTACTAAATAAAATAATAATAATTTAGTATATATTCTTACTTAATAAAAAATATTAAAATAATAATATTTTATATATTAAAAATAACAACAAAATAAAATTCAAAGTAATATATAATCAAGTTGATGAAAAAAGTTTTCGTTTATGAAATTTTATATTTTGATATCTTTGCATAATTATTTCATTATGCACGATATTAAATATTTTTTTCTTAATAAAAATAATCAAACAATTCAGGGGAGACAAACAAATTTTTCATGAGGAAGTAAATTACCGAAAGCATTATCGAAAAACACTATTTTTCAAAATTTATGAGACAACTGCCCTCTGGAACCACATGGATCCGCCCCTGGTTAGGGTTTTCTTAAATTTTTAGTAACATTTTTTTTTGAAAGAGAACTTCGAATAACAATTAGCTCTAAGTTTTCTCTATTTTGTTTTTATAACATTAGTGAAGTCATGCGTGTTAGTTTATGTAGCTATTAACTAAAAATATTTGAGTGGAGACCATGATAAACTAATTGCAACTTTCCTGAAATGCAAAAAGGTTGTTGATTAATCTAATTCGACAGAGTTGTGATGGATCCTTGACTCCTTGTAGCACATGTACATGTACATTCTTGTCGCTGATAAATTTTTACCCTGACACGAAAGGAAGACAAATTAATAATTTTGAGTCCCTATGAGAAAAATTGAATATTCCCAAAGACAAATGATTCAATTGTTTGTTGCAGAGTAACATTTACATTTACCTGACATGAAGTGTAGACAATTTAGTTTTCTTAATCTTATTTGAAGAAATATGAATTTCTTTTCCACTCTCAAATGATACATTTGATGATTATGTGCATATAGTTTGAAAAGCGGTTCGAGTTCGATACTGGAACGGCATGTTTTAACACCATACCAGCTGTAACTCAGATTGATGCGACTTTGCTCTACTATTCTGACTGAACATGATAGATTTTGGAATTTGATTAACAGGATATGGGAAGGATCCTTACCCACCTCCAGGATACCCAGCACAGGGATACGCACAACCATACCCACAGCAAGCTTATCCTGCTCAAGGATACCCTCCCTATGCACAACCCCCACCCCGACAGCAAAATAGCGGCCCTTCCTTCATGGAAGGATGGTATGCCCTTCTCTCTCTCTTAACACACATAATTTGTTGCATGCACTACCCCATGTACTACACATAATTTGATCACGATCTCTCCATGGCACTCGTAATCTGATGCATGCACAACTCCATGTACCAAAATTCTAAAAATATATTTCTTCTGTTCATGCAATATTTTAAGCCTGGCTGCGCTATGCTGTTGCTGCCTTTTGGATGCTTGCTTCTAAGATGAACCGATTTGGATATGCAAATCTCATGATTCACTTTGGTGGAAAGCTTGAGATGTGGGAAATAAAGTCAATTCACAAATGTATTTTTATGTTTTAGATTCCCGTATTTTTTTTAATCTTTTTCTTTGGATTTTTTGTAAATTGGATTGGAGTAAGCAAAATTGATTCTAGATGGTATTGTCGATGTATGTTTTATATAGTCGACAACTTTAATGGCTGTTGTAAACAAGTGAGAATTTTCTTTGCGAAACCACCAACCCTCGGTTATCTGCCCGAATTGTTATCAGATGGCAGAAGCTTCATGTAATATTGTGTTGGTTGCATTCATTGGCCAAAGTTTCAGGTTGCAAGCATGAAGCCTGTGAGAACTGTCCATCTTTTGTGACAGCAGTCATTAAGGATGAGAACACTGCAACCAAAACCAAAAGAAGGAAACAAAGTAAAGAGAGCATGAATCCCTTTGAAGATAATTGATTAATAACCGGTGTGCAAAGATTGGACATTTTTCTGGCATGGCAATCGATAAATATATACGCGAAAGAAAAAGAAAACAAGAATAATTTTATGAACAGCTT
Organism: Schoenoplectus tabernaemontani; assembly: GCA_037127355.1. Taxonomy (NCBI): domain Eukaryota; kingdom Viridiplantae; phylum Streptophyta; class Magnoliopsida; order Poales; family Cyperaceae; genus Schoenoplectus; species Schoenoplectus tabernaemontani. Next base: position 22,836,547 of record CM073739.1, read on the forward strand.
TACGGTTTCCTACTTAAAATCGTTGAGATATATTTTGTAATTGAAGAGAGAAGATAAGAGCAGAGAGAGAGATTGAGAGAAATGATTTTGTTATATTAAACTTGTGTTTTACAATTACAGCTTATCTATTTATATCAAAAACAACCTAGTCTAGCTGGCAACAGCTTTTAGGAAGGTTCCTGAACCGAATTATTTAATTACATCCGTAGGATCATAACAAACTCGTGATCTAAGGGTTCTAAGCGTAACGTGTTAACTGAGTTAGTTGCGACCCATAGGATCTGCTGTGGCGATTGCTGTAGTTTCGATTGTGTTGCTGAGCACACTTTAATATCATCTTACAGACCCCCCTCAAGCCAATGTGACGGAAGTCACAGTGAGCTTGCTTCTGAGCACATTGAATCGAGGTAGTGGCAAGGGTTTCGTCAGACAATCAGCAATCTGATCAGCAGAACACACAAATCGAACCTTCAATTTTTGAGATTGAACTTGCTCACGAACAAGATGGTAGTCAATATCAATGTGTTTGGTGCGCGCATGAAATTGTGGATTAGCAGACAAAAAAGTGGCACCAATATTGTCACACCAGAGAATTGGTGTTGAGAGATTAGAAATGGTGAGCTCTTGAAGAAGATTGCGTAACCACATCACTTCAGTGCAAGCAAGTGCCAGACAGCGATATTCAGCTTCTGTGCTGGAACGAGCAACAGTAGGCTGTTTTTTTGAACTCCATGAGATCAAATTGTTACCCAGATAGATGCAAAACCCAGAAGTAGAGCGACTGTCATCATGGTCACCAGCCCAGTCACTATCACTAAAGGCATGAATTTGGTTGGAGGAGTTTTTGGTGAACAATAATCCATGATGCAATGTACCACACAGATAGCGTAAAATTCTTTTAGCAGCATTCCAGTGAGGATAGCAGGTTGATGCATGTACTGAGATAACTTGTTCACAGCAAAGCTAATATCAGGCCTAGTCAATGTGGCATACTGTAAAGCACCCACTACACTTCTGTATAAGGAAGGATTGTCAAAGAGAGGGCCATCATTTTTTGACATAGTTGCTCCAAATGGCATGGGTGTTAAACAAGGTTTGGCATCAATCATGTTCACCTTTCTAAGAAGATCCAAAGATATATTTGGTCCGAGTGAGGTTAAACCTTGAGCACAAAATCTAGCCTCTATACCCGTAAAGAAATTCAAGGTGCCTAGATCCTTTAAGGCAACCGAGAGCCGAGTTGAGTGATACAAGATCAACACTTGACTTGAGCATCATCGCGGTAATGATGATGTCATCAACATAGACCAGAAGGATGATAACATGGCTACCAAGTGTTGAGAACAAATAAAGATGGGTCAAATGAAGATGATTTGAATCCAAGGTGTAAAAGCGCAAAGTGTTTAACTTTCGAAACCAAGCCCCTGGCGCCCGCTTCAAACCATGAGAGATTTGTTCAACTTACTACAGACATGATTTGGGAAGTTCGATCAACAAAACCCGGTGGCTGGACCATGAAAACTTCTTCTTGCAATTCACCATGAAGGAAGGCATTTTGGACATCTAGTTGTCGAAGAGGCCAATTAGAAGACAGTGCCAAAGACAAAATAACCCTGATAGTAGTAGGTCTGATCACAGGGCTAAAAGTGTCAAAATAATCTACACCTTCCACCTGGTTGTACCCTTTTGCCACAAGACGTGCTTTATACCTATCAATACTACCATCTGCTTTTCTTTTCAATTTATAGACCCATTTACACCCAATGGCTTGATAACCTTCGGGTAATGGTACAAGAGACCAGGTGCTGTTTGTGGCTAAGGCATTGATTTCTACTGCCATAGCATCTCTCCAATGAGTAGATGTTTTGCCCGAGAGTAACAAAGTGGGTTCGAATCAAGGGATGCAAGATGTGCTACATAATCGTGAAGATTTTAGGCCTTCTAGAGTTGTCTTTGTTCCTAGTCACCATTTGACGAGAAGGCTTCGGTTCTATGACAGTGGAGGAGGCATCGTATGTAATGTATGGCGGATGGAGGAGGAGCAAGTAGGATGTGGAGAGGTAGTAGAAGGGATAGTGTTAATGTCAGGAGGTGAAGAAGAAGGAATGGAGAAAGGAGGAATGATAGGCAAATGAATTTGTGAAGGAGTAGAAGAGGTGAGTGAAGAAGAGATATCAGGAGATGGGTGTGCTTTGAAAGGGAAAATAGTCTCTTCAAAGTGAACATGCCTAGAGATGAACATTCGATTTGTTGACAAATGAAGACACTTATAACCTTTCTGAGATAATGCATAGCCCATGAAGACACATGGAACTGATCTGAGTTCCAATTTACTGGAATTGTAAGGCCTCGGTCGGAAAACACGCACACCCGTAACTCTGAGAGAAGTCAGATCTGGATCTTTATTGAATAATTTCTTGTATGGTATGTGATGATTAGATGGCAGCCTATTGATGAGATAAACCACACCGGCAAAGACTTCATCCCAAGAAGCATGTGGAATAGCAAAGATGAGACATAGTGCTGTAGAGAAAGCTCTAGAATGTGTTCGTGTTTCCTCTCAAAGCAACACCATTCTCGTCGAGGGGTATAGGGACAACGGTCCGATGCACAATTTGAGGAAACAATGTGGTAATGAATTTGTATTCTCGTACCACCATCACTTCTTAAGGTTTTTATAGTAGTCCCTAGAATATTTTCAACTTCGCTTGAACGAGTGAAAATTTGAGCAACTTCACTTTTCTGTTTCATGAAGTAAATCCAAGTATACCTTGAAAAATCATCTATGAAGATTACATAATATTTGTAAGCATTATTTGACACAGTAGCACATGGGCCCCATACATCAGAATGTAGCAATTGTAAAGGAAAAGAAGAGGTACTGCTAGAGGGGTAAAATGGTAATCTGTGTGACTTAGCTTGCAAACAGTCAACACAGGATGCTTGAGGTTCTTTATTACAAGGTAGTTGATACAAATTTACTAACTCAAAGTAGTAATTGTAGTAGAAGGATGGCAGAATCTGGCATGCCAAGTGCTAGGTGAGACTCTTACACCATGAAAGGCCTGAGAAGATGATTGAAGAGAAATTAGGAACAAGCCATTTGAGTTACTGACTTGGAGGGTTGCTGTTGGAGGTATGTGATCCTTGATGAGACATGAAGAAGAGGAGAAAGTAAGTGAGATTGTAGGATTATCTTTGAGTAATTGTGAGATACTGATGAGATTTGTTGAGAATTGGGGCACATATAGCACATTTGTCAGTTTGATAGATAGGCCATGTACAGTAAGAACACAGGATCCTATATGAGTAATTGGTAAACCGTTACCACTGCCTGTGAGGAGTTGATCTGGTCCAGTATACTCATAGAAGCTTGAGAGATTGTTCAGGTCTGTAGTGACATGGCTATTTGCACCAGAGTCCAAGAGCCAAGTTGTGTGAGGCACTTCTGTGGGAAAGGGATGAGGTGGCAAATTTTGAGCAGTTGATTGACCAGCTGTCTGAGCAGTTGATTGACCAGCTATTTGAGCATGAGAGATAACCTGAGCATTGTAAGCCTGAAACCTAGGATTAGGTTGCCACTCAGGATCAGAATTGTACCTCCTATAGCACAATTTGGCGGTATGACCTGGCTTGAAGCAAATCTGACAAGAAATCTTGGTGCCATAAGGAGTATTTCCTGGTTGAGAGAGAGGAGCGAGAGTGGCCGAGTGGTGGCCTGTAGGGCAATAGAGGGATTAGGAAGAAGAGGAGGAGAGTTGTTGTTGTAGTAGTTAGGTTTAGGTTTGTAATTTTTTTGTCGAGAATTGTTAGTGTAATATGCTTCGAGAGAACCGATGATTGTCAACAGAAGTGTGAAAGGCGACGATATGCTGATCGGTACCGGCTCTTGAGAAGAGACTCATGGCTAACTAGTAGTCCATGGAGATCGAGAGAAGGAAAAGGGGTTGTGATGGGTCACGCATCGATCGCTACCACAATTGGATTATAGTCGGTGCCAAGGCCTTGAACAACTTGGATGACAAGTTCTTCATCGAAATCGAGCACCGACAAAGGCCAATTCATCAGCAATACGGCGAAGATTGTTGAGATACTCAGTACATGACAAATTGCCCTTCCGACATGCCTGGATTTGACGTCTAAGCTCTAATCGTCGTGAACTCGAGGTAGATGCACACCGCTTCGAAGTGTGATCCAGAGATCAAGTGTCAAGACGCCGAGACGACTTGTGCTTGTATCGAGTCGACCAATGAAGATCCGAGCCAACCGGAGCGAGTTGATCTTGACGACGCCAAATGAGTGTAATCTGGATTTGGTTCAATCGACCCGTTGTTGAGTTGCGAGATGCTGGAGGAGGTGTTGATTCAATAAACTTGGAGAGGTTATAGCCATGGATGATAGGAAGCACACCGAGCTTGTGCAAGATAGTTAGAGGTCGTCAACTTCATAGAAATTGGAATCGAGATGATCGCAATTGGATCCGAAGTGATATTGAGAGGAGAAGAAGTGTTGGAGGTGGAGAAGAAGTCGATGAATTGTTCGCCATTGTTGAACCTAAGCTCTGATACCATAAAATCGTTGAGATATATTTTGTAATTGAAGAGAGAAGATAAGAGCAGAGAGAGAGATTGAGAGAAATGATTTTGTTATATTAAACTTGTGTTTTACAATTACAAACTTATCTATTTATATCAAAAACAACCTAGTCTAGTCGGCAATGACTTTTAGGAAGGTTCCCGCTACTATCTTACTAGACACGCAAATAAACTATAATTTACAATCAAACGCGATCACTAATAATTGTGGAGAAGAGGGCCCAGATCAGATCAGATCAGATCAGATGCAATGTCGTGGCTTTTACGGGCTTACGGGGCGGGGACCAGTAGGTCGTTTCAAAAGGGCCCGGCCGCATGGTGAAAAAGATCAAAAGGACCGACCTCAGATCAGAATCAGATGCAATGTCATTTACTCATTTGCATTTGCAACATCATATAATCTGCGCCTTGGGCTCCCGGTCGGTGTTCGCTTCAATTTTTCTTCTCAGGTCAAGTGATCGGCGAACGGCGGAGCAACGAAAGGAGCATGAACCGAACGGCGGGAATAAGCACGGCGGTGTACCACGGGGACATCTACCTGGGGGAGGCGGAGATATTTCTCCCGCCCTGGAAGGATCAGAACCAAAACCTGAATCAGAATCAGAATCAGACTTTTCCTCTAGGGAACAGTAGGGAGATTCGGATCAGCCACCTGTCGCCGCTGAGCGAGAGGTGCCCTCCCCTCGCCATCCTTCAGACCATCTCCCCCTTCTCCGTCCGCTTCAAGCTCCAGGCCAAGTCCATCACCACTCATCCCCTCCTCCATCGCTTCTACCTCTCCTGTTTCCAGGAATTCAAGGTCCTCCCTAACAATTGCTTACTCTCTCTTTCTGTTTTCTATTTTTGGATTTAGCATTATTTTTTAAAATTAAGGATTCTGGCAAGGTACTGAACTGAGTGAATTATTAGAGTGCTGTGTTGACCGGAGGAGACGAGGAGCTGCATCTGGTTGCAATGCCCAGCAAAGTAGAGAAGGTGTCGTGCTTCTGGTGTTGCTCTGTGCAGCAGCCAGGACTCTATGCATCATGCATGTCCATGCTAAACATGAGGTGCCTCTCCATTGTGTTTGACCTTGATGAGACCCTAATTGTAGCCAACACCATGAAGTCATTTGAGGATAGGATCGAAGCCCTCTCCCGCAAGATCGATGCTGAGGATGACCCTCTCAGGGTCTCTGGCATGTCTGCCGAGCTCAAGCGGTACCTTGAGGATAGAGACCTACTCAGGCAGTTTGTTGAAACTGACAGTGTTGTCCGTGATGGCAGCAAGCTTCTTGTTCAACAAGAAGAGGCACTGTCCACCACTCAAGACCAGCAGCGTGTCCTTCGCCCTGTAGTTAGGCTTCCAGACAAGAATGTTGTTCTCACTCGAATTAATCCTGAGGTTTTTATTTCTTATCATCTCTTGTTGAATTTTTTTTCCTTGGAGCATTGTTGATCACCACTGTCTGCAATATTGCTGATTTTCTGTAGATTCGTGACACTAGTGTATTTGTAAGGCTTCGTCCTGCTTGGGAGGATTTGAGAAGCTACTTAACGGCAAAAGGACGTAAAAGATTTGAGGTGTATGTGTGTACAATGGCTGAAAGAGATTATGCTCTGGAGATGTGGAGGCTTCTTGATCCAGAATTGCGTCTTATCAGTTCCAAGCAACTCCTAGATCGTGTTGTGTGTGTAAAGCCAGGCAAGTCCTAAATCGTGCTTCCTGTTGTCAATTTTTAAGGAATAGCAAATTTTAAATCAGCTAAATAATAAAATTCAGGGACAAAAAAGTCGTTGCAAACTGTGTTTCAGGAGGGAGTTTGTCATCCAAAGATGGCAATGGTGATAGATGACCGCCTTCAGGTCTGGGATGAAAAGGACCAACCCCGTGTCCATGTTGTACCTGCCTTTACTCCTTACTATGCCCCTCAAGCTGAGGTGGGTTTTTTTTGGGTCTACATGTTATATGATTATATTTCATTATTTGCATGCATTCCTTGCCGTGTTTACTGTTTCATGCTGTTAGTATGTGTTTTTCAGACAGCCAATGCTGTTCCTGTTCTCTGTGTGGCAAGGAATGTCGCATGCAATGTCAGAGGTGGTTTTTTTAGGTTTGTCAAACAAAACCTCACCCTTGTTATAATAACTTCACTAATTTTCAACAATAAACATAATTTATCTAACCTTATTTTCACAGAGAGTTTGATGAGAATTTGCTAAGAAAGATTTTTGAGGTTTACTATGAGAATGATGTTACAGATCTGCCATATTCCCCTGATGTCAGTGATTACTTGCTGTCAGAGGTAAATTTATTTTTGAAATTAGTTTTAGAATTTTGTGAATCAGAAATAATACCAGAGGGCGTAAATGGAGCTGTTATTTGTGATTGAATTTTGAGGAATTTTGAAAGTGTTGACTCCGGAATATTTGTGATTGAATTTTTAGGAATATAACAGTAAAGATGCTCTTATACCAGAGGGCGTAAATGGAGCTGAAGTGGAACGCAGGATGAATGGACTGGTCTGTTTTTTCCCCCATTGTGGTTTCTCCTTGCACCAATTTAGATTCATTTTCTTCTTTATAGTTATTGCAATGCTTCTGTGGATTGAATTACATCTGTCAGTGTGCAGGGTGGGGCTGTTATTAGATATTATATTATAACAAAGATGTATGTTTGTTCTAAAAATATTGTAGTAGATTATTCTTGAATTTCATCCTCACTTTGCCTTTCACTTTGATGGAAATTATATTTATCCAACTGTTTTTCAACCCCTTATGGTAAGTTTCTTTCTTGGATTGACTGCTAAGAATTATAAATTACAAGAGCTTTTGCATCTGATTAATTGCTTTTACCAGGCAAATCATGGAGATGATCGCCAAATGCTACCGACTCCGGCAAGTCATCTCCTAGGTAGCTTATTTCCTCTGTAAATCTTGCATCAATCATAAGATATGGCTGCATTAGATCTGGCTTCTATTCTGTTGTTGGCTATGCGACATGAGTAGGTTTGCTCCTTGCCATTTACATTAGGTGCTGTTTAGCATGCCTCATTTGGCCTCGTTAAGCTTTCCTTAACTTTGATTGCGTAATCTTTCCAAATATCAGTTGTCGATTAAGGCTGTCTTCTTTAGCCTCTACTGCTAAGTTAAATATCCTTAGTCTTTACTGGGAATTTGAGGCAACTGAATGTGACCTTTTTTTCTCCATGTCTTTTACATTAGGTGCTGTTTAGCATCGCCTTATTTGGCCTCCTTAAGGTTTCTTAAACTTTAATGGCGTAATTTTTCCAACATCAGTTCCTTGTTGGCTAAGGTTGTGTTCTTTAGCCTCTACTGCTAAATTAAATCTCCTTGGTCTTTACTGGGAATTTGAGACAACTGAACGTGACTTCCTTAGAAGAAAGTGCCACATTCTTGCATTTCAACATGGGAGTGTTCTCCTTATATTTTTTAATGTTTATACCTTGAACAATGAAAGCCATGCTTTTAGGGTACTGTCACCTGAGCTAACCAGGAAGACAATCCACCTCATTTCATAACATGTCAGTTCATCTTTAGATAAATACAGATTGATCTGAAACCTCAAAATCTTCCTTGAAATAAATGAACAATGTGTTTATTACAGAGGATGAAGTAGCAGCCAATCGAACATCAACTGGTAATAGGATTGCACAACCTGAAGGAGGATCGCATGTGGCTCCAGCTCCTTCTGTATATATCTCTGTACTACAAGAAATTGGGCGTCGCTGTGAATCTAAGGTAACACAAAGAATTATCAATTATGCCTGGCAAATATGTTTTTTTAGCTTTGTTCTGTATCAAACCAAATATAGTTTACATGTATGTTTATCATCTCAAGTGTGTCTTCCATGTGCATTTCTTATATAGGTGGACTTCAGGTCTACTGTTAAAAATTTGCAGTTCTCAGTTGAGGTTCGAGTTCTATTCGTAACCAATTTCTACATTCTCCTCATTTTTTTTTGCCATTTTTAATTAGATCTATAAACAAATAGGAACCATGTATTGAGATGGTGTCAGTTCATTCTTGTAGGTTTTATTTAGCAGTGAAAAGATTGGTATAGGGATGGGGAAAACAAGGGAAGAAGCTCAGCTCCTAGCAGCTGAAAATGCACTTCGTAATTTAGCCAGTAAGCTTTGACCCAGAAGATTATTTTAATAAAAAAACTAACAAAAAAAATGAACCGCAAAAATTGCACAGCAACAACAAATGAATAAAGAAAAGAAAGCACCGAGTCTTCATTTAATTTAGTCGTGGTATGGTCGCAGGTAGTTACTTGACATTTGTTGGACCGTTATCTGGAGGGATGCGTAATGATCTCAACAAGTCTTCTAATGGTTTTCTGGAAGATGCTACCTCTTCTTTCCATGACCACCGAACTGAGCCATGAAGGTTCTTCATCCAAAATGTTCTACAAATACTGAAGGGGAATCTGCAGAACAGATGTATCTGCTGTTTTATCTATACAAGTTATTTTGCCCGCCTTTATTTTCTTGTGGTACCTAACGTTTCAATAAATTTGATGCTCTTGCAGATGCAGCGGCTGTATCTTTTTCCAACACAAGCATTTGATCATAATGTATGCCCAGTGAAGCAATGATAAGGGATAGGCCAAACGTACTTTCTAACCGTCACGGCAAAGTACAAATATGGCTCACCGATCATGATTCTTCTTCAGCAAAAGATTAACACCCATACAATTGTAACTACAAACAATTTGTAGAGTTCGACTAGTAATTTGGATGCAACTCAGTTTCTTGTATGCACTCTTGAGTTTTGAGTAATTGTTATTTTCTTTACCTCTGGATTGATATGATATGGTTGTATAAAACATCCTGGATTCGCTAAAATTCTGACGATGAAAAACATTAAACATGCGACTATCAATCTGGTTTTTGAGTTGTAATTATAATCTAAGGATAACATTGCATGGTGTTTAATTTATCAAAACATGTGACTATCACTAGGTTTATTAGTTACTCGTTAGATAAAAAATTGCTCTGTCATCAGCTAAAACCAATTGCAGGAAGCTAATTAGAATTCACGGTTTATGCAAATTTTCTTCTTAATATACAACAGTAGAATCATCTAGCAATTCACGTTCCCAATATTCGTCTTCTGGTGAACAAGTGGCACACGAGGAGATCATAATAATTTCTACAATCACTACTTTTTACACGAGAAATCACATCTAGCTTGATTTCCTAAGGCAGATTCATGTTAAAAACAAATCCCAGACTAGAAAAGAAATCCAGCACTGCTCTCTGGCCCCATTGCAAGTCATTGTGTAAAATGTTGGCAGTGATAGGTTCTGAGGTCGCTTCTTTGGTAGGTTCCGAGGTAACTTCTTCAGACAAGATGTTCTTCAAGCCTTCTTCCCCTTTGTTGTAGCTCCTATCTTCATAGTCATCTACCAGCATCTAATTATCAGATAACTATATCAGAAACAAACTACAATACAAAAATCACAGCAAGGAGCTTGAAAACTTTACAAAAATCACTGCCTGCCTTTTAGTACATGCTTGAAAAAATTATGGAAAAATTGTAAAAAATACAAGTTGAGTTTTAACAGTAAAGTACCTCCTTGATTGAGCTGTGATTTCCATCTCCAGTTTCTACAGGCTCGACCCCATCGTTCCCTTGGGTGACAGTTCTTTCAGGATTTAAGCCCGGAACCAAAATTGCTCCTCCCAAATTACTTTTACTGTCTGATTCACTGTCCTCTAGCCCATTCGAAATATATTCAGAATCAACGTCTTGTTGTATCATCTCAGGATTCTCTCCAGTTTTGTACAATTTATCAGAAGTACCATAATTGCATTCGGAACCAGGAACTTGAATTTCATTTTGCATGACTCTGGCTTCTTCTGGTTCTGCTACTTCCTCCTCCAATGTCTGGTTACCAGTTGAGTCCCATTCTTCCCAAACTGTGACAGTAGTTTCCTGTGAATTTATGCTTGTGATTGCTTGGTCAAGCGACAAAACTCTGTTGGGTCCTGGTTGCCAGTGTACTTCTCCTGAGATATTTACCAGCACGAACTTAAATTCAACCTTCTTACCCATGGGCACATCCTGCTCACCATAAAATTATCTTCCTTTACAAATATCCCAAACACTTAATATTTAAGAAGTAAGAGGAAATCCTTTTTTTCCTAGACAGCAAAAGGAAATTAAGTGAAAAGATGTTACTAGGACTAGGAGGGTAAAACTAATATAGAACTATAAATCGCGTTGGTCTTACCAGTTGGGCAGACCAGACATGACCATCTGACCAATCCAAGGGTATTCCATTAGAAGGATTCCAAAGTCCAAAAAGGGGGTCATCACCGATGAGATAAAATCTCTCTCCAAAGTTACACTCCTTTTGCAGCACAAATCTCACACGCACTAGCATCAGATCTCCTGGTTCTGATAAAGCTGCACAAGATATATAATAAATCATTGAACAAAACGAAATTTCTTTCTGTGCAAGTTTTATTACTTAGTTTGTATACTCACATGTGAAGGGTGCGGCAGAATCAGACTGTTCCTCATGAACCTGCATTAAATCATTCCAATCCAATACCTTCCTATTAATCAAAACTCTAGACTCATCCAAGAAATAGGTCTAATTATGACACTGAAGTAAAGGTTTTCAAATTAGAAAAGATCAGAAACCTTCGCTGACATAGAGTGGGCGCAAGGAGGTGAGACGAAAAATAAAGGGGGTGAAATAGGTTTCCTCTTGATCTCAAATCTGAACATGGAACTGGAGCAGGGAAGCTTTCTCCAAGCTAAATACTGAGACTTCCAACACTGCATCTTCACCCTCCCCAAAGCATCCATCTTTCTCTCTCTCTTTCGTCTCTGTATCTCTAGAAAAAGAAGTCTAGTAGTGTGTATTGTCTTTTTGTTTCTTGGCCATTTCTGCTCCTTTGTGTCCACTCAGGGGAGAGGAGAGCGGGGCCTTGGCTGGTCCCTTCTTCTACAAGAATCCACCAAATACCCAGGAGGACCTCTGTTGCTGTCACGTCCAGTCCCAACAACTCTGCATGCTGTGGTCTGTGGCAAGCACGGGATACGCCAAACGCCTCATTAATTCACTTTGGAGATCAGCTGGCTAAGAATAAAATGGGGTCGGATGTCAGAAATTCGCTACGATGTTTGTTTGTTTGTTTGGTTATACCGAATTCACATCTGCTTTGCTACGGCAGCTTGAGTCTATGATTGAGGGGATAAAAAAACAAAAAAAAAACTTAAAAAACGCCCCCTGCAAGCTAAGTCTATAACAGAGGTGTACCAGAGGGCAATTATGACAGCAGATACTGATCCTGTTTATACCTGCAACGGAGGATTTCAATTTGAATGTTTTTGAATGTGAAAGCACCATATAGGAGGTTACTGTAGGTTACTGAGCACGTCATAGACCAACCATGGCCCCAATCTGGGCGTTCACGTTCTTTAGATACACACGTATTCCAATTAGAGTATTGAAAAAACCCGTCCGGTCCAATCCGTTCCGGACCGGACCGTGATCGTGGACCGGACCGGACCGGACCGTCTCGACCGTGGACCGGACCGTCGCTGCGCTTCGTCCAACAACGGCCGGTTCTCGTTAAACCCGAAAATAGACCGTGCCGATCCGTCCCGTGCGGACCCATGGACCGGACCGTGGACCGTGCGGGACCGTGGACCGGACCGGACCGACCCCCCCCCACCCACCCGGCCCCCCCCCCACATCCGCCCCCCCACCCCCCCCCTTGCTGCAAATTTTTTTTAATTAAAAGGTGATAGCCCCCCCAAAATACCCCCAAGTGTACAAAAATTCAAAAAAAAAGTCACTTTTTTTATCTTTGCAGAAAAATCCGAAAAAAAATAAAAAAATTTTTCCAAAAATCTGAAATTTTCCCTCCCAAAAATATCTATAAATACCACTCCCATTTACATCTCAAAACACATCAAAATCTCATTCTCCCTCTCTTCTCAATCTATCAAATTCTCAAATTTTCATTTAATCTCAAATTCTCAAATTTAATTTTCTTATTCCAAAAAACAAAAAAATAGTTTAGAATTATTAATTTATTATTAGTCCATTGAAAAAATTAACTAATCGAAAAAGGTAGAAGACTAGAAGGATAATATTCGGTATTCGCCATTTCTCAATTTCATCGTTGCGATAATATTTTTCCTTCAAGGTTAGTTTTTAATTTTAATTAGTTGTAATTTTTATTTATAGAAATTAGTTATGTTGTTAGATTTTATTCATAATTTTTTATTTGAAATTTGTAGAAATTAGTTTATTTATAAAATCTAATTTTTTATTTATAATTTTTTAATTGTAGAAATTTATTTTTTTCTTAGAATATTACATTTTAGTTTTATGTTGTTAGATTAATTGATTTAGAATATTAGATTTAATGTTAAATTCATTTTTTGGTTAGAATTTATTTTAGAATGTTAAATTTATTTTTTAAGTAGAAATTTATTTAACTTGTTGATTTCTTTTGTAAATTTATTTATTATGTTAAATTCGTTTTTTTGTTAGAACTTTTTTTAGAATGTTAAATTTATTTTTTAAGTAGGAATTTATTTAGATTGTTGATTTCTTTTGTAAATTTATTTATTATGTTAAATTCGTTTTTTTATTAGAACATTTTTTAGAATGTTAAATTTATTTTTTAAGTAGGGATTTATTTAGATTGTTGTTTTCTTTTGTAAATTTATTTATTATGTTAAATTCATTTTTTTGTTAGAACATTTTTTAGAATGTTAAATTTATTTTTTAAGTAGGGATTTTTATATTCTTTTTTTTTTATAGAAATGGCAAATCCTCCTAATCCCGTAAATGATTTTATGCACCGGTTGAGTGTGGATATTTTTGGTGAAGATGTGGTTGATAATACAAACCCCTCACAATACTATCAGCAACCACAAACTAACGCTCCATATTATCCACGACATGCGAACCTCCCACTCCACCCTCAATCAAATTATATACCGCAAGATCTTAACTATCAACCTCAACAAACCCCTATATTTACTACACCGCATCATCCTCAATACGCCTCAAGTTCCCATGAAATAACTGAAGAATCCCCATCGCAAGTTCCGACCGCACCCTCCTCTCGCGCGAAACTCCAACCTCAAGTGTACCACCATCACCAATGGAAGCGAGACCATCAGAAAAGAAAAGGAAGACAACTGGTCCCTCCTACGATGCACCTTGGTGGCGTTTTTATGAACAAACAAAGGATGCGAGCGGTGTCATGCTCAGCGGAAGGTGCAAGGTAAAAAAATGCAAAACTTTTTATAGATATTCTAAGGCAAACAGTCTAAGTGCATTTAAAAAACATGCTGATAAACATGTGGCAAAAAATGAGGAACCACAAGATCAACCAGATCCTCATTTAGTCCAAAGCGTTATAAACACGGATGGTAGTAGAACTCACCAAAGATATGATGAAAAAAGAATGTTGAGTGAGTTTGCCCGGTATATTGCCCAAAAAGAACAACCAATAAGTATGGGTAATTGCTTAAGTTTTGCCCGGTTGGTTATCCGAGGTTGTGGTCAACCATTGTATAAGAGATTTCACCATAGAAAAATGGTAGCCGAGATTAAAAGACAATATAACGAACGTAAAAATAATTTATTAGCAACATTTGGATATGCCAACTATAAGGTTTCAATTACCTCTGATATTTGGACTACGGTAAACACGCCTTGGTTACTCTTGTGTTACTGCCCATTATATTGATGAAAATTGGATATTACAAAAAAGAGTTTTAAATTTTCGTATCATGGAATTTCCGCATACTGCACAAATTATTTATCAATCTATTATTAGCGTTTTACAAGAATTTAATTTAAAAAGAGATTTAGAAAATAAAAATTTTTCGATTTCATTCGATAATGCTAGTAATAATATAAAGTCAATTGATTATTTTACTCGGTCATTAAACCCTATCATGAATGGCAAGATGTTTCATCAAAAATGTGCTTGTCATATTCTTCACCTTACCGTTAAGGCGGGTATTAAAACACAAGGTGTTGATGCATTAATTGTGAAATTTAAAAATAGTCTTCACCATATTTTTTCAAATAATATAAGAAAACAAGAATTTCACGCCTTATGTGTCCGGTTGGGTTTGAGCAAGTTAAGAGTACCATGGGATGTAGATACCCGTTGGAACTCTACCTATAGAATGTTTCATCGTTGTTTTCCTTACAAGCATGCTATAACCGAAACCTTAAATAACTCAACCGAGGGGATTCATTTGCTTATCTCCGAGGGAGAATGGGACCAACTTGAGATGTTAAAATCCTTCCTCGGTGTCTTCTTCACGGCAGAATCGTCAAACTATCGTGCTCGTATACACCGTCTACACATGAGTTACTTCATAATCTTTATCGTATATCGAAGGTGAATTATCTTTTTTTTTTTAATTTGATTCATTTTAAACTTCATCTTTTTTAACTTTTTATCTTTCTGTCTTTCTATATTATTTTTTCTATCACATTTTGTTCTATATTTTTTTTTATCTAATCTTTTTTTTTATATTCTTTTTCTCAAAAGGTTTATCGTGAGATGGAAAATATAGAAAGTCTCGACTCCTCTCTTTCTCCAATCGTAGAAGCAATAAAAGAAAAATTTCTCAAATATTGGGAGGAAGTACCCGCCGTGACAATTATCGTAAATTATCTTCATCCATCATTCAAGAAAAAATACACCGTAAGGCTTCTTCAAAGGTACAAACAAAATCTACATCTACGCACTAATGAAGAAGATAATCGCGTAAATAGCTTATTGGAGGAGATGTTCAACATTTATAACTCCCGACGAAATACTAATAATCCTTCTACTACCGATCGCAACATTAGGTATGAATTTTAATCATCATTCTTTCTATTACATAATTTATTCACTTATATTGTGTTCATTTTTAATCGTATAGAAGTAATAGTTCATCCGGATTGCTAAATGAGTTGCGAGATGATGATTGTTTTGAAGATCAACAAATAAACAATAACGAATTATCGAGTTATTGTTTGGGAAACATGGAAGATGATCAAATTGATATCCTGGAGTCTTGGAAGAGGAATGCAACCGCCTATCCAACATCGACGATGATGGCGCGTGATGTATTTGCGATTGCTCGTGTCAACCGTCCTTCCGAATCATGTTTTAGTTCGGCAAGAAACAGGATCCTAACGAGATAAGCGTATAAAATTGGGTTCAAAACTTTTCGAACAACTTGTGTGCAATAAAGATTGGATTGATGCTGAAAATCGCATGCAACATGATACCACATTTGAGACAGCAACATCCGCCATAGAAACTCAAGAAAGCGGTACCAATATCCCCGATATCTCTTTGGAAGATGATTCCGACGACCCAATTGACATTCAAGACAACGATTTATGGTATATGCATAATGACTTCTAGGAGTTTGGTATTTCTTACCATATCAATCTTTTTATTTATTTTTAAATATTTCAATTATTTTTTTAAAGAACATTACTAACAAAAAAAAAGTTATAACTCCGCCTATGTTTTTTTAACATAGCCGGTCCCAAGCCCGGGTTAAAGGAGGAGGGTAACTTAAAATATTATCCAAATTTTATTTTATAATTTTTGATATTTTATAATTTTTTTTTTATATTTGATTTGATTTTTTAAATTATTCAAAAATACATAATTATTCAAAAATACATAATTAATTTGATGAAAATGATTATTTAAAAATTAATAAATTTATTTTTCAACTTTTATTATTTTTTTTATAATTTTCTGAAATTTTATTTTTTTACAATTTTTTTAATTTTTTAGTACTATTAGATTTTTAAACAATTAAAAATAATAATTCGAATTAGTTAAAAATTATTATTAAAAAATATGATAAATTATTATTTTTTTCAATTTATAAAAAAAAAATTTGGACCGGACCGTCCGTGGGGGTCCGGCCCCCGGGGCCAATGGTGGGACGGGTTCGGTTTTTTCGAATTTGGACCGCCTTGGACCGGACCGTTTGGACCGTGCGGGACCGTGGACCGTGGACCGTGCGGGACCGTGGACCGTCCGGGTTTGGACCGGACCGGCCCGGACCGGACCGTCTTCAATACCCTAATTCCAATCAAACTCACATGAGGGAGAATATTTGCATTTGCTAGAAAAGTCAAAGCTGATCTAATCGAGCACTTATGAAAGGGGAAATTAAATATACTACTTAAAAATTGATTCCAACTTATCCTCTATTTTCTTGCGCTGGATATATTTATTTCGTTTTTTCTTGGGGCCTCCATTTAGTGAATCTAATTTTGGATACTAAAATTAGTTCTTATCCAAATTTCAGATCTATCTCCATTTTACTTTCTAAAATAGAAATTGACATAATTATAAACTCGTCCTTCGGACTATTGAAGGTGTTCAACTTTAATATCCAAAGTTCCAAACAAATTGTAAATTTCCAAGACAACGCTTTGTATAACTATTTAAAATTTCATACATAACAACTGTTCATAAATTAATTGTCCGATGTCGTATGATTTTTACCTCACATGTAAAGTTCACAACTAGATGAAAGTTGATTATTTGAAATACTTGCGACGTGCAATTTCAATTTAAATTAATTTGATTTGATGTCAATACTTTGTACCATCTATATAATGACGGGCTTGCGATGCTCTCATGCTCAGATATCAATGCAATAGAGGGCTTGGAGCTATTTAGAAGCGCAATACTAGGGTTGTTGCACAGTCTTTGCACTAATAAAACAGAATACAATCTGTTTCACTTTTGACATCCTGACCATTATCAAGTTTTCAAGTGGGCAAAATCGCAAAAGTAATATCATTACTCTTTTGACTTCCTGGAAAATATTCGCTTTATATCACCATCGACCTAATTAACTTGGCAAGAAGTTATCCCTGGTAAGCCAAATAAAATTAAAAAGAATAAATATTAAATGATCTTAGTTGAATAAAAAATATGAAAAAAAGGAAATTTTGGTAATATAACTTTCACTTCACCTTTAATCAAACGAAAATCACTTTCGTTTGATTTAAAGTGTTTTAAATCACTTTTACTACGGTGCTAGACAGGGGATACAGGATAACACCAAATCCATACAAAAAAATTGCAGCCTCTATGTACAGTAATCAGTCTAATTCTTACTAAATCCATACAGTGAAACACATCAAATCCCTTAACAGTAATCAGTATAATTCTTACTAAATTAGTGAAACACATCAAATTGTGGAACATTAATCGGACGATTTAGAATCCGATCCAGTCAGATATCACAAACACAACATAAAAGTCGTTCCCTGCAAGAATAAATAGTAGTTGTCCGGGCAACTGCAAATGCATATACATGATAGTTAAAACAAAGTGTGGATTTAACTAAAAGGTGATGCCATAAAAGTCGTATCATCTGCAGAAATGAGAATGTGAACCACAAGACATTGAATGGAATAAATGGCAGTAATCACAAACATCTATTAAGTTTCAGATAACCCTGCACCAGCCATTGCCAACCAAATGTCAAGTTCTCTAAAAGCTGAAAATTACAATTGTACAATGATTAAATCGGACTACAGTTGGCTAGGAAACATATTCTGATGGTTGCTGTCATCACAGAGGAGTCAGATCTAGACAACGCAGTATGTAAGTTCAAACATAAAAAATATGTCAATAGTCCATAATTAAACTAATAGTAGCAGGTAATATTACAGAGGAAGATGCATTCTAATTAAGTAATTAGGAATAGTCAAATTCAACTCCTCAGGAACTTCCCAGGACAGTAACCTCTTACAGTGTTATAAATCACTGACATATAGATTCCATTGAATTATATAAGCCCATGGAATCGGCGATGAAGCATAGTAATAGTGACTATGCAAGAGAGTTTGTAACAGAGGACAGGGACTCTGCCCAACACAGGAAACATAGCATGGTAATTGACTGTCTAATCCTCAAATTCTTATGGTGAAACATAACACTTAGAATTGACCAGTGAATAGCTTCTATGTTATGACCAACAACATCTCTTGTTTTGTTCCACAGATACCAGAATTGTAGTCTTTGAAATGAGTTACGACCATTCACACAGAAAATAATACTGAACAAGCATTATGCAGGTTAATCACAAAGAGAGAGAATTTGTTTAAACTCAGAAAAGTTCTTAATTTCAAAAATGATTAGTAGCAAAATCCTGCGTGTGGCCTGTAATCAAGGAAATAAAAGCACTCATACTAATGTGAGGCTCAGATGTTCATACTCTAAACCTCAGTTATTTCAACCAGTTGTAGTTATGGAGTCGTTGTAGTTGTTACCAATTACCACAAGCTGACTACACAGAGTAATTTTTCACAACCTCAGTTCAGTATGCATTAGGAAAGTGGAACCAACATAAGTACAGCCAACAACAGGCACACCAATATGCACAGTTTACAGATAAAGCGCGTAACTAGATTCAACTAACAGAAAGAAGACACGTACATCATCAGCACAAATTAAATGGTACAATTGCAAAGAAACCCCAAGCGGCAAACAATATACAATGCATCCAAACATACACAAGTTTAGATTTGCCCAATCTACACAAAATTATTTAAATAAAAATTACTTTTGTAATTCCAGAAGAACAACACTCAACACACACAGCAAAAAAAAGGAAAAATTATACGAACCTAGGAATTTTGAGACTGGGAAGGGGGGCGGCTGTCGTAATCAAGCACCTCATTATCAGTGACAACAGATCGAGAGTGCTGGACGATCGAGCGGCCGATGGAGTTGATCCAATCCTCCTTCTCCTTCTCGGAATCAGCGATGAAGTACATGGTGTCCCTCGAGGTCGACAGCTCGAACGCGAACTGCCGATTCAGCACATCTTCAGCCCCCTTCACAGTAAGGCACGACGCCACCGGGATCACTCCACGTGGCACGGAGGCGCGTGTCACTGCCGAGTCCTTGAACCAGAACAGCTTACCTTGCTTGAGCACGAACCAGCGGCGCCTCCATGTCTTGATGTACTCGCCTTGTTTGTTAAGCCAACCAGTCCGCTCTGGGTTGTTCCAGAAGTCTACACCTCCGCTCACATCCTCTCCAGTGCTTGGACCGCCTACTACAGCCCTCCACAAGCTCACCGCCATCAATCCTCCGTCTAGTCTTTCTAATTAGATCGGATTCGGCTTGCGCGCATCAGAAATCAGAAAAAGAAAAAAAGAGGATGGAGAATAGACCACGATCGCTGAATTTTACTAGCGAACCAAACCACCCGAGATTCCGAGGGGAGAGGAGAGGGGAGGGGAGGGGAGGGGGGAGGGGAGGGTTGGAAAAGAATCATTCGGACCGCTGCTTAGAGCGAGTAGGAAATTGACAAGGCAGTTGGGCTGCCTCCCAAACAAAAGTGAAGAGCTGATAAGAAGTCTCGTTCTAACTTCTAAGAATTGGGTCGGGAAGCACCTTATAAAAGCTTAGGCCCAAATCAGTTCAGTGGCAGGTGGCAGGTGGCAGTTGGCAGTGGCAGGTGGAAGTAACAACCATTTGAAAATGAAAACACAGAAGAATGCGCGAGCAAGCAGTAATGAGTAATGGAAGATCTGGCATACCCCCACATATTTAACACAGGTTTGAAATATAAAACACGTCCTCGGTCAAAAATTCACCATGAGCAAACAACTTTTGCATTTAATGGGTGAGTCGATAAGGTGCAAATCGACGAAATTAACAATAGCGCATAACAGTAAACACCACTTTAAGGCTAGAAATTTACACAGATTTAATTTTTCTCCTTTCATTTTCCTTTGATAGAATGAGATCAGTACATCCATTTAGTAGATTACTACAAGCACAAACAGCACTTCAAACCCATATAATGTTTGTAAATGAAAAGGTCAATTAACAAACATAAAGGCGTCACTATCAATATATATTGAGAAATCCAATCAACACTCAGAAGGGACAAAAAAAAAAAAAAAAAAAAAAAAAAAGATAACTAGCGCAACAGTTGCAGATGGCCAGTTGTGTAAGCAATCAGCAAGGGCCCACACAGTAATGCTTTTTTGCCTTCTGTTGTATGTTACACCACCAAAAAAAGGAGCAGGCAGGATTGGGTTTGATGAAGACCAACTAAACTTCAGCTTTGGCTGGTGAGTAAATCCGGGGTTTCCTTGAGATAAGAGGAAGGGAGGGAGGATGGAGAGAGAGGTGGGGGAGGGGATGCTAGTGGTGGGGCAGTGGAGCTGCAGCAACTGGAGCAGGCTTTGGGCACTGATAACACTTAGCAAAAAGCCCAAATGTGTCCACTTGTCGTACAAAATTGGTAATACTGGCCCACCCACCTAAGCCGAAGCCCACTACAAGCACCCACACCACTATAAATGAGTTTAACACAAACATCCCTGTCCAATTTGGTAGGAAGAACGGGGGCTTCTCTGCAGCGTTCTGCAATTGTAAATCCAGAAGTTATACACCACAGTAATATTAATTACAAACGTAAACTCACTAACTATATGCATGCTGATGATTGGTATACTAATCTCATAACAAGCTAACGGACAATACTAATAAAAGAATAGTACATTGACATTTTTTTTTAAATATTTGTGGGGAATGGGAATTGTTGAGCCTTAAATAAGATAGATAGATAGATAGGGGAAAGGAACCTCCCACCATCACCATTAATGCAGTCACAGTCCCAAGCCATGCAATAAGTTCCAGGATGGAACCCACATTACAAATACAAAAAAGTGGAGAAAATGAGATGAGTGGAATATGCTGAATTCATTTAAACATTGATAAACAGCCACACCACCTTCAATCAATGTAATTTTCACTGCATATAACACCCAGTTGTATCCACAATACTAATTGCATTTGCCACAAAGTGCTTTTCCATTTAATTTCATAATTTTAGATATTGTACTAAACCTATATTAGAGCTTATTTTCAAATTTGTTCTCTCAAGTTAACAGAACCTCTTTTAATTTGACACCATTTTAACATTATGCCTAGTTTGTTCTGCTAGTAATCACTTGTAATCTCTTTTTCTTGGTTTAATAAAAGATTACACTAGACATGCCTACTTTAAGAAAAAAAATAACCCTGGGATGTTTTCATCCCAACCAATTAAAAAGCCGAGATCAAGAGGGAAATTATGTGTGGGAGATAAGAAATGATTATTAAAGGGATAATGTACTAATTGTACTAGAGATACTGTAGATAACAGGAAATAAATAGGATGGGGACTATATGCAAGAAAGGAGAAATTTTGGTCCAGGGTGCACAAAAGGACAAGTCCACCTAATACATCTCTCCATCAATAAAATAGACCCAATATAAATGAATTTAAATGGATGCTAATCAAGACAAAACCAACAGCTGAAGCACGGTATTGCTCTTCTAAGCTAGGTTATTTAGTTAAGTAAACCCATCTCTTCAATACTGGGTGTTGGGAGTAAAACAGTCGGTTTTAGGACAGCAAGCAGATTATCAAACTGGAAAATGAACCAACATAATAGATATGTGAGTATCTATAAAAAAGTTTTGACAAATCATTCCAGGCCACATCATCCCAACTTCAATCACTGGCCAATGCATTTGAACACCCATGCCTAGCACCACAAATGCACAATTAAAAAGTAATTAGAACCTGTCTAGCAACGGCACTGCGATACGTCAACATGTGTGCAAGAGAAGGGATGATGTAAACAGTGAAGCTGACAAGGAGGGCCCCCACAGCAGAGTTTATTGGTCCAAAGAAGGGGAAAATGATAGCCAAGAACCAGATGGGTATAACCACAGGCAGCCTGGCTAGTGCTCGCAGACAGATGCTCCTGGTGTCGTGCATCCCAATCACCTTTTCCCACACAAAATATAGAGGAGTACAAGCAAATCCAAAAGTGATGAACTGGTGTATGAGCATCAGTATCACTGCTGCGTCACGATAACTATTTTTCGGCATAAGGGAGAAGGCATTGGAATGGGTCAGCAGCATGTCACCGAAAGCCCAGTACATGGCTGCTGCTGATGGCAACGTCAGAGTAAAAACATATAGAGTAGCCATCAAGTATATGTGCTTGAACTTCTGTGGCTTCCACATAGCATGCATTATTTCACTGTAATTTAACACCCCTATATGTTAGGCTCTGATATATCTCAATTGTGAATGAAATGAAAAATCATTTTCTGTAAGTTGTACTACATAAACCTATAAATATTGTTGACAAAGGATGTATGAGAAATGTCTAATAACATAAGTGCAGGGTTTTGTCAAATATAGTGTCTGGACTGTAGAGTGTGGACCAGTGATGTACTGGAGCTGGTGGGTTGAATTAAAAAAAAAAAATCAACTTTCACTAAAGAAATATTGATGAACGAATAAAACAGCCTCATGCACATGCTTGCCTGATTATGCAAAATAGCTTGTGTTTAAAAAAGCTCAAAAGTAATAAATGCTTCTCTTTGTAAAGACTCCATGACGTGGCATGAGGAATCTTGTCAACTTTCAGAAAAATCTTATCATAATTGTAAAAAGTACTGGATCCAAAGCATAAAGCCGTTTGTTACATACAAAAACAATTAAATTATGTTAATCTTTTGCACTTTGTACTCATCTAGCTGTAGTTCAGTGATAGAAAACAATAAATTAGAGAAAGATTGTTTGTGTAAATGCAGCAGAATAGTTAGTAATCTTATATGTCACCCTTGAACTCACATCACTTGCAGAGCTGAGAAAGCTCCGCAAGTGCGGTTCTTTTAATTTGTGCGATCATATCATCTATCAACAGTTCTGATTTAAGAGTAATAAACAGCCTCGTATATCAAAATTCGTGTTTAGACTTCCCCACAGCCGTTGAAATTTCCTTGAGCCGTTGTGATTTCCCTGCCGAGATCTCTGCATGGAAATTCTCCGCAGAGAATATAGATCCTGTTACTCTTTGGGCTAAGAGGTGGGATGATGAGGGAGGACATTAGCAGAAGCGAATTGACGATAGATATAATTAGTGTTATCATAAACTTAGGATTAAATGGTCCCCAAACTCTAATTATAATTAACCATTCAGAGGCTCAACCACAAAGCTAAGCCGAAAGACTGATGCACTAAGAATTACTTTTAGATAATCTTAAACAGCTCGCACTCCTCTCTGTTCCCCACTCAATCACCTTTTAGTTAATGCTTATGATGGATGAGTGATATCAACAAGAATATTTTACAAATTTGCTTGCTGCATGAGGTTTCATTTTCAGACTCATCATTTCCTGCAAAAACAACCTCAGTACCATTTACCCATAATAATGTTTGGCAAGCTGGAGGTACAGTAGAAGGAGAACAACTTAGATTAACCAGCTAAATGTCCAGTATGATGTTCGGGAGGAAACAAAAGTATTTTATAACAAGTCCAAATTATAGATGTACAGGTAATTTTATAAATGGCTACAGAAAGTTGGAACAAATTTATTGCATATTATCACAAAATCACATCGGTGAAATGCAACCAGCTGCTTTGCACTTGCCTAAAAAACTAATGAAAGCTCAGAATACCACTGAGAAAGGTTCACAGAAAAAACAATCATTGCGTTTGTCTTTTCTACAGGAAAATGAAAAGAAATGGAGGGGACCAGAAGGATTAAAACCAAGTCTATAAAAGTGAGGGTGTGAAATATGTCATCTACTCCACCCAGCAAAAACTGCAGCAGATGAAAAGACACTTATTTTCAACACCCCGCTGCTAATGTTGTTCTTGTGGCGGGGGAAGCTACAATAGAAAGGTAATAGGAATGTGCAATGATTCCTACTCAGAAAGACCAATTTGAATGTTTAATTTCTCAAGCAAGCACTTGATTCTCTCTTTACCTCATTAACATCCAGACAATATTATAGTTATCAGAGATGGCTTGCATAGCCCTTTTCTTATGAGATTGAATTACTAGAAAAAGGGAAGAGCATGCCAACTTACACGGTGACAGCATGACCTCCGAAAGTGTAGAGGATATTGGTAGCACCGGTGAAGTAGAGCACTAGCTTTGTTGGACCCGAGTGTGTCACACCTTCAACCTGCCATCATCATTACAAATTATAGATCATCATTCTACAGAAGTGAAAACAATTACAATGGCCTTTACCCTTCAATAAACTGGCAAAAGAAGCAACAAAAAAAAAACAGGGGATAGATAACTCCAGCAAGACAATAAGAGGAATGGGGTGAATGCGGGTAAAGAACAAGACAAATGGCTCTGGATCCTTTGCTGTCTTGATTCTGTTCTACAAATATATTATATGCATGAAAATTGCAAGTAGAGCTGTACCTGGCCATGCACAAGGGCACCAATGGTAAGATACCAGGCAGTATAGGTGGTCATGCCCAATCCAAGGAATGACCATATCCTGTAATTGTGGAATGAAGGTATGAACACTGTTGTGGCACAACAAGCGCCAAATATGTATGTCCATGTTCTCTTATCCAGATGGTCATTTACGTAATATATGTTACTGCAAGAAAACATTCAAAAAGAGAGACGTTAAAAACTGATTTACTGTTCCAGATCCAATCTAACATGTAATTTAAAAAAAAAAAAAAGGGGGGGGGGTTGAAATCCTGTACCTGGCACAACCAATCAACTGAATAACAGACCCGAAGAGAAGGAAGGTGCAGTTGAAGCCAAGACCCACTGCCTTCCAATACGGACCCAGCAGACCGTCCAACACCTCAAACCACTGTTCACATGTAAAACAGAGTCAAACAAATAGTACATAAGGGCACCTTTGTAGCATCACAGATCATGGCTTCCAGGAACAATAGAGAAAAAGGATAAGAAGGAATTTAATTCCTCCTTTCAACATCCACTTAAGGAGGAGGAAAAAAGGTAAAAGGGCAGAGAAATGAACGAGATTGGGAGGGCTTTAAGTGAGTGAGTACCTGGATAACATGATTCTTGAAACTGACTCCCTCCTTTTCTTTACGGGAACGGTACTCAACATAAAGAACACTGATCAGATACGCCGTCCAGCTGCCCATGAACCCATAAAATAACTGCAGCAGCACTCCCGACAGCATACCAAGCTGTGAGAATGAGTACGGAAGCGTCAACAGAACTTGCGCGACCTATTTTCATTTTTGCACAGACATGCATCTAAATCAGAACATATAATTCAGGAAATTTTCAACTTGTTTGCATCATGAAAACAAAACAAAAAAAAAAGAGGGGGGGGGGTGAGATTGCTACCTGGTTGGAAGCACAACTAAACCAGGCATCCCAGACGGATCCACCATGCCAGAGGAAACTCTTCATGCTGAGAGTACCATGTGCTTCCTCGTGGCCCCCTCTCTCTTCCTCCTTATTGCTTCCATCAGTCTCCATTTCAATGGTGGTGCGAACAATCGCCTCCTCAGCTTGCTCTTGTGGCGGCATCTTCTCTCTATCGAGTAATAATTTTCTTCTGGCTAAGCACCTCTAGATTCTTAATCCACTCTGAGTGTCAGTCTCAACCTGCTTGACAATGCAAATATAGACACATCACCATGTGAAAACGACAGAGAAAAGGAAACAGAACTTGCACATGTTCCACCAATATCTTTAGGACGAAATCACCATCGAGTGAAATTGAAAGCCAACCTTCACATTCAGAGGAGGAGGCTTTGAAGAAAAACGATTTAATGGAAAGGAAACGAATCTCAGAAGAGAGTCAACAAAAGAAGATGAGGCTTAGCCTACAGGCCTTGTCACCAAAATGAAAGAAGACGAGTATAGAAAACAGTGCTCAGAAATAAGTAAAGGGGTTCTCGCAGAGTTGAAACTTGAAACGAATAGTAATCAGAGGGTAATAAATAGATATAAATTGCCACACCGAATGTATCTCGGATCATTTACTCCTAGATATTTTATTTTAATTAATATAATACATAGGTCCAGAGAAAGGATGCACAATGGGAAGTACCTTTCGGCGAGCGGAAATAGTGGCGAAAGAATGCTCTAATTATAGCATAGACGCGTTGAATAGAAGCACTAATGGGCACTTATACTCAATAAATAAGCACCAAAAAGACAAATTGGTGATAAATAACAATAACAACATAACAGTTTTTTTTTTTTTTTGATGAAAACAACATAACAGTTCTCTGCTAAAAGAAAGAAAACAGTCATTAAATTCCACCTGCTTGACTCTGGCGCCTTTCTGACGATGTGAAACGCTTTAGACACGAAAATAAATGCGCCGGAGCAGAGATTCTCACTTTTGCTCTCTCAAACACTCAAGCTCAAATCTGAATTGCAATGCGGCGCAAAGCGTCTCGAAATGAAAAGGAGTGATGTCGATTGTCGGTCCGAGCAAAAAAGGGTGGGAGAGAAGGGGAATTGAGAGGAGGAGAGACTGTGCTATTGCGTACAGACGTACAGGCTAGAGCGCTCTATAATGGGAAATGTGGGCACCAGGGCGGCGCGAAAGGGTCTCGACTCTCTCGAGAGAGCGCAGGAATGGTTAATGGTTTCTCCCTCTTTTCCTTTTCAGTTAATTTGTTTCACTTGGCAGATGAGATGCGATGCGACACTACACACTAGAGAGGAAGGGGGGACGGCAGCTATTAATCAGTGGTGAAGTGAAAGGAAATATTTCATATCAAGGGATAAAATCAGTAGGCAGGCCTCTTATTTATAGCAACCACGCTGGCTTCTCACTTGTCAGTTACCTCTCCGCGTTGTGAAATATTTCAGATCCAACTGGCGTAGCACACTCCTCCGTCCAACCCCGTTTCATCCGTAGATGTGTTACATCAACGCCCCATTTTTTTTATTCGTGTAATTTTTTTACTGCAGAAAAATTTCCACCATTTGAAATTCATAAAATAAGTAAATCTACTCTAACTCCTACAATTTGATAAATATATGTAATGCAAAAAAAGAAAATAATTGTGCTACTGTCATTTTTTTCCTTGTTCTTTTTTGGAAAAAAAAAGACATACCTATGTATATTTCATTTCATTTTATAAAAACAACCACAACCACAAACTAAATATTACAATCTCATCACTGTAAATGATCTAGCATAGTTATTAACGTTTAGATAGCATTGACAGCACCAAACAAAACACAATCTTAACATTGGTAAAAATTTCATAAAAAACAAAAATATTGAAATAACAAAACATGGATGTCAAATCTCAAGCTTTGTATTTCATTGCGATAATTATCATTCAAATTCTCTACATTAAAATCACTATCCTAGATATTTTTGCATATGTGATGTTACTATTTTTTAGTAATAACTTTAGAGAGTATAAAATATATTTAACTACTTGATTTATTTTTTTATAATATTTCATTGTGTACAATTATTTCGGGTCCATCCTTATTACTTTTCATATCAATTGATTTTATGTATCTCACAAGTTAAATTAATCTTGATAAAAATGCACTTTTTATCATATTCATACATCCTAATGTTTTTGTCACATACAAGTAAACAAAAAAAAATCATATTAATTACTGATTTTTCGTTGGTTTGAATAGGGAAAGAGCTGACGGGGCACAATCAATGAATTATTTTCAATTTGAGACAATTACAACAATGAATTGAATGAAACAAGAACAAGTTGGACAGAAACAGTTCTCCGCGACAGGAATGAATCACTGACGGGGCTTTCTTTCCGTGGTAATGTACTAATGTTTGGTGTTCGTACACCCGTTGTATCTGTAATTAAGAGCCCACTTGCTTGGTGGGGACAACTCTCCTTCACCGGTGCATGAATAATATATACTTCAAGCTAGTGATTTGTCCGCGGGTACCGTGGATACACCCGCGGCGGACAGCGGGTAGTACGGGCACGGGTACGGTGGGTAGACGGGTACGGCGGGCACGGATAGATGGGTTTTTTTTTCAAAATCGTACCCTACCCGTCTCATATATGTGTCCGTCGCGGGTACACGGGTACGAGGGTACTCGGGCACACGGGGTGCGTTCAAGGGTAGGGCGGGTCGGTTCGGAACGGGATCCGTTATAACGATTTACTGAACCGTTATAATGATTTATGAAACGTTATAACGTTTCAGCAAACCGTTATAACATTTCAGAAACCGTTTTGCACGGGTAGATGGGTACGGGAATTTTTTTTTTTTGTTGTTTTTTTTACAAATATATTATTTATTTTGGAATGTCGTAAAATTTGAATAATATCATTTCGGCTATACAAATCTAAACATTCATTTTAAAAGAATAATATATTTTCTAAACGTTCATTTTTTTCAATTATTTTAAAATAATAGATTAAACCAAAAAAATAGATAAAAAATTAAAAATGAACATTTAAAAATCAAATAATTTAACATGAACGTTTAAAATATAAATAAAAAACATCTTAAATCAATTAATTTAAAAAGTAAAATATAAATAAAAAATTATCAAATCAATTAATAGATTAAAAAATAAAAGTTATCCTCCTTCTTTTATTCCGGGTTTGGGACCGGCTATGTAAAATAACATAGGCGGAGTTCTAACTTTTTCACAAAATTTTACGAAATTATACTTGCGGGCGTTGCCGAACTTCGTATTTCTATTTTCCTATACCTACGTATTAAAAATAAAATTACTTCACATATTAAAAATAAATAAAAATAACCTATTTTCTTAACCTATTAAAAATAAATTCGAATTTAAAAATTAAAATTTAACCTATTCAAAACAAATATAATTACTTCACATATTCAAAAGAATAAAAATAACCTATTTTCTTAACCTATTAAAAATAAATCTGAATTTAAAAATTAAAATCTAACCTATTTAAAACAAATCTAATTACTTCATATATTAAAAAAATAAAAATAACCTATTTTCTTAACCTATTAAAAATAAATCCGAATTTAAAAATTAAAATCTAACCTATTCAAAATAAATCTAATTACTTCACATATTAAAAAAATAAAAATAACCTATTTTCTTAACCTATTAAAAATTAAAATCTAACCTATTCAAAACAAATCTAATTACTTCACATATTGAAAAAAATAAAAATAACCTATTTTCTTAACCTATTAAAAATAAATCCGAATTTAAAAATTAAAATCTAACCTATTCAAAATAAATCTAATTACTTCACATATTCAAAAAAATAAAAATAACCTATTTTCTTAACCTATTAAAAATAAATTCGAATTTAAAAATTAAAATCTAACCTATTCAAAACAAATCTAATTACTTCACATATTCAAAAAAAATAAAAATAACCTATTTTCTTAACCTATTAAAAATAAATCCGAATTTAAAAATTAAAATCTAACCTATTCAAAATAAATCTAATTACTTCACATATTCAAAAAAATAAAAATAACCTATTTTCTTAACCTATTAAAAATAAATCCGAATTTAAATACTAAAATCTAACCTATTCAAACATAAATTAAATCTAACAAATCTAATTACTTAACATTCAATAAATCTACCATAAACAAAATTTACTCTACAAAAAAAAATTAATATAACATGAAATAAATATAACCTTTAAATCTTGAGGGAGACGCCGAACTTCATAATTTCAATACCTTCGTAATTCCGTGATCGTATTTTTATATTATATTTTTTGGAACAATAAATTAAAAAATTGAGAATAATATTATATTGAGAGAATAATAGATTGAGAGATTGAGAGAAGGTAAAAATGTTGAGAAATGAGAGGAAGAGGGGTGTATTTATAGAGTTTTTGTTGGAGGGAATAAATTTTGAAATTTGTTAAAAAAAATCCAATGGGTACAGCGGGTTCGGCGGGTACGGGTATGGGTATTGATTTGATATGAACCGGGGGGATTTTTTGAAAATTTTCAAAATTTATGAAACGTTATAACGATTTACTGAACCGTTATAACGGTTCAGAAACCGTGCAACGGATACGCGGGTGCGGGTATGGATACGGGCGACGGGCGGCGGCGGGTACAACAGGTTTTTTCAAAAAAAAAAACTGACCGGCGCTTCACAAACCCGTACTCGTTTACCCGCCTATACCCGGACACAAGTACGGGTTGTACCCGGCGGGTTTTAGCAAACCCCTACTTCAAACAATGAAGTCGCTCTCCCCCCTTCCCCCTCTTTATGGCGGTGATGAACCTAATAAATATATATATTTGTCTATTTCATAATCATAATCATAATCATAATAAAAATATAGATTGAATTGAACTTTATTTAAAAAATAATAATTGGAGAAGAAATGGTCCCACAAAAATCCGAGCCCAAACAACAAATGATATCAAAAATAGAAAAAAAAAATGGCTCACACTTCGCAAGACTGCAAGAGGGAGGATGAAATTAAGTCGGAATTAAAATCGCTAAAACAGTCAATAGAAATTCAAGTGGAAAACACGGATGTGATGTTTTATTGCATCTGAGATCGCATATATGACGAAGGCGGAGCATGCCAGAAATGAAATGCTCGATCATTGCAAAATCGTGTGCAATAAGTTTGTAGAAGAAAAATAAGTTTGTAATTATGGCGTCTTAATTAAGTGGGTTAGTGCGTCTTAGAAAATGAAAATGACTCCTGAGTCCTGAGTCCTGAGTCCTGCCTCTGCCTGCCTGATTAGAATAGACGGCCAATCTTTCCTAGCTTAGTAAAATGACATGATGTGCGATTTTGCTTTCTCAACTTTTCATCATTTTCCATATCCTTTTTTTTTCTTTTTCTTTTTTAATCATACTGAGAACTGAGAAACAGGATAGCGTTCACTAGGATATAGACGAATAATCAAGCGATCCTGGCAGTCATTGCTTACCAGTTACCTCTGCTTCTTCATATTCCTTTTGTTAGTAAAATAGAATCTTTCTCCGTGTAAATTACGACTTGAGCGCAAGTGGAAAATAACAAACCCCAACTCATAGCTAATTTTAGATGATAGTTAATTTTGAGGTTACATATGTAAGTTAAAAAGCACTACTGAACTCTGCTAAGTGACCGTTACGGAGTGTTTGACTGTTAAGTGCATGCATGTATCATCCGCAAATAATTTAATTCATTTAAACAGAGATCATACATTCTCACTATCGCATTAAACATATATTATCCCCAGTGGGCATCATACAACGGTATTATCAATAATTAATTAATTAATTAATTCAATTTAATTAATTTGCCACCAACCGCTGATTCCATTGGATGATTGGATGAAGGCCCTTCAGCCGCTTGCCTTTTCATAGTGGGTTTTGTTACTTATATGGTTTCCATGTTTATTATTTGCTATTACCATTTGCCAATCGGCATGGCATGGCATATGGCATGGCTTCTTTCATTATATCAACGTAGGATTGATTCTTTTTAAAATTGAGAAGATTTGGGATGATGGAGGGTGAGGTGCTGGGACCCACTCATCATCCTGCGAGGACGGGAAATGCCTTTTGGACTATGCAGGAATCATTAGTTCCACATGGGTCACTAATTCATTGGTTATCAACTTATCATACTTCAGAAACAAAGCTATTTTTGCTTAATCCACAGTTTTTTTATATAATAATTATAATAGTAAGAGTGATAAAAGTAAAATTTGAAATCTACGAATGACAGTGCGTCATTGGCAGTGATGCGGAACAAACGCGCCACTGTCAGTGGCGTCTTTAAGTAACGCGTCACTGCCAGTGACCTATTTGTAAACGTGTCATTAACAATGACGTCTTTAGTGGTTGATCCAACGGTAATGGATCGTGAGCAAGAGCAAACGCGCCGCTGTTATTCATAGATTTTAAATTTTATTTTTATCACTCTTATTATTAATAATATAATTATTATATACAAAAATAAATCTGCTTAATCTAGGATGGGGATTTTAAAAAGAGAAAAGGGAATGAATAAATTATTTTGGGGGAGACGCCTCTTTATTGGTTGATACAGTGAAGTCCGGCTTTAAAGTCTGATTTTAGTCCGGAGCTATATTTTAATAAAAAACATCATTATTGAAGACGCTGTCCTAATTTGAACAAGACAAAAAATGCCGTAAAGTAAAACAAACTGGAGCTGTTTGTCAGACTTCACTTAAAAAATAATAATTTTATTATAAATAAGTAAAAATAAATAAAAAATTAATATTTTTTCAGTAAAATTTATATTAAGAAAAGAGAAAAGAGAATGTTTTGTTCGTCTAGTTTAAATAAGAAAATAGAAAAAATACACACGAGTGATTGGATGAATAGACGAAGAAATTTAAATAAAACATACATGATAAATAACAAGGATGATGTGACATAACTAGAAAAATTTAAAGTCCAACACATTGTATACAATGGATGGATGACTTTACACTGTAAAGTGAGCAGCTTCTTTGAAGGAAAAGAAACGGAGGACAGCCTCAACAATACAATGGATAACTTAAAATTTGCGGAGCTCTTTCAAATTGAAAATATGAAAGACACTTTACCTCTGTAAATAATAATGCAGAAAATATAAATTCGAATTATCTGACTGTCTCAGGAGCGTTGAAACCCAATTCCAACACAATCAGAAATCCTAGGGCAAATGGAATCATTAAAATATTTAAAAAAAAAAAGAAAAGAAAACGCAATCGCCAAAACGGGGGCACGACGGCACGTGCAGGCGCTGAACATCTCAATGGTATCAGTATGTATGGCCGTTTTTTTTTCGAGCACTGAACTTTTCTTTCTTGTATCGTATTATTATGCGTTACATATGAATATATGATAATACAGCAATCCGGGAACGCCGGGTTGCATACAGCCCACGCCATCCCCTTCCTCGACGCGCGAGAACAAAACTCAACCCTCTTCTCAAAGTCAACACCTCAAGTTGGTTATTTCCGAGTCAACACTGTTAGGGCAGTAAATGATCCAACATAAATAATTCACTAAGAAAACATACGTAAATATCGGAAAAAATATAACATAAATAATCACAACACAAATATATATATATATAATCTCAAAATATACTCTTAAAAAATTCAATCAACCATATTTTTACTTGCCGGAAATCCTCGGACGGTAAGGGTGCATTAAAAAAATATAACTTACAATTAACAATTAATATCAAAAAAGTGACATGTACATTCATAAAATAAAATAACAACTACATAATAATAACTAAAATATAAAGTAAAATTATAACTCTTAGATAATTATTTGCGATTAGAGATAGATGAGACGCACAGAGTGTCTGTCTACGATAGATAATGGTTGAAGAAGGCAAAAAACAAATGAAAGTCTTCTCTATCCATTCCGATCACAGAAAAATCTTTATTTCTTCTTCCAATTCGCATTTGGATGAGGGAGATTTCATTTTGATTAGAGGGTTAAATTGTACTAAATTGCGTAAATATTGGCGGGTGTCAGGCCCCCTGGCACCCCCTCTCTCAGCCACGGTCAGTGTTGTCTTTGTATAAAATATTAGTGAGACTGACGCGTGAACGTCTTTACACAAGACGTCAATGAGATGGACGTACTTACACCGCATCAATCAGATTGATGCCCTTCGATGTTTATTATTAAAATTTTAATTAAATAATATTTATTATTAAAAATATGATTTATTGTATTCTTATTTAAAAAACAGTGTTTTATGCAGGTTCTATGTAATAATATAGCCGAGTAAATTTGTAGTTTTTGATTTAAGAGCTCTGAAATTCGGTACTATATGCTGATCGTTAAAGCGTCAGATAATTCTTGAATGTGTGCCAATTTATTACCCAAAATTTGAATTACTGAAGCCTCGCTTCTATTTCAATTGAGATCGCTAAATTATTTGTTGCGACCATTGAAACCACATCATTTTCTAGACAGCTTGCCCAACCATCTGCACCAGTTTCAGACTTTCGGGCCCCCAAATGTGGTACCCGCATGTAAAACTTGCAATTTTTTTGTATATAATAATTATAATAATTATATTATTAACAATAAAAGTGATAAAAATAAAATTTGAAATCTACGAATGATGACAGCGCATACATCGACAAATTAGCGAGAAGCAACGCGCGCCACTGCCATTGGCGTCTTTAACGAAGCGCGTCACTGGCAGTGATGTCTTTATAAACGCGTCACTGCTAATAGCCTCTTTGGTGGTTGATCGGCAGTAGTAATATTGATCCAACAGTGATTAGAATGAGCAATAGCAAACGCACCACTGACAGTGTCACATTTATACTATTTTATACAAAGACGCCACAGGCAGTGGCGCGTTTGCTCAACACAAGTGCCAGTGGCGTGTTTGCTCCACGCCATTGCCAGTGGCGCGCTGCCGTTCGTAAATTTCAAATTTTGCTTTTATCACTCTTATTATTAATAATATAATTATTATAATTATGATATATAAAAACTGTAAAACTTGAGCTATACTGTCGTGCTACTTGAAACAAGAATGTACATATAATACATGTGTCATTGCTTTGGGTCCGGGTTTTTAACAGATATGGATATAAAATAACTTCATCTTTACTTTACCTTATTCATTGACAGCCCTATACTGATTATATAGCAAATAGGAACAATTACAACTTGAAAGGATATACAAATGATCTAGTAGTTTAAATGATAACTAAACTAAGATGATTTTAAGAAAGTCATGGGTTCAAACTTTCATAGATATAAAATAAAATTTATGATATAAACTCTCATATTTTTCTAAAAAAAACTTAAAAAGAGTACATAGTTGAGTAGTTAGATTAGAAAAGATTATAAGAGAATTTGACTGGTGCTCTATTCTAACAATTATAATGGAATCGACTGTGCGATGACATCAAACAAATAATAGAATGCGTCAGGTAGAAATGCGCAATTTTTTTTTTTTTGCAGATTCCTACGCCGTACGTGTCTTTTTCAATGTGGAACGATATACTCTCCGGATATTTTTAGTGTCGAGTCTGATGTGTTTTTCTTTTGAATTGTCGGATTATCTATCAACAACTCTGATTTATTAATAATAAACAATTTCATACATTAAAATTCATGTTTAGATTTCTCCACAATCATTCAAATTTTTCTGCAGAGATCTCTACACAGAAACTCTCTACAGAGAATGCTCTCCCTTTTCGATGCACCCGAACGGATCAACATCAAAAATAGTTTTTCTTTTTTATCAGGTTCTTAACATTTTTTGTACTATTTTTATATTGCGAAATGAGATAAAATTTAAAGGAACGACTCCTTGAGATTTTGGGCTTTTGGCCAAGTGAATGAGCTTTATCTCGATCCCTTCTATTTCATTAAAAAATGGTGAATGGTGTGAGAATCTTACAAAAAAAATGAAACTTTTCTAGAAATAAAAAGGGGAAGAGATCACTTGACAATGGGTTATCTTGACAATTGATTTTTAAATAAATATAAATAAAAATCTTAAAAATATAAAAAATTATAGATGTGTTATTTTACATATAGATTAATAGTGATTCAAATTTCATATAATTTCATTATCATTTGATAGTTCATAAAAAAATATTAAAATTTTAATAATTTATAATGATTCTAATTTAATGGATTTTGATGGACTATCAAACGATAATGAAATTACATAAAATTTGAATCAACATCAATTTTTAAGTAGAAGAACATATTTTTATTTTTTTTCTATTCTTAAGATACTTTTTTATTTGTTAATCCATTATCAATTATCAAGATAGCTATTGTGAAGTCATCCCTTCCCATAAAAAAATGAGAAGCCCGGCACACAAATAAGTTCTTGGAGTTTAATGAGTATTTATCATAGAATTAGGCTAAAGAACAATCTCTGTAAAGTATTTTATATCGTAATAAATTAATATTTAATATAAATAAAGTCATTGAAATTAAAAAAATGATTCTTAAATTAATCGATTAACAAATTTTAGTATTTTAATATTTTTCGTTGAAGGCAAAAGTCACTCGTCAAGCTTTATATCTCGACAAAATACTACCTCCATTCAAATTTCAAATCTACAATATTTGAATGAAAATATTACATTACTAATAACTAATTAGATCAAAGACCGGTTGTTGTCAAATTTTACAATTACAAGCTATTAGATATAAGTGTTAACATTATTAGCTTCAGTGGTCTTAACTTTATTCTGCAATTAAGCTCGTTTGTTTTTAGTGAACTAACATCTGAGATCTGAAAAAACTAAAAGATAACAAATATTCCGGTACACAGTTGGAATCTACCTCTAAGTCTGAGGTATGTTTGCTTTGGGAACATATTTTCTAAGCAAATCCCATAATTAGGAACTAATATATATGGCCTAACTCTCCACCGGGATTACGTCGTACCAAACCCCCTTTTTTTGTGATATTTCTTACACAAATCTCTTTTTGATTCTATTAGATCTACTAGTCAAATTTGTCGGTAATGTCATGAGTCCAATTGATGGCGTTGAAGAAAGAAAATAAGCAGAGTTCTCTCTATCAATCATATACTCTAAAGTCTAAATTCATAATGCCCCACTTAAAAATCTCTCTTTGGGATTTTCTGGTGACAGATTTCTAGGTGTCCGACTTCAACCTTCAATCAACCCCCGACCAAATTGCCTCCCATCTGTTTCCCTCTTCAATAATCGCCATCACTGCCTGATTTTACCACTTCTTTCGAATCTTACCTGTCATGTTGTTACTTGGACATGCTGGTAGTCGCTTTATGGATTGCTTGATGGACAATGTGTTGTGTGTCAGTTACATCTTGTCTAATTGGGGGCTATCAATGTATTGTATTGAATTTTGGTATCATACAAAATTACAAACTTAGTGATCCATATACGACGTGTCTGGCGAATACACCTTATTAATGCAAGTACAATACACACAATTTTGTGTTAGTTATTCTGTCCATATTTCAAATGAGAGGAACCCATGAAAATTTGTTATTTTGATAATCTTCACAATGAATTTCAAATAAAATAAACAAAATCTTGAAAATAACTTTTTTACATACATATTCTAAAAATTGTGGACAGTTTGTATTTTAAATTTAATGAACTTGGGTTGTTATTTGTTCTTCTAACAAAGACTACCAAAATTGCATGATAATTGCAAGTTTCTAAATATGAACAATAAACTCTATTGTTAGTGTATTTTAATTTTAGAGCAAAAAGTAATAGTCCAAATAGAAAAAAAACTTACAATGTTGGTGAGACGAGAGTGATGAATATGGATTGGCTCTGGATCTGTCGAAAAAGGAAATTTCAGTTGGAAGCTCTTGCAACAGTAACAATGACGATTTTTGAAGAAATTGTTAGCTG
Source organism: Schoenoplectus tabernaemontani (assembly GCA_037127355.1). Lineage (NCBI taxonomy): Eukaryota > Viridiplantae > Streptophyta > Magnoliopsida > Poales > Cyperaceae > Schoenoplectus > Schoenoplectus tabernaemontani. The sequence continues at coordinate 22,874,306 of CM073739.1, forward strand.
AAAGAAGGTGAAGAATAAAGTGTCTGGGTGTTGCTATATATTAGCAGGAACCTGAGACTGAGTTTAAAACTCGGTACAAGGAAGCTGAACCGAGTTTTAAACTCAGTCCCAGCTTTCTGTCATTTTCAAATACACATAAACATAAAAAAATTGAGACTGAGTTTCAAACTCGATTCAGACTAGAGCTGTAAACGATCGAATGTTTTTGGTCAGTATCGGCATTTTTTTTCATTTACTAAAAAAAATCAGCGGGTGCGATATAGGGGTGTCAATGGGTACGGTACGGGTCGAGTGGAGATATTTTCATTATCATATCCATTTTAAATTACTCTTACCCATACCCTATCCTTACCCAGTAAAATTAGACTTACCCATATCCTACCTTACCCGTTAAAATAAACGATTAACGAAACGATAACGAGTGCTAACGAATAATACTAATGTATTACTTAGTTTATTATCATTTATAAAAAAAACTTATGAACTCATTCCGTTCATACAAATACATCTCTATTTTACTAGTATGAAATAAAAATATAACTATGCAATCAATTCTAACTTGAGTCATTTCAAAATAAATAAATTAAAAAAATAAGCATCTCTTGTCAAACTCTTTATATAGAAAATAAAATATATTAAAAGAAAAAATAACATCTTGTCTAAAATAAAATATAATATTATCTCATTCAATCATTTTAAGAAGTACTCTACTAAATATTATTCAAGCATTATAATTTATAAGATGGTTAAACTTAAAAAGATAATAATTATAATTCATAGCAATTAACTCATAGAAATCAGGGCAACTAATATATATATATATATATATTTTATTTTAGTAAATAAAATAAAAAAAAGAAATTGATAAGAATACTTCGAAGTTGTGCGCTAATGGTCTGGTCTGAGTTTGAAACTACTAGCAATTAGGGCACAACTTCGGAGTATTCTTACAAATTCTCTATTTTTTTATTTTATTTACCAAAAAAATTATTACACGAGATAATTATATTGGAAATAATATAATTTATTTTTTTTAATAATTTATCCTATAAGACAAACGGATACGAAATAACCTTTATCTATACTCTTACTCATTTATTTAACGAAATAAAATTCTTATCCTTACCTATATCAAATAAATTAATGAATTTTTTTATCTATACTAGTCTTATTAAATACAGAACGAATCCGATAAATGAGTAAAAAAATATTTGTCACATCGCTAGTGCGATATCGTTGAGCCTTGTGGTCTCTGGTAGACTCGTACCCCTATTTAAATAACCGAATAGCAGGTCCCGATGACTTGAAGTTGACAGTTGTGATTTTTACACATCTTTATTGGGTTCTGCAAAAAAGAAATTGACAGGAGGTAATGATGGGATCGGTGCATTAACTACTGCTTTGTTTGTCAAAGCATTGTCCAATTCCCCAAATTACAGAATTATTTGCACAGTTGCGCATTCAAGAATCTCAAATTCTTAATTATCCTTTTATTATTTTCACAAAGGAATAGGTTAATTTTTCACTAGCTTGGGACTAAAATTTATTCGAAGTCTTATTTTAATAATTAAATTAGCATTGAGATTGGAAAAAGTATAAAATGAAAAATGAGTTTGCATCGATATTGGTGAAAAATTAATTCAATGGTTAAAATAAAGTTTGGGACAAATTTTAGTCCCAAACCATTGGGAAATTAACCGGTTCCTTCCACAAATTGTTCGATCCCTCAATCACTCGAATATTGATGGTTCCTGCTGATGGTTGTCTTGCTGATCGGAACAAAATCTGCTGGTGTTATCGTAGAAAAATAAGGTTATATAATTTATTTTAAAAAATATAAAAATTTTATAGATATATATATATATATATATTTAGATTGATAGTCGTTATATAATTTCATTAGCATTTAATATTTTATTAAAAATTATTAAAATTTAATAATTTTTCACTAATATTTACAATGATTCTAAGTTAACGTTCTGGACTATCAAATATTAATGAAATTATATAAAATTTAATAGACTATCAATCTATCTATAAGTAAAAGAACTTATTAATAATTTTTTAAAAAAAGGAAATAGAATTTTATTTTCTAGAAGAATAACAACAGAATTAGAGTCTTGTAGGCCAGCATCCGAAGCGACCTAAATGAGTTTTTTTTTTATATATTTTTATAAGTTGCATGAAAGCGTATATAGGCGTGAGAAAACTTACTACGACGTGATATTGGTGTGCCGCTTGTTCACACCATCGTTAAGATCAACTTTATTATTTTTTAAAAATAAATTATTAGCACTATTACACAATTATTTTGATAACTTGATTTAAATAAATTATTATTTATATTTACAGTATCAACCAGGACACCCTAATTTCAGATAAAAAAACTCAGAACACACATTCCAATGAAAGGCCCAACTGCAAATGCCCAACTAAGAAGTGGCAAAAGACGGCCCAACACCGCGAGTGGTACAGCCCAGAAGTGTTGCAGACCCCACATGGGACAACATATGTGATGGGTCAATTTCGATCTGGATGGCAAGCAGATATCAACATACGGATCGTCGTCGGCGTCGGTGTCAGACTAATAAGTGGTGTGGGTCAGGCACACGTGCAGGCCCATTTGTCGTACCCATTCAACAACTAAGAGCGGGGTCCAGGATGTGATCTTCTTTTCCAGCGTTTTCCACTCGGCTCCAAAGGGAAATATTGCCATATTGGTGGGTGCAGTGCAGGGCAGAGCAGAGGAGAGAATTGGCCGATCGAATCTGCTACTGTACTGACTAATGAGTGACGAGCCTCAACCCTTAACCTCAAATTCTCAATGAATGAATAGTGGCGGACAAAAAGTGGAAATCTTCCTTCTCTTTTCTTCTTTTTTTCCTAGTTGTTGCTAGGGCTGCAAGTGTGTTTGAGTTTGATTTGAAATCTATTTGGTAGTTTGATTTGAAATAGATAATGAGTTTGAACTCAAACCATTGTTTGAAATTTGATTCGTTAAATATTCAAACTGTTTGATTTGATTCGTAAATAGTTTGAAATAGAATTATTAGGTGAACAAATTCCACAATTCATATCAAAATAACAAAATCAAATATAAAAAATATCAATTTAATATAAATTCATACAAAACTAAAAGTTCATTCAACAAAAATTAATAAATTTTATATAAATTCATACTACTCAAAGTCTCAAACAATTAAATAATTAGTACAAATTCAAACAAAAATAGTTCGCGAACACATTTCGAACGAACTCACCATAGTTTGAGTTTGATTCGATATAATTTCGAATCGAATCAGTTTGATTTGAAATTAATTTCGAACTAGAATCGAACGAATTTTTTTCGAACTTTTTTCGAATCGAACACGAACGAACTACAAACTTCAAATATTTCTTGCAGCCCTAGTTGTTGCAACTTGCAACTGCTACTGCTGAATTGTAGAAAACAGGATGAGTCACGCAGTGCTCATGCTGACGCAAACCGACGATGTAGAAACAGGATCATCATAACTTATTGTTCTCCGGCCCATTGAAGCAAATTGGGATTACCCTTTCCGATTGTGCGACAGAGGGAATGAGAAATTTGTATCAGTTCCATGTCAGAGTAAAATTTACCGATTTGGTTTGGCTGAAGTGGGAATCAATCAACGTGAAATGAAGGCCCTGTTCCAATATTATCAGGGCATTTTTGCAGAGAGCACAAGACTGACCAATCACTATATAATATGCCACATAACATAAGGAACCGCGTCGTCCATCCCAGATCCCACATGGATCACGCTTGCCATGTCTCCACTCTCCGGCCAGTGAAACGTGTCCTGGCCTGGGTGACCTTTATAGTTTATACGCGGAGATAGAAAGCAAATCCTACAATCCAAATAGCAGCACTAAAGGGCTTTTGGCTTTTGCCAGCGCAAATGCATGATGCGCCATAGAGAGGCTGTCAGCACACAGCACCGCGCAACCGACGCGTCAAACTAGCACTCGTGCCACATGTCAAATTGTCAATGCAGCATGCCTTGCGTCGCTGATTTGCTCATTTGCTGTGAGGAGACAATCACGTTCTCACCAAGCACGCTGCATCCGCGGTTTGTTGATCTGCTGCCACGTTCTCATTATTTATTTTTCTACTGATAGACAAATAATATTCTTCGTGTGTTTACTGAATTTAACAAAACTTCCTGGGATCATTTTCATAATGTGTTTTCTTTTTTAAATCTGACAACTAGGATATTGCATTATATGTATATACTCGGGTTTTGCCCGACACAATATTTCAAAAATCAATAATTAAAAAATATAAAGAAATTTAATATATTTAATAAAATTTTCACATTAAGATCTGAACATACTATTAAATACTATAAATTTATATAATTATAATATAATTAACCATGATAATTAAAAAAAAAGAATACTATAAAAGTTGGATCTTGTTAAGAATTAAATTTCACCTTAAATACATCACACCCATATATTTTAAATGAGGAGAGAGAATTATATTTGAACCATTAGATTTAAGTATATGAAAAGATTTAAACAAAAATCAATGATGCAAAATAGGAGTATCCTTTGATATTCATCCAAAGATAATCAAATTTAAATCGTTAAAATTGTTATATAATTTTGATGGTCTTTAATGAAATCAATTGACACTTAAATTGTATCAAAATTGAAATACAATCAATCTATAAGCTTAAATATGTTTGTAATTTTTTCTTTCATGTTTAAGAATTTTTTATTAATTTATATGGAGATGATTGTGAAAAGAATACTTGTCAAATTATTCTCGCGATTTTTTAAAATTGTAAAACAATTTTTCAATATTTAAGGCAAATCTTCGTCAAACAGTTTTTATGATGTTTCATACATGAGAGAGATTTGACGAAGATTCAGATATATGCTTATATAGGTCAATTATTATGTCTTTATTATACGAAGAGAATAGACAAATTAACTGTTTTCTCGAGTTCTTGCGACTTGTTTGTATTCTTCATGGGTTTATTTGGTAAATTAAGGAATAGGTTTGGAAGAGTGGTAATTTTGGAAGAGCGATAGAATAGTATATTTTTGAAAAAGTGGTATTTTTGACTATTCGGAAATAGAAAATATCGTTTGGCAGTTGTTAATCAGAATAGTTAAAATATGAATAATTATGATACTAACAATGATGATGATGATAATAATAATAATAGTAATAATAATAATGATAATATAATAATAATAATAAAATAATAATCATAATCCATAATCATGATCATAATAAATAATAATATTATAGTTATAATTATAATAATATAATAGAAATATAAACATAATCATCATATAATAATAATAATAATAATAAATAATAATAATATAATAATAAATTATAATTATAATCATAATCATAATCATATAATAATAATAAATAATCATAATAATAATAATATAATAATAATAAATAATTATAATCATAATATAATAAAGAATATATATACAAGAATATTAGAAATAAAGAATATATATAAAATAATATATATTAATTAAATCCTTTATTTTTGAATAAACAAAAGAATTATTAGATATATTTATATTAAAATTTCTCTATTTTAAATTAAATGATTTGATAATCAAATCCATTCGAAATTTAAAATAAAGTATGAACGTATAAACGCGATCAAGAACGATAAACACAACTTAACGGATCGATATGCGAGAAACTAAAATTTCCGATACCGCCTATATGCGGCAAGAATGCTGCCGAAATTTTCAAGAAAAGACGATAAAACCCGAACGACCGTTTAATTAATTATCAATCTAATTTAATTATTAATTGTGATGTAAATCAAGTTAAAAATAATAAACATCTAATTTAAATTTAAAATAGGTGATATAGTCGACTCGGATCCACTCGCGGAGTACGAGGTCACTCCCGACCAGACGTACGCGGACACCGACCCCGAGGCCGGTTTTCTACCTCCGGAGTAGAGCGACTCCGTGGTCCTCACCAGCACTCCCAGGTACGGTTTCCTGGGATTTAATCTTCTTTTTCGAATTAGGAACCCAAACCGAAAATAAAATGTTTTTAAAATAAATCTGATTTGCGGTACTTTTGACCAAACTTGATTAGAGACCAAAATATGACCTGTCATCTGCATCCGGTAAATTGACCAGCATATTCGAGACATACCCGCATTCGCATGTCATATCATATCATATTTCATGTAGATAGGGTAGGAGTAGGATTCGGGAAATAGTCCCGAGATAGGATCAGATAGAATTAAAAAATTCAAGTTGTAGATTATAATTATTAGGAAAATATTATTACTATCACTAATTATTAATTAAGTCAGGTAGTTAATCATGCATTAAATTCATGGGAGTGCTGAGAGGCGGACCGGATAATTCTCAGACGGAGTTGCCTTGCATAACCAGACCGTTGTGGTTACGTACGGTGACCCATAGGCCGTGGGACCCCCGGCCGTATATATGTATCGCGCATCTTTGCATGTCGGGTTATCCACCGATCCCGTCATTTGGCGGGTTCGGCTGTGTCAGAGTGTTTTATTTTGATCAATACTATATTCTTATTATTCCTAATATGATTTAATTTTAAATCCAAATTTGAGCGATTAGGATACCATATCCTTCAGTGTTTAGTGTGGGCGGCCATATCCGAGACTGGAATCTACTTCATGATACTATATTATTATATTTGTCCGGCTTATTTAGGATCCTAGTATTGTCCGAAGGGCTTTCTTCTTTGGCCCTTAGTTGGTACAGAGAAAGTCGGGATGCGATCCGCTGACCTTAGTGGGTACAGTGTAGGCTCCCATTTGTTTATATTTCGTTTTGATACTTTTTACGGGATGCGGTCCTCTGACCCTTGGTTGGTACAGTGTAGGCTCCCATTTATTTCCGATTTGTAAATTCACGGGTAGTTATCTCCTTTTTACGATATGACAACTGAAGATATATTATATCCATTTATTTATATTTTGTAGGGTAAATTACCAGATTCAGCAGACCAGAGTACGTGCTTTATAGTCGTTCACTCTCCTAGGGCGTTATCGCCCCGGGAGCCCGGATTATCGTTTGTGCGGCGTTGTCGCCGCACAAACATAAAGTCCTAAGTTAGTAAGTTGGGCCCTGGTTGTGCCGCTTAGGCAAGGCCCGAGTTAGTAAGTTGGGCCCTGGCTGTGCCCGCTCGGGATGGATCTGGCATATTTACAAATCTGGGTATTTATTTCGGGTGTTTGATTTTCGTATCTTATATTTTATATTATATTATTATTTCCACTGAATTTCTATTTTGGGTTTCTTCACCATATCACGTCATATCATGTAGGTCAAATGTGCATGATAATAATATTATATTTACTCATCAATATTATATTGCATTTCGAACATCAGTATCGGTTTTTGGGTCCAGTCTAGGAAAGAAGATCAAATCTTAAGGCTGGATCTAAATCCGTACTGAGTAATTTTTAAATTACTCACGTTTCCACGGTGGTTGTGGGATCAGGTATTTTCAGGTTCGGGATTTTGTTGGAATGAGTGCTAGGGTCTTTGCGTGATGACGGGGATGCTTGCGCATTTGCATGTGAGTAGGGTAGTCGAGATAGGATCCATCGGGTTTTTGAGTCTTGTTTCTTTCTTTTGGGTTTTTATTTGAGAGTTTCTTTCGCCCATTCGATGGAGCTAGCCCCGCCTATGTAGGCGTTGTATTCTCTTTGTTCATTCTGGACTATATGGTCATGTGTATTTATATTTATTATTGTTTTGTTTATTCTGTGATCGCTTTATTTTATTCATTAGCCTTCCGTACGCACGTCTCGTCGTGCGTACGTGGCGGGATTAAGCACCCCAAATCCGTTTTTATTTATTCTGGGGTGTGACAGTTTTAATATTGTTTCTGGAGTAAAATTAGTATACTTTTAGGAACATCGACCTTTTCTGTGTTTCTAACTTAAAAATATATCTATTTATTTTAAAATTTAATTTATATATCTCAATAAATTTTTATATCAAAATCTCATATGATATAATTATTTTTTACTATTAGAGTTTCATAAGTATTTGTTTTGATTTTTTTTAAAGTAACTTACTTTCATATGCGAAGATTGATTATTTTATTTTTATTTTTGATAAATCTTACAAAATATGAAATAAATACTGAAAAAATAAAAAATACATTTCATAAGATTTTTGAGATAAAATATTTATTGAGAGAGATAAATTAAAATTTTTGAGATAATTAGAAATATTTTTGTGTTAGGAGAACAGAGAGCTTTGTGCTCCTAAGGATATCCTAGTTTTTCTAATTTTTATATATTATTTTAAGGTAGGGATCCACTTGACAACTAACTTTTTCGATAATTTTGACAACCAATTTTATACAAATTCATAGAAAATAAAAAAAAATTATAAACATATTCTTGAATTTATAGATCAACCGTGTTTCAATTTTAGTGCAATTTCAGTGTTATTTAATATTCCATCAAAGATCATCAACTTTAAACCGTTAAAATTATCATATAATTTTTTCATGATCTTAAAACGTTACAAGATGTCAATGTAAATCTTTTTGAAAATAAAAATAAAACCACGCAACATTCATTGATTCAAGAATTCAATAAGCAATAGTGCAATACAGAGGTTCGCGAAAAGTATACTGTATCCTACAATATAAATATTAATAATATCTCAGTAATTAATTTAAGTTACACCGATCGGATGATAATCAAAGTGTCGGATTATGTTTGGATGTGTGAATAATATTAGCTACTACTTTTATTTGTTATTCTATATTTTGAAATGAGAATTAAAAAAAATATTAAATTAAATACCATTTTACTATTCAATCAAAAAGTAATTTAGCTACTATTTTAACTTTTGAGGTAGTGATTATTTTTATTAACCCAACACTTCGGATCCAAACACGGATGCAGCTATTCTGTGTGTTTTTCATCGTGTGGTCCCTTAATTCAGAATTCCACCTTCGAACATTCTACATCTTGGAAGTGGTCCTTTCAATCAAAAAGTGGATTCAAAGTTTTTTAGAGCCGTTAATTTTGCATCGAGATTCGTAATAATTATTGAAAGTATAAATTTTAAACTTAGAATTTATTAAAAGTATGAATCTCAATACAAAATCAACAGGTCTAGAAGTTTTTGAACCCATTTTTTAGTTCAAAGAGCTTTGAACCTCCCCACTCCCATGCATCCTCAGCTGAAATTTTGGTACACGAGCTCGTTATGCGCCAGATGTCATGCAATACCAGCATGTCCTTTTCTAAATTATGTTTAGTTTCTTTCTTCAGGATAAGTGTGATTTCTTAAAGGAAAGATCACTTCATAATGTTTAAAATTTATTATCAAAATTATCAAAATAAGCCATTATCCCCAGCCTAAAAGTGAAATCTGCACAGAACAGAACATTCAATACTGTTAGCATGTGACTGGACCGTGCCCAAGCGCGTCTCTCAGATTTTCAGGTTAGATGCAGCTGCTAGCAGGCCCAGCACTAGCCTCCCACATGGTGCTTTTTCTTTTTTAATTTCAAAATTTTTCACACAGAAAGTCTAAAGGCAGTGCATTTTCTTTCTCGCGCTACATAGAGATGAGAATCTAAGATAATAACTGGTTATGTCATAAATTTATTATTATTATAATTTACTTGTTACTACATAGAGATAACTGATTAAAATGGACAGTGTAATGAGGCGGGGATTAAGGCGAAATACATCCCTCCCTCCTGAGTCCTGCCCTTGAACCTTCCCTGATTACTGATATATTTGCTGGTCCGAGTTTGACCATAGCACAGCACAAAGGGACCGCGTCTGCGTTCGTTGGATTTCGACATCTGGTCTCTGGTCTCTGGAGCGAGTGAATCACGGATTTGGGAACCGCATGTGACAGCGCCTGATAAAGACAAAGTATCATATAGTTGAGCAAATTGGAAGGGCAACTGATATATATGGGGAACGAATCTGCACTCGGTACAGTTTTGTTGGGCCCTTTCGCAGTTGCTATAAAGAGGAATGGGGTCTGGTTGTTCTTATCCAGGCTGTCCGAGTCAGATTTTGAGCTCGAAAACAATGCAATTTATATATGTATTAATTAATATATCTTAGGATGACAATAGATATCATTCATGTACACTTTATCCACGAGACTTGGCTTAGGGAACTGATGTTAGAGAATGGCAGACTGCCTTCATTTCCACATCCTCTTATCTGTTATCGCTCTTTTCTGTTCTTTCAGGATTTCTTAAAGAAATCTTTATTCATTCCGTCCTTCTACAGAGAAGATGACAAATTAGAAGGGTAATGATGAACGCGTATTTCTTTTATATTTCTATTCATAAATATATATTTTTTAACAATAGAAAAATATTTATAGTTCTATATGTTATTATCCGACAGTATGATGTAGAATAGAATGATGTGACGTGTTTAAAAAATATTTATAGTTTTATATGTTATTATCTGAAAAATATTTATAGTTCTATATTTAAGTTTTCTAATAAAATCTATATTGATTATTTGATCTTTATTTTCATCCTTTTAAGTTGAACTATTTTTCATTTTTAATGTTCCTCAATATAGTTATTTATATCTGTATGTGCTTCATGATATATGAATGAATATTTAATTTTAAATAACTTCGAAATGACAAAATTCAATATAATATTTTGACACGGATTTGGTTATAATTTATTCCAAAATTAAGGAATAATAAAATAATAATAAATTAGTAATAATAATGCAAGTGTGCTCGACCACAATCAGTCTAGAACCTAGAGGTGGCAATCGGGTGGATCGGGTCAAGTAAGTTTGATCAAAAAAATTTATCAGGTCACGGGTCCGATTCGGGACGATTCGGTTCGGATCGGGTTTCAGGTCGAACACTATCGGGTTTTTTCGGGTCTCGGGTCATTTCAGATCGGGCTGGGTTGGGTTTCAGGTTTTTATGAGCTTAGATCATTTCGGGCTTCGGGTTCGGTTCGGGGTCAAATTTTGGGTCATCTGATATCGGATAGTCTCGGGTTTCGGGTCGGGCCGGGCCGAGCCGGGTTAGGTTCATTTTTGTCATGTTTTATTTTAGGTCGGGTCAAATTTCAGGTCGGATTGGATTTCGGGTCATTAGATTTAAATCTTTTTTTCAATTAATTTAATTAGAATACACAATAATAAAATAAAAAAAACTGTGAATGAAATAAATATACAATAAATAATTATAGTTCAATTGTATTTAAATATTTTAAAATCAGGTCGGGTCGAGTTTTAGGTCGAATGATCTCTGGTCATCTTGGGTTTCGGGTCGTTCGGGGTCGGGTCGGATTTCGAGTCGTCTAATTTCGGGTTGTCTCGGGTTTTGGGTCGTTTGAGTTCGGGTCAGGTCTGATTTTAAGTAGTTTGATCTTGGGTCATCTCGGGTTTTGGGTCGTCCGGGTTTGGATCAGGTCGGGTCGGGTCAGGTCTCGGACACTTTAATTTTGAGTTATTTCGGGTTTCGGATCGTTTCGATTTGGATTTGGGTTAGTTTGACTTTTTGAAAAAAATTAGATCGGATCGGATTCGGATCCGAACAAATCAGATGATTTTTTCGGATCGGATCAGATTTTGTCACCTAGTAGGACCGGTACCCTTCCCTCCTCCCTATTCAGCGTCATATGTAAAATAATTGCAGTTAATTAAGGACTATGCACCAACCTAAATGCATGAGCTTTTTAAGTTACCGTTTTTAATTTTTTAAAATGATGTTCAAGTATTAAATATATTATTAGCATGGAACACTTTGGAAAAAGAAAAAAAAACTGTATGATTGTTATTAAAACTTTGAGTTGTAAAAACTTTGTGATTGTTATTAAAACTCTAAATTGTTCATAGTCTAATATCATTAGTATGGAACACTGAATGATAATATAGACTAGTATGAGGATTAATGCGTGATCATGTTTCACAGATTGCTTATACGAGGTATCTATTTAATCATATATATATATATATATATGAGATGCATGATATTATATCTGACCTACTTTGACTTGCTGTATGGATTATATTTGTGTCATCAATAAGGTCATAAATTAGTATTAATTCTATTATCTGAGATATTCATAGTTCTAGATAATTAATATATATTTTGTACGATTATCAAACACTGCTTTTAACCGAGGGCTATAAAGGTAATTTCCGAATATACATGAATTATGCTATGAATTATGGATAATCAATATGATATTTTATCCATCTCATTTTTTATTAGATTAGTGATATCTCTGTGCTCTTGATGCAGTAATTATTATTATGCATGTAATTTATGATTATGGGATGATCACATATAAATTATGCATTGAGGATAAAAAAAATTAATGGTCAAGGATGATACGATCATACGCTTGACATTAATTAATAAGATATTACGTGATAAAAGAATTAAATAATCATGATCTGTCTGTGTTTGACTGGTTAATCATAATGTATTGCTATATGTCAATTATGATTTATAAATTAATGCATATTAATTTATTACTGATCAAGACATAGATCTTACTAGGTCATTCTATTTGACAAGTTGAACCATAGAATAATTAATTAATTATGCGGGACATAATTAATTGAATAAAATTTAGATTAAATCAATTTGGACGAGACCCAAATTATGGATGAGATGCACTTGGGTTCGGGCGAGCCCAAACTCAAAAAAAATTATTCGGCAGAAAAAAAAAGAAAAAAAAAGGGAGGAGGCGCATGATAGCAATGAGAGGTTATAACCATCCCATTACTTGCGCTAATTATAGTTGTTTTTTTTTTAGAAATGAATAAAAGCAGAAGATGAAGTATAATGAGAGAAGACTATATATTGGGAGGCTCATTCGTTCGAGAGCGACAAATGAAGTAAAGAAAATGAGGGGACATTTAGTATCAATTTTATCTAAAAGTCGACATTGATATAAATTTTGAATGGAAAATGACGGGAAAAATATTAAATCAGTAAATAGCGCTTATAAATTTGATCCATTATTTAGAATGCATATATATTGTATTTGAAATAATTTGGAGGTTTAGTGAGATAATTTGCAAAGCAGATAATTATTTAAAAATAAGTAATCATATTTAATGGTTTTTGATAAAAGGTCCCATAATTCGTCGTTTATATAAAACTTAATGCGCTATTATTATTATTATTATTATTATTATTATTATTATTATTATTATTATTTCATAAGACAAATAGTTAAAGAACAAGCCAAGTCTATAGTTTATTCAAAAAAAGTGAAAAGGAAAACAACGAGATCTACATCTATCCTAATTTTTAGAAGAGTAGTGCTAACAGTACCCCTGATTAAATCCCCCGCCGGAGTCCCCCAAGACTAACACGTGCAGAACATGTAAATTTGAGAGTAGCGACGGAAAAAAAGTCAAACTAATGGTCAAATTCATTCCATTATCGCTTTATTTTTACCGATTGGCGTATTTCATCCAATATTACTCTCTTGAACATATACATACTGCAAGTTATGTTTTTTTTAAATATTTAATTTCAAAATATAATAATCGCTTTATTGACTGTTAATCATTTCATGAATTCATTTCTAAATTACTAATGAATAAATTATTCAAATAAAAAAATAAATAAAACATAACATAATAAAAATAAACAACAACAAACTCTGTACCAGTTAATTCTCATACTTGTACCAGTACAATGAACACAAACTATATAAAGTCAAAATTAAAGTGTTTATATTAGAAATTAAAGTGATAATAGTACAATTACAAATATTATTATACATGATTCAAAATAAAATATTACATTCCAAATTATTTTACCATTATCAACTAAAGTGTTTATATTATAATTAAAAGTGATTATAAATTGAATTAATATTTTTATAATTGTACATACTTTACTAAATCCTAGACTAAAACAATAATCTATTACTTGTACATTCCGTACTAATCCTGTACCAGTACATTACTAAACCATCCAGTTAATTCTCAAACTTGTACCAGTACAATGAACACATACTATATTATTACATTTCAAATTATTTTACCATTATCAACTGTTGGTGTTCATATTTTAATTCGAGTATTTTTGAAACATTCCCAAAACTTGAAAAATCAAGTGTTATATTTTAAAATCAGGTACTTATATTTTAATTCAAGTGTTTGTATATTATTTCAAGGCTCTTAAAAGCTGAGAAATCAAGTATTTATATTTCAAGATCATATATCGATAATTTTAATTTCAGGTATTTATATCTTATTTTTTATTATTTATATTTCGATAGTAGATATTTATATATTGATTTCATATATTTATATTTTACTTTCAAGTGTTTATATTTTGATCCCAGGTGTTTATATTTCGATAGCAGATATTTATAACTTGATTTCATATGTTTATATTTTGCTTTCAAGTGTTTATATTTTGATCCCAGGTGTTTATATTTTGATTTCAAAAATTTATATCTTGCTTTTAAGACTTTATATCTTGTATTTAGTTGTTTGTCCATCATGTTTTAGTTGCATTCTAATATACAGGTACAACAAGGCAATGGTGTCTGATCACACAGAATTTTTCTAAACCAATTATTCTTATATATTTACTCTAAAAATTTCTCTTTTTTACATCTCATATTAGAAAGTAGAGAGATTTAATTTTTTACATCTCATATTAGAAAGTAGAGAGATTTAGTTCAGAAATTTTGAAGATAAATCTGTAAGATGACATATAGATGAAATATATTGATGTTTCAAGGTTTTTTTTTTTGAAAAGTTATCATTTAGAAACCCAGAGACACTAAAAGGAATTGAAAAAATGACATCTAAAGATAATAATAATCTGAAGATTAAACAAATCATCAATTCTTTCACCATCAAGCACACTTCTTTGCAAAGTCTTCTAGCACAATTATTTAAATTTTTTAATGTGTTATTTGAACCATCATGTGTACATTCAGCATCCACCAATACCTTACAAAAAATTTCAGTTGGTACCTTTAAGTTTTAAAAAGTAAAAATAAGAAAGCACGTGGTCGATTTAAAGCAAGGTTCGGGAGAATGCATAAGCATAATTAAACTTCAACCAAATATTTATAGTTTACACAAGCTCGATTTCTCATTGCAATTTTGAATTCTCAAAAATCTAAGGCATATATAACTTAATATATGCTCAATTTTGAAACTATAAAAAGGACGAAAGGAATTCAATTAGCAAGTCGGGTGTGTTTTCAACTTCTCATTGTTGAAGGTACATGACTACATATAAGGATGTATTAGTTCTAGAATCATCTTCCTAATTTTTTAACTAACTAGACTAACAAATATTGACTACGGTCAAAGAGAGCCTAATAGTGCACATGACAAATATGTCGGAGCTAAGAACTGGGGGGGACAGAGTTGGGGGATAGCAGACGGGGGATTATAAGTTTTCCTCTTTTTAGAAATCTCAAACTTTAAAGTTACCTACTAAAAAGGCGATCTATATGTATATATATATAGTTAAAAATAACTTTTCTTAAGTTATATTGCACAAGAAAGGGAACTTTAATTAATTGGGATGATAAAGGAAGGAATTCGACTCACATCCATATTCAATTGCATTATCTTAATCAAGGATTGTTCTTCATGGGATTACATCGTACAACCACAACTACAGTCTACAGGCAGATATATATACCATGTTGTTTAACTTCTTGTGGGCCTTATCAGATCATCCTCCGTGATATTATAAATTTTATAATACTGTTTGAAATTTATTTTTAAACAGTTCCGTGAAATTTAAATAATATCTATATGGTACCAAAAGGATTCGGACTTGTTATCACATATATATATATATATGGTCTCTTTCACATTTGGTTGTACAATCATGTTTGATTCCAGGCGTCGATCTCCCCTTTCATATCATATTCAGACTTCAGAGTTATAATATCTGGATTGGAGAGGACCTGACAGCGTAATCTTTGACATATTTTCTTTTCCTAATGTTTTCCATTGGCCGATTGGAGATCCACGGCACGTCCAGTCGTCGGCGTTGAACTGTTTGTTATTGTCCTGTAAACAAATAATAATCCACACAAGAAAATCATAAAATCTAGTACCAGGATCTAGAAACTATATTTAATAAATATATGTATATGCAAATTAGCAAGCTATTTAAATATATAGTTGACATATTCTGGGTTCGGAACTCTTATCAAACGAGGATAATATTTATTTTACTAAAGTCATTCTCTTGTCACGTATACATCTTTGAAAGTCAGAATATGTTTTATATCATTTTTAGAAAAAAAAAATTAAAAACTTTCTTTGTTTCTTTTTCCTAAAAGTGTTCATATTTTAACGTGTTCGTCTTCTTTGTCTTTTTGTGAAGCTGTATAACTTTTTGTTTGGTTTGGAACTTAATTTCTTGGTGTATCCCTCGAATTAATCTTTTAGGAAATGTTTACCGACTACGGAATTTTCATTGCTCCACTTCTAAGAGCTAGCAAGTGGCTTAATTTATATATTTGGACGGATCCCTTAACAATCTCATCATATTATTATAATTTCAATTTCGTCAAATTTTATATTCATTTAAATAAAATTGAAAAATTAGAACTAAATCAATATGTACATTATTCGACAGTAGTTATAGCACAATAGTCAAATTTCATATCATTTAGTGATACATCAAGAATTTTTGAATTGCTGAAATTTTAAGATGATTTACGGCGAACATACCAGAATGCCTATCATTTCTTAGCCAGTTTTTTTATATATAATAATTATAATAATTATATTATTAGTAATAAGAGTGATAAAAATAAAATTTAAAATCTACAGCGCGCCACTGCAGTGACGCGGAGTAAACGCACCACTGCCAGTGGCATCTTTAAGTAAACGCATCACTGGCAGTGACATATTTGTAAACGCGCCACTGGCAGTGGAGTCTTTAATGATTGATCGGCAGTAGTAATGTTAATTCAACGGTAATGGATCCTGATCAAGATGAGTAAAAGCAAATGTGCCACTGTCAGTGATGCGTTTGCTCCGCGCCAATGCCAGTGGTGCGCTGCTATTCGTAGATTTTAAAATTTATTTTTATCACTCTTATCATTAATAATATAATTATTATAATTATTATATACAAAAAAAAAACTGTTTCATAGTGACACCGACACGATATACATCATATATATAACTATCATAATGTTTGATTTAATTTTAAGCTTTATTTAGTAAAATTGTCACGATCGCCAAAATGATAAAGGATTGTCAATTGATCCTAATTTATCGCATTACCAAATTTTACTTGTCGAGGTTTGAAAGAATGCAAAATCGAGACAATTACAATTTTATTTCTTTATCATTATTGACATGTGGAAAATGTTGTAATTATTTTCATATTCGACTAATTAATTTTGGATGGTTCAAATCAAATAAAAACTAGCCCATTGTTATATAATAATAGTTAACCCAAATTAAATGGAGAAGGAATTATATGGTGAAATAATTGTAGCTCCACCAAAGAATTTTTTTATCATGATTCTTAGCTAATATGCAATAGGGTTTATCCACTAACACTAATGGGCTTTTACAATCGAAAAAAAAAATTGTATTTTTAGTTGAAACAAAAGAAAATAATAATAATTTCATGCGAATATAGTTTTTCAAAATGTTTTGTTTTAGATTAAATATGCGACAGAAACATAATTCTCTATATTAGTTTATTTTCTTATATTAAGCAATATTTCTAATATATTTTTTGTAAAATATGTAACTTATTTTTCATGTTGTGAAATATAATAACCGGATTTTATTTTAATAGTGGAGAGAGGGACAGAAATGATTAACTAAAACTCAAACTCAATATTCTCTTTCATCTCATCTCTTCAATTACATAGTATCTCCTATTTATAGATTACAAAATCGACTAAGACAACTCAATTATAACTAATACACTGCTCATTCATATATAAGTTAGGACTAGGTCAAGTAAAATCCATATTGACTTCTTCAACTATTTATTGCTGATATTCACTATATGGTATATGATAGAAAAATAGTCAGATTTTATTATAAATAATTATTAATAAATTAATATTATTAATAATAAGAGTGAGAATGGTAAAAGTTCAAAAATACGAACCACAACGCGCACAATGGCGTCTTTCTAAACGCGCCACGCGGCGATGGCGTCTTTCTAAACGCGCCGCGGCGTGGCGTCTTTCTAACAAACGCGCGCGCTATGTTTCACGCTATAATATGTTTGCTATAAATACGCTACCCGCGGTTCATTTCTCACAACCACAAAAACAACAAACATCCAATTCCAACAAACATCCATTTTTCTTCAAAATGCTACCGGATTTAAATTATAATCCCGATGAAGTAAATTATACTGCAGAACAACCGAGCGGTAGTAAATTTTTGACGGGAATATTTCCAAACCAGAATGAAACCAATTCCTATCCAACCCACGATCAAACCAATTCCTATCAAACCTACGATCAAACCAAATTCCTATCCAACCCACGATCAAACCAATTTCTATCCAACCCACGATCAAACCAATTCCTATCAAACCTACGATCAAACCAATTCCTATCAAACCTACGATCAAACCAATTCCTATCAAACCTACGATCAAACCAATTCCTATCAAACCTACGATCGAACCAATTCCTATCCTACCTACGATCAAACCAATTTATATCCGTATCCAGCTATTTACAGTAACAATATAATTTATCAACAACCAAACCCAGCGGTGCCACTATATAATTTTTTTGGCGGTAGTAGTAGTACTACGTCTGGCTGTAATTTAGCTGATAATATTGATGACAGAAGTAGTGTTGATCCAACGATAATGGAATTAAGTGATGATCAGGATGAGCAAGATGATGGCGGTCCGTATTATTCAAATGAAGAAGAAACAGGAGAGGATTACACTGAGCAGTCGGATTTGTCGATCGATGAATCTGAAGATGAGGAAATTCGAGATGCGATACCACATTGTTAGTTATGGACGAACCGAGAGACACCATCCGTAGAAGCGTTAAATAATTTTGAGATGTTTGACCGTTTAGGCGCGAATGAATATCTTTTAGGACTCGATGATGAGTTAGTGAAAATAGAATATTTACTTCTAAATCGGCTTTAAATTGGGTAATTTGTGATTGGAGTGTTAGGAAAAACGTTCAATGTTGGGTACAAGAAAGTTGTAAAACACGACTTATTATGAAATGCAAAGAAGGTAGTTGTCCTTGGAGATTATACGCTAGACACGAAGAGGGCTCGACCACATGGAGGATCATCACAAATAAAAACCCCCACAACCTGTAGAAGACCACCGGGAGACCGCAAACACTTACAACTCACATCTAATTTGATTGCGGGATGTGTTCGACAACATTTAAAGAATGATCTCTCTAACGAGTTCAACAAATCGATATGATTATAGAAACAAAATATCCCGGTGTGGCACCGACGTACGGTAAACTTTGGCGTGGCGAGAAAGAACAATTGAACAATTATTTGGCACTTGGGAAGGATCATATACATTGCTTCCATAGATATTGGAGGCGATTGCTCGGACTACTCCAGGTACAAAATTTAAATTATTGACGTGTGATACTTCGGATAATAATGTAAAAATGTTTAAATCCATAGTTTGGGCTTATGGACCGTGTATTGCGAGCGTTTAAACATTTAAGACCCGTTATAACCATTGACGTTGGATTCTTATCGGGCCGTTATAAGGGTAGATTATTGATGGCGTGTGGATACGATGCGAGAGAATAAAATTATTCCTCTAGCATTTGGAATCGTGAATGCGAGAAAATGTGGACAATTGGGGTTGGTTCATGCGATGGGTCCGTAATGAAGTGATCCAATGTAATATGAAAATATGTGTTATATCCGACCGTCATAGGGGAATAAAGGGAGTTTTTGAGCGACCGTATTTGGGATGGTGTACGTACAACATGGAGAGGCGGTACACGGTATTGCATGCAACACGTCGTAGAGAATTTATATAAGGAAGCCGGAAAAACTAGAAAGAAAGAAGATAATCTCAGAGATGATTTCCGAAGAAGACTAGCGAACAAAAAGAAACCGCGTCATTTCGTAGAAAGATGGCGAATTTTGAGGAAATCAAATAGAA
The DNA here is from genome assembly GCA_037127355.1 of Schoenoplectus tabernaemontani. Taxonomy (NCBI): domain Eukaryota; kingdom Viridiplantae; phylum Streptophyta; class Magnoliopsida; order Poales; family Cyperaceae; genus Schoenoplectus; species Schoenoplectus tabernaemontani. Next base: position 22,894,457 of record CM073739.1, read on the forward strand.
AAGCTTATGATTTTTTAAAAAAAGTCGGCAGAAGATTAGAAAATGATGTTAAAGAACCCTCCTAATTTTGCTTCGTGGGCACAAACGTATGATGGAGGACATCGATGAGGTATAATGATCAGCAATGGTTCTGAAGCTCTGAATAACGTCTTCAGAGTTGAACGAACTTTACCGGTTGCAACAATTATGGAGGGAACATGGTATAAATGTGCTAAATGGTTCGATAAGAGGGAAATGGAAGCAATGAATCTGCATAGAGCATGCAAGCAATGGCCAAAAAAAATTGATGACATCTTTGCAAAACGTGACGACAAAGCAGGTTCGTGTTGATATTATTTTACTATATTTTACAAAAATTTGAACATATCGTGATACCTTTTGTATTTGTTTCAATAATTACAGCTCGTATGAACGTAATTCCACTCGGAACTGCTCGAGGAGAATATGAGGTTCATGTGCTTGGTGAGAGGATCGAGAGTGGAGGGTATGGACCGTTCAAGTACACTGTTATAATTTTGAGTGAACGACGCACTCGAGATGACCCACAATTCGGAACCGCACGCGCACGTGTGATTGTCAAAAACCTCAACCGATCGGGATACCCCGCTCTCACGTAATTCTTTGTATGCCAACATAGAAACTTTGATGTGTACGGTTTCATAGATGAGCGATACAATACGGCTCACCCTCGAATACTTGGTGGGACAATTTCATTGTTACGGTGATCAACAAGTTTGGCCGCCATATCTTAGAGAAACTATAATACCAGATAAAGAACTGATAAAAATTGGTCGGCGTGCGAAGGTTAGACGTCGAATGGTAATGGATGAGATGGAGGGCAGGATACGGGGTCGAGGTAGAACGAGAAATATACAGTCTTCTGAAGGTGGGTCATCTCGAAGAGATCTAATTAGTCGTGACCCACTTCCAATGGATACATTACAATCAAGACGGCATAGGAGTAGGGCTTCAAGTCCCACAACAAACAGAAGAACCCAAACTTCTCCAAATACTTTGCAATCATCGAGACACTCAACTAGTTATGATCCAAGATATAACAACAGAATAACTCAAACTTCTCGAGATGCCTTGCAATCAGCGAGACACTCAACTAGTTATGATCCAAGAGATAACAACAGAATAACTCAAACTTCTCGAGACGCCTTGCAATCAACGAGATTCTCAACTGGTCATGATCAAGAAAGACAAGCTGTCAATGCTTCAACTAGGGGTGCTAGAGGAAATAATTTTGGAGGTAGAATCTTAAATTTTTTCGCACGGAGAAAAAAAAATGATGTATGTTTTATTTTTTCGTACTAGATGTATGTTGTATTTAAGTAAGGGTATGTTGTATTTAAGCAGAAAATATGTTGTATTTAAGCAGAAACTCCATAATAAAATATAACCACAATAAAACAAATAATACAACAATAAAAAAATAACATAGAAACTCCATAATAAAATAATACAAAAAAAACAATATCCATAATAAAAAAAAACAACATATAAAAAAACAACATATAAACTACTCCTGACGACGCCTAACATATCGACGTGCTCTCGGACGTGTCTGTAAAAATAAAGACGGTATATCAGTGAGCTGATTATTTTTTTTAAACAATTAATATTGACTAAGTTGTAGAACAAACAACTAACCACGCTAGGTGTATATCGAGGAGGTGGATGAACGTCACGCTGCTCCCGACCATGAGCAAGTGGAGTGAAATCTCGTGTCTGTGCATGCAGCTCGCAAAGCATCATCCTGAATATGCGATGACTCTCCAGGCCCGGAAGGAAAACCATACTGGGCTGAATCATAATGCTGGCCGTACTGCGGATCCCATTGCTGGTCGTACTGCGGTACATGATCCATCGGTATCTGCTGGGTCTGTGAGAAATGCTGAGTGCCGAATGGATCTGAGAACTGTGCACCGAATTGTAAATCTTCCTGTAAATTAAATATTAGTAATAAAATTATTTAATTATGAAAGATAAATTATTTTAAAATCCTTAAAATACTTACCGTCAAAATCGGCAGAAGAAACGCCGGTACAGAGTCTCCACTGTTGTCGGGGAACATGATACACCCCGCCAACTCCAAAGCAAAACCGATCGCATATCGATTAAGACCCTGATGATCATCTGCCTCTGGAGCGTGATCAAAGTGGGACCGTAACTCTCGTAGGGAAATAGAACGTCTGCAAAATTTTACATTTAGCTTAATCACAGTTTGTGAACAAAAAAATTAAAATTTATGTACAGTCTAATAAATTACCTCCCATCTTTGCAGAATGCTGATATATCATCCTGCCCAAATAACTGACGGATGTATCTTTGAAAAATCTCCATCAATATATCCAATCACCGCTCACCATGGTGGATAAACCCTGACGACATGCGACGTCCTAAAAAAAATTATATTACTATACCATCTTTTTAATTTTATAATTAAATTAATAATATTTTAGTATTTACCTCTAGAGTCACGGTCATCTCGCCAAAATTAAAGTGAAATGTGTGAGTTTCTGGCCTCCAAAACTCTATCAACGCGCTCAATAAACCCGTATCAATCTTTAAGTTACGGGCCTCCGCTTCTTGCACATAAATCTCACGCAGTCTGGCGAGATGAAGAAATCCCATAACTCGCAACCTACTCTGAATGTGCGAGATGTATGGTATCGTCGGACGGTGAGTGCGGAAACGAATGATATTGTTATCTCTCTGTAATTTTCATTTCATAATTAGCTTATCATATATATGTATTTTATTATTATTTTTAAGAATATAATGTACCTGTCTCGACTATAATGTGTCCGATGTTTGTCTTCGGGAGATAAATTATGATATTGTCATTTCGTTGCTCGCTTCGCCATTATCTAGTATAAAAATTCATTTCATAATTAATTTATAATTATTTTGTACTTCATTTTTAATCTATCTATCATATAATTAAATAATAAATGAATTCTACAATTAAAAGCCTAATTAAATATATTTTATTCTATTATTAAATATATATTATTATATAATTAAAAGCTTTTATTCTACAAATAAATGAATTAAATCAATAATTAATCTATAATTAAATAATAAATAAATTAATTCTACAAAAATAATTAATAAATAATCTAAAATTATAATTACATAATTCTATAATTTAATCTATAATTATATATTTTTTTAATTAAATAGACAATTCAATATATAATTCATGAATAACTAATATATTTAAACGTACAATTAATCTTCACAATTAAACGTGCAATTAATCTACATAATTAAATTATAATTAATCTACATAATTTCACATTTAAATTATAATTAATCTATACAATTAATCTACATAATTAAATTATAATTAATCTACACAATTAAATTATAATTAATCTACACAATTAATCTACACATTTAAATTATAATTAATCTACACAATTAATCTACACAATTAAATTATAATTAATCTACTCAATTAAATTATAATTAATCTACATAATTAAATTATATTTATATAAAATTACCTTTAATTGCAATTCCAAACACACAGATGCACTCGTACGTTTTTTCCTTCTCTTCTCTTCCTCTTTCTTTCCTTCTCTTCTCTTCTCTTCCTCTTTCTTTCTCTCTTTCTTCTCCAACGCACGAATTTTCTCTCTCCTCTCAGCAAAGCGCAGGTATCCTGCGCGTTTGCTATATGTAAGGAGTGAAACGCGCCACGTCGATGGCGCGTTTCAATATAATAAGGAAACGCGCCAATCGCGTGGCGTTTCAATCACGCCAAAGTGTGCGCGGTGCGATTCGTATATTTAGAATTTTACCGTTATCAATCTTATTTTTAATAATATTAATTTATTAATAATTATTTATATTAAAATCTGAAAAATAGTTGCTGCCCTCGTTCACATTTGGTAGCGACCCAACATTTCAGCTTGTACAAGTCCATCTAGCTCCTGGAGTGGGAAAACCAGTGGGGTTCTTTACAAGCCCTGAATTTAAATTGGAAATATATTTGATTTAGCTTTCTGTTTTTAATTATGACTCGACAAAATTGGATAATGATGGTATGGGACTATGGGTGTAAATATGATCCAAGGAAGACACGTCTCGCTTTGCATGTCTGGACTCTGGATAGGCTCTCTCTCCTTGTTGCCCTGCTGGACATTACTTTTCTCCATTTTTACCGCGTCTCTATTATTACTCTTCTATATATTATACATTCTTTTTCTGGAAGATTTAATTTTTTATTTTTATTATTGTTAGAAACGCCACGGTATCCGGTGTGGAAATTTAAAACATATTGAGACACGTCTCTTAATTTGTTCACACAGGAATGCAATACAATCCAATCCAATCCCTCCTGGCCTCCTCTCTCATATATACCTCTCTTCTGCTCCCCATTCCGGGTACTGTAAATTAGCAAGGTCGAAGTCTTTCCTCCCAAGCCATTCACCCCCCTCAATTCTTCACATCTTTCATTTCCATATAAATAATTCAATCCAATCACAATTTCCTCCTGTAATTGAATTTCGAAAAGTCTGGCTACTAATATTCATTACAATATAAACATATATGGTCACTCAAGATGTAGCCTCTTGGGCGGTCGGCTTATCCGACGGCTCAAAGAAGTCCATCCCAAATCCGCCCCCACCACCCCTGAAGCAAGACAGTTCGACCGTTGAAGCATATGAGCGGTTTATCCGGCTTCCCCAGCTATCAAAATTATGGAGCTTGAAGGAGTTCCCACAGTGGAAGAATGAATCACTAATCAAACCAGCATTGCAGGCGATGGAGATCACCTTCCGCCACATATCGGTCGCTCTTTCTGATCCCCGTCTTTATGCCAATCATCGTGAATGGAGACGGCGGCTGGAGTCGCTCGCCTCGAGCCAGATTGAGATGATTGCGACTATTTGTGAGGAAGAGTTGTCCGGCGGAGGGGCACCTATCGCAGAGCTAAGCACGTCTGAAGGTATGTTATCCCGCCAGCCTAGTTCAGAGGTCTGGAAACTCCCTGGTTCCAGCACCGTGGTGAGCCGCATGAGCGAGGCTAGCCTGCTTCCGAGGCTGGCAGCCTGGGACAAATCAGAGGACGTGGCAAAAAAAATTCTTTACCAAATAGAGAGTCACATGGTGCGCTGCCCCTTCACTTTGGGTCTCGGTGAGCCCAACCTTGCTGGTAAGCCTGTGCTCGAGTACGATCTTATTGTCAAACCTCTTGAGCTGCATGCTCTCAAGAAAAGCCCTTTGGAGTCCAGAAGTGGTAGAAACCGTGAGAACGAAACCCTCTTCACAGTCCATCAGATACTGGAATCATGGCTTTATACGGGAAAACAGCTGCTCTGCCGAGTCATGGAGAGGATTGATGAGAAGCAGTGGGAGAAGGCCGCAAGTGATTGCTGGATGGTGGAGAGGATCTGGAAGCTTCTGAATGAGGTGGAGGACCTCCATCTCCTGATGGACCCTGATGATTTTCTCCGCCTGAAGAGCCAGCTCGCAATCAATGCCTCGTCTGGCTTGGATGCGTTCTGCTTGCGGTCGGCAGCATTACTTGAGGTCACGGCCATGTCAAAGGACCTGAGGCACAAGGTGCCTTGGATTCTCGGGGTGGAAGTAGACCCAAATGGTGGGCCCCGGGTGCAGGATGCCGCCATGGAATTGTTCCACAGCAAGAGGAGAGGAGAAGGTGACAATTCAAGGAAGATTGATTTGTTGCAGGCGTTCCAGGCTGTGGAGACAGCCGTGAAGAAGTTCTTTTTCGGGTACCGGCAGCTGGTAATGGCAGTTATGGGAAGCTTGGAGGCCGGCGGGAATAGAGCGTTGTTTCTGCCGTCGGATTCGTCGGATTTGCTTGCTCAGATGTTCCTAGAGCCGTCGTATTATCCCAGTTTGGATGCGGCTAAGGCCTTCTTGGGGGATTTCTGGCATAATCACAGTAAGTCGTGTAAGTTTTTCCATCGAGGAGAACTTCTCTAGTGGTGCTTAATTTCTCGTGTAGGCTTTTGCAGAGCAAGGAAATCAAAGAAGCTGATTTATTTTTCTCAATTGTTTGCTTTTATGGTTTGTACTTGGTTAACTTTGTCGAACAATAATAGACAACGAATAAAATTTAAAAGAAAGAAATCATTAAAATCATTTTCCAATTTCTTTTAATTCCAACCTCGGTTTAATCCAACATGTTAAAACTTGTTACTAGAAAAAGGAAAAAAAAAATTGGTGTACGCTTTTTTGTATCGAAAAACTTGTGAGATATCGATGTGATGTAAAATTAAAAAATAAATTATAGAAAATTCTGTTGAATTCAAATGAGATGGTTCTCGACCATTATTTAGGAGAAGCTGTATATTAAGATTGAAGGAAAACCTTTACATTTATCTGAAAGAATTTCAAATGACCTGAGCCGGACCTGACTAGTGACTACATGGGAAGAGTAATTAAGAATGTAATATATAATTTTTTTGATTGAAATGATGAGAGTCAAACTCTCAAATTTTATAATTATCATAAAGAGCCGGATCTTGGACTTGATACGGTTTTCTACGCTGCAATGCCATCATTCCTATGACTACAATCAACATATATACCAACAACGAAATTCATTGATCATAATAAATATCATGATTATTATTTTTATTTCAGTAACTTCTAAAAATAATAGATGTAGGCAAAAATTACCAATTACTTAAAAAAAATCTCAAAAATAATGTTCAGGTAAAATAAAGCCCATTATGAGCCATGCAACAATAGAAACCCTCATGCCTTAATTTGTGCAAATTACCAATTACTCAAAAAACAATTTCTCCTATATGATTGTAGACTTGTAGTGCGTTTCTCTCCTATATGAGTGTCCCGTTGAAAAGGACAAATATATGGTTTGTTTCCCTTTTCGAAATAAAAACTCGTTTATCTTAAACAAATTTCATAAAACCATTAACTATTGTATATACACCATTTCATATGCATTAAGAATGACGCATGCACCGGTGATAACACATTATAAAAATCATAATCCATTATACATTTCCAGGGTTTCAAATATCTGCAGGCTTTAACTATTTTAAATTCCGACCAGGGATAACACATGGAAAAAAAATGTATTAATATATGGAGGCATGTGGACTGAGTTTATAAGAGAACAGTCGCTTTACTATTTTTTATTTTGATTCATATCATGGTACTTGAAACATAATTTATAAAACACACATTCTTTAGAAGGATGAGATCATGAGAATGACACGGAAAATGAAACAGAGATACGATCATAGACTCGTGTTTGGCTACTTATAAAGTTTATAATTCAATAGATCAAATTAAAAAAAAAAATGGGATACGATTCACGAGGCTAATATTGGTCTTCACTACGAAACATGTCCAACTTACAAAGCTAAAAGGGAAAAAAGAAACAGCTAGAAGCTCTTTGTGTGGTGACACATTACAACCATTCCTGAAATTAAGCTAAAAAATAATCCTAAATTAAAACGGTAAAGAAAAGAACGGGGCCTGACCAGGGTACAAACTATACTTCAGTGTTTTTTGTTAATTAATTAGACACAATTAGACGCTGCCGTTGCTGCTGCTTGTGCTCTGTTGAAACAGGGATGTATGTGCCATTTTCCACGTCATCATCTCCATCAGATCCATATCTCCTCTACCGCTAACTGTGTTCACAGTGGTACTACATTCAGGCAGTTCTGAATTGATCAGCAGTGCTTTACAAAAGAAATATTCATCAGAAACTTGATAATGGTCGTCGGTTTCCTCGTTAAACACCAAGCTAGGTGCTTCTGGCGATGCAAGCAACAGGCAAGTATCCTCGACTGACAGGAGATAATCATCATCCTCCATGTCAGAAAACCCTAGGAGTTTCTCTGTGTTCTCATGTTGCATACCAGCTGAGAAGTTCAAATTGACTGCTTGGATGCGACACATCGACTCACTTGGCCCGAGTCTAACACAATCGATGCATGAATCTGTGAAGTTTGATCATTTGCATCGTAAGTGAGATTACATTGAGTTGAAGAGGTTGAGGGGGGTTTTGTGATCTTGGTCTGAATGTAGTTTTCTAGGATGGAAGAACGAGATCGCGCCCCTTGACTGGCTTTTCTCTTGCTCTTTCTCTTTGCATTCTGACTCCTTTTGGTCGCATTCCAGTGGTTCTTTATCGAGTTCTCTGATCTTCCTGGGATGTGCTTTGCGATCTCTGCCCATCTGTTTCCATACTTCTTGTGCGCTTCTACGAGCAGCTTCTCTTCTTCTTCTGTCCAAGTTTCTTTCTGCGCCACGCAAAAAGATTTTTTTTTGTGAAAAGACATCGATCATGCAAAAATATATTCATGTCTTTTCAAGTGATACATGAAATTACTGAGAAAATCTTAAAGTACAAGACAAATCAGAAATTCCTATAGATAACAAGAAATTGAAGTCTTTTAAGAAAGGTAAACACTAAACAGGGGTGGTTTGAGTAATATCTGGATAAGTCGTGTTAGTATTAGGCTTGTATATTACTAAAATGGAAAAAATAATATCATTGACGAAATCATTGTCGTAGGATTAAGGATTTGTTAATAAAATTAAAGATGAAACCAAAAGAGCGAATGGAATTGAACAGCTGTAGCTGATTATATAAATTTATATTGAATTGAACCTTGATATCTGGGCGAAGATGATTATGCCACCTCTCTCTGCATTGCTTGCCAATCCTACCTTCCAGATTTTTTGCAATCTGAGACCATTTCCTCACTCCGTGTTGCTTAACCAGCTTAAGTAGCATCCTAAGACAAATACCAAGAACATAATTAAGTCACTAAAATTTATTCTGATAATAAAAAAAATTGCTCTGATAATAAAACATAATTCCAAAGTTCATGCTTTTAATTATACGCTATCAGTTGATTAAATTTGTAAGGAAATATTGCAAAATCACTTTTATCATATTCAAACCTGTCTTCTTCGGCAGTCCATTGCCCTTTGATGATGTTGTTCACAACTGGAACGGTAGTAGAATTAGAAGAAGACGATGGAGAAGAGAAAGATGTGTTTGCATGCATCTTATCGATGGATAATGTGGCCAAACTTTTCCCACCAAAAGAAACAAGTCCTTCATTGATGCTTGAATAATTATTGAACAAAATGCCACTGGGGACTGCGCCAATAGTGTTGAAAAGGCTCACAGCGCCATCAGCATGGAGGCTTGAAAGATCTCCCCCCTCGCTTGCATGACAAGCTGGCTTGAATATATTGGAAGTGCTGGAGAGAAATCTTTCTAGTGGTGTCAGTATAGTGGATGAACGTGACTGGAACATCTTCTCTACCAGCTCTCTCAAACAAAACGATGCTTCCATTTTTATCAAGAGCGAAGGCACTGATGACCAAGAAAGGAATTAGAGAGAGAGAGAGAGAGAGATAGATAGACAGATGGAACTTGGAAGGGAAGAAGAACGTGAAGAGGCTGGTCAGCTGGGAGGGGAGGGGAGGGGAGGGGACGAGGGGTTACCGTTACACCTTTTCTCTCATTTTAACTTTACTGATTAGGTGCAAGCCTGTTGTACGGGGTGTCTGTCCAGCTCACCTCCGATCCTTTGATCAACGATCAGTTCCTCGATTGTTTGGAACTGATAAGCCTATATATTGGATTGAGGGGCCAAGAAAGCTTGTTGGACTGATTAATAGTTCGATTATGCTTCAAGAAACACAGCCTGGCTAAGAAAATTGTCTTAAATTCGGGTTAACTTTCCACAAATATAGCGAGCTTATAAAGCTATGTAATTATGAGCCGTTAAAGAGAGCAGCACATCTTAAGGCAAAATAGAGCACCAAATTAAAGGGAGCAGAGTCGCTTCGGACCATATATATATCCTCCCAGAAGTCTCCTCATTGTTTGATTTTACAGATCAAGAAGAAAAAGTTATTTTTTGTAAATTAAAATGTTAAATTGTGTTTTATTTTTTAAATTTGAAAATGTTTAGATTCTGTTATGCTATTAAATTGCGCCAAGATTGTAACATGCAATGCATTCTTTGTACTGTAATAAATGTAATATTTTTTCTAAATGCAGTGAGGCAAGTAATTCGGAATGCATCTTGCTTAAGCATCATGACTTTAAAATCTTCTTTACAGACAACAGGAAGTCTTATTATTTTTCTTTATTTTTATCTCCATCAATTCAGAGAAATGGCCGGTTTGTGCATCATGTTTGTTTCAAATGACTCCATAATATTGGCAAATAAAATCTCATTCCAGCATACATCTATTAGTTCCATTCTAATAAAATTTAGCTAAAAATAACTACGGGAAATTTTGACGAGGTCAAAAATTTTGACACTTTTTTTTTTTGTTTTTTTTTTAGAAGGAATCTATATTGTAATAAAGTTGATTACAAATGGGTTTTGAAGAACAAAATCATTAAAAAATAAATTAAGAAGAGAAACAAGTCACGTTTTGAGAAAGAACACTTATACAGTGCCTCTTGCAGTGCTTCATATTTCACTTATAATCACCTATACGTGGATTCCATAATTTTGTTTTTTAAGGATCCTTTTTATTATAGGTGATAAAGGCATTGTGGGCATTATGTTGGGGATATTCAATCATTTTCCTTCGAGGAAAAAAAGTAAATTTTTTTTTTGTAGTACAAAATTTTTGATACTTCTTTTTACTAGCATTCTAATATTTGTTTATCACTATTTCTTATTAAGTACATAAGAGTTTGATACTGCAACGGTTAGAATTGACAGCAATTCATTGATTAATTTTTGGAGATAAGATTAATTATTAGACATATTAGAGATTTTTTATAACATGATAGATTATAATAAAAATGTTAAAATTTCTATTAAATTCAAAACACATCTGCTATATTAGAAATTATACAATTGTCAATTGATGATATATATTTTCCTGAATGATATAATTTTGTGAAGAATTTATCAAATTTGAAATTTAATATTTATTTTAGGAAAGTTATAATTATTGCATAAAAATAATTAAATTGCTTCACACTTTGTTTGTTATAAAAGAGAATGATATTTTTAAATTGTAATATAAAAATCATTGCGTAACAAAATATGTATAATAAACATAGTACGTAATTATGAAGCTATGGAGGCTTCGGACAAAGTAAATGAGTGCCTCCATCCTGTTTCAGAATGTGGTGTTCGGAAATTTCTGTGCAAAATGGTCTGAATCGCACTTTCTGTGTGATCAAATTTTTACGGCCCGCCAATTCGAGTACCACGGTTGACCCGTTTCAGATGGATTTCAGATTTTTGGGCCTAGACTTGAGGCTCAGAATGTGGTGTTTGGAAGGATTGGGCGTTCTTATGAAATGTGTACGTTATACAATTTTATTAACTCGGTTCTTTATATGATTTTCAATCCTTTCTTAGTACTTTAAGATGGAAATCAATTTTCAAGTGCATATCGCGAAAAAACTATGATAGAGAAGTTCCTTTTCCTTCCTCTTCTCTGAACGATGAACGAACTACTAATGAACTATGAAAATGAATGTAACAACAAGCTTTGTCTATTGTTCTCATTGCAGTTAGAATCTAATGTTGCCCCGACCGAACGATAAGACTTCTTCTACTTTTTGATGTGAGAATCTAATGTTGCAGAGATATAGGCCTTGAGTAGGATTGGACCTAACCTAAGATATTGGGCCTTAATAGAAACAAACATATAAAGACCACCACTTCAATGAATTACTATAAAATTTTACCATTAACTTAATTTTTTTATGTACAACTTAAGTGAGTTTCATTGAATTAGTGATATTTAAATAGAATAATAAAGTATCATACACAAATAAGTTCAATTATAAAGACAACAATTATGTTAATGCTAAATTAAAGTAATTTATGATTTTTTAAAGAATAATGTACTTTGTACTTTTTTTACGATGCGTTCAATTATAGAAAAGAAAAGATAAAACAAATTTACCGTACTACATAACTGGTATGAAATAGTCAGTAGAAAACTTTTAGTACAATTTTAGAATCCTTGAACCGAAAAGAGCGTTCACGGATACATTATTTATACTGTCATATCACAAACAAGTACAGAATTGATTATACATCCTTTTTCTTTTTTGGGTGAGGATCTTGACATCATTTATCTTGATTTCTTAATAATTAATTTTATATAAATTCATAAAAAAATAAATAAAAAAATAAACAAATTTTAAAATGTATGGATTGATTGTATTTCAAATTTTATATAATTTGAGTGTTATTCTATTTTTCATCAAAATATCATTAAATTAAAATAGTTAAACATTTCATATAAAGTTGATAGTCTTTCATGAAATATTAAATAACACTTAAATTATATGTAACTTGAAACACAATTAATCCATAAGTTTGAGGACATGTTTATAAGTTTCTTTCCATTTTAAAGACTTTATATGAATTTATATAAAATTGATTATCAAAATAGATAATTCTTAAGAATCCCACCCTTCTTTTTATTACTATTATCACGCAAGCCAATGTAGCTAAAAGGAATTTATAATTCTTCATTCAATAAATTTTACATTTTTATGATCTAATTCAGAAAACTTAAAAAACCACAAAACAAAACACTTTAATTTGGCTCTCATGACGGGGATATATGCCATAAAAAATAGATTTCTCTTTATTTATGAGTCTATGACAATATCTGCAATCATGGGACTTAACAACATAGTAACAAATCCGAAATTTCAGATGGATAGAATCCCCTTTAATTAACACAGGTTTCTAGAGCTAGCTGATTTATACTAATCTTGTAAGAGAGTATTTTTCGGGAATTATTTGACGAAGTTAAAACTTTATAATTCAGATATAATTCGAAAATAGTTCATTTTATATAATATATAAATATATATTATATTATTAAAATTTGAAAATATATTAAAATTATTAATTCTAAAAAAAACCTACCTTGATGCCGCCCCTGCGAATAGGGTCGGGTCGGGTCAAATTACAGATCAGGCGATTACGGATTTAAGGTAAGGCTCACCCGTCCGACCTGTAGTCCATAACATGTAATGAACTTATCAAACTAGGCCAAATTAATAATTAACTAATAGAATATTTATTTAAATTAATTCTTTTAATCAAATATCACAATTTGTAGATTGAAGTTGGTGCAAATATTTAACAATTTTTAGACTTAAAAAATAATTTATACTAGTGCAAATATTTAATAGAATTTTAGTTTAAATACAATAATCATCATCTAAAGATATAATATTAAGAAAAAAGAAATCATTAATCAAAGAAAATATTAATTGATTATGCAATAATTTAATTAAAAAATCTAGCAATAAAATATCATTGAGAAAATCGACCCGTAATAGATATAGATGGGTAAATCCATAAGCATCATGGACGGATCAAATTATCAATTTTAAACTTAAAAGATAAAAGACCAAATAAATTGAACCGAACATTTTAAAAATCAGACCGGACACAAAATTTAATATAAATCCGGCCCTAGCCGGCCATTACCGTGATGAGTGATGATTCATGAGACATCCGTGGAGAGGGGCATCGAAAATGCGTTTGATTTCTCGTTCTTTTAATGGGATTGCGCGTGGCGACCTCTCTTGGCTGAACGAATAGCAAATAATTTCAACCCACAACTGCAGTCATTTTGTCCCAAATTTTTTTAATATTATAAATAATATTAAGAACTAATATTTAGGGAATTTTTTTAAAATTTCAAATCTACTTCGAACGTAACTCCTATTTACGCTCCCACCTGAATTTTTATTTCCAAAAAATAAATAAATTATGAAAATGTAATCCGAACTCGCCACTCAAAAGCTGGGCACACAACCTCTACTTATGACCCAGTCATTTCATTTCTACGTATGTTGTAATAGCAACATTAGTCAAATAGCACAAAAGCACATATTGTGTTCTATATCATTTATTGATCAGATGATACCGTAGAATTCTCGTAAAGAATAATTAAACAACTAAAAATTAGCACTTCTGAAATTTAAAAAGAATGAACTGGACTATTTCCATTTTGCGCCTAACATTGACTTCTGCATCATGTTGAATAGCAAGATGTTTCATGCAACATACTACTGCATATATAATTGAAAGGGTGCTGACATGATATGCAAATTCATTTTCCCATATACAAGAACAATTCACATCTTATATATAAACCATTTCTATACAGGGGCTAGCAGCCTAGCAGAGACAAATTCAATATTAATCAATTTAGATGGAAAATCAAAAAAGCCCAGTATGACCACTTTTACCTCCCCTTCAATGCAAAAAAAAAAAAAAGAGAAAAGACTGTAGACTCATAATATATTTCTATAATATTAAAGATTGCAAAAAAAAAAAACATAATTATCTGATTCAAACTACACAGGTCTTTTTTTTTCCTCGCCAATTACAGGAAACAAAAAGCATCTGATGGTTGAAGAACGTGTTCAATATACAAGTCGATCCAAGTGGGGGCCAGGTAGATGTGGCAGAACCCGATCCGATCCGATAAATTCGTCCGACTCGTTCGGATTTGAACCTGATCCGATCTGATTTTTTAAAAAAGTCAAATTGATCCGACCCGGCCCGACCCGATTTCTTCTAAAAGATCAAACTGACCCGACCCGACCTGCCCGATTACCACCTCTAGGCCAGACCTGGGAGCGCAAGCGCTCTCATGATTTATTTATTATTTTTTTTTTGCAAAAATGAAATGAGGAGTGGCTGCGTGCTCAGTGCACAGATACGGACTGCGCTCCCATTAATTAATTCATTTTTTTTTTATCAAAAACAAAAATTCGGCTGAAAGCGGAAGTAAGAATTACGTTCCAAATAGATTTAAAATTTCAGATTTTTTTAAATATTTAATTCTTAATAATATTAATAATATTAAAAAAATTGGCATTTATCCAAACCCGAATATATTTACATAAAAAATAAAACATCTGCAAAAGGAATCAAAATAAAATCGGAGAAAAACTCATACATGAAGTACTGAGGAAATTGGGTTTCCGTCCGAAACAAAGATCCAATTTCTATCAAAGCCTTGTTGCAATGTTTTGCTGGATATAGAGTAAAGATATTGTGAGCTTAACTCAAAAAATATATTAAATCATCTTTAAATTTTAATTTATCATGCTCATTAAATTCTTTATATGAAAATTTTGTGGGATGCAAAATATTGGAGTATTTTGACCTTTTTAAGTAACCGCTTTTAATTTTTAAAAATGATGTTCAAACATTAAATATTTAATGAGCGTGATAAATTAAAAAGCTCATGAGATTTTGCATGATGACTTAAAAAGCTCATGATATTTTGCATCATGACTTAAAAAACTCAAAACATTTCAAATTTTTGCATCTCACAAGATTTTCATATAAAGAATTTAATGAGCGTGATAAATTAAAATTTGAAGATGATTTGATATACTTTTTGAGTTAAGCCTCCGTGAGCTTAACTCAAAAAGTATATCAAAGCATCTCCAAATTTTGATTTTTCACTCTCATTAAATTTTTCATATTTAAATCTTATGGGGTACAAAATTTTAGGATATTTGAGTTTTCTATGTCGCTCTTTTCAATTTTTGAAAATAATGTACAAACATTGAATATTTTATTATTATTTTTAGAGCCGATTTTTAAAAATTAAAAAGAGTGACTTAAAAACTCGAAATATCCCAAATTTTTGTACCCCATAAGATTTCAATATGAAGAATTTAATGAGAGTAAAAATTTCAAATTTGGAGATGATTTGAAATACTTTTTGAGTTAACATCACGATATATCCACTCTCTCTCTCTCTCTCTCTATATATATATATATATATATAGTCCAACTATGATGTTTTGTAAAGCACAAAGGCGTTATGTGCTTTGCGTTCTATTTTTAACTTCAAGTCAGAAATAATTGATCCGAACCGTTCAATCTAATCTTCATATCAAAATATATTAGTAAATCAAATTTTATATTTTTTAAAACTTTTTTCTATTTTTTTCTGATGAGAAGAAAATGACTTGATCTGAGAATTTTGGTTCATCCAAAACTGCTCCCCCTATCCAAAAAAGTAGCAAATGAATTCTAAAAAAATATATAAATTTTGGTTTACTAATAGATTTTGATATGGAGATTAAATTGAGCGATTTGGATCGATCATTTATGACTTAAATTTAATAATAAAGTATAAAGCACACAATGTTCTTGTACTTTGCAAAACACCATAGCCTATATATATATATATATAAATGTAGCTGCTTACACCTAAAGCAACGGCCGGGAAATGAACTAGATATATAAATTGATGATCAATATCCTTTATCATTCAAATGTCAAATCGGAGATAATGATCCTAGTGCCTAGATAATATATTTGCTTTCGGATAATCACATGATTGTCACAAATGACGCCAAATAAGACAAATGGGTAAAATAATATTTGATTACCAGACAAATGAGCTGACAACCTGAGAGTGAAAATAAGCCGACAGCAATTCATTCCAGAAATTTTTTTTTACAGACTCCACTCCAGTGATTAAGTGCCAGATGGTTCAAATCAGACAATAACTGGGAAATTGTAGATTGTTCCGGAGCATTTTTTTAAATAAATAAATATGTATATATATATATATAGATAGATAATTGAACTGTCGTGTTACATATAGTATAGATCGACTCTATATTATAAATTGGTTTTTCATTTTCAAAATTAAAATGGTCGATCCGATCCTCTCAGAATGATTTATATAAATACATTTTTAATTTTTAACTATGTTTTTAGATAGTTAGAAAATCACTTTTTTAGAAGACTTATAATAATTAAATCAAGTGATTTTCTTACAATCTAAAAAATAGTAAAATAATTAAAAAAACAAATTAGTCAATAACTATATATTATACCGTAACCAAATATATACATATATATATAGTTTCTTTATTTTTAAGGTCTAAATAGTCAATCCAAATTGTAGATTATTGTATTAAAATAATTATGATATATAGTCCATATGTTTTATTTCATTAATAAATTTAAATGACAAAGACATCGTTCTACTTTTTATATATTATTAAAAAGCAAGGATCATATTTCTTCAATGATTTCCTCCATATTGGATGTGTTTGTCAAAAGTAAGATATTATTTTGCTGTGATTGAAACTATGTGCCTACTGGAAATATCGCCTAGAAAATTACCGTATAAATCTGCAGTAGAAAAATGTCTATATGAAATGTTTGACTTGCTGCCTAAACTAGGACTATGAAAGTATCTTCTCTAGCGAGCGCATAGAATTCTCTCTAAAATGCCGATGGAACATTTTAGAGATTTTAGTACAGCAAAAGTCCTTGCCAACATTCACTTGAGATATACAATCTTTACAAAATTCACATACAGATATTATTTCCAGAAGAGTAATGTAACTAGTTACTTAATTATTATTATATTCAAGTATCTGATCACTTCAATATGCGACGCCCATTATATTTCCAGAAGAGTAAGAAAATTAATTTGATTACAGGTGTTAAGGCATGCGTCATTAAAAATGGAGCTCTAAACATAGGCGACAATATCTATACTATAGCTGTGTAAATCCAATATCTAAACACGCCCAAATTTAGATTCTTGGCAGATGTGCCATCGGATAAATAGAGTGTGGATATTATTATATTTTAAAAATATTTGGGTTCTGATTTAAAATTATATATTTATTATTTTCAAGGATCAGTTTCGGTTCGGCAACCACATCTATATAAATACCAAATATTTCGATTCTGAATCAATAGATACACATAAATTGTTTGTTGGAGGAGCACTTTATTCCGAGACTTAATTGTTGATTATTTGCTAAAGAAGTCGTCCGTAAAGTAAGTTCGGATCGATGTTTGCACTTAATTTTTGAAAGCATGTGCAAAATAGTATTCATTTTGATCTCCACTCAAAATCCATCAATATTTGATTCTTAAATGATAAATATCTCATTTTCTTTTTAATTGAGAAAAAAAATATAATTGAAACTATTATAGCTTCTGCATCTTCATCTCGAGTTCTCTCTGAAAAAATGATGAGGAAGAGATTACTTCTGTAGATACGCAACGGGGTAATAGTATATAAAACCACAGCCACAGGCAGTAAAAAGGGAGTAGGGAAATCAGTGTGTTTGAAGTGAAGCTAGGATTCTATTTCCTCTCTAATAAGCTCAGATGGAGAGAAAGAGTTGGTTGTTTTAGTAGATCTCTTGAAAGAAAAAAGAACTACGGCAGTTGAATTTGCTTTTCAGTGATGGAGACCTTGATCTCATCTCTGTATTTCTCGTTTTTTTTCTTCAGCTCGTTGGTCACTCCAGTAAAGAGTGATATTGACATATTGTTATTCTTGTGTAATCCAACTATTCAGTTAACTGTGCACACTGCACACCCATAAAGCCGATATGCCCATCTGGAATGGGTTCAAATTGTCCATTGCACTTGTACAGCACCCACAAGGGGATGGACATGGCAAAAGTTCCGACGGACAGCTCATCTATGATGCTGACAACAATTACTAATAGATCAAAGACTAAAAACCATGAGCAGGCTTAATCAATATTGCATTCTATAAGTTCATCATACGATCAATACAAGCATTAGAGAAAGTTGAAACCAGAGCAGAAGGTACCAACATCATAAACAAAACTGTGCACTGGCATCGTGCCAGTTTGTTCACATCCGGATATCGCCAGCAACAACAGTATCGACAATCAGCATGTTAGTTAGTTTGAACAAGTGTTAATTTAATGTTTGCTGTGTTGAGCGATGAGCAATTTGAGTGGTCTCAGACTTCAATCAGTTGATTTGTACTACTACAATCCCATCATTATTCAAGCAATCTGACCAAATCATATATTACAAATTTCCAACCTATCAGTTTCAAAGTACCTTTTTTCTCAGTATTTCAGAACGAAGTAACTGGTTTTTGCTCCTATTTTAAATCTATCAAAAATTGAATAATTTTTGATAAATCTACGACAGGCGTCCATTTTTATGACGCTCTCCCAAATATATAAAATCTAGAAGACCAAGGAATATCAGCTAGCATCCATTTACACTGGAGGTTGCAACGGTAGATAGGCATGTGTGCAACTTACTGTCTGCTTAAATTTAGGCATATAAGTATAACTACTATAATATCACTGGTTCAGACACAGTAAGAGAATTTTGAAATATATTGATTTATTAATTTCTTTAATCAATTCCAGTTTATAGATAATTTTGATGGTTCTATTTTTGGTTATCAATTTTAAGCTTATAAAGTTATGTCCCTTGTTTTTCCCCCAAGGCGCCTCGGTTTTATTAGAAGAATTTGCCAGATCCCAGATAGATTAAAGAAAGAATAAAAGGGCACTAAATCTCCATCACAAATGAAGATAATTTATTACTATTGATATCATCTTTTTTTTTATTATATGTCTAGTTACAATAAATATAGTATTTATGGAGCTACCACCTCTCTCTCTCTCGCTACTATCCAAGAACAAGGGTTATAAAAGAAAAATCAAGTCGATGCCATACCAAGCCCACCACCCCCGACCTAGCAGACAAACCTCTCAAAAGGAGAGCCCATCACATAAATAAATCCACACAGCCAGGGCCCAATCGAAAACTAACTCTCACCAAGAACCAGCAAACACTCCCAGACGCCGAAATTCCAGGACCCGTACCAGATCAGTATAAAATCCATAGGAATATGTCAATGTAGCAGTACTGGTAAATAGCAAGATCACACTACATGAATCTAAACTATTCTTCTGCAGTTCTACTCCGGTGTTGCAACTTGCAGTCATCACACCACCACATGCACCTTGTGACTCTTATATAATATATATTTTTTTAATTTTTTCTTCTCCAACTCCTATTTTTTATTTTCTTCTTCTCCAGCTCCTGTGTCTCGAGAACGGCCTAAGCATAGTCCGGGAAACAGGTGTCCTCGCCTCCAGTGTTCCATAGGAAATGAGCATAGCTGGCGGCATGGTAACTGTTCCCCGGTTCAGCTTCTAATGCATCCAGATAGTTCTTTTCCGCAGCTTCAGTATCATTCTTGACCAGCCATAAGAAGTTTGCATACTTGTTGAAAGCATCCCCGTCGGCTGGCTCTACGGACACAGCCTTCTTGTAGTAGTACTCCGCTCTGCAACCAAAATATAATTTAAGATATTGTTATAAAGGTCAAATATAACTATGAACAAATTCATCAAACAGTTTACGCTTGCCGCATTATATGCTCAAAAAATAACAATTAGGCATACAATTTGAATATCAGATTTCAACTTTTATAGTAGACATGCCTTAAAAGCTAATGTCACAAAATCATACAATTAAAACTTCGGCCAGAAGGCATGATGTGAACGTTCACATTTGATCTCATTATATGAACTCAAACAGTGGGCCAACCTTAGCAATTGAAAGTTATCCTTGACTTTATACTTAAAATAAAAAAATAAAAAAATACAGAAGCTATTTTTAGCATAATGGAGGATGGAAATATTATAATTTACCTCTCATTGTCATGGAGAACAAGTTGGAGAAACTGAGCGAAATTGGTCAGAAGAAGAGAATTCTGAGGATCCTGCTGAACAGCCAGCTGATAATGGAGCTCTGTTTTTTGATAATCTGTGTAGGCATCAGTCTCAACCTCCACTTTCACCGGATTCACAAGCCATTTCAGCACATCAGGGTCCATAAGCATCTCATCTCTGAAACCGACTTGCATCTGTTTAGCTTCTTCCACCATATGGTTCCAAGCAGCCTCCTCATCTTCTTCTCTCACCACCTCGACAGCCCCATCTCCCCCATCAGGGTCCATAAGCAACTCATCTCTGAAACCGACTTGCATCTGTTTAGCTTCTTCCACCATATGGTTCCAAGCAGCCTCCTCATCTTCTTCTCTAACCACCTCGACAGCCCCATCTCCTGCCACAGTTGAAGGAGAACCAGAATGGGTAATCTGCCGAGCTGAAGAGGGACCTCCTGATCGACCATCATCGGTGGACCCAGCTACAGGCCGCACCTTGCCTCCACCACTACCACGGCCTCCAACCGATGCTGTCCTTCCCGGAGAGAAATTCTTCACAGCAGAAGCCTGATCAAACAGCAGCTGATTGGTCTTCTGCTCTGAATTACTCTCCACAACAGCCACTAGACTAATCTGCGGCTGTGATAAAGGAGCAGCAAAGGCAACTGAGTTAGTCAGTGAATAGACAGTAAAATTGGCGAGGAGGAGCATAACCGAGACCATGAGAGTCGGCGTGCAGGAGAAGATTTGCTGGAATAGCCAGACAAAAGAGGCATGCATATCTTGCTGGACCCTGCCAAGGATGTCCTGTATATCCTCATAAAATAGACCTTGCCTCATATAAAGAGCGTAACTTTGCAACTCCCTGATCATAAACACCATGGATGAGAAGGCCTTATTTACGGAGCAGCGGGCGCTCTCTCCCACCTCCCAAAAGCCTTCCTCCCATTCTGGTAACTGCTTCTTCTTCTGTTTTAACATCCGCAGAGATGCCGGCATATCACAGATGCTGGTGATCCCACCTTGCGGAATAGAAATTGAGGGCCCGAACCCACTCACTTGCCATGGCTGACTTGTGGTGGGTGCGGACGGGCCTGATTGAGAAGAGGTGGAGGGAACTGATTCTAGCATCACTTCAATATTGTAATTTTTTCTGTTGGAAACTCCGGGGTTTCCACCGAGAGCTAATTCCTCAAGCTTCTTCACAAATTCGTCATCTTCATCAAAAACTTGGAGGTCAGCACTGGACGCCCTCCGCAAGGTTTGCTTTGTTTTCCTGTCACCATAGCCGATCTCCAGTGATCGGCTTCTGTAAAGACTGCTGGGCCGGTTGGTTAGGAAAGAGGAACAGCACTCAATCCTACAGGGAACTGAGAAATCAGCAACACGGTTTCTGGACTTCCTTCTTGTAGCCACGATTTTAGATGAGGAAGGAGATGGGGTCGGAAGAGGTGGTATGTTGGCGGCGGCCCCAGTGGAGGGCAAGCGTAGGTATGAACCGGCCATTAGCGCCCCGTTTGATGAGAGCACAAGAAAATAGTTCGAAACCCACTCAACTCACCCAAAATCCCACCTTTTTTGTTTTGGAAGAAGAGAGTAATAACAAATAAGAGCCCTGATGAAGAAACAAATAATCAATTCAGAAAATAATAAAGCACTTCGCTCATGTCAAACCACCCCCGGATTGCACGTGAGGGAACTATGTAGGCTTTAGTTGAAGGTTGAATGAATCTTCCACGATATGGAATATGTATGGAGAGGTGAGAAACAACAAACTGGAAAGAAAAATATCGGGAAGATATTTGCTCCGATTTAGGCCTTCTAGGGCTAGAATTGCCGAATTGGTATGGAGGTATATATATTTAAGGAAATTGGAAAACAAAGCGAGAGCAGCAGAGAAGAACTGCTGACTGCAGATTGGAAAAAGGAAGATCGAAGGAACGAATGAATGGGGCGGCTTATTTATGCATTCTGATACTACTTAGCAGATGCTTATGTCGGTATGACCCACCGAAAATGATCTCCCCAAGCGAAAAATCAGGGTACAAGTAACCCGATACCCGATACCCGATACCCGATCCGTTTAGATGATTTCAAATTTCCAGACAATTAGTCACCGACCTTTATCGTTATATTATAATAATCTGATCATAAGTGATAAGAAAGTAAACCATCATATGAAAAATAAAGATACCAGTTTTTTTGTGGTAAAATCAGGTTACAAAAATTAATCCCAAATCTGCGGGCCTAAATTGGGGTTGGTCCACGTTTCCTGCGGATTAGGTAGTGTGTTGCACGGGAGCCTGATCGGGTCGGATCGGGTTGGGAGGCGGGCGGCTGGTCAGTCCGAACTGGACGGTTCAATGGATTGATCGGTTCACGAATCAGACAGTTTAACTAATTGGATGAGACGGATTTGGATGGATTGTTTTTTAAGGAACAACTGCATTTCTTTGTAGGACAATTAATCAATCGGTCCAACGAATTGGATCAAGAGTCACAGATTATGTCAGGTATTATAAAAGGTTTGCATGGGTTTTCAAGGGATTTTTTGAAGGGGTTAAGCCGGATTTAGGGGGTTTTCAAAAGGTTTATATGATGTTAGCCTTGGTTTGGAGGGGACATGAGTTATGTTAGGTTTTGAGGGTTTTTAAGGGTTAAGAGTGAGTCTATCACAGATTAATTTAGTACGAATTATAACTGATTGATGGAGAGGGACGGTCAGTTCGGTTTTTCAACGGACATAATTTTTTGAAACGAACGGTCGATACATTGTAGGATCATGAATTGGACGGTTCACGGATTGAAGGGATTTTGACTAAAGACGGATCGGATCGGATCCGACATTTAATTTTGGTAAAATGAAATACACAATGCCACAATGGTCAATTCGTGTTCCTCGTCCCCTAAACGCGTCCATAGAGCTGAACGGTGCGGTGAAGTGATCAATGAGTAGTGTGCCTGTGGCAGATTAATTAAGAGATGTGGAGCCCATGATAGAAACTAGAAAGCAAAGATTACCTGAGGCCAGAATTTATATTACAAACTTAATTTGTTCTGTATCAGTGAATGATACATGAAATTATGAAAACCAAACGGAAGTAACACATGAATTCGTAATTGATTCGTACTCCCCACCCACAGGCCACAGCTCTTCACGGGCAGTTCATTTAACTATTTACGCTTAATTTTTGAAGTTTCATATATATATATATATGAGAAACATGTAGTGTAGATATACAAAAACTTCATTAAGCAACACTACCAGAAAAATTGGATTTAGAACCGCCTATTTAAAATCGATTTTTTAAAAAACAGCTGCTAAAAAATCAGAGTGGCAGATTTGTAAATTTTATTGAAATTATTAGAACCGATTTAGTAAAACAACCGGTTACAAACTTTTTTATTATAACCGGTTTTCATATAACCGGCTCCAATTGAATGAATTAAAATCGGTTATTTATAACCGCTTCTAAAGTTTTTATTTTAAAATCGGTTTTTGCTATAACCGGTTCTAAAGTTTTTATTTTAAAACTGGTTTTTGCTAAAATCAGTTCTAAATTCTAGAAAAATTAAATCCGGTTATTAATAAAACTGGTTCTAAATTAACTCTCAAAATTGATTATTTAAAAAATCGGCTCTATAATATTATAATAAATTTTATTGTTAATAAAAACCGGCTCTAATTTAGGGTTATTTTTTATAATCTCTCACACTTCCTCTCACAACGCCGCTCCTTCATCTTCATTTTCACTATTCACCATTAGCAGCTGATCTATGTTCCTTCTAATCAAAGGCAACATCAACCACAATATTCGTCACAGCTACAGTAACCACTAATATTTTTGGATCTCTTAAAGGTAATTCTTCTCTACATAATTTAAATTTAAGTATATTTTCTTATTTTTATAGATTAACATCCTTATTAATCTTAAAAACCATTAATTTGCATAATTATTGCATAAATTGATTACATATATATAAATAAAATTATATGTGTGTAATTGATAGTATTGTCATATAAGACCAAACTACCAGAATTTTTATTAATTTAGGTCCATACTCGTTTGGATTAATCCAATAGGGATTAATCCCGAATAGTCCCCGATTTGGGACAATTTTTTAAATACTTTGTCTCATTTAAGATAGTGAACATATACTAGCTACAATTTGGTGTTTGAAAAAAATTTGGTTAGTATTTTCCCTAATGTTCCTACGTGTACGTACGTATATGAAAATTTACGTTGGCGTACTCGGGGAGCATAGGGGAAATGCTGCCTAATTTTTTCAAACATCAAATTGGCTAGTATATGTTCACTAATGAGACAAAATATTTAAAAAGTGAGTTAAAGTGGTTGACCGACCCAAAATTAGACCTTAAATCAGAAACCATAAATTCTAAACCCTAATTGTGAGAGTGATGTTTTTTACAGATGGATCCTAATACTTGGAAGTATAAAATAAAAAAGAATACAATTGAATATTTGAGGGGAATTGATGAATTTTTGGAATGTGCCTCAGAAGATATGAGAAATAAGGGTGCACGAACACTTGTTTGTCCTTGTGAATATTGTCAAATTTACGGAGATTTGGAAATATCAAATAAATGAGAGATCATTTAATTCATCGTGGGTTTATGGATCGATATACCCGATGAGTACGACATGGAGAAAATATTAAAACTGTTGATAATATTGATATTAGAAATATTAAAAATATTGTACGAGATGAATCTGAAGGTGATGGCTTAAATTTAGACAATGATGAATGAGATGTATTGGAGAATGAAAATGTGAGAAATATAGAAAATATAGACAATATAGAAAGTCAACAATTGGATGAAATTATGAATGATATTGCAGCGGATTTTGTTGATATTCCTGAAATTTTTAAAAATTTAGGTCATGATTCCAATGTGCCGTTATTTACCGGTTGTACAAAATTTATGAAAATATTTGTTGTTTTTAAATTGTATAACCTGAAAGCTAAAAACGGACGGAGTGATAAAATTTTTACCTCTTTATTATAATTTCTAGGAGAAATGCTTTCAGAAAATAATTCAATACCGGACTCCACATATATAGCGAAAAAATTATTATGTCCTTTGAGTATGAAAGTGAAAAGAATTCATGCATGTCTGAATGATTGCATATTATATCGAAATGAGTACAATGATTTTGATAAGTGTCCGAAATATAACGCTTTACGGTACAAATCGAGAGATAATGAGATAGAAAACGACCAGCAACAAAAGTGTTATGGTATTTACCAATTATTCTAAGATTTCAGCGTCTATTTGCAAATTCAAAAGACGCTCACTTATTACGATGGCATGTTGATGTTAATTTGTAATAATCTTGAAGTCAATAATACGATAAATTGGTTATATAAAACTTTGTTCATGAATTGGATATTTAAATGATATTTTGTTTCCTTGAGTATTATTGAATTTATGAATCATTCTGAGTTCATGACTGGAATTGTGAAACTTCATAATATAGAATATACTCTTAAAAGTCACTAACCAAGGTAATTAGCAGAACACTAATTAACCGTTATCAGAGTTAGTATGTGGATTAAATGATGGTCAAGTTTTACAGATCATAGACAAAGAGTTGTCATTTTAATCACATAGATAGATGTTCTAGGAACATCGTATTTGATAGACCCCGAATGAAACATTAAATGGAATTGTGTTCGTGTCATTAATATTTTCGTTCAGTATTAAATTCTAAAGTATGAGATATTCATCTTTCCTACATAAGATATATATGTGTGTGATTTCTACCAAACGTTATCCGTAAAAGGTGGCTATAAAGGTAGCTCTTCGGTATACATAACTTATGCGGAGGAAGAGATGGTTTGCCAAAAGTACTATTGTCCCTCGTATTTCTATACGAGTTATAGCATCATTTGGGCACCTTGATAGAGTAAGATTATCTCGCTAGCAAGTATAATTACAAGAGTAATTATATTTGATAATTTACTTAGGATCAAGAAAAGATTAAGTTTGCAAGGATGACACATAACTACCTTGAAGCGATCGATAGCTATGAGACAAGAATTAAACACAAGTAAATAGTTTTCTTGGATCATGATATTGTACAAGTACATCATCATCTGTGTAATTGGATGGTCATAGTGCATTACGCCGGATGCCTCCTATGATTATAGGAGTTAAAACGGTTTTAACTCTATTTACCAACATAACACGGATCCTGTCGGGTCACACCGTATAGGAGTTAATCGGAGAATCTTATTGATTAATTATAAATTATTTATAATTAATAATAAGATGGTTATAATTAATTATATATGATATAATTATATTTGTCATAGAGATGACAAGAAGCAAAAATCAGATTGAATTTATAACGTGTTGGCACGTCGTATAAATTCGCCGAAACAACAACCGAGAAAAATATAATTGTAGATGACAATTATATATATTTGATTTGGATTTTAAATGTTAATTATGGATTTGAATTATGGGCCAAAGCCCATTTATAATTAAAGTCTTAATTAATAATTAAAAGCCCAAAATCCGAAAAGCCCAAAAAGGCCCATGAAAAGCCCATGACGACCTCCAAGGGTATTTTGGTAATTTGTCCAAAAGCCCAAGGGTATTTCGGTACTTTGGCCAAAAAGCTCTATGGCGTTTTGGTAAATTGGATGAACTTTAAGGGTATTTTGGTCTTTTCACATTGGAACCTCCATACTATTCATGAGGGTATTTTGGTAATTTGTCAATCTCACATTTTCTATAAATAGAGGGGTAGGGTGAGAGAGAAAGACACACCAAATCAGTTCTACTTTCTCTCTCTCGGTATACGGTTGTTTCAGAATTCACGGGATCGGTGAATAGTGTTTTTATGAAAGTTGCGGTATTTCTGCACATTTGTGAAACAGAATTACTACGAGTCGTGAATAGTACTATTTCGTCTTTTTCTTGGGTGAATAGTGTTTTTGCGAGAAACCGCGGTTTACAGTATTTCTGACAAAAGAAATAAACCGCTCTCGGTCGATCTGGTGGATAACCTACGAGAGGCATCGGACGTTTGGTGCTCGAGACAAGCCGATTTTCATTCCAATTGAAATTTGGAAGCGAGGTATAACATCTTATGTTAATCTATTTAATTGTTAAGTAGATTAATATTTTAGAAATCAATCATGGAGTAGATCAATAAAGGTTTAAAGAGGTGTGTATCTCTCGGTAATCATCCGACACATCACTTTAACCCTAAGCTTAAGTTAGAAGTAAAATAATATTTTACCGTCTTTTGTAAAGGATTAAATGTCTGTATCTCTCGGTAATTATCCGACATACTTTAATCCCTAACTTAAGTAGAAGTAAAATTTTTGTTCTACGGTCTTTCCGCAATTTGAGCATTAACGGGATTTGGGCATTCCAAAACCCAACAGTTGATGGCATAAAAGATGATGGAATTCTCCGTCACCCTGGAGACTTTCCCGAATGGAGAAACATTAATAGAATATTCAAGGATTTTGTCGATGAACCAAAAAATTTACGATTAGGGTTATGTACAGACGGGATGAACCCTTATGGCCTTATGAGTAGTGGTAATACAACATGGCCTATTTTATTGTGTATTTATAATCTTCCCCTGGTTATGCATGAAAAGAAAATACATAATATTGTCGTTGTTGATTTCATGTCCAAAACAACCTGGTAATGATATAGATGTTTACTTGGCCCCATTGTTGGAGGATCTGAATAAATTATGGAAAGATCGTGTCAGGATATTTGATGCATATTTAAAAGAATATTTCATCTTTCGTGCTGTTATTTTTTGCACGATTAATGATTTTCCCGCCTATGGTAACTTATCGGGTCATAGAACGAAATGAGCAAAAACGTGTCCAATTTGTGGGGAAGATACTCATACGATACGATTGAAGAACTATGGAAAAAATATTTATTTAGGACACCGTAGATTTCTTAATCAGAATCACCCCTACCGACGGAAGAAGAAAGCTTTTGATGGTAAGGTTGAGCTGGAGAAAACACCAATATCATTATCCGAAAAATAAATATATTCTATTTTGAAAGACATAAATGTCCAATTAGGTAAGACGTTTAAAAAAAATATCCCTAACGGTGTTTGGAAAAAGAAATCTGTGTTTTGGGAGCTTCCTTATTGGTCGTATTTGGATGGAATGCACATTATTAAGAATATTTATGAAAGTTTGGTCGGGACGCTATTGAATATTCAAGGAAAAATGAAAGACGGGGTGAATGCAAAAAAATACATGGTTGCTATGGGAATTCGGTCAGAGCTAGCACCACAAAAATATGAAAAATGAAATTACTTACCCCTAGTATATGCATGACTCTCCATGAGGTTCGTATTACTCCTGATGAGGTTAAAGATGGATTTCACCACATTTGTGTTCCGTCTCCACCGCCAAATGGACCGGAGTGGCTCGGTGAGCTTGTTGGGTTCTTTATCAAATGACCTATACACCTTGTAGAGCTTTGTGAGGTATCTTTTATTTATCTCTACAAATTTAAAAATTTAAAAATTATTTGTTCACTAATATGTTTAAATGCATGATAATACACCACAAAAATCTATGTCCAACAAGCAAAAAAAATTCGAGCCAGCCCCAATTTTAAAATCTCGTAGAGAGCCGCTTCTCGATGATGACACCTTACAACGTCTTTCTAGACGTTCATTATTTCTGTATAAGGTGATCATGATGCAATCCGTCAGTACGACTTATTTTTCTATCGCATTCTTGGAGCTATTCGGCTACGATGGTGATGCTTATGTATACATGACGGATATCATCGAGCTTTTTAAGGATGAATGACTCAATGTCTCGATTCTACAGATTTTCTGTATGTAAGAAGAGAAGCATAATATTTCTTTTAGAATTTTAATAATTTGAGGAATAATTATTGTATATATTGTAGGGTTTCTCACGATACGTGCAAGAGTTTCTTAATTGAGAACTGCAAATTTATCAATCCATATTTTTGCACAGAAACACAAGTTCAAAGTGATATTGAACGCACGGTCAATTATTTGAGATAATGCTTTGTTAAATGCGAGAATCCAAACTCCTACATATTTCTTCCGTACATTGAAAAGTTAGAACTTCAAAACTTCATTAATTTGCTTATTTATCTATTGCTTAATCTCTCCATTTTAATACGTATAAATTGTAGGGGGCATTGGATTCTTTTGATTATGTGGCTCAAATCCTCTGTTGTTTATGTCGTGGACTCATTGAATCGTGAAGATGAGACATATATTATCCAAGCAGCGTTAAATATGTAAGTTTTTTTATTATTTCCGACACTTTAGTATGAACTGTAATTGATAACTCATATCATTGTTATATAAGGGCCTTACGCTATTATTGGATTGAAAAATAATTCGCTCAAGAAAAAAATCTCAAGTTCACTTGGAAAACGATTATGGTGTGTAATTTCAAACTTTAAATAATAATTAGACATGATATTAATAACTTATTTTAATTAAGGTTAGGGTTTGATTTTGATTTTTTTTTTGCAAAATTTTAGAGTCCAAACCAGCCAAGCAGTAAAGAGTGCGGTTATTATGTTATGAAATCGATGCATAATATAATAACTACATATTCCAGCAATAAAAATTTGCAACAGGTATAAAAAATAAACTTCATAGTCTTTAATTCTTTTACATATTTACTTGATTAATCAAACTA
Organism: Schoenoplectus tabernaemontani; assembly: GCA_037127355.1. NCBI lineage: Eukaryota > Viridiplantae > Streptophyta > Magnoliopsida > Poales > Cyperaceae > Schoenoplectus > Schoenoplectus tabernaemontani. The sequence continues at coordinate 22,924,682 of CM073739.1, forward strand.
ATAAAATTTTAATTTTTTAATAGGCTATCAAACTAGCTTCTCGATCTTATTCACAAAAAGATATCGAAGAAATTAAGGAGATGGTTGTAAATTATATTGCATCTAATATTTAATAATTTATTTTATATTTTTTTTCTGTTATTTGTAAATATTTTTTGCTAAATTATTTAGTTAACTTATATATTTGTTTGTGTTATTCAGTTATTTCGTGATTTCTGTGAAATATATCAGTTTATTTGTGTTATATTTCTATATGTGTTTGTTTATATATATGGCTGGTATATGAACTGGTCACCGAAAACAGAAAATTTATTAAAAAAAAATTCAGAACCGGTTTTAATTATTTGAATGAATTAGAACCGGTTTTAATTGAAAAATTGATTAGAACCGGTTATTTCAATAATCGGTTTTAATTCTTAGAATGAAATAGCACCGGTTTTATAAAACCGATTCCAAAGCTCCATATGCGGTTTCTGTACTAATTAATTCTTTTTCTAGTAGTGCAATTCCTCAACTTGCAATTATTTTTATAAATACTTAAAATATTGAGTGCACCTGATTATATTTTTAAAGGACTTACGATGCTGTTTGGCATTTGCTACAAGGATAACACCAGCGCATGTTTGATAAAAAGATAATGTGGAGGAACGAATGTATAATCATTAATTTTTATCTCACGCTACAAGGATAACACCAACTAATTATGTTTGATAAAAACGTGGAGGAACTGATGTATATCTATTAATTGTTATCTAACGTAAAGTCAGTGATTGAATTATCCTCTTTTTATCTTCCCAATTCATCTCCCTTCCTTACATAACTAAGGATTTAAATGTTTATAATCATGATCGTATCCGATACATGTGTAACACCAAGAACATATTGGCAAGAATTAGGATTTAGGGATAAGTCGTATTATTTGATGTGAATATAAATTTTGCAAAAATATTTGTGTTCACTCTTGAAAAGTTGTATTATTTGATACGAAGACCTCAAATTGTAATCTCTTCAGTCAAAAAACACATCGAAGACGAAATATTGTGGTTATATAGAGTATTCTGTTGAAAATATAAAAAGAAAAATTGGTGTAAGTCTCATTGAAAAATTCTCAAGTCATCAGAAGAAGTCATGGAAGCATGAGACGAAAAGGAAAAAAAAAATGGGGGTTAAAACTTCTTAGAATGAAGATAATTTATCTAAGATCCTAACTGATGAAGATCTCAGGTTGTAACCTCTTCTGCAATTCATCTTCAAATTCCTTTTCAGACAATGAGAGACGTGAAAAAGAATCGCAAAATTAAATATGTATATAAAGGGATAACCATTATATTATATCTTCACTATTTTCTGATCTATTCAATTTATTTCTTTACCACATAAGTAAGTGATAAAGATAAAGTCATCATTTTTCATAGTCATGTTTGGTATAAAGATAACTGTAAATTATAAACCTCAATTTCATATAAATTTTGATAGGGTTTAATCTCCTAAATCAAACCAATTGCTTTTAAACTTTGAGTAATTTAGTCTAATTTTGCACCAAATTCGAGATATATATTACCTTAGTTTGTTGTTGGGTTTGGATTTTAAAGCAATCGAGCAAATCAGGACACGAGCACAATCCAGATGAGAAGCTAAAAACAAAACTACATATTATTGCAACTCGCAAAATGATTTCTATGAGCTGAAAATTTTAAGAGCAGTGTTAATTTCCTCTAGTAAAGAAAAGTTCACTTTTGCGAGTCGCAAAAATACTTTTTGGGATCAGCAAAATTTAGTATCTAGGTTGATTAAATTCAACCTAGAGCTATGTATTAAAACTAAAAACCCCATAAAACTCTTATTACTAAATTTAACCCCGATCTTTTTCTACCTATTTACTCTTATAATTTAATTTTAGAGCTACTATTGGTATTTTAGCTTATTGAAAATGTGTGAACCGATACTTTATAATTATACCTATGGATCAACATCCTAAATTACTACTTCGATCGTGAGATTATGCATTTGCAATGGAAATTGGTAAAAAATAGAATAATTATTAGCGCTAGAAAAGACATCACAAGGACATATCTGGTGGGATTAAGGAATAACTTTTAAAGTCATGTTTGTTTGGCAGACATATAACTTTAAAGAAAATGTAATAGATATTAAGGGAAAACCGTTATATTATCCCTCTACTATTTTCTAATATGTTTAATTAATTCATTCCTCTATAAAAAAATAACCAAGTAAAAATAAAGTTAGTATAATTAATGTTTGGTATAGGGATATATAACTCTGGGTACATGTTTGATAATAATAATTAGGGAATAACTTTTGAGAGATAATGAATATTCATCATTTTATTAGTTTATTTTCTTATCTCTTCATTTCGTTTCTCTATTAACCATGTCAAAGATAGAAATATAACTCTTTCTATCATAATCTATAGTATTGGAATAGCTCCAAAATATATAAAAAAGTAGACTTATTTTTATTACCAACTAATTGATTGTTTGATATAAAACTATTTTTTGTTTCATAAATAAAAAATAACTCTAATTTTTATAATATATTTTGATATGAAAATAGCAGATATCGTGTCTGGTAGATAAATAGATAAAAAAATTACATGCATTATTTCATGTGGAAGTAATAATAAGCATTGTCTATATATTTATCCATTTACATTAGTTCTTAATAAAAATAATTTAGATAACTCTAATAATCTTTTAGATGAAAAAATCGACAATATAAGGAAATGGTGAGAATCTTTGACAACTACTTATTTCGACAATCTTATTAATGAATTTCATCAAAAAAAAATATTAAAGTGTTATACGACAATTATTTGAGGTACACCGGTTAGTAATTAACCTAGAGGTTAATAGTGCATTTTAAATTTTCTTTCTGACATAAAAAATAAGGATCTATCACATCTATACTCATTCAAACATTTCTACAAACACTTTTGTGAGGGGGTTTGATTTTGTAAACCTTAAAAGCAATCCTTAAGTAGTGAATGACACTTGACAGGGATCTAATGTTTTCCTTCCTCCTCAGGTTCAGTCTAAAGATGCTCCAAATTTGAACACACAAGATTTCCACTCGATCCACTCAAGAACACTGCAAACTTGATTCAAATCCAAGTTGATTGCTATAAGCTATATCTAACACTGTGTGTTATAACTTTATTAATAGACAAAAATAATACATGTACTGCATATAGGGGTGAACAACAAACCCGTCAACCCATCTAGTCCGTTCAACCCACCCGATCCGACCTATTTTTTGCCAAGTTGAGAAATTATCTGGTTGCGGGTTGGGTATGTGATGTGATTTTGACTAACCTGTTTATTTGATTGGTTTATGAGTTTACTTTTAGAAATCCGTCTAATCTGAACTCGGCCGTATAATCATATATCATATATATTTTTTAAATATTATATATATAATTTATTGATAATTAATAAAATAATCATTTAAGAGTTAAAATTTTACATTATATTTTAATTATTACCATGTAGTTTTTGTTATATTTTTTTGATGTTATATTTCAACTTTTTATAATATTATTTTTTTATATTTATCTTTTATAAAACATGACAAATATTTAGTTTTTAATTCATTATTTATAATTAATATGAAATTATCATTATTTTATCATATTTTTATTTTGATCCTTAAATTGTGATATCATTAATAAATATATATTATCTAATATTAATAATAATATATATATAATATTATTTAACTAAAATATCAACCCGTTTAACTCGCATAATCCATAAAAATCTGTAAAAACCCATATGTAAAAAATCATATCATATGATTTGGGTTGAGTTACAGGTGGGTTAACTAAATTTTTTTTAACCCGGTATAATTGAATTGAGTTTAAATTTTCATAAGGATCCAAATAATATTAGCTATCTTATGTCAATTCTCATGTCTCATGTTATTATTAATAAATCATTGAAATGTGTTATCCTTATTTTGTTTATTCTTTTCTTGACACCAAATAATCTATTATATCAAGATTAACACAATAATCATAACTACACATATTATACTGTATTATTTTATTAAGGGGCCTAGCTGATATCATCACTCATGAAATATGAGGCACATATATATGCTTGACAATTATATTTCCTTCGTCGAAGTCATATATACAAGAATAATATCTTTATAAAAGTATGTTATGGTTAGCGCTGGATAACACACAATGTACACTTCTCATGTAGAAAATCATATTAAATAATTTTAGACACATATAGGAAATAATAATGACATCGATATATACAATTCATATATTATTTTACTTTGGTCATGTTCAATATAATGATTATTGTCATATATATATTTATGTGATTAAATTTATAACTCTTTATCATCTAATATATAGAACTGGACTATCATTTAATTCATATATCAATCTCATATGTAATTAGTGTTTTTGCTTATCTTGATTAAGGATTTGTAGAGTATTATTATTATTATTGTTGTTGTTTAATAAATAGCATTATAGGGCTCTTCAGCTTCAGATAACTAATCTAAAAATTCTATGAATCCAATTCACCAGCACTTTCAAGTTTCATCATCAAATGATTGAGTCCTAAATCATAACACTATCAATGCCTCCCTATTCTCATTCTAAAGGTATGCATTTCAAATATAATATTTTATGTTTATCTTTATTGAACTACTACATTGCTGTTCATGATTTGATATGCTTTCAATATTCAAAAATAATATTTATCTTAAACCAAAATATTATTTGAGACAAAATAAATTTCAATATGTACCTTTTATATTAACATGCTTTCAATATATATTTTTTTGTGTTATAGAAAATCAATCATAGTATGCAAACTATTGTCCCTAATGACGCTTAGAGGAGGATGAATATGTTGCCTTAATCAATTTAAATTATTTCAATTCAAGAATACGACAAATGCTCTTTCTAATAATGCAATTCAAGACCAAGATAACTAAATAAATAAAATGAGAAAAAGAGAGATGGGACACACAATATAGTAGCAGATTTCAGCAAATGACATTTATCTTATATTCTTCTCTACCACTTCTCAAAAAAATTATAACTTACAATCTAATGGTCCCTTGCATGATAAATGAGTTGTCACTCAAAGGAGTTGCTCTTACTAAATCTAACAAAGGTTTGTGAAGTGACTTTGAGATTATGAGAAAAGAAACACTCAAAATAATTAATCTATCCAAATCTTTTGAGATGTTGGTGAAGTGGATTTGAGATTAGATCAAGTTTTTGAACGTTTTAGCAAGAAAACCATCGTGGCCAGTTCACTTAGCCACCAAAAAGGTGAATTTTACATTTTGGAACCTCAAAGAAATAGTCCAGAGTGTTTATATTTATACTGCTGAGAAAAAAAGACCAATCTAGACAATATATGTGTCAACAATTACCAACTGTTATAACTGTTCATCAATAATTACACAACTATAGGCTCTGATTTTTATACCTTAGCGTCGAAGCCAATATTAGATTAATGGCACAATCATTGTAATTTTTCATAACATTTGTATAATTTTTAGTACAACCGTTCTGTAACTGTTGTACCATTACACAACTGTTGTCTCTGATTTTCTTTGTTTTAACCGTAAATTTAATTTATCAATTGATGAACACAACTGTTGTAGTTGTTTGTCGATCATTACACAACAGTCGTCTCTAGTTTTCTTTACTTTTAACCTCAAATTTAATTTATCAATATTTCTTTTAGTTATTTTCTAATCCTGAGTATTCTTGACTTATTTTCATTTGTCCATTTATTCATACCACAATCTGGATCTCCATTTATTTTCATTTGTATTATTTTACGAATTATCAAATATAAAATTAATTACAATAACATAAAGTTTCTAACAAATATTAGCTACATTTCACAGTGTATGATCTTAAAAAGGCACAATCAAATATAATGATTATTTATGTTTCTGTGAAATTAAAGAGTATCTTTATACCTAGATGATCTGAAATTCAATCCGACCTGATCCAACTTGATCCAACTCGACCGCGCCCCGATGATATATTTTTTTGTCTAACTAACTCGGCCTGATCCTACCCGAATCCTATGCGACCTATCCAATTGTTGATTCTAAGTGTGATGAGAGGTGATCGGACTTATCATAATTTATTTATTATTAGGGTTGTAACTCGAGTTTCATAAAATAAATAGAATCAATGCATTTTTAATAAAGTGGTAAATAATTGCATAAAATAAATACAATCAATGCATTTTTAATAAAGTGATAAATAATTGCACTATAATCTTACTAGTTACCATGTGATGGTAAACAATTGCATTAAAAATACATAATTTTCCGAGTCATGCATTTAAATGAAAAATTATAAAATACTGATTGATTTGGTACAAGATTAAGTGTTAAATAATTGCACTAAAAAGAACTTGTTACCCGTATTTGAACAGAAGCATCCAGGGGCTGCAATTTGTTATTAAACAACAACAAACAAGCAATTTGTGTGTAACACATGGTCAGACGCCCTGGGCCCCATGGCAATTTCCAAAATCAATTTGGGCCGTTGAGTTGTTTGGACCCTGGCTACCGCTAATTACCCTTTCCTAATTCAGCAACCGTATTTTAAATTGTTCTATTAGCATCACTGGACCATCCAAGATTAACATAATGTATACTGACAAAACAACAAAATAATATCATCGATGATGACACTTGCATATATATGATATTTTCTCACCACCAAACACCATTTGTTTGACGCGGTAGTTGTCGTATGCATCAATATAAATTTATAATGCATGCACCTAACAAACCGAATCAATGTTTAATTATTGGTTCCTCCGCCTCCCACTTTGATATTTTTTTCATTCCAGTTTCAGATTGCTTGTTATCTAGGCTCCTGTTGAAATATAACAACATGCTAAGGTGAAATAGGTGCATAGGAAGGCCTACATAGCAAAGAATAGGAAGAAAAGATGGTAAATAGACAGCTCAAAATGGAGCAAATTGTCCTGTTGTGACTTGTGTTCGCTAACTGACAAGGTTGCCCACTTAAATATCTAATACCTGCTACTGCTACTAGTAAATGAACGGCTTAAATAGAAGCTGTAATGTAAAAGGAGAAAAATCCAACAAACGAACTGTGCTTTGAAGGGACCGCGTGCAGTAAAAGATTTGACCCACTTGATATTTTATTCTCTCTCCGTTGCATGAACGGTTCAGAAATTGGTGCGATCAAAATCTATTCGATTGCACCACCAACCGATCAACGGTCGGGATCTTTTGATTTGGAAATTTGAATGTTTTTTTTTTGTGTCAACTTGGCTTTGGTGATGGATGATTACCTCTTTGTCATAGTTGGGGTATAGTTAGGGTACCATAAAAAGCTCGAACTTAATTATGGCTCAATTCGGCAACAATTCGAATTTGAATTAATCTGGTTTGATAGTAAAATGATTGATTTTTAGATGAAGTTGATTTGATTCGGCTCGAATAATAATGGATTATATATTTTTATCAACAAATTCTAACTCGATAATCCCTCTCTTACTCTTTCTCACCATCTCAGCGACGTCTCTTACTCTCTTGTGGCTCAGTTCATATATCTGACTTATTAATTTTTTGTCAGTCCATTCATTTAAATTAGTACAATAGTGAAAGTATAGTTTGTTGATATATCAATTTTATAACAACTTTTGTACTTATAGATATATCAACTTTGTAGTTTATAAATATACCAAATCTAAATGTCAAACCGAGTCAACAAACATACATTCGCTCGTGAGCCAGCTCATGAGTTAGCTCAAAATGTGATGAACTGAGTTTGAGCTAGATCTTTTAGCTCATAACGTTTCACAAACCCAACTCAATTCAGTTCATATTTTTATGAGATGAGATCGAACTAAACCCAACTCACCCAAACTCAATTCACTTGCAGCACTACTCATAGCACCCACTATGGAGTGCAATTAGGATTGTCAATGGGTAGGATATGGTACGGATGAAAATATTTTCATATTCATACCCATTATTTTTTTATCCATATTCTATCCTTACTCATTAAAATTTTTTTTACTCATATCCTATCATTACCCATTAAGAATTTCAGATAATGAACAAGAAACAGTAGCTAAGGTAAAATAAAAATAATTCAATGAAAAAAAAATTTAGACAATTAAATAATATTAAATAAATATATTCATAAAGTATAATAATAATTAATATTTTAAATATAATAAATATATATTTTTTCATGTCAATTGTCATAAAAAAATACTAACTACTATATATATATATATTTAACTATATATATTTATATAATTACTTAATGGATAACAGATAGCAAAATCTCTTATCCATATTCATATCCGATACATTAACGAATTTTTTTATCCATATTCATATCCATACTCATATCTGATAACTTAACGAAAATAAAAATTTACTCATAACTCTCTTATCGGATATAATATGGATCAGATAAATGATCAAAAAATATCATTAACAATCCTAACTACAATCTGCTTACTCTTTTTTGTATCTGACTATTCAGTCTCTTTCTGAAAAATTGTGCGATGGTGAGTTTGATTGAGATGAGAGCATCTAGCCTGAGCAAAAACCCAGTATTCTTTTTTACCGAGATGCGGAAATTTTAAAGATTTTTTGACTTTCTGATATGCAACAAATGACTTCGGCTGCAGCCTGCCGGTTTATGATTGAGTGCTTCAATTAAGAATTGAAAAAGATCTATCATGTAAGAACAACAGAGAGTGAACATATTTGATATTTGTGACTCACAAGGTACTGGAATTCTCTGGAGTGTGATACAAATTGTAATAGAACGAAGAATACGACAAAGATGTATTCGGCTGTATGTTCCACGACAACAGAAAAAAATGCTAAAGCTTTGTTCAAAAAGGAAGACATAGTTCAGTTCTGGATTATTAATTAACCAATTGATAAAACTCTGGCATGGTTTAAAAAACTTGAAATCTACTCTGGTGCTTGCATCTGGCAATCCATTTGATCCTCCACCAACCAAAGATACTGCACAATATTATTTAACCATTCTAGGCCCAACCTGATAGAAAAAGAATGCTGCAAGATGTTTTGCTAAATTTTCACATGTGCAGTGCAGACCGCCGACTTGAATATGAATGTCAATGCAAATTCCATATTTTTCTTTGTGCATATGTAATTAAAACTAAATAATTTGCAGATATTATGATGCACGTCTATTACTCTTTGAATCAAGAGACATAATTAACTTTCACTATAGCAGAATTGAGGTTTACTAACGGTTTTAAAATAATTTACTAACAGTTTTACAACCGTTAATAATGGGGGGTTAGAAAAAAATATAAGCAACCGTTAGGAAAAGAGGAGCGCTGGATAGATATTTGCTAACGGTTTTTAGCCAAAAACTGTTAGCAAAGGGTGTTGTGAGTTTTTTTTAAGTTTTGCTAGCGGTTTTTTAGCAAAATCCGTTAGCAAAGGGTTTTTATTTTTTTTGTATTTTTGCTAACAGTTTTTACTAATAAACCGTTAACAAAGGTTTTTTTGCAGTAAATCATAGAAGAACAGATGACAAATGATAAGCATCGTGACATACATCATATTATTCATTCAATAATTAATATAAAAGAAATATAATTATTCATACAATAAAAAATATTTAATGAACAATACATCTTGATTACTCAATAATATGAAAACCTATACAATTTCTAAGAAAAAAAAAAAAAAAACTAAACTAAAAACTTCAAATGCGTTTTTGAGCGTCAAGACGATATTTTTTGGCCTAAAAAATGACGGTAACAACAATAGCGGTTAACCCTGTAGATCTCATCGTAAGCTTTTCATAGCCGCGTAGCACGCCTCAATCAGAGTTTTCTATCAAAACTTATGGTCATTTGAATTTGAGATGGTCGGATTTTGTTTTTTATTTCTTCTACCTGATCTCTTCTTTCTTTCTTATTTCTCTCTCTGTCTCTCATCTCTCTTTTTATATATGAAAATAGATAAAAATAGGTTGATAATCCGTGAGATTTCTGTTTTTGAATTTTAAATTTTTGGATTGTTGGATTGTGATGAACGAATAGTGAGATGGGCAATCCGTGGGAGAAAATATTATTGGTGAGATGAGATATATTAGATTTTTTTGCGCATGAACCTTTGCTAACGGTTATTTATTAAAAACCGTTAGTAAAAACCCAATGCAAAAAGTTTTAATAACGGTTTTTTATAAATAACTGTTAGCAAATGTGAGCGCAAAATATTTGCTAAGGTTATTTATTAAAAACCGTTAGCAAAGATTTTGCGCTGGGTTTTTGCTAATGATTTTTAATAAATAACCGTTAGCAAAACTTTCTGACAAAATTTTTACATTTTTTGATACGTTTTTCTAATGGTTTCTTCTTCAAAACCGTTATAAAATAGTTAAACTTATTTTTCAAAATGCCACCGCCCCCAATATTACTAACGATTCTCACAAAAAACCGTTAATAAATGAGTGTTGACAAAAATCCTTTCCTTTTATAGTGTTCCCTCCGAAATAGTCTGGCCGGACCTCAAAAATAATAAATGCTGTGTGAATATAAATGTGACCATTATGATCGCACTGAGCGAGAACTAAAACCAATGATTGGGATTATGCTATGTATAATTGCACCGTTTGGAGTACCGCAGAGAATACTCTTCCGCAATAGTCATCAGTAATCACATTCACACTTTAGATTTTAAATTGCTGTAATTGCAGATGCATGTATGTAGAAAATATTAAGTTCAGGCAGCACAAGAGAACCCGGAATTGACAAGCTCTGTAAGGTGGTTTGGACAAGTGATAATGACTTTTGCCATGTATCAGAGATTGAGAAAAAAAAATAATTCATTTAACAATTACCACTGTATCTCTTCACTCCAATACTCCATAAGTCGGCTAGAGATAATTTAATATACTTTTTAAGATAAACCACGTAAGACCTCTGTAAACTTAAACTTACGTTATCTTTACTATATATATATATATATTTCACTTTTTGAAGCATAAAAAAACACAAGTAACATTAAAGAGTTTGACAATTATCCTCCACAATCAAACTGTTTGCACTTGGTGCGTTACGCGAGTCAGCTTGTAAATGGCGCGCACATAATTCGATTGTAATATATCCAAAAGAAATGTATCAATCATAACATCCACTCCCTTGCTTGCTTGGCCAATTTCAAGAAAATAAGTGAATATGTGTATCTTTCTTAACAATACATAATTTCCTAACTTTTGTCAAATAGTTAAAATATTTGTGGTAAAAAAATAAAATACTTGAACGAGGCATGACAATTATGGAAATTTAAAATTGAAAGAATTCTGGCAAATTAAAATGCACGAGGCTGACATTACGACAAAATTACAAAACTTTAAGAACGTGGAGGCATATTTTTGCCATCAGCCGTTGCTTCCACAGGTATGGCCAAAGATACCACGGCCTCAAAAAGAGTTCACAAATGAATGGCAAATATATTATTTATTAATTTTTCTTAGTATTCCTAGTGGCAAAGAATAAAAAAAGGAAAATAGATATCTTGGTCCATTGGATGATTGAAGATGAGGTAAACTTTCATGCTTGATAAGAGATTTTTTTTGTTAAATTATAAACTTTTCAATAATTTACAATTTAACAGCACTTTTTTACGAGGGTAAAAATGAAAATGCAACCCACACATTTAGAGGTGTGCTATCGGTCGATTTTGTTGAAATCGAAATAAATAAATACACATGCAGTTCTATTTAGTTTGTTAATTATGAATCAAATCAAACTTATAAAAATATCAATCGAATAAACCAATTTTTTTTATTTTTCAATTGAATCGAAATTATATTAGTTAAAAATGAATGAAAAATATTGATAGTTATAAAAATTGATAGAAGAAATAAATATTAAAAAAGTAAACTAATAAATATTTTAAAATAAACAAATAAAATCTATGTGAAATAAATATATTCGAATTATATTTAATATGATCCTTAATACCAAGTTTAGTAAATTTTGAACTATTCAGTTTATCCAATTTAGAAAAATATATAATAAAAAAAGAAAAAAACTAAATTAACTAAAATTTTCAAATGAGGCAAAAATTTTGAACCAAAAATCGAATCAAATAGTCTAAAATTTAATGAATTAATTCAAAATCAATTAAAATGATCCGTTTTGCACATCCTAGGCACATTACAAATACATAAGTGCATATTGCACCTCTTACATGTATCTAGTTGCTGTGTGCGAATGCATGTAGTGTAGTTTTCTCGTAAAAGAGAAACAAAACGAGTGCGTGTAATGGCATCAATTTGTAGCATATAAAATAAAGATAATTTTGTAGGTAAGATATTGATATAGCAGTAAATTAAAGCAGCATTTTAAAATGATAGTGGAAAGTGGAAACTGAAAACAAGACAGGTTATTAATTAATTTCTTTTCTACAAAGCTGGAGTCATGGACAAAGGAACAAATTCCTCTAAGCTGGAAAGCTGTCCGGAGCAGGAAAGCATCTGCGCGATCTGCACAGTGCAAGGACAATTTAGGAAAAAATAGGAAAAATAACTGGTGGCTGGGTCCCACTGCTCGTACCAAGACGGCAAGTCCGTTTTAATGCGCAATGTCCCGACTAGTGGTTTGTTAAAACTCGTCGGATACAATCCGTACCTGCGTATCCGCGTCCGTGTACCCGCGTATCCGTACCCGTGATTTTCAAATTTCAAATATTTCCCCCCCGGTTCACATCAAATCAAAACCCGTACCCACCGAACACGCTGTACCCGCTGGATTTTTTTTTTTAATAAATTTCAAATTTTATTCCCTCCAATCAAAACTCTATAAATACACCCCTCTTCCTCTCAACATTTTCACATTCTCTCAATCTCTCAATCTTTTATTCTCTCAAAATAATATTATTCTCAATTTTTAAATTTATTGTTCCAAAAAATATAATATAAAAATACGATCACGAAATTACAAAGGTATTGAAATTACGAAGTTCGGCGTCTCCCGCAAGATTTTTCCGCAAGCTTAGATTTTTAAATTCGGATTTATTTTTAATAGGTTAAGAAAATAGGTTATTTTTATTTTTTGAATATGTGAAGTAATTAGATTTATTTTAAATAGGTTAGATTTTAATTTTTAAATTCGGATTTATTTTTAATAGGTTAAGAAAATAAGTTATTTTTATTTTTTTGAATATGTGAAATAATTAGATTTGTTTTAAATAGGTTAGATTTTAATTTTTAAATTCGGATTTATTTTTAATAGGTTAAGAAAATAGGTTATTTTTATTTTTTTGAATATGTGAAGTAATTAGATTTGTTTTGAATAGGTTAGATTTTAATTTTTAAATTCGGATTTATTTTTAATAGATTAAGAAAATAGGTTATTTTTATTTTTTTTGAATATGTGAAGTAATCAGATTTGTTTTAAATAGGTTAGATTTTATTTTTTTAATTCGGATTTATTTTTAATAGGTTAAGAAAATAGGTTATTTTTATTTTTTTGAATATGTTAAGTAATTAGATTTGTTTTAAATAGATTAGATTTATTTTTAATAGGTTAAGAAAATAGGTTATTTTTATTTTTTTGAATATGTGAAGTAATTAGATTTGTTTTGAATAGGTTAGATTTTAATTTTTAAATTCGAATTTATTTTTAATAGGTTAAGAAAATAGGTTATTTTTATTTTTTTGAATATGTGAAGTAATTAGATTTGTTTTAAATAGGTTAGATTTTATTTTTTTTAATTCGGATTTATTTTTAATAGGTTAAGAAAATAGGTTATTTTTATTTTTTTTGAATATGTGAAGTAATTAGATTTATTTTAAATAGGTTAGATTTATTTTTTAAATTCGGATTTATTTTTAATAGGTTAAGAAAATAGGTTATTTTTATTTTTTTGAATATGTGAAGTAATTAGATTTGTTTTGAATAGATTAGATTTTAATTTTTAAATTCGAATTTATTTTTAATAGGTTAAGAAAATAGGTTATTTTTTTAATATGTGAAGTAATTAGATTTTAATGTATTGAATATGTAGGTATTAGAAAACGGAAATACGAAGTTCGGCAACGCCCGCAAGTACAATTTCGTCAAATTTGAAGGTTACATTATTTGACATATAATTCACTTTAGATTTAATTTTGTTAGATTTAATTTAAAATTTAAATTGTATGTTAGATTTAATTTGTACAAATTGTTAGATTATTTATTTTTAATAGGTTATTTATGACGTTTTAATGGTTTCCCTAGTAAGAACTGTTGCAATACTATGAAAACATAATGTCTAAGGAAAGTTCTGTCTAGGAAAATCGGAACTCGTAGCGTATCCTTTGTGATCCCTGGTTTTCCTGGGAACTTACCTGGTTGTGATTTCGTGTGTAATAGTAACTGGCCCAAAAGGCAACCATTAAATTTCATAGATAACCTATTAAAAATAAATATGTTAGATTTTATTTATTAAATTATTTCGAATTTTTTTAAATATGTTAGATTTTAAAAATGTCAAGTTATAACGAACAAATACAAGAAGAAGCCGCGAGATTTTCTGAAGACCTTTTTGGTCCAAGCATACCGTCTAACTATGAACAAATGCCACCACCCAATTATCCACAAAATTATCTTGATAGTTCTTCCCAAATGCCACCACCCAATTATCCACAAAATTATTCACAAAATTATCAAAGAAGAGACCAAATGTTAGATTTAAATTATCAACAACCCCCCCCCCCCAAATGAGTGCACCTTATTATACTTCAACCGATCCGAAGCGTATTCATTCCACAAGGTGCAGTTCAACCAACAGCACCGTATGCATATGGAGGCACTTCTTCTGTATCATCGAGTCAATTCACTGCCCCTATTTCATCTACTCATTCGACTGGTGTTCCTGAAATTCAAGAAGCAGATGTCTCTCCTTCGAGAAGTGGCCCCCCACCAACAACCAGCGGACCAACCAGTAAAAAAGACTAAAAGAGCTCCCGAATACAATCAGTGGTGGTTGTCCTGGTATAAGGTGACCAAAGACGAGAATGACATTTTGAAAACTCTTGATTGTAAGGTACCAAATTGCAAGAAACATTTTTTTGTGTATAAACAATCAAGTGGTATGACCAGTTTTAAAAGACATGTTGAAATGCACCAAAAAAAGGGTGAGGTTCCAAGTGAAAATGCTGGACCGAGACAAATTCAAACCCTTATGCAACCAGATGGTACCAGAACTCACCCAAAATTCGATGAAGCAAGAATGCTTAGTGAAATGGCCCGATATATTACACATAAAGAAAAACCAATAAGTATGGGTGGTTGCATGAGTTTTGCCCGGTTGATCATTCGGGGGTGCGCTCAACCAATGTACAAGAGGATCCATCATAGAAAATTGGTAGGCGAAATAAAAAATCAGTTTACCACCATATTAAGTTTTAGAGTATTGGATTCTCCACACAATGCAAATGTAATTTTTAAATCCATTATTGCGGTTTTACAAGAATATAATCTGAAGAGAGATATGGATAACAAGATTTTTTCTATATCTTTCGATAATGCTAGCAACAATATAGTTTCCATTGATATTTTTAAACGGTCACTAAATCCAATTATGAATGATATAATATTTCATCAAAAGTGTGCTTGCCACATACTTAACCTTGTTGTGAAGGCGGGCCTTAAAACAGAAACCGTAAAACTGTTGATAATTAAATTTAAGGATGCTCTCAACCATATTGTTTTAAACCAAGAAAGAAAACAACGGTTCACATTGATGTGCGTCAACTATGGATTGAGCAAGTTGAGAGTTCCTTGGGATATAGATACCCGTTGGAACTCTACCTATAGATTTTTGCACCGATGCCTTCCTTACCATGCTGTTATTGGGGAGTTTTTGAGAAGCTCCACCCCAGAGGGAATGGCATTGGAACCCAGTGTCGAGGAATGAGAGCAACTAGAAAGACTTCAAAAATTTCTAGAAACTTTTTTTAAAGCAACCGTCTAATTATCCTGCTCGTATTCACCGACTTCATTTGAGTTGCTGAAACATCTGTATAGCATCTCCAAGGTATATCGCGAATTGGAACAAGCCGAAACCCGGGATAAATCTCTCACGTTGATCGTAGATGCCATGAAACAAAAAGTTTTGAAATATTGGGAAGATATACCCCTCCTGGCCATCATCGCAAGCTGCCTCAATCCGGCGTACAAGAAGTATTACACAATCAAAATGGTTCAAGCGTACAAAGATAATCTACATTTATCCAACACCGGGGTGGAGGCATACGTGAATTCGAAGTTCGATGAGATGTTTAACATATACAACTCAAGAATGGTTGACAACCAAAATCCGTCTTCGTCCCGCCGCGCCCCTAGGTAAAAATATAAATTACATGTGTTTTTAATATTCATTATTTATAATATCTACATTATTTGTCTACTAATTATTTTATTTAATAGTTTCACTTCCAGGAGCACTAGCAATGGTGGATTGTTAGCAGATTTCCAATCGGAAAGCACACCGCACACATCCACAAATGAGTTATTGAGCTATATGTCGATGCTCAACGAAAATGAAGATGTTGACATCATGACGTGGTGGAAGAGAAATGCAAGGGGCTATCCAACGCTGGCGATGATGGCCCGCGACGTATTTGCCGTACCCGTGTCAACTGTCCCTTCTGAAAGTTGCTTTAGTTCGGCGAACAGGATTCTCTCCGATAAACGTAGTAAGTTGGGTGCACATGTTTTTGAGAGACTTGTGTGCTTGAAAGATTGGATTGATGCTGAGGAGCGCAATCAATATCGAGATCAACCACAATCATCCGAAGTTGAGACTGAAGAAAGCGGTAGCGAGCCGCAGCCGGGTTATAATTCGGATTCAGACGGTGCAGAAGAGAGCGAGCAATGGTACATTAATGCAAACTATTAGATAGGTAAAAGGCAGTGTCGGTATTAATCTCTAACCTCCTTTAATTTTTATGGTTATTTTTTAAATTATAAATTTCTAAACATTTCAATTAGTTTTTAAATTATTCATTTTAAAGAAAACTACTAACAAAAAAAAAAGTTAGAACTCCGTCTATGTTATTTTACATAGCCGGTCCCAAGCCCGGAATAAAGGAGGAGGGTAACTTTTATTTTTTAATCTATTTTTTTAAAATAATTCAAAATTATTTTTAAAGTAATTGATTTTCTAAATTTTTATTTATATTTTACTTTTTAAATTAATTGATATAAAATGCTTTTTATTTATATTTTAAACGTTCATTTTAAATTATTTGATTTTTAAATGTTCATTTTAAATTTTTTTATCTATTTTTTGATTTAATCTATTGTTTTAAAATAATTGAAAAAATGAACGTTTAGAAAATATATTATTCTTTTAAAATGAACGTTTAGATTTGTACTTAGCCGAAATGATATTCAGATTTTACGACATTCCAAAATAAAAAATATATTTGTAAAACAAAAACGGCAAAAGAAAAAAAATTCGTAGCCGTGTACCCGCGACGGGCACGGGTATGAGACGGGTAGGGTATGATTTTGAAAAAAAAAACCCGTCTACCCGTGCCCGTCATACCCGTCTACCCGTCGTACCCGCACCCGCCGTACCCGCCGCGGGTGTACCCAGCCCGTGCCCGCGGTACCGCCCGGCAAACCACTAGTCCTGACTACTGACGTGTCGAGATCGATACAGGAGTCAGGAGGACCCACAAGCAGGATCTAGTCGAGAGCCCACGAGCTACAGTCCCCACCCCAACTTCAAATTTTAACCACAATTTGCCTTTCTGGAGGTCCCTATGATCAATATCTTCTCCACTCTCCATAACAGCAAGTACCGTGTAGGTGTTGCACCATGTTCCTCAATTTATAGAATGTTTTGTATGTGTATTGTCAGCTCAAATTTTAGATCTGCTTCTTTTTCTGTTGTTTTTAGACAAGTTTGATCATGTAACCAGATCTGATCTGACTGTTAAGCTTACGCGGCCATGCGTGTGATGGTGCATCTGAAGAATACACCATTGAAGATATGGTCTAGGAAGACAACCACCCGTATACTGGAAGATTTCGATGAGCCCGCCTTCATAGACGATGCTACAACTGATAGACCCGATATGAGCACCTAGGGCCGGGAAGTAGTATCCAACCCATTGGTAGGAACACATACCTAGTAGAATTCAACAACATAGGGGAGATGTTCTCCGTCCTGGAAAAGAGGGTATGGACTTACATGAGGGAGGTGGTGGCGCTAAAGCATGCACTAGGGCCAGCCAATCTCACATCAGAACATGTGGACCACCTGGAGGCATGGGTCCAACTGCATAAGATACCGATGGGAGCCTTAACTAACCAAGGAATTGAGATGCCGGCAAGCAAGGTGGGACCCCCGCTGTCGGAGGTCCAGGAGATACAAGTAAATGGACAAAGATGTCTCAAAATCAAGGTACTCATCCCTGTGAAAACCCCACTGAAAGATAAGCTCAATGTGCGGCACCCGGAATTGGGACACATCACTGTGCTCCTGGTATATGAAAAACTTCAAAGGGTCTACTGTATTGTGGTGAGATAGGACATGAGAGTGGGACATGCCCAATTAAGGCCAAAGTAGTTAGACTTAAAATGGAGGGTAAGTTCTCAGACCAGTCGGGCATTGATACAATTCTGAACCCCAAGTTAGGACCATGGATCACTAGGAGAAGATGTTCGATAAAGGAGGACACAATAGAGGTACGATTGATCTAAATGTAGGTTGCGGAGAAGGGATGAG
Organism: Schoenoplectus tabernaemontani; assembly: GCA_037127355.1. Classification (NCBI taxonomy): domain Eukaryota; kingdom Viridiplantae; phylum Streptophyta; class Magnoliopsida; order Poales; family Cyperaceae; genus Schoenoplectus; species Schoenoplectus tabernaemontani. The sequence continues at coordinate 22,943,471 of CM073739.1, forward strand.
TGGGAGAAAAGTGACTGGCAACAAAAGATCAAACCCCACCAATACCAAACATGAAAAACAATTCCAGCTAACCTTGAACCACCGCCCAGCTGACGGTACCGAGCACACCCAAATCGTACCGATCGATACGAAGACCTAGAAATTAAAGGCGACGTTAGGGGCCTCCGGAAGGGGCTCGTCACCTGGCAAACAATGAACATAATAGCTTGGAACTGCCATGGAGTCGGGGGGCCATGGAAAAAATAGTTCTTAAAGTCATTCCTTGCATCATCACGAGCGAATATCATGTTTGTATCGGAGATAAAAATCTCACGAAGGAAGTTGGTACAGTTTCTTAGAACCATACCAATGAGACATTTTGATTTTGTGCCAGCAAGAGGACTCTCGGGAGGGCTCTGGTTGGCTTAGGGGGGCAGGGGTAATGTTAAGCTGTCGGTTTTTCAAAAAAAATAAACACTTCTTTGCAGCCTGGGTAGAAGAATCTAACAAGCCCCCATGAATACTGATTCTGATTTATGGCGACGCGTCTTAAAGAGAAAACCCTAGGATCTGGGGAGAGATAAACCTACTGACAGCACTGAATGTCCCTATGTTCTATGGAGGACTTTAATGCAATTGTAGATTAAAGGGAGAAGTATGGGGGGAATGGTAGAATGAATACGAATAGCAATCAGTTTCGAGAATTCCTTTTTGACACTGGCCTAGGCTTCAAAGGCCCTTCCTATACATGGACGAACAAGCCCTACTGTTCAGGTGTAATACACGTCAGGTTAGATAGAGTAGTGGCAAATAGTAGGTGGTGCAACCTCTATGCAGACGCTTACGTGAATCACCTCCTAAGAAGGCACAGTGATCAGGGGAGGATAGAGACATGGGGGTTTGTTCCGAGTAGAGAACTGGTGGCTGCTTAGGCCAGATTTTGAGGAAGCATGGGTAAGACAATGGCAAGAGGAGGGGCCGGAGGAATGGAAAGAGAAATACAAATGGATGAGAAGGGACATTCATAGATGGGCAAATAAGGTAGAAATACCCTAGAAAAAAGGTTCAGTTGGCTCATAAGAATTTACTACAATTCCAAACACAACACCCCAGCTGGTAGGACTCATGTGTAGAAGCAGAAGTGATTAAGAGCTATGATGTCGCATAAGAGGAGCTATGCGAATACTAGAGGCAGAGATCGCGTCAATAGTGGGGACTCAAGGGTGACCGCAATATCACCTTCCATACAGCAGCAACACATAAAAAGAGGCGCAACCAAATTGTTATAATTCAAATGGAGGATGAAACAAGAGCATCAGAGGAAAAAGACATAAGGAGGCCTTTGTGCAATACTTCCAACAACTATATAGCACAAAGATAAAAATGGAGGAGCAAGAGAGGGAGTTGGACACCTTTTTCGCGGGGATAGATATACAAGAGTTTAAATAAGTTTCATTGAAAGGGCGCTACAAGCAATCGGGGTTTCAGAGCACATGATGGAGATCATTATGTCGTGCCTCCAATGTAGCAAGGTAATAATATTTATCAATGGACAAGGCGCGGGCTTCCTAAGGCCAACGAGAGGATTGAGGTAGGGTTGTTCGCTCTCGCCTTGCCTCTTCATCATCACCATGGAGTTTCTGACAAAGGACCTGAGGGGAGCGAGCAACAGGGGGTGCATACAGGGAGTTCAATTGGCACAAGGTGCGCTGACCCTGACCCATGCATTATATGCTAACGACCTAGTAATCTTCGGAGAAGCAACACAGAGGGAAGTAAGGCATATCAAAACAAGGTGATGGAGGTGTTTGGGAGTCTCTCCGGGCACAAAATCAACCCTACAAAGTCGACAATCTAGTTCAGTAGAAAATGTTCACGGGCAGATAAGGAGGCATTAGGGAAGATACAAGCGAAGATAGCCGGTGCCAAGGAGAAATATCTCAGAATATACATGTTAGATGATGAAAGAAAAATTATGGGTACATCTAAGAGGATGGAAGATCAATCTACTCTCTCATACAGGGAGGTGGATATTGGTGAAATCAATCCTAGCATCGGTCCCGATATACTACATAAGCATGACATGGTTCCCCAACAGGTCGACAAGTAAGCTTACATCCCTTATAAGGAAATTCTTATGGGGGACACTAGAAAAGAAGCGGTACATGACGCTGATATCCTGGAAAAAAAAGTGTGCAAAGAAAAAGAGAAGGGGAGTTGGAGGTAAGGGACTTGAGGCATATGAATGAAGCACTTATAATGAAGCTGGGATGGCAGATGGGTAAGGGTAGTGACAAAATATGAGTCCAAATAATGCACACCAAGTATGTAAAGGGAGGGAGTTTCTGGCAAGTAAGGCTAGAAGCGGTGGGGAAGCAAGTTGTGGAACCATATTTGGCGATTGAGAACAAAGCTAGCTGGAGATGTTATGTGAGAAATCATAAAAGGAACCGAGATGAATGCCCAGGGACAACCATGGTTCGAAGGCTGGAAGGGGCGGGAGGCAAGTTGGACGAAAGAAGCCATGTTAAAAATAAGAGACCTGGTGGACGGGCAGACGGGAGAATGGGATGTCCAGAGGCTCACAAGAATCTTCGTGGAGGCAATGACATAGGTAATAAGGAGCATTGTCCGAACACCGAATAGTCAGGCGCGAACACCAGACCGACTGATATGGAAATCGACAAGAAATGGGCAGTATTCGGTCAAGCTGGGATATAAAATGCTGGCAGAAAATGTGAATTAAGACGAGCAGGAAGATGAAGGCGTATGAGAGGCAATTTGGAGGATGAAGGGAGTTATATCCAGAGTGAAACTCTTCTTATAGATGGTATGCCATGGAGGACTACCCACGACACAAGAAATGCATAGAAGAATTCAGCGCATCCATCCTCAATGCACCCGATGCCATACCGAGAATGAATACACGATGCATATGATATTCTTCTGGACAAGCTCCTGCGCAACCTGGTTCGCCTCGGAGCTCACACTTAGAGTTGATAATCTGCTAATGGACTTCAGACAAGCACTGTTGCACCTGGGCTCAACTCTGACAGAGGAACACCAATGAAAGGCGACTAATTTGCTATGGTGTCTGTGAAAGGCGCGCAATGCGGAGGTAATAAAGGGCATAAGAGTAAATCCCTTAAACCCCCTTAAGGTAATCCGCTAGACTTAGGGAATGAAGTTCGATTTTCAGGTGGAACGCCAGAAGCAACAAATTATGGTAAGGCATGTGGTGAGACAAAAATATGAAATCATCATAATTAATGGGTCATGGGACCAAATGAATCGGGGGGTGTCGGGATGGTGGTCCTAGACGAGGAAGGAAATGTGCGATGGATCAAAAGCCAGGCAATGTCATGCCATGACCCTTTCCATGCAAAAGTTATGAGCCTGCAACAAGTCGTGCGTTGGTTGAAGAACCAAGAGGAATAAGACCAAGTAAGGGGCGCATACGTCATTACAGACTGCACAAAATTGGTGAAGACTATGGGTGAACAAGGCATGGACAACATCCCGACGTGACAGGTGGTAGAAACAGTGCTACACCTCAGAGAATAATTACAATAATTGAGGACAAAGGTAGCGATCCAATACGGCTGCCAGGAGATAACAAGGCTAGCCTACAACCTGGCGAGTTGGAGTAGAAGGACAGGAGGATCGTCAGATTCAAACACCTTCCCACCGAGCCTGCAGGATCAAATGAAGCTGGCAACTAAGCTAGGGAGATGGTTCACGAGGGAGTCGGACTAAAAAAGGAATTAGTTAATAGTAGGGACGGGTCTTTAGTTTCAAAGATGTATTTTTTATCTTTAAAAGGTGACACGTGTGACATCTAATTTCAAGCTATCATATGATGTATAGTAGGTATTATCTCAGGATTGTTTTTGACTATTTGTAATATATGTGTGTTCTTCAATATTTAATTGTGTGAATTAAGAGTTCGGGCTCAAAGGCGGATGCAAAGCTTACGGGGTCAACTGATTCCTTTTAGATTTTAAAAATAGTATTTTTAAATTAAAATTTTATTAATCTAATCCTCCTGGATCAAATTTCTGATCCTTTCTGGATTGTTTGGTTATTTTTCATTGAAAAAAATATTTAATATTGTGAATAATAAAAGAATTATGTAAAAGTTTTAAAATATGAAGTCTCGTATAGAAAATTTTTCTTCATCATTATGATTATTTATTATTTTGACTTTTATTTTTTGTTATTTTTAATATATAAAATATATTATTTTAATAATTTTATTTAATATCCGATTAACTAATGGGTTTGAACTCGATAAAATATTGAATCCGATTACCGATTCCCTTGATCAAAATCCTACATCCGCCTCTGGTCGCACCAACTTGTAAAACTACTAGCCTTCTATTAAATAACTCAATAATTTTAACGTATAACCAATCAAATGATTGATATACGATAAAATTTAGAATTGTGAGAGGCAAACATCGAAAACTATCTTGTTTATGGTTAGTCCTCACATTTTTTTCCTCCTTTATATACGATTTAACTTGATAAAATGTATCATTACTGTTTGTCATAGCTCCCTAAATATCTATTTCAGTTCGTAAATGATGATATTAAATTAAACCAAACTAGCTACAGGGAAAGAACAAATACTATACCACAAAAAGGAATATGCGTACGTCTTCTAAAGTATTTATGAATTAGAACTACCTAATTAAACACAGCATTTTTGACTTGAAAAACGGAATCATTTAATCTTATTTTCGAGTCATTAGAACATAGAATTTCTTTTTTAGTACAGTAAGGTACAAAAAAATGATTCTTTATCGTTATAATAATTTTAGAAGAGGAAAATTGAAGACGAAGAAAACAATTGATTGTCATTATAATTCGGGACTTGGGAGGAAACAAAGCTAGCATAAGTGCATGCACCTTACTTCAATAATTTTGTAAGTTGAACATCCTGCCATTTCAACTCAACAGCTAGGTAAGAGTGACGGCAATTGAGGTCTCTTCCCTCTATTTTCCCTCTTAACGCCAACGAAGACTCAAGGGATGATGTTTTATTTTCTGTTCAGGCCCTTTTGTTTTATTCCAGTGTGCTAATAGGCCCTTAAAATTATTGAGATCGTAGCAACACACACAACAGCCTTGGTACCACTGGGCACTGGTATCACCGTACCTGCGCCGAAAGACGGGTTCAAGTATCATAGCAAGCATTCAAGGTCATAACAATGCAAGGCCAAGCTTCCCCACATTTGACAGAGGTCTACCGAGACTGCCACCGGCACAAAAACGAGTCCAGCACAGGTACAACAAACAAAAGCGGAAAAGTCGTCCGGCATGCATAGGGTGTACCTACTCAAGTAAACAAGAAGCAAGAAGCAAGAAGCAACCTGTACAGAGGTCAAATTAGAGAGAGAATTGCTGGGACAGCAAAAAATACTACAACAGGTCGAATAATTTTTTTTTGGTTTATACAATTAAATCGAAATTATATTATTTAAAGAGGAATAAAAATATCAAAAATTATAAATATTAATAGAAGAAATAAATAGTTTAAAAGATGAAAAATAACTAAATAAAACTTATAGAAAATAAATATATTCAGATTATCTTTGATATAATTCTTATTTATATCAAGTAAAATAAAATTATTTGGTAAATTTTGGACTATTTGGTTTATTCGATTTATCCGATTTAGAAAAAGCAAAATTGAATCAAAGAATAAAAACTGAATTAGCTAAAAAAATTTAGGCATAATTGGATATATACCCCTCAATATATTTCAATTTGGAGATTTACCCCTTCAAACATAAAAATTGGATATTTATCTCTTAAAATATTAAAATATTGGATATTTACCCATAACTATTATTGTCCTCATAGAAATTAAATTATAATTAATTAAAATTATAATAGGATAAAAATACCCTTCCTTTTATTCCCGCTATTTACTTAAATCTACAACAGTCTCTTTAAATAGTCTTGTCATTTATTTTCTCATGAATTCCACGAGCTCGAAAAAGGATAATTAGCAACCTTCGACACAATCATTAGTCTCTCTGAAAGACTATCGAGCTCCAGCAACCCTCCGAAAACACATGTGATTGGATCTTCTAGATGTTGATTGTGAAAAAAAATGTATGTGTTTGTTGAGAGTTTCAGATTTGAGAGTTTGAGGAAATTAAAATTTGAAATTCATACTATTCACTTGATCAGATTGTAAAAATAAATTAATGCTTCTCAATTTGTAAGCTCTCAACGAATTGTTGACTGATTGAGGGATATTTTATCATTTTATAAATTTAATTAATTTTTAATTTTATTTTTATGAGGATAATAGTAATTTTGGGTAAATATACAAGATTTTGATATTTTAAAGGATAAATATTCAATTTTTAAGTTTGGACGGGTAAATATTCAAATTGAAATATGTTGAGGGGTATATATCTAATTTTGCCAAAAATTTAACCGAATCGAAATTTTTAAATAGAAAAATCAAACTAAATAATTTAAAATTTAATAATTTGATTCAAAATCAAATAACCGATCCGTTTGCATACCTGACGCTAGTTGATTTGATCTTCTTCGAAGTAGGAGGTCACAATTATCATCAGAGATTCTCTATGGCTAATGTAGTGTGGCCATAGTCATCATGAGGGGCGGAACAAGAGACAAAATATGGGGTCAAATCATAAATTTTACTTTTATAAGAGGATAAAAAATTATTTGTATTTAAAATATGTAAAAAAATTGATAAAATTGCAAAATTCATTTCATAAGAGGGCCCGGCTCCCTTTTGCTCGCCATTGGTGATTTGTTCTTCATTGCTCCCGTATATGAGCATTTTGTTTTTACATATTTTTGTGGGATTTAAATTTACTTCATTTTTCATTTTAGAAGACTTACTATCATTTATATTAAATCCGTGATTCAATTTATTATTTTATCTATTAAATTTTTTTGATCATATATTATTTGAGAAATTGTATAATTTTGACATGCATGATTACTATATAATTATATACACTTAAACTACAAAATACTATTAGTTATTTGACCCATTACATATTTTCTTTTTAACTACAGTGGTGGAGCTATTTTTTAAATTAAAATATAAATTATCTTTAGCAGTAATCCGGTGATTTTATTATGAATATAATATATCATTGATCAAGCTATTGATTTGATACTGATCATTTAGTAGGATAGGATGCTTAAAGGCTATCAATTCCAAAGAAGTGAATTTCTTTTCTATTGGGGCTTATTAGGCGAAGCAAGTGAGCCACTGGTCGGAGGTCCAGGAAGGGAGCAGCCAGCCGGGCGAGGAGATGACATTTAACCAATTAACCTGCCGAATTTTCTATTTAGAGCTAATTTGCATTGCTGCATTTATCACCCACATCCACATGGGCCGCCAGCTAGGTGACTAGTCACCGTCCATGCAAAATAACACAATAACACAAGATCAAATGAAAAACTTCGTTGATTTCGGAATTCGGGCAGTATTTTAAGAAAGGGAAGGGAAGGGAAGAGATCACTTCACAATAGTTATCTTTATAATTTAGACAATGAAATTTTAAATAAATACTAAAAAAATTATAAAATAGAAAATTATTTACACATGTTATTCTATTTATAGATTGATGGTGATTTAAATTTCATACAATTTCATTAAATTGATAACCAATCAAAGACTGTTAAATTAGTGTTCTAAATAGTGCGCTATAGCGACACTATAGCGTTTTTGAAACCCAAACACTATATTATGCACCTCCTTTAATTTTTATGGCTATTTTTTAAATTGTAAATTTCTAAACATTTCAATTAGCGCTATGTGTGTTATTTGCGCTATAGCGGCGACAACAAATCGTTATTGCGTATAGCGTATAACGGCGTTATTGCACACTATCATACATTTGTTCATAATAAATTTTAAATGGTCATAATTTCTTCATTCAAATTCCGATTTAAGTAATTCAAAGTGCGTTGAAAAGTTAAGAATAAAATCTATAACACTGACATCTAATCTTAATAACTCCATATAAATTTTGGATTAAAATTTCTTTCTTTTTTGTTATCAATGTTCTAGTTTGACCCCAACTTGCATCTTTCTCTTACTTTCTTTTTGGTTCCCTTATTTACCTGAAATAACAGTTAAAACTAGACACTACCTTAAATTTGATCAATTTAAATCTAACTTAAACTAAATTAACCTAAAAAGCTTTATTTTGAGACTTAATCTAATCTAAAATTTAGCATTTTATTTAATTCATCATGAACTTTAGTTAATAATAGAATGCGCTTGACATAAAATGATATGTATTACTTAATTTAGTAATTTACTATATCAAATATATTTTAAATAGTATTTTAGAAATTATACTTGTTCAATATCAGTATTATTCTTTAATTGGTTGTGTTATTTATTTACTCTATAATTTTTTAGATAAAAATATTGATATTATTTATTTATGCTATGTCTGATAGATTTCCCTATATCACACTATAGTATGATAGTTTTTTTAGGACTATTTCATGATGACGCGCTAATTACTATTTAGAACCTTGTGTTAAATTATAACCGTTGTAAAGTGTTTAATATTTTGATTTAACGCAAGGTGTATAATATTTTGATGGTGAAATTGTATGAAATTTGAATCACCATCAATCTATAAGTAGAAGAACATACCTATAATTTTTTTTATTTTTAAGATTTTTTTCATATTTATTTGAAGATCGGGGATATATTATAATACATTTTTGAAAGCACTATTTTGGAGATTATAATTTCAAAATTATAATATTTTTTTATCCTTGAATTTGATAATTCGAACTAAACTTGTCATACGTTTAACATCCATACAAAGTGATTTTTTACGGATTGTAGCATCAATTCAGCGTTAAAATTAGTGCGGAAAAATAAATCAAACAAAATTGATAATATGCAAAATAAATACAATTATTTAATCACATTAAATATAAGCTTAGTTTCTTTTCTAAAAAAATCATAATGAAAAATATATGTTATTGAGGCGGAGAATATATATATATATATATATTGAGATAGATGAGGGTCTAGCTTTCAAATTTCATTTATCCCTATGAAGATTTGAATCCATGATCTCTTGAAGGCCAACTCAGTTAGTTATTAGTTGAGCTATTAGATCATTTACATGACTGAAATTGTTTCATCGTCAATGTATCCTAATCCAAAAGTTATTTCAAATTGCAAAATTCAAGAGAGGCTAAGCAGTAAAATAGGAAAAATAAGGAAATGCATGTTGAAATTATTTAATATAATTATTAAATTAATTTCAATGAATTTATAGACTTATTTGTAATATAATTATGTACTAAATTACGGACTATTAATTGATTGAAATACGAATTAAAGTGATCAAATTTAATAAAATTATCCGATAATATATGTGTCATGAGAATTGAGTTCTTAATGTGTACAATGTATATTTATAATTTTATGATTCAGTGATGATCTAAATTTTATAAAATTATAATTTAATGTTACAAAACTATTGGTCTCAAGAGAATGCAACTGAACACATGTATAATTGTCAAAAATTAGATGCATGAATAGTTATAAATTGTGTTTCATGTGAAAACTATAACAAAATGGACTCTCCATTTGTGATTAAAATGGAGAAGTTGTCATGTATTTTTTTACTACATGGGCCATGATAAATCTATTGACTATTGAGTTGCTGTTTTGATTAATCTATTGGCAATTCAAAATACGGTTTGGCATTGAACATGATAAAACAATTGGGTAGTAAAACAGTTGAACATTTCTACTGGCCTACTAAAATGAATGAAGGAATCAATGTGGCAAAATAATGAAATATTAATGGCTAAAGATGGATATGAATAAACCGACTTTATTAAGTCAGTTAATAATGTTTATATATACTCATGTGTTGTGATATGTTATGATCTATCCAGAAACTAATAAGAGAAAATAAGTATACACATACAGACAGAAAGACAGACAGTATATATAGATATATAGTACATTCAATCAATATTTCAAAATTTTCGAAATAAAATACAAAATCATTCAAATTATTGTGTCTATTTCTCTTGATGTCTTCATCGAATTTTGAAAAAGATCACTGTAAGGTTTAAATAATTAACGAAATAAGGAAAACATATTACACAAGAAATAATTTAGAGGGAGGGTATGTATTAATTAAATAAGAAAGCCTCATACATTCATCGCATGTATGATTGCTTTCTTAGAGGGAGGGCCGATTAATATGGTTTTGTTGGGTTTTAGTTCTCTCTAATCGGACCAAACCAGGCCCGGCCTACTTTCAGATTTATTTTCTGATTACAACTCCCTGATACACAGGCCAGGTTTAATTGTCTATCAAGAACATGCTGCATTTGAGTTTTCAACCATCAATTTTATAATTCTCCCGTCAAATTTGGATTTTAATGTCATGTGTTAGTTCTAAGAATAAACAAATCTGTCCGGATGATGTGAGATTTTTGTTTAGTAATTAGGGAAAAACATTTGGAAGACATTTATGACTGGTACAGAAGGAATTTGGAAATGGTATCCTCTCAGAAAATAGATATATCATCAGATACTTTAATAACCCTTGCAAATTAGCAAATTTGGAAGATAATTAGAAATAATATACTGTAATTACAGGACAAATCCATGATGCACAAGGGCCAACAAAAAAAAACATCTAATGTTCATATTGGAAAAAAGATACAAACTACTATATAAGATAATTGATCTTGTGTAATTAATACAAATAATTTGCAAATTCTAATGGAAATAAGAATATTAATTCCCGATTAGCTAATGTAATAGGGTTTCTTATTGATTTCAAAGCAGTAAATTCAGATATTTTAAATTCAAATGAAATAATTTAGTAGAGTGATTTAGGAATTGAGAACTTCATCCAAAGATTCAACAACCTTCTGTTGCACTAGTGGCTGCTGAAGTGCAGCAAATGACATCATCGTTAATTAATTAAGTTCCAAATAGTTTTTTTAGAGAAACCCGTAAGTAACGATTACAAGTTGAGTGAAATACAATTTTTTTTTCCTAAATCTATTAAATTAAGAACTATCATATTAAAATTTTCAATAGCAAATACAAATATAAAATTTCCTCGTACAGAGGAATTTGATTGCGCTTAATTGCCTTGATATCATAGTTCCAAATAGTTTTTCAGTGCTCCATTTGATTTTGTATCAATAATCATTGTAAAGATATGCAGGGGATATTTCACAATTTCAACTGAATTTAGTCTAGAAATTTAACCAATCTTTGAGAAAAAATAGCTTTAATAAATTTTAATATTACCGTTAATCAGATCCAAGAGAGACCATAACCCAGATTGGGCCATGAAAAAAATTCCACCCCTGAGTGTCATGGAGAGGGTTGCGCTGGTGGCAACCGGAACCAGATCTGCTGTCGCGCGGCACGGTGCGGCGCGGCACGTGGTCCGTTCGATCACTTTGAGATTCGTGCTAACTCGAATCTTAAAGTACTAGCACGAATCTCGAAGTGATCGAACGGACCACGTGCTGCGCCGCACCGTGCCGCGCGACAGTGGATCCGGGTCCGGTGGCAACCTCCCTCGTAAAGAAAAAGCAGACTTGTATTTTATGTTTTCTGAAGGAGAAGAGAGAGCAGCCGATATAAACTTCAAACGATGAAACCAACATATTTTTTCAAGGAAACACAACTATTTTTACCCCCCACAAACTTTATTTCAAAGCCGAAAATTTTGAAATATAATTGTTTGTATTCATCAAATTTGTTCAATTCACTAGCTTTATAGTATGTATTCTAGTAATTATTTAATTTTCTATTTTTATTTATAATTGCGTAGGTTTATAAATAAATGCTGTTATCCTCTCGGATCCGGTAAAAAATTGATAAAGAAATTTAAATGCTATATTTTAGATGTGATTTAATCTCAAAACTTAGTTTTTTTTAATTAGAATTAATTAGATTTAGTTTAGAATTTTAATGATCAAGATTAAGGTACTACCTAATTTTATTTATTTTTTAAGTTTATATTAAAGTCCATTGAAAATGAAGAAGAACCGAGTAAATCGAAGACAAAGCAAACATCAAACGAGAAAGATATAAATTTTTCAAGCCATTTGAGCCTCCATGCGGACCTTGCACAAGGCTGCATGCGGACTAAGATAGAGGAGTTATTTTTCGAACCTTCCGTGCAGACCCATGTGCGGCCTCAATTCAGGTCCGCACGCGGCCCTCTCAGGACGGTTTTAGTCTAATCTCCTATTATTTGCAGCTTCTAGGAGATTCTCTTGAAGTTTTTTAGCATTTTTATACTCATTTCGATTCTGACAATGAGGACAATACTCCTTGAAAAAAAGTTACAGATGAAAAAGAAAAGAAGAGAAGAGATGAAATGAAATGAAATACAAGCATTGTTTTATAACTAAAATCTAAAAGGAAAATAAAAATGAAGAAAAAGGAAGGAGAATAGTCTTGGTGCCTCTTAGCGCATTCCTTCCTTGACCTCCGCACATTTCGATGTTGGAGCAGATATAAGGAGGACTCGTCACATGATACCACTCTGAGTAGCTATGTGTGACCAAGAGAGAGTGTGAAGGTGGATAGATCTATCAACATTAGTATGTCGATCGTAAACTCGAGAGGGGTGGGAGGGAGAGAGGAGGACTCAGCATCGCCTGACCCGATTAAATACGGTATGGGTCGAATCTGCCAGTAGCCTAAGAGATAGAGAGAGAAAGATAAAGAATCATACAAGTTGTGGTGGAGGTGATGATGGGGCGGATCTAAATCCTAGATCTGAGCTCTGGGTCTTTAACCAAGTGGAGACCGTTATGGTCACCTGTGTCATGGTGTGGTTGTACGAGTCCGAGCCTGAAGCTATTGCTTATATTTTATAGATCCAAAGAATGTGTAGAATGCTTATATTTCACAATGTTTAGAGATATATAACATTGTGAGGGTCTTATTGCAAAATTAACACAAAACAGCTAATGAATTTACTGTGTACTAAGACATTCACAGTTGTATCAGTTATATAGCAAGATGAAAGTCAGGGACTAGAAATTAGTTTAAACTTGGCAGAATCAGCATTTGAATATAAATTCGCATATTTCTTCCAAAGAATTACAAATCTCTATCAATTATTTACAACAATTTTTTTTACTAGCTTCTTTTTTTTAAACCAACCAAAAAAAAATGAAAAACAGACAAACACCCTCATAACCAACAAACTTATTATCCACTACCCCTACCCTGCTGACTTCACATTAGCCATGTTCCAAACACAAAGAAGTTTTTGTTTGAATAAGACCAATGTAGATTCGAAAGGGCAATTTCGGCACATTACACATCTTGGCGCAAAGTGCAAATTGTACACCTTCATATCCTCCCATGTTCTCTAAATGAAATTCATTATGACAAACCCTTCATTTGCCTTTTCAACAACAACCTAGTTTTGGAAGATGTTTTCATCTCAAACCTGTTGATCATTAAGAATATATGAATTCAGCTACTAATATGAGTTAAGCATGCATTGATATATCATTTCTAAGTATGCATTAACACTTTTTAATGAAGTCGCTGAAACATGGAACTAACATGTACATTATAACTGACATGTAAATTATAACAATGTAGCATTTGTTTTCTTTTTTTCTATTTTGTTTGGTTTGCTTTAGCATAGGCGTTAGCCTTGAAAATTCACACCCAATTTGGTTATCCAAAAATTTTAACTACATGTTACATATAAATTTTATAAAACAGCCCTGGACAAAACCCATAATTGCTTCAGACCAACAGCAAAAATCACCAATAATTTTTTTTTTATTAATATTCTTTTGGTTAATATTCTTACAAAATTATTATCTTTACTAACAATTGTTTCCAACTCCTCGTAATTATGAATCATGTCTCAAATAAAAAATCCGTTCATGTACCTTATAGAGATTCCAAATTGACATTTCTTCTTCAGGTCATGGAGAAGCTCTCACTGTTTGCAAATTAAAATAGTAGTGGGCTTTTCTAGTAGCGGCCAGTGGCAATCTAGAAAAGAGGCGGAGGAGAGGCGACACTCGATCTAGGGATGCAATCTGCAAAAGAAGCGGAGGAGAGGCAACGCTCGATCTAGGGATGCGAATTGCGAAAGACGCGTTTGATCTAGGGTTTCGTCGAGAATGAAAGGGGAGAAGAGGCAGAGGAGAGGATGTGATCTACGATTGAATCTACGAGACTGCGACCGAGGCGAATGAGAGAGGAAGAAAGGATTGTTAGTTTGTATTTGGGTTTGGTGAGAAAAGAACTGCAATGCGCAAGAGAGAGAGAGAGAGAGAGAGAGAGAGAGTAATTGGATTCAGCGAGGGGTCTGGGCAGCGCCTTCGGGCAGAAAAATATTAAATCTCAAACGTACATTTAATAAACGGATCAGATTTTGCCCCTTTCAAAATGTGGGGTACCCCAGAGGATACAGATTCCAAAGAAGTAGAGGTTGCTTGTTTTGATGAATTTATCTGTTTTTTTTATGATTAAGTTGATTTTGAGAGTATGCGATTTCTCTGAATTGGTATTGGGAGATAATGAATGAGGAAGAACTTTTAAATTGTGTCTTCTTCTTATACTAATTAATTGACCATCGAGTTAATAATATTGATTTGATTTTACGTAAGTGACATATTTAGGAGGAAACAATATCGAAGGATGTGGAGCTTGAGACGACTTCTAATTTGCAAGATTAAATATAGGGGTGGATGTCAACTATTGCAAATTACGTACATAACTATCACATATTTTTTTTTACGTTTTAAAAATTGCATGTATCTGGACCCGGGTCTGGCTATGTGCTCAAAAGTTGGAGGCGATTTGGTCACTTTCCTATATTTGTTTTTTTATTTACTAAAATAAAAAAATCTGTAACTATCACCTTAAAGTATATATTATATGTACCTCATAAATATGAAATCAATATGAATATCTCAAAAAAATGGAGATCAAGTTATACATAAGTAGCAAAATATTTCAAAACAAAAACAGAAAACCAACACAAAACATTTTTGCTTGTGCAGTTGGTAGTCAATTGACCACATTAGAACATTGTGAATCTTCAAATATTCAAAAGTTAATCGATAGATCTTTTCATCTAATATAATATTCTTTTGTCGAAGTCACATGTTTAAATTTTAAATGGAAAGTACTTATGGACATTTAAAGTTGAGCATTAAAATATTCATTTTTGTTTTAAATAAAAATTCTATCAATTCTTTATCCTTCAAAGAAACTAGTTGATTCATTTTTTGAAATACAACATAATTTATTAAGAACCTGCCTTTGGTCTAGTAAAAAGACAATATTCTTTATGTGGAAGGTTACAGATTTAAAATTCAAATGAGAACTTTTATAAATAATTAAAAAATGGATAACTTATACTCTCATTTTTACTCAAAAAATACAACATAATTTATCAAATATATTTCGAGTATGCTCCACAAGATTGTAGTGGGGGAGCGAAAGTGGTATCGAATAATATTTTACTTGATCAAGTTTACTTGTTAATTCCACAAAAATATAATTTAAATGAGGGGGAAATGGAGAAGAGAGAAACTCTTCTATATAATCCTCATCAATATTTTACCCCGCAAATTAGAATGTAAAATTTTATTTTTCTCTTTAATCCATTAATTTTGTTGCCTTCTTTCCCTCTTCCTCCTATTTTGTACAGTACAATGTTATTTGAAAAATCAATTAATTGAATCAACTTCAAATGGCAAATTCAAGTTGTTGAAAACCATCTTTGAATAATCCTTTGGTATGCATTTTTTTCTTCATGTTAAAATCAGCAATATATTATGTGAATTTCTAATTCTCAACTGTACTGAAAATTAATGAAAAATTCCAACGCGCATTTAAATTCAATGAAATTAATCTAAATTCGTGTTAGCATACATCTCAAAAACTCCCTTTATAAAATGACGTGAATCCGTATTAATAAATCGCATTACGAAGGAAGATGAACACGCATGCTGTCCGAAAATTCCAACAAGGAATAGGACGAGAACTATGCTACATGCGGTTCTCGACTTTATAATCACTGTATCCCACGAAGGAAACGCATTTTTTTAATTTTTAGAAAAAGTCAAACTTTTTTCTTGGAATTTATTTAAAAAATAATACTCAATTAGAGGGGGACGAAATAAAAATTCAATCTTTTAAAAATATAAAGATAAAAAGTTATTACTTTTAATGAGATCGAATTTTTATTTCAACCCCTTTAATAAAATTGAAATTTAATTTCAGTTCCTTTATATTTTAACTCGTTTCATAAGTAAAAAAATCTCTCAAGTTAGAGATCTTTCTTTCTTTGGAGTGCCCCAATCAGACCATCATTTCCAATATACCAAAAAGATGCTGGCTATAGCCTATTAGCCTATTACCTATAAATAATACAATGCTAACTCTCTTCGGCCCCGTTCCTTTCCCACCCACACGGTGGGATGGGAAAACAAATTGAACAAAAAATATACTGTACCGTTAGGAAAATAAAAATTAAGTCTGAATAAAAAAAAAATTCCCAGTGCTTATAATGAAAATAATAATCATGATCATAATCATATAATCATAATATAATATTATAATAATAATAAATCATAATAATAATAATATAACATTACTAACAATGATGATAATATAATAATAATAACGTTATATACAATTCTGATAAGGGGTATTCTTGGAAACTCAAGATTCACAATACATAAACGTTATAACGATTGATGAAACGTTATAATGTTTCCCAGTGCAAAAATACCAGTTCTCTGTTAATGGTTTATAAAAAATAATATTCTTGGTTTAGATTTTTATTCATTCAAAATAATCAATATATCTAGCAAGCTATAGCACTCAACTGCAACCAAAAGAATCCATTTCATTCCTTACAAATTACAAGAATAAGAGATTAAAATGAATTCTTGTGCAATTTTCAGTTCAACACTTCTTTGAGATTTGTCTCAAATCTTTTCTCAGCAGTTGTACTATAGTTTCTTTGAGCCTTAAGTGCTCATTTGTTATTTTCTTTTACAGTTTTTAGTCTTCTTGCACTTGTTTGTAACTGAATTTTTAGTAATAAAACGGCATCCTGTTAGTGAGATGAGACCCGAAAACGTAGGCATTTTAAGCCGAACTCCGTTAACATTTTCATTATTTTTTATAATTTCTGTACTTTGACCAAACTAGACCAAATTATCATTTTTGGTAAAAATCATCAACCATTCTTTTAAATATCAATGATAATAATAATACAATAATAATAGTAAAATAATAATAATTATGATATAATAATAAAATAATAATAATCATAATTCTAATATAATTATAATATAATATAATATACTTAAATAATAATGAAATAATGATCATAATCATAATCATATAATAGTAAATAATCATAATAAAAATAATAATCATGATCATAATCATATAATCATAATATAATATGATAATAATAATAAATCATAATAATAATATAACATTACTAACAATGATGATGATAATAATAATAATAATAATAATAATAATATAATAATAATAATAATAATAAAATTATAATCATAATATAATAAATATAATACAACATAATCAAATAATAATCGCTATTCTACAATAGCTAAACCGTTATAACACCTATAACTCGGTTTACCGGTTTAGCACTGTTTTGTACTCTTCTATTTTATCTAAAATTTATTTAATAAATTAATTCGTGAGAATATTAATATTATTTTTATTTTTTTGCTATTATCAAATGTACCAAGTGAATTCCAATTTCTAGGTAAAAATTGCTTGATTGTCTGTGTCAGTATCAGTTGAGTATAAATCAATAAAAGTTGCCGTACGTCAATATACCTGCTTTAATTTTGATAGTACATTAAATTTTAGAATTTGAGACCATCTAGTCTGAAAATGAACGACCTTAATTAATTTAGTTGAATACATCAACATTCAACACATTCTTTTATTCTGAAAATGATAGGAAGTTACAACCATAGCCTTCCTCTATGCATGATGGAACGGCTCTCTAAAATTCAAATAATTCGATGTTATTTGAGTGGACATATTTTTCATATAACTCGAGAGCATTAATTTTATAAGTTTTGGAGGTTGATTCTCATTTTTTTCTAAAAGGGGGAAAAAAATAAAAACTTGGAGTGCGACTTTGCATACCATGAAAATTGACCGATTTTTTATAAAAAAGTTAACTGAGTTTTCAAAGTTATCCGTTATCGTAGTGTCTGACACAGTCGATTCATGCGACGCTCTAAAGTCTAAATATATATATATTTGATTCTTTACTGGGGAAATTAATGTGTGTGAACTGTGAAGCTACAAGGGGCAGCTAGCTAAGATGCGACCCCACAGATTAAATCCTTGCTCTTGGCCTTGAGTCTTTGCCTCTTTGCCCTTTTAAAAGGGGCTAAACAAAAATCAATTCATGAGCGGCGAAGCAAGCAACTAGCTCCTCAGTCCTCACTTCCCAACTAACACATCCGTCCTTTCATTTAACTCGTAATTGAAGGAAAAGATTTCCCCAATTTTCTCTTTTTCCTCTATAGAACGAAATACATTCCATGAGGGGCAATTAACAGGTGTGCGCACTAAACAAGTGAGCTTTGTGTACAAAAGTTCGGTGGTTAAGGTTTGATTAATGCAACACATTGACGCTTCTAGAATCTATAGCCTCTCAAGTTTTCTACTATGGCTATCTCATTTATATACCTTTCCTCTGCCCATCACTTTTGCTACATCTCTCTCTCTCTCTCTCTCTGTTTTTCTCTCTTTCTCTACCTACATCTGTCTCTCATTTGCAAACAAGAAGGCAAAACAAATAAACAGTGAGCAGAGTATACCAAAAACAACCATAAACAACCATGGGATTACCTCCCAAATTTGAGGCAATTGAGCGGTGTAGCTCAGAGGGAAGGTGCAACCAAACGGTCGCGGCCGATTTAGATGGCACCCTTCTCATATCACGCAGTGCATTTCCGTATTATCTACTCGTGGCTCTTGAAGCTGGTAGCATTTTTAGAGCTATTGTTCTTCTCCTATCCGTGCCAATTGTTTATATTACATACATTTTCTTCTCTGAATCTGCCGCAATTGCAGCCCTTGTATATATTTCTGTTGCTGGTTTAAAAGTTAAAGATATTGATATGGTTGCCCGATCAGTTCTCCCGAAGTTCTATGCTGAGGATGTGCACCCAGAGAGCTGGCGTGTGTTCAATTCTTTTGGCAAACGGTATATTGTAACAGCAAGACCGAGAATTATGGTCGAGCCATTTGCAAAGATTTTTCTCGGTGTGGAGAAGGTAATTGGTACTGAATTGGAGGTGACGAAGTCAGGGAAGGCAACTGGTTTCCTGGCTAAGCCTGGTGTGTTGGTCGGTGAGCACAAGAAGCATGCAGTGCAGCAGGAATTCGGTGAGACATTGCCAGATCTTGCAATGGGAGATAGGCCGACTGATTATGACTTCATGTCCATATGCAAGGTTTGATATAGCTTCTAATTAAATTATTTAATTTGAATTTATATATAGCTGTAGGTAATTTCCTTAACACTTGCGGGTTTCATGTTAAAAATTTAGCTTTTGTTTAATTTGAATAGTAATGGGACCAGATTAACACAAGTTACACAACTTCATGTTTATAATGCAGATTTGGTTAACAATGATAATTTGTGTTGACAATGATATAATGGAAGCATGCTAGCCAATCAATTTTTTATTGACGATGCCATCCGAGTGTAATATTATCTTTCACCATGTGATCCAATATTAATTCGAGGGCCCCACCACTACTGTTCTTCTGTAAAGAGTGAAAACTTTTTTTTGTTATCTGTCAAACTATCAACTCCTATGACAGTCTCAAACCTAATTAACACTTAATAGTTAATAAAATGCAGCAATCTGGAAAATGTGAAAGATTACACTGCACGATGTGTAATTAAATATGTTTCTCATTCCGATTTGAATTTGGCCCCCGCAGATTGCTCAATTTGACATGTGGAAAAAGCTGCATATATATAAGAATCTCAATATAGACAAAAAAAAGAGAAAAGAAAAGACAGAATGATTAGTTTCCTGTAATGGCAGAATTTCAATTTGATGTAAGGGAATGAAAAAACAAAAGACGAGGTTAAAATTGAGGACAAATATTGCCATTTTTGTGTAACGTCCTTATAATATTGCCATTTTTGCTAAAAGTAAATTAGTGAACATAGGGATCATTGAGAATTTCAGGTCCCTCCAATATTGTAATTCTATACATTTGGTCGACTTCTTTTTGATAGGTTTTCATACTTCAGAGACCTAATAGCAGAAGCATTGAATTGTATCTGTAAAGTCTGGTTCCCTTGGTTAATTGCAATGTAATTTCCGAGCTATAAAGTACTAAAGGTAGATGGATGGATCGTAATAACATGGTCCCCAAACAGTGGCGTTGAGTCTGTGTTCTCTGTTACAGACACTTTTTGAGTGCTGGTCAGGTCGGACCACGCAGGGACTTGTAACAAAATCTATTACAGGCAATTTGTAATAGAGAATTATAGATCAACTTGAATGCTTGAGGTGGTCTACTCTTAGCCATGAATGTATCTTGGCTGGACAGGTAGGTATATCAATTGAATCAGCCATAAGTGCTAGCTTTGCCCAGGACAAGTTACCATGTGCTCTACCACCTCTCCATTTATTACTCCTAAATCCTACTCCTCACTGTGTTTCTAGAGTCCAAATTTTATTTACTTAAATTTTAATTAATGTTCTTTTGTTGTCCGATTTTTCCTGCACTTAATACTTGTTCTTTTACTGAACTTGTCATCTTTACTCGTGACAGGAAGCCTACATTGTGCCATCGAAGAAGTGCAATCCTGTACCAGTGAACCAGTTATTGAGCCCTTTGATTGTACATGATGGCCGTCTAGTTCAGCGACCACACCCACTTGTGGTCCTGATCACCTTCCTATGGATGCCATTTGGATTTCTTCTTTCTCTTATTCGGGTATATGTCAACATCCCTTTACCGGAGCGCATCGTGTTTTACACATATAAGATCATGGGCATCAAGCTCATTGTTAAAGGGACCCCACCGCCTCCACCAAAGAAAGGTCACCTCGGTGTCCTCTTCGTATGCAATCACCGAACTGTCCTTGACCCAGTTGTCACTGCTGTTGCACTTGGTCGCAAAGTCAGTTGTGTCACTTACAGTATCAGCAAATTCTCTGAACTCATATCCCCAATCAAGGCAGTCGCACTCTCAAGGGAACGGGAAAAAGATGCGGAGAACATAAAGCGTCTTTTAGAAGAAGGTGATCTGGTCATATGTCCAGAAGGGACGACCTGCAGAGAACCATTTTTGTTACGCTTTAGTGCATTGTTTGCTGAATTGACAGACAGGATTGTGCCAGTAGCAATCACCACAAAACAGAGCATGTTTCATGGGTCCACAGTTAGTGGGTTGAAGCTTCTTGACCCATATTTTTTTTTCATGAACCCCCGGCCTCAGTACGAGATCACTTTTCTAAACCAGTTGCCGAAGGAGCTCACTTGCAGTGGCGGCAAGACGCCAATTGAGGTGGCCAATTACATACAAAAGGTGTTAGGCAGTCAGCTTGGCTTTGAGTGTACCAATCTAACAAGGAAAGACAAGTACAGCATGCTTGCCGGTACCGATGGCCGTGTCCCATCCAAGAAGGAGAAGGCATAGAGAAGCCCCTGATACATTGTCTAGATAATGCAGAACCAGTAATGATGATTGATTATTATTAATTGTTGTTATTATTTTGTAGTTTTTTGGTAGTAAGATTGGTATTGTCATTGAATATTGCTGTTTGTCTCATAAAAGAAGGAAACTCTTAATGAATTGATCGAGGGCGTTAAGATTTCATAACTCGTAATGGAGATGCATAGTCCCCAATTTTTTGGCTGCAGCATGCAGACCGTGCATGTTAAAACAAGCTTGAAGCATAAGTTCAAATTCAGATGCAATACAAGTTATACTTTTTTTTTTTAGCAAAGACGAAAGCTATTCAATTTTTTAGATTTTATTCGAAGGCAAGCATCACAATTTATTGAATTCTTACAAGTCGCTACAATGTGTCCTGTTTGGAAAAGATGATGTAAAATCAAATTCTCGTGCTCTAAATTTGTCAAATGTGTTACGTCCTTCTATGATTAATTTGTACGTCTAGTTTTCTGAAAAATACTACTCAAAATTAAAGAATCAAAATTATATATATATACTCCAAATTACCTAGATATAATATGTATAAAATTTTAGTCAATATGAAAAAGGATTTTGTTTTTCATCATATAATTTTAAAAATTAATGATGGTGATATAATGAACTATGATGAATGACCAATCAAATATAAAATATTTTAAATTTGATACACATTCTATTTATGCGCACATCTATAATTTTAATTTTTTTTCATTTGAATTATATTTCTCAATATATATATATATATCGTAAGGAATAAATGTGCTATAAAAAGTTGGATGTATACTAAAATTATTCTATTATTTAATCCATATAATGTTTCAATTTCTTTTTTGATATTTGTTCTAAGAGGAGTGATAATTTCACCTTTAATTTGCACCCAATATCAAGAATAAATATTTTTTAAAATATAATATTTTAAAAGAGAGATTGTGTATCTTCGATAATATTTATAACTAACGTTGAATGCAAATAAAGGATATAAAACTTAGAATGCAAGAATAATTTCTCTACTTTCAAAGAAATAAAAAAATAGATATAATACGAATCATGCTTTGTTGCTTAATAATAATAATATATTAGTTATAAATAATGTGTTACAATTCGACAAAAATAAAAAATATTTGTGCAGATACATATAAATGAATAATTAATACAAGTAATACACGGATATTAAAAATTATAATGGGAAAAATAACAAACAATTTCGAAATGCCATGACAGCATTTTTATTTCATATCAACTGTGTTCTTTTTTCTTTCCAAATTACATGCTTTCTAGTTTCCGGTATGGCTACACAACATTGTAACGTGAGATTTGTTCCAATAAAATTTTCGCACGATTCTGTCGTGGATTAAAATTCGTATTATAGAATATGAAACAGATTCGAATTAACATTACCACTAGAAAATTTGTTCCATGGCAGAATCGTTCGACTATTTTTTGGGTGGAAAGTTTCAAATTAATTTTGTATCTCATAAAATAATGATTGTATAAAAAATCTAAATATAATCAGCTCACTTTAATTATATGTAACAAATATTATAGTTTGATTTGAATTATAGTAATTAAGGTATATCAAAATATTATTCAATAGAACGGTGAAAATTATTTTTACATAAATCCTTGAGAGTATTCTTCAGATGATAAGGCTATTAAAAAAATATTTTTTATAGTAAAATAAAATTTAAATACAGATGTTATATTTTTAAATTAATTGAACAAAAATGATATTAAATAAATATGTTTCGATGATTGAAATTTTAATTGCAAAATGTACATTAAACTCATGAAGAAAATCCAAAAAAAAAAAGTAGAGGACAGTAAAGTCAATTTGTACTTTAATTAATATTTTTTTCGTAAGATCAAGACACAAGTTAAAGCATGAACTAGTTTTGTATTAATCTTTTTAATTAATTGATATTAATGTTTAGATATGAAAAGGGTTACAACATCACTTTTGGTGTCCCCATCGTGCATTCATTTTTAAAATTTTCTAATAACTCAAAATTTAGAGTCAAATATCAAAATTAAGCTGACAGATAAATCGATATCATTTTAATTATGTATCATGAAAATAAATTATGATTTTTTTAACTTATCGGTTGAAAAGTGAAAAAAGTAAATAATTATTTTAAGGATTTTGAGGATTTCTTGATCATAAGAATTAAAAAAAATTAATTTTATGGATTTCAGACTTTTCATCTGGAAAAAAAAATGAAACGAACATAACTCGGTGTGCCCTATCTATCTGTCAGTATGGTCGATGAACACTCATTCCATCTGGCAACGAATGATTTCAATTCTTTATAATAAGAAATTAAATACAATTTGTTACGCTGACAAGTTATTTTCTAAGAAAAAGAATTAATTATTATAAAGAATACTAATATGTGTTGAACAAACCTGACTTGATGCCACTTCAGGCTACTTCCATCATCCACAATGGTTGGATCAGGAAAAAAGAAAAACTTCCATCATGCACAATGGATTTGTCATCTTTTGTCTCGGCGACAGAATAGGGAAAATTAAAATGGCTGTCATTTAATTAATAGCAAAAATGTATATTATATTAATTAGCTCATAGTTATTATTTCATATTCTGATTTTGCCACCAGTTGATCAGCTACCACTGTGGATATGTCCAGTATCTCAACCAACTGCACCATCAACTAGAGGCAAAGCAAGCTATATGTTCCACAAAAGTTCTTGGCAACTTGTAATGCCTTTTTTTACGGAAGAACTGATTATTTCAAATGAGGCTTTATGAACACTTAAGGAGTCCCATCTTCGAGGAGCCCTAATCAGGTGCAGATGCCAGATGTAGCTCATCTCTCCGAATTTTGAAAACAGTATTTTTGGGAAACTTATTTGTTAATTTTGTTCTCCTAGAATTTAATTTCTGTTTCCGTTCCGCTGAATTATTTGATTATTTTTATTAAGAAAGATTTATTTAATACCATGAGCATGACAGGACAGAAAAAACCCCTGCTACGTCAAAACAAACAAGCGAAATTGTAATTAAGCGAGACGTTGCCATTGCGCCCTTGCCTCATTTTCGACGTTTAATTTTTTTTCTAGGTATTTTGCCTTGTTCTGTCAAATCCCTTATCAATGTTTTTTACAAAAACATGTAATCTCATAAAATATATTTCTTCATTGACTTGATTATCTATTAATTTGAGTTTTATTTTTTTATATTTAATATATAAAAAGATATTATTTTGATATTTTATTAGATAAAATATATATTGAATAATTGATTTTATTTATTAAATACTCGGTTAACTAATGAGTTTGAACTCAATAAACTATTACAATCTAATTACTGACCTATACCAAAATCTTGCATCCACTCTTAGCCCTAACATAGAGTGGCAATATCTTATCCGACCCAAAAAAATCATCCGACCCGCCTAGATTTGAATCCGATTCGATCTGATTTTTAAAAAAGTCAAACTGATCTGACTTGACTCAAATCTAATCTGACCCAGACCCGACCCGACCCGACATCAAATGACCAACAATCCAATCAAAATCAATATAAATCAATATATAAATTAATCTAACCCAACCCGATCTAATTTCTTCTAGAAGATCAAACTGACCCGACACTCGTTTGAATAATGAGTTTCCATGACATGTTAATAATTATCATATATATATAATTTCGATCGCAAACATATGATCTTGTCAAATAGTAGTTGGGATGTTGAATCCACATGAACAAATACAAGTACTGGTTGTTACCAGTCCACTATGCTAGACGATTAATTTATGGTTGCTATGTAAACTATATTGAACTAAAATAAATGAACAAGCAAATCAAATTCAAGGGCAAGGGTCTAAGGTCCATGACTTTTATATTCACTAGTGCAATTAAACATTAAGAACAAGTTTAATTAATTAAATATGTATACAAACTCTCTACTCTAAGATGGTTATAATTATCATTGATCGTGGGCCACAACCATACTTTAAACTATTTAAATTTTACGGTTAAGTATCACCATAGCAATTTAAAATCATGATGCATTTTAGGTCCCAATTATACTTAAAAAATATAATTTATAATTAAGTACTTCTCACAAATACTCAAATACAATCAAGATACCTGACTAGATCATTTGCTTCACAATTATGTATTTCACCTCTAACTTGGTTTTATTTTTTTAGATCTCAGATTCAAACAAATACTATTTAGGCACCTACTCAATTTCCTAAGTCCATATATTATAGAAGCATATTTAAACCATTTAATATATAATATGATAATTTTGATAAAAGAAAGAATGCACAAAAAAATAAGAAAACTTTAATAATTAAAATTGCACACAGTTTTAAGTACCGCAGCCATAACCACTAGAGAGGAATATGATTTCTCATAGATGCATAAATAACCAGAAAACCAGCATAAGTCAGAACAAATATGAGTAAAAACTAAAGAGAAAAAGAAGAGAAATAAATATAATAGTGAGAATTATGTTTTCTTCTTCAAGTTCCTTCGAATTTTTTCTTATCATCTTTCTCAAAATAACTTAAGAACTCAAAAAAAATAAAAAATAAAAACTCAAACTTTGCTTTTAACCTGTCCTAGAATATTTATCGCCTTGAGAGGCATCTTTGGATGTTTAAATAGGGTCTGGGACATCTATAGAAGCGAAGTGACACTTTCAAAATGAAACAGTACACATAATGCTATACATAAATGAACTACTACACAGTACACACAATGCTGATAGACTTTGCGCTGTGAAGGACGTCCGTTTGGCAAATCGAGGAATAGTTTTGGAAGAATGGTAATTTTGGAAGAGTGATAGAAGAGTAGTATTCTTGACTATTCGGAAGAGCGAAAATATCGTTTGGCAGTTGTTACTCAGAATAGTTAAAATATGAATAATTATGATACTAATAATGATGATGATAATAATAATAATAATAGTAAAATAATAATCATAATAGTAAGATATTAATAATAATAAAGTAATAAATAATAATCATAATAAATAATAATATTATAATAGTAATATAATAAAATATAAACATAATTATAATATAGTAATATAATAATAAAAAATTATAATTACAATCATAATTATAATAATATAATAATAATAAGTAATCATAATTTTAATAATATAATTATAATCATAATCATGATAATAATAATTATAGTCATAATCATAATAATATAACCATAATAATAATTATAATAATATAATAATACAAATATAATCATAATCATAAAAATAATTATAAATAATTATATTTATAATAATATAATAATAAATTAATCATAAATATATCAACATATAATAATATAATACAACATAATAAAATAATAATAAAGTAATAAAAAATAATCATAATAAATAATAATATTATAATAGTAATATAATAAAAATATAAACATAATCATAATATAGTAATATAATAATAAAAAATTATAATTATAATCATAATTATAATAATATAATAATAAAAATATAATCATAATCATAAAAATAATTATAAATAATTATAATTATAATAATATAATAATAAATTAATCATCACTATAATCATATAATATATAATAATATAATACAACATAATAAATTTGGGGTGATAATAGGCGAACACCGGCCTCGGGGTCGGTGTCCGCGTACGTCAGGTCGGGAGTGACCTCGTACTCCGCGAGTGGATCCGAGTCGACAGTATCACCTATTTTAATTAGACGCTTATTAGTTTTACTTGATTTACTTAATAATTAATAATTAAATTAGATTGATAATTAACTAAACGGTCGTTCGAGTTTTATCATCTTTTCTTAAAAATTTCGGCAGCATTCTTACTGCATCTATGCGGTGTCGGAAATTTTAGTTACTCGCATATCGATCCGTTTTGTTGTGTGTATCGTTCTTGATCGCGTTTATACGTTCATTCTTTATTTCAAATTTCAAGTTTATGGATTTAATTATCAAATCATTTAATTTAAAATAGAGCAATCGATTAATATAGAATATATAATATATCTAATATTTTATTCTAATATTCTTTTGCTTATTCAAAAATAAAGGATTTAATTAATATATATTATTTTATATATATTCTTTATTTCTAATAATCTTTTAAATCTAAAAATAGAGAAATTGATTAATATATATATATGTATATATATACTAATATGTATTCATTATATCCTAATTATTATTCTTATTTATTTTGCTTTTATTATTATGTACATATACATATATTTAACATTATATTTTCATGAATTGGAAAAATAGTATAAATAAATTAAAAAGGAAAACTTAAAAGAAAAATTAAAAATAAAAAGAAGTAAATTAATTTAAGAAAATTATTATTGTTTTATTAATGTGTTGGTGTTTTAATGTTCGGGATCATACGCTGACTACCAAATCAATTTGAGCCTATGCTCTGATATCCTGTATTCGGGGGCAGTCAGGGAATTTAATCATTTTCCATATTCACTATAAGTATTAATTAATTATTAGTTGCGCACGTTTTATATTACGGCACTTACTAATTTATCAATTATACTTTTATCCCACTTAACCTTTCGGCCCATTTAGTTCAGATCAATTTATTTTTCGAATCCATTTTATCCGTCAAGGTTTTATTTTGTGCGTATAACCCTCCAAGAAGGGCTATTACCATAATTAATTCATTTAGCCTCTTATATTTATTTGATTTTACACTTCGGTCCCTGATAAGGGAGCACCATACCAGAATCGTAACCAATACCACAACAACAACCACAAAGATGCTAGTATAGCAGACAAGCACAGACAGTGAGAATCAAGTCATGCCAACGAGACCAAATCAGAACCAACCAAACACTAATAGAGGCAGTTAAAATCAACTATCAGAGGTAAGCTAAAGGTGAGACTAGCAAGGAGCAGGGTGGTACACGACAACACAGACTGGTACCAGTATAATAATCCATCACAAAATTTGGTACGGTTACTCAAGAGTAAGGCAGCATCAAGGTACAAATGGCGCAAGGCACAAGAGGGCAACTGGCAAAAGGGCAAGCACTGCTCAGTCGGAAATCAAGCAACAAGCAATGATCAGTAAGGCACAAAACCAGTAAATTAAATTAGCAATACAGCAGGCCACAAGTCAGAATAGACTAGTACTATCAAGATCTCAGGCATATACCAGCAAAGAGGCCGAATGACACCCAAAAAAATAAGCTGATACCAGTTAATACAACCAAACCAGATAGCAAACAGGGAACAAGAGACAGCCCCACATCACTGGTACCATTTGGTACCAGTGTACCAAGGCAAATCAATCCAGAAATCGACATTCAAGGCAAGCCACAATAAGAATTCAAGCAAGCAAAACAACATCCCAGCACATAGGGCACGAGTCTCGCGTCACTAGTACCAACTGGTACCGGCGTACCAAGACACAACAAACCGACGACAGGCACGACTACTTAGCAGACAACAAAGACAAGCATCAGCGAAAGGTGTATATTAGCACAAAGGCTCAGCCTTCGAAAGGCCCACACGGCCAAGAAAGAGTAAAGATATTACCAGAAATCAACAGAGGCAGCAAGAGGGTAGGAAGGTAGGGGTCGTGCTAGGCCCAGCTCAATGAAGCAAGGTGGTCATGGTGGCCTAGGGCGGAGGGGTGCTCGGCCGATCTGAAAGTGGAGAGGTGGGGGCCGGCTTCCCCTGCTCGGCGACAGAAAAGGGAGGAAGGCGGGGCGAAAGGGATCGGGTTGTCGAGCCTCGCCTAGCGAGAGGGAAGGCGTGTCTGGGAAGGGTGATCAGAATTTCAAATAGAAATGGTCGATGTCGGCTAGCGGCAGAGAAGAAGAGAAATGAAATTGGGGAGATGGGTCTCGCTCAGACGAAAGAAAGGCGAAGGGAAATGAGGGTCTCGGTTCAGAGAAAACGACGAGATGGGATGGGCTTTAATGAGATCCGAAAAATGAGAGCAGACATCGGGAAAGAAATAAGAAAATAGAGAGAGGGGGTATGGCTTCGAACCAGATTGTTCGCAACCGATTCGATATGGCCCATCATGCGACAGTCAGATTTTTAGATCTTTCTTAAGTGTTCAACTCGTTGGTTATTAAATAAAAATTTGGGTATCTGATTTGTGCGATATCAATGGATATATTTTCCTTAATATAAATTTTTAAATTTTGCTAAACTGGTGCTCTCCCTTAAATCAAGTTATTATTGTTATCACTTTGGTTAGTTCCTTTCGTCAAATTAATAAATCAAGTAAATCAGAAAGTTTATTTCTTCATACTCAGCTATATGTTTAACGATATATATATATATATATATATATATATATATATGCTTTATATGATTACATATATATAACATTTTATTTATGTATTTCCTTCTCAAATTTGTTTAATTATATGTTTATAGATTTTATTATTTTAAAAGTTTTTCTTTTGAGTAATAAATATTATTCCTGTTGTTATCATCGTTATGTTTATTATTAGTGTTGTTAATTATTTCATCAGATTTCAATACATTACATTGTTATTATTATTATTATTATTATATTTTTTATAGCTTTTTAATTTGATCTTTGGTTCTTTTTATAGCTTATAATTTACACGAAAAATTGACTATGCATCATCTTATCTACATAAGTCATCGACCATACAGTAAATTTAATTATTACTTTATTATTATATATTTATATATATATATATCTAAGCTCTATTTATTTCAATTGTCTATTTATTTGATTTATCATGTGTATTCCCTTGATTGTTAAATTAATTTATTCATTAATTTATATTAATTCATTTTAATTATCATTATTACTTAATTAAATTTCGTGGTTTAATAATAATAATAAGTATTAATAATCATAATCATAATCATCATAATATAATAACATAATAATAAATAATCTTGATCATAATAATATAATAATAAAATATTTATATTTATATTCATAATATAATAATATAATATTAATATTATATTTATAATAATAATCAATAATATAATAATACTAATGGTAACGATAATATAATAATAATAATGACAATAATAATTTAATAATAATAATATAATGATAATAATAATAATAATAAATAATAATCTTAATATTAATATAATAATAAATTATAATCATAAATATAATATAATAATATAATAATACTAAATCTTAATCTTAATCATAATATAATAATATAATATAATATAATCAAACAATAATCGCTATTCGACGAGATCTAATATGATATTCCACCTATAAGTTGGTATACCGGATTAGCACTATATTCGCACTCTTCTACTTAGTCTAAAATTCGTTTAGCAAATTAATTCGTTGGAATAGCTATTCTATTCCAACTTTTTGTTATTTCATTGAGTGCCAAACACTCCCTATGAGAAGAGCAACAACACAACTTTTTTTTTCTATTCTATTGGGTAATTTTGGCAAATCAAAAAATAACTTTAGAAGAGTGATAATTTTAAAAGAGTGATAGAATAGTCTTTTTTTGGAAGAGTGGTATTTTTTACTATTCGGAAGAGCAAAAATATCGTTTGATAGTTGCTAATCAGAATAGTTAAAATATGAATAATTATGATACTAACAATGATGATGATAATAAAAATAATAATAAAATACTAATAATAGTATAATAATAATAAAATAATCATAATCCATAATATAATAATATTATAAAAAATTATAATAATAATAATAATAAATCATTATAATAATTATAATATAATAATATAATCATCACTATAGTCATAATAATATAATATAATATAATATAATAATAATAATAATACGCAATAATAATCTTCTCATAATCATAATAATATAATGATAATATAACCATAATTAAAATATAATAATATAATAATAAATAATTATAATTATAATAATATAATCATAATTATTATATAATAATATAATAAAATAATAATATTAATAATAAATAATCATAATTATAATAATATAATAATAAAATAATCATAATAATAATAATACTATCATAATAATAAATAATCATAATTATAATAATAAAATAATAAAATAATCATAATAATAATAATATCATAATAATAAATAATCATAATTATAATAATATAATAATAAAGTAATCATATTTATATTCATAATATAATAATATAATACTAAAGTTATATTATTATAATATAATGATAATAAATAATAGTAAAATAGATAATATTATGATCATAAGAAAATAATAATCATAATATTAATAATATAATAATACTAATAAATCATAACTATAATCATAATCATAATATAATAATATAATATAACATAATTAAACAATAATCGTTATTCCGACGAGAGCTAATCTGGTATACCACCTATAATTTGGTATACCGGATTAGCACTCTTCTACTTAATCTAAAATTCATTTGACAAATTAATTCGTCAGAATAGCAATTCTATTCTAATTTTTTGCTATTCCATTGAATGCCAAACATATTCTTAGCGTTGTATAATAGCTTCTACTTTTCAAGTTTTCATTTCCATCGTGCCTTCATTTTCTTTTTTACTCTTTTCTATTACCATGTAAATATCAACATTTTTTTTTTTATAAAAATACAGTAGTCTATTACTATAACCATTACTATTAGTTTGCTATTTATAAAAATAAAATTACAAATTAGAATAACCGACTAAATAAGGGGGAAAAACTCTGACTATCATCTTTACTAAAAAAAACTCAATAACTTGTTTCCATTTCTTTCCACAAATTGATTTTTTTTTCTATTAACTTGGTCATTCTTGCACTTATCTAATGTTGAAGTTAATTTGAATTTTAAAGTTCCAAAATTCAACGCAATAAAAAAGAACTTGATTGCTTCATAACTCTGATAAAAAAAATCAAATCAAGGAACGTCGACATCCTTTATTAGGCTATATATATGACTGAGATTCAGAGCAAGGGCGATATGGCAGATGTCAAGTGATAATCATTTAAAACAATGTAGCATTTTTTCCCTTTTAGTCCTTTAATTAGCCTCAGGAGATGCATCAAGTAACATTTGAGATATAAAAAACTTTTTATATCTTGTTCGAGCGCCCCCCCCCCCCCCCCACCCACCCCAAACCCCAACCGACAAAATTTCGCATTACTTTCGTGCAGAAATTCTCCTCATTCCAACCACATGCACTAGATTTCAGAAATACAAACACCATCTCTTGAAAACACAAGAAAATCATGACATAATATGCATATTTGTCATCCAACATACAATGCCAATTTTGTTTCCCTTGATTTCTATAATGAACACAAAAAATAGAAGTCTAAAATGGAACTGAGCGCCTATTTTATTTTTCGCATAGAGCCAGCATTTACTACTAAAATTATGATAGCCAAACAATGTTCCATTATATACAAAATCATTGAGAATTAGTTAGTGTTTAGAGAAAGATGGTTTAAATAACGAATGCGAATCATCCAATTATGTGAGTGCATTGAGCTTCTAGTTTTTCAAAAGAAAATTTAGCTTCTTAAATGTAGTAATATCTTTTTAAAATAATTATCTTGTAATTGGACGTCTGTCTTCTTGCGGGATTGATGTAGTATAAAGCTACTACCAAGTCCTGCGCGCAGGTAGTTCCTAGTTCCTACAAATGATGAAATGTTTTAATGTTTATCTGTTTTCTCTCTTTAGAATGTAATAAAAAAGAAAATCCAAAATCGACGCAATTATGATGACACCTGGTCTATATTGTACTATTATGACCCAATTCATTTTCTGAAATTCATTAGTCTTCATTTTGGATGTCGAATTACTGAACGAAACAGAGACTGATATTTAAAATTTGTTATTTACAAATATATCTATTTCTAATTCGGTACACACTATCTTTCCGATTTATCAATGTTGCTTTCTATTATTATTTTATTTTTTTGTGCCTCACGAGTCACGCCCAACCAATTGGCCAAACTTTGTTAGAAGACAAAAGATTGAACAAGGAGGATAACCAACTAAAAGAATAGGAAAAAAAAAATATATAATATATCAGAGGGGCTCACAAATTATTCAAATGACATAGCACATAAACCTATAACTAAAATAATGAAAACTTATACTATGAAGAAAATTAACACAAAACTGTCTCAGAAAGTTTAAAACAGAGCAGTATAGTCTGCATTTTTCACTGTTACAATAATTTCACATCTAAATTCAGGACCGAAACATGCAACACTTGAGGAACCAGACCCAGTGGCACTTCATACATACTAGTACACTAGGACAAAAACACAACTTCCCATAAACACTAAACGGAACCATTGAGAGATCAATTCAAGAAATCCTTCCATAAAGTATACGACATTGAAATTGATGGATATTAAGCTGCAGAGGCTGTGATGGTGCTACTGGTAACTGGAATCGCTTTGTCAATAGGTAAACGAGAACTAACATAATCCTTGAGATTCCTCGGTTTGATGTGCACGCGCAACCCGTTCTTCATGAAGAGGGTGAGCGACATTTTTTGCTGCACCTTATGCCCTGGCATGAGCTCCAACTTATGTCGAAGAAGTATGGCTGATGCAATCGACTTCATTTGGAGGTACGCCAAGTCCTTGCCCAAGCAAGTCCTTGGTCCCCCGTTGAAAGCCACAAAGCGGTATGCATCTTTAGCTGGTTCAAACTTGTCACCCCCTACTGAGAGCCAACGCTCTGGCTTAAACTCCATGCAGTCCTTCCCCCAAATGCTCTCCATCCTCCCAACCGAGTAGATTGAATAAGTAATGGCTGAACCTGCTGGCACGGCGGTGCCATCCGGTAGCACATCATCCTCCACGACATACTTCACATCCTGCGGCACAGATGGATATAGACGCAATGTCTCAGAAAGAGCAGCCTTGAGATAAACAAGCGCTCCAGTTCATCAAAATCCAGCGGCTCCTCAGCCCATTTGGTGGTATCCTCTCCTCTAGTCTCCCTTAGTACTGTAGCAATCTCAAGCAGCACTTTCCTTTCTATATCTGCACGCTGCATTAACATCCAAAAGAACCAACTAAGTGCTACCGATGAAGTGTCACGGCCAGCGAGCAGAAAGTTGAGAGCAATCCATTGGAGTACATCATCTGGGAATGCCTTGCCATTGCCATCTTTTTTCTTCATGAACCGAGATAAAAGATCATCGGAAGGTCTTGCCTTGCGTTCAGCAATTGCCCCAGTCATGTACTGGTCAACAACCTCTAGGCTTTGTCGGAGGCTTTTCTCACTTCCCATCCCCAAGCCTTCTTAAGCCGCCAAAGGAATGTCGGAAACAGAAATCGCTGCATTGTTGCTGCTGTTGCAGAGTCAAATGCAGAGGCGAAGGGGTTG
The DNA here is from genome assembly GCA_037127355.1 of Schoenoplectus tabernaemontani. Classification (NCBI taxonomy): domain Eukaryota; kingdom Viridiplantae; phylum Streptophyta; class Magnoliopsida; order Poales; family Cyperaceae; genus Schoenoplectus; species Schoenoplectus tabernaemontani. The sequence continues at coordinate 22,978,550 of CM073739.1, forward strand.
TCGGGAAGGTTGGGAGATAATGTCTCAGGGTCCTTGCCAAGGGTGAGGCCGCATATGTTGTCAAAGGTGAGGCGGAGAAGAAGGTCCTGGAGGTCAACACTCATACCTGGAACATCACAGTGTGCAGCCAAGATGTACCAGAGCCGGGTCTTGATTGACCGGTTGGCCCATCTTGCCATGGCTTGGCGTAATGTCCGCGTGGTGAATTCAAGTGCGGCTGTTTTGCGCTGGAGCAGCCATGTTTCACCATCAGAGTTGAATATTCCCTGTCCGAGGAGGTCATGGAATGCAGACTGCCACATGGGCCCCTTTGGGTAGTTCTCGAAACGAGTTCGAAGTACATACTCAAGATTGCGTGGATTACAAGTAACTGTGAAAAGCCCTTGCTTGTGCGCTACAAAGGGCAAAGGTAAGATGCAGGTTTGATATGTGGCTGCCTCTCCAGTAGATCTTAGATTGTCAGCAATCCAATCGTGGAGACGCTTACGGTTTGCGATCAAGGCAGGAAGGCTACCAACAATGGGCCATAAACGTGGGCCTGAAAGACGTTGTTTCAGAGCAAAAAACCACATAATGTAGACAGATGCAACAATCACCAAGGCTGCGGCCATGAAGAGGTTGATGTTGTTGTCTTGCATACTCAGGCTCATCGTGATGCCCATGATATTTCTTTTCGACTCTATAAAATTGGGAAGAGTTGATGACAATAAAACAAAGAGATGTGATTGATATTTGAGTTGCTAGGCTAATTTTGTGCAAGATGAGATGAGAGAATGTTGCAGGGAAGTGAGTACATATATACCCGCAAGAAGGAAAACACTTAGCTTATGAAACAAGAGAAATCTTGTTCTATGCAAGAAACATTTAAAAATTTCTTTTGAGTATGTCGGTTACTAACTGCTCGATGGTCAAGGGAATTGATGTCAAGTATGGATTTCAAATTTGATTTCTAGCGCGACTAAGATTGGAGAAATTAATTAACATGAATATGTTGTGCCCCCTAGTTTTCGATAAACTTATCAACAAGAAATTTCAGTTGTTTTTACAGGAACAATGGACATTTTCGTAAGGATCTTAATTAGTTGAATAAAGAGCATGTTGCATTTGAGATAGGCTATAAGTAAATTAAGTAGTCCATAAATTAATTAGGCACTAATGGTACCGCCTAACATGCGAGTCTTTTAGGTCAAAGCTGCTCAACCATACTTGAAAAGTGCATATTTTTGTGAGGTGAAGTGCGCAAGAGAAATTGCAAAGCCACTAACACTGAGATTGTTTTTTTTTAATTAATTTTTCTGATGCACCTAGAAGTTGATTTACTAGTGAACTTACTAAAGTAAGACTTGTCAAAGTGGAATACTAAAACAGCCTGCAATCAAATGAAAAACAAGTGACCCACGGAGTACGCATTTTCATTTATTTATTATTTTATTTATTTTATCAACAAATCATCACTAAGGAGCTGTAGCATGGATTAATGTCATTACAACAAAAATCGCAACAAAAACAATAAATAGATAGAACAATTAGATAAACCATTCACTGAGGAAGAAGTCAAAAAGATTGTTTTTGCTTGTGATCCTTCTAAGGCCCCAGGGCCTGATGGCTTCTCTTTTTTATTTTATCAATCATGTTGGGATGTGGTTAGTTCAGATGTTATGAAATTAATACATACATTCTATTATAATCTTTTGGATATCTCTAAACTCAATTTAGATTCCATCTATCTATTACCTAAGAAAAAATGCTCAATTAATTATAAAGTATAGACCCATTAGCCTTATTAATTATAGTTTTGAAATAATAATAAAACTACTTACTACAAGATTAGCACATTGAATGGATTTCCTAATTGCTCCAACACATATTGCATATATCAAAAGAAGAAATATTATGGATAATGTAGTAGTAGCTACTGAAGTAATGCATCAAGTTAGAGTTAAAAAAAATCAAAGGGATTATTTTTAAAATAAATTTTGGAAAAGCATTTGATAGAGTTCATTGTGATTTTCTTATTGAAGTATTAGAAGGGAGAGGTTTTAGTATATTTTGGATTAATTGGATTAAATACATTTTAGAAGGAAATAGAACTGCTATTAATTTTAATGGTCAGTTGAGTGAATATTTCCCTTGTAAAAGAGGGGTGAGACAAGGAGATCCATTGTCTCCTTTTCTTTTTGATTTGGTAGCTGATGTTTTTCATATAATCCTTCATAAAGCTCTTAATAATGGAATGATTAAGGGTTTAGGAAATTTTGATGCTTTAGGATAAATTCTCAATTTGCACTTTGCTGATGACACCCTATTATTTTTAGAAGCAACAATGTATAATATTAAGGTTCTTAAATGGCTTCTTTTAGGTTTTAAGATTTGTCAAGTATGAAAATAAAATTTTCAAAGTGTGAACTTGTTCCCTTGAATGTGTCAGAACATGAAGGGAATCAATTAGCAGAACAGTTAGGTTACAAAGTATCTAGCCTACCATTGATGTATCTTGATATGCCATTTCATTGGAAGAAACTAATAGGAGAGCAATGGAATTTTTTAATAGAAAAAATAGAAAACAAACTTCATAGTTGGAAAGGAAAATTACTCTCACTAGGAGGTAGAATAGTTTTGCTTAATTCTGTCTTATCCTCTTTGCTCTTATATTGGATGTCATTATTTAGGTTACCAACAAAAGTCAAAATCAGAATTGATCAATTAAGAAAAAGATTTTTATGGTATGGAGGAACTACTGTGAAAAAAAATATACATTGGTTGCTTGGTCTATAGTGTGTAAAGACAAAACACAAGGAGGGTTAGAAATTATGAATTTAGATATTATGAATAAGATTTTGTTAGCAAAATGGATAGTTATATTTAGAGATTCAGCAATCCAAGGCTATTGAAAAGATATTTTATATTTTAAATATGATTCTATCTCCAGTAGAGCTAGATTTTCCATCTTTTGGAAAGATGTTACTTTAGATAGTGATATAATTGATTTTCGTTTAGATAAGAAGGTTGGTAATGGTAATACTACCTACTTATGGAGTGATAGATGGATAAGATATGCTTCTCTATCCTATGTATATCCAAAATCGTTTGCTCTAGCTTGTCAGCCATCTATTAATGTAGCATCAGCCTTTACATAAGGGATTTCTAATCTTGAATTTAAACAAGTAGTAGTAGGTTCACAAATCATAGATTTTCATCAATTATTATTGGGTGTTTCTAATGTTCAATTGATTAGTGAGAAGGAAAATAAGATTATTTGGAGATGGAATACATCTGGTGTGTTTACAGTTCATTCTTTCTATATATGGTTAAATGATGGTGGTACACTTAGTAAAGATTATCATATTTTACGGCATTCTAAATTACCACTCAAAATCCATATCTTCTTGTGGCTTGTAAGAAAAAACAGAATTTTAACAAAGGATAATTTAGTCAAACATGGTTGGCAAGAAAATACAAGTTGTGTATTTTGTTTAGAAAAGGAAACTTGTGACCATTTATTTGTCATTTGCCCTTTGGTTAATTGTATTTGGTAATGGATTGCTTGTCATAATAATTTTTAATTTCATGGTGATACTTTAGAAGATGTTTGATTTTTAGATGCTTCTGTTTCAGTTTAAAATGCACAATTAGTTGAGATGATTAGAGGGGCAATTATGTGGACAATTTGGTTAGAAAGGAATAATTTGTGTTTTAATATTATTGCACAAAAATCTATTAAAACCATTGGTATTAGAATACTGAGTTTAGTGCATTTCTTGTGTAAAAACTTGGTAGCTCACTATTGAATGTTGTGAACACTATGTTACCACAGGATGTATAAAATCTCCATTTATAGGTAAAAAGCCATCTAACAGTTCAGTAGAAGGCGATGGAGCAGATGGTAGATCCTTTATTTGATATAGAGAATAGGCTATTGTTATTGCATTCAAATTATAACTAGTTTGTATTTTTCATACTAGCTGTTATTGTGCTTGTGGTTTTGGGGGTTTAAAATCGTTCATGAACTTTATTGTTAGAATTTACTTTTTGGATTTGTAATTTTGTTTAGCAGGGTTTTTATGCTAAAATAGGTCCTTTGAAGCTGTAGTCAGGGTTAGTCTTATTACGATACATTATGCTACATTTTGTAATAGTTTCGTTTAGTACTCTTCTAGTCTTTGTATCAGTTGTTTGGTACATTGGCTCTATTAGGTCGTAAATCTGATTTCAATGAAATCGGTGGATGTATATCCATTTTTTTCAAAAAAAAAAAGAAACTAAGGAAGTATATGAAAGTTACAGTCCAAAAGCTACTCAGCAAATCCACACGGGTGTTAAGTGTTAACGGATCAGATTATATCTGATTTCATGCGATCCGAGAAATAGTGAAAATTATCCGACCCGTATTCATATTTGGAGATATTCGTATCTTTATCCGTATCTGAAATTTTTTTATGGATAAAGATTCAATTTGGCTATTATCAATTCGACATTATCCGAAGGTATTCGATCCGATATTATATGATTTTATCCGAATAAGTATCCAAAATATTTCTATTACATATTTTTTAATTAGATTTTTAGTGTACATTATAAATTTAATTTATTATATATTCAATTTGTGTTAATGTATCATATTTTTTATAATTCATTTGAACTATTAATAAAATAATAATTATTATTTAATTTTTATGATTAATATTTATTTTTATAATTAATGATTCTATCAAAAAATAATATGTAATTATTTTCAAATAATTCATATAATATTTTTATTTAATATTCGAAATATATCCATATTCGTATTTATATCCGTCCGATATTCGATCCGTATCCAAATATATCCATCGATCAATATCCGTATTTATATCCGAAAAATCCGTATTTAAATTCATATCCGAACTATCAATATTTAAATCCGTATCCGAAGTATTATATCAGATACGGATACGATAAAATCATTATCCATCTGTATCTGATCCTTACACCCCTACCGCTGATGTACTCATTTTTTTGTAACAAAGCCCAAATAAGGCCCAGACTAAACATACAATACATCCATCATTTGATCCACCGAAGTTTCTAATTGTTCCAAAGAAAAAACAAAACCCTCCTCTCCTTTCCCTTGTTCGAGCTTCCAGGATCCATAGCCCTAGAACCGAACCATCATCTCTTTCCTTGACGGCGGCATCCCCAATCCGCTACTCAAGTTCAGTAAACAAACTAAAAGGAAAGGAAAAAATAACACTCCGAGCTGGTATCACCACAAAATGGCGACAGCGGCGGTGACAAGTGGCAAGCAGACGGTGCTTCAGTGCTCAGGGACGGGTCCGAGCGTGAGCGCACGGATCCACCCGGTGGTCCTCTTCAATATCTGCGACTCGTACGTGCGCCGTCCCGACCAGGCCGGACGTGTCATCGGAACCCTCCTCGGGTCCACCTCCTCCGATGGCACCGTCGAGATCAAGAACGCCTATGTCGTGCCCCACAACGAATCCTCCGACCAGGTCCTTTCTCTTTCCTCGTCGTCATTTGTTTCTTTTTGAGTTTTCTTTTATTTTTTTTTCTTTTTGTATGATTTGCTTCTGAAATGCTAAAAGGCAGCTTTGTTTTTTTCTAGGTTGCTTTGGATATTGATTACCACCATAATATGTTTGTCTCTCACCAAAAGGTCAATCCCAAGGAAGTCATTGTTGGATGGTAATTTCTCCCTCTCAATTTTCTCAATGTTTATGTTCTGCAGATGATTTCTTTGCGTTATTAGTTAGCTGATTTGAATGTTATAATTGTTAATAGGGATTATTATAGACTTGCTGAAATTAAATTGTAAAATATGTTGTTATGGACTTCCTGAAGTGAACATTGTAATTTTAAATTGAGATTGATATGGACTTCATGTAATTGAAATGATATCTTATTCTGTGTACATGGCCTTATATAGGTTTTCAACTGGATTTGGTGTATCAGGTGGTAGCTCTCTGATACACGAGTTTTATTTGAGAGAGGTACCAATTCCAATCCATCTGACAGTAGACACTAGTTTCACTAATGGAGAGGCATCCATCAAGGCATATGTCTCGGTTGCCTGACTCTTGCAGACAGACAGCTTGCTGCTCACTTCCAAGAAATTCCTCTTGATTTGGGCCTCCTTGAAGCTGAACGTGTTGGGTGTATGTAAATGCTCACTAAATCTCTTATTTTATTTAATTACCACTTTAATTTTGTTATGTTGAAATTTGTTTTTTGCAGTTGACATGTTGAAAAACACAAGTGTTGACAAGATTCCAAATGATCTTGAAGGAATGGAGTCGACCATGGAGAGGCTGTCTGCTCTCATAAATGATGTTTACAAATATGTGGATGATGTTGTTGTATGAATCTTCTTCCTTTATATTTCTGTAATTCGTTAATTCCATGTACCAGAACCATTATCTAGGATTTAGAGTATAGCAGTAGAGTTATAGACTTCAGGTTTGTAGATTTTTAGTTTGTAGATTTTAAGGTTTAGAATTGAGGATTAAGATTTAGGAGTATGTTCCATAGTATAAGTTTACTGTGGCCATTGTTATTAGGACTATTATTATTATGGATGTATATATTATTATTAGTATTATTATTATTATATTATTATTACTATTACTATTATTATTATGGATATCTATATTATTGTTAGTACTATTGTTATCATCATCATCATCATTACCATTCTCCTTATTCTCATCATCATTATTATCAGTATCATTGTCACTATTACTATCATTGATTTTTTTATATTTGAGATATATTATCTCTATGATTTTGGATTGGGTTTCATTTCTAGCGTGCCCCAACTTATTTGGTATTAAAGGCTTTGTTGTTGTTGTCTTTGGGTATTATTAAATTTGCTGATACGATTATTCATATATAGGAAGGGCATGTTGATGGGGATAACAATATGGGGAGGTTCATTGCTGATGCTTTGGCTTCTTTGCCAAAACTATCTCCTGCTGCTTTTGACAAGGTTTTCGATGACAGGATCCAGGTTTGTTAACTTTTTTCCTGGTATATTCTTAAGGTGGTGCTAATTCTGCATATGATGCAATCATGAAAGTAGATCATGCCGTGTGATAAAAAATTAGTAAAAACTTCCATTTTGATATTTTGATTTAGGAACAAATGCAATTGCGAAGTAACCCATAAACAGGACCTCTTTTTTAGCCAATTTTCAATCTTTGGTTGGATGTTTTCTTCGGTGGCTAATGGGAATGTTTGTTTTCTTGTTTGTTTCAGGACAACCTTGCTTTGGTATACCTGTCAAGCCTCACCAGGACACAGCTCAGTATAGCTGAGAAATTGAACACTGCTGCTCAGATTTTGTAGGGCACATCCGTTGATCTCTGTTCAGGTTGTTTTTATCAATTGCTAGATAGAACCGGCCTGTTTTTTGACGAATTGTATTGCCGTTGAGTTGAACTCTAGTGTAGACGTGTTTCTATTCGCTTGATTGAGGGCTCTCTTAAATTGTTCTTAATTACATTTTTTCCTTAACTGATGCACGTGCATCTGTCTCCAAGGTATGGTGAGCACTATGAAGATGAGAGGTGCTCTGTCTTATAAAAACCTTAACGAAAGATGTTGTCTTGTGTTAACATAATAATTAACAGGTAGTATGAGCAAGCGTGTCAAATTTTGTGATTTTTTTTTTTACTTTGCAACCATCTTTGGAAATTTACAAAATTAATCAGCATTATGGGCATCATACGTTTTAATCGAAACTAAATTTGATGCGCTGGTGGAAAAGTTGGGCCCGTTCGATAAATAGGTTTTGAGGTAGGCCCTGGTCTTAATTTTGTTCGGTGCACAAATATGAAAATCATATAAAATTTGGTTTGGCATGAAAATTGATAAAAAAAAAAACTATGTAAAAAGAGATACAAAACTTGGGTTTGAGAAAATCTATTCTGACTGGATTTTTCACTCGCTAGCTTCCTCCATTCAGAATGTAGTATGTCAGTGCCAAAATTATAACTTCAACTATGCTATCCAAAATTATAAGAACGAACGAGCCCTTAAACTTTAAAGTACTGTTTACTCTAAGCTAAAAGGCACTGAATCTCATGCGTGCGCTTGCTGTTAAGTTTTGACAATCTATGTAGTGAATTGCTGATATGAGGAACCGAGAAATCATGTTGTTGTAAATACCATTTAGCCCAGAAAGCCCGCTTAATTGAGGATACCGAATTAGCCCGTAAAGTCGAATAGCCATATTTGATCACTTTATTAATTTTTCCATCCAAAACTCTTACAGAACCTTAATAGAGCTGAGAATAAGCCAGACTGTTTTTCTGATGGTGTATTTTACTCTCTGAGTGTCACTTTTTGCTTCGTCTTCTTTCGATCGGAAGAGAGAAACAACGAGTCACGCCCCCACTTAGTTAATCAAAACAATAAAAAGTTATTTTTAACGAAGGTGAAGCGGAAGCAAAATTTTATCACAGCAATTAAGTTTTTGTTCCAAAATGAATAGAAGTAGTAAACAGAGAAAAAGTTACCAATAAAAATTAAGTTTTAATTCCAAATGCAATAATTTCACATGTAAATAAATATTCGTTGGGCCCTACAAGAATAGGCATAATTTCTTTGAATTATTAAATTAATTAACTACAAATAGGTCCAGAAAATGTCAACAAACTTCAAACATTTGTCAGTACATATTTGAATTAAGTGAAAAGTTACATTAGTTAATTATATGGAAGTCATATACTTTGGTCTTCCAACGGGTTTAATTAAAAAAAAAAACACATTTGATATCATATATATTAACCACTCTCACTTTTGCATTACGAAACTTTAACCTAATTTCATCCAAATTTCAAGTTCAAAAATCATCAAGCCAGTAGCACTTATGCTTATTTATTGAATGCTAAATTGAGGGATTTAATCAATTACTTATCGTAAATAGGCCAGACGTGTGAAAATTTTCGATACTTCATCCTCTGACGAAACCAAATTGAAGGAAACTTAGAAATGACAACAAAAACACAAATCGTAGAGGAGACGGTGAGAATATGGATTTAAAGAAATTTTCTAACTTGTAAGAGAAGTGAGTGGGTGAGTAATAATTCACCTTCGTTATTAAGAACAATCTTTTTTTTTTTTGAATTAACTAGGTGGGTGTGTGTCTTTTTGTTTCTCTCTTCCGATCAAAAGAAAATAAAACGAAAAAGTAAAGCATATAGTAAAATATTTATTAATTATAAATGATAAGTATGCCCCATTTTTTTTCTGCCCCGTTAGTTTTTTTGGATGAAAAAGTTAATTAAGTGATCAAATATGAATAATTATGTAAATTTAGTGATAAAAAATGAATAATATAAAATTCAGTAATTAAATATAAATAAGATATGAATTTGAGTGCACTCCACAAAATTTTACCCGAAAAATAATAGTGAACGCTGAACTGGATATTCTTTTATGAGATTTGTTCCCCGTGAAATGGAAATAGAAAAAAATTATTCCAGATAAATTAAATTAATCCTGGAACAAGGCTACAGATTCTGAAGATTTGTTCCCCGTGAAATGGAAATAGAAAAAAATTATTCCAGATAAATTAAATTAATCCTGGAACAAGGCTACAAAGGGGACTTATTCATTCATTAAATCTAATTCGTTGGAAATGGATGTTGTTGGTGCGTTGGAAATGATAATGCAAGGCGTCAATGAGATAAATCCAAAGTTGCTGGTAGATAGAGATAGAGGCGGGGGTCAGAAACTCAGAATCTGAGACCTTGAAGTCAAAGTCAAGTCAGAACTATTTTTTGAGCAAAAGAATGGCTGCTAAACTACGATATATCAAGCTAGAGTCTGCCATTTGATTTTTTTTTTCTTTTTTGAATTAACTAGCCAGTTATGTTGCATTGATAGTAAGATAAATATTTATAGAACCAGCATCCAAGTGGCTTACAGCTACTTGACCAAATGTCAGATTACAATATTAAAACTACAAAGTAAATAATGACGCAATCATAGCTATGAATTGTGCCAATCATTCCTAGCTACATTTGTTTTCCTATGCACTACACTCAATTGCAGTGTTTCAGCGACTGTTGTATTTCCTCTATTGTTTGCTGTACCAGTATCCACAATGGAGTCGATTCAGCCCCTGCATACATGTCTATTCCTTTCTTTTCATAGGTTCCAGCATATCGCGAGACAAGTCATGTCCCAAATGTGTTTCGTAGAGTCAGCTGTGAACTCATGCAACACTAAAAAATTGAAATTGACCTCCAAAGTTTTAATAAAATTGAAGTTGTTTTTTTGTCAAAAAAAAAAATTGAATTTGTTTTTTTCTCAAAAAAAAAATTGAAGTTGCTGATTGTGATCCTTATTATGACCTCCAATTGTTTCAAAGGCCAACTCTGAATGTTATGATCTATAGCGTTCTTTAAATTGAAACATGTACTATTTTTAATCACTAAAAACATTTTTTTGGAAAATTATCCCATTTAATTGTGACTCAAAATATTTTTTTTCTACTCCAGTATCTTCCTTTTGCAAACTAATCTCTGTACACAATTATTATTTAAAGTCGTATCATTATTGTTTGTGCTATTATTATATTTGTCATTGTTTATTCTATTCAGTGTTATTTAGAATTAAATTTCCTTAGTATCTGCTGTTATATTCAGCTGTACTAGAATTATAGGTAGGTTAATTAGCTTCCACGAGGATTTAGACTGATAACAGAGCTGCTTATAATTATTTACTCTGCTTTCTCTGTTCTGGAAAAAAGATATATGATTTTGAATTCGTAGCATTGACATATTTCGCGCTTAAATTGACTGCTTGGAATCGATTATTTTAGTGGGATATTTGTTCTCAAATACATTGAGCAATTGAAAATGATATAACTGTATAGTCAAAGCTCGGAAAGGCAAAACTTGATACATGAATTTGTCTTCTTCCTGAAAGACGTAGCGCTTGACATGAGAATCCTGTCCTTTTCTAAAGCAACTCCTTAGAAGTTACTAATCTTCTACTTTTTGTAATATACAGAAAACTCTCCAAAAAAGTCAGATTTAGTAATCACTCAAATCAACTGCGTTTAATTGGTATTTGATACCATCGCTTATAGTAGCGACTGGCGCAAGGTGCCAAACTAATTATACATTATTATAAATGCTATTCAACAACCCCTTCGGTTGTGTGAGATATTGATCAGAAATAAGCATATAGTATCGCTCACTGGTAATATTTAATGCAACAGTAAATATAAAAAGACATGGAATAAGAGTATAAGACAACGTGCTATCAGACACGATGGCACTTAGATATGCATGAATCGCCATAATTAAATGGGGCCTAAGGATGTCTCTGCTCTTATTCCAAGATTGTTTGAACAGTGGCCAGCTTTTCTTCATGTCTCCTTCCACCACTTTTTCATTCTTCAATTTTATTTCCTTTTTTCAAACTTTTTTGTCTCCCCTGATCAGCCACCACACACCGAAATCTTGCACCACTCACAGATCACTCCAACTTTATATAAGAGAACCCAACACATATTGATTTCAGTAGAAGCCCCTGAAACAAAAGCCCACTACAAACCAAAAGAGAAACAGCGAGTAGAAGTCTTTTCAACTTAATTTGGCTACTTTCTTTCAGCTTCTCTCCATATAATCAAATAAGACATAAACACGGTCATAGAAGCTAACTACATAAAGCTAGAGATAAGATGGAGATGGAAGGGGAGACTGGGTTGGTGTTGGCCGGGGGATTTAATGTGAGTCGGGTTGGGGTTAAGTGCGGCAGGTGGAATCCGACAACCGAACAAGTCAAAGTGTTGATGGACCTGTTCAAAGCCGGGTTGAGAACACCTAGCACTGAGCAAATCCAGAGGATATCAAACCATTTGAGTTTTTATGGTAAGGTTGAGAGCAAGAATGTATTCTATTGGTTTCAGAACCACAAGGCTAGAGAACGACACCATAAAAAGCGCCGTCGTGGATCCTCATCGGATGACGAGCCGGAGCACCAGTTTGTTATCTCTCCTGATTGCAAGAGGGAGGCAAAGTTGACCAACCGATCACTTATCTCCTGTAAGTTTAATCAGTTTACCAGAACGAGTTGCTTTAATTTCTTAACATGCATGTGCTACTCAATCATTCATGCATGCATGCACGTTAGTTTTACAAAAGATAGAGAAAGTAATAATAAAAACATACAAGTCTGATCTTCTTTTTGCATGAAGTTGAACGTACTTTTCTACTAAAGGAAAAAGAAGCAAGGAGAAAAAAGAAGTAAACATTAATTCTCGTACGGGGAAAAATATTTTTTGGTAAAGAAGTATATATGCAACTTCAGTTTTCCCTTTTTGTTGAACTCAAAGTCTAAAACTCCTGCTTTCTTCTCCCTCTTTTATAGTAGGTGTAGGTCATATATTATATATAAAAGATCTAGCTAGTTTTTTTCCTAGTACGACATTTATAGTGATCAGTTAAATAATTGAAGACTTTATTTTTATTGTTTGCGTTAGGTTTTTCAGAGGAGAAAGAACAAGTAACATGGCCGGAGAGAACAGGTAGAGATCTAGATACACTAGAGCTGTTTCCATTAAAGGCGTACGATCTAGAGATCGAGAAGGTGAGGTGCACAAGAACTACTGCTACCGAGATTAAGGAGTTCTTTGATCCTCCCTTGCAGCTGCGGTTAAGTTTCCTATAGTACAAATATTATTCGTTAGCATGTGTTTGTCTTATTTCTCCGTGCGATGTACTATTTAATTAGTCATGAGAGGCTTAATTAGAATTAGTTGATAGTATGTGTTCTTGCAATTGCATAGAGAATCTTTGACAGATTGCATAAGAGATCAATCTTAATTATTTTTTCGTTTTAACCCTTGCATGTGTTTCATCATCAGCATTTCTGTCTCTGTCCAGTTGGTTTAATTATGTGTACGATCTACAGTATAAACACATGACAGAGCCTACTATGTTTGTCAGAGATTTCAAATTCCTGACCGTTGAGTCAACAGTTTATAGTTTTTCCTTCGCTCAGATTCCTCCCACATTTTCTTATTGTTTCGTTTCTAACTTTTCCTTTGTCAACGTCCTTTTCTATGCGAGTTATTACTTGTTAGAAGTAGGAAACAGAGTCTGTCCAAAGGATATGCTTGCCTAATTACTTTACTTTCAAGACTACCGATCGATTTTTTACTTGTGAGATTGAAAATTTACAGATGAAATTCTGTTCATATGATCTTTTCTTTTGTTACACGTGGATAAAAATTACTAATTTACTATTCTGAAGATCGATGTACTTCGGTTATATATGGTGTTAAAACTTGTGACATTTTTTTAGTAAAATTAGGTAAGATTTATGTGGATGGCTAAATTCATTGATATCCGCATTAAAATATTCATTAAAATATTGAAAAAACTAATATTGATATCCGCATCAATATATATATATATATATATATATATATATATATAAATTACGCTATCATTATCATTGGTCGTGAAGTATAAAATATATAATATATTATGTATTTCGCTTCATATTTTTCATTTCCAAATTCAAAATATCCATTCAACTGTTCAAAGCGTTTTTCATATTAAAATATATTTGAAGGCCAAATTTTATATTTTTTAGAATTTTTTCTATTTTTTTAGGGTTAGAAAATTGTTATTATTGAAAATCATAAACTCAATGTGATTATTTATCAGATAACAATTTTTAAGTGTTTAGAATGTGATTATTTTATAGAAAGATATTAATAATTAGAAAAGATAAAAAAAGATATTACAAATTTTAGGATATTACACTGTACAGATAGATCAAATGCTTTTTTTAAATGGTAAAAGAAAAACATGACATATGAGCTGTTGCGTGCTTTAGTAGGACCAATCGGCAATCGTTGCATCTAAATTTATTAGCAGCTTGTATAAGAATACAATTATGAATTAGGACTAATTATAATACGGTCCATCAATTAATAGATATCGTAAAGGAGGGATACTTGATAATTATTTACAAATATTCATAAACTTATGGATTGTTTGCATTTTAAATTTGATACAATTGGAGTATCATTTGATATACCATCAAAGATTCAAAGACAATGAAATTATATGACAATAGTTTAAATTTAGGCAAAATTTGGTATATACCCTTCAATACATCCCAATTTGGATATTTACCCCCTTCAAATTTGAAAATTAGATATTTATCCCATAACTAGTATTATCATCATAAAAATTAAATTAATAATTAATTAAAATTATAAGAAGATAAAAAACCGTTCTAATGATTCAAGGTACTTTTCATTTATACGTAAATCTTCTTGCTAATTTTATTACTTCAGCGATATACAAAATTATCATAAAATCATAATTATGGAACTGTTTTTTATCACTATCAATATCAATCTCATTGGTTATGCACTAGTTACAAATATGTCTAGTTTGTACAAGTTTTGGATTATGTCGGTTCTAGTTCGTAAAAATTTATTACTTTATTTGAGGTTATATTTACACACAGTTAGTGCTCAAGGAGAGAGAGCAAGGGTAAATAGCAACATAATGTGCATAGCAAAATGAAATAATTCAATGTACCATTGTTGATTTTATTGCGGTGCAAATTGTATGGATGACGGAAAAATATAGAGAGATACTTTTATTCTATTATAATTTTAATTTATTGTTAATTTAATTTTTATGAGAATAATACTAGTTATGGGTAAATATTCAAAGTTTTGACATTTTTAGGGATAAATACCCAATTTTTAAATTTGAAAGGTATATATCCAAATTAAGATGTGTTGAGGGGTATATACCCAATTTTGTCTTAAATTTAATATTTTTTTATGAAATATCAAATAACATTGAAATTACATGAAACTTGAAACATAATTAATTTATAAGTTTAAGAATATATTTATAAAAAAAAATCGTTTTTATGATTTTCTATGAATTTTTATGAAATTGATTGTCAAAATTATCAAAGTAAATAGTTGCTAGGGATCCCCACCCTTTTGTAAAACATGACTATGTATTATTTCTTTATAACGACAAATATTACTTCACTGCAGTTAATTTACTTATTGCTCGATTATTCGGACATGAATATTTAATAAATTATAACATCCAGTAGAAAGAAAATACCGTAATGAATATTTTGGCAAAAAAAATATATTTAACATGCGGTTAATAGAATTTAAAAATTATCACGTTCTATTTTTGTATTTTCAAATTTCAAAACTCAAAACAAATCAATATTAATAGAATTTAACCTTCGATACATTGAAAATGCAACATCTAATTAAAATGTGAGAAATCCCATCAAGTTGTAAACTTATCACGCGCTACTAGGCTGCACTGGACCCATGGAAAAGAAAGGATCAAGTCCTGCTACCGAAAAAAAGGGAGAGGATAAGAAATCAAGGTCGACTGATGACGTTCACAGATCTTAAGTCTCAACTTTGCGAGGATGGGAGGAGATAAATGATTTAGTAGAAAAAAATACAAAATATAAGTGCTAAGTAGTAAGGAGAGAATTTTTAAAAATTCTTAAAAGAAACTAATTGTATTCAAAACTTAATTCTGTTACAAATGACAAGGACCCTTTATATAGGCGAAGGTGTTTTGGTTCCAAAGAAAATAAATAACTGAAAGATACTATAATTAAATGCTAATGACTTAATGACAGAAAATCTTAAAGATAAAATATTGGTAAGATCCATCAGATCAAATCTTGGTCAGAATCCAAATCAGATTAGGATGGGATCCTTTGCTGATTTGCGTCAGGCTCTCTGGGTTCTTGAAAGCTTGACCTCAAACTTTTATTCTCACCATAGTTGTAACGTCCCGACCGGGACGCTACGGAGACGACATCTTCTGCATCCATCCAACGGACCGAGACATATGTCGGCAATAAATAAAGAAAAACAAAGGAGACAGAAACAAAACGGAGTCAGCTTATAAAGCTTAATAACTGATTATTTAATGACACAGCTTCTCTATAACAGTATTATGAATAATACAGTTCCATTCAAAGCATTCAAACAATAATAATTCATTCTTATTTATTAAATCATATATTTTGAGCAATTATGCATAAACACATGAAGATCACATACCGTGCCCACCATGATAAGTGAGGATATCCCATAAATTCGCTAGTAAGCGGGACTTCGCAGAGTCATCTTTTACTCGCAACCATTCAGATTGTGTGGACCCTCTCTTTCGGAGTGCGAAAGGATTAGCTTACGATATATTCAATTATGCATAATTTGTCCAGTTTTAACTATCAACATGCAATCAATTCAGACAGTTCAATTCATACTTCATGTCACATATCCATTCAGATAATTCAAGTCACCGATCCATATATCAAGTCAAAGGTCAATCAATCTATTTCAACTAAATTCAAGTCAAGTCAAAAATTCAATTAACAGATAATATTCAAATACAAGTTATAGAGAAATTTAATTAGCTGATATGAAATGATATTGATTTATGACTCAATATGTGATGTTCTTCGAATCGACTCATGAAACCTTATTTTGCAATGCTTGACTAGGAATAGTGCATCCATCATAATCTATCAATCAATTGAAAGTTTTCTCTTATGCTCTCTGATTCCTTTCTAACTACTCTGTTAATCTATTTTCTTTTTTTTTTTCTTTTTTTTATCTTTTGATTCCTTCTCTTTTTTTCTTCTTTTATTTTTACTTTGTATTTCTTTATTTTTCTCATTTTGATCTTAGAGAAAAGAGTCTTATCTTCAGATTAATGACGGTTTGGTTATTGCCACGTGCCGCTTAACAAATAACAATTGTGGCAAAATTTGATTTCATTTCCCTTCTTTAGAAATTTTTCTCAAAATTTTAATATCATAATGATTTTGAATTAATTTTTTTACTTTTGCAATTAAACCCAAAATTTATCATTATTTATAAAATAATCCAATAATAATTAAATTAACTTCCATGTAATATTACATTCTCCCTTCTTTAGAAATTTCGTCCTCATCGAAATTTTAATATCATAATGATTTTGAATTAATCATATCAAAAAATTTATTTATTAAAATTTTGAATTAATTCATTCTTATTTATTAAAACATATATTTTGAGCTAATTATGTCAAACGGGATAATAAACACAAGAAGATCAAAAATGATATTGATATCAACTACCGTATTAATCACTCATAATCGTAGGGATACGTCCGAGGACGTAATGCTCGATATCATAAACCGACATGCTAGACGACAATCCATCCAAGGGGACTCTCAACAAATAAACCAAAATGGAGTAAGCTTATAAAGCTCAATGTGGACGCAACCTCCAAATTATTAATACGGAGTCCATTCAAAGCATTCAAACAATAATAATTCATTCTTATTTATTAAAACATATATTTTGAGCAATTATGCATAAACACAAGAAGATCACACACCGTGCTCATCGTGATAATGTTCAATTATGCATAATTTGACCCTCCATTTCGGAGTGCGAAAGGGTTAACTATCTAACTATCAACATGCAATCAATTCAGATAGTTCAATCCATACTTTATGTTACATATCCATTCAGATAATTCGGGTTACCAACCCATATATCAAGTCAAAGGTCAATCAATCCATTTCAACTAAATTCAAGTCAAGAATTTAATTAACAGATAATATTCAAATACAACTTATAGAGAAATCTGGTTACTTTATATGAAATGATATTGATTTATGACTCAATATGCGATGTTCTTCGAATCGACTCATGAAACCTTATTTTGCAATGCTTAACCAGGAATAGTGCATCCATCATAATCTATCAATCAATTGAAAGTTTTCTCTTATGCTCTCTGATTCCCTTCTAACTGCTCTGTTAATCTCTTTTCTTTTTCTCTTTTTCTTTTTCTTAATCTTCCGATTTCTTCTCTTTGTTTCTTCTTTTATTTTCACTTTGTATTTCTTTGTTTTTCTCATTTTGATATGAGAGAAAAGAGTCTTATCTTCATATTAATGGCGGTTTGGTTATTGCCACGTGCCACTTAACAAATAACAATCATGGCAGCTGATTTATTCTTCTTCTTTTTTCACTTTTGCAATTAAACCCTAAAGTTATCATTATTTATAAAATAATCCAAAAATAATTAAATTAACTTCCATGTAATATTACAATAGTACTTGTGATGATGTCGAACATTGAACATGTTCGAGATGAGCATGTTCTCGGGCAGCTTGACTCGGTAGGCATTCTCACCAAACTTTTGGAGAATCGGGTAAGGTCCAAACCTACGACGAGTGAGCTTGTTGTAATCACCTCTCGGATAGCGATCCTTGCTCAGATAGACCCACACCAATTCTCCAATGTTATGACATGCGAATGCGGGTAGGCCCCAAAAATGCTGGTCAATTTATCGGATGCTATGACAGTTCAATTCGGGTCTCTAAACAATGTTTGGTTAAAAAATACCGCAGTTCAGTTTTATTTAAAAATATTTTTATTTATGGTTTGGGTTCCTAATTCTGAAAAGCATACCAGAGAGTGCTGCTGAGGATCACGGAGTCGCTCTACTCCGGAGGTAGAACACCAGCCTCGGGGTCGGCGTCCGCGTACGTCGGGTCAGAAATGACCTCGTACTCCGTGAGTGGATCCGAGTCAACTATATCACCTATTTTAATTTAAATTAGATGTTTATTAGTTTTAACTTGATTTATTTCACAATTAACAAATAAATTAGATTGATAATTTAATTAAATATTTGTTCGGGTTTCATCGTCTTTTCTGAAAATTCAACAGCATTTCTGCTACATATATGCGGTGTCAGAAATTTTAGTGATCGCCTTTTGATCTGTTTATTCGTGTTTATTGTTTAATCATTTTTATAAGTATGTTTGTCAATTTAGTTCTGAGTCGCGATATTAATTACTTAATCATCTATTTATAAATAGAGAAATTGATTGATATATAATATTTTAAAATTTAATAATATTATTTAGTTGTATACTTAGAGAAATTAATTGATATATATATATATATATATATATATATAGTAGAGATATCGTGAACTTAAGCTCACGGAGGCCTTCCGTGAGCTTAACTCAAAAAACATATTAAATCATCTCGAAATTTTAATTTATCATTCTCATTAAATTCTTTATATGAAAATCTCATGGAATGCAAAAATTTGGAGCGTTTTGAGCTTTTTAAGTAATGGTTTTTAATTTTTTAAAATCAGCTCTAAAAATAATAATAATATATTCAATACTTGAACATCATTTTAAAAAATTAAAAACAGTGACTTAAAAAGCTCAAAACACTCTAAGTTTTTGCATCCCATAAGATTTTTATATAAAGAATTTAATGAGAATGATAAATTAAAATTTTGAGATGATTTAATATGTTTTTTGAGTTAAGCTCACGGAAGGCCTCCGTGAGCTTAAGCTCACTTCGGTATTTCCACTATATATATATATATATTATAATAAATATAATATTTTATGTTCAAATTTTTTTTATATTTAAAAATAGAAAAATTGATTAATATATATATTTTATAATATGGTTAATCATTATTTTTTTAATTATCATTCTATACCTTTTAATTATTTATCTTATTAATTATATATTTTATTGTATTTTATTTTATTTACTAATATTATTTTCACAAATTAGATTTTCTAATTTATAAAAGTATAACTAAAATAGATAAATAAAATAAAATAAAACAAAACAAAAACAAAAATAAAAGAAAGAAACTCAATCAAACTTGAATTTAAATTAAACGTTTTTATTATATTAAAGTGTGTTGGTGTTTTAATGAACGGGATCATACGCTGACTACCGTGCCAATTGTGCCTGTGCACTGGCAACCTGAAACGGGGACAGTCAGAGAATATAATCATTTCCCATATATTTAAGTTTACGTTTTAGTCCATGGATATCGCCGAACCTTTCGAGGCGGCCTCCAATTAATTAATCACAGTATTATTTTAATCAGTTTTCATTATCTTAAGACTTTTAAATTATTGGGCCTCAATTTAATTAATGTTAATCCTAATTAGGTTTTAAATTAATTAGATAATCATTTATTGGCCCAATTATTTGAGTTAAATCCTGATTAATCTAACCAGGCCTTAATCTTCATGCTTATAGTAATTAATTCTAGACCCACTTAGTTTAAAATTTCAATTAGCCACACTAAATAACCCTAACCAGTACACATCACAGAGTAAGCAGACAAGTCAGGGCAATCAACAAAAATCAAGTAACCAAGTCACAGACAATAGGCAAGCAACAACCAAACCAGGACAACAAACAACAGTAAAGCAAAAAAAAAAAAAAGGTAACACAAGAAATCCAGAGGTGCATTTTCAGTCAACAAGGCAGACATGTAGGAGAGAGCAGGCAAAACAAAGGCAACCAGCAATCAATCAGTAAGATATATACCAGCAACAGAGGGGGTATGGGCCATAACAATGTAATACGAGTTCAAATACCAAAGCATGCCAGAAAACAGGTACAGAGCCACAGAGGGCAGGACCAAGTGCAATATCAAGTTATACTAGAGATCATAGAACATCATAGAACCCATAACCCAAATAATACCAGTACAAGTTAACCAGCAACCAGCACCTTAATACCCCGAGCAACAGAACGAGCAATTCAGAGTACCAAATAAGGCAACAAGTCTGAAGGGGGACCCCACAAAATATGAACCAGTACAAGTCAAGCAAACCGGCAACCCGAGAAGCAAACTCACAACCATCATAACCCTTCTCAAAGGGCAACATTTATTATCAGCACACACAAAAAGGGCCAGGTAGCCCCCTACCTCACTGGTACCAGTGGTACCTGGTGGTACCAAAGTGTACTGCAGGTTCTACCAAGATCTACGACCAACCCACAAGGGAAACTGACCAGCCAACTAGTCCAACAACAGGCAACAGGGCACAAAACAGATGATAAGGCCAAGCAATAGCAAAGAATCAAACCAGAAACCACAACAATCATAATTTAGGTTTTTTTCTTGAGCTTACCAGTAACTGTAAGAGACAAGGTAAGGGTCGGAGAGGGCACATAACTCAGAAGGTGATAGCAAGGGCCGGCTTCCCCTTTCATAAACGCTCAGGCATCTTCCCTTCTCTTACAACTAAATCGAATAGGGTATCAATTCTTATCAGTATTTGAAAGAGAACAAAATTCTCAGCACATGAGAAAGAAATCGAACAGCAAGCGGAAGAGAAGGGGGACCAAGAGCATCTTATAGCGGGGAAGGTAACCTTAGCGAAGTGGGTGTGTCAGGGCGCACTAACCCGAGATCGGGTGAGGGGGTAAACCAACGGTCAACTGGAGTCGATAGATGATGGGTGGGGTGAGGCCTGGTGACAGGTGACAGTGACAGAGAGGGACCAAGGGGGGCAAGTGGGTAGGGCGGGTCTCGCCGTCAAGAGGGACAGATAAGGTGAGTGACGGAGTGATGGAGAGAGAGAGGTGAGATTTATCGAAGGGGAGTCAAAAGCAGCAGTGGAGAAGTCGGTGAAAAAGGAAAACAATGGGCGGAGAGTGCAAGAGGGGAGAAAAGACGCGTCAGGGACGCGACAGACATAGAGAGAGAGAGAGGTGTCGTCCGCATTTATTGCGGTTTGAGGAGCGGGAGAGAGAGAGTGAGAGAGATATGGGAGTCGGTAAGGATGATTAATGAGAGGGAGAGAGGTGACATGATGTGAGAGAGAAGGATGGAGTTTCGGTGAGAGTAAGGAGAGAGAGGGATGGGTGAGAGACAGTATGAGAGAAAATAAAGAGGATAAGAAAGAAAAGAAAGGGAGAGAGAAAGAAGTTTTGACTTTGGGGTCGGTATAGATTTTCTGTGATCGAATCCATGTAGTTATTTGCGCGTATGATAGATTTTTAAATTTAATTGATCGAGATATCTATCTTCATGACAAATTGATTATCTGGGCTTATCATATCTAATCAATTATTATTCGTTAATTTCATCTAACCTTTGAATCAATTGGATTTATTTCGTTAATTAATCATTTCTACTTGAAACTTCTAGAATTTGAGTTTAATTTTTTATTTTCTTCATTGTAAATTGTGTTCATCACAACTTATGTTGAAAAATAATATTTTATTTTGTTTCTTTTAAATTTGAAATTAAAAAAATTTTTTTCTCTTAAATTTTATAATTCCATCGTATGTATTTTCTCCTATTTTGTTTTAATTAGGATTTCCCTTAAATTATCGAGTTGTGATATTTGTTAATGTGTGTTAAATTATTTTAATTTCTATTATTTCTTAAATTAAATTTCACGGTTTAATACATCCAACTCGAATGGACAGTAGATGGTGGGTATTTATACCCTTGTTCTTTATCCTAACATTTCCTTGTGGGACAAATAAACTTCTTCCGGATTTCAGCAACGACTTTTCCTGAGCTGGTGGCCCCTTTCTTATGATTTACCATAGATAATTAATATTTATCTTTAATTTTCCAGCTGCTTCATCCTTAAGATTTTTCAAGGGTAAATAAAGATATAATTTTAATTTAGTGCCTCTATATTCAACAGTTACAACTTGTAACTGAATTGTAACAAATTATTGTTGTATAGTTAGGCCATAAGTATTCAAGATGTAATACTGTACAGAGAATGAAGGAAAACATTCTTCTTTCAATATCTCTTCTTGTCTCACATACAGGTCCTAACATTGTCGTGGTGATGTTATAGGTTAATCAAAATCAACACCAAGAGAAAGCACAAATTAAAAAAAAAAAAAGGAAAACTACTCGTACTTCCTAGATGAGGAGTTCATAAAGGCAATGCAGTCTTCGACAGCTTCACTCTGGTGAGAATCTCTTGCTGGTGCAAATTTCTGATGAGCAGGGTCTCTGTCATCTTTCCTAAAACCTTTCCTGGAGAGTAAACAAAATGTCCTTTCCATTCTGGCCCGTACAATCCTTAGAACTTTCACAGCCGATTGACGGGCACTCCTTAGGAGATGGCATCGGTAGTAGCCAGTTGAAGGTGCCTCCTTACGCCCTTTTCTACTCTTCGCTCTTCTGTTGGATCTTGATGCATCAAACATAACAATTCTCCTACTTGCATCAGGTCTATTATGTCTCACCTGCTGGTTCCGCCTTGTTGCCATCTTACTTACATCCTGGCTAATATGGCTCACCGGCTGATTCCGCCTAGTTGCTATCTTACTTGCATCAGAGCTAATATGACTCACCCTCCGGCTCCGCCTAGTTGCCATCCTTTCTCAAAGATAAGCACTTGATATTGTCTCTCTATTGAGGTCTCTAGTGGTAGTGGCACTCCACTTCCTGAATAATATGTAGGGCACATCATATTTGTATAGGACTGCACTGCTTGTTTCACTAAAACAGATTCAGCTATGTGCCAAAACATAAAGTAAAAGTGAAAAAGAAGAGATACAAGAGGGAAGTGAGAGAGAAAAAAAGTACCCTGATCATTATTCAGTAACGGGGACCAAGCGTATATCCTTGTAATTAAAACAGTGGCTACACTGAAATCCCTAAAGCAACAAGCTGAATTAAGCTCTCCATATTTTTGTGTGATATTATTTTTATAATTATGTTTGGAAAAATGGTAAAATAGTTTCAGCTATGAACTCATTGTTTGTACAACCATCAACTACATCACAAATCAAACTCAAAATTTTAATATTTTAAAAAAAAAATACAATCCTTCTGGTGTGCTTTAATTGGATCGATCTTAGCAAGTGTTGAATCTGAAACATACACAGCATCTAAATGTCCTCATCGTCAGATTTCATGTTCCATCCTAACACATAAACATCCTTGACCAAGCGCTGCCAAACTGCCAAAGGATAAAATTGTTGAAGCCTTATTAATTATTAAAGAGGGGCCTAAAGATATACGGAATGATTACGTTCAACACATCCACCTCTCAACAATTAAAATGGGGTAAAAAGGTATCTTTTCTTCAACAGTGTTATAATATCATTCCGAAGTTTATGAACATTTACTACAAACTACGAAAATATTGTCATTGAGACTGTACGCAGTACATGACAATAATAAGTTAATTACTCCGATATGTTCGCTAGAGGCTCTGTTGAATGGAAGAAATTGGAGAGACGCTGGTTGGATTTTATTTCGAGTTTTAACAGAAATGAAAGTGATGTGTCATTACAGAATGGAAGCTAGAGGGAGGCAGGTGGTCTCCTCGGTCCAGTTAGAGCTCTTATCGAGGTGAACTTGGATTCCTAGGCCTGAATTAATGGGCCTAATAATGGGTCAAATTTCTGAATATCTACAGTACTGAAATGGACTAAGCAAGGAATTGGAAGGATCACTTTTAACTTATAACAGAGAGGGAACACTGTGGGCCCAGCGGGTCAGACGCTGCCCTGTTATGTTTAGGGTAATTTGACTGAGGGTCAGTCAGAGCTTCTCTAAAAATTAAAAGACTATTTTTATCATTCTTCTATTTTGTACTAAGTTACAATTCGCTGTTCCAGTGAAATACAGAGGTTCAATTTTGACGAAAGTACATCTCTACGGAATAATTTGTGCTAGTTAAGTGTTGAGAATTTACAAGAGGGTTTGAATTTATTCAACGTTAATACAAAATTATATGAAACAATGTAAACCAGCTCTTGATAAATTGGGATATATTCATTTGTAGGAAGAACCGAAGAAAGCTATGTTGCATTGAGAAAACAAATCTCTAATTTGGGTTAAGTAAATTTTAATTCAAGTTAGATTAAATTTATATATAGCTTTTTTTTCTTACAAAATTTGAGTATTATGTTAAGGGGATGGTGGTCAAGTCAAATCATCTACACAGAAGACATTTTTGAAATGATAAGAGATGCCTCTGACGGTCCACCTTCATCCCTCCATCCTTTTCGTACAGTGATTATGACACACCCCTGTCAATTGAAAAATGAAACATTTCTCAAAGGTACGTCCCACGTGATAGAGGGCGCGTCCGATGCCTCTCCCCCTATACGTCCACCGGCGTAGTCACATGGGTGATGTTGAAGTTGAACAATCAACAATGGCCTCCTCTATATTTGAAGCATGTATGTATATATGTTCAGCTAGCGGTACTTGAATCTCTCAACTTCAGCATTTATTATCAATCAACTTGGTCCCGTTATTGTTTGAATGGCCAATTTCCCTTTCATATTAATTTAAACCTACGGGGAAACCAATCTTGGGTATGTGGCAAAGGCATTCCTTGCGTGGGAGCTTGCTGGTTGGAAACTCTACACTGGCCCAGTTTTGATAATATGTCAACATTCGACAACGCTAAAACACTTGCACTCGTACATCACTGATCTTTACCGTGTTGTACTTTTGCATTTGTTTACTCAATAAATAAATAAAAATTAATTCTAGTTTATCCCAAGTAACTAAGAAGCAAATAACAAATCAATCAAAATAATCTAATGTTTAATTTATGTTCGACGTATAAACTATCAAGAGATATGAAATATTTTGAAAAATATACATAATCATACTTGACACGGTAAGATAAGAAAGTCATACTCATACATAGAGGTGATAATCGGGGGTTGAATCGGATTTGGGTTGAGACAAATCAGATTGAATTAGTTTGATCAGAAAGAATATCGGGTTAGGTTTTGAGTCATTTTGTATCAGCTTTTTTCAACTCGTAGCTCAACTCAGGATCGGCTCGGTCTCGAGCTAATCTAGCTTGAGTTAATCTAGTTAGAGCTAATTCAGCTCAATAGTGAGTCACGGCTCGAATAATAATAGTTTATATTTTTTTTGTCGGATTCTAACTCGATAACTTCTCTCATTCTCTTTCATCATCTCAACGGTTTAGCGGTATCTCTTACTTGTTCGTGACTCAACTTATATATCTGATTTGATAATTTTTTTGTCATTCCATCTGTTCAAATTAGTGCAGTAAAGATATCATTGAAATTATTATTTGTTGATATATCAATTTTGTACTAACTTTTGTATCAGTCTTATAGATGTACCAACTTTGTAGTTTGTAGATATCCCAAATCTAAATGTCAAATTAAGTCAACACATATGCATTGGCTCATGAGCCAGCTCGAATAGTGACGAGCTGAGTTTGAGTTAGACATTTCAGCTCGAAACATTTTACGAGCTCAACTCGACTCATATTTTTATGAGTCGAACTTGAACTAAACTCAACTCGCTTGAACTCAACTCATTTGCAGCACTAGTCAAATCAATTTGGATCGAGAATTGGGTCGTGTAAATTTGTCAGGTTGATTTAATATTTACTACCTAAAAATGACAATCGGTCGAGTTGGATCAGATCAATTGGGAACGAATTAGTTTGACTAGAAAAATTCATATAATCACGTGTGGAGTTGAACCAGGTAGGGTCAAATTTCAGGATAACTATTATTATTGGTTTCTTTACTTTTTTTAATCTAGATCAATTCGGATCAGATTTAAATTAATTTTACTTTTTAGAAGATAAAATCTGAATTGGTCACACAGACTCGTTAAGCAAGTCAATTTTTTTCACCTCTAGTCACGTCTGTGCCTGAGTCCTGTCCCGCCCTCTTCATTCACTGTCATTGAACAAATGTAAAGTTGGACTACGATTGAACAAACGTAACATTGGATGAATTATGGACTTCTCTACATTCCTACTTAAATTGTATAGTGAAAGAATATATTTTTTCCATAATAATGAAATGTTCAATTACAAAGTATAATATGCTAACTGCAAATTTACATTTTCAAAAAGTACAAATCCATGAAATTTAAAATTATGTATTTCAAAAAGTGTATAGCCAATTTATAAATTAAATACTTTTAGAAAAATTTAAATTTTCTATAAAAAAAAAAGAATATGCTAGTAAATTTCTATTATCAATATTAATCAAATAAACATAATAAGTTTAGAAATCAAGCCTTTTTCCCTAAAATGAACTGACTCCTTTCAAACTGGATTTTTTTTTTTTTTGAAATATTGACAGTGGCTGCCAATAGTTCATACCGAATTCTCTCGCCATGATCCACTCCGAAAGACCCATTGAGATTCATTTCTCAATTATTTAATATCATGACTCGTAGAAGGTTTGTTAATCCGTATCCATCGAACCACCATGTTATTAAAAAATAATTTCTTGCTTTAATTTTGATCTCACAAATTATGTCAAACTAGCTACTAATCTATACGTATATTGAGTAAGATAATTACAGACAAGAGCTTTTATTGGTGTACAACTTTTTCGTTACTGTTGTGACCGCGTTAAGCCAATTGAATTTGGCGTTTTCAGTCTTTTATATAGTAATATTTTATATAATACTAGTATTTTGTCCGTCCATTACTACGATAATATTTTTTAAAATATAAAATATTATATCTTCATTTGAAAAAAAAAATAAAAAAATGAAGCTAATTTAGTAATTAATGTAAATTTTAATTATGAATACATAATTAATGTAAAATGAATACAAAATTGAGATGAAAGTTGACATTTAAATTTAAGTAAAGTTAAAATTCATAATTGATGGCAACCTAAGATAAAAATAAAGCAATTATACTCCTAAATTATGCAGCATTTCGTGTAACAATCAAAATTGAGAGAAAATTATAATTTCAATATAAATGGTCATAGAAATAATAACATTATTTGATGAATAACTCAATCCGATCACTAATATTAGCTCTGGAAATTCAACAAAAAATTTAAATCATTACATGATGTTCATATATGATCGTGAAATACAAAGATTTATTAAAAATAAAAATATTATTCAAAATAAGAAGTTAAAAGAAAAAAAAATAGTTGAGTGATATATTTGGGAATAAAAATATTGCTGAAAATAAAAAGTTGTAAGAGAAAACAGTTGAGGATAAATTTGAAAGTTTTTGTTGGGATGAAAAAATTCATCTTGTTGAAAATATAAAACAAAACAAAATTTAAAACTTTGTGCAAAAATAAAATAAATTTGCATCTCTTGAGGTATTTTATTTTTTGAATCGTGGTATTAACAAGTTGGATGCTTAGATGAACGCGTAGGGTGTAAGCACTCATCATTATTAAGAATGAATTTTAGTCTGCTTGATGTATTCAAACTTATTATCATGGGTGTTTATATCTATTCTTATGGGTATTTATACTGAAAATGAAACATGTTCATAACTACTATGTGTGTTAAAAAAAATTGAGGGATTTTAGCGCACGTCTAATTTTAAAATATCATTTGATTAATTTGCATTGTATTTAATTAGCAATTAGGGCGATCAAGTGGATAGTCATTATGTTCAAAAATAATTTTTCGTTGGCTCTGAATGTTCATTTATATAACAAAAGTTATTCATAATGCTATCGAAAAATATTCATATGTTTTCTACATATATTCATAAAGCTTATATGAAGAAGAAGATTTTTTCTAAAAAAAATTGTATCGGGTACAGTTTGTACACCATTTTCAACAATATTATATCCACAATTCCACATCTATGTCTTCGCAGAATTTAGCATTCCACGTCCATATCTTGGCAGAATTTAGTTATCAAAATATGTGGTCTAGATAAACGGTTACTGACCAAAAATATCCAGTTAGCTGGAATCCCTAATTTGGATCCTTCTATCCAGTGCATTTGTTAGGAATTAGCGTGTTAATGAATTGCATTAAATGTTGTCATAAGCAAATTAAAATAAATCGCATTCCCAAGAGTAACAGACGTCTGCAGGGCGGAGTGTTAAGATTGAGAGTCAGCTGTTGTTATTTCTTATTGAGTAATAGCTGTTGTTATTTCTACAAACTACTAAAAGAAACGTATTTTAATTTTAATGTTACGGGCCTTGCTGAAGCGCACTGGGCCGGATATAATGACAATGTCAAAATTTTATAAAGTAAAGCCCAAGAAAAACAGAATAATAACAACAATTAATACAAGTAGAAAATTGAGTTAATAGAATTTAAATATTCAACGAGCGGAGGCATGACGCAGCAGCAGCCGCAGCCTCTATTTTTCAAGTCAACTTAATTTCTTTATTTCTTCCCCTGTATCCATGCTTGAGATACCTGCTGTCAATCTCACTCACAGGTTGCAACTTGCAACAGTACCGGTACATATGGAACAAATCTTCTACTAATTAATTATTTTCACAAATTATAAGCATGCCAGTATATATATTAATATACTGATAACAACGGAAACATCCATCTCAGTAATCGGACACAAATTCCATGAACTCCTCATCTAACAGCAATGCTTCCATTGTTTCAGGAGCAAGACACATTTCTATATCCGCACTCCCATTGCCTTCTCTCCCCGGAAACGCCGACATCTTCCCGTCAAATTTATTGGCCCTCCCACTCCGAACAGCCAGGGGCAGACCCCACCCGAAATCATTTCCTTCATACATTGGAAATCGATTTGAGCTGCCCATATTAATTACAGCCCCATCAGGGTTTCCTAAGGGGAAGCACTTTGGTGCAGCCTCCCAATCCGCAACGACCTGTCTAATTGCCCCATCATTGTGCGCCACCAAACTAGCATGTAACAGTCCAGCCACCCATCCGAGGTCATTGCCAGTAACCTCTTCCACCTTCGCCTTTGTCGGTGAGCTTTGAATTGCATTGCCAAAATAGTTTGGCAAGACACATGGTTCAATGCGGTGCCGACAATTTATTGCCATGCGGAAGGTTGTTACGTAACCACCGGGAAGCCACTGCCTGGCACGTGTTACTGCTTGCCAGATTAAAGCACACAAAGATTGAAAGGAGGAGATCTCTCTTTCTTTTGTGTTGATTCTCATGTCATTTGCATGTTTTCCACAAATCTCGGCCTCTTGGCCGGTAACAAGACAGAGCTTCTGATTATTTTTCAAGCTATTGGCCTTCAATTTGAGAAGCTGCATGGCATCAGAATTGAAATGGAATATCCTTTCCCTAACTGGTGCATTCACTGGAAAGGTGACCTCTGGCCCTGCACTAGTGGCAAACCGAAGTACTGCCTTTGAGTTGCCAAAGTAGTTGCGGCGGAAATCAGGTGGTTTGGGGGAACCTCCACGGCAGAGCTCAGCCCAGGTATTGAAAAAATGCCAAAAGGAAGTGCCATCAACCACAGCATGACTCACAGCGCAACCTATAAAGACAGCACCATCAATGAGCTCAGTCAACTGGAACGCTGCCAGAGGATGGAAATGTCCCTGGTAACTGATCGTGCGGTCCATGGGGAACAAACTGTTGATTGGTTTGGGAACATCAGAAGAATGCGGCAGGAGGGAGGAAAGGGAGAGATGAGGCGCAATTGCATGGTAGAATTCTACACCAGCATCATTGCAAGAGATGAAGATGCGGCCATCTGGGTAAGTTGTGAACCGACCGGCAAACGCAGGGATGATGGTGAGTGCTCGAGAGAGAGAGGAAAGCAACAGGGATAGCAAAGAGGGAATTGGGATGTTGGGCTTAGGGAAGAAGAGCCCCTTTTGGATGTAATGGCAGGAGAGCATGGGGAGGTCCGAAACCGAGAGCTTGAGATCGGCCATTGTAGAAGGGCAATCGGGGAAAACAGTGCGTTTGGAGAGAACGGTCACCGAAGGGGAGTCAATTGCAGAGGCAAACACTGGTGCCATCTTTTTATGCGTAATTAATTTGCAATGGTTAACTGTCTATGTGTGCGGTGTGGTGCTGTGAGGGGAAGACGCGAGGTATTTATAGGCAGGACTCAGGAGGCGCGCGTCTATGGATTCAGAATAATTCAGATGCATGAACCATTAGTGGGCCACTGATTGTGCCTTTTTCTTTCTTTAAATAACGCTTTTGTGATTATTGGGATAAGGAAATTTAGTTAATGATGGTTGTTTGTAGAAATATCAATTATATAACTTTTGTTGTAATGTATGTGTTATGAATTTAACAAAAACTTCAATATTTTTGTTATAATCTATCATACCATACAAAATATCTAACATATTTTATAGAACATTATACACGCTTCTTAATATGGAGTGGAGATCGAGATATACGGAGTTGCGGAGAATGGAGTGGAATATCTTATATCCGTAAATTAATTCGCACTCCAATTTATCACCCTCATTCCAATTTGTTGTAAAATATTATTAAGTGTGCTGCAATTGTTTCTTAATTAAGAAATACTGAAATGTACAGCTATAGCTCCATCTGTACAATTAAGGAACAAAAAAGGGTCGGTTGTATTATTATTTTATATACTGCATACATAACACAGGCAGTCATTAGTTGTCAAAGGAGGTGATCGATCGGCTTGTTCAGTGACAAGTTATTCGCTTTAGAATCATAAAAGAAAAGACGAGGTAAACGAAATATTAAATTTCTATACGCTTATCCTCCCATCATTATCCCCCAATTTAATGGGTAACGTTCTCTCTTTCCGTCCTTTACTTTTTTATTTTTCTTTGTGGAGAGCAATCTTACGAAAAATATATTTTTCCCTTGATTTTTGTGCAAAACATCAACTTCTGGATTTAAATTTTGACAAAGTTTGGATTGATGGGTAAATTTTAAAGCTTTTTTTTTCTGATCTCTTTTAAGGTCTTATCTGATCAAAGCAATTATTTCTCAAATTCCTTTTTGAAATTCCATTTCTTCCTTCTGCATATGTGCATACTCACAAACAAAAATGCATTGGCAGTAATGCTCTCTGTTTTGTATATTCATGTTAACCCTATAAAACTCAATCAGATACAAATTCAGATCATTGTAAAGTGTTCTTCTGATCTGGTCATTCACTAATTGAACAACGCATTAATTTTTCCTTCACTTTTACAGATTTTCATTCTTGTTCATGTACAACTTATTGATAGAAAAACTTTAGCTGTGATTCTCTAGTGAACCCCTAATCAGAAAATAAATTACCTTAATTTATACTGTCAATCTTCAGAGAGACACAACCTCCTTAATCACTGAATTTTTTAAACTTTCTAGCGATATTCCTCTAATCCAATGGAGTGATTAAGAGGACCGGTGCACAGACAATTTATGTCTCTGTCTGGAACTTTGTCTTAAGAGAGATTTAGATTATATCTGTTAGAAACAAAAGAGTGCCAGAAAAATGGAGAATAGGGAATTGTCTCGAAAATCAATAGTCTCCCTGTATATAATGGACGTCAATAACTGAGCTAGCAGTTATTTCTTAGCGAGTTCATATCAGATCCAAATCATCTCTTAATGAATTCGCTACTTGATCAGAAAATTGTCTATAGTTGTGTTCTTCAAAGACCAATAACATAATTATATTATCAAACTTTACATAATTTAGACCATCACTAAATTATAAAGTTATTAATACGTATTATACACATTAAAGGGCTCACTTCTCATGACACATATTAAACACAATTAATAATATAAAATTTAATCACTTCATAACGGGTATAATTTGACAGTCCATTATATAATATATATTTATTACATACTAGTATAGTGTCCGCGCCATGTGGCGGATCTCTTATAAAAATATAAAATAATAATAATTAAATAAAATTTTATTTTTTAATATAGCTTCTGGGCCATATGTCGGATTTGGCCTTTTACTTTTTAGCATTTATCACTTACCACTTTATAATAGATATACATCACTTTATAATAGATATACATATCCAAGCCTTGTTCATCCTAGTGAAATTAAATTTCCTTATTCATTATTGTGCAAATTAAATTTTCATCTTATAATATTAATTATCCAACAATAAAGAAAATAAATAAATGAAAAAACAACCTACACTCAGGCAAAAAAATTAAAACCAACAATGAATAAATTAAATCTTCTCATTACAAATTGAATTCACATCTAAATTTTCAAAAATAGTTAGTCTAGCTAAATTTCAAAAGTTTATGGTACTGGTCAATTTTATTTTAAGATTGAAACACAAACAGGTTGTGGAAAAAAATAGAACTAAATGTATCACCTCAGCAACATCCAGAGCGATTTTCATGAGTATATGTCATGTAAAAGTTGATCCATAAGATGGGCTTACATATAAATTTTTCACAAATTCAAATCTCAAGTAAAACAACAACAAAAAGATGTGGACAATAGAAAAGACAAATAATTACCATGTAATTGGGTTTCAAGAAACCCGTTTTCCATTAATTCTTAAATTATTAAGCATTTGTCTTCAGAAGTCGAGAAAGAGAGAAAAGCAAACAGAAAGGCATCAGAAGCGGGGGAGTCAAAAGTGGGAAGAAGAACGCGTGAGGGAGACTGGTAGAGTTCGAAGCAGTAAGTATAATAATAGTGAACGGCTGTGATCGGTTTTTATTTTAATCAACGATCTAAATTAATTTCAAATGACAGATAAATATTTTCAACAGTTTTTTCAATCTCCTTTTATAAGGAGTAAGGATAAGCCCATACATATTATAATTAATAATAATTAATTCCAACAATTATAAACCATTTGATGTAGATTTGCAGTTGTGTTAGTACTGATAAGTATTAAGCATAGGATGTAGATTTGGATTTGTGTTAGTCATAAACATATTATGTATCTTCCTAAACCAATTTCATCAAAAGAACCAAATATGCTTGAGGGACTGTCATGTAGAATGCTTACTCATGATGATATTACAGGATCAATCTAATATTAGGCTGGTTTTTTACAGAAACTTTGACAGTATGGTATAAAGTTAAATTGCTTTATGTTCAGCACACCCCTGATCTTTCCTGTTTTGAAGATCATACACTTGCTTGCCCCTGCATAACATTTCCTTTTGAACTTGGTGTATATTTTGTCGGAATGGGCATATAAGCTTATGGGTAAAATTTGTTGGATAAATTTTGAAAAAAGTCGCATGATTAATTCTGAATGTGTAAATGGTTTGTGACTCGGCGATTTGCAAATGATCAGACCTATACCAGTCGGTACCGCCATTTGAAACTGGATTTCTTTTGTTGTTCTGAATGTTCCAAATTTCTGTAATTGTGCTAAACATGTAAGTATGCTTATTCTTGGCCTGTGACATGTCAGTAAAATGGCTAATACCAGTTGGTACCAAGCGTTCAATAAAACGAGAGTTGACCTCAACCCAGTGAAGGAAGAAATGAAGTTAACCTAAAAGAAAAATAATAATAAAACGCAATGAAGCCCCAGCTTGAACAGAGAAGAAGATAACCCGAGGAAAAGATCTTGGCCTTTTCCACAAGAATCAAAGAAAAATGAGGAAGACCCAAACCGCAGAAACGAAAGAAAATCTCAGCTCAAGCGTCCAAACCAAATTTGATTTTTCTTTTTAATCTTATAGAAGGACTTTCATGAACCAAAACATGCTTACGGAGTCTCTTCCAATTGCAAAGTTCAAATTTTGTACAAGTTCAATATCTATTTGTTGCTAGTTTTATATTAGCTTTGTGTTTTCATTTTTGTTGTTATTTTGGTGCTAGTTTTGTGCTAGTTTGGTGCTAGCTTTTGCTAGTCATAATTATGTTTAGTTGAGTTTATTATTATTATAGTTTTAATTTGGGCGTAATTAATTTGTCTCAAGTTGAAAATTATTATATTTGTGACCCAAATTGTATTTGGGCCTAATGGATCATATGTTGTATCTAATGTATGTAATAGACTCTAACATAATGAAAATGTCTTACCGTCAGTCTCTTTCTTGCTTGCTCTCTTCCAATACTGATATTTCACTTCTCAAAACCCTAATAATTTTCTTTAGCGTTTGGCCTATTGAGCGTGTTCTTATGTGTTTTCTGGTTACTTCTTAAACAATAAATATATATTAGGCAATTAATGACATTCTAATTCTAAAAATATTTTTAGTGAGAGGGCTTCACAAAAGATTTTAATTTTTTCAGCATATTAATGTTATTATTTCATTGAATTGTACTATGCGGACAGTAAAGGAGGGAGAACAATGACATAAAGTTTGATTGCAGTGCTGAGGTATTTTTATTTATTAAACTTCTAATGATTAAGATTTATTTTGGAGACGAATACTTGATGAAGATGTGTGATTTCCTCGTAACTAAGATGAGAATTTTCAGCATGATCATTTTAAAATGTCATTGATTTATTGTGTCTGAATCCATCTCAGAAAAGAACTTGTGCGTAAGAGCGGGTATCTGTGCTAATTATGTATAATTGACCAAAAGCCCCACTCACATATTTTTTATCTCGGTTTGAGCCAAGGGACAAAAACCAACCGTTCCTTTTCAGAAGAAAAAAAGGAAGGACAGACCAAGGCTTTTCGGGCCATTGATCCATTTGAGTTGCGGCCTGCCACTAAACTGGGACAAATACAAAAAATATATATATACAATTAATGTCTAGTTTTTGTAACCTGAAATCTAATATCATAGAACTATAGAAGAAAACAAGGACAACAGAATTTTTTAGCATGGCGGTTAACTACAGTTCAAATCCATTTCGTGTTGTCATACCAATTAAGCACGGTTGAAATTACAATATCAAGATAAATCTGATGAACTAAATCAGGACATGTGGGACTTTGATTTTACATAATTGAGACCAAAAGCTACTAGTAGTCTTCTCCTCCACAAGGACACTGTCAGCCAAGGAATTATGGGGACATGAAACAAATATTTAAGATGCAGAAAATGACTTTACTGCATCTGGACACTGGGTTCTTCATTTTACATCATTCATTGTCATTTTACTATTTGTATGAATAATAGCCACAAACGAAGCAACAAAGTAGATGACTACAATAAAAGTCCATAATCAATCAAATATGCCATACTCAAAAATTAACCACCATAATAAATGAACATGCCAGATTCAGATTTACATAGTAAATAGATACATAGTGAATATGTTTGCTGTTTACATTTCTCAGAGAATTACTAGAAAAAGCTTTTGTGAGACATTCTTCATACAAAGAAAACTACCAGCACGAATTTTAAATGTCACTTGTACAACTGTCATGCAAGTAGAAATAACGAACAGTAGTTTGAAGTTGGTCTAAGCTCAGGATTACTCAATGTGTTAAAAGGCACATGCATCAAAAAGCAACAGAGAGACCAAAAAGCAAGATTAACTCCAAAATCTAAGATGAAATATCTTGTACCTTGAAATTTCACTGTCGACTTATCGACCACCAACATCATCAAAGCCACATCTATCCACAACAAGTGGAATCAATAACCAACCGACACACACGCTACTCTATCCATAATCAGTTCGCCTCTACACCGATTTTCTTACAGGGCCACATGCTCTGAATATTCCCTACTTTCAACTTCTTCAATTAAAGTCAACTCATTAAGCATTTGTGAACAACTCAACTCATAGGCATCAGGTAATATGATAGCCCTACGACCACAACAAGGCACGGTGAAACAGTACAGGTTTCTTTGTGAATTAGCACTTGACTATTTGGAGCTTGCTTTTCTATTCCATGGCTTCAAAAAAAATTCACCAAACACCGTGCAACAAATATTATTCATACCTAAACAACAAAATTTTCATGCAATATGCACGGCTAGTATGGTACAATGCTCTTGCACTCACGAACCACAATCTTAAATAGTAACTAAGAAATGTCTGAAACTTTATTGGAGAATTAGGCTAAAGAGCCGGCAAGGACATTACACGATGGTATCACGTAAGACGTGAAGAACTGTCAGGTAAAAGACTGTTCCACAGTGTACCTTCCAGACATCTCTAATTAAACTATTTGCTTTTGTTGAAACATGCCGTAACATCCTCAATGAAATCCCAATGTGTACTTTTGTTGAAACTGCTGAAAATTATTTTTCAATAACGTGGATATGCATGATAAATTAGCACAAATCAATGTATGCCCTTGAAATATAATTAGATAAATAGCCTGGTTGATAGTGCATTTTGCACTGAACTAAGAATGTTATCGCTCATTCGCATGTGATGCTTCCTGGTGTTTGCAATGGGACCACCATTCCTCCTCAACTCCTCGTCAGTCACGGCTCCAAGGAGGCCCATATGGACAGCTGCTCACTTTCAAGCATACAAATAAAATTGTATTTAACTAATTATATTTGGTACGGGAGAGACCTCAAAAGTATTTTGCATTGCTTTGCACTTCCATTATTTATAGAAATGTATGCAGAGAGGAAAAGGTGCTTAATTACCTACACAGGCCATGAGATGTTTTCTAATTGTCGTCAGTTACAGAAAGGAGATAATTTATTAATCATTATTTATGTATAGAAGTTGCATAAAACCTTAGTAAATAGACTATGTACTGTGCCAATTATTCCATCTCATGAGAAATACTTAACATAAGAATCAGGCTGATCTTTTGATTTTTTTTTTTTTACACGAACATCTCTCCTACATGAATTATGCAACAAGGTCAGATCTTAAGTCATCAAATTAGTAGATCCAACAGAAAAAAGTATTAGATATAGAAAGATTGACAATTTATGGGACTAAATAAAAACAGGAGTAATCATGAGACAATAGAAATAGATGAACAATCAAAAGGGCAAACAGGCCTTCACCTTTGGAGTTCCACAATTAATGATAGCATAACCATTACAAGATGGATATTTTATAAGATACACTTATCATTATAACTGATAAATATCAGCATCCGATTGACTACAAATGAAATTTATATACAGATGCACAATGCTGATAAGATTAAAACTTCAAACTAGAATAATGTAACCTTGATAACTTATTTTGGTGAAAGGTAGGAAAATTACTGGAAAGGTCCTTGGGGATTAGTAGTCTGCACGGTACTCACTGTAACTATCCCTGGTGATGGGAACACTCTCAACTTTTCCTGCAATCTTCTCCTCTTCATATTTGTTTCCTTCATCAAGTGACATTGCTCCAAATGCCCCAGAGACAGAACCTACTGCAAGTCCACTCCCAGCACCAAATTTACCACTATTAGTTCGCTCATCATAAGAAGATTGCCGGGAAGTATAGTCCACGGGAGCAGATGGACCACCATATCCAGCTGGACGATCATAGTAAGATCTTGCCGGGATTGATACAGGGACTGGTCCAGGCTGCGGTGTCCCTGTTGGAGGTGCTGAGTAATAGGGGGGAGTGGTGGAATAGTAAGCAGAATAGTGGTCAGGATAGGTGGGATAAGCATACTGGGATTGCCGTGGAGGGATAGCATGGGTGTAAGGCATTACATGCTGGGGTGCAGGCGGTGGTGGGGGTGAGTAGGAGCGATAGGCATCACGAGGGACTGAATAGTAAAAATTGGCTGGAAGGGGAGGGGGAGGGGGCAATTGGTAATTTGGCTCCGGGGGGCTGATCTTTCACAAATAGAAAGCTTGATTCTTACCTTGCCCTGAGGGCGGCCAGAAGGACGGCTGAGCTCAATCGTCTTGATCGCACTAGGGGAACTGAAAGAGAGAAAATTATCTGGATCGATGAGGTCCTTAAGAGGGATCCGAGCTGAACCGACCAAGGGTTTCGGGGTTTCTGAGGGTTTGGAATGGAAAATATCAAGAGTTAATAGAAGCGAAGGATCGTGAGGTGAGAAGGGGACGGGAAGGGGAAGGGTGAGGCGCTCGTTCCATACCGGTCGGGTTGAACCGGAATCGTCGGGCTTGGTGGCGGACCGGCGGTCCGGGTGGAGGTAAGCAACGGCGTAGGGTTTGAGGTCACCGTGGCGCCAGTTGACGTTTTTTAGGTGCTTGGCCGAGACCACGGTTATCTCTAACTCGTACGATCTCGGTGAGGAAGTAGGCGGAGGAGGAGGAGGCGGCGGCGAGGGCGTGGCCATGGCTGGAGAGTTGATCGATTGCACCTGGAGAGCGGGACCCCGCACAGTTTTTTCTTTCTTCTGTCAAATCTTCAATATTTATCCTTTTTCTTTTCTTTTTCTTTTCTTTTTTATTAGACCGCAATTCTAAGGAGAAATTAGGTGTATATCCATCAAACTTCTGTAATTAGAAATTTACCCATTTAAACTTAGACTATATATTTTTTCATTAAGATTTGAACGTCTCGATATATTCAATTTTCACCCCAAAAAAATCTAGCCGTCGAAGTATCAATTTATTTTTCTTCGATGAGAGGTCGCCCATGGCACAACCACAACCTCCTTGACGTGTTTTTTCTTCAACATAGAGGTCTTCGTTATACTTAATTTATCAAGGTTACATTGCTCCATGACTTGTTTTTTGAGTTTTTGTTGTATCTTTTCCTCCATTCTTTCATTGTTGCATCGAATCATTGTATGTGATTTTTCTTCATTCTTCTTCTTTAAATTCTTCAAGCTGAAAATCTTCCCTCCTAAACAACAAGGTGTTTTATGAATTGTTCTGAAAATAATTAATGTCATAGCAAAGTCATTCAACACAATCAAACGGAACAACACATAAGAACTACTTGAAGCTACTATATCTAGGCAATTAAGTGATATTTATATTTACTTTTGAATTTTTGTTATGATAATTTTTGTTGAAAGATTTAGGAATTTATTTATTTCATAAGATTGTAATTATTTTGGAAATAAAAATTAGTTTTCTACGTGCTTGAAAGGTTAAAAAAAAAACTTGACCGTCTTTGATATTACTCAACTTATTTTTTCTGATGTACATATATAAAAATAAATATGATTCAATTAACGATTCTCATTTTAAATAATTATTATTTATAGTATGTTTTTATAGCAAAAAAAACAGAGATAAAAGTGAATCTTTATTCTCTCTCACTCTGAAGAACTTTAATTTCTACTACAGTATTATTAGTTTCTTCCATCACTCCTTTTTGTTCATTATAATCCTAAATATTTATAATTGATAAATTCATCTTAGAAAAAAAAATTATTGAATCGAAATCCATAGCTCC
The DNA here is from genome assembly GCA_037127355.1 of Schoenoplectus tabernaemontani. Taxonomy (NCBI): domain Eukaryota; kingdom Viridiplantae; phylum Streptophyta; class Magnoliopsida; order Poales; family Cyperaceae; genus Schoenoplectus; species Schoenoplectus tabernaemontani. The sequence goes on from CM073739.1 coordinate 23,018,292, forward strand.
ACATGTCATACTCTCATTTAGATTCAAAAGAAAGATTTGAGATTACATAGATGAAAACAAAGTGATTGTTTTGGATAAGAAGGTATAAATCTGCAAATATAGAGAAGAGGGTGCAGGTTTGGCGGGAGAGAATTAAGGCAGATATTTTTTTGTTATACTTAATTATTTCTTTAATTTTATTGATTTGCAAAACATTATTGAGTTTAACAAGATGTTCTTAAGATTTGATTGCAAGATTCTAAAAAACTTCAAGGGAATGAAGAAGAAATAATAAAGATCAATTCAGAGACTTCTATGAAGATATAGGATCATATTCAATGTATAGGTATAATTCAAAATCTTATATTCTTCATAATTATACAAGGAAGAGCTCTGTCGTAGAAAATCGTTATAACGATTCAATACATATCTCAAAAATATTCTAAGTTTTATATGCGTAGAAATGAGTCAAAGTTAAATGAGTGTATCGTTATGTAACGCTTCATAAAGCGTTATAACAATTCAATACACCTACTCAAAAATATTCTAAGTTCTTTGTGAGCAGAAATAAGCTAAAATTAACAGAGTGTATCGTTATGTAACGCTTCATAAAGCGTTCAACGATTCATGAAACGTATAACGATTCACTGAATCGTTATATAACGTTTCTGAAGATCAGTAGATTTGTCAGAAGGTTGGTCAAACAAGTCAAAGCATTGTAATGGTTCTGTAAATCGTTCAATATTTCTGTATAACGTTATAACGATTCATCCTATTCATTTTTGAATCGTTATAACGTTTCAATATAATTCTGACAAGGGGTATTCTTGGAAATTCAAGACTCTCATTATGAAACGTTATAACAATTTGTGAAACGTTATATCGTTTCCTAGCGCAAGAATATCAGTTTTTTGTTAATGACTTATAAAAATGATGTTCTAGGTGTAGAACAAATAATCAAAAAAAATAGTCAACATTCTTAGTAACCCAGAGCACCCTACTACAATCAATAGAGCTGATTATTTCCTTTGCAAATTACAAGAATAAGATATCTTGAATTAGCCAAATCTATAGACATTCTTGTGCAATCTTCAGTTCTTTACTCTTTTGAGCGTTGTCTCAAATCTTCTCTTTGAGTCTTAAGTGCTCATTTGTTGTTCTCTCTTTATTACAGTTTTTAGTTTTCTTGCATTTATTTTGTGAAGAACCTAAAGCTTCTATATTGTAAGTGAATTTTTAAAATATAAAACGGCATCCCATTTGTGGATGAGACCGGAGACATAGACATTGTTAAAGTCGAACTCCGTTAATATTTTATGTGTTCTTTATAATTTATGTGTTTTATGGATAATAACCATCAACCATTCCTTAAAATATTATTTTAAAATTAAATTAATAATTAATTAAATTAGAGAAAAAAATTCATCAACCTAACATCTGTATAACGTTATAACGATTCATCCTATTCATTTTTGAATCGTTATAACGTTTCAATATAATTCTGACAAGAGGTATTCTTGGAAATTCAAGACTCTCATTATGAAACGTTATAACAATTTGTGAAACGTTATATCATTTCCTAGCGCAAGAATACTAGTTTTTTGTTAATGGCTTATAAAAATGATATTCTGGGTGTAGAACAAATAATCAAGAAAAATAATCAACATTCTTAGTAACTCAGAGCACCCTACTACAATCAATAGAGCTGATTATTTCCTTTGCAAATTACAAGAATAAAAGATCTTGAATTAGCTAAATCTATAGACATTCATGTGCAATCTTCAGTTCTTTACTCTCTTGAGCGTTGTCTCAAATCTTCTCTTTGAGCCTTAAGTGCTCATTTGTTGTTCTCTCTTTATTACAGTTTTTAGTCTTCTTGTATTTATTTTGTGAAGAAACTAAAGCTTCTATATTGTAACTGAATTTTTAAGATATAAAGCGGCATCCCATTTGTGGATGAGACCCGGAGACGTAGGCATTGTTAAAGTCGAACTCCGTTAATATTTTATGTGTTCCTTATAATTTCTGTGCTTTGTGGGTAATAACTATCAACCATTCCTTAAAACATTATTTTTAAATTAAATTAACAATTAATTAAATTAGAGAAAAAAATCATCAACCTAACCTCTGTACCTCGCAAAATACTCCCAATCCATTAATCACCCATCTTGATCTAATTTTCCTATATCATCGTCAATTCAAATTTATTTCCTAAAATGTTTGATTTGCATCTTTATAAGCCCGTCACTTAATTAGTCTCTCTAGTCCAATTTCTTTTTTTTTCAATTGTATCTCAACCTCGGAGCTCTACTGTTTCTCCAAGCATCTCTATCGCAATAATAGCGAGGATAAACTTCTCTTCCAAATTGGTTTCTCTTTTTCTCGGGTCTCTTTTTTGGCCTATCGTGACCCTTTCTTCGACAGATTTTAATCCTCTCCTACGCAACATCGTGCAACGCAGCATATGGTTCAATGATCTATGTGTTATGCAGCAAAAGATAAGGATTTATTTCAACTGACCTCTAAAAGTATAATACTAATATGGAGCTAATTCAGGAGCTACCAAAGTCGTGACCTCATCTTAAGTATTTGAATGCTTCGTATGAAAATTTATAATATTAATCTTCAGTGATGCTAGAACGTAATATTTGTTTAAATGTTTGATATATTAAGATACCACATAATAGATAGCAAGACTTATATATAAGAAATATTAAGACTTTACTGCTATTTATTAAGATCATTTTTTTGTTATTAGACAATGACGCCTGAAAATTTTTAATTGTTTTTTGTTTCTTAAAACATAAAAGCTATATATTTTAGAGGAGGGTTTAAATGCTATAATATTTTATACCTCAATCATGTCTCAACATTTTAAATTGCTAATAACTCAAAAAAAATTAAATTGAAATTTAAAAGAAAACCATTAAATTGATCTATATTATATTTTCTTCTTATATATAAAAATTATTTATTTATCACTTTCATTTTATGTAAATCAACATCCAGAAATTAATCATATTAATATAATTTTTTTTACAAACACGTCACATAAAATAATATTCAAACGTCATGATTTTTAATCTGTACATAAATAAAATGACATAGATTAAATCTAATAATTTTATTTTTGATATATCAGTTTTAAATTTGGAGATATTAGAAACTTGAAAAGGCTGAAATATAATTGAGGCACAAAAAAAATTGAGACATTTGAACCCTCTCATTACAGTATGTATTAAGGTTTTAAGTCACATATATAAATATTATGTTTGCAAAATATAACTTTGTTGACCCTTAAACCATACGACAGATCTCAAGGCATTAAATTTAATGTATTCGGACTTCACATGTCAGACATTGAGATTGTAATTCAAGATATAAAACTCAAAAAGTTTGAAGTTAAAAAATTGAGTTACTTTTGCAGTTATCACGACATTTAATGTATTACATTAATAATTTATATCTCAGATATTAAATCTACATCTAATATGTATGAAGAGTTATTTTTTTGAAATGAATATTAACACTTTAATTATGAATAATTGTTCGGTTGAGTTCAAATTGTAGATAATTAAAATTTAGAATTGTTTGTTACAAATGTTGACTTCATAAAGTATTAAGACTTGGGATGTTGAAGGATCTATAGTTTCTGTTGATTTTTGGACTCTTTGAAGCCATACAAGTATTGTGCTGATAACTATTCAGACAGACAAAACCAAGTATTAAGGTAAGATATAAAAGACAGCCGTTTTGGGGCACAGGATCAGTGGTGAGGGGTTCTTCAAGAATGTGGTCAACGCATTTTAGTTGGAGTATTTGACGGATATTAATTTTAGAGTACGATTATCGGGTTCCATTAAATTAAGTATGAATAATGGGTTTGAATTTTGAAATAATTAGATAATAATAATTATTATTATTATTATTATATAGATAAATGTGGGAGGTTGTAATGAGGACACATTCAAAATTGAAGTTCTGATGGATACATTCCAATTAAAAAAGTTTTGAAGGGTATATACGAATTCTCCCCAATAATTGTTATGCAGCCACCAGGCAGGAATTACATAACCTAAGATTAGATTACGGCCGCTGAAATGGCGATGGACAACTACAAAGTCTTCGAGGCCTGTTTAAAAATATAAAAATAAATTGGGCTTCGATCAATGTGCTGCTTGCTAGTAAGCAGGCCTTATTAAGCCTCCTTGGTTATTGATATTTGAGGCCTAATGCGATATGACATGTCATAAAATAAAATAAAATATTTAGCACAAAACTTTAAAATATGTTAATATAATATGTAATATGTAGGTTATTAGTTGTTGTCCCTTCTTATATTTGTACCAATAAAAATATTATTAATTTGGCTACATATATAGTTTTATCATTTTATCAGGAGATTACCTGAAAGGAATAGTCGAATAAATATTTCAAATGAATTATTCTTGAAATAAAATTACAATAAATTTTTGTTCACTAATTACATTAATCATTTATTAGGAGATTCTATAAATTAAAAAATGACACGTATAATATAAGGTTGTCCTAATATATTTTTAAACTGAGTTTTTTTTATAATTATTTTGAAGTCATTAAATAATAATACAATCGAAGGCCTTATTTGAACAATAACAATTTCAGATGTTTTGTTAATTTTTAGATAGATGTAAGCATCACTGAACATCCAATAAATTTTAAAAGTACATATTATTTTTTGCGCTTGGTTTATAATTGTTCTAGTTTAGTCACAAATATTATTATTATCAATACGTTAAAGTAACTATCTAAATTTCTTGAATTTTTTTGTTAATTGTCACAATTATCAATCTTATATAATTATTTTTTAATTCAAAAAATATTGAAATATAGTGAGTGATAAAATTTTGCTCGGTGTAATGCTCAGTTGAGCAGTACGTAACTAGTTGTTAATATTAAAATTATGTTCGTTGAAGTATATATTTAGTAATTTGTCGTTTTTGATATAAAGGAAGGAATCACCAATTGCCGACTAAGACTGGTTCAGGGCGAGGAAATTAATAATTAAAAATCGAAGTATATAAATATAGCAAATTGACTGGAATAATGAGATAGGATAGGTAATAATGTAATATGATATATTAGTGTGATTAGTTAATTCCTTGGTCCTCGTGCAGTTGCGGTTTCGCCGGGTTTCGGTATAGATAGATCATATGCATGCACAGGAGGAGAGGATCCATCGTAATTAGGAGGTTGCTTTCCAACTATCTGAGTCACCTATCACCCCACGAATCATGTGACTTCATTTCCTGCCCTTTTCCATTCTCGAGAAGCCAATGCCTTTTTTCTTTTCCAAAATGTTTTGTGTACATTTATTTTCTCATTATAATATTTTCATACCATATTTGAGCTCCAATTTTTAAATATTTAATATAATTATTAATAACAGATATATAATTATTAAATAATATATATCATATTTATTAAAAAGAACAAACATAACGGTTAAACGGAATATATATTTTTTTATCAATCTCAAAATTGTCTAAATTTTTTAATACACATGCATCGTAAAAAGTTAAATGATCGATATAATTATTAATAGTGATTATATATTTATTAACGGAACACATAATAATTAAATTTTTTTAACAAATACATATTATATTTAATTTTTAAATAAATATCAGTTTAATTTAACACATAAGATAACTTTTATATTTAACAATTATGTATTTTATTTAATAAATATTCATGTTCCGTTTAATAAATATGAAACTATTGTTAATAATTATATCAATCGTTCAACTTTTACGTTGCACATGGGTTCAAAAATTTAGATATTTTTTTAGACTTATAAATAATTATATATTTCGTTTAACAAATATGTTTATTTTTTAACATATATAATTTCCGTTTAATAAATATATACTCATCATTAACAGTTATGTCAGGTATTCAATTACACCTCACATAAATGTATATGAGATAAAATATTATACTACGATATGGTATGGGATGGACTTCTCTCAGCGTTTTTTTTTTTTACACAGGAAGTTGAAGCCGATGCCTATCTATCTGAGCAGAAGTTTACGCAAACATTACGTCAAGATTAAGTAAACCAGTAACTAAAAGTTCAAGACATTAATAGACTAATAGTTATGTTGATAGCCGTCTCCATTCACTACACAGAGAATCCACTGTGCCATCATTTTTTATGTCAATATTTTAATATCCACTGTGTAATGCCGATGCCTATCTATCATTGCTGCAGTACGGACTGGCGACTGAACAATCTAGGATTATGCTGCTATATTTCAAGTGTTATTAATTTGCGCCAACGCTGCATGGCGCAGTCGGTTTAAGGTATGACCTTGATCCTTGAGATCAAGGGATCCATTCGAGCAACTCTTGAATATCTCGGATCGACGCTGGGAATAAGAGTGGATTTACGTGAAGGACCTCCAAGACTGTAGGTATCTTCAGGGTTGAAGCATTCGTTTACACCCCTGCAGTCTAGGAGGAAACTCACTCTCGGGAATTGCTTGCTTTCAGCAAGTGATCTCGAGGTTATCAATAAAATTAGGGTCCTTGTCGAAAGTATTATGTTTGACTTATAATATTATTTTATTTAGAAGTTTTTATTTTTTCTAATCATATGTATTTTCTTTGTTGGTCGTAGAAAAATAAACTTTGGCTTCGATGGATCTGACACCAAGCCGTCTTCAGTAGATCTATTGGCCAACAAGTGCGGGGGGAGAAGCTCGACAAGCCCAAAACAAAACCTTCTTCCTCTCTTCTCGAGAAGAGGACCCGCAGTACCGAGGCGGCGGTAGACGACCGTACTAAGAAGATTTAGGAGAAGGGTTCTGCTCGGACCCAGAAAACCCCCACCGTTAAATCCTCACCACCAGCACCTACAAAGGGGGATTTGGCGGTCGTCCTGACATCTTCCGCTCCAACAACCTCCGTGAAAGGAAAGGTCCCCTCCTTTCAGCCAAGCTAAGTTTCCGAAAAGAATTAGAACTGAATTCTGCTGGAAGGAGGGTCTTCCTGCCAACTTCCCCGACAGTGTCAGCGTCTATCTTCTCGGAAGTTTGAAGGTCATAAAGTCGGGGAATGAAAGACCGACCCCGGACGACTTGGGTGAATATGCTCAGGAGGCGGTTCGTGTTGTTGAGCCGCCCTATTTCGCACAAAACATTGAAGACATCCCGTGGCTCTCACCACCGCAATGGAGAATATTTTTGAACCTTCTCCTTCATGAGATGCGTACGAGACGACTACGCGGCTCGTGAGGGAAAATTTACCTTCCCGAAGATTCAATCCAACGACCTCTCGAAAGTCGTCGTCAAGAGGGACCACTGGAAGGGTCAAGTGGCCAACTTGAACTCGGGATCTGGGTCTGCTCAAGGGTGAGAACAAACAAATAAAAGAGCAGATCCAAAAAGCAAAGGAAGGGTCGGCAAAAACTCTCGAGGAGGCTCTTCAGCGAGCGGCGGTCGCTGAAGCTTGAGCGGACAAGGCGAAGGCCTCTCTCGCCGAGGTAAGGGTTAAGGTCGCTCAAGCCGAGAGTGATCTTACCGCCGAAAGGGAAGCTTCAGAGAGATTGAAGATGCAACTCTCCGAGACTTCTTCACGTTCAGTGAAGAGGTTCTTGGGCGGCAACTCCTTCAAATATGCTGCCCAGTTCACAGTCAGAGATCTCATGAAGTACACCATCTACCGTGAACTCAATGAATTGGCAAAGCTCTATCTGTTCTGTCCTAAACATATGGGCTTTACCATGATTGCTCGGGAAGCAGCGATCCCTTCGGACATGTCATCCTTCAGCTGGGATGAAGGTAAAGATGAGTTGTTCGACAAGGAATGGGCACTTGTCAAGAAGAAACCGAAGATCCATAGCCACGATCCTACCGGGATCGTGCACCATTAGGATCCCACAAATTGGCCAAAAGACCTCTATAATTTAGAAGATGAGGTCAAAGTAGCTAACCATTCGATAAGTGATGTTAGCACTTCTGACATCGCAGAGGTATAATTTCATTTCGTCTTTTTTTGAATTTCTTAGTCATATTTTGCAAACTAATACTCTATTGTTTTTGTAGGAGAATTCAACTACTGAAGCTTGATTGGCGACCTTTCGAGGAGAGCTTCTGAAGAGCCGACAACTTCTTTATTATTTTTTTTTTATTTTGAGCTATGTTCTTGACATGTGGGAATACCTCTATACTTGAGAAATGAATGAAAATATATTTTTTTGTCTATATAAATTTGTCCATGTTATTCATACATATCTTTTTTTGCTTATTGTTGATTATCTTATTCATCTCAAGGTCTGCAATACGACCATATGTTTACTTTAAGGTCTATAATGTGATCATTTATGTCAAAGTCAATTTATTTAATGTGTTTGTTATTTATTCATTTCAAGTTATGCGATGCGACCTTTTTTTCTAAGCAATATGACATAGTTGTTGAAGGCAGCCGTGCGACATCGATAATATTTTTTTTTGTTTTTAAGTCAGCAATGTGAATTACAGCCAAGCAACATCATTTCAAAGTCAGACTCGTAGCGTTATTTCAAAAAAAAATCATAAAATGTGCACCATAAAGTGCGCCGTTGTATTATGACACGTGGCGTGATGCACATGCGGATTAACGTAAGAGAAGCGAGAAAGAAAGTAAGAAAAATGAACTATTTGGCATTGGGGTTTGAATTTAACATGACGTGTATCTCATGTGTATTTCATCATGTTTCGGACTAAAATGTTGGTCCCATAATAGTTATGGTAGGAAATTTTAGGTATTTATATATCAGTTGCTCTTTGTTTCCAACCAAATACATGTTCTTTAGGAAAACTGGCTCGCATTTCCTACCAAAGGGGTGTACACAGGGGATTGTTCAAAATATGATAGTTTCCGAAGAGCACCCTTTGGTAGGAAATGCGAGCGAGGTGTTCCTTCAGACTTGTATTTTTTAGTACACCAACAATGCGACTTACCTTTCGATGTTAACCGTTCAACATTTCAAAGTCAATATTGCAACCTTTCTCGAGAATAATGTTGAAAATTTGACTTCTTAAGATAAATTATAGAAATTTGAAAGAATTTGTATAATTTACTTTGCCTTATTGTATTATTATACGTGCATGTAAATTTTTTTCATAAAACATTTGCCGTAAAGTGCACCGTCAAACTATTACACGTGACGTGATGCACATGCGTCTTAACAGAGATCACGTGTATCTCATTATGTTTCTGACTAAAATTTTAGTCCCACGATAGTTATGATAGGAAATCTTAGGTATTTATATACCATCCATTTTTCGTTCCTACCAATTACCTGTTTTGTAGGAAACTTAACTCGCATACCTCTTCCAAGGATTGTATATAGGGGATTGTCCTAAATAAGACAGTTCCCGAAGGGCAACCCTTGGGACGGGAATGCGAGTTGTGTTCCCTCGGACTGATATTTTGTTTAAACATCTATTCGAGAACGTCTGCTTCATAATTTTCGACGAATGCATGATTCATTCGAGAACGTCTACTTTATATTTTTTTACAAATGCATAATTCATTCGAGAACGTCTGCTTCATAATTTTCGACGAATGCATAATTCATTCGAGAACGTCTCCTTTATAATTTTCGACGAATGCATAATTCATTCGAGAACGTTTACTCTGTAATTTTCAATGAACTTTTATTTGTACTTTCTTAGTTGATAAAAAACGTCTACTTCATCACTTTCAACGAATCAATATAGTCTGAGATGTCTACTTTGTAATTTTCAACAAGAAGTTAATAAGTTTGAATGTCTAGTTTATAGTTTTCGACAACTCTGAATTGCTTACTTTATAGTTTTTCAACATATTCATCAGCATATTCCTTCGAGAATTGCTCACTTTTATTATTTGGAGTACCTACTTTGTAATTTTTCGGTACACTTTTTGAAGACATGTAAATCGTCTCGTCAGCTTGTAAGCCGGAAAATATGAAATCACAATATAAATTTCTTAAAAGATAATTCCATTAATAATATTCAGGAAGATACATGGCCTTGAATAGGCAAATTACAAACTACAAAATACAATAAATTTATAAATAAAATCTGCGTAAATGCTTTGCATTCCATGATCTTAGTACTTCTTTGTCTCTCGTTGTTTCTAGTTTGTTGTAAGATCGCACGACTCAAAATGATTCTTCTCATACGGCATCTAATTTTCCAACTTTCTTTTTTGTTGCTTCAAATTTGCACAAGATCATATCACCTTGTTCAAAATGGGTCAGTGCAGTAGTTTTATCAAAAGCCTTTTTGAACCTTCTTTGATATTCTATTATTCGAACTTAGGCTCTTTCTCGAATCTCTGGGATTAAATCGAGGTATGTTGCTCGTGTTTCACCATTACACTCTTCATCATATGGATCTATTCAGAACGAAGGAGTCACTAGTTCGAGAGTACTGACTGCCTCCATACCATAGACCAATGAATAAGATGATTGTTGGGTTGATTCACGAGCAGTGGTTTGGTATGCCCAAAGTATTTCTTCGAGCATGTCAGACTATCCTTTTTATGTGATTAGAAGAAAGATTGTTCAGTGAAAAACATTATTATGGATTAATAAATAAGTGATACTCTTTGAGGTTCATAACAGACTACCCCTTAATTTTTGTGAACTCAAGATTTCAATTTTAAAAATTCGAGGAGAAGAGGTTAGATCTTTAAAATTATTCTATTTTCATTTTAGTTTAATTTTCAAAGTTTTTTTTTATATCACATCACTTATTTCTAGCATCTTTCATTTATTTTAAACACATAGCTCGTAATATTTTTTTCATTCCTCGTCTAAAAGATGATGCTATATATCAAAAGTAATTTAAGTCTTAAAGCAATACAAGAGTAATTATTTACATAAATTATTACATAGCTAGCAACAATGTTTGTTATTATACACATCTTTGACATTTATAAAAAAAAATTATTCAGAATTTACTTAATAAAAAGTAATTACATAGAAAATATTTTTCATTTTAATATCTAATTATTTTGGATGAAACTCGATTAATAACCCCAATTATATTTATAGTCAAATATACTAACAATTTATAAAAAAAAATAAACATAAATAATATTGGACCTAAAACCAATTGAATTATACACATTCTACTTCTAAAGCTCAATTGAAAGACATATTTTGTATCTACTAAATATCTAAATAAAAACGGTTAATATTCAAAACATTTGAAACCCCGAGATAATGTCAATAACACACGTGAAGCGTGTTATGCTAATAAGAAGGAGCGGCACCAAGGTAGGTGCCAGCCGGTATCCGGACACACTCTTGGTTCACCATAAAATAAAGCTTGTGTAATAAAAAGAAATTGATCCAGATTTTTTTTCTTGATCCAAGCACCCTTATCGACCGTTTCTGGTTTTGTCCATGCTAATAAGATTTATAATCCCAAAATGATACTCAGACTCAGTCACAAGCATACGATCTACGTTCAATATAGCTAAGGGTGTTGAACCACAAGGATGGAAGAAACTTTCCAGAGTTAATTTATTTTTAATTTTTAGAAATACAAAGACAAATAATGTGTGGGGTTTGTTTCAATTGGTTGGCCAAACAGAGTGATTGTAGAGTAAACAACAAACAAGAGATATTTTTGTTGGATTTGTTATTGATAACACAAATGTTTCTAGAGTTAGATCAGTTTTCACTCGGATCTAGTTTTCACTTGGATCTAGTTTATACTACCTAAGATAGAATAACATTGATAAATCGCACAAGTATTAACAATTTAACACCGAGTTTGACTTTGCTCACAGACCTATCTAAATAATTGATCAACAATAAAAAAAGATATATATATATTACTCAACATAATAAAACACAATCATGAATGAGGAATCTCCTTATAAACAAGTGCAAATCTAAGTTTCAACATGATCTACCTCTAAGAACTAAAATACTTAACTGCTCATGAATATACGAAATAAGATAGAAAAGATAAAGAAAACGTTCATAAAAAATATAGTAGCAAGAGTATAAAAATAACAAGATGCAACCAGATAAAGCAAACTCTAGTTATTGCTCGATGCATCAGTCTTTCGCTCTAGTTTTCGTCCCCTCAATCTCTTGATTCGTCTTGAAACATAGAGTCGACCAAAAAAAACAAGTTGTAAGTCCAGAAAACAAAGGTTTGAAACTAAAAATATTTGTTGAAATGATTGATTAGTAGGAATTTCCAAACTAAACAAGTGCATAGAAGTATACAAGGACGAGGAGAGGATGCGGTCTAGAAACGAAGAATCTGGCAATGCGAAATGATTGTGTCTGTTGACCTGAACGGCTGAACCTAACCTAGCCGTCTAGCGTAGCAAATTATCAACTCCATAACTTGTGATTAAAAACAAGGCTGGGCTGGGCTGGGCTGGGCCTGTAAGAACGTAAATCTGAACCGTTGAAAAAGGAATTTAAAATGTTCAATAATGGATGATGGTTCGTGAGTCGTGACTTCGTACTTCGTAGCAGCCCCGGCACAATCGCTCATGTATGGGTCCCACCTGACTCCACCGGCCTAAGCCAACAACTGCCGACCACGTGGTGCAGCAGACTTTGCCGCAACCCGCAATGCAGCGATGCCATGTCATATCATGTCATGTGATGTCTCCATTCCATATATACAGAAACAGAACCCAAGTCGAGGAGGGAGGAGGGAGGAGGGAGGAGGGATATATCCTTTGCACTATTCGCATTTAATTGTATTAACAGTTTAACAGTCAACAAGGAGGAAAAAGTAGCAAGGACAACTGGACAACTTGATGCTTTAAGAGTTAAAAGGTTACTTTTTAAATTACTTGGCTCTTCTTCTCTCCTTTTTTTCTTTTTAACTCATCCGATCACATTTTCTTGTTGCAATTTACAATCTTATATTTGTTATCGACATTTAAGATAATTAATTAATATTGGTTGAAGCAATTTCACATCTTCATTCTTCCCCAGAGACGGATTTACATTGGTTGAATGGGGGGGTCAATTGACTTTAGTGGTTTGAAATGGAGTGGACGGCCCAATCCGTTTCGGACGGACCATATGACTGTGAAATTTGTAGAAATTAGTTTATTTATAAAATTTAATTTTTTATTTATATTTTTTTAATTGTAGAAATTTTTTTTTTAGAATATTACATTTTAGTTTTATGTTGTTAGATTAATATATTTAGAATATTAGATTTAATGTTAAATTTATTTTTTTGTTAGAATTTATTTTAGAATGTTAAATTTATTTTTTAAGTAGAAATTTATTTAGATTGTTGATTTCTTTTGTAAATTTATTTATTATGTTAAATTCATTTTTTTGTTAGAACTTTTTTTAGAATGTTAAATTTATTTTTTAAGTAGAGATTTATCAACAATATTATCAACAAACACAAAGCGACGCTCCATATTATCCACGACATGTGAACCTCTCACTCCACCCTCAATCAAATTATATACCGCAATATCTTAACTATCAACCTCAAAAAACCTCTATATTTACTACACCGCATCATCATCAATACGCCTCAAGTTCCCATGAAATAATCGAAGAATTCCCATCACAAGTTCCGAACGTACCCTCCTCTGTCGCAGAAACTCCAACCTCAAGTGTACCCCCATCACCAATGGAAGCGAGACCATCAGAAAAGAAGAGGAAAATAACTGATCACTCCTACGATGCACCTTGGTGGCGTTTTTATGAACAAACAAAAGATGCGAGCGGTGTCATGCTCAGCGAAAGGTGCAAGGTAAAAAATTGCAAATCTTTTTATAGATATTCTAAGGCAAACGGTCTAAGTGCATTTAAAAAGCATGCTGATAAACATGTGGCCAAAAATGAGGAACCACAAGATCAACCAGACCCTCGTTTAGTCCAAAGCATTATAAATATGGATGGTAGTAGAACTCACCAAAGATATGATGAAAAAATAATGTTGAGTGAGTTTGCCCGGTATATTGCCCAAAAAGAACAACCAATAAGTATGGGTAATTTCTTAAGTTTTGCCCGGTTGGTTATTCGAGGTTGTGGCCAACCATTGTATAAGAGATTTCACCATAAAAAAAATGGTAGCCGAGATTAAAAGACAATATAACGAACATAAAAATGATTTATTAGCAACGTTTGGATATGCCAACTATAAGGTTTCAATTACCTCCGATATTTGGACTACCAGTAACACACACGATCTTGGTTACTCTTGTATTACTGCCCATTATATTGATGAAAATTAGATTTTACAAAAAAACAGTTTTAAGTTTTCGTATCATGGAATTTTTGCATACTGCACAGATTATTTATCAATCTATTATTAGTGTTTTACAAGAATTTAATTTAAAAAGAGATTTAAAAAATAATTTTTTTTCGATTTCATTCGATAATGCTAGTAATAATATAAAGTCAATTGATTATTTTACTCGATCACTAAACCCTATCATGGACGGCAAGATGTTTCATGAAAAATGTGCTTGTCATATTCTTTACCTTACCGTTAAGGCGGGTATTAAAACACAAGGTGTTAATGCATTAATTATGAAATTTAAAAATAGTCTTCACCATCATTTTTCAAATAATATAAGAAAACAAGAATTTCACGCTTTGTGTGCCCGGTTGGGTTTGAGCAAGTTAAGAGTACCATGGGATGTAGATACTCGTTGGAACTCGACCTATAGGATGTTTCATCGTCATTTTTCTTACAAGCAGGTTATAACTGAAACCTTGAATAACTCAACCGAGAGGAATTCATTTGCTTATCTCCGAGGGAGAATAGGACCAACTTGAGATGTTAAAATCCTTCATCGGTGTCTTCTTCACGGCAACTGTCAAACTATCGTGCTCGTATACACCGTCTACACATGAGTTACTTCATCATCTTTATCGCATATCGAAGGTGAATTATCTTCTTTTTTTTAATTTGATTCATTTTAAACTTCATCCTTATAATTTTTCATCTTTTTTTTCTATCTCATCTTTTTCTATATTATTTTTTCTATCTCATTTTGTTCTATATTCTTTTTTTATCTCATCTTTTTTTTATATTCTTTTTCTCAAAAGGTTTATCGTGAGATAGAAAATATAGAAAATCTTGACTCATCTCTTTCTCCAATCGTAGAAGCAATGAAAGAAAATTTTCTCAAATATTGGGAGGAAGTACCCGCCGTGACAATTATCGCAAATTGTCTTCATCCATCATTCAAGAAAAAATACACCGTAAGGCTTCTTCAAAGGTACAAATAAAATCTACATCTACGCACTAATGAAGAAGATAATCGCGTAAATAGCTTATTGGAGGAGTTGTTCAACATTTATAACTCCCGACGAAATACAAATAATCCTTCTACTACCGATCGCAACATTAGGTATGAATTTTAATCATCATTTTTTCTATTACATAATTTATTCACTTATATTGTGTTCATTTTTAATCATCATTTTTAATAGTTCATCTGGATTTCTAAATGAGTTGTGAGATGATGATTGTTTTGAAGATCAGCAAATAAACAATAACGAATTACTGAGTTATTGTTTGGAAAGCATGGAAGATGATTAAATTGATATCCTTGAGTACTGGAAGAGGAATGCAACTGCCTATCCAACATTGGCGATGATGGCGCGTGATGTATTTGCAGTGTCTGTGTCAACCGTCCCTTCCAAATCATATTTTAGTTTGGCAAACAGGATCCTAACAGATAAGCGTGCAGAATTGGGTTCAAAACGTTTCGAACAACTTGTGTGCAATAAAGATTGGATTGATGCTGAAAGTCGCATGCAACATGATATCACATTTGAGACAGCAACATCCGCCATAGAAACTCAAGAAAGCGGCACTAATATCCCCGATATCCCTCTAGAAGATGATTCCGACAACCCATACGATATTCAAGACAACGACTTATGATATATGCACAACAACTTCTAGGAGTTTGATATTTCTTACCATATCAATCTTTTTATCTATTTTTAAATATTTTAATTATTTTTTTAAAATTTTTTTTTTAAAAAACATTACTAACCAAAAAAAAGTAATAACTTCGCCTATTTTCTTTTTACATAGCCGGTCCCAAGCCCGGGTTAAAGGAGGAGGATAACTTAAAATATTATCCAAATTTTATTTTACAATTTTTTTGTATTATTTGATTTTTAAATTATTAAAAATACATAATTAATTCGATAAAAATTATTATTTAAAAATTAATAAATTTATTTTTCAACTTTTATTATTTTTTATAATTTTCTGAATTTTTTTTTTACAAAATTTTTATTTTTTAGTACTATTAGATTTTTAAACAATTAAAAACAATAATTCGAATTAGTTAAAAATTATTATCAAAAAATATGATAAATTATTATTTTTTCCAATTTATAAAAAAAAATTCAAACCGGACCGTGGACCGTCCCATCCCATCCCATGGGGGTCCGGCCCCCACGGGACGAGATCGGTTTTTTCAAATTTGGAGCGCCTAGGACCGGACCGTGTGGACCGTGCGGGACCGTGGATCGTTCGGATTTGGACCGGACTGGACCGTATTCAAAGCTCTAATTGACCCCCATTTATTTCTCAAAATTTCCTCTCCTCGATGTATTTTACTTAATATTTTGATAAATATTACCATGGATATGATAAAATTAACCTCCATATATTTTTAAGAAAATTTATATATTTGACCCTCATATTTTTTCTAAAGAAAATAACTAATTGTTATAGTATACATATATATAATTTTGATGACTTGTAACAAATTGACCCCCATACTACATTACTCTGGCTCCGCCCTGTTCTTCTCGGTTCTAGAAAAGAACATACTCTAACATTTAATGATAAAATTTATCCATACTTTGGTTTCTAAGAAATATTCGAAAGAATATTATAATAATAGAGAAATCGAGAATAGTAAATAAAAATAGTGTTTTCTAGATTGAAATGAGTATATTGAAAAAGAAATGCTTCCGAATAATAAAAATATTATTTAGATTGTGTGTTTGAAATAATATATAAAAAAGTAATGGTTTATTTTATTTTTTCCAACTAACTCTCATAAATAAGAAACTCAATAAACATTGTTTGGACCAGTATTAAATATCAGCTAAGTTATGGACTTAATATTTGATAGTCCTAGGATGGTGGTATTAAAAGGTCAAAATATTACAAGAATGTAAAGAACCTAAGGTAGAAATGTATAAACCGATTTGGGCTTAAAAACCAAGTTCTACAAGATGTAACGGAGTTCGGCTTAAAAATGCCTACGTCCCCGGGACCCTCAACCTCCAATAATTGAGGTTGAGCCAATACACTAAAAACAGTTTTACACTTGTAGAACTTGGTCCCTTATACAAAAATGGGCTGCCAAACCTATCGATAACTAGAGTGACAACACACTAAAAAAGGTGAGCACTACAACTCAAGAAAGTGTTTACAAAAAGATCATGTAGGATCAAGTTGGGAGAATAGAGAGAAGCCAGATTGAGCTTGAACAATAATTTAGCAAATTGAGTGTTTCAATCTCTTGAATTATCTCTCTCACTTTTTATATGGCTAGTAAGCTCTCTGGAGTAATGATTTTGCTAGATAGATCTTGTACATACAATCATTGAGAAAGATGATCCTTTTAAAATAGATCTTCTGAAACAGTTGAAGAAACTATTTTCGGCATGAACCGTTATAACGGTTTGGGAATCGTTATAACGGTTTAGAAAGAATAACCGTTGGATCAATTGAACTGAATCGTTACATAACGATATGCTCTGGTTTCTTTGAGAATTTTCTGCCTTAGAATATTTTTTAGTATTGAGATGAACTGTTATAACAATTATTGAACCGTTATAACGATTCACTGGGTAGAAGCATTTTTCTTTGTTGTTTAAGCTCAATTTATCTTGACCAATGCAACCCAGATTGAGTCTAACTAAACCTAAGCCTAATGCAGTCATGATCAAGTTCTTGTATCTCATTAGTTTTGGTTCTTGTGCACTAATCCATTTGCATGTTAATCCCTACACAAAACTCAAACAAGACAAAATGTAAAATTCAAGATTATTTTGCAAATCGATAAATCAAAAAAGATATTAAGTGTAACAATCTCCCCCTTTTGTCAATTTGCAAAACATACATGAGTGCATAGATATAACATATCATGTGAATTTCACCCTAAAACTTCTCCCCCTTTTTGGAAATCGGGCAAAAATGTGCGAATAAAGAATTTATTTCAATTTAGCTCCTCCTAAATTGATTGCTCCCCCTTAATGTATGCACCGTGTATAAGATAAAAAAATTTAAAATACTTCCAAAACAATAAAAAAATATAATTCATTCAAAAAGAAATTAGTTAACTCCCCCTAAATATGTTGCATATATGATTTGAAGGAAAGATTAAACATAAAGGTTTCTAATTTTTAATCTTAGGAACCCAAATAACATTTGTGATGTTATTTTTCTTTCTAAATTTAAAATCAAGTGAGATATGACCAATATGACAACAATAATTGTAAAATACACATGTTTGACACTTCTTACGACCTTTAATAAATGTATTTTGGTAGCTTTCTTTTAATCCTTGAGCTTGAGTCTTGGGTTTTTTCTTTCGAAATATTTTTATGTTTTTGAAAAATAACTCGTTTATGCTCATATCTTTGAGTTTTGGTTTCAAAATCATTTTGATTTTTAAACTTATAAAATCATCCATCGGGTCCTTTAAAATACAATTTATTTGACCAACTAGGATTGAAAAATATAGCATTGTTGCTTTGAAAATTCTTCCGTCCTTTGTTATATTTTTTATCAAATTGCTTATATTGAAATGCATAATTGTGTTTCTTATTGAAAGATTTATCACTAGTAGATTTCACAATTTTTGCATTTGACCATTGACCTTGTTTCTCTTTTGATTTAGGGCAATTTGAAGTCTTAGAAGATTTTTTTATATCCAAGACCCGACCTGTTGCTAGGCCTTTGATCTATAAACTTGTCTAAATCAATTGAAGTGATGCTTGTTAAAATACATAAGGATTTTAGTGTCCAATTTTCAGTTTCTAAATTTTGCACTTTCACTTTTAATGTTGCAACCTCACCTAAGTGCATTTGATATTTTTTTCCAGATTTTACAATTTAGACTCATAAGATTGAATTTTTAACTCAAACTCTGAAATTTTATTTTCAAGTCTCTCAATTACCTCTTTTTGAGAAGATGAATCATGAATAAGACTCTCTAAACTAGATAAAAAAATTCAATTTCAGCATCATCATCCAAAATTATTTACATTTAGAACAAATAATTCATCATCACTATCATCCCAAGTGGATGTAGTGCAATGTACTACTTGATTGTGCATTTGAAATTCTTGAAAAAATTATATCTTTGGTGCAAATGAGTCCATTTTCATATTCTTAGATATAGCAATGTCGTGTAGGATCTCCAATGTGCACAAGTCGGTGATGTTGTTTTTTGCTACAATCTCATCAACATCTACCACGGATGAGCTCTCTTCTACTTCCGCAATTAGGGCAAGATTGAGTGGATTTCTTTCATCTTTCTTTCTCTTAACATGGTTGCTTGTAGCTAGCAAGCTAGCATAGCTCCAATTCTCTCAAAGTTTTGCTTCTTCTTATGTGGAAAGATCAAGGAACAATCGTGTGTTGTGTGACCTTCCTTATGGCATGAGAAGCATATGCACGTCATTTCTTTCTCATCTCGCTCTTTATTGTGCTCCTTCTCTAGATTTAGTATTTTTTCAAACATCTTCGTGATGATTTGATCGTTCATAGAAGATGAGCTAGATGATGTCTTGCTCGAATAGTGGCGCGATGAAGATTTTTGAGCTTGAAGTGCGGTTTCTTTGAGCTTTGGTGCGAGTTCTCCATTTTATCGTAGTTTCTCCTCAAAACATAGAAGATGAGTGAACACTTCTTCATGTGTGAATTCGCCAAGAGTGTCTTGCATTGCTTATAGAATGCTTATCATGCTCTCCCATCTTGATCTTCTCATCATTGCCCTAAAATTTTTGCCTACAATCTTAGAGTTAGACAAGGATTCTCCAACTTCATCAAATTTATTTAGAATATGCATTAATCTTGAATACATATTCTCAATTGACTCCACTTCTTATATACAAAAATTTTCAAATTCGGACTCTAGACCCATTAGTTTTGTTCTTTTCATTTGAGAGTTGCTCTCAAATCTATTCAATAGGTCTCCCACATTTCACTAGCAATTTTGGTAGTACCAAATAGTATAGCAATTTTTTCACTAACCGTATTTAAGATAACATTGACGGCATAATCATTTTGAGATTTTAGTTCTTTAGTCTTTTGTGTCAATGTGAGGTTGATAGGATCATAATGTGGTACATAACCATGTTGGACAACATTCCAAAAGCCTAGTATGTTGAGGTAGTTCACCATATATTTCTTTCAAAAAATGAAATTTTTGCAATTAAGATCTAGAGTTGGGGGTTCTTTTACATGCATCAAAGAAGTCATCATGGACCAAAAATATCACAAATAAAGCAATTAAAACTGAGTTCCTGCTCTGATACCACTTTGATAGCCCTAGGATGGTGGTATTAAATGGTCAAAATAGTGCAAGAGTGTAAAGAACTTAAGGTAGAAATGTATAAACCGATTTGGGGCTTAATGTTCAAGTGTAATGGCAGCAGAATACAATTTAATACAATTCAATTCTCACAAGAATATAGCAATCAAAAAAAGGTGAGAATAGAAAAGAAAAGAACAAACAAGAACACAAGATGTAACAGAGTTCACTCAAAACTCAAACAAGGCAAATTATAAAATTCAAGATTATTTTGCAAATCGACAAATCAAAGAAGATATTAAGTGTAACAATATTAAATATCAATAATCAATTTTAATTAACTATAACCATATACCATAAATCATCACTGAATAAAAATAATTTAAATACTACCACCTAACAAAAGATCGTCCAATGACAACACACGTGCTCCTCTTTAGGGTTGTAAATGGATAGTAAAATATCCGATTTTATCGGTGATCCGATTCAAAAAATAACAAATATTATCTTATATGTGTTTATATCTATATTTGTATCCATATCCAAGAAAATTTTAACGGATAAAAAAACGGTTTGGTTATCATATATTTGTATCTGTTTGTTTAGCTATAATACGTCAATATCCAATATTATCTAAAGGTATCCAATTTGATATTATCCGAATACATATCCTAAAAAAACCATATTATATATTTTTAATTATATATTATTTTTGCATACATTACAAATGTAACTAATTTTATATATAATTTATGTTAATGTACCATATTTTTTTTATAATTCATTTATACATTTGAACTACCAATATAATGATAATTAGTATTTAACTTCTATATATAATTTAATTTTTATAATTAATAATATTATCAAAAAATAGTATACAATTATTTTTTAATGATACATATAATTTTTATTTAATATCCGAAATATATTTATATTTGTATATATATCCGTCCGATATCTGATCTGCACCCAATACCTATTGAATATCCCAAAAAATTATAATGAATATAGATACGTAAAATTATTATCTATGTATATCCGATCCGTTTGCAACCCTACAGTCCCCTCTTTCAAGTGTTATATTTCATCCACTTTCGTACATGCTAATTTCATTTAATTATAGTTATTCAATTTGATAGAAGTCGGTGGAATAAAAGGATAAAAGCAAAGATGCATTTTCGCCTCTGTTAAATTCATCGTGTTTCTTGGTGCTATTTTTGCATGCAATTGTTTTAATTGTAACATGTTGCTAATGCATATTTTTTATTAGCTTTTCAAATTCAATAAATAGGTAAAGACCTAAAGCGGCACTCTTTAGAAATTAAAATTCTGCGCGTCAATAGATTGAACGGTGGAAATACATCCACCTAATCGTTACATGAATGACCACAGCCACAGGTGGTGTCTTGAGACAGAGGGAGCAGCACACTGCACGCTCCAGAGTCCAGAGTCCAGAGTCCAGAGTCCAGACTAATTGGCGAATTGGGAGCAAAGCTGATCACCTGAGTTAATGCAAGACAGCTGTCTAAATTTAGTTAGTTATGCCGGAGCCGGAGCCGGAGCCGGACCCACCGGGTAATTAATTGCACTCATCGCCTCTCAGTCTCAGATTGCAGAGAATGAGAGAATCAGTGCACCGGCCGGACCCAGCTCAAATGCTCACTGCTCTGGATGCCCCCCGATGCCCACTAATGCCCTCTAGGAGTAAGGAGTCTGGAGTCTAGGACTGACAACGCAACCCTTGGGAGTTGGGACCCACCTTTGAGTTTTTCTTTTTTGCTTTCTCTGTTCAGTTCTCACGTCTAAGCTCTACAAAGACAGAGTGCCGCTTAAACACTTTAACCAATTTCAAATGCAATGCAGGATATTAAATTTATAGGACATCTGCTATAACTGTTACATCTATGATTTTTAAATCTGATGACTGAAATAAATTTTAATAGTTAATGCATACGGTAAAATGTTCTGTTTTTTTGTAAACAATTCTCAATTTTATATTTATTGATTTGAAAAATAATTATATATAAACTTTTTTTTTCTTTGAGTATGTTAAATGTAGAATATTAAGTTTTAAGATAAGAATAATTAATTTTGATCAAATTGGTTGAAAATCTCAATAATAAAGTTAGGTTATGTTAGATTTATAATAAATAAAAGTGATCAAAGTAATCTTGAGATCAAAACAAATAAAATGAAGATACTTTACCCTATCAATTATAACGAAATCCATAACCGTTACAACGGATGGCCTCATAATCTTTTTTAGTGTATTTCAGACAACAACCGTTGTAACTGTTATCATAACCGTTGTAACAAAATAAAATAATTCTGTATAAATTTTGTCCAAATTGCTTCTGAGCCAAAATATACACTATTTGTTGCAACTATTGTTATAATTGTCGTAATTGATAGCTTTCTGTTACAACTGTTAAAGTTACGTTATAACTGATAGTTCAATTTTTTTTAGCTTTTCACAAGCATTATAATGGTTATACAACTGTTGTAACGCTTATACAACCATTATAACGGTTAAACAACCTTTGCAGTGGATATGATCGATTTGTTATTTGTTTTGATGTCCGACTATAAAAGATAATATTTCTTCTCTCAAATTCGTGATTTTTTTCACAGCCATACCTTTGAGAAACCCTAACCGTCAGTGCTAAATCTTATGAAACTTTAAAAATACTTTGTTCTAATCTCAAGATTACTTTATTAAACCTTTAATAGGTTAGACTAAAGTGATTTGTTGAGTGTTTTCTCATTCGTGAGATTTGTTCTTTCTAGAGATATTGTCCTCGTTGTTTTCTTGGGCGACGACTGTCTATATATTATTTTAATTCTTGGTATTGAACTACAAAACTAATCTAAGGTTCTTTTATATTTTAGATCCATGATGACACACATCAACTATATTAAAGAATCTCCGATATTTGACAAAACTATCAAAAGCTTTATTTACTGAAAAAAGATGAATGATCAATTACCTGAATATTCTCAGTTATATAATGAGTGCTATGACATATGATGTGCACTAGTTACTATATACGAAGGAAATGAGTAGGTTGAAAGTGAAAAAAAGTTTTTTCGCTCGAAGTAAGGAGATGAGCAAGAATAAAGTTCCGCTCTCATGGTGAATGTCAAGGAAAACTTTTCTCTAAACATTGTTGATGAGATTATTACTAACAAGAATGTTGAAAGTAAATTCAAGCAAAAAGCAAGTACAACCTCTTCGCTAAGCTAAACTAATAAAGTACATTTAAACCTTTTGGTAATAATGTAAAAATGTTTAAATCCATAGTTTGGACTTATGGACCGTGTATTGCAGCGTTTAAACATTTAAGGCCCGTTATAACCATTGACGCTGGATTCTTATCGGGCCGTTATAAGGGTAGATTATTGATGGCGTGTGGATACGATGCAGAGAATAAAGTCATTGTAGGGATTCGGAATGCCCAAAATCCCATTAATGCTCAAGCTTCGGAAAGACCGTAGAACAAAAATTTTACTTCTACTTAAGTTAGGGATTAAAGTATGTCGGATAATAACCGAGAGTTACAGACATTTAATCCTTTACAAAAGACGGTAAAATATTATTTTACTTCTAACTTAAGCTTAGGGTTAAAGTGATGTGTCGGATGATTACCGAGAGATACACACCTCTTTAAACCTTTATTGATCTACTCCATGATTGATTTCTAAAATATTAATCTACTTAACAATTAAATAGATTAATATAAGATGTTATACCTCGCTTCCAAATTTTAATTGGAATGAAAATCGGCTTGTCTCGGAGCACCAAACGTCTGATGCCTCTGTAGGTTATCCACCAGGACTAACCGAGAAGCGCTTATTTCTTTTGCCGAAATATCAAACCGCGGTTTTTCGCAAAAACACTATTCACCCGAGAAAAAGACGAAATAGTACTATTCACGACTCGTAGTAATTCGTTTCACAAATGTGCGAAATACCGCAACTTTCGTAAAAACACTATTCACCGATCCCGTGAATTCGAAACAACCGTATACGGGAGGAGAAAGTAGAAGCGATTTGGTGGAACTTTTTCTCTCACCCTACCCCTCTATTTATAGAAAAAGTGGAATTGACAAATTACCAAAATGCCCTCGTGAATAGTAGGGAGGTTTCAAAGTGAAAAGACCAAAATACCCTTAAAGTTCATCCAATTTACCAAAACGCCATTGGGCTTTTTGGCCAAATTACCGAAATACCCTTGGGCTTTTGGACAAATTACCAAAATACCCTTGGAGGTCGTCATGGGCCTTTTTGGGCTTTTTCAATTTTGGGCTTTTCTGATTTTGGGCTTTTAATTATTAATTAAGACTTTAATTATAAATGGGCTTTTGCCCATAATTCAAATCCATAATTAACATTTAAAATCCAAATCAAATATATATAATTATCATCTACAATTATATTTTTCTCGGTTGTTGTTTCGGCGAATTTATACGACGTGTCCAACACGTTATAAATTCAATCTGATTTTTGCTTCTTGTCATCTCTATGATAAATATAATTATATCATATATAATTAATTATAACCATCTTATTATTAATTATAAACAATTCATAATTAATCAATAAGATTCTCCGATTAACTCCTATACGGTGTGACCCGACAGGATCCGTGTTATGTTGGTAAATAGAGTTAAAACTGTTTTAACTTCTATAATCATAGGAGGCATCCGCGTAATGCACTATGACCATCCAATTACACTGAGATGATGATGTATTGTACAATATCATGATCCAAGTAAACTATTTACTTGTGTTTAATTCTTTTGTCTCATAGCTATCGATCGTTTCAAGGTAGGTATGTGTCATCCTTGCAAACTTAATCTTTTCTTGATCCCGAGTAAATTATCAAATATAATTACTCTTGTAATTATACCGCTATGAGATAATCTTACTCTATCAAGGGGCTCGATGATGCTATAACTCGTATAGAAATACGAGGGACAATAGTACTTTTGGCAAACCATCTCTTCCTCCGCATAAGTTATGTATACCGAAGAGCTACCTTTATAGCCACCTTTTACGGATAACGTTTGGTAGAAATCACACACATACATATCTTATGTAGGAAAGATGAATACCTCATACTTTAGAATTTAATACTGAACGAAAACATTAATGACACGAACACAATTCCATTTAATGTTTCATTCGGGGTCTATCAAATACGATGTTCCTAGAACATCTATCTATGTGATTAAAATGACAACTCTTTGTCTATGGTCTGTAAAACTTGACCATCATTTAATCCACATACTAACCTGATAACGGTTAATTAGTGTTCCTGCTAATTACCTTGGTTAGTGACTTTTAAGAGTATATTCTTTATTATGAAGTTTCACAATTCCAGTCATGAACTTGGAATGATTCATAAATTCAATAATACTCAAGGGAACAAAATATCGTTTAAATATCCAATTCATGAACAAAGCTTTATATAACAAATTTATCGTATTATTGACTTCAAGATTATTACAAACTAACAGTCATTCCTCTAGAGTCATGGTCATCTCGCCACGAAGTGAAACGTGTGAGTTTCTGGTCTCTAAAACTTTATTAATGCGCTCAATAAACCCGTATCAATATTTAAGTTACGGGCCTCCGTTTCTTGAACATAAATCTCACGAAGCCTGGCGAGATGAAAAAATCCCATAACTCGCAACCTACCCTGAATGTGCGAGATGTATGATATTGTCGGACGGTGAGTACAGAAATGAATGACATTATTATCTCTCTGTAATTTTCATTTCATAATTAGCTTGTCATATATATATATATATTTTTTTTTATTTTTTTAAATATAATGTACCTCTGCCTGACTATAATGTGTTCAATGTTTGTCTTCAGGGAGATAAATTATGACATTTGCATTTCGTTGCTCGCCTACCATTCTTTAGTACAAAAATCATTTCATAATTAATTTTTAATTATTTTATAATTAAAACCTAATTAAATATATATTATTCTATAATTATTCTATAATTAAAACCTAATTAAAATCTTTTATTCTAATTAAAGCCTAATTAAATATATATTATTCTATAATTAAATAATAAATTAAATCTATATTATTCTACATAAATAATTAATAAATAATCTAAAATTATAATTACACAATTATACAATTTAATCTACAATTAAATAATTTTATAATTACATCGACAATTAAATCTACAATTAAATAATTTTATAATTAAATATACAATTAATCGATAATTAAATCTATAATTAAATAATTTTACATTTAAACCTACAATTAATCAACAATTAAATAATTTTATAATTAAATCTACCATTAAATTATAATTAAATACTTTAAAATTTAAATTTACATTTAATCTATAATTAAATAATTTTATAATTAAATCTATAATTAATCTATAATTAAATTATAATTAATAAATTTTATAATTAAATCTATAATTAAACTATAATTAAATAATTATAATTTAATCTACGCAATTAATTATTAATTAATTTATAATTAAATAATTCTATAGTTAATATATAATTTATACTTCAATTCTAATTATTTAGATAAATAAAATTTACCTTTAATAGCAATATCCAATAATATACCGCACTCGTACGTTCTTTTTTTCTTCTTCTCTTCTCTTCCTCTCTCTTTTCTTTCTTTCTCTCTTTTTTCCCCTCTCTTCTCTTTTTTTTTTCTCTCTTTTTTTCCCTCTCTTTCACAACGCGCAGATGTGAGATGAAGAGCTGCGCGTTTTATTTATATAAGAGGCAAACACATCACTGCCAGTGGCACGTTTGTCTATTTTAATGAAACGCGCCACTGGCAGTGGCGCGCTGCTATTCGTATATTTGAAATTTTACGGTTTTCACTCTTATTTTTAATGATAATAATTATTATTAAAAACTGATGGAGCTCTCCCAACGTAACTGTTTAGATGTGAAAAAATAAAATTATGTGAAAATGAATTATTTTCCTCATTCGAACAATAACAAATAGACAATCGAACATGACCTAAATTTTTGCTTTTTAGACAAATTTGCCCAACTTCAATTTTTTTTTCCAACTGTTGTAATACTTGAGGACGGCCACAGTGTGCCCAGTTTTTCTAAAAAGAAAAAGAAATAGAGTGCCCCAGACCCAGAGAGGGTCACGTCCTTTCACAACTCTTACCTGGACTTGGTTTAAACAAAGCTCGATTGTCTTTGTCTGTTACACGATACCGATCTGAGCTATGTTCTTCTCCATTTGTAAAATTGGCCAGTTTAGCGAAAGATGGTTGAATTTCGGTTTTTTATTTATTTTTATATGTTAGTAGTAGATTATTTTTCAAAAGTTAAAATTGAGAGGGAAAAAGTACCAAAGGACCAATATAATAATTCTTGTAAAATAAAAAAAATAAATTATTGTAAAATTTCGAAGCCACTCCCACCGCCCAATAAAATAAAATAAAATAAAATTTTGGTATATTTTTAATTTAATTTAATTGCCTTAACAAGTAATGGCGCCTCAGACTCAGAGTCAGAATTGAGAATCCTTATCCGCAGCGGCATATTCCAAATTGGAAATTCTCCCGTAACAGAGAAATGGAGAGAAAAACGACTAAGCGAAGTAAGCGCACTGTCTAGTTAAGTTGCCACGAATACCGGCGCTCATAAAATCTAATCTCATCTCTCATGCTCCACTCGATAGTCGATTCTCCCCTCCCCGGAGAGAGAGAGAGAGAGAGATAGAGAGAGAGAGAGAATTGTGTTCGTAATTTTCGAAGCACCCGCCCTATCCGCGCTCTCTCTCTCATCTGAATCTGATCTGATCTCCAACTATTTCTTCCTCGACGCTCGGAACAGAGATCGATCCGACGGCCATGGATCAACAGGTGCTGAAGGTACGCCGCACGACGAGCTTCACCGTGATCCCCGACGAGGCGCTCTACTGTATCCTCGATCGCATCGACGACCCCCGCGACCGCGACTCGATCTCGCTTGTTTGTCATCAGTGGCACCGCATCGATTCCGACACGCGCAAGCACATCACGATCGCGTTCTGCTACTCCGCAGCGCCAGATATGCTCCGCACCCGATTCCCGCGCCTCGAATCTCTGAAGCTCAAAGGCAAGCCCAGAGCTTCCATGTTTAACCTCATACCGGAGGACTGGGGCGGCTACGCGGGTCCATGGATCCAGCTTTCTAACGGGTTCGATTGCCTGAAGGAATTACATTTAAGGCGTATGGTGGTCACTGATGAGGATATAGGGATGCTGGTTGGGGCTAGAGGCCATGCTCTTCAATCACTGAAGCTCGATCGTTGCTCTAATTTTTCAACTGACGGGCTTAGAGTTATAGCTTCCAATTGCAGGTACCTCCTTTTTTTTTTTTGCTCTAATTTATTCTTGTCAAGTCGGAATTTCTGAAGATTTTATGTCAATTTTGCGTTGACCTTAAAATTTTCTATTTTCTTGCTTTTCTTAAATTGGGGTTGTCAAGATTGGTACATAAATTGGAGAGTCGACTCTGGATTTTGAGGCGCAGTTTTGATAATTAGATGCTGATATTGATCTGAGTTTGCCATGAATGCTAATTTATGGAAAGTTCGTTGATTTATGTTTTTTTTAGTTTCTTAGTAGAAACTTCGTGTTTATATTTTTCTTACTTCGTTTCTTTTGCTTTCGTTTATTTTCTTGTCACGTGCATGATCATTTTTCCATCATCATGTAGATAGAATATGCTAGCTTAATCTCTTTAGTTAACAACTGAATATAACGGGTAACTATAGCCTTGGGAAAGAAAGGTTGCAGTGGACTGGTTACACGGTCCAATCATTTCACTTTGTGCATTTGACATTATAGAATTGTAGGTTCGGTAAAAAGTGTCAACAGGGGCTGTATAAGGGTTTGGTTGCACTCAAATTGCCTTTGAAGTAACCATATAATATAATTTTCTACTTTTGGATTTAACTTGCGCTCAGTAACCATGTAATATAATATTTCAATTCAATGAGCAGATGCCTTCGGACTCTGTACTTGGAAGAAAGTAATATAGCCGACAATGGCGGGGAATGGCTACACGATCTAGCCACCAACAACACGGTGCTATTGCATCTGAACTTTTACATGACGGATCTCAACATCTCCACTAAAGATCTCGAATTACTAGCCCACAACTGCAAATCACTCATTTCTTTAAAGATAAGTGAGTGTGACCTCGTTGCTTTGCACAATTTCTTCAAATCAGCCTCAAAGTTGGAAGAATTTGGTGGTGGGTCCTTCAATGCTGATCTAGGGGAAGCTCAGGCTGGTGCATACAGTAAAGTCGTGTTACCACCAAGGCTATTGTCAATAGGACTTCTCTTTATGGGGACAAATGATGTCTCAGTAATCTATCCTATTTGTGCTTCATTGAAGAAGCTGGATCTGCAGTACGCTTTTCTCAATACAGAGGATCATTGTCAGCTAATACAGAAGTGTCCCAACCTAGAGGTTCTAGAGGTATGCACAGTCTGTTGCCAGTATATGTGTACTTGTACTGGCTTGTACATAATATGCAGTATACTTTTACTATTTGTGGTATATCCCAGCATGTCCAAACTATGAGGAACAGTTGTATGTTTCTAATGTTCTACCCATGCTACCAAAAGAAACAGTTACGTGCTACTGTATAATCACTCAGATTAACTGCCTTAGCATATTATAACTCCAACATTTTGTTTTTTTCTTTTCAGGTGCGAAATGTCATTGGAGATAGAGGGCTTGAAGTGGTGAGCAATACATGTAAGCGACTCCGTCGGCTAAGAATAGAGAGAGGAGATGATGATCCAGGTCAGCAAAATGAGCAGGGCCGTGTTTCTCAAGCTGGGCTGATGTCAGTAGCTGTTGGATGCCGCGAGCTTGAGTATATAGCCGTTTATGTCTCTGACATCTCAAATGCTGCTCTTGAGGCCTTTGGCACTTTCAGCTCCAACCTTCGTGACTTCCGCCTCGTCTTACTTGACAGCGAGGAGAATATTACTGATTTACCCCTGGATAATGGCGTGCGTGCTTTATTGCGAGGTTGTACCAAGCTTAATCGTTTTTCATTCTATCTAAGACCCGGTGGGTTATCAGATGTGGGGCTTGGTTACGTAGGCGAATACAGTGGAAATATAAGGTACATGTTATTAGCTAATGTGGGAGAGTCTGATATGGGGTTGATGCTCTTTGCAATGGGTTGTAAGAAGTTGGAGAAGTTGGAATTGAGGAGTTGTTGTTTTAGTGAGCATGCACTGGCTCTTGCCATTTTGCAACTGCCTTCGCTGAGATATGTGTGGATCCAGGGGTACAAGGCATCGCTGAATGGTGGGGGGTTTAGAGAAATGAGTCGGAGGTACTGGAACATAGAGTTTATTCCTCCTGGAATTGGTGAATGCGGGGAGGGAAGTGAAGAAGGAAGACATGCCTTGGGTACTCAAGCACAGCTGCTTGCATATTATTCACTTGTTGGTCAAAGGATGGATTTTCCCGAGTATGTGGTGCCTTTGTTTCAAGCTTGAACGGAAATGCATAGATATTTTATCTCGCAGTTTTTATTTTATTTTTTGATATTTTTATCTGTTTGGCTTTTGGTCAGTAGAGAATGTGATGTGAGATAATAGATATGTTTATGCAATCGTGGTTAGTTTAATGTAGATGATATATGAGCTCGACTTTCAGGCTTTCAGTTCCTGTACAGTATTAATAGCTGGCAAGCAGTGCCTGGCTGCTATGTGAAAGCATGTAAATGTATTTTGTAATATGTTTGATTGCTGTAGTTTCTGGACAACATGATGAATGTGAACAATAAATTTGATCATGCTTCATTGCGGTGATCCAAACAATAAGTTTTGTTATGTCAAGTATAAATGTGTGTTGTAAGAGTGTTTGGACAAGTTTTATCAAGTTCCATTGGAAGGGAATGGTAGGAATGACGTTAGACCGTATGTTTACCATTGAATTTGGAAATCGAGTAGCCGGATCAATCAGTTTCGGATCCGATAGACCGTAAGTTTAAGTAATCGAACTGTTTCCTCGTCCTCGTCCTCGTCCTCGACGCGATGAATATGATGCTATGGCAATTAGACGACCATTCTAGAACGGGCCAAGTAAGTACTGGTGCTCTGTCTGCTCAATTTAAGTCCAGTTAGAAGAATCAATTCCTGGACAAGGAGTTCAATTTCAACGCAACTCGGAACCAAGAACAAAAGTGCCAATTGGCTGTGCTGTGCGCAACTGCTACTGCAAACACAAACACTGACAAACCAGTACCAGCGGGCGGCAGCGGCTTTTAGTCGAGTGAAATCATCAATTGCAGTTCTCAAGCACAGAAAGATGGCGTCGGAAGCACCACCCTACAAGGACCCGGCTCAGCCAGTGGACGCGAGAGTGGAAGATCTCCTCTCCCGCATGACCCTCCAAGAGAAGGCCGCACAGATGGCGCAAATCGAGCGGCGTGTTGCTACTTCCACCGCTTTGAGGAATCTATCCATCGGAAGCGTGCTCAGCGCCGGAGGTAGCCCGCCTCGGCATGGGGCTACCGCTGAGGAGTGGGCCAACATGGTGGATCAGATGCAAACGTGGGCCGTTGCGTCCCGACTCGGTATACCGATCATCTATGGCTCAGACGCTGTGCATGGACACAACAATCTGTTTGGTGCCACCATTTTTCCTCATAATATCGCCCTTGGCGCTGCAAGGTTTTCTCTTTTGCTCCATTCATTTGGTTCCTTGTAGAATCGTTTATCTGTATTGTCGCTCTCAATTAGATGCGTGGATAACTCAACTTTCTTGGAATGGATGATAATTTGCACCTTTTGTAATTTACTGGTAATTAGTATGCACTTTAGGATATGACATGATGAAAAGAGAGAGAGATCCAACGGAATAAAAAAAAATGAAGATAGAGAAATCAAAGTTAGTGATAGTTTATTTTTTGCAATTACGGTGGATACGGAAAAAAAGTTCAGGACAGATTGCTTGATGCCTAATGGCCAATGCACATCTAGAAATAGGACATATAGTGGATTGTTCCTCATATATAAAGACAGCAAATGAAAACAAATTTGAAGGAATATTGGGAACTAGTAATTGTTTTGGCTGAACACAGACAAAATGAAAATTTCTAACATCTTTGAGTGGGCCAACACAAATTATTTTGTTGATTTTAGGGATAAAGAGCTGGCGTGGAGGATTGGAGAGGCAACCGCTCTGGAAGTTAGAGCCAGTGGCATCCAGTGGACTTTTGCTCCTTGTGTTGCAGTAAGTAATGGTCCGTGCCTTTATTTATCTAATTAACTCATCTATCATCCAGTAAAATTTTACAATTAGGTGGATAATGATTGAATTTTTATGCGAATAGGTCTGTAGAGATCCAAGATGGGGTAGATCCTACGAGTGTTACAGTGAGGAACCAGAGATAGTGCGCATGATGACCTCCATTGTCTCGGGTTTGCAAGGATCCCCTCCTGAGGGTCATACCTCTGGCTACCCCTTTCTTGCTGGACAGTATGTTGTTGCAACCCTTACAACCTTCTCTAGTTATTGGAATATTCATTCAACTATTACTGTATTCTGTCGAAGAATGTGAAGTCAAATTAGCTGTCGCACACAAATAAGCAACCATATGCCTGGTAGCAAAAGAAAGAAAAAGTAAGGAAAAGATACAACAACACGGGGTTTGAATAAAAGCAGAAAGTAAGAAAAAGATACAACAACAACAACAAAGCCTTTAATCCCAAATAAATTGGGGTAGACTAGAAAGTAAGGAAAAGATACCCATCTAAAACTATCTTAAAACGAATCCCTACCCCGGACAACAGACCAGACCCCCTTAGCCTAGCATCTTGCTTCTAGCATCTGTAAGATGAGTACAGGTACTAGCCCAAGCCTACCCCACCACAGGAGACTGTCATCAACACTAATAAAGGCCAACAAGTTGCCAGAACATACTAAAACTAAAGTCATGACCTCCAATACGTAGCAGTTTTTTTTATATATAATATTCATAATAATTATATTATTAATATTAAGAGTGATGAAATCGAAATTTTAAAAATACGAATGACAGTGCGCCGTGGCGCGTTTGTGCAAACCGTTTTTTTTTTTTTTGAAGTTGGAGTGACGCGTTTGTTGAAGTTGGAGTGTGATTATGAGACACCACTGCCAATGACGCGCTGCCATTCGTATTTTTAAATTTTTGATTTCATCACTCTTATTAAATTTTCGATTTCATCACTCTTATTATTAATAATATAATTATTATAAATATTATATATAACAAAAACTGAATACGTAGCAAACTTTATATCAAGGAACACATCAAAGCCAATTAAATGACAAATTGCCATAGACAGCTCAATTATCCAACAAGTCTTCATCACTCTCGAAATCATGTTGTAAATTAAAATCAGAACAATCAGTCAATCATGATGAGTCTTCTTTGCATTTGTAGATCCAGACTTGCCACAGGCTAAGACACATAGCTGAATATGAGAATTGAAGAGGCATTTCTTTTCTTGTCTTATCTTAGATTATTGTATTTAGCATGTGACATAACCATTAATATGCAATTGGTTTTACCTAGAGGTGACCCGATTTTTTAAGAAAGTCAAACCGACCCGACCCGATCGTGATCAAATGACCTTCAATCCAATCAAAATCTATCAACGAGAAAAAACACTACATGTAAATTGACCCGACCCGACCCTACCCCCGACCCGACCCGCTCGACCCGATTTCTTTCAGAAAGTTGACCCGACCCGCCCGACCCGAACCCGAACCCGACCCGACCCGCCCGATTGCCACCTCTAGTTTTATCTGCTGTCTTCTAGCTTCCTAACTTAGTCTTACTTTCCAAGTCAATCTATTCACATGCGGCAATGGTTTCCTAAACTTGTTTCTAAAATTTGTATTATCTCAATTGAAGAAGTGTACTTTTAGCTATAATCAAAATATTGAAATTTCAGGAGGAATGTGATTGCTTGTGCGAAACATTTTGTCGGTGATGGCGGCACACACAAAGGAATCAATGAGGGCAATACAATATGTTCATATAAGGAGTTAGAGAAAATCCACATGAGTCCATATCCTGATTGTTTTGATCAGGGTGTATGCACTGTCATGGCCTCTTACTCTAGCTGGAATGGCGAACCCCTCCATTCGAGCCACTTTCTTATAACTGATGTTCTAAAAAACAAGCTTGGATTTAAGGTAATTTTCATTTTCTTCATAAAAAAATATTATAGAAGCTTTCATGGACTCATACGTACGATCGATACAATTTTGCGATTCTCGAATGTTGTTCATCGAGATTAATTTCGCCTTTTCCCTCCTTATACCCCGATTGACCTTTTCGTTTACCCCGATCCCAATTTCGCCTTTTCTTTCTTCACCTTTTCGCACGCAGAGAAAACCTAATCGCCAGACTCATCACCATCATCGTGCCAAGAGAGAAGCTCGTCGCGCGCTGAGAGAAGAAGCGACAACGATCATATCGCGCTGAGAGGAGATAATCGCCCGTCGCGCGCGCTAAGAGGAGAGAATCGCCCGTCGCCAAGGTCTGTTATAGTTTTTTTTTGGAATTTTCGTTGTAATAAATGAGAAGACAGAAGAGACTCTCATTATAATGGGTATCTGACAGCTACTCTACTCTCTCATCGAGCTAAGTGTATATGTCATGGGTGCTTAATTTGTCTGCTAACTACTTAAATTAGTGTATTTGTCTGTTAAATAAAGGTTGTTAAGTGTTAAATACTTAAATTAGTGTAATCGTAATTAGTCTACTCGTTAATCAAATAAAGGTTGTTAAATTAGTTTATGTTGTTAAGTTTAAAATAAACTTGCTAAGAAGTTTTCATTAAAAAACAGAAAGAGGAAATATAATAGAGGATTGTTTTATATTATCATATTAGAGTAATTGTTTAGAAGTTAACTGAATGTATGATATAATAATACCAAATTATATATTTATTCTTTCATTTTTAGTTTAATTACAATTAAATGGTGATAGACATAGCTTCTTTTGTTAATAACTAGAAATCTAGAACATGACTATAACATATTCTAATTAATATGTTCTTTTGTTAGTTATTAGAACATGACAATAATTTCTTTTGTTAATTAATATATTTTTCTTATTAGTTACTAATTTATTTTAACTTTTTTGTTATTTTAAAAATAACTTAGCGAATATCGATCGATACATATATTCAACAATACACGATTCAACTTTTTTTCGAAAGTCTATATATTCAACAACTTTTTTTTTTAAGAAAGAAAGCTAAATATATTACCACCACCCATTTCTTTGTAGGAGGTTAAAAAAGTACAAAATACAAAATATCATAGCTAAAAAAACTAAAGACCTGACTGAATCATCCTTGTAATCCAACCATCCTAAACATTTACCTAAACAAACTCTAATCATTACATCTCCAAAGTAGTCGAAACTAATAATACCAGTTCAGCTTATAACCCCTTATAACTGCTAGATTAGTAATACATGAAGTCATCCAAGTATCCAACTAAGTCACATCCAGAACAGAAGAAATAACCTACTAAAGAAGACAATTGGTATAAATCTATTTAAACCTTGCAACTAAAATCATAGCCTCAAAAGACATCACTACATTCATGTTCCTCATCCTGCAACGCAATAATATCTAGATGGAAAAGTTGCTCTAGATAGCATTTAGTTCTTGTCCAATAGAACCATAACCTAAATATATTAGAAAATAATGTATACTGCTTAAAAGTAGGGCTGCATAAAAAAGTTTGGGCTCGTGGCTCAGTTCAGGATTGGCTTAGGGTTAAGCTAATCTAGCTCGGTAGTTAAATAAGCTGAGTTTGAGTTGGGGTTAGCTCGGCTCATGACTCAATTTGACTCGAATAACAACTTTTTTTTCCGTTGAACCTTAATTCGATAACCCCCCTCTTATTCTCTCTCACTATCTCAGTGGCTTAGCGCGCCTCCTACTTGCTCGTGACTTGACTCCTATATATGACTCGACAGTTCTTTTTTCCAGTCCGTCCGTTCAAATTAATACTGTAAAAATATCATTGAAAACATATTTGGTTGATATACCAATTTTGTGCCAGCTCTTGTACCGGCTTTGTAGATGTACCAACCACCCTTGTAGTTTGTAGATGTATCAAATCTAAATGTCAAACCGAGTCAACACACATACATTGGCTTGTGAGACAACTCGTGAGCTAACTCGAAATGTGACGAGCTGGGTCTTTCAGCTCGTAGCATTTCACAAGCTCAGCTTGGCTCGACTCGTATTTTGAGTTGAGTTTGAGCTAAGCCCGGTTCGCTCAAACTCGACTCATTTGCCACCCTAAAAGAGATATCTGAATTGCAAATAGTTTTATTTATTAAAAGCCAAGAATGCCAAAGAACTGCAGCAAACAATGTTCGGTAGTATACCCGATTTCTGTATTCAGATCTAAGGAACTATACAATAAGTCCTCAATTTGTTGTAAACTGACAATTATACTCAGATTTAACCTATTAAAATTCAGCCAATTTAAAAAAATATTAGCACAAAATAGAAATAGATGATCAACACTTTCAATACAGAAACCACTTGTTCTCTCCATCCTATTTTCCATAAATGATCTCTAGTTAATATTTTATTTTTCAAAGCCAACCAAACGAATGACTTAACTTTCAAAGAGATTTTTAATTTCCACACAGATGTTAAGCATAGTTTTAGACCTCTAAATTCAAAAAAATTATACATTGAATGAAATGTGTATATATCTTTTCAATCTAATTCCCAAATAACACTATCATTATTTCGAATTATAGTTAGACCGGACATTATTTGTAATACTTCATTCTTTTTAGTTCTCATTAAATTAGTCACATCCTAGTTAAAGGATTTTTAATTATACCCTTATTCAGATCTGATATACTGTTACAGAATATGATTTTTTTGCTTTCCTAAATAAATTTCCCAATCTCAAGTAAAAAGGAATAGTTTCATATGAAGTATTAAACCATGATAAAGTTCTGTTGAATATTATATAGTCATTATTAGGTATTTAGACAAAAGTGTAAATAGATTAGTTAGGGACTAATGTGTAAAAGTAGCTTATAAATGTAGTGTCGCGAAATACCCCTTGTAGGTGTCGCAAGTTCAACCGGGAGACAGAGTTAGATTGCAACTCCTGAAGTCTCACCCCACATCCCTTCTGGCGAGTGCTTACCCTTTCGGACCAGTGCCTAAATCTAGCGCCTTAGACCACTCAAACTGTCTTTGTTTGGATAGAAGCATTGAAGGTGTACTTAGCTAAAATAGTAACAAATGGCAGAGGACAGAAATTCCTTTAAATCATCTCAGATTATCTCAGTCAGACTAAGTGGAGCAGAAAATTATTTGCTATGGTCAAGACAAATACTTATGTATTTGCGAGGTCAGAGATTAACCGGTTATGTTACCGGTACGGTGAAGAAACCAGGGCAACAACAGAAAAAGTAGTTGAGCTTCAGAAATGGGAGGCAGATGATGGGCAGGTTATGTCGTGGCTTATTAACTCAATGGAGGTTGGACTACAAAATCAATTCATGATGTTAGACATCGCTCTACAAGTGTGGGATCGAAAAACAGAGATGTATTCTCAAAAGGGAATCATGGACAAGTCTATCACCTCCAAACCAAGCGAGAATGTTTGGTACAAGGAGATGAGCGTAATCGAGTTCTTCTCTCGAATTAAATAATATATGGGAACAAATGGATTTCTTTGACCCCTTAGCCATGACATGCGCGGTGGAACATAACCCTGAAGGAAAGGTGGACAGATTCAAGGCACGATTGGTGGCAAAGGGCTACACACAAACGTATGGTGTGGACTATTAGGAGACTTTTGCTCCCGTTGCAAAGATGAATACTGTCCGAACTCTGATCTCGTGTGCGCAGTAAACCTCGGGTGGGACTTACGCCAATTAGATGTGAAGAATGCCTTCCTTCGTGGGGACCTAAAGGAAGAAGTGTTTATGGAGATTCCACCGGCTTTGCAAATGAACAGTTGAGGGACAAGGTTTGTCACTTTGAAGAGGTCTTTGTATGGCTTGAAGCAGTCACCACGTGAAAAGACTTGGCTATCGACAGAGCGGAGACGGTGTATCAAATCCTAAGGTATCTCAAGGGTTGCTCTGGGAGAGGAGTGTTCTTCGAAAAAGGGGACATATGAGGGTCGAAGTCTATACCGATGTTGATTGGGCAGGATGTCTCGATGATAGGAAGTCCACCTCTGGCTATTGCGCGTTTGTCGGGGGCAACTTGGTTTCGTGGAGAAGCAAAAAACAATCGGTGGTGGCAAGGTCTACGACTGAGGCCGAATATAGAGCCATGACCCATGGTGTGAGTGAGGGATTGTGGCTACGAAGGTTGCTAATGGAGTTAGGGTTGCTAGAAGATAAGCCTATCATGCTATATTGTGACAACAAGTCTGCTATAAATATAGCAAACAACCTCATACAACACGATAGGATTAAACACGTGGAGATTGATCGACACTTCATTAAGGATAAACTCGATGAGGGCACAATATGTATGTCTTTTGTTGGGACAAAGGAACAAATTGCGGATGTCTTCACAAAGGGATTGGGTATCACTGACTTCTCAATGTAATAAGCAAGATGAACATGATAAATATCCATGCATCCTCTTGAGGGGGAGTGTTGAATATTATATAGTCATTATTAGGTATTTAGACAAAAGTGTAAATAGATTAGTTATAGGGACTAATGTGTAAAAGTAGCTTATAAATGTACTCAGTTTATCGATAATGAATTAAGTCAATCAAACAAAACCTAAATTTCTTCAAGTTCCCTATCAGAAAACACAAATATCTCAAACCCAAATTTAACAAAGGAAAAAAAACTAGTTACCCCGGTGATTACTTAACTTTTCTCTATATTAAAATTTTTAAAATATCTTTTTATTTGCCTTTTTTTTACTATAAGAATAATAATTCCAGCTCCATTTACACAATAATGCCACATTCATTTAGTAAATTTAAAATACATAACCTCCATATTCTTTGCTAATACATATTTTACTCAATTTTAGTAAAGATATTTTCTTACTATTATCAACTTTACCCTATAAAAAATGTAATCTAATCTATTCTTTTTATTATCCATTTTGAAACCAAAAAGAAACATAGTAAAGAGGTATTGATAATAAAACTGAATTTAAAAGTATTAGTTTACTATCAATAAACAATTTTTTCTTTCAAAGAAGGTAATTTGTGTTAGAATAATAGAAGGACAAACAAATATTTTTGCTAAAATTCTCTTCTTAATTCATTACATATTGGAGACATACAATTACATAATATTCTATGGTTTATATAGCATAAAACTTTTTCAAATTAACTCTACTAAATTCCTAAAATATCATCCACTACTTTCTATAAATTATCCCACTAATTTCATTACTTCCTAAATATAATTGCCTACTAATTTTGACTGTTGTCTTTTCTAAAATAACCCTATAATCATTCTATGTTTTTGCTGCAATTAGCTCTATCAAAATAATTTCCTAAATAAAAAATATATTTTAAATCAATTCTCCACAATTTGACTTATATTTTCTCTATTAAATCTAATCGCATTTGTTTATTAGGCTATTTTCAATGTAATTGTAAACCTAAGCATTGTAGGGTAAATTTTACATTGTAAGACATCCGAAAAAGATCTTAATTTCTTTATAGTTCAAATTAATTGTTATGATCTGAGATTTTGCAAATTTCACTTCAATTCCAGAAATACCCTGGAAAGCTAGTAGTAACCATTTCATATTTCTTCCACTTTTAAATCATTTTTTTTTAAAATATTAATATTTCATCTGCATATTGCAAATATACAATTTGTTTATCATGCAAAAAATTAGGATCTAATCCTTGTAAATGTTCCCTTTCTACAACTTTATGTAAAGGTTTACTTAAACCATAACAACAACAACAACAACAAAGTCTTTAATCTCAAATAAATTGTAGTAGGCTAAAATTGAAACTCAATCCGAAAGCATAGAGATCATAGATCTCAAATGTAAAAAAAAAAAAAAAAAATGATGATGATACTAATAGTATTAATAATAAATATAGGCATCCATAATAGTAATAATAGTAATGCTCATAGAAGTTAGTATCGTACGATACGAGATACATATCGCACGATTCGGTACGAGTCAGAGGCGGGACGAGACAAATCGTACCTGTGTATCGCATGAGTAGTGTATTGCGGGAATCATCGCGATACGTGTATCGTATCGGATCACAAGTTTTTCCGAGTCGCAATCTGAGCCACCGGCTAGACTAAGCTACGCACGGAGAGGATCGGTGCGAAGCGCGAAGAGAGGCGGAGTAGCGCATAGGCTGGAGTGGAGTGACGTGAAGGAGGCGAGGTTAGCTCTGAAGTCGTGATCGTGGGAAATTGAAAAGAAAATTCACTCGACACAGGTCAAATTGAAGAGATGAGTTGCAATCTTGCATATTAGTCCCTTTAGTTTTTCATAATCGCAACTTTTGAAAAGAAGCTAACTGTAAGCTATTCCAACTATAAATTTTAAATTATAATTGTGTTTCAATTTTAAGTCTGACAATTGAATACTTGATGTTGCTGAAGTTCCTTAAAGTTACACATTATGTTAATTAAACAATAATAATATAGATTGAAATATAATTTACTTTATTAAATTTATCTTTATTTTTTGTTGATAAAAACATCTTATTAACCTACCTAGTTCCGATAAACCTTAAGTTAGTTAATTTAGCATAATCATATACAATTTTGCTTTGTTTAGTCATTAATATTGCAATTATGCGTATTACCTACAATTTTACACAAAGTTGTGTTAATGATTTACAAAATTATGTTATTGTGATAGTTTTTTTGTTAATTAATATGTTTTTTATTATTTACTAATTTACTATAACTTCTTTTCTTATTTCAAAAATAGCTTAATGTATCTTAACGATACGATACATGATACACGATACGATACAAAATATAACGATATACGATACGTTTTACGATTCAACAACTATGGTAATGCTAATAATAATAATAATAATAATAATAGTTCTATATTCTACTGCTAGACTCTTAACTCCTAAACTATAACTCTAAAACTCTAGAATCTAAAAATAGAAAATCTAAGAACCTAAATTCTATGCTCTATTACTAGACTCTAACATCTAGATCATGATCCTGGTACGTGAATTATCATTTTTAGGCACTTTTATACAAAACAAGCTCTTTAGATATACTTCATCTCTTTAAATTTCTTTGTATCGCTTCATTCCATGTCAGTCGTAGTCAATCCGCGTGTCTTAAACCCTTCCTTTCTGCATTCAAAATGCTCATTACTAAAACCAATAATTAAGAACATTTACTCTTCCTCCCCCACAACAATTTCTGTGTCCATTCAATCCATGTTGAAAAAACCCTCTTTTTTGTAATGAATTAAAAAAATAACACCAATTAATGTCAAACACTTTTTTGAAATTAAGTTTGCTTAAAACCCCAGATTTTTTAGAAACACACATATCATGTATATCTCATGAGCAAATATTACACCATCTAAATATATATTCCATTCAAAAAACACTTTGTGAAGTATCTATAATTGTGCATAACACTGTTTGAAACCTATTTGCTAACACCTTTATAATAATATTATATATCTATATAAATCTTGAATGAAGTTTGCTATAGTTGAGAACAGTTAACAACAGTAATTTGTACAATAAATCTTGAAGCGCCTCACTTGTATTAGATAATATTTGCTCATCGAGTAGCTTCCCTTTTTTTTTTTTGCCTTTGATCATCTCTGTGGAAGATATCCAAGTTGCGCTTCACTTTTATTTTATTTCTTCCCTCCCTGCATAAAAACTGTGAAATGATTGATCGTTATTCAATTGTAATTCAATAAGTTCCACTGTACTTGCTGTTGTCTAGAATTAATAAGATTTCTAATAGTAAAAATATAGAATATTCTATTAAATAAATTGTTCTTCAAATTAATATTATTCATTTTATTGTGTTGTAAATTTATAAGTTCTATATTACTATTTAAATAATGTTCGTCACCTCCACATGCTTATTTCATATATGTACCAATTCAACATGAAAAATCTGTTATCGGAGCTCATTTCTTTTTCTTTTATTTCATATATGTACCAATTCAACATGAACTGTTATCGGAGCTCATTTTTTATTTATTTCCAATTTAGAGGCCTTTGTTAATATCTAAAACTATATGGAGGCTTTGTAGGTTAACATAACTAAATTAATTAAGTGGAGATGCAATTGAACAATAAGTCAATAACAGATCTGATTGGTAGTATTTTATATAATTGAGTTAGTAGAAAAACAAAATTCATTTTATTTAATCACTAACAAGTCTATTATATAGACGTACAATGGAATACAACAACAACAACAACAACAAAGTCTTTAATCTCAAATATATTAGAGTAGACTAGAAATAAAATCTAATATGAAAGCATAAGATTAGAGACAATAGGATATAATAAGAAAGAAATCAAATAGAAAACTACATAATTAAAGAATCACTAATTGATACTAATCAATAATTTCTATATCTCAACAACTTTTATATTTCAACACTCTCTCTTAAGATGGGTAAAAAATATCCATCAAACCCATCTTGTCACGTAACCTAACTAGATCTATTGAGCTAGGTCCTTTGGTGAGGCAGACTGCTATTTGATTTCCCGTAGCCATATGACTCAAGCTCCAATAATCCACTCTCCAACTTTTCCTTTATGAAGAACCTATCGATGTTTACATGTTTGGTTCTGTCATGCTGCACAAGATTGTTGGTAATGTTGATCGCTGATTTGCTATCATACCACAACTTCATCTTTGCTCCATGATTTACCTTGAGATCTTTTAATAAAATTTTTCAACCACAATATTTCAGCAACTCCTAATGTCATAGCCTTGTACTTAGTTTCTGCTGTTGATCTCGCAACAACCGGTTGCTTCTTGCTCTGCCAGGAGACTAAGTTGCCTCCTACGAACATGCAATAGTCAGATGTGGACCTCCTGTCATCTTGGCAACTAGCCTAGTTGGAGTCACAGTAACCCTCAATGTTCATGTGTCTATTCTTCTTGAAAATAAGGCATTTCCTTGGTGCACTTTTCAGGCACCTCAGGATGTGATATATTGCATCCATATGGCCCTTCATAGTGTCATGCATGTAGTGACTTACCACGCTTACTGCAAATGAAATATCAGAACGAGTGTACTACAAATAGATCAATCTGCCTACTAATCTCTGGTACCTCTCACGATCAATTTGTTCTCCTACATCTACACTTATCTTGACCTTCACATCAATTAGAGAGACTGCAAGCCTGCAACCTAACATATCCATCTCCGTGAGCAAGTTTAACACATACTTTCTCTAGGAAGATAATCCCTTCTGTTATCCGAGAGGGAAAAACGAAAAGAAAAGAAACAACAAACTCAAGAGGAAAGCCGGAGGCGGCAGCGATGGTGACTTGGAGATGGTAGCGTGCACGACGACGGCGGCGTGGCAGAGGTGGTATTGTAGCGTTTTTTTAGATTTGTGGCGGCTAGG
Source organism: Schoenoplectus tabernaemontani (assembly GCA_037127355.1). NCBI lineage: Eukaryota > Viridiplantae > Streptophyta > Magnoliopsida > Poales > Cyperaceae > Schoenoplectus > Schoenoplectus tabernaemontani. Next base: position 23,062,457 of record CM073739.1, read on the forward strand.
TTTTTTGGCTAACCCTAATGGCTTTGATACCGAGTAGAAAAATGGAACTCATTTTATTCAATCACTAACAAACCTATTATATAGACGTACAATGGAATACAATAAAAAAGAAACTAAATAGAAAACTACATAATTAGAGAATCGCTAATTGATACTAATAAGTATTTTCTATATCTCAACGACTTTCTATAAAGATATATAGTTCAATATGCTCTCAGTTAGAAACTAAAAATATAAGGAGAAAAAAACTACTGCGGTTATTGATAAGCGGCTTGGGCGGAGCCCGACACAACATCTAGTTATTTATAACTACATTCTAACAGTCCAATGAGTCTGAATTGAATAATCTCATCTGCATATTATACTTTAGGAATTAAGCAAATGATGAGTCTGAATTGAGTAATCTCATCTGCATATTATACTTTAGGAATTAAGTAAATGGTGGCTCTATTTAATTTAGAAATATCAAATAAACCATTGTAAAAACCAGTCACTAAAGCCATTATGTCATTTTTTAGTAAAGGCCATAATTTTTGGTAAAAAAAAGGAAATCCATATAGCTCAAGTGTTTTATCTGGTGCCATTTCTAAAATTGTATTTTAACTTCATCTTCTGAAAAATGGTGCAATTAGAAAATCATTATCTGTTACACAATTCTTATCATCCCATATATTATTCCCAAATATATCTTCCTTTACCAGATACATTTTATAAAATTCAGCCACATGACATTGAATTACTTTAGAACTTTTAACTTTCAAGACCTATTTCCATTGATGTGGTCAAGTGTTTTTTATGCTCAGTAGAAGCTATTATATATTCAACAGTTACTAGACTGATACACATCTACAATACTGAAATTGTGAATTTTATGAGGGAAAGATTAGATTATGCTGCTATAGAGGAGAGATGATCTTAGTGCATTTCAATCAGAGAAATTATAATCCAACACCAAGAAAAAAAAACGCAATAAATAAGGAGGCATGTCTACTTCTGTATTCCCATAAAGCACACAATTGAAGATAAATTCTGCTGGTCTAGTCCATAACTGATTCTAGAATCCAGGGTAATAACTTGTATTTGTCATTATTACCTTTTGTCCTTTTCTCTATTATTATTCTAAAATTTTCACCTGATAAGAAAAATGTCATTTCAGGGGTTGGTAGTATCTGACTGGGAAGGAATAGATAGGCTCTGCCAGCCACATGGATCAAACTATCGCTACTGCATCTCTGCTGCGATTAATGCTGGAATAGATATGGTAGAACTTGTTGCATAAAAAAAAAATCCTTTGGAACTTAGTTTCTTGTTTCTTTTGTTGGATGTCTGATGAGGAATTATAGATAATGGTTCCTTTCAGGTATGAGAAGTTTCTAGAAGATCTGGTATCACTAGTTGAATCTGGGGAGGTACCAATGTCACGTATAGATGATGCAGTGGAGAGAATACTGAGGGTCAAGTTTATCTCAGGAACTTTTGAACAACCATTCTCAGATCGTTCTCTTCTTGATATAGTTGGTTGCAAGGTAATCTTTCTTCCCTCATGCTATTATTTTGCTTTCTTTTTCAGGGAACTGATTGAACTTACCATTTTTCCTTGCCAGGAACATAGGTTACTGGCTAGAGAGGCTGTTCGCAAGTCCTTGGTTTTGTTAAAAAATGGGAAAGACCCAAAGAAGCCATTTCTTCCTTTAATGAAACATGCAAAAAGGATCTTAGTTGCTGGAACTCATGTTGATGATATTGGCTACCAGTGTGGTGGCTGGACTATCACCTGGTATGGTGGTTCTGGCAGAATTACTACCGGTATGCCCTCTCTTTACCTACCATTTTACATAAACCTTCTAAGATGTTTTGCATGAGACATTTTGGCCAGTACTGCCTTTTTCTTTGCAAAAGTATCTGAAACAGCGATACATGAATTTTCCAAATCATCCAATCGAAACTGCTTCAGACACCATGGAATTTACTTATCCAATGGACCTAAACTTTTTAAGCATCAATTGTATGCTGTTAGGCATTCTCAACAGTGCCATTTTGACCCAAGTAAACCTCAGCAGTAAGTAGATGGCGACCAAGCTGATCAAGTACTGACAATAAGAATTAGAAACAAGCCAATAAGAAAATTGAGCATGGACAATTATCTGTTCATGACCCTACCTCACTACCATTAATATATTTGGGTACATATTAATCTGCAAGCTAATCCTTGTTGCCCACATTATCATTCTAGACCTATTTCCGCGAAAATTGCTTAAACTTGCATAATTAGTTAGTTTTTCTCTTTGTTAGCTTCAGACACAAATATGTATTTTCAATTATCAGAAAAAAACAGTACAAAATGTGTAGCTCAAACATAAAGTTTATTTTGCTAAAATTTGCCAGTTGTTTCTTATTACAGTTGTTGCACAAAGTATAGGTTCTCTTGAGATCCCTGATTCGGGGGCATCTTGCAATTTATGTGTTATTGTACTAGCATGCTAATTTTATAGCCACTTACATGCTATTAATACTTCCATAAATTATTACAACCACTCTTTGTTCCGCCAATGGGAAAGGCATCTTGGGTAGGTTTCATGCAAATTATTTGATTCTCAAGATTGGACCAAATCCTTCAAACTTTCTTCTTTGGTTTTATTAAAATTGCACTACTTTCCAAGCTGGTCAGGCATTTAATTTTGATTTCCAAAATGGGCAGTGGATTATTGTTGGCCTTATTTAGAAACTATGACCTATAACAGAATTAATACTAAAACAAGAACTAATCTATAAATATATATTGGCAGGGACAAGTATACTAGAGGCAATAAGGGAAGCAGTAGGGGAGGAAACGGAGGTGGTGCATGAGCCCAACCCAACTGCCTCAACCCTTCTAGAACTGCACCAACAAAAGGAGCCATTCTCCTATGCAATAGTAGTTGTTGGAGAGGCCCCCTATGCTGAGTTTTTTGGAGACCGCAATGACCTCTCCATCCCCTTTAATGGCCATGACACAATCTCTCTCATAGCTGGCACCATCCCCACTGTTGTCCTCGTTGTTTCTGGAAGGCCTTTGGTCCTAGAAGCACAGTTGCTTGAGCAGATAGAAGCTTTGGTTGCAGTTTGGTTGCCTGGCAGCGAAGGTAGTGGTGTGGCTGATTGTTTGTTCGGCGATTATGATTTTCATGGGGTGTTACCAGTGAGTTGGTTTAGGTCGGTTGATCAGCTGCCATTGAATTCTGGAATGGGAGCTGCCTATAATCCATTATTTCCCATTGGATTCGGGCTTAGGATGTTTGATAAGCCCTGATTTTCTCTGATTTTATTGCATAGTAATTAATATTCATCAACCTTATTTCAGGTTGTTGTGGACTGGTAATATGGCTAAAAATAATAATGCTCTTTGTGACAGAGAAAATAACTATTCAAAAATTGACAAAGAAGATAATCTCTCTCTATAGTTACTGTTTCGTTTACATGTACCAATACACCGTACTATAAGCATATTGAAGTGAGTATTATCAGAGGCCAATTATTCGATTAAAGAAATCATCTATTATAACCTCTTTCTATCATGAAATAATGATGCTACAGTTAATTACGTAGGTTTTGAATGTCTTTGAGACAAAATTCAGTAGCTCTCGGTGATACTTCTTATGGTAAGTTATTTATTTATTTATTTATAAATCTGAGATGTTGATGTTATCATCAACTTTATAAAGTTCATGACCTTCAAATTCCCCCCTGTGGCTTTTCTTTTCTTCAACTCTAGTGTTCTGTAATTTAACTTCTAGATACTGAGTTTTCGAACAAATGTTATGCTTAAAGAAGACATGTTCTCTAAAATGTGGGAAGTTCTTTTTAAATGTTGGTTAAGGTGTACTAAGCCTTGTTGTAGTGTGATTATGTAGCATCATTACTAGATCTGCAGCCTTTGGATGGACAGTTGCCGGTGGAAGAAAGAATCTCCTTTGGGCAAACAGTTGCCGGTGGAAGGAAGAAGGAATCTTCAACGATGGTTTCTTCCAAAGGCTTTGAGCTATGCAAAGTAGAACCCCCCACACTTCATTGAATCTTTGAACTTTCCCTTTCTCTGATCAAATTCATCCTTCTTTAAAGATTTTCTTTTTTTCACGGATGTGACACAATATGCTAACAGAGGGACAGCCACACTTGCTGTTTGTGCCCACTAAAACAAAGCAAAGGAACCAAGCATCTTTCCTCTCTACCTCTAGAATCGCCCAATCATATGCCCCATTTGCAAGACTCGAATCAGAACCCATTTGATATGTCTGCTAGAAAGGACCGAATGTGACTGTATATTGTCTAATAGTCTTAGAAAAATCAGTTTTCCCAAATCAAAGCTCAACAAAGAATAAAGTTGCAAATCAACAATGGCCTTCTACGAGAGAGCTTTTGTGTGTGTGTGTGTGTGTGTGTGTGTTGGGGTTAAAACTAAAAGGGATGCATCGTTGTGTTTCCAAAAGCGTGGCATTTATGTCACTTGTAAATGTGGAGAGCTAAACAGGGATGACCGATTTTATTGCTACAGAGAGACTACAGTCGATAGTCGTATAATCTTCCGCATTTAGAAAATCAAATCTTAGTAAAGATTCAATTAAGTCATAAGCACCTTTTATGACTTAATTTTGGAAGTGAGCTAATAATGCCCAGAAAAGTCCAAAAAATAAAAAATATATATATATAAATAAAGGGGATGCTACATCTTTTAATAAGATTCAATTAATCTAGGGTGCTGTTTTCTCTTCTCCAATTGCAATTGCAAGCGGGACCACAATTACAAACAAATAATAATACGCAAGTGAGCTGTCCTGGTACCGTCTTTTCGCTCTGTCTCTGATGCTTAAAGACGCCAGTGGCGAATCTGTGTGTTTCAACTTTCAAATAGGGCTGGAGTCCATCCCCATCTGCTATCTGCTGTTATAAATGGCTAAGACAACATTTTGCCATAGTCAACCCGGCCCGTCATATTTTTTTAAAGGGTTTAGATTTTAGAAACTAGGGGTTGCCTTTTAATGTGGGTCCCATTCGCATAGATAGACTTAAACTATGACACCATTGTGCCGTAGAAAATGAACCCATTGATATTATATGAAATTTCACTGATGAACTCTATTATTTTATAATTCTATTAAGTCTCCTTAAATTTTATTTAGTACTTATTTACTTTTCAATAAAGTTACCAACTTATAATCAATGAGAATCATTTTACATTTTATTTTTTTCCACTCTAGCACTTGTCAAGAACTCAGTTTTCTTTTCCATTAAAGACACATTAATAAGGTATGAATCTGAAATCACATTTAATATCATTTTGTCATTTTTATTATCATATCAAGAAAGTCATAATTTACAAACGCACTCTTCAGAAAAGTAATTGAAAACAATTTAAGAACATGGAGGGCTATTGGGATTTCTTGCTTTATTTAAGTAGAGAAAAAATAGATAATTGGAAAAATAAATTGCTTTCTTTTGATGGTAAATTAACATTAATTTAGTCAGGCTTGAATGCAATATTCATATATTGGATGACAATATTTAGATTACCAATAAATATTAGAAAAAAAATTGTTCAAGTGTGTAGAAAATTCTTCTAGTTTGGAGGTAACACTGTCAGGAAAATATCATATTATTTAATTACTTGAAAATCGTATGCACTAGTTATGAGCAAGGAGGTCTAGATATAATTAACTTAAAATTAACGAACAAAACTTTGTTGTGTAATAGTTATGGAGATTTAATAATAACACCAAAAAATAAGGACTTTGAAAATGTATAATTGCTATCAGATATAAAATAGGAGAAGTCTTAACAATGTCCCATTTTTGGAAAGAAGTTTGTAAAGAAAAATATATTTTTCAAACTAGTATCAATAAATCATAGGGAATGAAGAAAATACTTTTTTTTTTTTTGAAAAATAGATGGTTTACAGAGTGCTCACTTCAGTCACACTATCCCATAATATATGAATTAGCTATTAATAAAGATGCTATAATTGCACAGATTATAGGCTACAATAGGTACTATAGGTATTATGTACTATCTGATCTTTATCAAACCTCTAAATGAGATTTTAAGACATTAACTATTAACTTTATATTATGAATTATCAACAATATCACTTACAACCACTGAAGATCTATTAGTTTGGAGATGGTGTACAAAAAGACAGTTTAGTACTAACTCATGTTATTCATGACTGAAATTATGATGGTATAATAAAAATACATTTTTAATTCATTTGGAATGCATATATACCCCTTAAAATTAAAATATTTTTGTGGTTGATAATACAAAATAGGATTTTAACAGAAGATAATTTACTAAAAAGAGGATGACAAAGAAAGTCTAACTGTATATTTTGTACAAATAATGAAATAGTTGATCATTTATTTATTCATTATGCATTAGCTAGCTGTTTATGGACTTCAATAGCTAGATAAAATAATTTCACATTTAACTGCAGTACAATTGAGGATTTATGGCAGATTAATGCATGTATACCATATAAAAATAATAATATATGTGAAATGATAAAAGGAACAATTTTATGGACTTTATGGATAGAAACAATAGATTGTTTTTTCAGGGGTTAACTGCAAATTCATTAGAACACTTGGAGGAATGATTATAGCATTAATCAAGTATTGGAGTCAAATAAAAGAGATAACATGTACTGATAATAACCATGATATCATCCCCTTGATATAAATGATTTATCTGTGCAGATTTTAGAGGCACATTTAAGAATAGATACTACAGAGGCCGAGCAAGAGGTTTTATTTGGTATAGGAACTGAATTAGTCTTAATATAAACTTATATAGCATTAAGCACAACTAGTAGTATGGTTAATGAATAGTTACTTGCTCCTTTTCCTATATGACATTGCTCTTTTATTTTGATTGCAGCTAGAGTAGAAGAATTTATAGTAAAAAACTCTACTATTTGAGTCTTAAGAGGAGATTGGAGAATTTAAGTTACTAATTCAGTATGGTGTAATTTGAATTATGTTGTTGGTCGTTTATGGATGCTATGAGCTAGTTTTATATTTGTAGTAGTTAAATGAACAATTTAGATGATAAATACCCATGATATTGGGTTGTCATACCATTAGAATACTTTGCTTCCTTAATGAAACAAATGAAAAACCACTACTTAAAAGAAAAAAAAAACATGGAGGGCTTGCTTGAACAGATCTAATAATAATCTGAAAGAAAAAGTAAACGTATAGGTATCTCCTGCCATCAACTAAGAGATAGGCTATTGAGACTTGACAAAAGAAAAATGCCAAATGAAATAGTTAGGGCTGCAAATGAGCCGAGTTCAAGCGAGCAGGGCTTAACTCAAACTCAGCTTATGAAAATTCGAATCGAGTCGAATCGAGCTCGTGAATCTCTTCGAGTTGAAAAATCTAGCTCAAACTCGGTTGGTTACTATTCGAGCTAGGTCACGAGCTAATACATGTACGTTGACTTGGTTTGATATTTAGATTGGTACATCTATAAGATTGGGTATATGAGTTGGTATAAAATTGACGTATCAACAAATTATATTTTCAATGATAACTTTGCTGCACTAATGGATGGACCAGCAAAAAACTATCGAGTCGGATATATGAGTCGAGTCATGAGCGAGTAAGAGTAGTTGTTAAGCCGCTGAGATGATGAGAGATGGATTATCGGATTAGTGTTTGACTGAAAAAATATATATAAACTATAATTACTCGAGCCGATTTGAGTCATGAGCCGAGCCAACCATAACTCAAACTCAGCTCATTTAACTATCGAACCAGATTAGCTCAAGCTAATACTGCACAAAAGTGCTTTGCTAACGATTTTAAAAAAGATTTAATAATAATTTTGTGATCGTTATTAATGAGAGGTTAGAAAAGATATAAACGACCATTAGCAAATGTAGGCGTCTTGAACGCTCTTTCTCTGAGCTTTCCTAACAATTTTCATTTAAAAATCGTTAGCAAATGTGGGCGCCTTGAATGCTTTTTCGTTGAGCTTTTCTAACGGTTTTCATTTAAAAATCATTAGCAAATGTAGATGCGTTGAATGATTTTTCGCCGAGCTTTCCTAACGATTTTCATTTAAAAATCATTAGCAAAGCTATATACTAACGGTTTTTAATTGTAAAATAGTTAGGAAATATAGGTTTTTCTAACGGTTTTAATAACAAATTGTTAGCAAAGATTTTTTTTAAATCTATTTTCTGTTTTTCTGTGGCCGGCTCATTTGATTTTGCTAGCCGTATATAATAATCACACATCATCAGCATATTAAATTAACATATATTATTTCCAACACAAAAGAAAATATATCATATCGCATGTACACAAAATAAATATGAAAAATAATATATCACATATGTAATTTAATAATTCACATCATCACAACATATTACAATAATAAAGTTTAGAATAAAAATTACAAAAGTCATATATTTTCCTTAACAAACTCAACCATCATTTTTTTACCTCATCAACAAAATCTTGTCGATATGATGCTGGACCCGATTTCATGCACTGTTCAAAGAAATACAAAATCATTAGTAATTTGAATAATATATATAATTAGAAATACGTATTATAAGTTTTTAAAACCCCAGGCAAAACATTCGACCCATGGTGATTTGAGATTATGTCATGAATTAATCTCATAACATAAACTGCATCTTTTGCCGTCAGGTTGTGTTAGACTTTAAAAAATAATAAGAGTGAAAAGAGTAATTGAAATACCTGAAATATAGGATTAAGAGACAGATGATCAGCTCTAGAAAATGTCTTTTGATCTCTTTGATCGAAAACAGATCAAGCATAAGAGAGAAATTACTGGAGCTAAAGAGGCAGAGAGGATAAACATTGAAGAGGACAAAGGAGAATTGCGGCCAGAGGTAGAGAGGGGAGGAATAAAACTAAAATGTCCTACCTTTGCTAACGATTTTTAGTAAAAAAATGTTAGGAAAAGCTGGCGCTCCACTTTTCCTAACAGTTTTCATTAGAAACCGTTAGGAAAAGTGAGCGCTCCATTTTCCTAACCGTTTTTTTACTTAAAACCGTTAGGAAATGTAGCGCATTTTGGTTTAGTAACAGTTTTAACCTAAAAATTGTTAGGAAAATGTGCAGCGAATTTTTTTAATATTTTTTCAGCACATTTCTCCTCATGATTTTTGTCAATGATCGTTATAGAATAGTTAAATTTATTTTTTAAAATGTCACCGTCCAATGTTACTAACGATTTTCACTATAAATCATTAATAAAGTCCAATTTTGTTGTAATGAAATAACTGAAGATTATTGTTACCTCTTTCAGTTAAGAGTGATAGTGATATATTAGATTGTTACTGCACAAAGATAAAGATGGATAGAAGCATAGGAGGTTAGAAGAGATATATGTTTTGGATCTGAGGGAATATTTTTGGTATATTGGCCAGAGAAGCAATTCCGGTACAAGGGTTGCTAGTTACTCTGGGTCCGTTTGGCAAATCAAGGAATAGCTTTGGAAGAGTGGTAATTTTGGAAGAGTGATAGAATAGTATTTTTTTTGGAAGAGTGGTATTCTTGACTATTCGGAAGAGTGAAAATATCGTTTGGCAGTTGTTACTCAGAATAGTTAAAATATGAATAATTATGATACTAATAATGATGATGATAATAATAATAATAGTAAAATAATAATCATAATAGTAAAATAATAATAATAATAAAGTAATAAAAAATAATCATAAAAAATAATAATAATATAATAGTAATATAATAAAAATATAAACATAATCATAATATAATAAAAAAAAATATAATTACAATCATAATTATAATAATATAATAATAATAAGTAATCATAATTTAAATAATATAATCATAATATAATAATCATAATCATAATCATGATAATAATAATTATAGTCATAATCATAATAATATAACCATAATCATAATCATAATAATATAATAATAAAAATATAATCATAATCATAAAAATAATTATAAATAATTATAATTATAATAATATAATAATAAATTAATCATAACTATAATCAACATATAATAATATAATACAACATAATAAAATAATATTAAAGTAATAAAAAATAATTATAATAAATAATAATATTATAATAGTAATATAATAAAAATATAAACATAATCATAATATAGTAATATAATAATAAATTTTTTTAATTACAATCATAATTATAATAATATAATCATAATATAATAATCATAATCATAATCATGATAATAATAATTATAGTCATAATCATAATAATATAACCATAATTATAATAATATAATAATAAAAATATAATCATAATCATAAAAATAATTATAAATAATTATAATTATAATCATATAATAATAAATTAATCATCACTATAATCAACATATAATAATAGAATACAACATAATAAAATAATAATAAATAATAATAATCATAATCATATTCATCATAATATAATAATATAATAATAAATAATTTTGATCATAATAATATAATAATAAAATAATTATATTTATATTCATAATATAATAATATAATATGAAAATTATATTTATAATAATAATAAATAATATAATAATACTAATGGTAACGATAATATAATAACAATAATGATAATAATAATTTAATAATAATAATATAATGATAATAATAATAATAATAAATAATAATCATAATATTAATATAATAATAAATTATAATCATAAATATAATATAATAATATAATAATACTAAATCTTAATCATAATCATTATATAATAATATAATATAATATAATCAAATAATAATCGCTATTCCGACGAGAGCTAATCCGGTATTCCACCTATAAGTTGGTATACCGGATTAGCACTATTCCGCACTCTTCTACTTAGTCTAAAATTAGTTTGGCAAATTAATTCGTCGGAATAGTTATTCTATTCCAACTTTTTCCTATTCCATTGAGTGCCAAACACTCGCAGATTTTATTAAAAATAATAATTAATAAAATAATATTATTAATAATAAGACTGATAACGGTTAAATTCTAAATATACGAATCGTAACGCGCCACTGGCTCTGGCGCGGGTGAAAAACGCGCCACTGGCAGTGGCGCGTTTCACCCATATAAATATCAAACGCGCATGTATGATGCGCGGTGTTGAGAGGAGAGAGAAAGAGAGAAAGGAAGAGAGAGAGAAAGAGAGAAAGAAAGAGAGAAAGAGAGAAAGAGAGAAAGAAAGAGAGAAAGAGAGAGGAAGAGAGAGGGGAAGAGAAGAGAAGAGAAGAGAAGGAAAGAGGAGAAGAGAAGAGGAGGAAAAAACGTACGCGAGCATTTTTGTGTTTGGATTTTGCAATTAAAGGTAATTTTATATAAATATAATTTAATTGTCTAGATTAATTATAATTTAATTTAATTGTGTAGATTAATTATAATTTAATTTAATTGTGTAGATTAATTATGTAGATTAATTATAATTTAATTTAATTATGTAGATTAATTATAATTTAATTTAATTGTGTACATTAATTATGTAGATTAATTATAATTTATATGTGAAATTATGTAGATTAATTATAATTTAATTATGTATATTATAATTTAATTTAATTGTGTAGATTAATTATAATTTAATTTAATTATGTAGATTAATTATAATTTAATTTAATTGTGTACATTAATTATGTAGATTAATTATAATTTAATTATGTATATTATAATTTAATTTAATTGTGTAGATTAATTATAATTTAATTTAATTATGTAGATTAATTATAATTTAATTTAATTGTGTACATTAATTATGTAGATTAATTATAATTTAAATGTGAAATTATGTAGATTAATTATAATTTAATTATGTAGATTAATTGTACGTTTAATTGAAGATTAATTGTACGTTTAAATGTGAAGATTAATTCTAGATTTATTTATTATTTAATTATAGATTAATTAGGCTTTTAATTGTAGAATTTATTGATTATTTAATTATATGATAGATAGATTAAAAATGAAGTACAATAATTATAAATTAATTATGAAATGAATTTTTTTACTAGATAATGGGCAAAGCGAGCAACGAAATGACAATATCATAATTTATCTCCCGAAGATAAACATCGGACACATTATAGTCAAAGAGAGGTACATTATATTCTTAAAAATAATAATAAAATACATATATATGAGAAGCTAATTATGAAATGAAAATTACAGAGAGAGAACAATATCATTCGTTTCCGCACTCACCGTCCGACGATACCATACATCTCGCACATTCGAGTAGGTTGCGAGTTATGGGATTTCTTCATCTCGCCGTATTGCGTGAGATTTATGTCCAAGAAGCGGAAGCCGTAACTTAAAGATTGATACGGGTTTATTGAGCGCGTTGATAGAGTTTTGGAGGCCAGAAACTCATACATTTCACTTCACTTTTGGCGAGATGACCGTGACTCTAGAGGTAAATAATAAAATATTATTAATTTAATTACAAAATTAAAAAGATGGTATAGTAATATAATTTTTTTTAGGACGTCGCATGTCTGTGGGGTTTATCCACCATTGGTGAGCCGGTGATTGGATATACTGATGGAGATTTTTCAGATACATCCGTCGTTATTTGGGCGAGGATGATATATCAAAGATTCTCGCAAAGATGGGAGGTAATTTATTAAACTGTACAAAAATTTAAATTTTTTTCGTTCACAAACTGTGATTAAGCTAAATGTAAAATTTTGCAGACGTTCTATTTCCCTACGAGAGTTACGGTCCCACTTTGATCACGCTCCAGAGGCAGACGATCATCAGGGTCTTAATCAATATGCGATCGGTTTTGCTTTGGAGTTGGCGGGGTGTATCATGTTCCCCGACAACAGTGGAGACTCTGTACCGGCGTTTCTTCTGCCGATTTTGACGGTAAGTATTTTAAGGAATTTAAAATAATTTATGTTTCATAATTAAATAATTTTATTACTAATATTTAATTTACAGGAAGATTTACAATTCGGTAGAAGAAGAAATTGGGGCGCTGCGGTACTTGGTTATTTGTATCGGCGTCTAGCGTATAATCTCCAAGGACAACTACCTTCTTTGCATTTCATAATAAGTCGAGTTTTACAACTTTCTTGTACCCAACATTGAACGTTTTTCCTAACACTCCAATCACAAATTACCCAATTTAAAGCCGATTTAGAAGCAAATATTCTATTTTCAGCTAACTCATCATCGAGTCCTAAAAGATATTCATTCGCGCCTAAACGGTCAAACATCTCAAAATTATTTAACGCTTCTACGGGATGGTGTCTCTCGTCGTCAGTAACTAACAATGTGGTATCGCATCTCGAATTTCCTCATCTTCGATTCATCGATCGATCGGTCGTGTAATCCTCTCCTGTTTCTTCTTCATTTGAATAATACGGACCGCCATCATCTTGCTCATCCTGATCATCACTTAATTCCATTATCGTTGGATCAACACTACTTCGTCATCAATATTATCGCCTAAATTACAAGCCATACGTAGTACTACTACTACCGCCAAAAAAATTATATAGTGGCACGCTGGGTTTGGTTGTTGATAAATTATATTATTCTTGTCAATAGTGGATACGGATATAAATTGGTTTGATCGTAGGTAGGATAGGAATTAGTTTGATCGTAGGTTTGATAGGAATTGGTTTGATCGTAGGTTTGATATGAATTGTTTTGATCGTGGGTTTGATAGGAATTGGTTTGATCGAGGGTTGGATAGGAATTGGTTTGATCGTAGGTTTGATAGGAATTGATTTGATCGTGGGTTGGATAGGAATTGGTTTGATCGTAGGTTTGATAGAATTGTTTGATCGTAGGTTTGATAGGAATTGATTTGATCGTGGGTTGGATAGGAATTGGTTTCATTCTGGTTTGGAAATATTCTCGTCAAAAATTTATCGCCGCTTCGGTTGTTCTCGATAAAGATAATTTTCTTCATCGGGATTATAATTTAAATCCGGTAGCATTTTGAAGAAAAATGGATGTTTGTTGTAATTGGATGTTTGTTATTTTTGTGGTTGTGAGAAATGAACCGCGGGGGCGGTATTTATAGCAAAGATAGGCGCCACACAGCATCGGCGCAGTCGAGGAAACGCGCACGCCGTGGCGCGTTTGGTGAAAAACGACGCACGCGCGGGCGCGTTTGTGAAAGACGCCATCGGCAGTGCGCGCGCGTTAAAACGCGCACCGGGCGTATGGCGCGGTTTGGTTCGTATATTTGGAATTTACCCGTTCTCACTCTTATTATTAATAATATTATTTTATTGATAATTATTTATAATAAAATCTGAAACACTCGATCTGAGATGAAAAAGACATACAGTTCTGGGTTTGAATTGCATGGGTCCGAGTCAGATTCCATTGCCTTTTTGTATGGATCCGTGCAATTGCATTTGGTCAGTGTCACCCTGCCAAGTTTTCTTTCAGTTCTAACTTCTAACTTGCATCGTGGGTATCAAACTATCAATCATCACAGCTACTTCTCAACGTTCATCGTTTGCACTAAATTCTAACTATACATCTATGAGCAAACTTCAAAGTTGAAATGATGAAACATGGGTTTCCTCCAATATGAATGAATCAATAAAAGTATAAAAAAAATGTAGGAGAATATAACAGTCAACTTTTTGTTTGAGATGTGTTGTACTAAATATTTTTTATTTTTAATTTATCAATTTATAATTTATCTTATTTGAGTATTGTGTAGGAATAAAATATAAAAGAAGTATTGCACAGACAATCAAGTTTAAAGATGAGATGAGACTAAAATCAAAGACTACATTAGATTTAGGTTTAGTTAAACTCAAATTTATTTAAATTGATTAAGATAAATTAAGTTTAAACTATAAAAAAATACATACTAAGATGTTATGTAACAGCTCAAAAATCATTAAACGACTCATGATTCTTATCCAAAATTGAGAAATTCACTTTGTTTGTAAAATTTCAGAGCGTAACATTATATAACGGCTGAATAGGCATTGCAACATCTTGAAAAAGTTATAACGACCTATGAGACGTTATAATGACTCAGAAATTCAAGATTCTAAAATTAGAGACTAAGTATTCAACGACTTTTTTTCTCAAACCGAAAACTGATTCTTAATCAGTTCAAGAACTATTTAAAGGGATAACTCTTTCACTCACAACTCACTTATTCTCACTCATTGAGAACTCATCCGACACTTGCTCCTAATAGCAAAATCTCAAGTTCTAATAGTTCATTAACCACATCTTAAATGAGAGAGATAAATCCAAAGAGACTAATAATTTTTGATAAGTCAAATCACTATTTTAAACTTAATTTAGTTTCTTTTCATTCTCCTAATTTGATCCTACGTGATAAACTCTCCTTCTTTTATCTTTTTGAGCCTTATGTGATCCCTTTTTGTTTTAAGTGTGTTGCCGGTCAACCCCTTGACAGCCCTCTTGAGTAGAGATTATGGTTTTTATAACCATTAAGCTTGACATGTCATTTGTTTTGTACGGAACAAATTCTACATTTATAAACACTTGTTATAGTATATCGGCTCAATCTCGATAATTTAGAGATTGAGGGTTCCGTAGACGTAGATATTTTTGTCTTCTTGCTTAATCTTCTCTTTTCTCTTCTCACTTTACTTTAATTGCTATATTGTTGTAGGAATTAAATTGAATTATCTATTGTTGTCTTAAACTTAAATATTAAACCCCAATACGGTTTTATATTGCATCTTTTTATGATTCTTAATATTTTTATCCTAACTAATATTTAGGTGCTTTTACTATCAAATCCTACAGGATGAAATGGTGAATCTCAGCATATACATTCATTTTTTTTCTTTTTCTTTTGATAACAGAATCAAGAGTGAGTTTCACATGAGAAACAGTCATGAAAGCGAGTCGTTTGTTTGTTAAACTTTCCTCTTCTTCTTTATGAACAGTGTGAGAACTGAGAACTATACTATTTGGACCCGTTCAAGTTGGATAAACCTAAAACTAAAAGTGTCAACGATTCATGCCTTATCTCCATAGCAGAGAGATATCTATAACCTCTTAGAAATAGCCAATGTTGGGAATAGGAGAAATATTGATGTAGCATGTGACGTGATGGCGTGCAAGTGGATGTTCGACTCCTCTCCGACTAACCTTCTTTATTTATTTTATTATTATTATTATTTTTATTTAAAAAAATAGCAAGGAGGTTTCAACCAAATTACCAATGCAAATCAATTAAACACCAATTGCATAGTGGGCTTGGCTGGAAATGGTGCCATGCCTATTTGGAGCATATCAAAGCAACCTTTTATTTTTCTCCTCAAATTTATTTGGTCAGATAGGTGAAAATTCAACCGTGCTCTCAATAAATACATCCATATGAAATTTTCATGGAAAACCAAAATCCTCAATCCCAATAATTTATACAAACTAAAGTAAAAATTTCTGACCATAGATATAAGGACAACACAGCAAGAAAACAAAAGAGTCAATGAGTCGTGTGACCTTGCTGAAATATCTCTAAATATCGAGATTGATTTAAACATCAAACAAGTTCAAAAACATATACAGGACCACACTAACTAACCAGCTAACTACACTCAAATTAATCATAACAGTAAATTCCCAATTTTAAATTAAGGCTCCATTTGTCTTCACCATTCTCGCGTAATACTTATTCTCCGCAATTTCCCCAGATGTATTGCTAATAATAAGAATTATGTACAGAAGATGTGAAAAAGAATCCCAATTCCCCCCACATTTCTTTTGAAATTCCCTTTTCAAATCCATATGCATATCCTTCAATGCATTTTTAATCCAAAAGAACATCATATTCTGAGCTCAAGCGCACCGAATAGTCCCTTCTCCCATTTTTACCTCGATCAATTTCTGTGATGACATGCTTATACACATCACTCAAAACTTGATTAAACATGTGGGAGAAGGTGATTGCTCTGCATTTGCAAAATCATACCATTGTATGGATTGTTCGGCTCCAATTTAACTCCATAAGAAGAGATACCATATGGTGATTGTTGCACAAATTGCTGGTGCTTGAATGTGCCAATTCCTTCATTTGGTTGCTTCGAGTCGACTATAACAGAGAAATGGTCCGAAACAGGTGTCGCTGCGGTGCTTGATTGTGATGTGATGATAGAAGGTCCTGACGGGGACGGGGCCCGCTCGTCATCTGGTAAATTGACGGTCGTTATATCGTGAATGCTCGACCGCCTCTTATCCTTCCCTCCTGAGTTGAGCCTTATGAAGTACTTCTGTGCATGACTTGCTACTTGTGTCGGTGTCCGAGTCGTCACATAATTTCGAGAAATATTTCTCCAATCACCTCGCCCATATTTCTTCAAACCCAATAAAAACAACCTAAAAAGAAAATCACATAGCCAAACAATTCATGTCAATGCAAATATTTGAAGTGCATGCCAAATTCATAGGTGCCCAAAGAAAAGAAATGTTTAGGTCGAAAAGCAATAATTAAGTACTGACCTGTGTTCGTCTTCAGTCCAAGGAACACCTTTCTTCCTCTCTTGCTCAGCACCTCTGCCGCCGCCTCTCTTGCCACCAATACAGTAACCGGGTTTGAACCCATGACTGCTTTCCCAATCAAGAGTGAACCCACCCGAGGAAGAATTGTAGTACTGAGGGAAGGGGATGTAGCCGGATTCGATGATGTTGACGTCGTTCTCCAGGTCCCTGTAATGGGTCATGATATCTACAACAGATTTGCTGGGGATCAATTCGGCTACTTTCTCCCAGCGGTCGGGCGTGTCGCCGTCATAGCAGGCGAGAGCATCCTCAAACGCCTTGTTCTCCTCTGGAGTCCACGCGATGCTGCGCCTCTGCGGCGGGAACCAGCTCTGGCTCGGGGGGAAGTGGGTCCCGGCTGGCGGAAGCACCTCCATCCATGATTCCTTCATCATCTCAAGTGAGGAGTTCAGAAAATTTTGAGGAGGAGGAGGAGGGGGGGGGGGGATTGGGTTTTGAGTAGATTAATTTAAGCAAGCAAGACAGTTAGAGGAGAGGAGAGGAGAGGAGAGGAGAATCAGTGGCATGGAAATGAAGGAGATATCCAAGGAGCCCAATAGGGAATTATGGGAGAAAGAGGGAGAGCTGGGTAGGGGAGGGGGCTGCGTTGGTGGTGGATCTAGTACTAATAGCTGGGGAAGGCAAATTCTGCACTGAGCAGAGCACTGTATTTTATTCCCCTTTTGCACCGTTTGGAGCCTTGAAATATAAAATAAAATATAAAAAGAGGGAGGAAAAACTAAAGGCAGCAAGGGGGGACCCGAAGTTGTGACCTCTGATTGGGCCTCGGTGGAGTTTGTGCCCTGCCCTCTCAACCATGGGAAAGCCTTTACAATTCTGAATCTGACCCCTCTCCATCCACTTTTTCTCCAGTTTCTACATCACTCGAGAATTCCAGACTCTGTCTTACGATATTATAGAACAGATATAGTAGACTACATTAAACGCTGTATCAAGCAATATTAAGTTATGGGTTGAATTTTGTAATCGTATAAATATACTGTATATTTATGTTCACATATGTTAGTACTTAGTAATAATTTGAATTATATAAAACTGACAAAAATAATTTTTGTGGAAGAAGTACTGAGATGATTATTTTTGTGGAAGATAACATGGACATAACTAGCGCTGTAAGGACTGCAGGCGATTTGAGCTGAAAGGGCTTCTCCTCTATTTTATTTTTAATTACATAAAAAATAATTTTAGTTCTGGTGTTGTGTCCAGGCTGGACAAATTAAACAAAGGTCCAACAAAATAAAACAATGGAATAAGTTTACTGGTTTAGTTGTCCAATTCTTTGTCTGTGCTCTATAATAAACTCAAATATGGATGCATGTAGTTTTTGGAATTATGCAAAACAAAAAAAATGAATGGCGAGTCTGCAGAGGGCACCAAATTATGGAAAACTTTTCCAGTTTCATCTGTACTAGAGATTAGATTATTGATACAAATCATACATTAATTAAAACGGCCCTCTTACAAGATGTAGGATTGATTAAGATTCACAAAATACTTGAGACCTCGAGTTCCATTAATTTAGTCTAACTAGATTTCAATCTGATTTATATTATTTGTATAAATATGATAAACATCAACGATACTTTCCAACATTCCTGACAAAGAACAAAGAAAATTAATATAATTATGTTATAGCCTTTCATATTCCAAGTACTTTTTTCCCTTCTAATAATGTTGGTTTGAGCTGCACAGCATATTTTCTATTTTGTTTGTGGTGAAAAAAAAATCGCCATAAGATATTTACATATTCCTTCTTGACGCTTTTGAAATTAGAAGGGTTATTATACAACCAAGTGGGCAACTAGTTTCAAAATCAGGAAAGCCAAAGCATTGCTTCCACAAGAGGTTATTCAAGGGCCCTTTAAGGAAAGACTCGTTTCACCATTGCACTAGCCGTGTGGTATTCATGTGGCGAGTCAATTTTTCTATGGTTAGAAACCATACTAACAATTTCGTGATTCGAGAAACGTTCTGCGAGATTAAAAATTCAATGTTCGGGTATAATACGGATATAATTCGGGAATAGTTCGTTTCATATAATATAAATAAAATATATATTATAATGATAAAATATTAAAAATATATTAAAAATAATAAAATTCCATATAAAATAATATATAATATTTTTTTTTGCCGAATGATTTATGAATAAAATATTTTTTTGACAAAAAAAACGCACTGTATATTAAACTGACGAATTATCCGTGAAACATCCGGCTATGGGTGAAAAACGAATTATTCATGAATCTTGTTACTATGTTAGAAACAAACTAATTCTTTCGGCACGTTTAGATCAGATTGTGCAATAAATAATAAATGAATCGAGAATAATAAAGAATAGTGATTTTTTAATTAGAATGAAAAATAAAAATATGATGTTATTCTGAATGTTACAAATATTATTTAGATTATATATTTAAAATAATAATAAAGAGTTGACAAAATCAACAACTATTTCTAACTCTCACTAGGAACAATGAAATAACAATTACTTTCATTATTTATAACAACTAGTATAGAACTCGCTATGCCGACTATCTTTATTTTGAAAATATTATGTCTAATACTAATTTTATTATAATTAAATAATATATTTTACTCAAATATAGTGAATATAATGAAACTATGGTGTTTCGTCAAGCACAAAAACTTATGTGATTTCGTGAAGCATAAAAATGATAGGAAGTGGCGGTATCAATCCCTTCCCTTCCCTTCCCTTCCCTTCCCTTCTGGCCTTCTCTCCTCTCTTTGGATCTCGCGCAGATGGTGGTGAAATTTAATGCGGACTTGACCTAATTAATGAGCCCTCCTCCCTCTCCTCCCTCTCCTCCCTCTCCTCCCTCTTCCTGTTCGACGTGACCAACTACCACCCACTCTTCCCATCGCTTTCCGATACATGTTGATCAGCTAATTTCTCATTTTACAAATGACGTGTCGACTCTCAATTGCGTTCTAATTAACTTCTAACTAGCTAAGCTATGCTACCTAACCAACTCCAGATTCCACTTATATTAAATTAACTTGACGATTATCATCCCTTTTTTAATTAATTAAACACTCACCTTAAACTAAAAGCGATCCATGTACTTTTGGAACCGAGTCGATCATGTCCCCCAGAAATTGTTAATCACGATTTCATGCTGTGGGTTTAAATAATAGACGCATGATGACATGTTTAGGGACAAATAATATGATCAATTGTTCTGTTAGAGTATAATTAATTTAATTGTAGTTAGTTATGAAGACTTTGCAATGCATTCAAACTGTCAAGGCTGGAATCATAGGAGAGCTTCTGGTTATGATATTATCTTTGCTTACTCATCAAGCCTCAATATTAATTTATTACTTGTTGCAAAAGCAATTGAAGACGCACCCCGTGTCCCCGTCCCCGTGTAAAGTTGTATCAGGCTTTGATGAAAGGCTCATATTAATTATGTCGTACCCTCGCTGCTTCTTTTCAATCAGTCAAAAGACTCAAAACAGTACAGGCCCTTGCAATTATGTTATTTTTTTTTTCTCTCCTCACATGACATCTGCAATTATAATTTTGACAATATTATGGATGCAATAAATGATACTGGAGAATTACTCTTTTTTATTTTTCCTTTCTGAAAAGAATTGCTGACCGCTGACTTCTGTTACTTCCTTTTAACACAAACAGAAAAGTGAAACCCAATTTCCTCACAACAATCATCATATCTAGGCGTTCTCATATATAATGTTCTAGAGAGTTATTCTGTTACTATTTTTTGTGCTCTTTTCTATTTGACAGGCACTAATTAAGCTAGTCCTCAACCTAATTAATTTTGATTTCGTAGACCTCTAATGCAATCCTGAATTCATGGAATCACATTCTCTATACTACTTTACGGAGTAAATTAAATATTTACTTTGTGTTAATTTAAACCGTTATCATTTTAATTACGGACAATCGTCATATGAATCAAACGTACGGTTTGAACTTGCGGATAATTATTCTACGTCTGTATAGTATCACAGAGGACATGCACCTAAATTTAAATTTAGATGCAATGCTTGTATTATAAAAAAAAAAAGAGACTTAAATTGACCCTTGGAATTGTAATGGAGTTATGACCGGTGTGCTGTAATGCAACAAGTACTAATTCTAAAGTGCTTCATAACACCTGCACTGGAGTAATTATATCAAACTGAAATTCTTCATCTCAAAATCTTTTGAGACACCAGTATTTAGCTAGAGTAATTATATTATTCTCTAAAATTCTCAAAGATTTACAACTACTCCCTTCAAAATTAATTTATTCCTTTCTTTTCATATTACCCATAGGAATGCACCTCTAATGATTTCACACAGATCCGAATTTTTATAAGAAAATGAGGCATCTATAAACCATAATTTCTTAATATAAAAGTACAATTATTATATCTACATATTCATGCCAATAAACATCTTGCTATAGAATAATGCATAATAGTTTCTAAATTATCATAGAAAATGCCTTACGATCACCTTGCCAGTCTTTTTTAAGTAAGTTATCCTTAGTTAAAATTTTATTTTGTCGTATCAACCAAATAAATCTTATTTTTGAGTGGAATGAGAGATTTCCATGTTTGATGGTAGATATACCATCAAATTCTAATCAAATATAAAGAAAGTGAGTACTAAAATTATCATCTACATTTCATCTTCAAATTAATTCATCATGCTCTCTATTCTTAACGGGCTTGAAATATTTCTCGTAAAAAATAAATAGAACCTATTGTAACCTATAACTTGATCTACGGTAATTTCAATATCAATTGCTAACTCAAATAGTAGAGGATATTGAATCTTAAGGGGAACACTCTGAAAGCCACCTATCATGTCAGAATAGAGTGGTCTTTCCATTATATATTTTCTTATTAGTACTAATTGAAAATATATTCATTTCCTTCTGAATCTTTTTCCAAAATGGAGATAAATTTGTAATTCTATTATTACGTGTATGAGTAGTTATTTCTTTCCACAGTCCTGTCTCATTATGATTATAATAACTTCATAATCATTTACACAGTAAAGATTGATTTATTATACCTAAGCCTTCATGTTCCTTGCTCTGACAAACTAGTTTTCATGCTACAAAACTAATTAAAAAGAGCGGTAAAGAGCACCAAAAAAACAACAACAAGAGCACATGGAGAAAGCACTACACAAAAAAGCACACCGCATGCAACCCAAAAATAAGTCATCATATATGCAACAGCCATAGATTTCCTACCAGCTCCATTAGATCTTTGCATGGCTAAATGGTGACATCTCTTGAGTTGCTTCTTCCAACTAAACAAAAAAGCCAAAGAAAGAAAAAGAAGACTCACCAGATTGAATTCATATAATATATAACCTCATTATATAATCCATTAGACCATTAGGTATGGTCCCAAGTGAGGGAATCCTTATCTTTTGCTGCGTAATACCATGCAGCGGAATATGTGGACCGTTGGATTTCATCGTGATTTAATCCGGTATAAATCTCAAAGTGATCCAATGAATTTTATGTTACGCAACACGGTGCTGCATATTAGATGATCAGAATCCTAAATGAGGAGTGGAGGGGTTAGCTTCACTCCATCCGAGAGATTCCATTACTGGGTCCATAAGGACCATAGGCCATGATACTTCATATAATTTATGTATCTGACATGTGGGCCCTAATTATGGAGGCTGAATGTAATCCTAACTGGCGCAGTTTACCTTTAATAAGTTTGGTTCAAGCAAATTGTAGGAGATAACCCAGATGACTCTTTTAGAGATAGGACCACCACTAAGATTTAGTATATTCAAAAGAATCCACATTGGAAGAGGTTGTGTAATGTGTTAGTGTTACACACAAAAGAGGGGGGGGGGGGTCCAGACTATATAAGTAGAGTCTATTATTATTTTTCTCTCTCTCTTCAGTGAAGGTGGTGGGCTCACCTGGAGTGGTTTGCATCTAATTTCATGATATTTTGCCCTCTCTGTGATTGAAATTTTAACGGAATCTTTACAACACAAACCAGACACCACATGATATCTCAAGTGCCGGGTCATGTGGTGCGAGTTAATACTTTGTTAGTGTATAAAAGTAACTGCTCCAACATAGAGTTAGAGTACTTGCCAAATCATTGCCAGACAGACGTGTTAATGAAAGAGCACTGATAGAATTAGGCGCATGCCATAATAGGATATCTATTTACTTTACAGTCCCAAAATATGTGCCTATTGTGCAAACATCAATTCCCTTTTTCTGATTATCAAATCCTACTTGAAAAAATAAATGAAGGGTAATCTTGTTTACATAAGTAAGAATGGCGATCTTTTCCTGTATGAACACCATAACAATCCATGGCTAGTGATTAATTTTGAGTTATCAGGCGCTGCTATAGGAAGTGTAGGAAGTGGAAATGGCTACCAGTATCAAGCCCAGTAATAGCGAACAACGACTTATGTTCCTGTTAAGCCCAAGATATGCAGCCCAAGAAGGTCTCCTATGCTCTAAAAAGTAAAAATAAGGCATTTAGAAATTAGAACGAGAAAGTGTACATTTAGAGCCCACAGGCCCACAGGCCCACAGGCCCACAGATACCCACTAAGAATAATCAGGGGGTAACTGTGTCATTTCAAGAGAATCTGCACTTCCACCACCTGATCATTCCCTTTTCTGAGCTTTCCAAACCGAAATACGAATGGATATTGTTGGTTCGTGGGCATCAACATTCAACACCCACAAATATTATCCTTTTAAAGTCAACACAAGAGAACCAAATTCTCCAGTTCTACTCCGCAAAGAAGCAAAATTACAAACAATAAAGGGGGGAAAAAAAGAAAAGAAAATGATCAGTCTGAATTCAATTCAGACCTCTCTCTCACCTCCGCACCAAAGAAAAACCAGTCTCTTTAAAGGGAAGAAGAGGCGCCTCATTTGTACATGCAGTTCAAGGGACGAAGAGAGCACGGATTCCACCTCTCCAGTCGGCGGCGATCGGAGAAGGCAAGAAATACTGGCGACAATTGCGTTGCTTCAGGCGCAAAAGGTTCGGGTGGTCAATTACTTGGACGACCAAGCCAAGAACCTCAACAAGTTTGGAGAGAATGCCAATGCAGAGCTTGAGGAGATTGGCAAGAGTATGCTCAGTGACCTTGACGATACCAGTGACCGGGTCAGTACCTTTGCTCAATTTTCCTTTCTTCCTTTTTGTTTGGTAAATTATGGTTGGTAACTAAAACCAGAATATTGCATTATTAAATGTGATAGGTTCAGTATGAATGATTACCAGCACGATTGTTTCATGCTGAGATTTTGGGTGGCTATGGTAGTGTGTAGTATGTTGAAAGTCTATGCGCCTAAAGGTTGAAATTGAAATTGGCAATGATCAAGAATCAGATGACTGTTCTCATTTGAAATATATTCCGTGCATTTTCTCTTAGTAGAGGTGAAATCTAATCTTGGTGGCACCAGATTATACTTACTAATAATGAAAATTTTTGTGATTCAAATAACATATACAAACCGTTAAGCTTAGTTTTGTCGTTATATGCTTATAGATGCTTATCCCATTATAACATTGTTATATGTGTTCAGAGAAGAAAATTAATTTACTGAATTTGTCAATATCCTTAATTTGATGGTTATTTATCTTCATAATGAAAGAAACCTAACAACTTTGGAATTATAAATTTTATATCACTGTAAGAGAGATATTGGGCATTTGGGCTCATTAGGTGTCATTGACAAATTCCCATTAAATATCGTGATAATCAAATTCAGGCAACCTGTGATTTTCTACTCGGAGGTCCTTGAAGTTATTCCTCCAATGCATAACTTAAAATTTTTCTATTAAGGGCAGCGTATAGACAGCAATCACTTTACAATGGATTAAAAAAGAGTTAATTTTTTTCTATATCCCTCAACTCTTAACCCAGTTCTTATGTCTCCCTCTGCACTTCAGTATCTTTTATTTGCCATCTAACTCTTCTCATTCTTTCTTATATACGCCTTAAGTTAATCCCATTAGTTTAATTGTGATTATACTCAAAATAAATATATAATTTATTTCTTCAGTAAAATAGGACTAAAATACCCCATCTCTTTCACTTTGCTCCGCGTAGCTTCTTTTTCCCCCTCTTTCGTTGATCCTTTTGCTCTCTTTTTTTCTCCGAAATAGTTTATCTCACTCTAGCTTGAACTCCTCTCTCAAAACTTTCTTAATATAATAATCATCATCAACAACAACAAAGCCTTTAATCTCAAATAAATTGAGGTAGGCTAGAAATGAAACCCAATCGGAAAACATAAGATCAAATATTTCAAATATCAGTGATAATAATGAGTATGATGAAAGAAAAAGAAAATAAATATATAAAATAATAATAATAATAAATAAATAAAGATGATAATGAAGATGATAATATGCTAATAGTAATAGCAATAATAACAACAATAATAATAATACAATAAACCTATATTATAAAACCTATTTCTAAATCCTAAAAATCTATTTTAAAATCTAATTCTAAATTCTAAAATCTTATTTCTAAACCTCTATTTCTAAAATCTATTTCTAAATTCTAAATCCTAAAATCCTAAAAATCTAAGAACATGAAATCTATAACTCTACTATTAGACTCTAACTCCTAAATCATGATTCAGGTACATGAATTGCCATCTTCCAAGCACTCCTATCCAAAACAAGCTCTTTGGATATATTTCATTCCTTCAAATCTCTTTTTATTGCTTCCTCCCATGTTAGTCTCGGTCGACCTCTTCCTCTTCTTGTATTTTCAGGACGACTTAAAATACCGTTGCGTACTGGTGCTTCATGAGGCCTTCATTGGATATGACCAAACCATCGCAAACGATGTTGGACTAGCTTCTCTTGAATTGGTGCTACCCCAAGTTTGTCTCTAATATCATCATTTCTGATTTGATGTTTCCTTGTGTGACCACATATCCAACGCAACATCCACATTTCAGCTACACTCATATTCTGGACGTGTTGTCCTTTTGTAGCCCAACATTCTGCGCTATACATCATCGCGGGTCTAATTGTCGTCCTGTAGAACTTGTCTTTTAGTTTGTTTGGGACTTTCTTGTCACAAAGAAAAGAACACCGCTCTTATACTTGTCTCCATTTTACCCGATCTCAAATATCAAAATGTGTCTTATTCTATGACTAACATTTTCATCGATTTTTTTTTCTTCATCATATTCATTTTTATCACGATATTTGAGATTTTTGATCTTAACATCGATCTCAAATATCAAAATGTGTCATTTATGTATACTACTCATCCATTCAAACTAACATCTCTGTCATCCATTGAAGATTTCTTTTTCCTAATATAATCATCGTGCAAAAGAAAAAATATGCCAAGTGCTCAAAAGCACTAATGATCTATAGTGGGAAATAACATCATTGTCGCAATGCTACAATAAGAAAAAAATGTAAATTGCTTAACAAAAGATGTTTTATTTTAGAATTATTTGGCCCATTAAGTGAGATATAATATAATTAACCTTACCTTATTGTCAATAACGAAGTTAAAGTATATGTAAATAACTACTTTATATTTACATAAAAGGACATGAAACCTATGAAATCCTTGAAAGGAGAAGATCAGCAATGTATTAATTTTCTGATTTTTCATTATTGAAATTGAGGCATTACCAATATTAATAATCATTATTATTACAACCTATTATATGAGACTAATATAGCTTGATTATTCATTAGTGACACACTCTAATGAAAGTTATCACGCCCACGAGACAAGACAAAGTAAAGGAATCATTTGTTGATCCTTACTTTGCTATTTCGTTGATTTGTAATTTGCGGTACAAGAAAAGACATATGAAAAAATAAATAAATGCATGGTGATGAAATGACAAAGAATCAGAAAAAGAAACAAGAGATCAATACAGTGAAAAAGAAGGTGTTTTGTCATTTCATTTCTTCGAAAGAATTAACGATAGCATTACTATAGTTGTATGCATATTAGTTTAGTGCTATTAAATAAGAAAGATTTGAAAGAGTGCGATAATATTAAAGTCTTGAGGGAGAAATAAGAAATTGGCTAAGTTGGAGGGCATTGAAGAAATTAAGCCATTAAAAAAAAGTTCTAATAAAATTAGAATAGGGGATTAGAGTTAAATAAGTATGTTATTGAACATATAGATAACTTAAGAAGCAAATTTAGCAATCACTTCTGTTCAGACTGTGTCAACATCTTCGACCACATAAACAATAACTATTTACTGAATTTTTGTTTTGCTGCACACCCCTTTGAAACTATTATCAAACTAACTTGTTTTGCTTGTGGTAGCAGATAATGGAGAGGCTAGATGGTCGAATGGAAGAGTTTGACAAGGATGCAGAGGCCAGATGGCAGGAGATTGAGGAAAATGAGAAGATATTGGAGGAATTTGAGAGACGATTTGAGACGGGTCGGAATGAAGGATTATTCTTCAAGAATCTAAAAGATAAGAAATCTGAAGTTAAACCTGATGTAAAATTGGCAGCTATGGCAGAGGATGAGAAGATCAAAGAAGTTAAAATTCGTAGAAATGTATACCTTGCACTCATGTCAGTATTGGCACTGACAATTGGTAATGCGATCTTGAGTGCACCAGGTGGCGAGGTGGAGTGGCGAAAGGTTGCAGCGTTGGGGCTCATTTTCATTGGTTTGGTTGCGCAATTAGTATATGAACAAGACTTCTCTTCATCCAAAGATAATGACAAATAAATAGCTTCCAAATTGATGATTAAAACTTTTAATTAGTAGAATTTGACTTGCTCGATGAACTCATCTCTAAATTGGAACGGGCATTATTTTTTTTTACGTTTTGTATGTTTATATTAATATAAATGTAAATATAGATGATTCTGATAATCCGAACGGAGCCAGAAAATGGTTGTGGTAAAAAAATTTGAAAAGATTTCGAAAGTAAATTCATTAATTTTTGTGTGTGAGTATATATAACTCAATAATACAAAATTTTAGCACAGTTCAATATACAATAGTATGACTTCATCATATTTTTAAATTAGGTAAAGACACCATGCTTAAAGCAAGAAAAGAAAATAATAAAAATGATATACGTTTTAAAAAAGATTTTTTTTATTGATGAATTGGATTGAATTTTTTTTTATTGTTATCGCGTCGTAAGGTAATTGGTCCATTTAATTAATTAAACCTAGACTCTCTCCATAGTCCATAGGCGCCATTACTATTTGCTCCCAAATTCTCTTCCAAAAAAAGGGCGCTAAAGCAGATACGTTTTGCCGCCTCTCAGTCTCAGGTCTCAGGTCTCAGGTCTCAACTGGACTCGCGCTCTGGGTCAGAGCATCGGCCTCTCCATGGCCGGTGCGCCTGACACCCTCTTGCGCAACAACCTATTGCAATACATTTCCAGTTCAATCACTTCTTCCTTTCCCTTTATCAGCTCCTCCTCCGATTGTCGCATTCCCGGAGGGGAACAACAAGATCACCGCCACAGTAAGCTTTTGCGAGTTCTCGTCAACAACATCTCCAGCGCTAAGAACATGGGCAATCGTGGCTTCGATTCGCCGGAAATGGAGGCCAAGAAGAGGAAGAGGGAAATGGAGGAGACGGTGAGGTGGCTGAGAGGCGCAGCGCTTAACCCAGTGGATCCGTTCTATGTGATTCGCGAGCGTGAGCAGGCCGTCTTGAAGATGAGGCGAGAGATGTACCTCAAGATAGATGATGTGGCGAATCTCGAGGATCTTCCAAACTTTGCTTCTCTTGTAAGTACAGTCCTGCACTGAAATGGAAACCCTACTTCCATTTAGTTCCCGGTCCATTTAGTTATTGAAGCAACTGAATATGATAGTTAAGAGGTGTGCTGCATTGCTACTCTGTGCCTTTTCACTGTTCTGGATTTAGTTTTTCTAGTATACAAGACATATTCTTGTCTCCATTTTATGCTTTATAATTTCGAACTTTTACTTGAGAAAAATATATTAATCTAAAACGTGCCCATTTAAAGGTCAAAACACAAAATTGAGCAAAAATTAGCTATCCTGCCACATTCAAAAGCCAGACAAGTTCTGTTGGAAGTGGCACAGGGATCCCTATGGTGGAATGAGTGGTCGAACCCCACTGGGGTGGAAAGGGGTTGTCAGTTGCGAGTTAGTCAGTGTCGCTACATACTTTAATAAAAGAAACTCAAAATTTGGAATTCCAAACACTCTAAGATTTCCCAAACCTAAATTTAGGATTTTTATTGGTGAAAAGCCTCAATCGAGTAAATTATTAGAGGTCCCCTAAAAAAAAAATCAGGACCTCCCTCTAATAGGAGTTTTTCCCTTTGTCAGATCCTTTTTAATTTTGGACATGTGTTGAGACAGTGCGGGATTTTGGGTTTTGGAAATTTTGAATTATTTTGAACTTTTCTAATTTATGTTATTATATTTACAAATATATAAATTGAGTGATGCTAAAATGAGTTTAAGCTCCACAAAGAAGCTTAACTTTAGACTTTTCCAATTGAATTCAAACAAGAATTATAAACCATTGGGTATAATCTACTTGACAAGTCAAATACTTATGTTCCAACTTTTTAGTTTTTTTTTTTTATTAATTTTGTTGTTAAATGCCAAACCTTTGACCTCTTGATATTAACACAATGAACTCAAGAAATAGAACTTTGTGTTGTAAATGCTTCATTTCTAAAGTAGATTAAGGTTATTTGAAAATGAATGTATCATTTTCTAAAATTAAGCTCACAAATTGCTTGGTGAATTTGTGAACTTAAGCTCATACTAGCTTTCTACAAGTTTTCCTCAGGCTTTTTTATTTTTTATTTTTTATTTCAAAGACCTATATGTACTTCAGAAAGTTTAAAACTCAAGATTCAAGTCCTCTTTTACAATTCCACTTAAGGTTGCAACAGAGGTTATAATTCACACCCTTGCCAGAATTATAGAACATGCAGCATCAAAGATATGTGGGTCCCCAGTATCATTACTTATTAAACTCTTTTTTTTTTAAATAGTGATATTGATCACCTGTTTCATGAAGAAACATATTGGGTCAGATTTAACTTTTACATCTTCACATGCAAACAATGGTCTCTTAACTGAAAAGTTGAATCCTAAGAGATGCCCTATAGTGTTGTATTGGATCATTTTTTATGGGAATAAATTGCTGAGGCTGTTTAGTACACCCTTGTAATAGTCTAATTCAAACAGATAACTAGTGAAGTCAAATCCAAATGATTGTAATTTGTGCTAAATTAAGTTCGTTCTTTTTTTCAGAGGAGGAAGAAGAAGGCCCGACACTTCTCTGACGAGCAATACAAGGGGAAAAGAAGGTCGGAACGCATAGCCAGGAACTTCAAGCTCCCAGCAGCACATCTTCTCATCTTACGCAAGCGCATTGGCATTGGTGACCTATTTCAAGCTGATGTGCCTGACTGGTCAAGCCCACCCTCTGATGAGGACCTGTCAAACTATAGAAACAGTGCTGCCAGTTCAAAATGGCTGGGTACCCACTTGTGGCCACAGAGACCTGTCATAGCACCACATGAACAAACTCAAAAAGTGTTACAACGTTTAAGTGATAAACCGCTGCCGAATTATTGTCGGTGCATCAGCCCAGGAAATGTTGCATGCATCAGGAACCATGTGAGTGTGGCTCGGAGCCAGCTCAAGTCTGAGTTGGGTCAGGCTTTTCAGGCTCTAGGGTTTGACTCGATGGGGGAGGAGGTTAGCAAGATTTTCACACATGAACACCAGATGCTGTTTGATGCGCTTGAGAGAGGGATAACTCCCCTTTCAGGGCCTAAGGGTTTCTGGAGCATAGTTTCTAGGCATTTAAGGACAAAGGAGAGGAGGCATCTGGTGAGTTATTTCTTTAATGTGTATCTGCTGAGAAGGATCGGAAACCAGAGTCAGTCCGGGCCTGCAAGTGTTATTGACAGTGATGAAGACATATATGATGATGAGGATGAAGAACAAGTCTGTAGTGATGGACAAGTCCAGGCGTCATTTTATGTTTCTTCTGATAGGTAAATTTATTGGTTCAACATTTATGTGTTTTGGTAGTATTTGATTTTTAAATATTGGGTTATCTAGTAGCTGTTTTAGAGTGTTGAGTTGCCTTCTTTCATCTATATTTCACTTTGGTTGGTTTGTGTTGGGATGATGTGACAACCTGTAGACCTGATAGTCTCTATTTATCTTTTTGTTCTTTTTTTTTGAGAGGTTAATAGGTCAGTGCTTAGCATCAAACTCGTTTTGTAGTTCACTTGACAATACAAGATCCAATGTGGATAAGTTTTTTTTTTTTTCTGATCGTTTGGGTAGGCTACGTTTATAAATCTTCTGAGTAATTTGTTCCCATTGCGTTGCATCTTCATTTTCTGTCAGTTGATGAGCATGCTGCTGTAGTTTTGATGATCTCTTTTTCTTTTAATTCACAATCTAAGATAATGTTTAAGTGATATTTCTATAGTTAAATACCATTGAGGTCACTAGACAAAAACTCGTGAATGGTTCAAAGTCAACTTTTATTTGCCATTTGAAAGCTGCTGAAGTTCTCTTCCATCCCAATCCGGTCCCTTTGTGTCTCCTCACTCCTAAAAATATTGGATGAACACTTCTGTCTATTTCCACATCTCCGTTACTAACACTGGACGCGGAAGTGGATGTTTTGTTGGGTTCAGGTCCTTTCAGGTTTGGACTATTAGGTCTGTGGTTGGGTTTCTTGTACAGGTCATATTGGGTACCATAACATTTCTGGTCCAGATTACTTTGTTTTTTATGTTGGGTGGGTTCAAGGCTTGGTTTATTTGGATGTCTTTGGTAACATTGATTTTGGAATGATGCTTGAGTTTTTTTTGGTGTGTAATCCAGTTGAATTGGGTAAAATGACTGAGATCTGCATTGATCTGGAGTAGGTCAGCTATGAGTTTTCAGCCCAGATGAATTTGGGTTCATGTGTCAGGTTTTGTATCATAAAATAACTGTTCCGGTCAGATTTGTGAGTTTTCAGAGTCAGGTCAACTTTCAGCCTCTAGGGGTAAGATTTGAGAGTGTTCTGGGTCAACCAGAGGTGTCAAAGGAGTAAATATATATATGTCAGGCAATTTAAGGAGCAGTTGAGAGGCTGGAAGGGTAAGGAAACCTGCTAGAGGTAACAGAAATGAAAAAGAAGCAATGTGGGAAGAAATTTTCATTCCAGTTTTTTGTTGGACACAAGAGAAAAGGACAGACCTGATTGGTACAAATTAGGTGTTACCTTAACCTCTAGTAGATGAATTGAAGTTGAAACACAGAGCATTAGTTTGGTGCCCTACAGCATAGTTTGCTAAAATCTGAATTTTCACTGTACTGTTTACGTGTTCTCATCTGTACCTTTCTTTTCCATGGGCGCCGGAAGTAGTAGAGGAACTTCTATTATCTGACTGCAATTAATTCCCTGTTTTAACGGGATTTCAATAGTAATCAAGTTGTTCCCTTGTGCATCAGATTTGTTGCACTTACATTTATTGACATATGATGCATATCATATTTGCATAACAGCATCTGATGGTGTTATATTTTCTTGAAATCTAATATTGGTACAAATTATTTCAGGATGCAGTCCAGAAAGAAGAGCCAGTGAGCTTTTGCTAATAAAAGAAAGCTGATGTATGTCATCCTATTCTACCTCGATCAGCAGCACTCATTAGGCTGGTATCTAGTACCATTTTTGTATAGAAATGGAAGGCTACTTGCTCCCCTATTTTTGATTAGAGATGATTTCTGAGGTCGATTGATAGATTGACAGAAAACATTATGTTAAACCATAGATTTCTTTCTATTCATTCTGTGAAAAAAAAAGATGAAACAGTATCAATAGAATTTTGTGTTCCGAGCAATTTTGGAGCATATTTGTAGTTTTTAAATGGTGTTCTATCATGAAATGCTATACAGATCATAAAACTGTTGCCTAAATCAGTAGAAGTATTTTGTTTTAGCACAAGGAAATTTGTGGCCCATGAGAACAGTTGGAGGGTGCATAATTTATTCATTTAGCAACAACACAACATCTTGCTAGATGTTCAGTCCTGCAACTTTAATGGACTGTTATTTTACAGTTGCAATATCACAGTACTTTCTGTACCTTGATTCATTCTTTTGAAGTTCTGTGCAAGTGCATGTATCTTGTTTGTGTATTATTATTTTTTTC
This sequence comes from Schoenoplectus tabernaemontani, assembly GCA_037127355.1. NCBI lineage: Eukaryota > Viridiplantae > Streptophyta > Magnoliopsida > Poales > Cyperaceae > Schoenoplectus > Schoenoplectus tabernaemontani. The sequence continues at coordinate 23,096,197 of CM073739.1, forward strand.
TTCTCTGCATTTAATTCTTCACGAGGGGCTTGTGTTCATGGGCCGGACTTCGTATTATTGAGTTTATAACTTGAAAAAGAAGAGAATCTCATCCTCTTCATGGATTTTTTAGCAAACTGCATACAAGTTTTTATTTGAAGAATTTTAGGTTGGAATTTTATCTCCGTCCAATATTCAGGCAGACAAGTATATATGGCCTATTAATTTACTACCGGCAGCGCACTGTCATTTTGGGCTACATCTAACAAGACTGATACATGGTCCAGTAGTTAGCATCAATGTGTGCTTTTAATACATTAGCAGAACCACCAGCACTAAACAAGGATGCTCTTCGTATGAAGTGTGAGATGGTTTGTGAAAGCTAAGACAGGAAATGGACTCCACTGTGGTCCCAGTGTCTTAGCTAGTCTGGTGGCTACAATGCTATCTCAGTGTTTAAATTTCAATATTTGGTGTTAATGGAATAAACACGATAACTATATGTCAATCCCTCATTAATTGCATAGAGATCGTTTGCTCGGTTGTTCCCAAGTGCTGAAACAAACAACGTTGTCTAGACTTGACAAATCAGTCCGGTCGGATTGTTTTTGAGTCGAATAAAATTATATACGTTTACTTTCGGATATAGATTGATATCAGATTTAATATATTTCGGATTAATCAATTTCAGATTTAGTACATTTATGAGTCAGAACAACTATATCATTCGGATAGTCAAAGTTTAGATTTTATTGGGTTCGTGCCAATCTAAATAGTGACTGACTTAGATGTCAAATTTTTCTTGATTCGGATCACAGTAAATTAAGGATAATAAGTTGCAAATTTCAAATACAAATTGAACATTTTAGGTTATATTTGGATCATATTATCTAATTTATTTAGACTTGAACACTTTCTACTCTGAGTTATGCTAACACAAATATCTTATAAAAGTTATGTGCTTTTGCATTTGAAATTAAATTATTCAATTTAATTGTATGATTTTAGATTTTATCGGGATAAATAATCAAATTAAATTATTAAAATATAAATTTTAAAAATATCATGTCTAATGCATATATGTGTTTAATAAAGAGTTTATAACAAATTTATTGTGTCCATTTATTAAATGAAAGTTGTGATTAGTTTTAGTGATTTAGAAAAGACACGCTAAATATAAAATCTTAACTATAAAAATATCTTTGTACATATGTTAAGAATCATATGAACTAAATATGAATAAAATATTATATGTCAGATATCGGTTCTTCTCGATTTAGGTTAATTTAGATTTGGATAATTATCGGTTCGGGTATAACATAGTTTCAGATCAATTCAGATTCAGATTTTTTCCGGTTAAACATGTCACATTGGATAGGATAATTTATATACGGATATTTAATATTTACGGATTTATTTAAATTCGAATTTCTTTGGATTCGGTCAATTATGGATTTAGATCATTTAATTCTTTGATTTTAGCATATTTGAGTCAGATTCGAATTAATCAATTATCGGACGGACTATTTTGATCGGGTGAATGCCAGATCTAACGTTGTCTGCCTAACAATGTGGCCAAAACAGTGCCATATAATTTGGTTAACCCAAACATTGGACGCAGGAACTCATAATATATTTCCATAATCAAATAGTAAGGCTTCAATCATCTCTAACTTTCACGTTTCCATGTTGAGGGGAAAAAAACATGTACCCAAGTAAACATACTACCAAGTCGAGTAGTAGCAAGTTCAAAATTCTTTATTTAAAAAAAAAAAGTTTAGAATAAAACAAGTCGGAAATTATTGCATTACCTTTTCATTTAATTATATAAGATGTTTCCACATTTCGAGTTCCAAGTCCCAACCATATTTACATGAGTGTTGCCCTGTTGGTAGGAAAATACCCACAGAAAGTATAATAAAAAGCAACTTAGTTCCTTTTTATTTGCAACTATTTCAATAGAGATCAAGTTTGAAAATATAATGTTGTAATCTTTCAATTTTCATGTAGAAAGAGTGAATTATATAGAACCTCACAATTATTTTATTAGTCGAGTTTAGAATTTTTTTTTTTATTTTGCTACTAATTTTTATGAAGGTACAAATGAAGACGGTTCATTAATTTTTTTCTTCCGAGGTAGAAAATCATCCATTTTTAGTATAGAAACTGTTTTTATCTCATTTCCAAAAATAATAACGGTGACCACAGACGGTATACCATGTTACATTTGATCCCTTGATGACGAGGATATCATTGCTATATGAAAAAATAAATAATAAACCCCTGAAAAATCCCTTTTTAGTCATTGACGCAAAGCTCGATATAAATCGACTATATCATAAAGGTTGTGAAAATATTGGTTAGAAATCGTCAGAAGTTCTAATACGCACAGAAGAATCAATGCCAAATATATAGGAGGCGAGCTTATTGAAAATTTTGAAAATAAGTAGCATCAATGCGGACTCAAATCTCCTATTATTATGTGCCAATAATAGGACTCTATTATTAAATTTAAAAAATATGAAAATAATCTTAAAAATAAAAAATATTTTGAAAAATATCCTATCAAAATTCATATAATTTCACTAACGTTTGATAGTCCATCAAAGATCATTAAATTAGAACCGTTATAACTATTAATGAAAGGCCGTTAAATTTGATAATTTTTAATGAACTATCAAATATTAATGAAATTGTATGAAATTTGATAGACTATCAATTTACATGTAAAATAATATATCTATAATTTTTTTCTCATTTTAAGATATTTTTTCAATTTTTTTATATTTAATAATAGTCCTATCAATGCATAGGATCAAGATCACCAAATTTCGATTTCCAAAGAAAAGAGGTTCTTTTTCCATTCAACTTTGGCATGAAAATTCACACGTACAAAAAAAAAAAAATGTAAGTTGAAAGACATAACTTCACCATCACATGAGAGCAAAAAGCAAAATTAAAGCTGGCATCTCTCTCTTTGCTTTCTCCCACATCGAACACCTTTGAAATGATTTCCAAGCAATCCAATCCTCCTTTTTTTTCATACAAAAATCAAAAGAAAATAAAAAGAAAATGCTGATACAAAATTGGGCCCCTTGGTTTGAACTCCCGAGGCATGCTCTGAATCATGCATGCAGTATTTCTCATTTGTTGTTTATTAGAATGACAGGTACTCTCCAGTGCTTAAATCAATGAGCATCTTCTTCTCTCTCAAGTGAATATTTTGTTTTTAAAATACATATCATCCAGCAGCATTAACATGATCCAATTGGATTTATTCCTTTGATTAAATTTCGGTTGGTTCAAACAGTGTGAAGTTAGATAAATTAAGTTTTAATTGAACATAACTAAACAGAATTATAGTCCAAATTGTTATAATGATCGTATATAGAAAAGAAAAATATTTCAATATTATATACAGAAAAGATTGAAAGATTGATTTATTTTTTATTCTTTTGTAATAATAAAAATAATATATTGGAAAGATTGATTTTTAATTCTTCTTCAGTATTAAAAACTAAATAATAAAATATAAATACTTTAAAAATAATATGTAAATAATTTTCCCTCTGAATTTATAAAGGAAACGAGAATAATGACCTACATATTACATATAATATCATTATATGTTAAATTTTTTGTTATATAAAAATTATTTTTTATTTTATGACACATCATATTGCATTAAGTTTGGATGACTCAAACTGTATATATTTTAATAAATTTATAATATCATTAAAAAAATTATAAATGAAGATTTTATGAAAATTTGAGTGTAAAATGAAGATAATTAAATTAAAAAGAAACAAAACATTTTGTTAATTATTGTTGATGAAAAGTAAAAGAGAGGTAATAGGGGTTTAAGGGGAAAATAGGATAAAAATGGATCCACAAGGGCATTTTGGTGAACAATTTAGAGAGGAGGGTATTTTATTTTGAACTTTTGAAAAGAAGAGAAGAATGTAAAATTATCCTTTTACTTTGATTAAAATTAAAAGTCATGAAATATATCTATGTTTCACATTATTTTGTTGCTTCACTGAAAACAAATGCCACTGATTCAAACATGTCATCATTAACTAAAACTGTGGGGAAACAATCAGATACATTTTGGTGTTTTCTTCAATGAACTATATATATATATATGGACCATATATAGCATTCTAATTCTAATTGTTCATAAAATCCTGGAAACTGGAATAGTGAATACATTTTGCACCGACAGGAGAGGAGGCGAGGCATGGTGAAACAGTGCCAAAGCGAGAGATCTCGGAGGAATATATTTGTGAGCCCCTTTGTTAGAAATTAGAAGCCTTAAGCCTTGGGCCTTGGCGGGTTGCTCCTTTTACTGCAGGGGCAGGGGCAGTAGCTACATGCTTTGTAGTTTGTAGTTTGTACCCACTACCCACCCCACCCCCACCCCCACCCCACCCCCACTAGAAGCAAAAATAACATCCCTTTCCTCGGGATTCCCACGCATGCGATGGGATTTGAAACCTATGAAACTTGGGAGTTAAAAAGGAAAAAAAAAAAAAAAAAAAGGTGTGTTGTGGCCTTGTGGGAGAGTCTTTTTAAGAGGAGAGGAGTAGAAATTTTATTAAAGTGATCTAACCAAGAGGCGAGTGGAATGGAAACTCTATTAATCCTCTCTCTTCCTTTTCCTTGCAATATAATTTAAATGAGCAAATTAATATATCATATATCAGTGGTAGAGTAGTAAAGGATATATTGGTTAGTGTTTTTCACGGGGATCTGGTCACCTCTGCTCTGAAATCTGAATAAATGATCCAGCTGCATTTCTCTCCTTCTTTCTGAAGCAAAACGAAAGGAGAATAATAATAAGCAAAAGAAAGAAGGGACAAATTGAGCCCAACTCTCATCTCATGTGTCTAGTCTAGTGTGACTTAATTAAACATCTAAATCTAAATCTAAATCTAAATCTCCTAGGTTTTGTAGACAGACAGACCTTCTTTAGTTGGTACTTTAATTTATATAATAAATGTGCTCTAATGGGAACAAACCTGAAGTGGCAACAGTCACACCCCCCCCCCCTCCTTCAATGGCCTTTTGTTCTCTTCTTCGTCATGGATATAAAACTTACAGATAGATCAAAATCATGGTTGCACTTTAATGTTCAAAAGAAAACAAAAACAAATGAGAATATGCCAGAAAAGCGATGTAAATAAAGAAACGAGGATAAAAGACAAGGCCCAGAGAAAGTGAAAGTTCACTCTCCCTTCTCAATAAAGCTTCCAAGAGAGATTAATACTTTGACCATCTAATCTCCTACCCATCAATTAGAAATTAACATATTACAAAGGCACTGTCTTATAAGGCTGCTTTTCAAAATGCATCATTCCATATCATCTCATCTATTCTCGCATGAATTTTTGTAAAATTACCGAGTAATATTTTTTTACAAAAATGTGTACTATGTGTAAATATTTTTTCATTAAAGTACAATCTGACAACGCTCTTCCCTATTTTCAATTTAAGATAACGTTCATTTCAAGATACAAGGAAATCACAAAAATGACAGGAACTATTGGCATATGATGTATTCAGATATTTTTATTTTTTTATGTCTCAATCATACTTTTATTTTTCGTAAATTGATATAATAATTTCCAAAATATAGCAATTATTATTATGATAAAATTATTTAAGAATATTTGACAGTTTGACAAGATGAAAAAATTTAAGACATTGAAACTTTATTTTAATTAAAATCGAGGGACTAAAAATAAATCAATAATATATATATTTTAATTTTGAGGTTTATTTTCATACGTCACTAAAAACTGAAATGAAAACTCTTGAACACCCCCAGTACATTGTGAATTCGTAAATTCTAACCTTCAAAAAGAAAAAAAGTATTCGCAAATTATATGATTTATGAAAAAAATGCAAAATTTATTAACAGGTTTGGCAAGTAAAAATAACTCAATAAAATAATAATGTATTGCTCATCATGATTTTGTTAGGTTTATGTATTCACAAATACAACTTAATTGCATAATTAATTGAAATCTTTTGATGAAAAATAAATAGATTATATACAAAGTAATTTACTACCACTGTTTAATTATATAACTAGGGGTGTCATTGATATCCTTTTACCCAATTATTGTGATCTGTATCATAATCGATAAGACTGATATGAAATAATTTTTTTAATTAACTTATTTGATATGGATAAGGGTAAGATTTTTTTTTGTTAAGTAAACGAGTAACGATATGAGTAAAGGACATTTTTTTACTCATTTGCTCTATATGGTAAATTATTATTTTAATATAATTATCTCTTATAATATTTTTTAGCTATGTTTATTGTCTCGAGTTGTATGAGTTAATTATTATAGATTATGAATTATAATTATTATCATCCTCAGATTTCACCATATGATAAGTTATAATATTTAAATAATATTTAGTAGAGTATTTCTTAAAATGATAGGACGAGATAATGTAAGATTTCATTTAGACATGATATTATTTTTATTTTAATATATTTTATTTTCTAGTTAAAAAGTTTGACAAGAGATGATTGTATTTTTTTTAATTTATTTGTTTTTAAATAACTCAACTAAGAATTGTTTGAATCGTTATATTTTAATTTCATCTAATAAAATAGAGATGTATTTGTATGAAAGAAATGAGTTTGGATACTTTTTTATAAATGATAATAAGTTAATTAATATATTCATTAGCATCAGTTATCGTTTTATTATTCATTTATTTTAATGAGTAAGGTTGACGTATGAATAAGACTAATTTTAATGGGTAAATATAAGATATGAATAAAATTAATTTTAAATGAAGTTGATAATGAAAATATCTTCATCTGATCTGTACCGTATCCATTTGACACCGCTAGATATAATAGTTTAAAAGGTTAGATTTTATTCATCATCTATGTATCACTTAAAATGAAGATGGTGGGATCTGCAAATTGTGCCGGTGAACATTAAAGTAACACAACATCAGGGGCGGATGTAGCTTATACCAAGGGGGTCAGTTGACCCCCCTGGATTTTAAAAAATAGTACTTTTAAGTTAAATTTTTTTGTTAATCTGACCCTTCTGAATTGTCTGATTATTTTTCATTGAAAAAAAATATTTAATAACGTGGATAATGAAATAATTATGCAAAAATTTTAAAATATAAATTCTCTTAGAGGGAAATTTTCTTTATCTATTCAGACTTTTATTTTTTATTATTTTTAATATATAAAAGATATTATTTTAATATTTTTATTTAATACCCGATTAGTTAATGAGTTTAAACCCGATAAACTATTGAATCCAATTACTGACCCTCTGATCAAAATCATGCATCCGCTCCTGCACAGCACAACAAACTCTGTATATTGTTTTCTTAATCTTAATACAAGTTTACCTGGTAATCTCCAGCTACATAAAAAAAAAATTTACATGTGTGGGCGTGTGTGTGAATAAATTTTAAATATAAAATTGCCCGTGCTACTCCGTGTACCAGCAAAACAACTTGTATTTTCCATTTGAATTTTCAATGTTTTGGGAGCTTATTTACGAAAAGCTAGCGCAAGTTCCGTGTGATTTTTGTATCCGTAAGCATGACGTCCTTTTTTATATATATTTTACGTACTTGTCTTAAAAAATAAAACGACACAAAGGAGGATCAGGTTCATTGGAAACACATGCATCATTAGTTCATTAGTCAAATTAAAGATAATAAAGCACCGTGATATATGGTGAATTTGGTTGAAACACCTAGGCAATAATCATCTTCCTTCATCATCATTATGGCGTATTAGGTGTTATTCTATGAGAAGTAAAGTTTTGAAGTTTGAATCGTATAAATAAATAAAATTAGGAAGCAAAAATTGAATCTACAACAGTTTGCAGCATGAACACTGCAACGGTCAGCAACTCCTGTCATGCAATTATTCTGCCAAAATTGGTTCTCTGAAAATGTAAGAAACTGAGAACATTGGCGCGTAGGGAAATCCATCATGACAAGGGATGATGAATTTATGGATGATAGGACATAAGGATGCTTTCTAGCTGTATAAAAGGTCTAAAGCGTAAGATATGTCTTTTGTTAATTAATTTTAGATTTATAAAGTACCTTCTTGTATTCAGTTTACTAATCCAAAGAGGAACTGATTGAGTCACTGATAAAACTTGTCGTCAAATATTCAGCCATGTTAATATTGCAGTGTACAGTGTACGCGACATACACAAGATTTAGATTGTGTACTATCAACTATGTAATGTACGCTGCGGCTGCGCTGAAAAACGAAAGCGAGATGGAAAGAAAGAAAGCTACGGAGGGGAAGGGAAGGGACTCGACAAACCCCGTGACCGCTCTTTTTTTTTTTTTTTTTTTCTTTCTTTCTTTCTTCAGAAGTTCAGATATTATATTCTTTTCCGAGTCCCCATTTATTATCTTCCCCCAAAAATGTTTGTCTGCTTTTTACAGAAACAGCCCCTCCCCCTCCCCCCCCCCCCCTCCTCGTCTTCCCATTCTTCCCCCTCCCCCCTCCTCGTCTGCTTTCAACATCAATCCCAACTATAACTTAACCTTAGTTCTACTATACTCATACTCATACCCGTAACATTGCAATGAGTCTCCCCATAGACTCTATCCAGCCACCCATCCCTCCTCCTGTTCGACCAAACCACCGCCTCGCCAGCACCTGCGAGCTCCACCCGGAGGAGAATGTCACCGGTTTCTGTGTCTCTTGCCTCCGCGAACGACTCTCGGGTCTCGAATCCAGCAACTCCACTTGCGCTCCCGGCCGTAAGTCAACTTCCGCTCTGAAATCTCTCTTCCCTAAACTCCCCTCCTCCAACTCCTTTCTCCGTCCCGACCTTCGCCGTTGCAAATCCTTCTCCTACCGGCGGGGTGGCGACAATGGAGACTCTTTCGAGCCACAGCGTCACTCGTGCGATGTGAGGGGAAGGAATACGCTGTGGTCCCTGTTTCACCAGGACGATCGTGAAAGAGTGCGCGATGGCACGGGGCTTGTTGCATTTCCTGCTTCTTCATCTGCTGCTGTGGTGGCATTGTCTGCCGAGATTATACCAGAGAAGTCTGGTAGCCTCGTTTACTCGCGCATGAGTTTTACTGAGACACAAGAAGAGGGAAGGGAAGAAATAGTAGAAGAGGAGTATTCTGATGCTGATGACGGTGCTGAAATCAGGCCTGTGGTTGAGCCAGTACTAATTTACGGGACCTCTGGTGAAATAGAAGATTCAATAAATGTACCAGTATCGGGGGATTTTCAAGAGAGGCTAGATAATCTACTGCCGATGAAGGATCACATAGACCTGGAATCACAACCAAAGAAGCCACCGGCCAAAGACTTGAAGGAGATTGCCGGGAGCTTCTGGCTCGCTGCATCAGTATTTAGCAAAAAATGGCAAAAATGGCGGCGTAAGCAGAAGCTCAAGAAAGAATGTAGCAGCAAAGCAGCAGCAGCTGCCATGCCGCCACCTCCAGAAAACCTTACAAAACCCTCATTCTTGCGGCTGCGTCGGGGACGGTCACGGGAATCAGAGTTGATTTCAGGTGAGATGCTGGGTCGAAGGTCTTGTGACACTGACCCGAGATTCTCTCTTGATGTGGGAAGGATGTCAGTTGATGACCCAACCTTTTCATGGGACGAGCCGCGTGCTTCTTGGGATGGGTATTTGTTTGGTGGCGGTCGATCGGTGCTTTCCCGTCCCCTTCCCATGCTTTCTGTACTAGAACATGCTCCGATCCCTTCTGTACCACGATCAGATGGTCTAATCCCTGTTGAAGAGGATTGTACCAGTGGAATGGCACCAGGGGGATTCAGTCAAACTCGCGATTACTATGTTGATTCATCTCATCGGCAAAGAAGAAGTTTTGAGAGGTCCAGTTCTGTGCGAAGGCCCTCATTTGGTCTTGAAAACAGTGAGAGCAAGCCCATGGCAGTTGATGCCAAGGTTTCATCTCCTGCTGGTGGTTCTGAGTTCTACCATTTTCTAGATCGTGAGTTTGTCTGCACCAATTCATTGAAGGATGACATGTCATTCAGTTTTGAATCGGCATTTCGGGACCCCCGCAAGGCTAACCCAGCAAAGAAGGCAAAGCGATGGGGCAAAGCATGGGGCATATTGGCATTTATTCACCGGAGAGGTAACAATAGAGAAGGAAATGGTTTAGTTGATAGGTCGTTATCAGAATGTAATGGTGCTAAGATAATGAGAAGCAACAGTAGGAGTAGCATGAGTTCAAGGAGCTCATTTAGCGGTAATGGTAGTTTTAATAGCTCGAGGAGGCATGGTCTGGAGAGGAACCGCAGTGCCAGGTACTCACCGGGTCGAACTGACAATGGTATGTTGCGGTTTTATCTGACACCTATGAGGAATAGCCGGCGTAATGGCATAGCAGGAAAGGGTAGGCATGCCAACTCACATTTGTTCACTAGGAGTATTATTGGGCTGTATTGAGGTATACAAAGAACTGGTTGGGAATTGGGGAAATATGTTTATGTTCTTAATCCTTTTTATTATATTTTAAATTAAATAGTATGCATTATGTTATTTCTTAATTCTGTTTGGGGTGGTAACAAGGATAGCAAGTGAATTGGGTGGTTTAGTAGCTAGTGAATGTCTTTGGATCATTCTGCTTTGTTAAATTTTCCAAATCTGATGCTATGAGAATTAGCTTAGTGGCCATTGTGAATAAACTTTTCAGCGTTCTATTTGGAATTTCTCATGCACATTGGCTGATACTTTTTAAATTTGAATTTCAAAGCAAATAAAATCTGAAAAGTGTAAGATAAAAATTTAAATTGCCAGCTACAGGTATGAGTTGCAGGTTAAGAGTCATTCCGTTGAGATGCTCCATTGGTGTACAGAAAAGGTTCAAAATTTTGAACTCGAACTGAATGTTCTTAGTGCACGGTTCTTCTAATGCGGATGTCTCAGTGAAACATTCTTTATACAAAGTTGCTGACGCTGTATACATTTGTTAGTATAATTGGACATTGTCTGGATCGTATGAGCCGCTAACTTCACATCATAAGGTACCATATGCTTTCAAATCCAAATAGAGTGCAGAGAGATCAATGTTATTTATTTGACGTGAACTGTTGACCTAGCCAGGATGACAGTCTTGATAGGAAACTATCTTTTTCTTAGTCTATAATTTAGTAATCTCCTAATTATTATAATTCAAATTATGTTTTTTTTTTATTTATTAAAGAGGTAACTGATTGTATTGCAGGATGTACAACATACTTTGTTGTTATAATCAACAAAAATGTGTACCGAAATAAATCTTCCCACTTAAAGTTGCTCTGAGTATTTCCGTAGCAAATTTCTATAGCAGAATGCAGATACCAAATCAAGTCCGGACTGGAAAGGAAAAATTAATAAGAGCTTTCACAAGCTCTGAATGGTCATGTCAAAACTTTGCACCTCGTAAGCCGTTAAAGCCTTTTTATAGAATGGCTTTATATTCTCTTGGTCCCTCTTTTCTCTCTTTCTCAACTGAGAAAAGCGCAGTGATAGCACTTTCTTTCTGTTCACATTCCCTTATCATTTTGCTTGATTCTTTCTTTCTATCTCTGATTTGGGCGTTTGTATGCATGGGACCCTTAGGCATTCCCCTTGTCTCTCGTTTTCTCAGACGAAACATCACCTGTTGAATGTATTGCCTCAGTACAATGAGAGGTTAGGAGAACAAACAAAACAGAGCAGACAGCATTTGGCCCCATTATCTCTTAGTTTAGTTCATACAAAATCTAATCGGCATATCTAGTCCACATATGCATAGCAAGAATTTTGATTCGTTTGTATGCCTAGCTAAGTAGCTAGCTAATTGCAGAGAATGACAAAAGAGTATAATTGAATGTGCTGTTGAAATTTGTTGGCTTTTTTGTATCAGTACACTACACCGGTTCTTTAGTAATTATTATTCATTAATGTGTGAAATGTATCTGTTGCTGAAAATGCCAATAATTATTAAATCTTCCAATGAAAATAGTAACTGTTTGTTCTCCTCACTATGATCGATATATCTTTTTTTCTTATCTTCGGCTTTGTTGTCTAGACTCGAAACTCTATATAATGATTCTAACGTAAATAAAATAATTCTTTACCAGTACTTAGTTATGGAGAGTGTATTGTGTTTTGTATTTAATCCTTTATATTGTGTATTAATTTTCAGAATGAATACAAGTCTTTAATATACGGCATGTCTTACCTCCTGCTCTCAATGACAAATTAGAAATCTCTAGACTAACAAACACAAGGAATAAATTTTGTTATTATGAGGAGAGGAATATGCTTGCGTCTCCGGTTGTAGTTGTAGCTTTATTAGGAACGTTTAATGAATATTTCACGGTCCTCGAAATCAATTCTCGCTTGAAAATATTTTTCTTTCAATTATGGAACTTCAATATGAAATGATCTGTTTTCATTTCTTTTCTATTAATTGAATTGAAGCGAAAAATTTCTTCACTTCGTTCTGATCACGGGGTGAGTTTGTAAAACAATTAATCTAGAACTTTTCTAAAGGTTCTAAAATGTTAGGAATCAATTTAAATTGTTTTTAGATCTTGAATTTAAAAAAAGTACCATATAAACTAGTTCAAATAGAGACCAATCGAACCCATCATGTTTTAATTAGATCAGCCGCCCAACGTTATAAAAGAATTAAGAAAATAAGGACATGATAAGATAAAAGGAGAAAACAAAGGAAAACGGTGCATTTGAATATTTGATATCTGCTAGCTATAACTATAAGGAAGTTAATAGCCTGCTCAACAACACAATCATCATTTATCCTCAAGTAGAAGCATAAAAAGTTCGCCTCTTCTTATATCAAAAAATGGTATCAACTATCAAATCAGAGCTCTTCTTCAATAAGCAACATATTGATTTGGCCTCTCATTACATGCTGGATACGATGTTCCTCGTTATTATTACTAAATGTATGGACAGTTTCACAGACTCACAGTAAATCTTTGCGTAGAGTTATAGGCATTTGCTTCTTTCTGTATTGATAAATCTAATTATTCTTATATCATGGATATTAATTGGAACGATGATATATGCATGAGATGGTAACTAGACAAAAGCTGAGCTACCCAGCTGTGCAACTGTCTCTTTCTGAAAGTGAAAGATACAAATGAAAGAAAGAAAGCGAAACCTAAGAGAGAATAATGGCTCCTTTAACAATCACCAATTTGAGTGGTACCAAGTTTTTTGTTTGAACCTACATGCGCTGCAGTGAGGAGGGACAGTCATGGCAAAACCCTGCCATCTACAGCTGATGGAAATTTAATTCATGTTTTTCAGAGCTTTTAACTTTTTTAACTTTCAGTAAAAATATTTCGTGGCTGTTCTTACTATTAGCATACAATACACGTTTCTTGCAGAATTCCATATTCCAAATAAATTCGCAATTAAATATGATGTGAGGTTGCTAGTTGCAACTAACCCAAGTTTTTGAATTGGTAAAAGTAAACCGACTAATTTTTGTTTCCTAACCGGAGCACAAATTCTATTAGTCTGACAAGGAAGGCATCATTATTCAGACAACTACAATGGTGAAATAAACAAAACTCCTGGAAGTATTATTATCAAGGACGAATAGTTGTGTAATCCTAATCCCCCACCAATCTGTGGTCTCATCCAGAATTTATCTGAGGTAAATATCCCTTGTAGAAATGATGTATGTACTGTCATTTTCTTCCAAGTCAAGTTAACCCATTGAAATGAATGTCAGTTTCTTCCATCTTCCAGGAAATGATGTACACTGTCATCTGTCGTAGAAAAACAAAGCAATTAATGACCTGAGAAGACTCAAAAGTCATTCTAAACCCATCTCAGAGAGAGTACTGAACCCAAAAGAAACTTGCCCCATTAATTTAATGGGCTTATTAAATGTAGACCCAAGAGGCCGAATCGAGAAGTGAAATTAACAACTCGTACCATTCCAAGATGGTATGCGCGATAGAATTACAACAATAGCAAATGTTTCTCTAGCTCACAAAATCTTTCATCTGTCAAACACACATACTTTTTGAGTGCGCTGAAATTTGCCATAATTTCTTTTTAGAAATTATATATAATTTTTAGTGAAACATAATAATTATCAACATTCATACCTATCTGTTATATTAATTTCAGCAAAGTCTTAAAATACAAACAAAATATACAGACTTTGGCATGCATGAATCTCACAATACTAGTCCACTCAATGTTAAAAACTATGAAAACCTTACATAACTCTCGTCAAACACCATCACCCATTCAAAGTTATTAGAAATTGTACTTACTTGAAATAAAGGCATATGATGTCCTTGAGTTGGCTGAGAAACGAGACTATGACCCTACAAGCACAACAAAAAGTGAACAATAAAAATTAGTATTGTAAAACATTAAAACCTTATTTATTTGCACTCAATTCTCACTATAGAAAGCTGAAAATTCACCTAAGTTAAACCTACATGCATCCTCATAGCTCTTTGAAATGACTGAGAAATTGGACCATGATGATCCTATGAGTGAAATTAGTAATATAAATTAGTATGTTATCAACAAAATAATATCTCCCAATAATTGTCTTAAATTCAGTCTTTGTTACTTAAAAAGTAGGATGTTGAACTCCCAACAAAATAGTACCTCATAATATCAAATTTAAGAAAACATAATAGGTTTCTGGATGTTTGATTTGGACAAGGGAGAAAAATAGAGGTATAACAAGATAGAGATAGAAGAGCCAATAAATGTTAATTACCTGATTTATTTCTTCTGTTAGAAGAGAAAATATGACACTAACTGTAAAAATCAAATTAGAGTCATTATTTCTGTGAGTAATGTCAATATTCCTGTGAGTAATGTCAATATTTCTGTAAGAAATATTAAAGTTTTGTAGTAATGCCAATATTTCTATGAGTAATGTCAATATTCATGTGAGTAATAATGAAAATGAAGTCATAGTAAAACTATTGCAACAACTAATGTGTAATAAAAAGAAAAGTTAGAGGAAGAATTGTTTGATTGATTTATATTATCTATTTTTTGATCGACAGAAAGAGAGAGGGAGAGGACGGAGGAGGTGGAGGGCTAAGTTAACCAAAAAGAAAACAAGAATCCTTTGAAAGGAATTTTAGGAGTGCACAACCTGACTGGGAAAACTTAGCTTCAGAATTAAGCCAGTGTTGCGTGCTTTATTTAGAAAACCTTTTTTTGTCTCCTATTTGCATTTTAAAAATCAACACAAATTTATACATAACTAACCTGACTGAGCAATAGACTGAGAGAAATCAATAGTCCAACCTTTACTTAACAAATGATAAAAATTTAATGACCAACTAGAATCTATAGAAAGATGAATTGATGATACTAAATTAGAGGAATCTGAGAAAAATTAAACCTCTAAAAACTCCGACGTCGACGCCTACACCACAACCAGCGTCGATGCCAAAATCGAGGCCGAGTTTGTCCATATCAGTTGTTTTCACCTTTGGAAGCTTCCAGAGTAATCCCTTCACTTCTTCCATCTCGCTTATTCGTCGAGGCTTCTTCCCCATCTCTCCTCAGTACTGTCTTCTTTTATAATATCTTTCTATTCATCTCTTTTTGGGTCGCTGTTTTAATTGGAGTAAAACATGCGGCATCTCCAAATTTTTTGGCGGAGATTGAAATTTCATTTAGATTAAAGAAAGGAATTGTTATGGATGAAAATGAATTGGAAAAGAATGGGTGTGACAGAGTAGAGTATTTTCGTGAAAAGTCTGTACTTATTTCCGTGAAATAGAGAGTTCTTGAGTATAGACTATATTCCGTGGATTTTATTTCCGTGCAAATTTATTCCGTGAACTTGTCCACGAAAATGATGAGCGTCAGGCGCCAATCTCCTTATTTCCGTAGAATCCAGATTTATCACGGAAAAAACATCAACTAACCACGGTAATAACTTAAATTCTAGTAGTGTATATATAGAGAGTTTGTCTATTGTGCTTCCAATAGCATTTCTGCCGAAACACTACCAGTCCAAATTTTAATTGTTCATTCTCGAAATTTCAATTTAAATAGCTCAATAAAATATTTATATCATAATCTTGTAGAATATTAATTTTATCGTGTTTGGAATTAATTTACTATACTTAATAATTTTTGTAAGATAGCCCTAAAATAATAAAAAAATAATAAAATTTATATGTAGAAAATAATTATTTTCTAAAAATCATTAAGTATAGTAAACTAACTCCAAACACGATAAAAAATAGTATTCTACAAGATTATGATATAAATTTTTTATTGAACTACTTAAATTTAAAATTTAAGTATGAAAAATTAAAATTTGGACTGATAACGCTATTTATCGGAAGTCCACCCAATACTAATTTGATTTGATGATTAAAAAAAAATACTTAAAAGCAATATTTATCGGAAGTCCACCCACTCCTCATTGGTCAATCTTTAATTTTGGAATAGCATAATTTCCGAAAGGTGGAACGTGGTAGGTGAGGTTGGATTAAGATCCGAGTAAGTAAGCTACTAATCAAACGAACTCTCACTCATTCATTCGCCAATCTTTGTTATTCACCATAATGCCCCCCGGTTACCTACCCCTCTTTTATTAACTTCCATGAAAATGCGCTTGATCGGGGGCTATATTTCTTTTGCGACCCCAACTTCACCTAACTAACACCAACCAAATTCCGTTCAACTCGCCATGGCAGCGATCTCTCGCTGTCTGGCCAATGGAAATGGATCACTCTCCCTATTGTCTCCACAAAACAAGCAGCATCATAGATCGACACTTCGGATCCTGTCCAGCGCCGTCAGATCATCCATTGATTCAACTAAGTTGAATCTATACTGTGATAATCTTAGCAAGTGGAACTCAACTTGTTTGAGTCTAGATGAGAGGTGCCGAGATAGAAGAATAGAAGATGAAGGGAGAGGAAAGGAAGCTGGAAAGGTCCATTGCAGTGCGGGACTGGAGGGGATCGGAGGAAGGGGTACGCGGGAAAAGGGCGTCCTGGCTATATCAGAGAGGGCAAAGGTGGTGGCGATGATGGCGGTGGTGATGTTGCTCTGTAACGCCGACCGTGTAGTCATGTCTGTGGCCGTGGTGCCGCTCGCCGCACAGTACGGCTGGTCCAGTTCCTTCGTAGGCATAGTTCAGGTTTGTACCTTCCGAAATCCGATCCCTCTGTTACAATCTCTAAGTGGTCACCCCTGACGTGTGGGTCCATTTAACACCAGACTTTGGGATAGGTTCGTGCCTCGTAGTCATAGCTTATTATAGTTCCTATCGAGACGAACCGCCAGAGAGAATCAGAGGGAATTATATTTTGCTTGCTTGCTCGCTCACCTGCTGTGAAACCTCGTAGGCGCCACATAGATCCAAAACCACAAAAGTGTCAAACCTTGGATACTCCCCACGCCATTTTGTTCAAGTTAGAAAAATGCACTCCGATAGCATGCTCCGTGTTTATAAACAGGAGGGCCGGAGGCGGAGCTAGATTTTCTAAGTTTTTAGGGTGTTAAAACTTAAAAAATTTTCTTCAATAAAAATATTTTTTAATTATTTTGAAAATATACAATAATTATAATTATAATGGTATTTTTTAAAAGAATTTCTAACCAGGGGAACAGGGGATCCGCCCCCGTGAACACGTACTGATAACTATTGACTTGTGTGTTTTAAACTTCCACGCTCATTATTTAAACTTTCTAATATATATTACATGCACTCATCAAAATAAATTATATCATTATTTAAAGTGAACATTTCATGTCTTAAAAACTTTGATGAAGCTCATCATTAGATTAAATGAATATCACAGATAGAATAGCCTGAAACGCAAATTGAAATGCACGCGGCTTTTACATTCTGTACACTTATTCTCCTCCCTTCTAATATGCAATTATTATTATTATTATGATTATTTTATAAAAGATAGTAGGTCCGGCTTACTTACCTCAAAGAAAATATAACTTTATACTTCTAAACTTATTATCGAATTGACCTAAAATAAATATTCATATAAATCAAAATTGAATAACCTCTTGAAATAAACAATTATGTGTCAAACCTTTTTCAGGGATGAATGCTAGAGGCAAACCATACAATTCTTGTTCAGTTACCTATTCTTTGGATTGGTTATTGCAATATATGTTTTCAGTAGTTCTAATAACCATTGGGCTGCTTTTAGAAGTGGAATTAACTGAAAAGATAAGAAAAATAATCTATATCTATATTATATTATATTATATTATATATATTATAAAGAGCGTATGTATTGAAGACGTCCATTAATGTTATCAGATAATGTGTAATGACCGAAATATTCACATTCAATTTATGATTGTGATTGATTGATTTTATAAAAATGACGGTTTAGATTTCAGTCAAACCTATTTTCTTCTCGGTTCCATTTGCTATTTTTTAACCAATGCATTTATAGGATGTCTAAAAAAGAAATCGTATATCAAATAAATTAAACATTAACTATTATTAAGTCTTATTGTAAAAAAGGAAACTGCGAATTGTACATCATTTACTCAGAAAAGAAAAATTACTATATTTTGTACATCGTCTTTTATTGAATAATGAATTAATTTTATTTAAAATTTAAGAGGCTTTGTGATTGATTTATATATTAATTATAATATAATAAGTGTTAGATATAAATATTTTTAAACTTAAAGAGAGTCTGCACAACGAGCGGGTTCTATGCTAGTA
Organism: Schoenoplectus tabernaemontani; assembly: GCA_037127355.1. Classification (NCBI taxonomy): domain Eukaryota; kingdom Viridiplantae; phylum Streptophyta; class Magnoliopsida; order Poales; family Cyperaceae; genus Schoenoplectus; species Schoenoplectus tabernaemontani. The sequence continues at coordinate 23,114,902 of CM073739.1, forward strand.
TAATTAAATAATATTTGACAGATGAGTAAAAACTGGAGATAATATATTAAGTAATCTTTCTTTCTCACCAAATATAGCTCTGAAATTTTATGTTGTTTCTTCTTTTATCTCCAACTCTCTTCAGGTTTCTAAAAAACAGTCAATTGAAAATCATTGTTAATCTCTAAACATCCATATGTTCAGTTGCTAGTGTTGTGAAAAATGTTCCGTGTTTGGCACACAGACATAATATCATCAAACAATTTTAATATAAGCCAATTGATTTTTGATTTATGCAAACAATTGGACAGATTTAGTAATGTACAAATATCACATGATAAAAAGAATCACTGGAGAAAATGAAGTTTATAACAGTAAACATCTCAGGTCATATAGCTTATTACTAAAATTTCGATGATGATGTCTATTATGAACTGATTAACCATAAAATATCCGACTAATTGATATTTGTAGCTGGCTTGGTGTTCCAAGCATAACATCGTTATTCAATTAAAATTATATTTTAGATTATTATGCATACTTAGTAACGGACAAATAACTAATTAATTGAATCCTGATTGCTAATTTCAGATTATTTGGAAAAATATTCTTATATATTATATAGAGTATATTGTATATATGAAGGCGTGATCTTGGAGTACAACTATTTGAGTCACTCATTATTTGTCAAGACCATCTTTTACAATAAACTTACTCGATACAACTTTTAAAACAGCAATTTGAAAGGGAAAAAGGGAAAAAACAAAAGGACTTTAAGTTGGCTTATCTATCACATGTTGTAAGATGAGAGCATGAGGGAGGATGAGAAATTTCCATGAGAGATAGTTCTCGTGATTAAGATTAATTGAAACCTCGTAAGAGAAGGCAATGGGATGAATGGAGAAAGAGGAAGAAGACCCAGCCATGGATGATCCAGGAGGGAGAAGAAAAGAAAGAGAGAAGAAAAGAAAGAGGAGGAGAGAAGAGAAGCGAAAAATTGAAACAGGCTTGGCGTTAGCCAGACTGGTTTGATACCATGATCGATGAGATGGAATGAGAGAATTTGAATTCCATTGATATTGTTCTATTACAATATCTATTTATAGCTAAGCTATCTAATCTATGGATAACTGGAAGTTAGTTACAGTGTCACAAGAGTTTAACTAACTATAGTTTACCAATGCTCTCCGAGCATCTCGTACGACGGACTCACAAGGAACATTACTATGGAAATGGACACCAAACCGATTGTTCTCTACCAATTCTCTGCACCAGACTTGCAATGACCCGGGCATCCCCAGACCACACTTCCATCAGCTATGGAGAACACGTGCACCACCGAGAGTCCACTTCTTTGTATGGCTGCTACTACACGACAAACTCAATACAACAGAAAATCTACGGAAGAAAGGAGCAAAGGAGCCAGGCCCGTCGACACACTCATACGAGAAGCAAGGGAGCAAGCAGCGCTATGGGCAGCCGCATATGAACATGGCACAGACAACACATTAGGAGTTAACTAGCCATTTCAACAGTCTAATTAGAATTATAATAGAGTTTCCTATCGGGTTGTATCTTTAATTTTCACTACTCTCTCTCTCTCTCTTTGTAAACTCTTCTTAATTTTATTTAATGAAATCTCATAGTAGGCTATTCGTCTACTACTTAAAAAAAAAAAACTAACTATAGTTTGTTACAAGGGTATAATACATGTGTATGTCAGCATTGCTTGAACTCTGTATGTCACTGCTAAGACATGTACATGCTAAGGTCTTGTAAGCAGGATACCACCTGGAGACTGATAGTCCTGCTTGCCAGCATTTCTGTTTTCTGAAGTTACTGGACAGTCCTTAAATTTCTTTAATCGACAGATGATCTAATAAAGAATTAACCTGAATCTCTTAAGCAAACTGAAAACTCTTGACCAATTAAATTAGGAGCTAATAACTTTATAACATAACTAATTTCTTGTGCTATTGAACTTCAAAATGAATTGGGTTGCACATTAATAGTTAAAAATGAGATAATATAGAAGCTTCAAATTTTAAATTCATCCTTTTGGTTGGTCAATACAGTCATCATTTCTATGGGGATATGTGATATCATCCATGGTGGGAGGAACCTTGGCTGACCGGTATGGAGGGAAGCGTGTGATGGCATGTGCTGCCGCACTTTGGTCACTTGCCACATTTCTCACACCACTGGCAGCTCATAAATCCACGGGAGCTCTACTTGCTGTCCGTGCACTTTTTGGCCTTGCTGAAGGGGTTGCCTTCCCTACAATGAGCACCTTCTTGCCTAGGTAAACAACTGATGCTTTTTTTTTTTTTTTTTTCATTTTCATGTTGCACTTTGAGAAAAGTTTCGGAATTGTTAGCTGAAATTTATTGTTGACTGCTGATGGAATGATAGTAAATTCTGCTTCAAAAAAAATGATGGTAAAATTTATATTTTTTAATATAATTTTTTTTTAGTAAAGATGGGAGTCTAATCTACTCAATTTTTTTATGATGTAGTAGATGAAAAGTCTACTATTGATTTTCATTAAAGAAAATTAAAAAGAGTCATACAAATTAAAAGGAAGATAAAGAAAGGGAAAATGAAAAAAGACTAAAGGAATCCATGAAGTACAAGCACATCTCCTTACACAAACTAGGTAAAAAAGAAAAAATTAAAATAAAATTATCAGCTTCATTCTTGCACCATTTGTGCTCGCCATGGGAGTTCTAGCGCACGCGAGGAAGTAGGGCAGAAGGTGTGCAGCCACTAGAGTTAAAGGGGTTGATGTCTTCAAAGAGCCATAAGTCAACAATTGAGGTTTTGTCCCGCATTACAATCCCAATTAGTGACATTATTTTTGGCTAACAAGAAACATGTCTCCTGATGCACATAACCGACCTTCTTCATTGACCTAGCCTTTAGTCTGCAATGAATCATGGCTGATGATGGTGCTCTCAAGATGAAACCCTAGAACTGATGGTGGCGGCGAACCTGAGGGTGGTGACGATGGTGAATCCCTAGACTAGTGGGAGAGAGCAGAAAACCCAACGATGATGAAACCTTAGATCTGGTGTTACTTCATGTAATGAAACCCAAGCTGGTGCTATTTCGTGAAACAAAACCCAATATATGATGGTGGCAGTGAACCCAAAGTGGTGGCGCACACAAGTGCATGAAACACTTGTACCAACAAAATTATTGGTACCATTTGTGCTCAGCCCCGGCACACGGCCCACATGGCCAGAAAAGAAGAGTAGAAAGGTTATCGATTTTGGCTCAATGCAGTGGCATGAAGAACGATAGGGGGCTGCTCGCTCGGGTGCCTCCCATGAGGCGTGAAATTGTCGAGCGAGTCGGAATAGATCCAGCATGGGAAGGGATTGCAGTCGAGTAGGGAGGTGAAAGGGGAGAAGAGGTAGCGAGAAGTGGGGAATCGGTGGAGAGGCTGAAGTGGGTCGGGCGTGGTGCGTCGCGACTCGGCTATGGTCGGTGGTTAGTGCATGAGAGGGGGTTCAACAAGGAGATGGGGTGAAGCGAGGGGAGTGATTTTGGGGCCTTCGTCGGAGGAAATGGGAGCCAAGTGGGGAAGGAAGTTGCTGGCCCTGGTGAGAGAGGGGGCGCACAGATCTTGAGGGCTCGACAACCATTGTTGGCCGGACGAGAAGGCCAACGGGGTTGAGGGTGGTGTTGCTGTTGGTAGCGATGAATTCCTTGATCGATGAGAGAGGGCAGAAATCCGAGCGGTGGGTGAAGGGAGGGCTAGGCTTGGGTGGGTGGTGGTGGCTGACAGAGAAGCCCCATGTTGTGGTGGGTGGCGGCTGGCGGCGGCGGAGAAACCCTGGATTGCTTGTACTTCGAAGTTGTCGGGGCTGGAGAGGGAGGGGAGATCGGAGGAGAGGAAAAGAGGGTGGGGGAGGTGGGGAGAGGCCGGTGGCACGTCCTATCCCGCCTAGGGTTTTATCATAGAGGCGACTTCCTTTGTTTCGCCTTTAGAATTGCTTCTCGTGAGCGAAAAGAGTCGCTTTTTTTTTTTATTTTGTTAACCTACTCAATTTTTAAATGTCCATAAATGATCCCTATCTGAATTTTGAACTTACGATCTCCTACACGAAGAGCACTGCCTTTGCCACTAGACCGAAGGCTGGTTCTCATTTTGAATATAATTTCAATACAACTAAGTCAATTAGGACTTCAATTTGAGGATCTTGTTCAATTTCAGTTGTGTTAAATACAAAATTAGTTGCATTTGAAATAGAACCACCATTAGCAAGTACATAGTTCCAGTTGAGTTGATTGATTGATTTGTCTATATTTCCTTACTCTCAATTGACTCAATATAACAATTATTCATTTTATGTAGGTGGTTCCCCATGCATGAACGCGCCACTGCCGTGGGCATATCAATGGCTGGTTTTCACCTAGGAAATGTGATAAGTTTCCTAGCGACGCCAATCATAATGTCCTATACTGGCATCAACGGCACCTTTGCGTTCTTTGCATCCCTTGGTTATGCATGGTTGTGCATGTGGCTATTATTTATTTCAAATGAGCCCCATGACAACCCCCGCATTAGCCAAGCTGAGTTGCAGCTAATTCAAGCTGGCCGCACCGAGTCAAAATCCAAAACAAATAAGTTTCCATCCCTTGGACTTCTGCTGTCGAAGATAGAAATGTGGGCTATAATTGTTGCTAATGTTGTCAATAATTGGGTATATCTTCTAACAATCTCTTTGATTCAATTCGTGCAATTTTCTTCACCATTTTGTTTTTAATTTGTGTTTATGTTTACTTGATGTTTTTTCTTTAATTATGTTCTATTTGTTTGCATTTTGGGGCTGATAGATCTATGAATTTTAAGGCTGATGTCACAGACGAGGGAATGTTCATCTTTTAATCAGTGTCTACCAGCTGGCTCTCTACTTGTTGCATGAAATTGTTTGCAATCTGAAACTAATTGTCCCCATGTTCATCTTACAGGGTTACTTTGTGCTTCTTTCATGGATGCCTGTGTATTTTAAAACTGTGAGTCTGAGAATGCTTATCTTGCCACTTTCAATCTCAAAGGATCTCATAAATTGCTTTTGATAATTCTGTTACTTTGTTTTCCATTTTGCAATAGGTTTATAATGTGAACCTAAAGCAAGCAGCTTGGTTCAGCGCTATACCATGGGCAGTGATGGCCTTCTCAGGTTATGTGGCAGGAGCCTTAGCAGATTCCCTTATAAAATCTGGTCTTTCTGTAACACTAGTCCGGAAAATTGTCCAAGTAATTATTTTTCCTTCAACAGTACAGAAATAATTCTTGTCCTCGTTATTACTAAAAATGAGTTAAAGTGGCAGTTAAGTCTCATTTTTTTGTTTTGCAGTCGATTGGTTTTGTGGGGCCTGGTGTTTCTCTCCTGTGTTTAAGTTTTGCAAAGACACCGGCAATGGCAGCACTACTGATGACCATAGCATTGAGCTTGAGTTCCTTTAGTCAGGCTGGATACTTCTGTAATGTACAAGTGAGTTCATTAATCCTTAAAAATCCTCCTCTCCATTAGTATAGTTGCATCAAAAAGAACATAACTGTAGCATCCTTGCTATTGTATTACTGTTGATCAACTATAACTAACTTATTGGAAATTGCTATCTGTGAGCAGGATGTTGCTCCTAAATTTGCTGGTTCTTTGCACGGTATGTTCAAATTGTAGTTCCAGGCTAAATTGGTTTATGTTCTCTCATTGTCAATTTTATCTGGCAAATGGTTTCTGATGTTATTGTAGTTGTGTCATGAACAGGAATGACAAATGGAATCGGCACAGTGGCTGCTATAATAAGCACAATTGGTACAGGATATTTTGTGCAGTGGCTGGGATCATTCCAGGCCTTCCTAACACTCACTGCAGTTTTATACTTCAGCGCAACTGTATTCTACAATCTCTATGCTACAGGAGACCTCATTTTCTCCTGAGATTCTTTCATTACTATTTCTTTTTGAAGGACTCACCATCCCTCGCAAGGGGAGGAGTAAAGCAAATAATTATCCCTCGGTTTGTAATCTTTTTGAGCATCAAATAGTCGCTGAATCTCTCGAGCAGAGAATCCATGCTCGGAAGTAGTAGCTTTATATGCATTGATGATTCACTGAATTTGTTGCTAATAGTGGTAGCTTCAAAGGCCCAAAAGATTGTATACAGTTCTTTAAATATAGTGAATAGAATATTCAAGATAATAATGAAACATATGTCCCTATTCATTTACTTCAGAGTGTACTATTAGGAGCTGAGAACTGAATAATATTCAGTGTTCTGATATATATATTTTGAAAAGATTGACAGAGGCTGCCAATATGATTACATCAGAAAAGAAACACATCAAACAAACATACCTAAACTACACTGAAACTGATACGAAGACTATATACTAAAACTAGGAACAGAATTAGAAACAATTAGTAGGGGTGTCCGGTAAAGAAAATAAAATATTTGAGTCAATTTTTTATTTATTTTTTATTACATAAATTTTATTTTTGTGCAAATTAAAAAGATATTCGGACGTCGGCTGTCATCTATCTATCTTGATGCCGCCACTAACTAAAACTAAAAACCACATAAAAACTAAAGCAACTAAAAAAACACACTTCAAGAAGTGCACGTCTTGTTTCCTGCGTGGAAGGTATGCTAACAATGTTTGAGCCATAGCTTGACATCGTTAATAATACTCTGCCAATACATTTGCTGGAGTAGCTCTGTTTTGAAAAATGCTCATATTACGCCCAGCATCCGGCAAGAAACACTGTACTCCAGGTTTTTCATTTATTGGGTGGCGTGGCTGCCCTGGAGCATGTGGCCTGTGGACTGTGGTCACAATATCAGTGCTGATGCAAAGCATTCGGTTGGGACAATTTGAGCACATGATACATTCTTTGCTGCATGGAATGTTCCTTCTTATTAAGACGTCTCTAGGTAGTATAGAAAGACCCTTTGAGCAGTAGAACACCAAAAAGCTTAACCATGGCGGTAGCTTTGGTACTCCATATCCATCGAATACTCAGCTGAATACACTCGTTGATCCCCAGCACCAAATAATAGTGTCTCGTCCCTATGAGAAAGAAAGGAACCTGATCGAGTTGAGAAATTATCTGCAGCAGGGAATCAACGTTAGGTGCAGCTTCTCGGAGTGAGATTCTTGCTTGGTCTATTTGGTGTGAATGTGGAGTAAAATAGGCCAGCCAAAGCCAACGCCGTATCTGCCCAGCCCAGGTATCGAACCAAAATGAGATAACACCTACATGATCCTACCTGGTGTTCTGATATCGATAGCATCAATGTTGACCTTTCGCATTTTTTTTTTATAACAAAAAGGCAATTAGTCCGTTTCATTTCTGAAACATTAAATTACAGCCCTACAGTTCAGAATTACCCTAGTCGAAGTAAAAACCCCATTAGAAGGGACTCAGACTCACACCCGACGTTATCGAGCAACCCAATATAGTTTTGAAAATTCACATAATCCAAGTAATGTGTATAGTATCTGCCTACGAACTCAAAACTATCTTGCTACTTCTCAATCTTATTTTTCATCATTGTCCCTTCTAATTGAAACGCAGCCTACCATAACAAAATAAAGCTGGTCATATATACATCTGGATCAGACAACACAAATCCATATAGCATAAAGCAAACAACCACAGTAGTAACAACTAGTGTATTAAAAACGGGTCGAGTCGGGACGGGTTTACACGGGTCGGCGAGTTTTGGCAGGACGGGTCAACGGGTTTTTCACGGGATGGGTTAGGATGGGTCCATTTTGGGGGTTTAGTCGCGACCCATCGGTGGGGCAGGTCGGTGGGGAGGGTCGGGTCGGGTCGGATCGGGTCCAAGGGTTTTTTTTTTCAAAATTCAAAAATAACCCAATAAAATCCAAATAAATTCTCAAAAATTCCGAAAAATTTAAAAATAATTATTAGGAATATTAAAAATATATAACTATTTATATTTTTACCAAAAATTAATTTTTCCCGCATTTTTTTAATTTTCCTGTGTTTGCACGGGTTCCCGGGACGGGTCGGGGGCGGGTTTGCATGGGTTGGGCGGGTCGGATCGGGTCCAAAACGGGTCAGGTCTTGCACAATTTTTTTTTAAAATTTTTTTGCCCGCGTCCGTGCTAGATTCGTCGGTTCTAACGGGTCACGGGTTTGACGGGTTGGGTCACGGGTCAGGGCGGGTCGGGTCGCGGCCACGGGTTCGACGGGTCTGGTCTGACCCGTTCGGGTTTTTTTAAAACTCTAGTAACAACAACCACAACCAACAAAGTAACAATCTGTATACTACTCAAGCCTCAACACTGGTTCCAACACCTGGAGCAGTATCATCTCCATCGACACCGGCAACTATTTCTTCAGCTGTCTCTGAACAACCTCATCTAACATCCCTGTCCAATAATCAATCAGGGAGCAAATCAGAATTATCATATTTCTATTAGATGGAATTTGTGACTGTTTAAAAATAATGGAATTTCTGAGTTTCCAGATGGACCAACAAAGTCCACTAAGCATTGTCAAAAATGCTTCTTTATTGGCACCACTTAGAGAAAAGAAAAAAGATATCACCTCATGTAAATACCTCCAAGATCTATGAATTATCTGACATTGACCCATCCAGAACCAAATAGACTATATAAATGGGCATTGCACAAACATATGATCTACACTTTCTTCAGCAATACAAAAGCAACATTGAGTTGCCCCAGTCCAACCTCTTTTGCTCAAATTTTATTTAGTAAGAATTATATTCTTACTAACTAACCACATAAATAGTTTAATTTTTAATGGAAGATGCAATTTCCACCAAAATAAGTATTGCTGATCTAAAACTCCTCTAAATATAAGCCATTGGTAAGCAGATTTAGTGGAAAATAAATATGTGTTATTCCATCTCCAAACTATTACATCAAGTTCTGTAGTCAAGGTATATTGATGTACCAGTTGGTAAATGAAATTTAATTCTATCAACATAACCCTTGTAATTTGTTTGTTGAATTGTAAAACTTGGCCTTTAGACATGATAACTTGGAACACTGATATGGTTGGATTAGTACAAATGTCAAAGAGTTGGTGATAAATGGAAGCTAGAGTATTATCTGTATACCATCTATCTAATCAAAATTTAGTATGCATCCCATTACCAACCTTCATGTTACAACTAACTTGTCCAATATCATTTAAAGCTACAAATTGATTTCCAAATAGGAGACATGTGATTTTTAGGGACCAAGAAATCATATTTAGTCTTAATTATCTCTTTCCAAATATTATTATATCCAGAATCATGAAACTTCCACCACCATTTAAGTAACAAGGCCAAATTTTATTGCTGTAACTTTAGAATTCCAAGTCCTCCAACCTCTTTAGGTAAACACTTTTTTTTTCCAAACTATATGAAGTATCTGTGCTACCCTGATACTTTATATACACTGTCGCACGTGTATCGGATACGCGTCTGATACGGATTCACATCTAATACGGTACGGGTGCACATCCAATACGTCACGTGGCGTATTAGGTTATTTTATTCAGTTTGACTGAAAGATACGCTCTTCGATATGTCCGGATACTCCTCGATACGTGTCCAGATCTCTCATCCAGTGCTGACCGATACGCCAATAGAAGCTGCCACAATTGATCTGGAGAAAAGCTCCTAAGGAAATTAATTGTAGCATGTGTGACTCAAACTTGAGCACTCAAAGCGCTACACCAACCTTTCAACCACTACACCATCTCAATTAATATCAACTTTCAAAAATATATATACCAAACCTATATTGTAATTTGTACTTGCTACTCCGAGTAAACTCACAACATAGGCACTTTAAAAAGAAAAGCTGCATTGGAAGAAAAGACATAGGCACTTGAAAAGAAGAAGCTTTCGTAAAAGTTGAGGATTAGTGCGAATTTTGTTAATCATTGTCGTGTGAAGTACACGTTACATTGTGAGTCGCGACCACTGACCTAACGATAAAATAATATATAGAAGAATATGATGAACCCTTCCAGCAAAAGATGTCTAGCGTTAGATAGATACTAGAATAAAATAATCGTCGCGTTGACCGTTTCACAAGGTTTAATTTATTCAGTCTAATTAGTGATTTGCCCGCGGGTACCACCGGTACGGGCTGGGTACACCCGTGGCGGATGGCGGGTAGGGCGGACACGGGTACGGCGGGCACGAGTAGACAGGTTTTTTTTTTCAAAACCGTACCCTACCCGTCTCATACCCGTGCCCGTCGCGGATACACGGGTACCACGGGTACGGGTACGGAGGTACTCGGGCACACGGGGCGGGTCCAAGGGTAGAGAGGGTACACGGGTACTCGACTACTCGGGAACGGGAACCGTTATAACGGTTAACGATTCAGAAACTGTTTTGCACGGGTAGACGGGTACATGATTTTTTTTTTGCTATTTTTGTTTTACAAATATATTTTTTATTTTGGAATGCCGTAAAATCTGAATAATATCATTTCGGATAAGTACAAATCTAAACGTTCATTTTAAAAGAATAATATATTTTCTAAACGTTCATTTTTTTCAATTATTTTAAAACAATAGATTAAATCAAAAAATAGATAAAAAATTAAAAATGAACATTTAAAAATCAAATAATTTAAAATGAACGTTTAAAATATAAATAAAAAACAACTTAAATCAATTAATTTAAAAAGTAAAATATAAATAAAAATTTATCAAATCAATTACTTTAAAAAGGCGGGTACGCGGGTACGGGCGGCGGGTATACGGGTACGGGTACAACGAGTTTTTTCCAAAAAAAAAAACTGACCGGCCCTTCTCAAACCCGTACCGTGTACCCGTCTACCCGCCTATACCCGGGCATGGACGAAGAACCGAACATTTTATTTAGGAAAAAATATAAATATAATACTAAAAATACCGCCATATACGATGATTAGGAAAAAGTTTAGACTAAATTGTTAACTAATTTTCATAATAGGAGTACCCAATCAGTAATAGAGGGCTAATCAATAATTTTTGTGTAGATATAAATAATTTTTATAACCTCCATAAATATTTACATAAATCATAAGGGGTCAGACCCAGCCCTTAGGGCTGGCAATGAGCCGAGCCGAGCTCGTGCTTAACTCATTAGCTTAACAAGCTGAGTCAAGCCAACTCGTTTAGTATTTCCGAGCCAAAAGTTTTGGTTTGAGATTGATTTGTTAAGTTAACGAGTTAAATGAGCTGGCTCGTTAAGATTTATGTATATACAAATTAATAAAATAACTAATGATAATATATTTTATATAAATTTGATATAATAATTTAAGTACATGTCATACTATAAAGTGTTTAATATACTAAAAATTTATAATAAAAATAAAAAATATTAATAGTTTACTGAGCCTAACGAGTCAAACAATCCGAACTATTCAAAACTCAACCTTGACTCATTAACTTAATGAATTTAAGAGCCGGCCCGTTAACGCTCGATGTACTAACGAGCGAGTCAATAATAAATTGATTCCGAACGAGCCACGACTCACGAGCGAGCTACGGGCTTTTTTGTCGGCCCTACCCGCCCTCTTAAATTCGCGACCAACTCCTGAATCGTCAAATTTCATTATAGATGAATTTTCTTGTTCATTTTTTGTGTCAGAAAAAATATTTGGAGCGGTTTAATCATGAAGCCTTCCATTTGTGTTTTGGAATTTTCTGAACGTACTTTTAGAGATTTGATTTTAATTTAAAAAATTATTGTCGAGGACAAGAAAGCCTTTTGAACTTCATTTTGTTCCGTCTTCCAATTTAAATCGATTTATCTAGGGTAGTAAGTTGGAATTTTGAATTTATCGTCAAAGAGAAAGATCAGTCAAAGACAATTTTTGGTCTCTAAATAATGTCAACAGGTTAGTTGTTGGATGCATTAGTTTTTAAGAAAGGCTGATATAATATAGACTTTATTTTACATATAATAATCAAAGAATGTCAAACCGTAATAACAAAAAGTTTTTGTTTAATTGGATTGGGTTCACATAGGCCATCTTAAAAAATTGTATTCAATTGCCACGTGGACCAAGTCCAACGACCGGTTCACTGCATTGACCATGAACCTGTTGTCCTCTTCCTCCTCCATTAGTTGAATACTTGAGAGATGAGATGAGATGAGAGCGTGCTTCTAAGGCCTTGAAGTAGTCTTCTTCCCTACTCGTGCCATAGTAACGACAAGTCGTCAAACAACAATCAATCACCTCCATTAGCGACTCGAATTTGCTCCGATTTCTATATGAAGAAAAGAAGCCAGGCGCCCTCGAGCTGTAGTGGTAGCGAGGATTTTTCCGCTACCAGTCATGGGTTGTACCAGTTCAGTTCCTCCCGGGCTTCCACTTATACCGCTGGATCTGTACAGTCTGGTCAAATCAAGTCTAGTGTAAAGGATAAATCTTTTACAAGATCATTGACTGTCGTCTTCTCATCATGCTTTATCCCCAGAAATGGTAAAACCAAAGGACATGATGACGATTATGATGTTTCTATTACTTCTAGTAAGTTTGTTTCGAATTATTTTCTTTTTATGTTTCTATTACTTTTTGAGCTGGTACATGTGCTGTGCGGATTCTAAGCTTCCTTATTTCTCATAAAAATTACAGCTTCAAGAAAATCTGTAGCAAGCAACACTAGTGCTCGCAAATTGACAGGAGGAGATTCTGACAGTAGTAGTTCTCTAATAGAATTGCCCGCACAATTCTCCATCAGACAGATTTATAAGGCGACGTCTAACTTCAGTGATGAAAACAAAATTGGTCAAGGAGGTTTTGGTACTATCTACAAGGGAAGGCTCAGAGATGGTTCTTTCATTGCCATTAAGCGTGCAAAGAGGGTAACAGCTCAATTTTCATTCTTAATCTTAATTTGAGATCTAAAACTAGCTTTGGAAATTGTTATCATATTGGTCCTGCTTTTTGAACTGTTATGGTGCCAACATTTAGGAACCAAAATTACCAGAATTTTAAGTACCTATCCAGTAGATTTTGGAGAGAGCATATCTTGTTGAAATCCCAGTTATGATAAAATATTATTGTACAATTCATGAATGCAAATGGAATATTAAGATATTCATTACAAATTATCTTAAATTGGCAGAATATGTATGACAAGCAACTATCCACAGAGTTCAGAAGTGAAATAGAAACACTTTCGAAAATCGGGCATTCCAACTTGGTCAGGTTGCTTGGCTACTTGGAACATGAAGATGAGCGCCTAATTATGGTTGAGTATGTCAATAATGGATCGCTGAGAGAACACCTTGATGGTAGATACTGTTTCTTTCACTCCTAACTTTTATCTTTTTTTTTTTCATTTTGTTAAAATATCCTCTGTGCAAGCAATAATATCATTGTTTAGGGTAGTATTTTGCATTTAGAAATGTGTGAAGAGAGTGAATCTCTCAATTGAGCAATAACAGTAGACAGTGGGAACTATGCAGGCGTCCGTGGAGATGTATTAGAGATGTTGCCGCGTCTCAACATAGCTATCGACATAGCTCATGCAGTTGCATATTTACATGAATATTCAGGTTTCACTCTCTTCTTGTTTCCTAATTAGATTTGACTCACCATATGCAATACTTTCTTATCAAATAAACATATAATTACATCATTCACTCTTCTTTCTTTTTGAAGGTTGGAAGGCAAAAAATTCTATCAAAAGAAATTGGTATTAATACTATAAACTAAGTTTATAATAAGAAAATTTTACACAGAATAAAAGAAGAGAGAAATTCAAATTAGTGTTACATTCACCGGTCTGCTATATACGCCCACCTTCTGGAGAAGACTGCATGTTTGCTCTTGTTCGACTGCCCTTGGACCACCAAAAAGTGGATTTGCAATAAAAGCTAGATGATATACTTTTTTAGATCACTGAAATTAAACTAGTTTCTTTAATGAATTAAAAAAACAATCTTCCCTTCTCAAATGCAGATCACCCAATAATCCACCGTGATATAAAGGCTTCAAATATTCTGCTAACGGACACGCTTCGTGCTAAGGTGGCTGATTTTGGGTTTGCCCGGTTGGCACCTGACAACCTAGATGCCACTCATATATCAACCCAGGTTAAAGGTACTGCAGGATATGTGGACCCGGAGTACCTACAAACATACCAGTTAACTGAAAAGAGCGATGTCTACTCCTTTGGGGTTCTTCTTGTAGAAATTGTAACCGGTCGCAGGCCTATAGAGCGTGGAAAAGACCAGAGTGAGAGAATGACGACCAAGTGGGTAAGAATCTACTAATTGCTAATTTTCTTTTTATATTCCTTTTCGATAAAAATGAGATGAAGTGCGACCACTTCTGTAACTAGGAATCATAATTTATAAAGCAAGCAGGTCTACATAGTTTAGTTAGATAGTAATAGGCTAGCACCTTCCTGAACACATCTATAAAACCCCATTGATAGTAAGTTTAACACAGGCACTGAGAAAATACAAAGAAGGTGACGTTGTTATAGCAATGGATGCAAAAATAAGGCGGACCCCTGCATCAGTGGCAGCAGCGGATAAGATGATGAAGCTAGCCGAGGAGTGCATGAACCCCTCTAGAAAATCACGGCCGTCCATGCAGAAATGTGCAAAGGACTTGTGGGTCATCCGTCGGGACTTCCAGCAACAACAGCAGCAAGATCAATACCAAAACAAATTAGATTCCACTGGTTCAAATAAAAACACCACGAGTTCACTCAAGGAATCTTTTCCAGGATTGAGAGAGGAATAGTTATAAAATTAAGAGGGAATGGAATCCCAAATTTTATATATTGGCGTATATATGCAGCAGCATTTTGTCCTTTTTTATTTTTATATTTGTGTGTGCAGTGAGCCCCTGATAGATAGATTGAATCATTGAATGCTGTTCTCAGTTTTCCCCGTTTTATAAGAACAAAATCTTAATTTTGTTTTTGTTTTCGAACTTCATTCATCCCAATGACAGATTTACAAATTTATTGAAATACATAATTTTCTAGATCTCCTAAATAAAAAATTTCAATCAAAACCATTCCAACACTTTCAGACATGATAACATTCTATTTCGCTGTTCCCGCGTGGAATATAGCTGCAAACGAATTGGCACCCTCTCTACATTAACTCACACAACTTCTCTCAATCTAAATCCTGACATGATGCTCCTGCCCGAGATCCGAAATCGACAATTCATTTTTGTCATGTATCAACTCAAAATTTTAAGTTACTTTAGATGATCCGAAATCGACTGTTTTATCTTTTTAGAGTTATTTCGTTGAGAAGGGATCAAGAGCCTATCAACATTGGTGCCCACAAAACTAAATCTCAAATTATTATTTTTTAGACTCTTTAAGTAAACAAAACTTATTAATGAAATATTATGTGTATATATTATATTGCAATTGTGCATAAAAAGTTGCATATCATTCAAATGTTGTTTATATATGCATCAAGCATTAATGAAATTAAGGGACCAAATTTCATGATTTAATCTCCTCTCTTGATGACTATTAAAATGAAATTAAAGTTTCATAACTTATTTTATATACATTTGTGATGATTTCGAATACATCCAATAATTTATATTTATTAATTTATACATATATAAACAAGGGTGGGGATCACTTTATAGAATGTTGACAATTTTGACAATGAATTTTAAAAAAAATTGAAAAAAAATCTTTAAAAAAATATATATATAAATATATTTTTTTACTTATAGATTGATAATGATTCAAAATTTATGTAATTTTTAATGTTTAATAGTTCATCAAAAATCATTAAATTAGAAATGCTGCGAGTTGCATAAAATTTTGATAATCTTTGATGAACTATTAAGCAATAATGAAATTGCATGAAATTTAAATCACCATTAATCTATAAATAAAAGAACATTCTATAATTTTTCTATTTTCAAGATTTTTTGTATTTATTTAAAAATTCATAATCAAAATTGACAAAATAACCCATTATCATGGGATAATGGGTACTCCTTTTATCTTTTGATGGCTTGATCTTTTGATTATTTATTTCTTTAAGATTCACGTGCATTTATTTCTCCTCCAGCTATCGACATATTCACTTAAATGACTAAGGAGATTATGTCTACATAGAAACAAATATAAAAGAGGAAGGAGCACTAAAAAAATTGAAACTCAGAGGACACTTTTCAACCTGCCTACTTTTCTTTAACAATGATTTATTTATTTTTGTCTTCCTACTCTCTTTATTTCATAACCTCCGTAATGTTTAATCGAAGAGACAAAAATGAAGCTTCAATAAAATTCTTAGCCTTTTAAACTTCTAAGCTTTTTAAGCATGCTAAGTAACTAATTTTTTTCATCATTAATTTTGTTTAAATCTTTTCATCTTCTTGGATTCAAGAATTCATATAAAATAATTTCTCTCTCCTCATTTAAAATAATATGTATAATATACTTAAATAAAACTTAACTCTAAAAATATCTAATTTTTTATATGATCCTTTATAGATTATTATGTGTATATTTATATTATTTATTATTATAATAATAATAATTATTTAATATTTAAAAATATTATGTCTAAATTTTCTTTAATATAAAATTTATATTACTAATTATTTATTTGAGGACTATATTATCGGAGTAAAACCCGAGTTTCAGTCGTAGTAATTAAAATTTTTAGTTTCAAGTACGTTGGCTTGCTTATAAATTCATAAAAAGAAGTGCTTCTTGATCAAAAATAAGTTTGAGAACGTGGCTTCAATTTTTATTAATAATTTAATACAATTATATTATCCTGGTTTGCTACAGACAGTTTCTATATTATAATTTTTTACATCAAAATTTAAAAATATCATTTTATTCCAATATAAAATATGATAACAAAACAAAAAAGCACATATAATTAATCAATCGATTTTATACAGTAATCCTAACTTTCCTAAAAAATATATATAATTAAATTTTAAATTTGATAAATTTCTCAGCAAAATAATTTTTTTAGGAAAGAGATATCATCAATTGCATAACTTTTAATATAACTGATGTGTTATGAATTTAACAAAGATTTTAATATTTTTGTTATAATTTATCACGCCACAAAATATCCCTAATATATCTAACGATTTGTATTCTCTCCAAAAATTAATCAATGAATTTCAATCAATCCTGATAGCTGTGGAATAAGAACATTTAATATTTACATGTTTAATAAGGAGAGAGATAGAGATATATCTATATATAGATATTAAATAAAATATTATTTAATTGCTGATGGTTTATTTATTTCAATGTAAAGTTAAAATTATGAACAAAAAAAATCTAATCATGCACTATCAGATTGGTTACAATTATTTATTTATTTTAGTTGTATGTCCCCCTGATTTTCTGTAAAGAGTTGGTAAAGTATTTTTTTTATCATATCTAAATGTGCATTTATTCATAACATGGATCTACAGTTCACATCAAGTACATGAAAAAAACTGAAATTTAAAAGATCATAATAATTAGATTATATAACCTTAGTTGAAATAAGACTAAGCATAATTTGTTTAATTTATGAAGAATGAAGCATCATAATAATTATCCCTTTGTATACCTGGCAATTATGTATAATCGAAATGATTGACGCACTGCACTGATAGTCTGATAGCACGTTGCTGAATTATTGATGTGACTTCAACGGCTGTGTTAGAACTTAGAACTTAGAAGCGGAGGTCTTTGACTCTTTGCCCCTTAGAACATATTTATTCTCATTTTTCACTGTAAAAATGCGGCAGTAGTAAATCGGACACGTGGACCCACCCCGACCCTCCGTTTCTTGTTTTCTTATTTTAATTTTTTTTTCTTTTCTAACATTTTTCTATCCGTTCGTTTTCTCTGGCGTGCTTCAATTTTATTTGTCGTTCTCGCGGCGCGCCACTCGTTCGCTCTACTAAAAATATCTGTGTTTAATAGCTCGCACCTTTGCAATTTTCCTTCGATTTCTTTTGATCCTTTCCCTCCAAATATTATCACCTCTCTAATAAATATCTTCTCTCGTAAACCTCATTGCCCCATTCCATTCAAAAAGCATCTCGGATCTCTCGTTTTCTTCACGTGACCCTCGCTCTTGCTCCTGGTAACTAGTAAGCAGCTTTATCATCCCCCCCCTCCCCCTTCTTGCTCCGTCTCAATTCTCACCTGCATTATCTCTTCTCTGTGTTTCTCTCATCGAATTTCATCACTAAGTTCATGACGAAGCCGGATGAGTCCAATGGCAAGCTGACATTTGTCGGCGGTCATATCAAAGGGGTGGCACTTCCATGCGCCAGGGAAGAGTCAGAGATCGCATCAAACATTGTATACCACGCACAGTATACTCCGCATTTCTACCCTCTCAGATTCGATTTAGAGCAAGCATTCTATGCTGCGGCGCAGAGTGTGCGTGACTACCTGGTTCAAGTAAGACTTGATTTTCTATGATTACGAAATTAAATTTCTGGATTTCAGCTGCTAATAATCGAATTCGCATTTGATTTTGCTTTTGCTTTTGCAGAGATGGAACAGCACATACATAAAATTCCACAAGGCTGATCCGAAGCAAACCTATTACCTCTCAATGGAGTACCTTCAAGGACGTGCTCTAACCAATGCAATTGGAAATCTTGGTATTACTGATGGATATGCTCAAGCATTGAAGTCATTTGGGCATGAACTTGAAGATATCGTTGAGCAGGTAACTTGCTTTCTTCAAATAAATATATTTTTTTTTCTTCGAGCTACATATATGTTTTTATTTTTGGAATCAATCTAAGGTGACAAGGTGTCCTTTAGTTTTATAATTTGTCATTAATTCGAGAGGCTGGTCGAGAATCAAATGAGTACTCCTTCTGCGAAAAAGGAAACACGACTAAATGACACAAACAGTGTTAAAGTATCACCCCTTTCCCCATTAAGGGTCTTAGCATCACCCTTTTCCAAGGTACTGTATTATGTTTGATTAGGAATTAAAATTTGTGCAATAAGATAGATTATTTTCTGTATTGAAAAAATGACAGAGTGCAGCCAGCTTCCATTTTTTACCGAATGAAAAACAGTTCAAAAGTTAAGAGCCAAATTGAATCCGTAGTAACCAGGACCAGAAATGAGGAATATTTTAGTCCTTTCCTTTTCTTTCTTTTACAACAGAGTAAGAATTATTAGTTTTACATTTTACTATATATAGCGCATTCATGCATCAGAGTAAATTTACATTTTGTGAGTTATTTTGTGATTTACTGACATTTCATGCAAGTCAACACCCATTGCATTGTGGATTGCAGGAGAAAGATGCAGCTTTAGGAAATGGAGGCTTGGGTAGGCTCGCGTCATGCTTTCTTGATTCAATGGCAACTCTTAATTTGCCTGCTTGGGGATATGGCCTGCGTTATAGGTACAATTTCCTTTTCTCCTTCCTTTTTAGTAGTGTTTTCATGACAGGAGGAGATGATTAATGTTGGGTATTGTTGAATGTGTCTTAGGTATGGCTTGTTCAAGCAACGTATAACTGCAGATGGCCAAGAAGAAGTTGCTGAAGATTGGCTAGAGGTATCTTTCGAATTGTGGACCCTTGTATTCTGTTAAATTGTTTCTATCTCATTTTTGTTCTGAGTCATTGTATCCTTTATGTTTACTTTTACAGAAGTTCAGTCCATGGGAGATTGTCAGGCATGACATAGTGTACCCAGTTAGGTTCTTTGGCCATGTTCAGATCAATCCTGATGGATCGTGAGTAAAATATTTCATTGATATGTAGATTATCCCACTAGCAAACAAAGCTTTGATGTTTTCTATAATTTACTGTGTAAAGCAAATTGCCCTTTTTCTATAAGTATAGTTACCCTGTACTGTATGTGTGATATACTTGTGATGCTCAGAGATATTTTAACTTTTGAATTGCAATACTTATTTTCTGTATATTCCCTTTGTAGGCGTAAATGGGTAGGTGGAGAAGTATTAAATGCACTGGCATATGACGTGCCAATTCCAGGGTTTAATACAAAAAATACAATTAGTTTGCGCTTGTGGGAGGCAAAGGCTAGTGCTGAAGATTTTAATTTGTTTTTATTCAATGATGGCAAGTATGAGGATGCTGCTCATTTCCATTCTAAGGCTCAGCAGGTGTCTAAACAATTTATGAACCTTTTCCAATTTTGTTTCAGTTAACTATTGCAGAAGTTACATGTTTTATGTCAAGCAATGAAATAGACATGAAGTAAGAGTTTTTGTTCATTTCATCACTTCTTTCCAATAAATGCTCAGTTTGCTAACAACCATGTATTTAGATTTATGCTGTCCTTTATCCCGGCGACTCTACTGAAAATGGAAAGATCCTGCGCTTGAAACAACAATTTTTCCTCTGCAGTGCATCATTGCAGGTTTAAGTCTCTACATCAGAACTCAGATATCTGTTAATTGTTATAGTATATATAATAATTCTGGACTGGGTTTTCACAGTTTAAACAACAGTACAATATACAATAATTTATTTGTAGAAAAGTTTTTGGCGCATAATTCTTTGATCTACCTTGGCTGCAGGCCAAAGATGATGTTCGGATATTTTGCAGAAATTTCTATTACGCACCATACTTATATAATTCACCAGCTTATCTATATTATAGTATATAATCCTGAAAGGATTCTGGACAATATGTAGCTCTACAGTCTGAAAATTTTAATATAGAATAAAAATCATGCCAAAACAAAGTCAGGCGCTTTGCTAGACTTTTACAGTATTACCTTTTCATCTTGAAGGCCTTTGAACTTCAGTTATATTTTCCTGAAAATATTTGCTAAAAGTGAGTATATCGCTATCTGCAGGATATAATTTATAGGTTTAAGGAGAGGAGAGTTGGAGGCGATTGGGGCAACTTCCCCAATAAGGTTGCTGTGCAGTTAAATGACACTCATCCAACTTTAGCAATTCCTGAACTAATGCGTTTGCTCATGGATAATGAGGGACTTGGCTGGGACAATGCTTGGGATTTAACTACAAAGTATGTCTTCATGCTTCATTTAATTTATGTTATATAGTTATATATGCAATGAAGTTGACCTTTTTCTTCTCTTTTACTGTTGCAGAACTTTTGCATATACAAACCACACTGTACTCCCAGAAGCGCTGGAGAAATGGTCCCAAGATATAATGAGGAAGCTTTTGCCACGTCATTTTGAAATTATTGAAGAAATTGATAAGAGGGTACTTATTACTATAACTATATGAACCTATTTCATGGTCCAATTTAATTGATAATCTCTCTATTTCTCTCCAGTTCAAGGAGATGATTCATGCTACTAAGAAGGACATGGTGGAAAAGCTTCCAGGTATGCAGATTTTAGATAACTCGAATCCCCAAAAGCCTGTTGTGCGCATGGCAAATCTGTGTGTCGTATCTTCCCATACGGTAAGCTTAACACTGCTAAAAAAAAGGAGTATGGTCTCATTCACATATTATGGGTGATACAAAATATACAAACTTAATATATTCTAAACTATTATGTTATTGGTAGGTGAATGGAGTTGCACAATTGCACAGTGATATCCTGAAGTCGGAGATATTTGCAGATTACGTATCAGTTTGGCCGACCAAATTTCAGAATAAAACAAATGGTATCACACCTAGGAGGTGGTTACTCTTCTGTAACCCCGAGCTTAGTCAGATTATTACCAAATGGCTTAAGACTGATGAATGGATCAGTAACCTTGATCTCCTCTCCGGCCTTCGTGGAGTATGCCTCATCTCAATCCTGTTTCCCTCTCTTCTCAGAACTGTCTTTTTTTTTTCCCTGTTATTTTTCCTTCTGTTACATCCGTTGAAACCATGTAGTGCGAAGGGAAGATGAGAACAATAACTAACAATGTTTGGGGCTATCTTATTTGAGGATATATATTACTAGAGTTTTTGTGGTTCGCGCTGGGTACAAAAATAATAGAGGGATAGGGTAAGCCTGTGGTTGGTAGCAGATACAACAAGAATGGGATAGTATATAACAGTCCCATTAGCTAGTTAACTGTAAATTTTAGTAAGAGTTAACCCGGCATTGTTTATATCAAAGCCTAGATATGCCATAACTTATGTTGATGTTATAGTTATTTTGTAACAGTTTGCAGATAATGAAGATCTCCAAGATGAATGGGCACAAGCAAAGCTGGCTAGCAAAAACCGGCTTGTACAGTATGTTTATAATGCAACGGGCGTGTCCATTGACCCAAACAGTCTCTTTGATATACAGGTTAAACGTATTCATGAGTATAAGAGACAGCTGCTTAATATATTGGGTGCTGTGTATAGATACAAGAAGCTCAAGGTAAATAACTTCAATTGTTTAATGTATCAGGTCGTGACATCTTGACATTTACTTTATTATATCTTGACATTTTTTATCTTTTAGTGAGTTTCACTATAACAAAAATATGACAATTGGATCAACTTGTATAGTTGTTCAGTGCTTTATTGTGTGAGCTGGCATCTTTGTAGTCTCATAATATATTTGATACATAATTTAAGAGTATTTTAGGACACAAAAAAACTTGTTTACATAACCTGATGAGATATATGCAACTCATGTAGGAAATGAGCGAGGCAGAGAGGCAGAAGGTGACTCCCCGTACTATAATGATTGGAGGAAAGGCATTTGCAACCTATACCAATGCAAAGGTCATTGTCAAGCTGGTCAATGATGTTGGTGCTGTAGTAAACAGTGACCCTGAGACCAACAAGTATCTTAAGGTGTCTAGTCTAGATACCCCTTCTTTTCTTTCTTATAGCTAGAATCCTTGGAACATGAGGTATACTGAGGAATTTGCAATGTTTTTAGGTTGTGTTCATTCCAAACTACAATGTATCTGCGGCAGAAGTATTGATACCAGGTAGTGAGCTGTCTCAGCACATCAGTACTGCTGGTATGGAGGCAAGTGGTACTAGCAATATGAAATTCGCTCTTAATGGTTGTCTTATTATTGGTACTTTGGATGGCGCAAATGTTGAGATTAGGGAGGAAATTGGAGAAGAGAATTTCTTTCTCTTTGGTGCCAAGGCTGATGAGGTCCCTCGTTTGCGCAAGGAGAGAGAAATGGGAATGGTAAGTGCAAATTTTTTTTCTGTTATTTTTTTCATCAGTACATTTTTTTGTATTTCTCTGTGTTTTGGTTATACAAAATTGGTTGAGACTACAACAGCACACCTTCAGTCAGCTACAAAACAACACAAACTACCATTATGAACAGATAGCATCACAAACAATCTCAATGGCTAATTTAGAACAGCCAGTAAGAGCCCACATCAAAACTACCACACATACCTTAAAGAGAATCACTTCACATTAATACCCTTGTGAACCAAAATCATTGCCAAAATTGTTTTTAACAATATAACAATGAAGAAATGAGCTATCAAAAAGTTATGAACAAGGTGTCCAACACAAATGGTCAATGATGCCATCTCTTTTTGCCAGTGGAAACTGGTTCAATTCTAGAGGCATAAGGGGATTGATATTTTTAGGTGTTTTTTCGAATGGGGAATATTGAAATTATTAGCAATCTGCAATGCTTTTTTTTTTTTATGAACAAGGTGTCCAACACAAATGGTCAATGATGCCATCTTTTTGCCAGTGGAAACTGGTTCAATTCTAGAGGCATAAGGGGATTGAGATTTTTAGGTGTTTTTTGGAATGGGGAATATTGAAATTATTAGCAATCTGCAATCCTTTTTTTTAAGTTTAGAAACAGAAAAAATGCTATGACATCTTCAACTGCTAGGCCTTGCCTCTCCCAAAGGTCTTATACTAGTCCTTGTATTTGAGTACCTTGCAGTGTATATAGTAAGATCTGTTCCTTGCCTGTAGATAGAGGTTAGGTTATGCATCTTGCTCCCAACACATGAACATTATTTGTTTGTTCACTTGACCTGTTATGAGATTTCTGATATTGCTTGTTTTTAATGATTACAGTTTAAGCCGGACCCCTGTTTCGAAGAGGCGAAAGAATTTATAAAGGTCGGCACCTTTGGTACATATAACTATGTTGATCTCTTGAGCTCATTGGAGGGTGATTCAGGCTATGGACGAGGTGACTACTTCCTTGTTGGGCGTGATTTCCCTAGCTATCTCGATGCCCAGTCTAGGGTTGATGAAGCTTACAAGTAAGACATGGAAACAATATTCTTTACTTCCAGATCTTATCATAAAACATTTTTCTTGTCGCGGTCCTAGAAATATTTAGAGTTGTGATTAAAGATTATCCCCATCTGAAAAGATGAGTAGATTGTATACTTCTGTAACTGTCCATTGTTCTCTTCACATTCACAACAAATGGCTAATATCCCCGATCCTTTATTGTTGATGGAATAAAAAGCAATGGTAATCCGGTAGTCCTTTTTATTGTAGAGAATTACGAACAACTTTAAGCAGGGTGTTTTTTATGATTTAGACTAGCATATGGTCTATAGGGTATAAGAGATGCAGTGATGTCTTTCTTTTTTGCTGAATAGATGCAGCGATGTCTATTCTTTTTTCAGGGTCGACTGGTATTTATGTAATCATTGCTCATGGGTGTCTTTTTGTCTTATGTTTGCAGGGACAGGAAGAGGTGGCTGAAGATGTCAATTTTAAGCACAGCTGGTAGTGGAAAATTCAGCAGTGATCGCACAATCAGTCAGTATGCTAAAGAAATTTGGGGAATTGAGGAGTGTCGTGTTCCTTAATTTCTTCAAATAGCGACGTGACCTTAAATGGAGAAGCTGTTAGCTGCTTTCTGCTTTCTTTGACCTTATCTCAAGTTTCTAAATCTCTGTTAGTATATTTTTTTTGTACCAATCTTGTTTTATAGCGTATAGTATAATAACAGAAGAATGGGTTCATAGTTCTCAGTCAGTGTTAACTGTTATATTAAATAATATCGGATGATGTAGCCGATACTGCCTTGTCAGCTTGTGTTGAACAACATTTCATAACCGAATTTCAGTGCTTAGTTTATGCAAAGGGTCAGGAGAGGCGAAAGCTACTGTTCCTTTTTTTTATTTTTTATTTTGTGTGCTAATCTAACTGACAGGGCCTACCTATCTATGTTTCAGTTTCATAATGATTGGTTGGATCTTAGTTGAGGTTGGCTGGTATAAACGCTATCTGTTCCGAATAGCTGGGTTTTCACCCCTAACACGATCAAATTGTGCCGAACTCTGCAGTGGAGAACTGGAGATAGGCCGCAATCTCAATACTCTCGAACATCAACAAATTAAAATCGTCTCCTCCCGCGGGCACTAGTTGGAACGTTCTTTAAGTAGGAAAATATTGGCCTACTAATCTTAATGGCAATATATATATATATACAAAAAAAATCTTTTGGCTTAAACTGATATTTTCTGTAGAATGTATAAAAAGATTATCTGGTAGCTACTGTTCCCAACTTTGACTTAAAACTGATATTCTCTATAGAACGTAAGAAAATCAACAAAAAAACTACTGCCCAAAATATATATCTGGTAGCTGCTGTTCCCAACTTATTTTTCTTTTTTTTGCAGGAAGAAGTTCCAGCTCAAAATACAACGATACTTTTATCAAAACAAGCTCAATTGATAATAACTGGATAGCCTCACCAAATGACCTCACATTGAGAAGCTTCGATAATAGACACAGTTGTATCGATTTAATCACACCAGTACTTAAAAGTAAACCATTATTTAGCCAATATGCCATCAGCTCTCACTCCTGTTAGGTTTGGTCGAAATTGGGATTACCTGTGCCGAAGTAAAATTATTGTTAACAAGACGAAACATTTGTGCTATGGATTTTAATCAATTAAGGATTAGACCAAGTCTATCCTGTACCATCTCAGGAGAAGGGACCCAATCATTGGTTGCAGGATTGCTCTTATAGCAAGCACGATTCACACAGCCAGCGTTGGCAGTAGTTTGTGCATAAAAAACAGATCCATTTGGCTTCTCCACTTTGATAAAACCTGTTCCAGTCTGCAAAAATGATGCATGACATAATGTAAACTATTGTATGCTAATATCACTTCAAAATTTGCAATGGAGCACACATAACTTACATAGTTTGCTACCAGATAGAAGCTTGATTAGGACATTAATCATAAAAAAAGAATCAATAGATAAAGAGGGAGAAAGAAATAAAGTAACTAAAACATGGTGTTCTGATGGAAAGTGGCAGAAGAAAAGTTTATAAAATCTTAAAAGTTTCATCACTATCAACTTGAAGTACAACTCTAAGAGCCTTCCCTCCTACCTCCTCCTAACCAACATACTGTAAAATGCAGCATACAAAGAAGTATAAGGCGATTTATATTTATGATAAATTTTAGATATGCTGCAGCTTGAAAAGTTCAGAAATTATTAGCCAACAAAGGGAAAGAAATTGATAATAGTTGACATAAAGATGTATTTAGTCAATTGTCCTTAGAATATCCAAAAAAAAATATATATATATATATATATATATTTCTAAGGCTCAAAAATTGTCTGAACCAAATTGATTATAATTCAATACTGAACAAGGACATAAACCATTGAGCATCTAAGAAACTAATAACGAATTGGAACACAGTACCTAATACCTAAACAGTTGGCTCCAGAACTCTTGCATTGGCCTATTTATTCAGGAAAAATATTAGTTCATGTTAGATTAGATGAAACGGAAGCATCCATTAGCTCAGACAATGGAAAAGAATAGTAGGCCGTTGAGAAGTTAGTTAGAATTCCGTTTTTACTGTTCCATTCAGTTAGCAATACTGTATAGTATTGTATATCTAAATAGACGATGTAATTCAAAAGAGATAAGTGAATGAAATCATTTTTCACATTACAATGTATTCAGTTTCTGTTTTTATGGTATCAGAGCATGAATTAAAGCACACGCTCATTCAACTCTATTGTATCCTTTCTGTATCTCTCTCTATCCCCATGGCCAATTCACAGAATATGCTGATTTCTACTCTCAAATCGGATCAACCGATCCAATTTTCTCATCAGATCCACACAATCTTAACTAATGACAATTGCTTAATGTGGAAATCGCAAGTTCTACCTGTACTATGGGGATTATAATCTGATTGGCTTCATTGATGGATCTCGTGCTATCCCACTCCACTGTTACCAGCGATGGCCTTATCACGATCAACCCTGACTTTTTCCAGATGGCAACAACAAGATCAATCGATCCTAACATGACTATTCAGCTCCAGTCCTAGTGTAGGTGCTCAATGCTGCGACATCACAACAACTCTGGCAGCAATTGCAGCAGACTCATACGTCTCAATATGTTGCTAAGGTGTTGGAATTAAAACTTTTGCTACAAATTTTCAAAAAGGGAGGTAATTAAAACTTTTGCAGCAGACTCATACGTCTCAATTCATCCAACAAATGCAGTCAATTGCTGATAGGCTGCGTAGTGTTGGCTCTGACATCTCAGATCAAGATCTGATTCTCTATACACTTCAAGGTTTAGGATCTGAATATGAGACTTTTGTCACTGCATTCTCTATGCGACTTTACTTGCTCATGAAGCACGTATTCAAGCAACACTTGTATCTGCTAATAGCTCGTCTGCACATCTCACTTCTACATCTATCAACAAGTTTGACAATTCTGCCACTGAACTATTCTTTGCCTTTGGATCACAGTCTAAGCACTCCTCCTTTACCTTTAACAAAGGGAATCAAGGTCAATTTCATAACTACACACCTAGTGGTTATAGAGGAAGGGGTGGTCATAGGGGAAGGGGTAGAGGCTGATATAATTCAACAACTAGTGATTCCACTTGTCATATTTGCCTTAAATGGGGCCACTCCGCTGCAACTTGTTACCATCGATTTGATATCAGATATACAGGCACTCCACCTCAGTCAAGTGCTCAACCACCTCAAGCACTATTTGTTGAGCCAAATCCTGGTACTCATCCTCACTCCTCTACATCAAGGGCGGATCTGGTGTATACCGAGGGCCCCTGGATTTTAAAAAATAGCGTTTTTCAGTAATTTGCCCCCCCTGGATTGTCTGATTAATTTTATTGAGAAAAAAATATTTAATATATCACCTTGTAGTGATTGTAATAAGACATGCTCACAAGTTACCATTATTTTAACTCAAACACAAACTTCAAACCAGATATGAGATATGTGTTCATGGATTACTCTCAACTTCACAAAAGCTATAGGTGCTTGCACTTACCAACTCAAAGAGTATACATCTCATGACATGCACTCTTTCATGAACACATTTCCATTCAAAGATATACCTAGCACATCCATTTCTGATCAAACTACTACCTCACCATCTCATTCTCTGACTATTTTACCCTTGAATTAACTCAATGTTCCTTCTTCCTCCATTCCAACATCTATTGTATCTCCCTCTCCACCACTTTTCTCTCTTCTCACTCTATGATGACCACACAAAAGACAAAATCACTCAAATCAAAAACATTTTCAAACCATCATGTTTATACAACCTCTATAGTCTCCACTGATGCTAAACCAACTTGCTATTCACAAGCTATCAAACATGCTCACTGGTGTCAAACCATGGCGGATGAGTTAACTGCTTTAGCAATCAATGCTACTTGGGATTTAGTGCCCCTCCCTTCTGATGCACATACAGTAGGCTGTAAATGGTTGTTCAAAGTTAAAAAGAAGGCAGATGGAAGTATTGAGAGGTACAAAGCCCGTTTAGTAGCAAAGGGGTACACACGAGAAGAGGGATTTGATTACTTTGTCATTTTTAGCCATGTCATAAAGCCTACAACTATTAGAGTGGTATTGAGTACTGCTCTTTCTAATCACTGGCAAATGCACTAATTGAATGTTAACAATGTTATTCTTCATGGAGAGCTTGAAGAAATATTATATATGCAGCAACCTCTAGAATTCTCTTACCCTCTTTACCCCTCTCATATGTGCAAATTGAAAAAGGCTCTCTATGGGTTGAAACAAGCACCTCGGGCTTGGTTTCAGAAGCTCAAACAATTTCCACTGGCACACTACTTCATTTCATCTCAATTAGATCACTCATTGTTCATCTTTTCCATTACTTATATCATCTACATCCTTGTATTATGTGGATGATATTATCATCACTGGCTCTAGCAACTCAGCAACTCTAACCTTGATTCAATCCTTGTCTCAGCAGTTCTCGCTAAAAGATCTTGGTGCACTCAATTTTTTCCTTAGCATTGAAGTTCTATCTGTTGACAATGCACTTCAACTCAATCAGGCAAAATATTTGCAATCAATTCTTCAAAAAGCAAATATGGATGGTGCTAAACCCTGTAACACACATCTGCAATTAGACCTTCAACTATCTAAATCAGATGGACCTCTATCTGATCCTGTTCTCTATAAAACAATAGTCGGGATGCTGCAATATGCGACAATTACACGTCCCAACCTCACATTCGTATTGAATAAAGTTTCTCAATTTTTTGCTTAACCTATTGAAGTGCATTGGTAGGCAGTCAAACGTATACTACATTATATTCAAGGTACAATACACTTTGGGCTACAATTCACACCATCACAAGATCTTTCTATTCAAACGTTTTGTGACGCTAACTGGGCTGGTTACCCTGACGATAGGCGATCAACAACAGACTTTGCAGTATGTTTGGGTCCTAACATCATTTCTTGGTCCTCTAAGAAACAAACAATAGTCTCTAAATCATCTACATCATCTACTGAGGTTGAGTATCAGACAATGACCACAACAACTGTTGAGGTGATGTGGATACAGGCACTGCTACAAAAATTAGGGTGTCAATCATCCAAAATTCCATCTTTATGGTGTGACAACTTAAGTGTAACCTTTCTTATTGTTAATCCAGTCTTTCATGCACATACAAAACATATAGAACTTGATTATCATTTTGTATAGGAAAGACTTGCAGCCAAACAAATGTTAGTTCATTTCATCTGCTCAGATCATCAGATAGCCGATGTATTTACAAAGAGTCTAGACAAAGCACGTTTTCAAACTCTTCGAAACAAGCTCACTGTCTATCCTGCACAACTGAGATTGAAGGGGTTGTTAGATTAGATGAAATGGAAGCATCCATCAGCTCAGACAATGGAGAAAAATAGTAGGCCGTTGAGAAGTTAGTTAGGATTCCATTTTAACTGTTTCATTCAGTTAGCGACACTGTATAGTGTTGTATATATAAATAGACGATGTAATTCAAAAGAGATAAGTGAATGAAATCATTTTTCACATTACAATGTATTCAGCTTCTTCTTTAGTTCAAGTGATTTGAAGGTAAAAAGTAATTAAGCAAAATAAATTAATGTACCGTATGGTGTTGCTTATCAATACAGTTGATGCCATCGTAGTACTTCGTTTCCACATACTCCTCCACAACGTCCCCTCCATCTACCACCAACCCCTACAGTTTAACCCCACAAAAACAATTCGGTCAACTTATCAACTAAAAGACAGAGATATTCAAACTGGTTTAGAGAAGAACCTGGGAATCAGATTCAAGGCGGCGGAACTTATCTAACTCGGGAATCGAATCCGGGTCTGACGATACGATCGAATCCGAGAGTGCATCCGACGGGTCGCTTCGAGGCGGTTTGGAGGGGCGTTTTGGCGCGGATTTCTCAAAATATTCCCTCGCCTCCGCCTCTACCCGCGCAGCTTCCTCTGGGGGAAGGCTCTGGTCGCTCCGATCTGGTCGTCGTGCCATTTGATACGCAACTGTGTTACGCTACGCAACTCTTCCCCCTTTTTTTTATTATTTTAGGTGGTGGGGGTACAACTAGAACTAAAACGTTTTCTCTCGGAAGAGTTGAAGATTGGAAGTTTTGAAATACTGATTTTGGTTTTGTGAAAAGAAAAATTGCAGCGGGTCATTTTATATCAACAACAACTAAATATCAACAATATGAAGACCCGCGACATGAATGATATAGTAGTGATGGTGACAACAGGGAAAATTGGGGTTGAAGCAGGCAGCAAAAGCCAAAGGTGGCAAGGACTTATTCGGGGCCTCTTGGAGCATTAATGAGATGTCTAGACTAGACCAGACTAGACTATTATTTCGATCAGAACCATCAGATTGAAAGCGGATAAATAGAATAATATATTAATGTCAGTCTTTAATTTTCAATCCAACGGTTCCCATAAATATGATAAATTCCTCTTATCCCGAAACTTTCCTACTAACTACTAACTACTCTTTCACTCCCGAAAATCCGAAACTCAACATCTCTCTTCTTTCTCGCTTTCTTTTTATTACTTTAGTTTTAGTGCCTACCCTTCTCTCCTCCAATCGTGAACGCAAGAATGGAAGGACCGAGCAATGGAGGTCTCCTTTACCATGAGGTACAGGAGGGTAAGTTGTGCGCCCTGCACTGCGTCAACACCGTCTTGCAAGGCCCTTATTTCTCCGAGCTCGATCTCGCCGCGCTTGCCTCCGATCTTGACAAACAGGAGCGCCAGGTCCTGATTCAAGGCGGGGACCTCTCATCGGAGCAAGGTGATTTCCTCTCCGACAGGTCTCACAATGTCTCCGTGGAGGGCAATTTCAGCATTCAGGTCTAATTTTTGCCCCGTTGTTTTGCTTCTCGATTTTCGTTACTGAATCTTCTCTTCAAGAAATCTTTCCAAGGTACCTTAGTTGTGCATGAGTAGTATTCCATCCTTGCGCGGGGTCCATTTGTCGAGGGTTCTGCTTCAGTACGATCATCAACAAGAATTAAAATGCAATTATTGTCAGCAAGAAACCTCTGATTCATAGTTTAA
Organism: Schoenoplectus tabernaemontani; assembly: GCA_037127355.1. Taxonomy (NCBI): domain Eukaryota; kingdom Viridiplantae; phylum Streptophyta; class Magnoliopsida; order Poales; family Cyperaceae; genus Schoenoplectus; species Schoenoplectus tabernaemontani. Next base: position 23,146,642 of record CM073739.1, read on the forward strand.
AGTCAACCAGCAGATATACTTTACTGAAAACATAAAAAGGATGCAAGAATTAAAAAAATATATATTTATCTGCTTATATGAATGGTTTCCCAGGAAATCTTTTGTATGCTTTTATTCTTTTTTGAATTTGAATTACTGAAATGTCTAAATTCTGGTTTTCTTATTGTCTCAAGAATTAACGTTGGCAGTGTATGTTATTAAACAGTGACCGGCATAAACTACTTTGATAAAATTAGGTCTTGACACTGATTAGCACATGCAAGGAAAGAAATAGAGGGAACTGTGTAAGGACCCTGATAGGATCAATTAGGATAACAGAAGAAGAATTTTCAATAATAAACGAGATTTGAATGAATAAGAAAAAAAATATTGAATAAGCGGAATATTGAGATAAAAGTTCATAAGAGATCGAAGTATTAGGTTTCGCAAATTCATTGACAAGGGACAACTCAGGCACACTTGCCTATTTAAAGGAACAAAAATCACATCAGTAACTAACACAAGGATAAAAGTAATGAAGAAAAATAACTGTGAGTCCTGTCTGACACAGCAATGGTAACACAGTGTTATTCTAGTGAACTCCACTTCTGCCCCATCATTCTCTTCTGTGAGCACCATTCTAGCTACTCTCATTCTGACCATAACGGAACGGGCCCCAACACTCAGCAACAACTCACTCTTCTTCAATCATTCTTCGGTCTGATCTATCGGGCCATTCACCTCCTTCCTTTCGTTAAGGCCCAAAGTCTTCATCACAACAGATCCACTCCCATTTAATTCAACTTGCGCATCAGTAGCTCCCAGAGCTTCTCTCTCTTGCTGAGTCACATCTATTGTTGACAAACTGGTGTGGAAAAAGCACCTATTCTTTCCTTGTGTTCTTGAAAGATTTCTCTTCACCATTTTCTGTCACTTCCATAGAGTATCGCAGACCAAATTTATTTGGTATATATGCAAGATTCTTTTTACACTGCTGTTGTCCAATCTTTAACTTGAACTTCTTTCAAGTTTCTGGTTTTGTTGTTTCAATGGAAAGTCTGTGGCATTAACCTTCCAAATTTATTGCAATTGCACCATCTTGTATGCAATAATCAGTACTGCTACTCGCTGACCTGCATGCATTTATGTAATGATGTTTCTAAGTTTGTTTTCATGTGCATTCAGTCATATGACAGTGCTTCTCATAAAATTAGATCGATACATAGATTATTGTTTTTAATGAAAAAAATGGAACAAGAATTCGAAAGGCACTTTCTTTTTCCTGGAGAATTGAAGATTACCTATCTAATCTTTTAAAATATAGATTTTAGAAAATGATCCATCTAATATAATGGATCCGCATTTGGATCTTATAAGATTCGAATTCGAATTTTAGCTCATGAACTTCCTTTGATATGATTACTTAAGATTCACTGGGCATTACATTGCCACTGATATATTCCTTAAAATTAGTAATTTTCTGGTTTATTTATGTATGGTGGATATATTTGGAATTAGGTGCTATTACAACTGTCTGGTATAATATGTGTTGTACTACTACATTCATGATGTGTAGCTGTCATGAACTGACAATGGTGGCTCCAAGTAAAAGGTTAGACTTGAGGGGAGCCGTTGGCATTGAGGCTGCCAAGTTTGAAATTGAACCTAATAAAGGAAGGAGAGTGCTGGCCTCCAAAATTGGTATTGCTAGTGATTTGGGCCCAGTCGATAGAATGGCAAGAAGATAGACCACAGAAGATCACATGGCTCGTTGAATCAGTTGGAGATGGTTATGGCGATGTCAGACTATTCAAAGAATTGTCTAATTATTGTTTTACTGTTATAGTTACTCTAGTTAATTCTCTTATCTTTAAATAGGCGTTGTGCACCTTGCTTTATCGTTGTTGAATATTCAGATGAACTCTATTACAAAAACTCTTATGCTTATTTGCTACTTTAAGCATTTATCCAATAAGCATCAAATTACCCAAAATTGTTCTTAGTTTCTTCTTATTTCAATCAATTTCATCTCAAAAATACTGTAATTGATCCCTCTGGGACGTTATAGTAGCACTGATTTTTAAGTTTCTTGTCATATTCATCAAGTATTTTGCTGTTTTATTGTACATTCTTGCATGTGGGCAGTAATTATTTATGATATGCCATCTATATTGTCTTAAACTATGGACTTTACTCTAAGTAATGTACTGTAGAATTTCATTTAAGAGTCGGAATATATTATTAGGTTAATATCTGAAAGAATGAGTGTCTATCTACCCTTAACTATCAAAGTTTAAAAATGGCAGGTGTTGCAGAAGGCATTGGAGGTGTGGGACCTGGAGGTGGTATCGCTAGATGCACCAGCACTGGAGGAGTCGAAGTATGATCCAGCAGATCGGGAGAATGCATTCATATGCCACTTGGAGGACCACTGGTTTTGCATCCGCAAGGTCAATGGGGAGTGGTATAATTTCAATAGCCTCTACCCAGCCCCCGAGCACCTATCTAAGTTCTACCTCTCTGCCTACCTCGACTCCCTCAAGGCCTCTGGTTGGACCATCTTCACCGTCAAGGGTTATTCTCTATCTTGCTCTTTTCTTGTTTCTTATTTTCTTGATCTTTTTCTTTTCTCTCTTGTTTTCTCATTTTCTGTAGTTTGCTTTTGTAAGAGTAATTTTAGTTGCCTTGGTCTGTGTCATATATTAAAAAAATCCATCTTGTATATTCTTTGCATTTTTGCAAAATCGAATAGGGGATAGATGCATAAATCTCAACTTGTTTTAGAAAGAAATTTAAATAGGAAGGCTGAGGGTGTATGGTTGACCGGCCATCTATTATAGCTTGCTTGCTACTGTTTTCTCTGCCTATCAGCATTAGGAGTAGCATTTTGCAGGCATTATCATTCAAATTTTCTGTTTTATTGAGACAGTGTTTTGTTTTGTCTATAATAACGCTACTTTTCTACCATGTAGTGTGAAATATTTCTGTTTTCTCTGCTATTCTACACCCTTACTGTTTCTCTCTGCAATAAACAAGGGTTGGTGGGCCTTTTGATCTGTTTTTGAAGAAACTCAAAGGCTTATTGTGTGATATTTTCCTTTCCTTTATGGTGAATTTGAGGTTCTGTAGGGTAGTAGTGAAAACAAGAGACCTGTTGGTTAGCCCTTTATCAGTGACTGCTAATTGTATTGTTCAAGCTTTAAGCATTATGAAACAAACTTCCTTTTTAGTTTTTACTATATGAATATGATTAACCCTAACAGAGAAGCTTTTGCAGGTAATTTTCCCAAGGAGTGCAACATTTCTGCAGAGTCAGCTAGTGGCTTTGGACAATGGCTGATGCCTGATGATGCGAAGAACATAACCACCTCATGCAGCAAGCAGCAGACAAATCAAGCTGCAGATAGGGAAAAGCAGCAAATGGACATGCTCCTTGCAAGAACAGAGGATGAGGACCTCAATGCAGCTATCCTTGCTAGCTTGTTGGATGCCATCATAACCGGTGATGGTAGCAGCACATCCACGGCAGAAACCATTGAGGGTGGTATTGAAGCTGACAAAGACAGTACTGAGCAGGAATCTGCCTCAACAGGCAGCCTTAATATCACTAAGAAAAATGAAGATGATCCCAATGTTCATGGTTAACTTCTTTTCCTTTTTTTTTTCTTTTTGCCAGAAAGATAGCTTTGCATGTAGTTGGGTTTCTGTCTTGTTACGCTCTCAGATAGTGAATATGATGGCATATCATTTGCATGGGATTGCTGTAATGTGGGTTTTTTTTTTCCCGCTTTTCCATTCATTCTTTAATAGGTCTTTGGATGTACAGAAATGCTGAATAATTGTTCTAGTTCTGAGGATATTTTTGCTTCTTGTTAGAAAATATAGTTTGGCGGTTTATGAAAACATAGTAAAGACTTGCATGTGAGAGTAAAATGAAATCAAACATGCACTGATATAGGAGGGTTTCTCTGATTTTTTATTTTTTATTTTTTTTAGAAAAAAGGAGAGATGCTTTCATTGTTCAATTGTTCTTCATTAATGGCTGACACATCATCACATATTATCCTCTGAAGATGCACACATTTTGCATTTGTGTTCCGCTCCAGTGAATGACAATGCTCAATATACAATCCGATGCTTTATCATCAATCAGCAGTGATGCCCATCTCTTCTAAATTAATTTTGGTAAGCTGAAATCTGTGCTGGTGAAGGGTAGGGTTGCTGATGCATAATATGATAATAGGTATGTTTGAACTTAGCATGACCCAGGGTATCAACTCCGCTGAATTACTGAGGATTAATAGATATGTTTGAAGTATGCTGGATTAAATTGGTGAGATTCAGAGTATTATTCATATATGCTTGGCGTATTGCACCCCAGGTAGAATATCTACTATCTTTACTTTTCTTTTGGATTTCCAGAAATGGACGAACTATATAAGCCGATATATGGAGGGTACTTAAAATCAAATAAAACGAAGGTTCTGATCCGTTAGGTTCATCTTCGTTAATCATTTTCCAAATATCGAAGTTTTCTACCTGTTCATAAAATGCACTGTTATCATAACTGGAGAAATTAGAGAAAATTTTGGAGAAATTATAAGATTTATGTATTCTATATTCATAAAGTCACAACCATACAAGAACTAACCAAAAAAAGAACAAAATGGAGAGGCTTTTCAAACCACTGTTATCAGAACCGGACCAGACCGGTCGGTTCAACCAGAAAGAATCGGAACTGGAGGGTAACACGATTTGGTTCTTTAAATGAATCGTGGTTACAATAACACTGATAAAATGTGTTTGGCATTTATTTTCTATGTATTGATGTGTCTTTGATTTCGTTTCTGGTTTGTCTTTGTTCCATGCTAAGGACGGCATATTTAATATTGGGATAATGTTCCAACACCTTTAAATTGTTACCTCTTTAAATTATTGACTTGTGTTATCTTTAAATTATTACCCCTAAGTATTCATTCACAACCTAACGTATACATACTCGCACTAGAGAAAAACTTATTGGCATTCGGTATACTATACCTATACTATACTGAATACCACTATCATTTATATTATCTTTTTATAAATATAATATAAAGTGCTAAATCAAAATACAAGTTAAATGATAAAAACATTATCATCCATAATAATTTATTAAGTGCATATTATTAATACAACATTTAATAACTTTCACATATTATATCTCCATAGAACATAAATATTTTGCAGATTATATCATTTATAAAGAAAGCACTGAAATAAGCCAAAAAAATGACGACAACATAGAAGATGGAAATTTTTTGTGAAAGGAGCATTTTTATGGATTTTTAATGATAATTTTTAATGTGATGTAACAATATAGGCAAAAACTACATCTCAAGATGGACTAGAACTGTTATAAATTATAATATAGGCGCACGTATATCTCACATTATATATACAAGCTAGGATCTGTTTGCTAGCTATAATTTGCATTTGACAGTTAGCTGTTATATCTCTTATCTTATGAAATCAAATTGAAAACGAAAGTAGTAGAGTATGGATTAAGGTTCTTTCTTTATCTGCAGGTGTTGCATGTATATATATATATATATGTAAATACAAACTTTGGAGCCGACAGTAATGAATTGGAACTATCTAAAATTAGAAAATGAAATGCCTAGAAAAACACAAACTTTGGAGCCGTTCACGATAAGAAACGCGGTTCTAGGTTTGGACTCGGGTTTTATAGCGTCATATAGGTAGTAAGTAGTTATCATTCCAATTAGGATTTTGTATAGGCACTCATTTTTTTTCTGTCGACCACTTATGTAGTGATGGTTAATTAGGAGCAACTTCCACTGCAATTCTGTGATAGAGATGTATACCTAATTATCGTTCCATTGGTAGATTCAGCTTCAAGGGTTTACATATATTATTTAGGAACTTTTTAGAACTCTTGAAGAGGTAATTTTCTAAAATAAATCAAATTAGTTTGTTTGATAAGAGAATCCGTGGACAATGAAGTTGTTTGATGATGTCGAGATTAAGAAATTAAAAGGTTGCCACATATTGACAATATGTGTCCTTTTTGAAAAAAAAAATCACAATTTATTATTCTAATATCCAGCCTCCGATATATAATAATTAGGAAGGGATCACTTTGACAATCTTAACAATGGATCTTTAAATAAATATAAAAAAAATTCTAAAAATATAAAAAAAAACTCATAAATATGATATTCTACTTATAAATAAATGGTGATTTAAATTTCATGGAATTTAAATATTATTTGATAATCCATCAAAGATCGTTAAATTGAAACATGATTTTTGATGAACTAGCAAATAACCATTGTCAAGGATCTCTTCCCTAATAATTATACTATATCCAGCAACACTCTTTTTTTCAAGTTTCTCTGAAAAAGTCGTTGCAAGGATTATCAAGATAACAATGGTCAATATATCCCATCTCTATTTTGAAAATCAGCAAGCTGAAAGTTTCTTGACAAAAAATAAATAAAATTTATATGTAAGTTAACATAAATATATCCAAAATATATCTTATGATATGTTCATTGTTAGATTTAGATAGTTAAAAGTTATGTTTATATACTAACATAAATATAAATATTTATAATAATCAGTATGCTCGTAGGGAGTGTTTGGCACTCAATGGAATAGCAAAAAGTTGGAATAGAATAGCTATTCCGACGAATTAATTTGCCAAACGAATTTTAGACTAAGTAGAAGAGTGCGGAATAGTGCTAATCCGGTATACTAACTTATAGGTGGAATACCGGATTAGCTCTCGTCGGAATAGCGATTATTGTTTGATTATATTATATTATTATATTATGATTATGATTAAGATTTAGTATTATTATATTATTATATTATATTTATGATTATAATTTATTATTATATTAATATTATGATTATTATTATTTATTATTATTATCATTAAATTATTATTATTAAATTATTATTATCATTATTGTTATTATATTATCATTACCATTAGTATTATTATATTATTTATTATTAATATAAATATAATTTTAATATTATATTATTATATTATGAATATAAATATAATTATTTTATTATTATATTATTATGATCAAGATTATTTATAGTTATATTATTATATTATGATGATTATGATTATGATTATTATTACTTATTATTATTTTATTATGTTTTATTATATTATTATATGTTGATTATAATGATGATTAATTTATTATTATGTTATTATATTATTATAATTATAATTATTTATAATTATTTTTATGATTATTATTATATTTTTATTATTATATTATTATGATTATGATTATGGTTATATTATTATGATTATGACTATAATTATTATTATCATGATTATGATTATGATTATTATATTATGATTATATTATGATTATATTATGATTATATTATTAAAATTATGATTATTTATTATTATATTATTATAATTATGATTGTAATTATAATTTTTTTTTTTATTATTAAATTATGTTTATATTTTTATTATATTACTATTATAATATTATTATTTATTATGATTATTTTTTACTACTTTATTATTATTTTATTATGTTGTATTATATTATTATATGTTGATTATATTTATGATTAATTTATTATTATATTATTATGATTATAATTATAATTATTTATAATTATTTTTATGATTATGATTATATCTTTATTATTATATTATTATGATTATGATTATGATTGTATTATTATGATTATGACTATAATTATTATTATCATGGTTATGATTATGATTATTATATTATGATTAGTTATTATTATTATATTTTTATAATTATGATTGTAATTATAATTTTTTATTATTATATTACTATATTATAATTATGTTTATATTTTTATTATATTATTATTATTTATTATGATTATTTTTTATTACTATATTATTATTATCATCTTACTATTATGATTATTATTTTACTATTATTATTATTATTATTATCATCATCATTATTAGTATCATAATTATTCATATTTTAACTATTCTGAGTAACAACTGCCAAACGATATTTTTGTCCTTTCGAATAGTCAAGAATACCACTCTTCTACTACTTTTTCAAAAATACTATTCTATCACTCTTCCAAAATTACCACTCTTTCAAAGTTATTCCTTAATTTGTCAAATGTACCCGTAGATAATATCTTTTCTTTTTCTTAATTTTTTGAGGTAAGTAGACAAGTGTTCGCTTTATTTATTTTTTTAATAATGAAAAATGCGAAAGGACTTGAACCGTGGTCCTTTGGGAAAGGACCAGAGTGCTTGACTACTAGTCATTGTTAATAGGTCAAATCGTCAAATTTCATGTTCAAAATATTGATTAGTGTAGTTCAATAATATCATTACGTCAAGATCTTTGTAGATACTACCTTTTATTATCTTAAAGGATTTTTGAAAAAAAAATTATATTGGTAAAGTATGAAGACCCTTACATTTACACTCAAGTCTCAAATGCTTCCTGCCTTTTCAATGAATAAATATCAATTCCTTTATATTTCCTGAATAGTTGCAAGAAAGTAGTGTTAATTGTACTCTTATAAAAATCTTTCTGAAAAAATCTCCCACCCTCTCGATAAATTATATGAACACCTTTTCTTATTATTGAAGATGATGACCATCCACCTATTCACCCTAATAATTCATTAAGAACGTGCAAATCTCTAATTAAACATATGCTATCTCTAATTAAGTATGTGCTATCTCTAATTTTTTAACACATAGTAGTTATATAGATATTTCATTTGTAGCATGAATATCCACGATAACAGATATGAACACCTATGATAACAAGTATCAAGCATATCAAAATTCATTCTTAATAATGATGAGCGTCATACATCCTACGTGTTCAGTATTCATATTTAATCAGTGAGGTATTCATACTTAGTTATTGGGTGATCATATATGATCGTGACATACAATAACTTGTCAAAAATGAAAAGTTAAAAGAGAAAACAGTTGAGAGATATATTTGAAAATAAAAATATTGCTGAAAATAAAAAGTTATAAGAAAAATAATTATGAGACAAATTTGAGAAATTTTTGTTGGAGATGAAAATATTTTGCAGTTTGATAAGAACATCGATCAAACATTAATTCCTACAACTATATATTGCAGTTTGATAAGGAAATCTCCATCTCCTGTTACAATTTAGGAATAGCGTGCCTTCCAGGGAATTCCTACAACTATATATATATATATATATATATATATATATATATACATTCAAACACGTCTATGTTAAGTCTCCCACTGCTTGAAGTCAATTAGTCATGATCCAACCCTTGAGAATGATGTGTAATTAGAGTTAAGGATGACTTTATATATTAATTTTATCTTTGATTTTGCTACTGTGTGGGCGCGCATGGCACGCGTGGAGGTCCTCGGCATGGTGGCTCGCTAAGAATCTCACGAAAGATATGTCTCAAAATGACATCTTGTACCGTTCTAACATATCGGCATTCCATCAACAACAACAAGTCGTTTTAGATGGTAAATTGGATCCAAATATGAACAGACGGCACAATTGAAGAGATCCACATGGGGTCGCATGAGTCATGAGTCATGACCATTGAGAAATCCAAATCCAAAAGCAAGTCAATCTCTTTTTAATTAAAGCTTTGCGCACAAAGGATGTGCACCCTATTTTCTCCAGATGCCATTGATGTATGATAAAAGTTCACTCATATATATGTTATTCAATATTTTGAAATATACCATTAATTGAGTCTATATACATACGAAGGCCATATTATTAATTTTGAAATAGGTAAGGATTCTTTCCGCACTACGCACCTTCATGGTTGTTGAGCCAAACAAAATATCATTCAAATTAATGCACTTAGAGGATAAGAAATTAATCATGGTTCTCAGTATATATAAAATATGTAGGAATGAGCATGTTGTCAAATTATCTGATATGCTAGCTGTTTTAACTTAAGATTAAGAAGGTTGAAATAAGAACAATAATAAGTAAATGATAAGGACATCAATATATAGTAATTAAATACTAGAAGGATCGATATACATGTTATTTTTGTGTAGTGATACTATTAATATTATTTATTTTGAAACCGGAAAGTGATAGCGATTGTAGTTTAGATGCATATATATATATATATATATATAGTTTGACTCGCGCGTGCTCCACCAACCAAATAGCAGTAAAACTGTTCTTTACTTTGATATCTAAAACCAACACATTTCTAAGCCAAAATGTATTATCTCGAATATATATATATATATATATATATAGAGTAATGCTATGGTGCTTAAAGTAAAAAAAAATTGTGCTTCGCGTCCGTATCTCGAATTTAAAAGTTCAAACTATATATATATATATATATATAAAATTTGATTAGGATATTTCAATATGAAGATATGGTGCTTTGCTTTTAAAAGATACAAGTAGTGCTATTGTGTGTTGTTTTGCGCTCTATTATTAATTTTAAGTCAGAGATGATCGATCCAAACCGCTCAATCTAATCTCCATATCAAAAAATCTATTAGTAAACCAAATTTTATATTTTTTGGATAGGGAGAAAACCGTTATTTTTGGATGAATCAGAATTCTCAGATCAAGTCATTTTCTCCTCAGCAAAAAAAATAGCAAAAAAATTCTAAAAAATATAAAATTTGGTTTACTAATAGATTTTGATATGAAGATTAGATTGAATGGTTCGGATTTATTATTTCTAACTTGAAATAAAAAATAGAGCGCAAAGCACACAACGCCTCTGTGCTTTGTAAAACATCATAGTCGGACTATATATATATATATATATTAGAAAACAAAAACTATTCAAAACATGCAAAATAATGCAATTAGAAGTCGTTTTGGGTGCATTTGTGGATGCAAAGCATAGCCCTAAAGTAGCATTTATTCTTAGAACCAATAGTGATGTATAAACCCTAGCTAATAAACATTCAAAAGGATCCACAAGCCTAGTAGTGCGTGCCTCCAATTATTAAGCATTAACTATACATATGATCAAATCATGATTTGTAATAACTTGTACATATATAACGTGAGTCATGACAATGTCTTGTATAGTTGTATATAACATAAATTCATAATATAAATAGAAAGCCTTGCTGTATAGCCATCGTGCTGGAAAGATGAAGCGTCGCTCCTCTTAGCCCTCCTATTTGGGACCTCTCTCATCTCTGTCTAAATCTAGAGAGAGAAACGGTTACCCAAAATTTTGTAATTGTAAAAGAAAATAAAAGTTGAAAAGAGAAAGAGAACCTTATTATATCACCGTTTGTTTCCCGGGCTTTTCTCTCCCTCATTCATCTCTTTTTTCTCCTCTCCTCTCCTCTCCTCTCCTCTCCCCCCAAAAACGACCTTAACTACCTCCCGTTAAAAACAAATTATAAACGTATTGTTTCCTCTCAAGCCCTTGAAACGTAGTACATGGCATCGATTGCCGGCGGCACGCCAATCACCCGCCGACGGCTCACCGATTGTGATAGATTGTACCAGTCAGACGAAACTGAAGAGGATTCAAATCATCAGGATTATTATAGCTACGCACCGTGCGCCTTCTTGAAAGAGAAACCTGACAATTGCAAGTGGAGAATTGTTTCATTAGCAAATTTGGCTGATTTAATGAGGGGTATGGTGGTCGTGCTAATTTCTCTCCTTGTGTTAATGAGCTTCTTGTTGTGTTCATACCGGATTGGCAGCTTTGGCTTTGGAGTTGATAAAGGGAAGTTTGTTAGGAAGGTAGGTATCCGAGACGCAGTTGTGCACAGTTCGAGTTGGACGGAGGAGAACTTGACCCGACCTGTCAGGAGACCCGAACCACCGGTATGCATATATATAATATACCTATGAAAATTCATTGCATGGTCTTCACTTTGATTTCAATGTAGTAAAATTTCGGGATGAGCTTAAAATAAATGTGAATCCTCATAATTTTTAATAAACATATATAGGATAGTTCTGTCCATGTTTTGTATATACATCAGCATAAATTGCCACAGTGGCAAGTGCAATAGAAGAACCAAGCTTGAGGTGGTTGTCACTATAGACGAGTTTAAGCCTCTCGTGATCATGCTATCTTGCCTAAGCATTAGATCATCATTCAACGAGTGAAATGTTGTGCACCAGCTAATGATTAGATCATCCAATTGTAACTAATGTTTCTATGACTTACTTTTTCAGCATAATTAATTAGAAATTAACTAGCTATATTAATTTTTAATTTGAGTAAAAACAGGGGTAATCTTGATGAAGCGTTCTAAAATCTTTTTACTCTCCAATAAGCGAAAGAAAGAGATAAGGTTATCAGTAGTATACTTCTGCTTTTGGCATATTTCCAGCTTAACAAACAATACTATATTCAAAATAGTGCATACAGAAAGCATGAACCTTTCGAGTAATATGGAAGATGTAAAATCATAATTATATTTTCTTTACTTTTGAGGAATACCTAGTAACCTAGCTCAAAGTTGGTTATTTTGGATTTTACTTATCCAAGAGAAGAGACAGCGCAGCTGATTTTTCTCTTAAAAGAGAAACGCAAAGTGCACTTTAGGAATATATATAAGCAAAAGGAACTCATTATTGTTAAATGTTAACTTACTTTTATCAGTCCCTCTTTTTGTACCGCCTGGTATTAGTGCTTGAAATTTGTAGCAAGAAAGAGAAAGGCACAATTAACAATTTGTTGTAGCTGATTATCTTAGTACTTTTGGATAAATTATTGTTCGAATCAGAAATTTTGTACATTTTCTTTTTCTCTTTGGAAAAGAGTAGGCCCCACTTTTGAACTGAGTTCATTGGCAACAACAGGAGATATAGGGGTTCAGTGGTCCAGTTTCAGAAGATGTGGGGAATAATTAATTAACATAGTAAGGACACATTTCATTAGTTTTTTAAGGACTTCTAACTAATATCAGCACTTATGGATGCTTAATCAACTTTCCATGGAATAATTCAGTAAAACAATTAGATCTGAAGCAAATTCTCAATGATTAATTATGAGCATCCAATTTACAACTTGAGAAAAAGAAGAAAGGATTACAGTTAAATAAAACTAGAAACTAAAATTAGTTTAGAAGAAACAATGTAGTATGTGCGCTTCCAGAGTCAAATGCTTGATAGAAAATCCTATTGAGAATTTAATTGGATAAATAACCAATATTTTCTCTGACAGGTACTAGAAATTTGGATGAAGCCACACGCCAGGGGTTACAGCAAGTGCATTGAACGACCAAAAAATAAATACAGTAGGCTATTTTCCTATCTGTTACCTGAATTTTTTTTTCTGTTTTCCTTAAAAAACATAGAATCTGGTTAATTTTTTGACAAATTAACTTGACAACCTGTTGGTTATTTACATTGTAGGAACTAATAATGCGACTGTTGGGTATTTAATGATTCATGCTAATGGAGGCTTAAACCAGATGCGAATGGGAGTATGCACTAATTCACCTCATGGCTAGTTCTTTTCTGCAGAATTTTATTGAATTTTGGGTCAAATGTGAATCTCTCTCATTTTTTCCTTGTATATATACAGATTAGTGACATGGTTGCCATAGCAAAGTTGATGAATGCTACGCTTGTCATCCCAACATTGGACCATGACTCATTCTGGACCGACCCAAGGCATGTGTACAAGCCTAAAAAATATCAGTAAATTTGCTTTAAGAGAAAAATTAAAGATAGAAAATATTAAAATGCAAGTTAAATGTTGCAGTGAATTCAAAGATATATTTGATTTGAAGCATTTCATTGAAGTTTTGAAGGATGACATCAACATTGTAGAATCTATTCCTTCGGCCTTTACACGAATCAGGCCTTTAGTGCGGGCCCCCACCTCTTGGTCTCGGGTTAGTGAATTGATCTCTGTTTTTCCTTCCTCATTAATTTGAAGCTTTGTGACATAATCTAAAATCTAACTTCTTACTGTGCAGGCTTCTTATTATAGGGACTTTGCGAAAACCTTGAAGAAGTGCAAAGTTGTTAAGTTTACCCATACAGATGCACGGATAGGTAACAATGGACTTGCTCCTTCAATCCAACGGCTGAGATGTCGTGCCAATTATGAGGCACTGAGGTACAGGGAGGAGATTGAAGTGCTGGGGAGGAAACTGGTTGCTAGGTTAAGAAATGGGACCAATCACTATATTGCACTTCATTTAAGGTTGGTGTACTCACCTCAACATATCAGTTGAGACAGCTGTTAGCTGTATCAACATGTACCAGACTACAGTGGTAACAAAAACATCTCAAGAGCATATCCTTTGCAAATAATATTTGACAGAACAAGCTGTACAGATAATATTTAACCCAGTATGTACTTCTTATGGATGATACTAATGTGGACAAAATTAATCTGGTACACTACCAGTTGGGATAATACCTGCTGCAGTTCTGCTACCATCACACTAAGTACTGACAATAAATACTCTGTAACATACCAGTTGTGTGTATTGGTACAATGACAGACCAATGTGAATGAAATTTTTTAAATGCCATTAGTTGACATGTATGAAAGCCAGCCTTAATTTAAAAAAATGACAGGTATGAGAAGGACATGCTGGCATTTACAGGTTGTAGCCATAACCTGACGACGGAAGAAGGTGAGGAGCTAAAAGAGATGCGTTACCAGGTGACACACTGGAAAGAGAAAGAGATTAACAGCAGAGAAAGGCGGTTGCAAGGCGGCTGCCCCATGACGCCACGAGAGGCTGCTGTTTTTCTCAAAGCCATGGGGTACCCTTCAAATACAAATATTTACATAGTGGCAGGAGAAATTTATGGATCCAATAGCATGGATGCATTGAAATTCGAGTACCCAAATATTCACACCCATTACAGCCTAACCGCGTCAGCTGAGCTGGAGCCCCTTGAACTGTACCAGAACCGGCTTGCAGCTCTGGATTATATAGTAGCACTTGAGAGTGATGTTTTTGTGTATACCTATGATGGGAATATGGCCAAGGCAGTGCAGGGCCATAGACGTTTTGAAGGATTTAGAAAGACCATTAATCCTGACAGGTACAGTATACTTATTATTTGGTTGTTCTATTATTATTTGAAGAAAAATGGCTGTAGTGAGTCCTAATGTTGGACAATTTGTATCATATTTTCAGGGAAAATTTTGTTCAGCTGATTGATAAATTAGATAGCGGAATCATAACATGGGAAGAATTTCAAAGCAGTGTGAAGATAGATCATAAAAACAGACAAGGTGGGCCGTATGAGAGGAAACGAGGATTTACACCCAGACAAGAGGAGTATTTCTATGCAAATCCTCTACCTGGTTGCTTGTGTAAAAGACTACACACAAAGCAGTGAAAGTTCTATTTTTCTTTCTTTTTTTGGATTAGGAAAGAAAAAAAAAACTAGTTGTAAAGATAAAATTTGCATTGAAACATAAGTTGGCAGATCATAATGTTGATATCTGATGAAAATAGTGTTATAGAGCTCCAGGAATGTTGATATCGATTGGATATAGTCTTATGCCTTATAGGGCTCCAGTCGGGCCAATTACAGTTTTTTTTTTCTCCAAAATATAGTTGTTTATAGATGTAATTGAGTAGTTTTTATGTTTCGATTTTTCAATTTTGCTTTACTTGGGCTAACATACCAATTTCCCCAATGTGTATTATAAAATATTTGTTGTTTCCCCATGGGCCATGGTTAATTAAAAATACTATTTTATTACTGTAGGTCCATGGCTTTTCAATTTGTAGTTTATTTGAAGTAGATAAAATATCAGAAACAGATTCTTTTCTTGCATAGTTGAGGGAACCAGGTGACCAGGTCCATGTGTATGTGTTTGGATTTAGTCATGCAATTTCCAACCCCAACAAGTGCACTGGAAAGGGCTTTGTGACTTGGAACTGTGAAGCGAAGAAAACTTAGGTTTCCTTAGCTTATCGGCCCACGCATCGCTCTCTTCGTGAAGATCAGACCGAAGCCTCATTTCAATCGCCGGTAACCGCCGTCTGACTGATCTCCAGTGCCTACTCAAACTGACACGCCCTTCAACTTTCAGTGAGTTCTCCATTTCTTGGTTAAGGTAAAATGCGTTTTTGTAAGATTTGGAGATCCCTTTTCGATACAAGAGAGCCTCGTGATTGTTTTATTTTCCTATCAAAGTTCGAACTCATTAGGAAAGAATAAGAAATCCAGGTACGAAACAGATTATTGCATAGACTAATTCTTTTTCTTTGTATGTGATTAATTGGATAAAATTTTAATCATAATCGGGACTGTAATTAATGGTTTGCTTAAACAAAAACAAAAACAAAAACAAAATTTGACTGGTAAGAGTTCAGGAAGCTTTACCAGCCTCATGTTGTTTAGCAGTTAAATTAGTTTAGGATTGCATAGTTACTGGGAAAATATATTGTTTAACATCGCACAGAAAGGGTTCATGTCAGACAATTTTGGTTTGTGCCATTCTCTCATTGACATCGACTTAATCAACTGGGTTGAGATTCTACTTTCTATTTCTTTTTCTTTTTCTTTTCTGACCTGCTACTCAAAGCAACGTCAAAATAGTTTCAAGTTGTAGGTCTTAGCCTCTTAGGAGAATTACTTAATTACTTTCTTCTTCTTAGTAATATTAGCATTACCTCTTTAAAAGGCCATAGAATAATAAGTTCTGAGGCTGGAGACACTATTACTCGAAACTTAGATGCACCCCTTCTTTGGTTGAATTAATTGAAAAAAGGATACCATTGTAACTTATGCATTTCATTATTAGAGACTAGAGAGTAATTGAATCTAACATTTTTG
Organism: Schoenoplectus tabernaemontani; assembly: GCA_037127355.1. NCBI lineage: Eukaryota > Viridiplantae > Streptophyta > Magnoliopsida > Poales > Cyperaceae > Schoenoplectus > Schoenoplectus tabernaemontani. The sequence continues at coordinate 23,163,418 of CM073739.1, forward strand.
CAGGGATGGGTTTGTGGACATTGCTGGAGGGATTCTTGCTACTGGCAAATTCACTTGCTATACTGAATGAAGAGCGGTTTCTGGCACCAAGAGGTTGGAGCTTCTCTGAGGCATCAACAAGTGGTGGTGCCAAGACCTTGAAAGGCCAGGTCATTGGTCTCATATATGCTGCTCAATACCTACGTGTTCCCTTGATCATTTCAAATGCCATCATTATCCTTGTAAAGCTGGTCTCTGGCTGATCATTTTTTCCCTTTCCATTTTTCTTTGTTCGAGTTTACAATATCTTACATGAATCATGTAAGATATTTGCATTTCAGTTGGCTTTTGTTGAATATCAAATGTGGTTTGTAGTTGGTCTTTTGATCTCCTGTCATCAGATTCTATATGGAGGTAATGGTGGCAATATGAGATATCCTGCTTCAGCTTTTCTACTATGGTAGTTGTGGTCTCATATTTGGTTCTTGGTGTTCTGACATTGGTGCATTCTATTGCAAATGTTTATGTTAGAGTTTGTTTAAAATAAATTGCAAAGGATATCTAGAAGGATTGAGATATCAATTTGATTCATAACATTGTTTAATTAAACCAGCCAATTCTCATAGTTAAATTAAGAGCATTGAAGCTGGTAATTCAATGCCAAAACATAATTCCATTTGAAACTCCGTACAGTTTATTCCATTGTAGTAGTGCAGTGAATTTAATGACCAATACATTTCTAGTTCATAACACTTAAATATAACAACTAGCAATGAAAAAACGAAATTACACATCACTAGAAAAAGTGTTCAATTGCATATCACTCTACTGGAATCATGATCTCATTGGTCCGGAGCGGCGGGAGGGTCCATGGGGGGTTATACCTCGCGAGCAAGAAATCACCTACTCCCTTGTGCCCATCTCTCTCCAAACTCTCTTTCAATTTCTTCACCTTCTCTTCCACCACTTTATCAGTTGCCACACCGCTAAACCTCACAACCCCATACTTCCTCTCTCCCTCTTCTTTGATCACTACCCTATCATCCATGGGCTTTGGTGCATCCTCCGCCTTCTGATACTTTGATGGCAGTACAAACTGCATGGTAACCATGCTGTCTCCTGTACTTGTGATAACAGGTGCTGTCATGGCAATCTTTTCATGCTGTGGAGAGGTTTTTGTAATGACCGGTGCAGTCATGGCAATCTTTTCAGGTTTGGAGTTTTGAGGTTGCCCTAGTGCACCGATGTAATTTGCGAGGATCATAAAGCCACCGTCTCGATTACCTTTCAACTGTTTTGGGTCATATGTGACCTCTGCCACAACTGATGGGTTGTACTGGTGTATCTCATAATCAGAACATGAGTGGAGAACCTCGTATTTGGGTGTCTCCACTGTGATTTTTCCGAGCATCATACCCATCTTTAATTCAATTGAACCAAAAACACACTTCAATTCAAATAATTTGGTCGTCTAGGAGATGAGCTATGTGGATATATTCAAGTTCTGTTCATGGTACTCGTTACCTAAGAACTATTTATAATCAAGACCGGCGGTTTCATTTGTGGTGGAGATAAAAGACGGCCAAGTGTGGCTTTGGTTGCTCCACGAATGCTAGATAATTAATACTTTCTTCTTTGACAAGTCACAATATCAAACCACTGGCTCAACATCTTTCTTGTATTTTTAAATCTTAAAGAGGGAATGCTAAACCGCGCTTTAAAAATTATGTTTTTGTTATAACAGAAATATGTAAGAAAATAATCTCCCTATGTTGATAGTTCTTATAATATTTTTAATTAGAATAAATAAAGTTGAAAACAAAAAAAAATAATATATGATTGTATTATTGATAATGGATAATTTATTAATATTTGATGCAAATTAAGATCATTTAATTATACATTATTTATTAAATTTTAAACCGTTGAAAACTGAAGTCACTTGATAAATAATAAAAATATACATCAAATTCGTTATTTTTATAGACATGATGTGTACGTGGAATATAGTGTTGAATTTTGAAAAATTTTCTCCTACTAGCACGGGTGGGAGGTGGCTATAGACTGGTGACCTTCCAATAAAAAATTGTTTTGTATAATAACTCATTTACTCCATTATGTCTTTTAATATAGTAAACTAAACTGCTAGTTAATCAAACATTTTATATCAATCAAATATATAAAAATAATCATGGCCATTCCACATGATGTAATTATTATTATCCGTGCAATTGGAAAATATTATTCACTTTGTTAATTCTGAAAATTTGTTTTTTATTATTCAGTGAATTAAAAGTTAAAGGAATAAGAATATCACTACTAGAATTTGTCACACTTGCTTGGATAGCATATGCCAGTTGCTTGCATATTTAAATACCCATACTATTTGAAAAGTAAGGCCTCATGGTTAAATGAATATCTTGGGTATGCCCATACCATCCTTGACGCATGCCACAAACACACTATTTTTTGATGCTAATATAAATTATCTACTCAAGCCACTAATTGATTGATTTTTCGGATATTCATTGCTCTCTTTATTAAATAACTATATTTCATCTCCATGCCACTGAGGCTACAATACGCAAGCAAGCGTAAGTTACAAAAATATAAAATTATCTTCACTCAATTGTATGCGCACACCCATGCCACTATTAATTCATAATTCTGAAACATCTTCTCTGATATGTTATATTCTCCCATTAACTTAATTCGACACATCATGAATACTTCCACAAATGAGAAAATATAATACAAAAATATTATAATGACAACAATACATCACCTAAATAAATGTCTAAATAATTAAATAAAACAACAAGTACCGATTAATATCAATTGGTACATACTAAACTTACCAATTCTCCTCAAAATTATCTTCTTCAACTTCTTCAAATGCCTCTTCTTCTTCGATCTCTTGCTCCTCAACCTCTTCCTCCTCTTCTAGTTCTTGCACATCTTCGGGTGTGTGGTACAAGAGTTCATTTGGGTGTACCGGCTCATACTCGTGTGGTTGAATCAAAATATTATTCCAAATAAAGTCTTGTCCAATTGAAATAGATATAGGACAATTTGGTTGTTCTTCTTGAAAAATTCGTGATTTGCATGAATATCCTCCACACCTAACTTTTCTTTTTTTTGTTATTTTCATTACAATATACCATTGTTGTCTCTCTCTTTTATCCGATGCATATGGAAGATAGTAAACTAGAGTCGCTTGACATGCTAGTATAAAAGGCTCATTAGTACAAAGAGTTGAAGTGTGCTTAACCTCAACAAGATCATGTTCATGATCGACCTTAACATCGTTAATTATGTCAAACCAATGACACATAAAAAGTAACACCTTGCTTTCAACGCCATCATATGTCAATTCAATTACCTCTTCAAGTACTCCATAATAGTCATGTTGTGTTTCATTTATTGTCTCTCCTCTCACACAAACACCACTATTATCTCTTGACCTATGTTCTTCATGAGCTTTGGTGTAAAATCGATATTCATTGACCTCACATCCTTCATAGCACATTACCCTTTTTTCAGGTTTGAGTCCTATTTTGCATATGTTGCTATCAGAAGCACGATTTGTAAGGACCCTTTTATGTAACCAATTAGCGAATTGCTCTTGTCGTGCTTTTTTCAATGTTCCCGGTGTTAGTGCATGTCTCGTATTTGCCATGTGTGCATCAAACTCCCTATAAATATTACATGTATATCCAAATATTACAAAATAGATAAATAAAGTATATTTTTTCAGAATAATATTAATTGTATTTATAATAGAAAATTACTCTAAGAAAGTTTTAATTTCAGGAGAATTGAAGAGCACATAGATGTGAGCAGTCTTGTATTCATCTCATCAAGAATTCGTGGTCACCCTCGACCTAACGGTCTTCCAACTTTGTCAAACACCAATAATGTTTGGGTGATATTGTTCTTTTCTCTATCATCGTGCAAATTTTTGTCAACCTTCGAATAATATGATGAACAATACAATGTTATCTTCTTAATTAAAGTTGCCTCAGCAATGGACCCCTCAACCCGAGTTTTGTTGGTTACCATCATTCTTGTCTCCTTGTTCCTCCTACATACAATTGAGAGCAAGTATTTAAAATTAGCATCTTTAGGGTCATGATGTACAGTTTAGGATTCAAGTTCATTTTTTGGTTTCATTTCAAATGCAAGAGTAAGTATTTCAAACAATAAAATTAAAGATTAAAAATACCTCACCTCTCGGATGAATACATCCATCGAGGACCCACCGGGCCACCCATTCTTGCCTCATGTGCGACATGAATGACAAGATTCTCTATCGAATCAAAAAATTTCGGAGGAAAGAATTTTTCGAGTTTGCACAATGTGATCACAATGTCTTTTTCCAATTGCTCGATATATTTTGGAATAAGTTCCTTTGCACATATCTCCCTAAAGAAACTTGAGGTCTCACATAATACTTTTCATAATGAATCAGACACAAAGTCGTGAAATGCGACCGGGAGAAGACGCTCCATAAATATATGAAAATCATGGCTCTTAACACCAACAATCGTGCTTGTGGATAAATTGACGCACCTAGACCATTTTGATGCATAGCCATCAGGAAACTTGACTTGTTCCTTGAGCCACTTTAAGACTTGACGTCTTTGTTCCAGGGACAATGCATATGGTGCTTGAGGTTTGTGCTTCAAGTCGGGGGTTAGATGAAGGTTACGACGGTTGCATAATAAGGCTAGGTCTTGGCGTGCCTTTGCATTATCCTTTATTTTTCTCAAGATATTTAGTAACATGTAAACACAATTTTCTGTGAAATTCTTCTCCAAATGCATCATGTCGAGGTTGTTTCGTATCAATAGAGATGATCAATAAGATAGCCTCCATAAAATACTCTTCTTTTGCTAGTGATGTGTTATACCATAACCCGGAATCTGTTTTAGGGGGACCTTTTGGAGGAAGTTTGTTCACCTCCTCCAACACCTCCTCCTCTGTTAGCATTGGTGGCGGTGGATCATTCTCAACTCTATTTTTCAAAAAAATTCTCCTATCCCGTCGAAATTCATGATCTGGAGGCAAGAAACATCTGTGACAACCAAACTAAGTTGGTTTTCCACCATGCAATAATTAAAAAGCTTTAGTATGGGTCATGCAACGAGGGCAACCCAATCTGCCATGAGTGCCCCAACCACTTAGCATTTCAAAGGCCGGTAAGTCGCTCATAATCCACATTAGAACTGCTCTTATCGAGAAATTTTGATTTCTTGACACATCATATGTTTGAATCCCAACAGACCAAAGATTTTGCAATTCATCAATTAAAGGCTCAAGACAAATATCGATATCCCGACCGAGATGTTTTGGCCTTGGAAGGAGAAGAGTGAGGAACATTATTTTCTCTTTCATGAGAATACCAGGAGATAGATTATAAGGAAATATAAATACATGCTAGCATGAATATGGAGCAGCAGATGAGTTATATGGCATGAATCCATCAGTTGATAAGCCAAGTTTAACATTGCAAATCTCTGCAGCAAACTGAGGATATTTTTGATCAAATTGCTTCCGATCTTCCCCATCGGCTGGGTGCACCATGATGTCAGGTTTTTCTCTAGCACCTTCCTTGTGCCATCGCATATGCTCAGCATTTGCCAGAGTCATATACAACCTTTGTAGTCTTGGGGTAATGGGGAGATAACGAAGTACCTTTTTAAGGACTCTTTTTTTGCTATTCTTACAAGATGGTGGCTCATATCGTTCTTCTTTGCATTCATCACATCTATCCTTATTAGCACGATTCTTGTAGTGGAGTATGTAAAAATTTGGGCAAACATCTATCTTTTCATAATCCATGACAAGTCCTTGAACCAACCGCTTTACTTGGTAAAAATTCTCGAGTAATTTATTTAATTTCGGAAGGACGCTTTGGATAATTTACATCATTCCATTGAAATATTTTTGGCTCATTTGATGCTCATCCTTCAATGATAGACACTTTATTACAGCCGATAACACAGTGTGATTTTCACATTTTATAGTATTATCTCCCTCAAATTCGATTTCGCACAATGGTACCTCATTAGCAGTCAACATGGAGAAGAATTTTGCAGCCTCTGGGTTGGGTTGCTGCTCTACATCACTATCATCCCAGTTGAAGGCATGACCATAATTCATTAACATCTCTTCCATTCTTTGCTGATTTTCATTGAGAGCTGATGATGATGAAGCCCCGTTTAGATTACCTTCTCCATGCTCAGCCCAACGCAAGTAATTTGGGCAAAAATCAGTGCTTAATAAATGTTTGGTGATGGTTGGGCGATCGACAATATATATGTTTTGACAACCTTTGCATGGACAATAAATGCAGTCATTACCTTCTCGAACCAAGACTGTAGGTCTATTGTTAAATGCGTACTCGACAAATTACGAGCGAAGAAGGAGTTGCTGAGGTGCGGCTACGAAGGGGTGTTGTGCGAAGCGGTACAACTGATAGGAGATTGTCGAAAGAGAAGAAATAAAAAAATTATCACTTATAAGCTGGTAAAGGTGTTGTGGCTGCGAAGGGGTGCTGTGCGGAAATATTATCAAACTTTTTTATGTTTGTGGAGGCAAGAAACATTATTTTTTCTATGGGATCTCTCCTGATCAGAATTATGTTTTTATATATTATATTTTTATCATCTTGCACCATTCGTTACCAAATTTTCTAGCTTCATAATTTATAAAATTATTACACATTTAATTCTTATTTACACATTTAATTCATTTAATTCTTATTATCGCATTTAGTTCATGATAAGATAAATAAATTATACTATATTTAATTATTGTTCTCTCATTTAGTTCATGAGAGGAGAGTGGAGATGTCAATTAGCGACACAATGTCTTTCTAGTACAAACTACAAATTATACATCAAAGACTAAAATAAATAAATTTCATACAACAAATAATGTCTTCCTAATTAAAACTTGAAAGGTTCTAAAAATGTCCCTAGCAGTTTCACATTTAGGCTTCATCATTCTTTTGATTTGTTCCTTCCTTTTCAACATTCTTGGCACCTTGCATGAATCTTTCGCCCTACAGACAAATACTTTAAGTAAGCCAGTAACTACATGTCAAATGAGAGATATATTAATATTAATTAGTAGTGAAAATTACCATATTGCTGGTTTTCAACCCAATTACTGCAAATAGGGCATGGAAGCACATTTGAGAGGCAGCCTCATTAGCATTGCATCGAGCCTCGAGCTCTCTTAACTTCTCCTGGTTACGCCTTTTCAGCTTCGTCAAATGCTCTCTTTGCATTGGCCAGCTCCTTAGCGTGGCGGTTCTCCTTCTCAGCTAGTTATTTTGCATGTTGTGCCATTAATTTATTAATTTCCTCCATATTGTACATTATATTTTTTGGTTCTGCTGATGAGGCGGCGCTCTTAGTGCTCTTAGTAGGTTTGGCGGGTGAGGGTGATGAGTGTGTTCTAGAATGAAAATCCATGCCAAGTGCAGTCGACCTCGATGCAGCCTCGCTCTTTGCTTGCCCCTTATTGGGACTGTTTGAACTTGAAGATGCCGACTCTTCCATGTGTTGCTCAATTTGACTCTGATGCTATAAATTACAATCGTAATATGTGGTTAATATAATGCAAAAAAGTAATAACAATAAATGAAATCGACAACTTTACATGTGGTTAATAGAAAATAACCTTAATGATACATAACTTTCTCTTTCTTGTCAGTACTTTAGCTGATTGACTACGAATGACCAACATCTGTTTTCCAACACCTGAAACAACCATTGTTGTGGAGCCTGGACCAACATTGCAGACAAGCAATGCATCCAACATAATATTATTGATGATGCTACATGTGAGAAATTAACTACTATTTTGTTACCAGTTGATTTGATAAATAAACTACTACTTTGTTACCTGTGGAATCTGACACTGGAGCGCTCATTGTATTAGATTAGAAGCTCTCTACTATTATTGGTTTATGGAAGTGCTATTTATGATTAATAATCATAATTGGTGGTGCCATATAGAATTTGACACTGCTGGTGCCATATTAGTTGGTGATTAACATGAATTTCAATTTGGATTCAGTTAGAGGTTCACTAAATTGATTGCATTACATATTTGGATTCAATTTGGATTCAGTTGGTGATTAACATGAATTTCAAACAAACAAGAAATCATTCCCAGGTTTCCTCCACAAAAGTACCCAGCCCGCTGATTAGTTAATAGTTAATCAAGTAATCAACCACCCAAACCTATCCCTACTACTGTGCTCTTAGCTGCTGACATGCTTGCTTCTCTATTAAAACCCCAACCAAACTCAAACATTCCCTAGTGATTGTAGGAGAGAACAAAAACCCTAGAATTTCAATTAAAAGCCGAACAATTTATGCCTCATATTGAATAATTTAGAGAAGTAATCCAATTCATTATCTGAAAATTCTTACTTATAATTTGAAAAAAAAAATCTCCTTTAATGTTTTCAACTATGTAGTAAGCTTAACGAGTTTTTTCCTCAAATTTATAATTATTGGTTTATGTTAGATGAACTATTTGTTCAATACATGTTATTTAGGTCCAGTCTTTATTAAATTTTTCACTGGAGTGCTCTATATGTCATTAGCAAAATTCGACAAATGGCACGTTCCAAAGGACCAAAGAGGGCCCGGGCTACTCGATATACAACAAAATTGCAGGCCATAACAAATGGTCAACTACTCCAACTTGAAGATGCACAGGTTGAGGTTGCACAAGTGAAGCCTACTGTAAGAGGACCAAATAAGATCCGAGATGTTGAGACTGTTCATGCCAAAAAGCCTGAGGTTTAGCCAGTAGGAGCTGCTGAATTTGACTCGAGCCTTACTGTAATATGATTGTAGGTACAATTGCTAAGTTAGCTCTTCGTGCGATGCCGACACCGCTGTGAAGCTACAATAGCTAGGATAGAACTGCCAAGAAAGTTATTCAAGACTAATTTTTGGTACCCTCCTTATATTAATTATGCAATATTGAATTTAGGTTGTAGACCATGAAACATTGAGTTTAGATTTAGACTATACAACATTGAGTTTGTACCTTCTATTATACTAAATATTAATTAATTACCTAATGAAATGAAATACAGCATGTAATGAAATACAACATTGAGTTTGTACCTTACTCATGTGTTATAAAAAAATATTAGGAGGCAAGAAAGATTAGAAATAATACAACATGTAATGAAATGAAATGAATTTTCTGAGTAATCCTTGTTTTAATGAAATGAATTTTCTTGTACCATATTTTAATTATTATTTTATTCCAACATTAGAAGCCATACAATATGCGTCATTCTTCTATCTTATTTTATAAAAATAAAACTTTAAAGGCATACTACATAACTTATATTTTAATCTAGGCAAGATACAGATGGCGCATGTTTGATAACAAAACAGAAGAACTAACTGATGCTAAGGGTCGTGAGGTGTTAGACAGAATAACTAATAGAGGTTATATGGCAGACAGAGTAAGGAAAAAATGCATCAAAGATTTTGGTGATGACGTAGAGAAATGGAAGAAAAAAGTGCACGTGTGGTGCAACAATCCTGATTTTTTAGCAGAACTATGTCAAGAATGGTCCACTAAGAGTTGGCAGGATCTGTAAAAAATAAATAAAGATAATCGATGTCATTCTGGTAGAGTAGTCACACATTATGCAGGATCTGCTAGTGCATACAAACATCACACTAGATTGGTAATTCATCAAACACTATGAAAAATTACATTAAATTAGTTTGTGTATGATAACCTTTGAAAACCCTAGGATGATGGTATTGAAAGATCAAAATAGTGTAAGAATATAAAAAAATCTAAGGTAGAAATGTATAAACCGATTTGAAGCTTAATGTTCAAGTGTAATGACAGCATAATATAATTTAAATCAATTCAATTCTCATAAGAATATAGCAATCAAAAAAATGTGAGAAAAGAAAAGAAAAGATCAATAAAAAACACAAGATGTAACAGAGTTCGGCTTTAATAATGCCTACGTCTCCGGGACTCTCAACATCCAACAATTGAGGTTGAGCCGATATATTAAAAGGGTTTTTAAACTTGTAGAACTTGGTCTCTTACACAAAAATGTGCCGCCAAACCTATGGTAACATGAGTGACAACACACTCAAAACAAGAAGTGAGTACTACAACTCAAAAAAGAGTTGAGCACAACAGCTCAAGAGAATATTTTCAAGAAGATCACAAATGATTAAGTTGGGAGAATAGAAAGAAGCTAGATTGAGCTTGAACAAAGATTTGGCTAATTGAGTGTATCAATATCTTGAGTTATCTCTCTCTCTTGAATATGGCTAGTAAGCTCTCTGGAGTAATGATTTTGCTAGATGGATCAGCTCTCCTTCATATTTCAGTGAGAGAGGTAATCCTTTTAAAATAGATCTTCTAAAACAGCTGAAGAAACTATTTTTCGGCCTGAACCGTTATAACGGTTTACGAATCATTATAATGGTTTAGAAAGAATAGCCGTTGGATCAACTAAGTTGAAACGTTATAACGATTCATCAAATCATTATACGTTTCATGAATCGTTGTAACGATTACAGAACGTTACATAACGATACACTCTGGTTTATATGCATATTTTTCTACCTTAGAATATTTTTGAGTATTGAGATGAACCGTTATAACGATTACTGAATCGTTATAACGATTCACTAGGCATAAGTATTTTACTTTGTTGTTTAATCTCAATTTATCTTTATAAATTCAATCCAGTTTAAGTCTAACTAAACATAAGCCTAATGCAGTCTTGATTTATCTTTTATGTCCCATCATTAGTCTTGATTATTGTGCACTAATTCATTTACATGTTAGTTCCTGCACAAAACTTAAACAAGGTAAATTGTAAAATTCAAGATTATTTTGCAAATCGACAAATCAAAGAAGATGTTAAGTGTAACAGTGTACAAGATCTGTTAATGCATACAATAAAATATTCTTCATTAATATTCTAATTGTTTTTGCGTGTAGAGTAAATAGTTAAAGCGGGAAGCAACATATGAAGAACTTTTCATCTACCTCCATATACCCAAGAAGAAACAAGTGGATGAATAAGAAGAGATTGAGGAAAGAAATGAACTGGAGGAGGGAAGAAGGGGAAATAATGTTATGTTATTGAAGAAGATGATGAGAGGGTGGAAAATGATGACTCTGGAGAATTTAGTAACATTACTACATCCTTGGACTTCCCAGACCCAAAAGCAAGAGAAATCTATATAAGTACTAACTTATATGTTTTTAAAATTAATGATTATTGGATATTAATAAGTTATGATTTAGATTTTTTTTTCTCATATAGACAATATAACATACCAAATCTAAAAAGAAATATCCAAGTGTATATTTTTCACTGCACATTTTGTGATATATTATAGGAGAAAGTTAAGGAGTTGGAACGTGATCCAGAACATGCTGATAAGCCAAAAGAGCTACTTTGGCTGATGGCTTCTGGTGGATCAAGTCATGGTAGGAAGTTTGATTTTGGCAGCAAGCTTGATCATATCAGCCTACCACATTCTGACACACGTGCCAGGTCTACTCATTCAATGGCTAGCTCTCTCTTTGCCTCTGGATTGACACAACGACAGAATCAAGAAATTTATTCAGCTGAAGAAGTTGCAGCAATGATGCAAGAAAAAGAACGTCAATTTGCAGATGAATGTGCAAGAAGGGACCGTCTTGAGAGTGAGCGCAATAATCACAACAATTTTCTCTTCTCCCAGTTATTTGCATTTATGGATGTGTAGATGCCTCAATTCAATGTGAGTAATTAAATCACATTTTTTTCAATGCTCTGCAACATATTTAAACACTTTCCTTGTATAGTAATTTTTAAATATATACATTATTATTCTTATAGTAAGAGTTACTGTTAGTATTCTTCGATGAGTTTGTTTTTTAAAATTATAAACTTCTTGCTTGTACTTAGGATGAAAATCAAATGAGAGTATAGAGTTAAAGAAATTAGACCCCCAGTTAATCAAATGAGAGTATAGTACACAAGTGTTTTCTTTGTACCAACAATTTGTTTCTGAAAGTTAACCATGCGGTCTTTTCCTATAGCTTTCCAATAACCAGTCTGGTAGAAAAGATTTCTCTTACCAGAATGGAGAGTTAATTTAGAAATATTCTCTTAAAATGTTGATATTTTGATTTTTATGACCCCTTATTTTACTAAGAAAATGCACAAAAACTAGATTGAGGGAATTAATGTGGAATTAAGGTAAAATTGGGGGCCTATATCATAACTACATATTGCATAATTATTATTGTTAATTAGTTGGCAGGGGCTGTTAATTTGAAAATTCCAACAATTAAAAAAATTTAGTATATATATCAGCAAACAAACCATAGTGATAAATTTTATTTATGATCAAACTTCAAAATAGGTTCAACCATCAGCTCAAGCGCCGCAACACGAGGGTGCACAAGATAATAGATAGTCACTGCCAAATCAAGTGCAGGAGGGTGCAACAGTGGGCATGCAAAGGACTGAAGAGCAGCACAATCCATCAAATATCCAGGTTTGACTCAATCACTGGTTCTCGGGTACTGGCTTGGATCCGAATATGCTGAATTATCTTATGAGGTAAGATTTATTAGAAATGAATTATGATAGCTAGGATATATTTTGGTTAGTATCAATGGAAAAATTTACTAGAGAAGTTTATTTTATTACTTGATAATGCTTTTGGTTTTGATTTTTGAAACACCAATTAGCATGAATGGTGTTGTATGAAAATAGGTCAGAATCTCTTTATTTGTTAGATGATATTTGATGATACGTTGGAATTGGAGGCTAAGATGCCCCATCTTTTTGTAAGTGTGAGATGCTCACTTTTTATACTTGAATGAAATTTATGAATTATATTAAATATGAATGAATGTGTTTTTAAATGTATAGATTTTGTGAAGAATGGAGGATGTTTGTAATACATTTGTATGATTGAATATTATTGATTTGAGCAATCTTATATTAAAGGAAAATAAATGGAGGGAATGAAATATTTTATATGGTATATGTACAACATTGATGATCAGATAATACGACATAATATATATATTATGCATTTAAAGTAAGCAGTAAATGATATACACGCTAAATATAATAAATTTGCGCACCAATTATATCCTAGCGACTATGCACATAAAAAACCCAAGCAACCACCAACATAATCACAATATTATTTTAAAATATCAGATTTATAGAGGAATAACTAATGGCATCGATATGCACTTGTAAGGGTAGGTCCAAGAGATAAATAGATAATAACCATGTCACTGCTTTGGTTTTGAGTCAGGTGAATAATATCAGTTGCATGCGTCATCCCAAGCTAGTATTATCTAGTTATGCACGCCACAAACTAGTCGCATGGGCCCTATGCGACCGTTATTTAGTAGCGTGCAACTTTGTTTCATAGATATTCAGGCATGGGTAAGTGCATGCTATTTTGCTTGTTGCATCACACATGTAGCTGATCCATTTTTTACCCAAGCTTTTGCTGCATATTTTAGTTGTGGATCTTTTTATGGTTAATATCATATTTATCCTTCAACTCTTCTTCTATTTCATATTTATCCATCAGTTCTTTAATACATCATATTTATCCATCAACATCCTTTCATATTTACTCATATACTATTTAATATATCTAATATACTTTTAAACTATTCAGATTCTTTCATATTTATCCATAAATTTAAATATATCATATAAAATATATTCACATATATCCAAAAATTATTTAAAATATGTTATATACTATTTAATTATTTAACTCTTTATATATTTATTCATAACATTAAATTTATTTAAATCTGATTTGATAGACATTATTTAATTTTCTCGATCTAACTCGAAATAAATCCAAACGGGTCACATTAGGTAAATAATTAAATAATATCTACCCAAATTGATTTAAATAAATTTAATTTTATGAATAAATATAAAAAGTTAAAGATGTATAAGTTATCTTAAATATAAATAATATTTTAATAATTAAATAAAAATGGATATATATAAGTTTACATATTTAATGATATATTTGAGAATTTATGTTTAAAATTTTAAGTGTTTAAAAATACATTAGATATATTAAAAAATATATATTTAGATAAATATGAAAAGATAAAAAATAATGAATAAATATGAAATAGATAAAGAACTGAAGGGTAAATTATTTACTCAAAAAATTATAACAAACCCGTATGTATTTTTTGCAAAAATGAAAGAGTGAGAAAGCTGATTTTTTTTTGAAAAATTAACAATTAAAAAAATTTCGCATATAATAGTGTGAATGGATTTTTTTTTTAACATCTACTAGTATGGTCTGAAATTTTTTTCTGAGCCGGATATGATGGTTTGGAATTATAATATTAACCAGGTTATTTATTTTATTTTCCCTTTTTTACTACCTGGCCCTTAAATCAATTCCGATCCATTTTTTTACCTGGTCCTTAAAATAATTCCGGTCCAGTTAAGATATCAGCCGTCGAAAAAATGGACAATAATTATTTTAAGGGCCGAGTAAAAAAAAAAATACTGGACTGTAATTGATTTAAGGACTAGGTAAAAAAAAAACTGGACCGTAATTGATTTAAATATCAAATAGTAAAAATGAAAAAAATAATAAATCACCTGGTTCAGATTATAATCTCGCACCATCATATCTGATCCGGAAAAAAGTTTCAGATCATAATAGTAGACTAGACGTAAAAAAGAAGTTCACACATATTATTATATGCGATTTTTCTATTTAAAAAAAAAATGGAGAAAGGTCCATTTGTTTGTTTTTTCTCCTCTGTACCTCTGACACCGCCCTCGCAAGCAAGCCGCAATCAGGATATTCACTACTAGGATCAAAAAGAGCTCTCCGAAATCCTAACTGAGTCTGATACTGGCCTTGGTGCTCGTTTTGGGGTTTTGAGCCTGTGGATCGAACGTATCTCGGTATCGGCCTTCAGCCTCACTCCTCTCCGTTTACTCTCGCTTTAGGGTTTTATTTTTTTTTATTGCCCCCTAACCCCTAATTGCTAGTTGTTGTGTTCCATTAGTTATCTTTTCGGAGGTACTTTGTTATTTAACTTTTCTTTTTCCCTTCACATCTCCTTAGATATCATTTCATAGGATCTCCGACCGTGTATTGTGGGAGTGTAGCACATTTTAATTTACATTAATTTCTTACCCAAGTTTCCACTGAACTAGGGAAATATTTTTCTTTGATTATTGGTTGAAATAAACGTGCTGATTTCTTACTTAACCATTACCTTTATATTTGGATCAGACTTGTACTGTTTTGCTTGATTCCAGAATGTATTTTTTTTTTTTCAATTCTTGCATTTATATTCTCCAAGTTTATTTACTCTCTTTCAGATCTGAAATTGATTGATATTGAAGCCATATATCAATGGGCTTTGATAATGAGTGCATCGTGAACATTCAATCGCTTCCTGGTGAATATTTCTGTCCTGTTTGTCGTACACTGATCTACCCAACCGAAGCATTGCAAACTCAATGCACACATCTCTATTGTAAACCATGCCTTGCTCATACCGCAGCCACGACCCAAGCCTGTCCTTATGACGGCTATCTTGTCAGCGAAGCTGATTCTAAGGTAAGTCTCTTTTTTAATGATTAAATCACCATCTCTGAAGCTTTTAATTTTTGACTTATTCTATGTATGTGTGGCAAACAGCCTCTGATGGAACTGAATAAGCCACTTGCAGATGTAATAGGAAAAGTTCAGGTACACTGTCTGTATTACAGGAGTAGTTGCCCATGGCAGGGCACATTATCTGATTGCATCACTCACTGTTCAACCTGTGCCTATGGTAACTCTCCTGTGCTCTGCAACCGTTGTGGAACTCAGATTATGCACCGTCAAGTGCAGGAGCATGCACAAGTTTGCACTGTAAGTCCTTAAGAATAAATCCTTCATTAAAGATTGTTCAAACACAAAAATGAAATAAGAATCCTAGTTTAAGTTTTTATACTTAAGTTCTTTTTGGATTGTGCAGGTGTTGCCATCTCAAGTAAGTCATCCGGTGGATCCCAACCAGCCTCAAGCAGCAGCAGTAGCAACTCAATATGCTGGACAAAATGCATATCCAACTCCAACAACCACTGCTGCAGCTACTGGAGCTCCTGTTCCAACTTCAACTCTGGGCGTTTCCAGTCAAGCTGCAGGGGATCAGTGGTACCAGCAGCAATACTACCAACAGTACCCTGGGCATGAGGCTGGCTGGGATACACAGCAGCCTCAGCCTCAAGTCCAACAATCCTATGGCCAGTATACACAGCAGCCTCTGCCTCAGCCTCAAGTAGCTCCGGTTGCAATGCAACCTCCACAATCCCAGTCAGCTGTTCCCCAAATGCAGGCAGGAGCGCCTCAAAATATACCTTCACAACCATCACACCTTCAACCACAGCAGCCCCAGCCACCACAACCACCACTTCCCCAACATCATTCTCTCCAGGCACTTCCAGTCCCACACTCACAACTGCAACCAACCCCTCAGGGCCATAACCCAGCACCATCTTTTGTGACAGGTTACTCTTCTTATCCACCGTCCCAGCATGCACCAACACAGCAGCCACACATGCAGATGCTGCCACCACAACCACCTTTGGCCCTTCCTCCTCAGGGATCATATGCACCACAACCTCATCAAATAGCAGTGCAGCAACAGTTATATCCAGTGGGACCAGGCCCTCATGTGCAGCAGTTTGGGCGTTCTCATCTGCATGGTCAAGCATTGAGTGCAGGCGTACCTCCTATGGGACTGAATCATGGCACACTGCCGCCACCCCAATTCCAGTCATCTCCACCTGGCTCATTAAAGGTTGCATTTACTGATGAAACCAATGGTAAAATCAAAGAACTGATGAAAGAAAAAGGGCCCAATGATAAAGCAGCAAGCAAGGCAGGTCCCATTCCAAGCCAAAATACACCTCCGGCCGCACTACCACATGAGGGGTATCCTCTTCCTTACGGACACTCACCGGACATGCCACCATATGGGCAGGGTCAAATTCGCATGCCTCAGAATGGGAGTGTACGGCCTTATGGTGAGGTCCCAATGCGCCCATCGATGGGCACTAGTCCACAGACTGTGCCAGATGCTTTTGATCCCATAGGGTGGCAGCCTCAGTCATCATTTGAGCCACCATTTTCTGGGCCAGGCATGGTGCGATCTAATGGGCTACATGCCCCTTTTCATGATGAGGGATTAAGGTCGTATCCTGGACCACCCCCTGAGGGATTATCAGGGTATGAAAGATCATCATATCCTTCTAAACCGCCTGAATTTTACGGACGAGGAGGTGCTGAATTTGGTCGTGGGCCCCCACCCTTTAGAGGCCCTGGGAGACACGAGTATGATGGTGCATTTTCTAACAAATTTGGTGCAGACTATGAGAGATCAAGATTATCTTCCAAATTCCCACCCCCTGAGGGCCGATCTGGTGCAAAACGGTTTGGTGAAGCTGTGGGATACAGAAGGTATGGCGGGCCTGGACATATGCCTTCTTCTGAAAATTTTGGTGCAGTAAGTAAAATTCATCTTTTGTTTTTTGGCACTGTGTAAATGATTTCACATTTTTCATCAATGTTGAGGTCAGACGACACAAGAAAGGAAATGTAGTGGTCTAATGAGAACCTAATCTGGTAGCAAGGTGCTGAAAATATCTTGGGTTTTGTGGCTTCTGTTTCCCTTGTTCCATATTATCTTAGTTATTAGTTCCAGAAAGTAGTAGCAGCTAGGATTTGTATGTTTTTTATTGCATTTTTTAGTAACAGTTCCATATCTGATTGTTGATGCCTCTTCTAACATGGATGATTTAAAACAAATTACTACACCCGTTTTGGATGGTATAAAGGAACCTACGCTAATCACTTGGTTATAAACTAGAAGAGCACACCAAAAAGAAAAGTGAAAAGAACCATATGATGATGAAATAATCTGTGAACATGACCAGTTTGGAGTTACCTCATTTATTTCTCTCTATGCTTTTGCATCTGTCCAAGTTAACTTCAAAAGATAATTTTTTTTTCTTGTCATCATGAACTTCATGATCATCATAAAATAGGATCTTGAAATTCTTCCTTTGTTTTACCCTACTTAGACTTTTCCTGGTGGCAAAGGTAGTTCAATTGAGCGCTCAAGAAAAAGAAAGTTTTTAATGGGGGGATGGTGTCGCATATGCAAGATAGATTGTGCTACTTCTGAGGGATTAGATAGTCATTCTCAGTCTAAGGATCACAAGAAGATGGCTTTGGATATGATCCTCAGCATCAAGCAACAGGTCTCCAAGAACCCTAAACTGTAAGTATCACTTATATTTTATCTAATTATGCTTCCGATGGATTTCTTTTTGCAAGGATTCTACTTTCTTTTGAATAGGTTTGAGCACAAAGTGGCTGATGTGAAGGGTGGTTCTGATGAGGTGGAGTTAGATGCCATATCTGGAAAATAGGCATTGTTGGTAGGACCCCCTTTCTTTTAGACTAAGTTTTATATTTTGGGACTCCTGTCGTCTCATGTCCTCAGTCTTGTCTGATTTAACTTTTCAGATTGCAGCTCTTTGCATGATTGGAATCAGGAGTTTGTTTTGTTGGCAGGAAGATCCATGTCCATCTTCTATTATTTGTTGCTTCATGGTCTGCAGTTATATGCTATCCCATGCTATCTTTACCTTTTATCATGTGGTCTCAGGATTGCTAAATTCTCTCTTGCTTTTCAATTCTGTAGGCTTTAAGTAGTAGTTGCTTGTTGGACATGCAGCGTTTTTATATAAGAACTTTTTGTTGGCTTAAGATGTTTTTTTTTCAGTAGTTGCACCTGACATAATTACATTGCAATTTTGAGATTTTTTTGCTGGATCCCTAGAAATGAATCTATGTTAAGTAGTCAAATATGTTGAAAATCTCAGTTTTCCAGAACAAGTATGATGACGGGATGGACATATAAATTTAGTGGTATGTGGAAAAAACGATCAATTCCCCTGGAAATTTCATGGTGCAACACATTAACATATGTGGATTGGAAACACAATTTGTTACTGTGAGAGGGTAATTGAGGGAAATTTGTTAGACATGCTGTTCATATGGTTAAATATGAACATGCAAAATCATGCCATGAAGAATGAGGTCTATGAGTTGAGCCAAACTTTTCATGCAACAGAAGTATATTTGTAATGATCATCTTGAAATATCATGTCTTAGCTAATAGAAAGAAATGTTGACATTCAATTCTGAAGGAGGGATAAAGAGGGAAAAAGGGGTGAAAAACAATGTTGACCCTTCCTGTAGCAATAGTGTGGCATTTTTAATATTTGTAGTTGTTGAGGTGGTTAGTTAATAGTTAAAAATAAGAAGATGAGAAGAGTTTCCCGAAGAAAGGGAAAAAGTTATTTACAATATGATTTTATTTTACAGAAGATATTTTACTACCCCTGCTAAGGAAGCAAGTATGATTAATGGCTGATTATTGAATGATTTTAACTTTTCATGTTTGCATGTGAATAATTATTTTTTCTTGTAATGTATGTATAATGAAGGATCAATGTACTTTATCAATTAATGTTAGGATTACCTTGCTAACTTAAATTTGACCTGACATGAAATGGAAGTAGGCTTAGCATTTATAAGTTGATGGAGGGATCTAAATTATATTATTTTTGATATCTTTGAACTAGAGGGGCAAATCAAATATCGACCCGGTTTTGATCTTCTATTTAGTCATTATTCATGTTGTCTTGGACAAATCATTAATACCTTGGGCAGGACTTCATAGCAGGAAGTTTGAATCATATTTTTGTTTGTTGTTTTTATTTCTAAGCAGACTCTAAAAAAGTATAGAATACTGCTCGAGTGGACTCAATCCATCCTCCTTCAGTTACTGCTCAGTATGACTGTTGTTGCTTTGGGTAAGACTGTTGAATTCATCCCTTGCTTTCTTTAGATAACTTTTCTTGTGTATAGCTCAGCACTTGCCATTTTAGCACATCTGGAGGTAAACTACACTATGGTACCAAACTTATGATCTGTTTCCCATGTCATCGTCTAGTGTTCTTTAGCTCTCATTGCCAATCCTAAGAATGATATACACAGAGAATGTTATAAATCCACATAGGATCATCTGTAGAGAGTGCAAACAAAGTGAAATTGTTGTTTGTAATTCTGAACTTCATGTATATCTAAGGACCTCTCAGTGGGGTTGCACAAATAAATCCGTTTACAAATTGGATGCATGGGGCATGCCTCAAATTTTTTGAAGTAAATCTGGCTAGCATATAACAGAAAATAATTCCTACAAATCCTACTTATAAATTATATTAAGCACACATACAGGGAGAGCTGAACCGATGACATCTTTTGCTTTTTTTTTTTTTGATAAAAGTGGGGAACCACCAGTTTCATTGAAACCAAAATGACATCATTTTCTATAAAAGCAAGGTTGGGATGTATTTTCTGGCACATCATTTTCTATAGGAATGTTGTCAAATTGCTGATTGTTTTGTTTGTATCTTTATCCTCTAATACCACAAGCATTGATATAAGTGAAGGACTGATATTCATGGGTGTAGTTGTACCAGTGTAGATCATTAAAGAACAGTATTGCAGAGTTGGTTTTACATTTAGACAGAGAGATTGTTATCGATTCAGCATTGTTAATTAAATTACCAGTTTCAATATAAAGAAAAAAAGAGTAATACAGAATTGAATGGAAGTGATTGATGGAATAGAAGTTGAAGTTGAAGTGAATGCGGAAGGATCCATGCTATTAGATGTGCATGCTGAATTAATGACTGCTGAAATGCTAAATCCTAAAACCATTGTTAGTTGTACTTCTAATAGTGACTGCTGAATGCTAAAGGAACAAGCTTATTTATTGTGTTGGCATAAGCTCCATCGATGTACTTTTTAACTATAGTTTTGCACTTGTTGTTAATTTGATTTTTCAATTGTTTGCATTGGAATATGGCAAGTGGTGTCACTAGCAGCTTAGCTTTACTGGGATTCTCATTTTTATATAATGCTCGGGAAAATTTTGATGGCCCACTTTAGGTACAGTGTGGTACATGGTTTTGGGCTAGTGCATTTTGCTTCATTGACTGGAAAGTTAGTTTGCTTTGCCTCTCTGCTACATGATGGATATGGAACCCTCTGATTGGTATGTTTGTATTTTTGTAAGTTAGTTTGACTTTTACCTCTTAGCTTGAAAGAACTGTTTTTTTTTTTTTTTTTATGTGAAGGGGTACAAACTGCAAAATGGGATATACGGTCAAGTTTTGTTAATTTTCAGCAAAATTAGAGTTTAAGTATCTGACAAAGAAAATAGTTTAAGTTGACATTAGGACTTGAAAATTGCAAGATCACAGGTTGTAGTCTCACCAATCTCACCGGTCTCTTTTAACAATTTTTCCGATCTTTATGGGCATACATGGGTTAAAATTTTGGGTTTACCATTGCAATAGATCCTGGTTTAACCTTCGGGCAAGGTTGGGATGCATTTGCTGGCACATCATAATTAGAGGATGAGCATTGACATTGTTATATTTTACATTCTGACTACTGTTATTTTTTTTAATCAAAATTGCACTTACTGGCAATTTTATTAGTTGACACATTCTAGTTGCTGTTTTGACTTGTTGTTTACTAGGAATATCACATTAGAAATATAATTCACTAACCACAACAACAACAACAACAACACATTTTATCCCAAATAAATCGGGATAGGCTAGAAATGAAACCTAATCCAAAATCATAGAGATTAGAGATCTCAATTATAAAAAAATCAATGATAGTAATATAATTCACCAACCATTGCTATTACTAAATTATAATATGCAAGTTGAGGCATACTTGGTGGAAAGAAGGTACTGGGGCAGAAAAGATGCTATGTGAAAGAAAAATAAAACAAAGAAAAAAGTTGTAAGCATACAAAGAAATCGTTTTGACTTCTTTTGGCCACCAGTGATATTCTGGCAGTTCATTTTTCCAGTTTATAACTCCTTTTAACGTGCTCTGGACATCAATGAGGTAGCATTAATTAGCCATGCTCTTGCTCACAGGCGAAGATATGAAGTGGTGAACAAAATGATACGCTCCTTAGTATGTTATTTATTTATTTTATTTATGTCAAAACATTATGTAAGACATGTAATACATTATGTTCTAGAATTTTTTCCTTACGTGGATTGTCTAATATTAATTGCTTATTAAAACATGTGAATATTTTTGGTGTGTATACAAGTTTAGTCACAGACGGAGCAATCTGTACAATCGTCTATCTGGTAAAAATAATTTTGCAAGGACCCAAAATTCCGAATGAATAACCTGAATTGAAATTTCATTATGGACATGAAGCTATAAAAGAGAAAAGACTTGTTGACATTATTTTTTTTTCCTTGGTCAGATAAAGAAATATCCACGGATCATATGTAATGTGGGATGTGCTAGTATTTCAGCTATATATTGTCATCGTTTGAAAGTTTATGTTAGAACTTGTGCAATGTCATTAGGTATGTGTCAGTGTTGGATCCGTACCTATTATTCATCACATGGGCAAAAAAAAAAAAAAAAAAAAAAAATCCAATAGCCATACTTAATGATGAGATTAATTATACCTCATTTTATGTTAGCTACAATTTGCGCTATTAGGTCATTGGCGTAGGTGACTCTTTTTATGTGATCTAGTTCGTTCGTTGTAGAGTAGATGGTTAATATATGAAAACCATGATCGCATTTTGATTAGATTAATTATACCTGACCTTTCTCGACATTTATAATTAGACTGGTTCTGTTTCTCAGCAAAATTTCCTCTACAAACATGCCTCTAAACTCCTGTACAAAATATATCTTTATTTTCTAAAGATGTTTAAATTATACCATAAGCCCTTCTGACAAGACACCGAAGAAATAAAACCTTTCGAAACAAAGCGAAAAGCATATTTATCCACGCGCATACAGCCTTGACTGCAAGTCCTAATTGTGACGTGAACTTTGCATTTTTTTTTATCAATTAACAAATTCTTTGTGAACAGAAAAAATATTCAATTGTATTTTCTCCAACTGTCTTTTTTTTTTTTGTGAGATTTTTTTCTCCAACTGTTAAATGCCAGTTTGAAAATGATCTGTACAAACGACTACGTTTCCTTTTTATATAAATTAGATTAGAATGTTTTAGGGAATGTTTTCTTGCCTTTGACCTTAGAATCATTAATTGGTTACCATATTGTATCAGTATAAGCTTTGCACGTACTATTGAATGTGTCTTTCTCGAATACAATGTGTAGCTAGAAAATATGTTTCTATGAAAGCAAACTTTTTTTTTTTTATTTGTGTGCGTTTTTATAGCTTTACTAAAAAAGACTGGAATGCATTATGCGTACGGTCAGTTCTTCAACCAAAAAAAAGACGTGCATCAGGCAGCACGTCAAAATTCTTTAAGGCTGGTCTGAAAATTCTTTTTTTTTATTAAAAAAATATTATTAGTAATGGTTTTGACTTTGGATTGATGTTTGCTCAAGTACTATTGTATAAACACGAAAATTCATTCAAACTCCATATTTTAACTTCATTGGACCGAATTTTCTTAAACTACATATAAATACCACATGCATGTAATAACAAAATGATCCAAAAAATCTAAAATAAACCCAAATTAATATATTTAGGCACAACTCATCTAATGTTACACATTCAAATACCAACAAACAGAAATCTTAAACCTACAATCTGTCACAGGAAAATAATTTCTTGAGCACTATGCTCGGCTAGGCTCTGTTCATTATTTTCTGAAGTAGCTCATTAATTATATTCAATATCAAAGCATGCATCCCATGGAATGTTTCAACTTCAATTTAATAACAAATTGTATATAGCTCTAATCACCTCCCAGAAATATAATAAAACATAGACGTTCCAGTGCTGTGCTCCTCTATCTATAAATACCTTTTAACACCAACTTAAATGCATATCAGCAGCATCATTCGTACATTTCTCACATTTATTCTGAAAAAAAGAAGCAGAAAGGTAGCCCAAGTAACTTGGTTACAAATGGCTTCCTCTTCTTTCATCATTTTTGTTTCTCTTGCAGCTGTGTTCTCTGTTTTCCTTCCCTCAGCTTTTGGTACGTGTTTATAGTTACAATTTTCATTACTTTTTTTTTTTTTTTAAATTCATCGTTCTCTTTTTAGGATGACTAACTTAAGATGTGTTTGGAAATAACAGGAAAATACTGGTAAAATGTTTCTGAACCTGACAGTGAGGGGGGGTTAATTGGAAACGATTAGTTTGCCTAATTAACCTATCTAGTTAAATTGTAATGAGCGTGATCCTCATGATGAATAATTTTTTAGAGATGACTTTTGCAGCTGGTGTGATATGTGAAGAGCTGTCAAGCGACCTATGTGCATTTTCCATTTCCTTATCCGGAAAACGCTGCTTTCTGGACAGCAACAGCCAAGGGGGAGCGGACAAGTACCAGTGCCACACATCAGAGGTGGTTGTGCCAAACATGGCTGACTGGATAGAGACTGATGAGTGCATACATGCCTGTGGCCTAGATCGCAACACAGTCGGTATCTCATCTGATGCTTTACTTGATTGGAGCTTCAGAGAGAAGCTCTGCTCTGACAGCTGCTACTACCCTTGCCCCAATATCATCAACCTGTACTCTGATTTGGCTGCTGGGGAAGGTGAGAATCCTCTATATATTACTTGCGATGAGTGAATCGACTATTAAATTTACCGATCAAATAAGATCACAGTTTGCATTGGGAGAATTTCTAGACTAAACCTAGCTTTCAACAAAAAAGAAATAAACTTTTTGTCGTGTCACAAAGTAATAAATGCCGACTTTAATTATCTTTTAATAGACATATTGTAACGTTGTTGAAGAGAAATACCCATACATGAACGTGATTTTCTACTGGTTTACTTATTCAATTATCTTGGTCGAAGCTAAAGAAGCACAAGGTTTATGATAATTAAAAGGGGACTGGGTCCAAGTACTGATTGTACATAGTACCTTTTTTCATATGTTTATATAGGAATGGCTATCCTATAATGTTGTAATTGCATACAGACTGTAAGTAATCAATAATATTTTCCGTACACTTGTAATGATATTTTAGACAATGACCATAATATAAGTTTAGATACTTATCAAGTTCTAATATTTCCGACTTCCCGTGTTCATACCATATACGGATATACCACCAATCTCCACGGAACACCTCTGAATTCATGTAGATGACCCACTAAAACCTTGAGTGAGATGAAATACAGATCTACGGAACAAAATAATTACACACTACATTGATTGGATCCAAGTTAATCAAGTTTTAATTAACTAGTATGTAAAACATGACAGGTAGATTCCTTCCAGAAATGTGCAAGACGATGAATGGAAACAGAGACCGTGTCATGATGCAACTTGATTCAGAAGGCACCCCACACCACTATGCATCTGCACCAACCTTGCACTATGCTCTTGCACCAACACAACACTATGCTCTTGCACCAGAGCACCAGTAATCAGACCTAGTAAATTAAGCACAGCGATGCATTTTATATTGAATTATGGCGGTATGAAAGTATGTAAGATTTTATTCATGAAATGTTGTTATTAAAATAACATGAGGCCTGTTAATAATTGTCAGAGAATTTGTCCTAGTTCATTCAACCATGTACAATTTTTTTTTGATGAGGTGTGATTCATTTGTACATTATTTTGATAACTATGAAAAAATAAGTGTGAATCATGTAAAAATTCAAAGTTATATAGTCGTTACATTTTTTTGGTCGATTGTCTCCTTAATCATAAAAATAAGTTCTATTAGCCAGTGAGTTGGAATTTTCTGACGAGCTAAATTATTTCACTAAAATAATTCAGGGTAGCACATGTATGTTAAGCTTTAGTTTGTCAACCAATTGGGAGATTCAACTGTTATTGGAAAGATACATCCAAAATGAGTGAGGTAAGAGGCCAGCTTATATTCCTTCTGCAGCATACAGCATACTGGTAATCGCTGTCTCCTTGTTAACAGAATACTGGAACTGTCCAGTACTGAGACAAATACAGAAGATGTGGTATGCACAAATATCTCCAATGGTGTTGATAGAAGGAATATTTAGCTCAGATATGAGTTAATTGTAAATAGTGAAAATTAGTTACAGTCTTGTTTTACTGTACATTGACTATATTTAGCAACCCGCTGTACACTGTAATAAAATTAATCAAAAGAGAATACAAGTCTTTTAAACAATTATCTTCTTCTTCCTTTTTCGTTTTACTACTCTGTATATATGTTCAGCAGTTTCTTTTGAACTGGAGTTGTCCAACTTGTATTGTGTAACACATAAGTTCTAGTTTTTGAAATTAGCATTTTGCCTGTTGAAAGTGAATGCATGCAAAGTTAATGTTAGCTAAATGTATGTGGTTCGTTTAGGCCCACTCAGCACCAATCAATAATTTGGAGAAAACTAACTCACAGAAACAACAGCCACAATCATACAATTACCTCATGGCCAAGGGTCAATAGCCAGTGTTTTAGACATTGATGGATGCGTAAATTTGTTTTATGTTTTCGATATGAACAGAGGCGATGGGCTGTCTGGTTGAATAAAACAGAATACTCTAGTACGAATTTAAAATCTTTAGATTTCAAGATTTGAATTGAGCAACTTTGTCATAGGCTTTAGCATTGAGGGATTTCTTTTGTAGCAGTATATATGTTGGTCCAGACTAAACTAATTAAACTGGTGAAGTATTCCACTTCTATGAAAATAATATATATGGATATTCCTGCTGAGCTGTTATTTCAATTTTTTTTTTTTTGAGGTTTCTTGACTTCCACAAAAACGTTTAGGAAGCAGTCAAAAGATGAAAGACTGACTAAATAAATAATGGAACTATTAAAGAGAAGAATTAAATTAGTGGCATGCACGGTTCAAACCCTTTATAGGCGCATTTTTTTTTATCATAATATATAGTTGTCGTTCTAATTACATTAACAACAATTAATTGAAAGGTAAAAGCCAATGGTTAATTAGAACAAAATGTTCAGATAGAAATGGATGCTAGTATTTTTAAAATGAGGGATACAACATATTAATGTTATTTAGTTGCGTCTTGTTGTCTATTTATAACTCATTAATAATTAGATTTTGTTTCGAGCAATGTCAAGAATACAAAATTATAAATGATTTGAAGTACTCATTTGTACTGCTGATTGTTTTCATCATGATCTTATATTATATGTATGTTATTTAAAAGAGAGAGACCATCGATTCGTATTTACTGTTTTAAAAGTAAATTTGGAGTTATTAAATTAAAAGCTTGCAACTATGACATGGTCCAAAAACAAAAGCATTAGAATCGTCCCAGAAAATATCGTCAGCTGTGAATAATGAATATTAATAGAAATTTTTTGGAGGAGAGGAACATGCATTCGTCAATTACACGTTGCACCAAGATATCGTCTTTCACTCTTTAAATACCAAGTTGATCAAACCTCATCAGCCTCTTGCATTTCTTGAATCACTTCCCGTAGAAATAATAAGAGAACACAGAGGTTCATCAAAGAATCAAAATCTTCAGAAGTAATGGCTTCCTCTTCCTCTTCCTTGATTGTTTCCCTCTCTCTCCTTGTCTCCATCCCTCTCCTCCTGCCTTCAATCTACGGTATGAATATGATAGTCTTAGTTGATTACAATTTTACTCTAACATTATTCCTCTCTCACCAGAAAAGAATCAGAATTGCCAAATCGACATCCCATGTTACAAAATTGGAGAGTTTCATGCTTCCAATCAAATCGATTAAAAATCAGATGATTCATATTCATGCGTTTCCATTACAGTAATGGGATTATCATCTTGTGTTTTGTGTATGCATCCGCGTTAAATTTTTGTGCATAATCTTTTAATTTCTGAATAATTTAGTGCAGAAGTTAGAACAACTTATGCGCTCAGAATTCAGATCATGCATGCATATAAGTGTACTTTTACATTTATGTAATATCAATTTGGCAGCCAGTGGAACTGGTATTGTATGTGAGGAACTGCCAGAAGACCTCTGCGCATTCTCCATCTCGTCATCTGGAAGGCGGTGCGTGTTGGAGAGCTCCACTAATGGAGGAGCATCGAGGTACCAGTGTCGCACGTCAGAAGTGGTGGTCACAAATTACATGTCAGACTGGATCGAGACTGATGAGTGCATTAGTGCTTGTGGCTTGGACCGCAACACAGTCGGCATCTCTTCTGACGCTCTTCTCGAGAGGAACTTCAGGGAGAAGCTATGCTCTACCGCTTGCAACCAAGGCTGCCCCAAC
This sequence comes from Schoenoplectus tabernaemontani, assembly GCA_037127355.1. NCBI lineage: Eukaryota > Viridiplantae > Streptophyta > Magnoliopsida > Poales > Cyperaceae > Schoenoplectus > Schoenoplectus tabernaemontani. The sequence goes on from CM073739.1 coordinate 23,191,794, forward strand.
ATTTCCGAACTCTACTCGAACCTTGCCTCTGGTGAAGGTGAGAAATCCTTGCTGCAATTGATGAGTAAAGCTGGAATATAACTCTGTTTCCAATTTTTCATAGTAAATTTAGAAAATTACATAGGTTGACCTAATTTTAAATCGTATAAAACTAATTGGTAAATAAACTTATAAAATTAACACATTTGCTTTTTATACGTATTTATCTGAGAATTTTATCTGTTTTACACTTTTACTGAAAGATATTAACACATTTTTTTCTTCTCTTCAATTGTATTTTGTTTAATGTCCTTTGTGGAAACTGATCATTGTAGTTCACACTCTGCAGCAAATTCATTATTATGAAAATCACGGGTTAATATCATATTTACTCATATACTCTTTAATATATCTAATATATCCTCCAACACTTTAAATTATTTCATATTTATCCATAAATTCAAATATATCATACAAAATATATTCATATCCAATAATTATTTATAATATATTATATACTTTTAATTCTTTAAATCTTTTTATATATATTAATAACATTAAATTTATTTAAATTTGATTCGATAGATATTATTTAATTTTCTCGATCTAACCCAAAATCAGACTGGAAGGATCATATTAGATTAGATCAATAAAAATAATTAAATAATATCTACCAAATCAATTTAAATAAATTTATTTTTATGAATAAATATAAAAAATTTAAGATGTATAAGATATCATAAATAATTATTGGATATATATAAAAATATTTTAATGATGGATAAATATATAAATTTAATGATATATTTGTTAGTTCATGAGTATATATATGAAAGAATTTAAAGAGTATAACGATATATTAGATATATTAAAGAGTATATGGGTAAATATTAGAGGTGGCAGAATCCGACCCGTCGAGAAACTCGCCCGACCCGTCCGAACCCGATCCGACCCGATTTTTTAAGAAAGTTAAACTGACCCGACCCGACCCGAACCCGACCAGACCCGAAATCAAATGACCTTCAATCCAATCGAAATCTATCAACGATCTTGAAAAACGCAATATATAAATTGACCCGACCCGACCCGTCCCTGACTCGGCCCGGCCCGACCCGATTTCTTCTAGAAAGTCAAACTGACTCGACCCGCCCGACCTGAACCCGAACCCGACCCGACCCGCCCGATTGCCACCTCTAGTAAATATGATATATTAAAGAGTTGATAGGTAAATATAAAATTAATGAAGAATTGAAAATAAATATGATATTAACACAAAAATGTTAGTTCCAATGTATATGTATCTCCCAATTTACATATGGGTGGGGATATGTTGACAATGGGTTATTTTGATAATGTTAACTTAATAAATATGAAAAATATCTAAAAATAAAAAAATTACAGATATATTTTTCTATCTATATATTGATGATCATTCAAATTTCATGTAATTTCATTATCATTTGATAGTCAATCAAAAACCATTAAATTAGAACCGTTACAAATTATATGAAAATTTGATTGTCTTTGATGGACTATCAACCGATAATAAAATTACATAAAATTTGAATGACCATTAATCTATAAGCAGAAAAACACATATATAAACTTTTTCCCATTTTTATTTATTTTTATTTATTTAAATATTCATTGTCAAGATTGTCAAGATAATCGATTGTCAACTGGACCGATCCCCACCCTTTACATATATCTAGTATTTTTGAAAAAAGTTGTATTGCATCTATTCATCTAATGTATATCTATATCGATTTTTTTGCAGTTTTTTTCACTTAAGTTTCTTTGACTCGTTTCTTTTTTTTTCAAATCTATTAGCAAAAACTAATAAGTTATGTCCATACTTAATTTGGAAGCTCAGTAATATGGCGTAAAGCTAATTTTTCCAACCCAAAAAAAAAGCTATTATGAATTAGTTGCCAACATGATCTTTACACATATTTTTGTTTCTTGAAACATCTTTGACCGCTGAGAACGAAATTAAGATAGGGCATGCACGATCACATTTAGAGAGGTTTCAACATTGAATTAGTAAAAGAAATAGAAATTAAATAAAAGAGTTTAGCAGCGTGGTATGGAATTTCAACATTGAATTAGTAAAAGAAATAGAAATTAAATAAAAGAGTTTAGCAACGTGGTATGGAATTAATCCGTTGGTTGGAAATTTAAATAAATTTCCAATTAGTGTAGAGTTTAGACACATAATCCTTGATGGAAATTTAAATAAATTTTCGGTACAAGAGAACTTAGTACATGCCTGATTAAGCCCAAATTAATTAACACTGTTGCTAAACTTCATGGCAAAATAAAATAAAAGCATTACATTCCATACACAAGACTAATGAATTATGAATTTGTGCACTAACTAGTTTAATTAACCCCCCTCTCTCTCTCTCTATATATATATATGTGGTAGGTGTCTCTCTGAAGGAAATGTGCAAGGCGGTGAAGGGAAGAAGAGAACGCATCTTGCTTGAATCAGACTCCCGCGCTCCTGCCCCTGCCCCTGCCCCTGCCCCTGCCCCTGCCCCTGCCCCTGCACTAATTGTGTCAGCTAAATATATCATAGCATAAATCCATTTTGTTGTGTGTGTGATAAAGAGTTGTTATTGGACCGGTGGATATACCGGCTCATAAAATCTCTCCCCTTATTTTTTTTAAATATTTAATCTAAAATATTTAATTGATTAATTAAAAATCGGTGAGGATGGAAGAGGATGGGTAGAATAATTCAGGCAGGGATTTTGAGTGGCCCGTCGTAAATGCTTGGGTTGTTGCGGTAGGGATATTCATCATTCTCTTATTGGATTTATTTTTTTATTTTTTTTATATAAAAGTGATCTTTTATACCACAGATTTATTGTAAAAAAATACCAAACAACGATTACTTTTTGAAAAGTAACAATCTCGATGGGCGCCGATTTCATTACAAATCATATAAATACATAGTCAAAATTAAGTTAAATTAATAGAAACTGTCATTGTGGGACATCCCCACAGAGACCAACCATCTGACAAGACTAAAAAGAAAATACATCTGTTGAAAAACATCAACAAACTAACACTAGGTCTCATCATCGTCAGAACTCAATTGAGACACCTTCGGGAGAGCGACTGGACCGGACACCATGCCTCCTATCCAATAAAGAAACAATGCATATATGTGAGCAATAAGAGCGCGAATAGGTTTGGCAGAAGAATCAGTATCGAAGGTTAGTCTATTGCGCTCTCCCCAAATGCCCCAGCATATGATCCCACACAACGCAATGCGTAAACGACGAACACTTTGATCCCCAGTTTGGCAACTATCCCAAAGAGACTCCAGGGAAGAGATGTCAAAAGACACTCCTTCCAGCGCGTTGACCCAATCCAAATTTGAGAGCTTACTGGACAATGTATCATGAGGTGTTCTGCATCCTCTGAAGACGTGCCACATAAGATGAAGTGAGTGGGACCAGTCCACCCTTTCTTGGTAAGCTGATCCTTAGTTAGGATACGATGATGAAAGACCAACCAAAGAGACGCTCAAACTTTCAATGGAATACCAACTTTCCATAAAGACTAAAATCGAGGAATCTTAATTCCACCAAAGTAAAGGAATTGGTATTGATGATGAACCGAATCCCCATGCTATTGTAACCTCCAATGCATGGTATCAGAAACCCCCTGATGAGGGAAAAAAAGCTGCAATATGATGTTGTAGCTCCTCCCAATCCTGCAGCTAGGAAGGAGTCAGTTGTTTCTTGAACCTAACCTGGTATCTGAGTGCATCACCAGCCTTCCATGTCTCTTGCACTGTCAACTGAGGGTTGGCGGCAAGAGCAACGAGTTGTGGGAACATATGGGATAGAGACATTTCTCCTACCCACACATCAAGGCTAGAATTTGGTCAGAGCTCCATCACCCAGGTGCATTCTTGCACCCAGATTGACCAATTCAAATTCTAGTTCCACCGCCTTCCAAAATGGAGACTTCCCTTTAACCCCTAATGAGTGTTTGGCTAGTACGAGAGATTTCCATATATTCTGGTAGAGAGGATTGGAATAATGCCAGCATCATTTGCCCAAGAATGCTTATTCATCTTGTCCAATTCTAGAATCCTCCAATCCCCATTACTTTGACCTGTGCATATTTTGGACCACCTCACCAGAGGATACTTGTGCTTGAGATTAGGACCTTGCCAAAGAAATTTAGCCCGGATGCAATCAAGTTTCTTCCTGACCCACACCGGCAGCTTGTGGATAGAAATGATATAAAGTAGAACAACTAACAAGACTCATCTGAGCATAACAATTCTGCCCCCAAGAGAGAGGTACCTACCCTTCCAATTACTCAATTTCTTCTCAATCTTCTCCAAAAGGGTGTGCCAGACTTCTTTTGGGGGTTTTCTCCAATGAATTGGGACTCCCAGATATGTAAGAAGAAAATAATTGACTTTGCAGCCTATTTGAGATGTCAAAGTTATGCCTTTAGAGGGAGAAAGATTTACAGGGTAGACATCACTCTTATCATAATTTATCTTAAGCCTAGAAAATTCTTCAAAAGCAACTAAAATCCACTTCAGTGTATTTACTGCTTGGGAAGATGGCTGGAGCAGGAGTAAGGTATCATCAGCATATTTCATGTGAGAAATTTTAGAGCCATCATCTAGCACAGGCCCTAGTCCCTAGAGGAGTCCCATATCAACTCCCCTGCGGATCAATTTACTAAGACCTTCAGCTACAAACACAAACAACAGAGGAGAAAGTGGGTCACTCTGCCTCACCCCCTGGTGCACTCAAAATAATATGTCAGTGAACCATTAAGGTTTATACATACTCTGCCCCCCTAGAGAATCTGTATGATCCGGAGAATCCATTTATCAACAAACCCCCTTTGTTCAAAAGATTCCAAAAGATATTCCTAATTCAGGTTGTCAAAGGTCTTCTCAAAGTTCAATTTGACTAACAAACCTGGATCCTTGACCACATGGGTATGATAAGATTTCATGGGCTGCTACCACACCATCCAAAATGTATTTGTCTTTCAGAAATATATTTTGAGTGGGACCCACTATCCGTTGTAGGACTTTTTCAAATCTAAAAGTTAGGACCTGAGTGATCAACTTATAAGTGCAGTTCATAAGACTAATGGGCTTGTAATCCTTCACCGTGAGAGTTTGACCTTACTTAGATATTAGACATACCATCCCTCTGTTGAGTTGAGAGATTTGGAGATTGCCTTCAAAGAATGCTTGAAAAAGTCTTAGCACATCATCTTTGATAATAGGCCAAAAGTGCTGGTAGAATATGATGGGGAGTCCATCTGGACTAGGGGCTTTGGTACCAGACATCTAGAAAAGGGCTTCCTTTATTTTTTTCTTCAGAAAATAGGGCAATGAGAGCCTCATTCTCCACCTCAGTAGCTTTCTTATCTTCTGTCCAAACCGATGGATCCAAATGACCAATTCTAGGCTTGTCAGTATTGAACAGTTGCTGGTAAAAACCTTATACATGTATCTTAATATCGTAAGGGTCAGAGGAAACATATCTCTGAATTTCCATCTGGCTAATGTGGTTCTTTTTACTTATGCTGGAGGCAGCTTTATGAAAAAAGGTAGTGTTACTATCACCTTCCTTAAGCCATAACTCCTTGACCATGGTGCTCCAGTAAAGTCTCTTCTTGCTGGTAAATCTCCCCTATTTGCTAGTGGGCATCTTGCCAGGATTGCAGCTCCTCAAGAGTAGGATCTCTCTGCTCAAAGATATAACCGAAGTGAGATATTTTTTCCTTCTCCTGACCTCACCATTCAAATTAGCAGCCCACCCTTTAAGTTTTCTCATGACATGGGCTATTTTTCTTTTTCAGCCTTTGTTAACATTACCACCAAGAGGAATCTCATTCCATCATTTTTTAAGGAGCTTATAAAGTTCTTCATGCTGAAGCCAATGGGGTTCAAATCTGAAGATCTAGTTTTTTGGAGGGGTGGAGGAAGTTTTAAGGATAAGGGGATTGTGATTTGACATAATCCTTGGGAGACTCGTAAGAGAATGAAGTGGGAAGTGAGACTCCTAAGGATCATCGTAAAAGACTCTATCAGAAGGACCATGGATAGACTTGAACCTCCCCTAGCCCAAGTGAATTTCTGGGAGGAAAGAGGAATTTCATTAATTCTAGTAGCTGTAATATAGGAATTAAACCCTCTACTTGTATTAGAGTTGAAGGAAGGACCTTGTCGTTCACTTCTATTGCGAATGACATTAAAGTCATCAGCCAACAACCATGGTACAGTCACAGCTATTCTGATGGTTTGTAATTCATCCCCTAGAAGGCATTCCTTGAGCTGTTACTAGTGGAGCCATAAACACTGGTAAAGGCTCAAAGAAAACCATCCGATTTAGATTTAAGGAAAATAGTAATCTAATAGAGGCCTAAAAAGTAGTTAAGAACCTCTAATTTGGATTCATTAACCCCAACAAGGATACCCCCGCTGACCCAACAGCTGGTAAATATTGCCACCAGGTAAGAGAAGGCGCCATGGTTGAGAGCATGTGAGAAGAGAAAGACTCCTTCGTTTCCTGTACTCCCAGCACATCAATGGAATGTTCGTGAAGGATCTCACTCAGCTTCCTTCATTTTGTGGCCCCCCCAGGCCTCGACAATTCCAGTTGAGGATATTCATGACGACATAAGGCTCTCCCTATTTGGTACCGGTACCAGTGGCATAGAGACCTCCTAAAAGTCTATGGAATCGAGGGAGTTGAGCACCTCTACCAACACTATTCGCAGGGAATCGGTACCCATACGTTTCAGCTTACGTAGGTTAGTTGCCCTTTCCCGATCTGAGCTACCCAGGCTAACCCCCACCTTATCAAAATCACTCGAAGGTGATCGTCAGAAATGTTAGAAAATGGGAGATAGTGAGAAAGAAAGAGTACCCGGAATCGAAGCTGACTGAGAACCCTTGGAGGAAGAAGGAACCACCAAAGGTGCTGGCGGGGTCCCAGTCGCACAATCTATCTCAAAATCAGTGAGAATTTCCTCGGAGGAGCTTATGCAGAGAACCGATGGGTCATCCTCCACTAGAGTGGAGAGAATTTCAACATCGGAGTCGGGCACCGCAGTGGCAAGACGAAGGGCCACAGAGGGGGTGAGAGCCTCTTTGTGGACCCATCTAGCTTCAGAACCAGCATCTCCATCATAACCTCCCGGAGATGCTTGCATATCGCCGCCATGTTGACAACCTCCTCGGTGGGAAGGAACCCTGGCCCCCACTAGGTGGTGCCTTAGCGACTTGTAGCTGATCGAGGTGTTCTTCCATAGAAGCAGCACCACCAACAATTCGGAAATTGAGGAACATTTCTTGTTGCACTAAGTTCACCACGTCCTTGGCTCTAGTTTGGTTCCTTAGCTTGACCCTACACCATTATTTGTAATCAATGGACCTGTCAAAAGTCTAGTTAAACTAAAACTAAAAGTGTACAATATACCTCATTAAGCATCTATTACAAAAGAATATGTCATATCTATATGCCTTTCTATAGTGGATAATACATAACTATCATAATCTAACATATATAAGCAAACATAATTCAAATTTGAACACAAGATAAATTAAATTTCAAAAATCATTACAAAACAGCAGCTGTAATCAACTTGCTCCGCTGCCTTCAAAATGGCGCCTTCTTGTAAAAGAAGCCCCACCACATTCTATGACAAAATTAGATAGAGTGAGATTGTCAGATTGAGAACATATTTCTCACATATAGATCTCATCTGTATCAAAAATCAGCAGCAGAAATTATTTGCATACCCAAAAACCTTAATGGCCTCTCGTACTTGTCTATAAAATAAGTTTTATTTCTTTTCATCCATATAATCTAATAAAACCTTATTTTTCGAAGGAAATGAAAGACGTAAAACTTGTGTTTACTTATTTAATATTATATATTTATTTTTTGAAAAAAATATATGATTTCTCGCGGTCTAGTTTCTGCTGTGCCTAAATTTTGAACTTTCTGATGAGATGTTTTTACATTTCCTAATCGGTCACAAAGTATTATGTTGCCTCACATAAAATAAAAGAAAATAATATTGAAATTTTTTTCTTTTTTTTGAGAATTAGAAAATTATTTTTATTAAAAATCATAAACTCGATGCATTTCCATCCCATAAAAAAAATAGAAAAAAATTTCTAAAAAAAATATAAAATTTGATCTCAAAACATATTTCAATATGGAGAAGACTTTTAACGGTCGGATCGGTGTTTTGAATTCGGAAATGAGAGATACGATGTGAAGAACAAAAATATTTTGTACTTCGCGACTAACCGTAGCATAACTCTCTCTCTCTCTCTCTCTATATATATATATATATAATCATATATAATCATGCTACTATACTTTGCATAGCATAGTGGTAGGTGTGCTATGCCATCTCTGACCATTCAAATTTCATCCAGATCCGCGCTTAACAGATGGGGCGGTCGATAGAAATTAAAACGGAGTCGCTCCGTTTAATTGTAAACGCCTCTCCGTTTTCATAATTTCTCTCCCGACCCAATCGATGAAAGAGAAAAACCCTAGCTGCTCTGATTTTTCTCTCTCACAAAGCGCAGCTGCCCCAACAAGAAGCGTTCCATTTCCATTTCACTGCACCAGGTACTTCTCCATTTAGCTTCTTTCTACGATTATTTTCAGTGAGAACTCGTTGATTTTCTCTTTTCTATTGGTTGCGATCTTTCGTCAGGACCAAAAATCAAAGATCTGCTACTAGGCTCTCCAAGTTTGTGTGAACCAAAGTCCCTTGTCGTTAATTAAGGTTCTTTGTTTTTTGTTATCTATTTACATATATTAGTATTTTTTTATTTCCTAGTAATCGGTTAAGCCGGTTACCTGTCTTGAATAATTTTTTGCTATTAACCGTATAGTTTTGAATGAAATGACATTTAATAGATTACTTGTACTTTTTTATTTCCTTTTAATTTTAATAATTCCTTGCTATTACTTGTGGTGTGGTCTCCGATGAACTGATAGGACAAGAAAAATAAATAAATTGCTATTTAATAGATTAGTAATTGTTAACTCTATAAAAAAAAAATTGAAAACATATATGAAGACATGTAGTTCTGAAAGTTGCAATTTAGCCATGATGCCGCAATATATTTGTAAGAAATATGATTCTCCGTGTTTTGTGATTGTCTCATACCAATAAGAATCCAGACCGTGAATTCTATGCATGTGAGTGTGCCCAGGATGGCAGTATCTTCCGTGCTTGGTGTGATGTTGTGTATTTGAAATCCATTCGTAAGAAACATGATGAAGTGAATGTGAATCCCATATATAAAAGAGACAAACAATGCCGATGCGAAGATGCAATTCAAAAAATAAGGAGGATAATTAAATTTAGTTTTCTATGCATGATTGTTTTATATTTTCTATTTTGTATGCTTGTTGTAACTTATGTTAGAAATTATAATTGGTATTAATATAAAATTTCTATTTTGGAACGGTTATTTTGTATGAACAACAGTGTCCGTTGATTTGTATGCTTTTAAGAGTGATAACATGAGAATCTAAGTTAAATTTGAAAAAGTTATTTTGTATGCTGAAACAATTTGGAATAACAATATGTGCTTTTGTATGCATTGTATGAACAATTATTGTTTTGTATGATATATTTTTTTAATATTTGGTTGAACAATAATAAGTAATTATGCACTTACTGCATAGCCTTATAATAACATTTGGTTCCTCGTGTTTAGACATCTAATTGAATTTCACGCATACCCCCTTAAAATTGAATTACTAGACAAATTTTTTTCCTTCTCCTATTGTCCTGGGATGAACTAAATTTTTCCTCATGCATATCAATTTTTAGAACCAAAGTTCTCGTCATGCATATCTATTTATTTCTGAAATGAACCAACATTATGAACAGTAAAAAAAGAAAGTTAAACAATAAATTACAAGCAATATCTAAACAGATAAATAGTACAACAATCTAAAGCTAAAGCAGCTAAACAACAAATAAGTCAAACCAGACAAGGCTAAAGCTAAAATAGTCAAGGCTAAATAACAAATAAGTCCAACAAGCAATAAATAAATAGTACAACAATATAAAGATTTATCTATACATTATCTTCACTAGATTCATCCCCAGAACTAATATTGTCTTCTGAAATTTTCTTTCCATTAGCAATATCTCTTTGTAGCTGTAATTAATCAAAACTTCAAATAAATGACATATTTCTATCATATTAAATACAAATTGATTAGGAGAAATGATGTGAAACTCATGTACCTTAGGACATGTTCTTATATTATGAGCTTATTTTGTACGGCAATAACTACAAGTTCTTCCTTTTTTCACATTGATCTCAACAATAGATATGAAACGTGCCGGCTTCTTCTTTCTTCCTTTGCAACGTGACAAAAGAGGATTGATGAATTTTTGCACTTCATCTTTCTCTCGCTAGTCTTCTCTCTCTTGTATTGCCTCAATTAATAAATGAGGTGCTTCCATATTAACCATAGGCATAACATCATTCTTGGCATTACTAATTATAGACCTAACAAAATTAAAAGTAGCAATGGATGTTACCGCTAAGTTTTCAAGTTCTCTAAATTGAGGTCTAATAGTAGCCCTCCTAAATGCTCGTAGTGCCTCTGATTCTCTTAATTCTATGATCCTATCCACAACAGGCTTCTTTGCACTCGCATTAGCATCCTTACACCACCTATTCAATATGTATTGTTTAGGAAGATGCTCAAAACCTAATTGTTGCATCACCTTAAGTGCATGCTAACATAAAAAATCTTCAAATTCATATCCTTTGCAGTTACATGAAAACCTTTTATTTTCTTTATCAATCTTGACCATGTATGATTCATGGATCCAATTCTTTATCACATGATGTGTTTTGATATTAACCTCATAAAGAACTTCTCTTTCAATTTCAATGACAACTCCAAGAGTACTCTCTCTCAAGATCTCCTTAAAAACTGAGAAGCAGTTTCTTGTATAAATTGAAGCGCCTCATGTTCTATCCAATTAAATGACCATAAGCTTGGGGTCTCATTCATAGTTTTGATATCTTCATCACTCTCCCTATGCCAGATCTCCTCCATCATATTCTTAATTTTCTTTACAAATTGATAAATAAAGGTATGACTATTTAACCACAACTTTAAAATTGCATTCATGCTCTCACTTCTTTGAGTGGTCGACATTTATGCGAAAAAAGTACCACGAAAGTATGCCGGCACCCAATTTGCTCGACAATGAAATATTATCTTCAAATGGTTGTTATCTTAAACCTTGTGTTTCTCCAACATCACTGTCCAAGCTTGCTCAAAATCTGTGCAGCTATCCTTACGAACACTTGAACCAATGAGACCAGCATAGGCATTGTAAAAATTATATGCCTCATTTATTGTTGTAAATTTCATACCAACACAAGGTTGTATTTTGCCTACATCTTGTTTTGATCCTCCTATATTGCCACTTTCACTTTCTCCCCCATCTTCTAATACTACATTTAGCTCTTCACTTTCATCTATCAAATAGTCTACGGCTAGATCATCATCAAATCCAATATAAGAATCATCGCCATCAATCTATTTGACATCAAATAAAAAATTATTGTTAATTGTTCTACATCTTAAAGTGCTAAAGAAAATAAAAATAAATAATAAAACATTAGCCGCAACTTGATAGGACCATTGCTATTTGTGTTAGGTGAATCCAGGATGGAAACTTGATTGACAGATGTTGCGGTGCTGCTGAAAGTACCTTCGTAGGACATCTCAAAAATATCAAGTCTATGTCTATAATACAGTGTCAATAAATATCAAGGCCTCTCGTACAGTGTCGATAAATCAAGTTTGTTAATCGCAAATACATAAACAAATGATAAATATCAGAGAAATCACAAATACATAAACAAATATATAAATTAAGTGGTAAATCAAAGAAATCACAAATAAGTGAACAATATCGGGTCTTAATTTTAATCACAAATGTCTAATTCATGTACATTAAAATGCCTTAATTTTAATTGCAAATTTCAATATGGATATGACAATTAAGCATATGAGACAAACATACTATAAGATAATTTAATCATGAAGTGAATCCAAAAATTACATAAATCACAAGCATATTATAAATTGAGGAGAGAGGCAATAATTTAAGATGAAAAATAATTGAAGAGAATCGCACCTGACAAGTAAGAAAATTCTCCGTTTAATTAGAAATCACACATGGCACGGTGAAGTGGAAACATAGCACTTCTTACTGGGGCCGTTGCACCTGTGAGAGAGGAAAATTAGAGCAGTTTAGGGTTTTTCTCTTTCATCGATTGGGTTGGAAGAGAAATTATGAAAATGAAGAGGCGTTTATAATTAAACAGAGCGACTCTGCTTTAATTTCTATCGACCGCCCCATCTATTAAGCGCGAATCTAGATGAAATTTGAACGGTCAGAGATGGCATAACACACCTATCACTGTGCTATGCAAAGTATAGTAACCTGATTCTCTCTCTATATATATATATATCATAACGACCATTGTCCAGTGATCCCTCTTTTGACACCATAAAGTCATGATCTATATGGATATCGCTTGAAGGCTGATTCTTAGCTATTGATAATTTCACGTTTATATTATCTGTGATAGACACAGCACACTATCATTGCAACAAAATTTTTGTTGACAGTAGTTTGTACTATCGTGCCCTCCAATCTAGTGTTATAAAAACGGGATGGGTCGGGTCGGGATGGGGCGGGTTATAACGGGTCAGTGGATTTTGGTGGGACGGGTCGGGATGGGTCAACGAGTTTTTGGGATGGGTTAGGACGGGTTCGTTTTGGGGGGTTTGACCGTGATCTATCTTAGATCCGTCGGGTCGGATGGGTCGGTAGTTTTTTTTAAATTCAAATAAATTCTCAAAAAATTCAAAAATAATTATTAAAAATATATAACTATTTATATTCTTGACCAAAAAAATTTTTAATTTTTTTTATCAAAATTCAAAAGTAATAAAAAAATTTCAAAAAAATTATAAAAATCCGAAAATATTTTTTTTAAAAATTAAATAAAATCTTCAATGATATAACTTAAAATAAATTTAAATAAAATTTTAAATGATATAACTTAAGTAAAAATTTAAATAAAATCTTAAAGAATTTGAATAAAATGATATAACTTTAAATAAATTGAGAAAAAAATTTAAATATTACAAAAATTAAAATAAATGAGTTAGAAATAAAGTTACCCTCCTCCTTTATTCTGGAGATTGGGACCGGCTATGTAATACATAGGCGGAGTTCTAACTTTTTTTTATTAGTACAATTTATTGAAATTAAAAAAATAATATAAATGCTAGAAAAATATTAAAAATAAAAAAAATAAATAAAAAGGGTTTAGAATACCATCTAAAAATTGGTCTTTCTTGATGCGTCCCATGGATTAATCATTTTCTAGATGTTCCAGACGGTGCAAAGGAAGCAGATCAAGTTTTTGTTGTCTGAAACTAGAAAACAAATAAGATTAATTATTTTCTAGTATACCATCTGAGTCTTCATTCGCTTCTATCATAAATTCACCGGATGATTGTTCTATGAGTGCATATTGATAACGTTGTTTTGCATCAAACTAATCTTTCAAGCATACGAGTCGTTCAAATATCTTTGCACCCAATCTGCTACGTTTATCTGTTAGTATCATGTTTTCTGAACTAAATAGGATTCAGAAGGGACAGTTGACACGGACACGACAAATATGTCGCGAGCCATCATGGCAAGAGTTGAATATGCAGTTTCATTTCTCTTCTAATAACCGAGGATGTCAATATCGTCGGGTTCCATACTTTCTAAACAATAGCTAACTAACTCATTCATGTTTATTTACATTTGCGAGTCATCATCTTCCTCCAAGTCACAATAATGCAGACCGACTATTGCTCCTGTCATGATTCAAAAAATAAAATAAAATATAAGTCTCACAATATTATAATAATATAATGAGTTCTAATATTATAAATATGTTAGATTTTAGTACCTAATGTTACGAGGATTCAAAGAAGATGGTTGATTCGTTTGGTTCGCATGAAGTTAGATGTTGTATAGGTTGAACATTTCTTCTAATGCGGATGTCACACATTATTCCTCCCCGATATGTGGTAAATTTAGATTTTTCTTATACCGTTCAAGCAATCTTATGGTATACTTCTTCTTGAATGAAGGATGAAGATAATTGACAAGAATTGTAACGAGAGGGAATTCGTCCTAATATTTCAGAAATTTATCTCTTATGGCTTCTATAATTGATGACAGAGGAGAGTCATTGTGCACATCCTTCGCGATTCGACGAAGTTTTATATCCTCCAAGTCATGGTAAACCTTGAAAAAAATAAAATAAATTAGTAACGAAATAACTTGAAATTTATAACAAAATAAATATAAAGACAAAAAGAAAACAAACATTGGATATCAAATAGAGATGCTGAAGCAACTGATGCGCGGATGGTATGTACGGACATGATAGTTGGATGATTGTATTGAAGAAAACTTCTAGAAATGTGCGAAATTATTCGAGTTGGTCCCATTCTCTTGTGGAGCATAATAAGGATAATCTCTCGGGTGAGTTACGTAGGTTCTTACTTATAACATATTTGTATGGAAGGACACGTTGTAACATTCTATATGTTGAATTCCAACATGTATCTATGTCCCACGTTACTCTTAACTTATTCAAATTTAATCGTCCACACAAGACATGAAAATATTATTTTCTTATATTGTTAGAATAAATATGATTAAAACCATCTTTAAATTTATAAATTAAATTATTAACGGCGGTTGTCTTCAAACCCGCATTAACAATTAAATTTTGAATATGACATACATATTTTTTGTGAAATATTCTACTATCTATAATTGGATTAGTGCACATATAAAATAATCAATAAGATTTAATATTATTGCTTGCATTATCAAAAGAAATTAAAAATGTTTTATTCTCTAAATCTCTTTTCAAATTATACTCATGCAATACATTTATAATGACTTGATAAATAATTTGTGCGGTGTGCGGATAATCCATGATTCAAAAACTTAATATTCTTTTTTACAAAATCCAATCATGATCAATATAATGGGCGGTAACACAACTATAACTAAGAACATATTTACCGGCGGTCCATATATCGGATGTAATTGATATTTTATTTATTGTAACTGTAAATATGGCCAATAATTCACTTTTTCCTTCAACATATTAATTTTTTAACTCAGACACCATTTTGTTATGATGAAACTTTTTGTATAATGGTTGACCACAACCTCTAATTATCAATCGGGCAAAATTGATATAATATGTCATACTTATTGGTTGTTGTTTTTTCGCTATGTATCAAGTAAACTCACTTAACATTCTTTTTTCATCATAATTGGCAAGTGTTCTAGTACCGTCCGAGTTCAAATAACTTTGTACCATACGGATATCGGGTCTTTTATGAGGTTCTTCAATTTTTGCTATGTATTTATCGGCATATTTTTTAAATTGACTTAAATTATTTTTTATTATATAATTGTATGAAGTTTTGCCATTACTTACCTTACATCGTGTATTTATTAGAACACCGTCGGGATTATAATTAAGATTTGTGAGTTTTAATTAAGATTAACATGCGGTTGTGATGGATAATATTGTTGTGATAGAATTTGTTGATAATAAGGATGCAGAGGGTTAAGATTTTATTGATAGTATGGGTGCGGAGGGTTATGACGTACCATTTCTTCACCAAAATTTTTAACGCTCAACCAATGTGTCATTTCTTCGACATGAGAGCGATTGGGAGATGACATTTGATATTGCTAAAAAAATATTAAAATTTTTTAATGAACGTTAAAAATATAAAAAAGAAATAATTATTATAAATTAAAAATGCAACTAATGAAATAAAGAATGTAACAAAAAATAAAGAATATAACAAAAACTAATTAAAAGAAACTAATGATAAAAAAATAAAGAATGTAAATATATATTAAAAAAATAATTACTAAAGAATGTTTAAAATATAAAAAAGAACTAATTATTATAAATAAAAATACAACTAATTTATAGAATGTAATTTTTTATAAGGAACTAATTATAAAAAATAAAGAATATAATATACTACAATAATATAATTAGAGAATTATTAATATCAAACGATTAACAAATTAACGAGAGAGAGTTTGGTTTGGAGAATTGAGAAGAAAGAGAGAATGGTCTTGTTTGTGTGAGGATATGAGATGAAATGGGGTGGTATTTATAGGAAATTTTTTGAATTTTGAATATTTTTTTGGATTTTTTTGATTTTTTTGAATTGTAGTCGGTAATGGGTCGGGTTTAACGGGTAAAAGGGTCGGGTTTCACGGGTAAAGGGCGGGTAAAGTGGGTCGGGTCGGACGGGTTAGATTCTCGAGTTTCCTAAGTTTTATTTTCGGGTTGGGCCGGGGCGGGTCGGTCACGGATTTGCACGGGTTGGGCGGGTTGGGTTGGGACGGGTCCAAAACGGGTCGGGTCTAGCACAAATTTTTTTCAATTTTTTTTGCCGCTCCCGTGCCAGACCCGTTGGTTCTAACGGGTCACGAGTGTCGGTTGGTTGGGTCACGGGTCGTGGTGGGTCAGGTCGCGACCACGGGTTACACGTGTCAGGTCTAACCCGTCCGGGTTTTTTTAACACACTACCCCAACCCCCCTCTCCCTAATTCAAAATGATTAATATTAAATATTGAGCTATATATGTTGTGATATTATTTTTCTTTGACGACGGTTATATATCAAATTCATTGCTAAATGACTTAGTGGCATCATTATAATATTGAGAACTTCTTTAACAATGATTTATAATAAAAATATTATTAAAATAGACTCCCAAAACAAAAAAATAACAACATAACTATTTAGCAACGGTTCCTTCAAGGTACCATTGCTAAACACTGTCTTTAACAATGATTTTGTGCTTAGAACCGCTATTAAATGATGTGTTTAGCAACAGTTCCTTCAAGGAACCATTGCTAAATGGTTATGCTATTTTTTTGGGTCTGACATTTGCTTTGACATTTATTTTTTTGCTCCAACCAATAACATTTACTCCTATAAATGGTTCTACGATTTTTAACTAATAATCGTTGCTAAAGAATCCTTTAGCAACTGTTATTAGTTAAAACCGTTGCTAAAGGTACTTTTAATTTTTTTTATATAACCGTTGCTAAGGTACCCTTTAACAACGATTTTTATTTAAGAATCGTTGTTAAAGGACATTTTAACAATGGTTTTCATTTAAGAATCGTTATTAAAGGACCCTTTAACAATGATTTTTATTTAAGAATCATTATTAAAGGACCCTTTAACAATGGTTTTTATTTAAGAACCGTTGTTAAAGGACCATTTAACAACGGTTATTAGTTAAAAACCGTTGTTAAATGTCTTCCAAAAACGGTTTTAATAATGCGTTTTTAACAACGGTTATTTATACTTTTCCTAACACCCCTTTAATAACGGTTGGAGAACCGTTCTTAAAGGGCTTTAAAAATCATTCTTAAAGGGCTTTAAAAATCGTTATTAAATCCAAGATTTGTTGTAGTGTCCTACAATATCTGTTCTCGAATAAGACGGGCTGTGACTTCAATTCATCAAAGGAAATTTTTGTTATTTTAGAGAAAGAAATATTGAAAACTTTAAAAAAGTAAGGGTGAATTCAGAAAATATTACAAGTAACAAAAAAATTTGTGTAAAATATTGAGGGAAGGGATCACTTTACAATGGTTATATTGACAATAGACCTTTAAATAAATATGAATTTTTTTTATAGATATATTTTTCTATTTGTAGATTGATGGTGATTCAAATTTCATTCAATATCATTATCATTTAATAGTTCATCAAAAATCGTTAAATTAAAATCGTTTAAAAGTACATAATATTTTGATGATTTTTAATGAACTAGCAAACTATAATAAAATTGTATAAAATGTGAATCTTCATCAATCTATAAGTAGAATATCATATATATAAGATTCTTTTATTTTTATTTAAAAATTTAATGTTAAAATTGTCAAGATAACTCATTTTCAAGCGATCCCTTCCCAAATATTAATCTGAAATAACATTAGCCTGAAAAGAGGTCTTAAAGAAAAGTAAAAAAAAAAGATTACTAACATAAAGATGGAATCTTAAAGAAACGTAAACAATACATGATCTGTATATAAGAATTAATGAAATAAAACTTGTCCAGTTTAATAGTTTCCATGAAGCGTCTCCTTTTTGTCCTTCCCTCGTATTATTTTATAAAGCCAATGGTCAACTAGTGGTGTCAACTAATGCCTAATGGGATTTTATAAAGATTTTTTATGAAAACTAGAAATTTAATTTAATATATATAATTTGAATGATAAATGAAGAAAATAAAAATCAATACAGCTAGTTGACATATTATACGTCATTGACTAGTGGCGGACCCATTAGTCGGCTACCAACAACGTTGAAAGAGAAATGAAATGAAATTACACCTCACAGTCACAGCTCACAGTCACAGTCACACTCACAGTCACAGCTCACCTCCCTCCCCGCTCGACTCGACTCGACTCGACTCGACAGTCGCCCGCCTTCCCCCCTCTTCTCCCTCTTTCCCGCTCTTTCCTCCCCCGGTCCCCCCCCCCCTCTCTCTCTCTCCAAAACTCCAAAATGGATTCTGACAATCTCCCACAATCGCACGACAGCACACCTTCCTCCGTGGACAACCCTTCACCTAAACCCCTGCCTATCTCCACCGATTCCGACAAGGAGCACACCTTACCACCTCTCACTCGAATCCCCAATTCCCCCTCCGAGCAACCGCCTCCGGTGCTCTCTCCTCAGCCGCAACATCAGCCTACGACGGAGCCCTCCTCTTCCTCCTCTCCGCCTCTATCACCGGGCTCAGCTGCGGAGGAGGCGGTGCAGTCTGGTGTGGGCATCCAGGTTCCTCTGGAGGATCGCGTGAAGGGCCCGTGGTCGCCTGAGGACGACGCTATCTTGAGCCGGTTGGTTAGTAAGTTTGGCGCGCGAAATTGGAGCACGATAGCAAGAGGCATTCCTGGACGATCGGGGAAATCGTGCCGCCTGAGATGGTGTAACCAGCTCGATCCTTATGTCAAACGTAAACCTTTTACTGGTATGCTGCATTTCTTTTTTCTCATTATAATCTTTTGCTTCTATTTAACTTGTTTATTAGTGCTGGAAAGGTAGGTTTTATTTCTTTTGTTTATGTTGCTGTCCTTTTGGAAATTTCGTTGATTTCATGTTTTATTGTTTTGAATTGTTGGTATCAAAAATTCTGCGGTGCATCTTTCAATAATGCGACAAGATATTGTAGTGCTAAGTAATACACTTCTTCAATGGGGTGGGTTGTGGGTTCCTGCGCAATTATATTGTTTAGATTGGATGATTTTCTGTTGTCAATTTTCATATAGGAGTCAGAGTGACAAATCTTGCTATTTACTAAATTTGATGTTTGTTTTAGTATCTAGGTGTGTGATGATAATGTTAGATACTTAAATTTCATCATATTAATGGCTCCAATGCTAATGGTGCAAGTTCTCAATTTTCTTTGGTTTTGACTGTGAATTTGTAAATTAGCCACGTGTTCTATGAAGTTGAATTTCTGTATATTATACTTATTGCTATAGTAGAGTTCTACATTGCAATCATATGCATTAGTAGCTAACCTTTCCATTTTCATCCAATAGCAACTGGAAGGACAAAATGGAAACAAAGAATTCCTCTTTTCACAGCAGCAAATACCTTGCTTTTAATCCTAAACATTAAGCTGGTGTGACTGCTCCCAAAATTTCAGCTTAGCAAGAATAACAGCAAATTTTGCACTACCAACGATAACTAAAACATCAATATCACTTTCTCCTAGTACATTTTGTACAGAGTTAAGGTCATTGGATAACTATTTGTTTGACACTTGCAAAATGGTGTCAATTATGTTAATGTTAAGGATGATTCCCTTAGGCGGCCATTTTAAGTTTCTTCTTCCTGGATTTGCAAATACATTAGAATAAGTTGGTTCATCTGCAAATCATGTATTAGCTGGTAGCAATTCTCTAATTGATGTGTTGGTGGAATTTATTATGTTTCAATTGTATATTAGTAATATCATACTTGAATTTTCATATGTATGTGGAATGTATGATCCAATATTACTGGTTAGTAAAGTTAAGCAATATCAGATCTACTATTAGGTTTGTCAAGCTAATAGTTGCATGTCTTTTAGTAATCTTATATGTGTTATAGACTTATAGTAGTGCTTCAACCCATATCATCTGTTCATCTTATGTGTTATAGAGTTATAGTGCTTCTACCTGTATCATCTATTCATCTTATACAATGATTAAAATGCTGATTTCATTATGTGTGCGGATTTGATTATGTGCGCGGATGGTCGTCGCGTACTGCATATGCATATTTCATGCGGAGTCTTATATGCAGCTTTTATATACATAATATAATAAATAGAAGTATAAATTAGTAAAAAAAAAAAAAGTTCTCTAGTGGATTCGGTGCTTATAAAATAGCACATTTGTACAAGCTCGAACCTAAGTAAATGCATATCTTTTTTTTTTTTTTGGATTTTTTGTGTCATATACTGCATACTTGGTGAACTTTTTGGATTTTTTTTTATAAAATATACCACATATTGGGCCGCACATACCGTATAACAGACCAAAACTGCATATTATTCTTAGCATGGTCAAACCACTGCATAAGCATATGCGGCCGCATAGACTGCATTTTAAAACAACGATCTTATATGTGTTATAGAGTTATAGTAGTGCTTCAACCTGTCTCATCTATGTATAGTATTTATTTATAGAACTTAGGTGTCTAATTTATTTAAGGAAATCTTTGGGCACCCAACCTTTCATCCCCAACTCCCATTCCCTATGCCCCCATAAGGCATAAGCTGCCCAATCACTTTGCCTCTTTGGGAAAACGAAACTACATTCTCTATGAAAAGAAAAGCGAAATACTCTGGCCAGGTTCCAGAATAGTAGTTCACAAGCCGAGAAGTATTAACTTCCAATGCAGGATTAGTAGACCCAGTTTCAAAGAAATGGATTGAGAGAAAGGAAGGTCAACATACATACCAAAGTACAAAACGATCAACCCTTCCCAACTCGTAATTTGTGTTTCTCACAAACTCTTTTATTATTGCATCTCCAATTCTCCACCATTCACTGCAGAGGAGAAAAGACAAACTTAATTGTGAGCCACCTGAATCAAGCCGGTACTCGTACTTTGTTTTCTGTACTCCTTTTTTTTTTTTATTAGAATGATACTATTTAAAGTGTATCGCAATTCACAAATATATACGAGTTCAATTCCAAAATGATATTAAAATTAAAAAAGTTATAGCCATTGATGAATTAGAGATAATCAGATCGGTTGGTTATCTAGTTTCTCGAACAAAGTATATTTCATAGTTTGTACACCTAATCTAATATTGTACTTTTACAGGGTCCCATGTGAAGATTTTGAAATCATAAAAGATATGTCCATACAGTTGAGCATGTGTTTATTGTCCAATGGAAAATCACACAAATCATCACTTGTTATTGTTTTCTTCTTTTTGTTTTTTTAAAGATATAATAACCTGGAATAAAGATATAAAGACATGCTATCAAAATATAAACACCTGAAACTGAAAGCAAGATATAAGCACCTGAAAACAAAATATAAACACCTGAAAGCAAGATATAAACACCTGAAAAGAACGATATGAACACTTGAAATCAAGATATAAACATCTACTATCAAAATATAAACACCTACTATCGAAATATAAATACCTGAAAGTAAGTTATAAACACCTGAATACAAGATATAAACACCTGAAAACAAAATATAAACACCTGAAAGTAAAATATAAACACCTACAATCAAGGTATAAACATCTGAAAACAGCATACAGAAGAATAAGTAGTGCGGAAACATTCAGAAGAATGCATGTGGTCCAGGATTCCATTTTTGTCCGTTGTTGACTCTGACTTCCCTTTTTTGACAAAGTTAGTTAGGGGGGCGGTATTGAGGGATGGAAATTCGGGTTCTGTTAGCACTATCCAATTTATTTATAGTAATGTTACGTTATGAATTTTCATGTAGATGTTCAATCTATGATATTATATATATAGCTTAGCAAATTAAGGCTGCCTTTTGGATGGAGATATTGGATCCTTTATTAGGATTGCCATTTTTAGTCCTTTATCAGCGAAGACTCTTTTGGTATTTTACAAACCTTGTAATAATGATCATGCAAACTGGTTAATTTTCTTGTTTGATAGGCTTATATATGAGTTTTAAGAGTACTATAGCACTCAGCATTTGCCACATTTTAGAGTCCTGACATTTTCTGTTTTCATCCAGTAGCATCTGCTAGGGTAAAATGGGAATGGAAAATTCTACCTAGTCTTATCTACAACAGTGAGTATGATCAAAACATGTAGTTTGTTGGGGTCTTTTCAGAATAAATTAATATGAACTTCTTTTAGATAAACCTTCTTTGGCCATTGAACCATTGCACTCGGTTTGGTTAGATGTCTGATCTTTATTTGTGATTCAATCAATTCCTTGTGGACTATACATGGATAATTTGACCCTTCAGCCACTAGAAATGCTAACTTAGCATTACACCAGCACCTTATATGTAGCAGGTCAGTGCCCTTCATCACCATTCTCAACCACTAGAAATGCCAACTTAGCATTACGCAAGCACCTTATATGTACCAGGTCAGCGGCCTTCATCACTGTGGCAGCAACATGTTGATGGCCTAGTTCTATGTCAGAGCAACATATTTATGTCAGCTACTCAACTCTTGACAAAGGCCGGTGTTAGTATTTGCCACAAAGACCAGTGTTAGTATTTGCCAAGGGGTTCATTTGAGCCGATTGCAATAGTTGATGTGCTGACAACAACTAAGAAGCTTTGAGGCCAAAGTGAACTAAGCACAATAGTTAGGAGACAAGAACAGACTGTTCTCACCTTTTATATTAACCCTTAGATTTTTGTGAATAATGCTTGATGGATATTAAGTTATTAACTCATCAAATTTGGAATATATATGACTTGATTTTCTATCTTCACATTTTTAGTGCAGAACTGCATAAACATGTATACACAATCTTTCTACAGGTCATTGCAATTAGGATGGTTTAAAGAGCTTCAAAGAACCACAATTGAGTTGGTGAACGTTGGGTTCTATTATCATGTTGAGTTGTATATTTGCTCAAGAAGATAATGAAGAACAACTAGAAGTTAAATAACAAATTGTGCTGATGACCTGCAGTCCAGACAGCTTATTTTGAGGTTTGGAGTGTGATGAAAAATGTACCTTCCACTTCTTAGTGTTCCTATACAAATATACTTTGTAGTCTTCATAGATGCAAAGTGCAGATTCGTATCTATTGGCCTATGAGTCGTATTGTATCATAAGATCGTATTTTGAATTGTAAGATACTAACATCTATGCTTTGTATATAGTTTAGAGGCCAATGAACTGTTATTGATGTGCGATATTGTCATTCACTTCTATTAGATATCCAAATCATTAGTAAATCAAATGAACTCAAAATTTTGACACATCTAATTCTGTGCATTGAATTGTGCTGAAGTTTCGATATTTGGCAATTGAATTTTATGTATCATATATTTGTGATTCATCCAGGTTTTCTCTGCTAGTGAACCTAGTCTAATTTTTTTTTCTTTTTCCATTGATATAGAGGAAGAAGACCGCATCATAATAGCAGCCCACGGCATCCATGGCAACAAGTGGGCTGTGATTGCAAGACTTCTAGAAGGCAGAACAGACAATGCCATAAAGAACCATTGGAATTCCACCCTCAGGCGCCGCTGTTACATGGTTAACCCGTACAGGTCCACTTCAGCTGAACCCGTTATTCCCAGGGAAAACAGGGTTATCATGCCTAATAATACAGCACCACTGCCTCCCAACATAGTGCATATTGGTGAACCTAATATCAAAAGAGAAGAAATCAGTTCTGAACAAGGAAGTATGTCAGAAAATGACAAGGAACAGGTGCATATCATGGATGGTGGTTCCCAGCCGGAAGTTCATGAGGACCCACCTTACCTGTATCGACCTGTTGCAAGAGTAAGCGCCTTCAGACCATATAACCACCATTATGCACCAGCTATAAAACCAACTGGGATGGGTTGTACTGTTGCTGACAATGGGTCGGTTGAGCAGCAGGTTCCATGTAAATGTGGGTATGGGTGCTGTTTCGGTGATAGCAGGAAAGAAAATGAGGATTGCAGGAGGTCCTTAATTGGTCCAGACTTTATGGATTATGAAGAAACTGCACCAATAACGAGTCAAGAGCTGGCATCAGTGATGTCAGATATAAGCAGCATTGCATGGATAAAGAGTGGATTGCAGAGTGGAATTACCAGTAGTCTGATGCAACCAGTACTGCCAACTGGCGGTATGAATCCCGTCTGAAATCTGGGTGTTGACTTCTTTCTATAACGGCTTCAATCATTAATTTATTTTATCTATTGTTATGCTGAACCATTTTTGTAATATAATGAACTCATATAGAAACGCTCCTTTTTGGGCAATAAGCATAGTACAGATCAAAATTAGTGAATGCATGGAATCTTGGTTAATTACCTCCCTCTCGCTCTTTTTCTTTTTTTTTTTTTAATATATATATATATATTTAAAATAACTAATCATTTCTCTATTTCATTGTTCGTTATATTGTGCTGATAGATGGCATTGATGTTAGGCCTCTCAATTCTCAGCTTTTTTGCTTTACTGAGGTGGTCTTTCGTTTTTAATTGTCTAATGCTGTGCAGCTCGTAAATATTTGTGTCCCAGTGTCCTTTCACAATTCTGGACCCTATATAAAGGAAGCGGAGTATATCTGAGGGGCGTTGAACTCAATATTTTGGTCAAATCATCCATTCAAGCACTAAGATTTATACTCAGATTTCGGTCATCAGAATTGGAGATAGTATTATTCTCTACTACTGTTTGTGTTAGGTAAACAATTTGTTGTTAAAGTGATAGTATTATTCTCATCACTTACTTGTATCATCTGTTTAACCCAAAGTACACACAAAATTAGTGGTCTCTTAATTTCTTGACCAACATCAAATGGGTCATGTGATTTCGTTGAACTGTCATGCGTATGCTGTGCTCATTTCCTTTCTAAAATTAAAGACGAGCAGGGCAAGGGAATCTTTTGCTCTTTTTTGGATGTACCTATATATATTTTTTTTCCTTGAGGGTCTGGAAAAGGACACTGGAATTCTTCTGAAAGTTCTGTTGGGTTCTCTCTTTTCTTAGAACTTTTGCGAGTGTCCTTGCAGTCTTGCACCTCTTCCTATTAACTCCTCTGTTGTGAACACGACAGTGCTAGTACTCTTGTCGTGAGCAATCATGATGTTTTTTTGACAATTGACAAACAAAAGAAAATAAAAAAGAGATATGTAACATGTGTTGTTTTATTATTTATTTATTGGTGGTTTTTCTCCATGCTCATTGATTGAAGTCATAAACTTGTAAGAAGAAATATTTTATGAATCTAGGATCCTTGTGTTATACAGTCTTTCTTTATTGATTTGACGGTCGCTCTCTTGTATGAAGGAAAAATGGGAAATATCATTATTTATTCAGCTGGTTTACATTGAATTATTTTCCTTTTTTTTTTGGGTTAGTGTGCGTTTACATCAAAGTTTTTCTCGGTATCACGAGTCTTAAGGTGTTTCGTTTCTTTATAGTCGCTTTATTTTAATAAAAGGACCACATTTTGTACTTATCAAATTAATATAGTGTCGTTTCATGAGTTTCGTGGTCTAGACAGCAATGCAATTGCCTTGCACGACATTAGAATTAGAACAAGGAAAACCTTTTGTACTTAGCAAATTAATATAGTGTCGTTTCATGAGTTGAAATTGGCTCGTTAGTCATTTTGGTTTTGAGTCAAAATGTTTTATTTATGATCGGGTTCATTAAATTAACAAGCTAGAGTTGGCTTATTAAAACTCATTTAATAATTGATAATATTTTTAATATTTTGTATTAAAATCAATATAAAAGTTAGCAAAATAACTAATAACAATATATTTCACACATATTTGATATAATAATTTAATACATATCATACTATAAACTATTTACTATATAAAAAATTCATAATAAGATAATATAAATAATAAAAGCCAATATCAAATCGATCACCAACAAATCACGAGTGAGACTCGAACCACGAGTTTTTTTTGCCTACAGCGTGCGCCGGCCCTATTTCTATGTTATCATCATCGAACAATTTTATTACTAAATGCAGTGATATACATGTTAAATGGAAATTATGAATTGTCAATTAACAGAGTTAGTATATAAGTTAAATGTAGTTGTGATAAAATTTATAATTAGAAAAATCATGAAGTGTTAAATGTATTTTTATACGTATTATTATACATACTACACGTGTGTATTTATGGACGTGTTATACATACATATTTAACCGTATCAAAATTTTTTAGAGAGTGAACACACACATTTAAAACACAATGCATCTGATACGTAAATATGTGATATTCATGTGTTTATGCACAATTACTCAAAATTCACGCTTTAAATAAATAAGAATGAATTATTATTATTTGAAATATTTTAATTGGGACTGTATTATTCATAATAATGTTTATAAAGAAGTTGCGTCGTTAAATAACTGATTACTGAGTTTTATAAGCTAACTCTGTTTTGTTTCTTTGTTATATTTTCTTATGTTGGCGACATAGGTTACTGACCGTCAGATGGATGCAGAAAATGCTTTCTCCGGACCGCCTCGATTGGGGCATTACATGATGAGTACTGAATTGATAAACGTACGTGTCACATGTCAGCACATGATCTATTCAACACGGGATGTATCATGTTAATATGCTCATATGTTTAAAAGCATGTGATTTAAGTCTTTAACGTGTTAAAATCTTGAAAATTCGAACACGGGCGTTTAAAATACGTGACACGTCTAACGTACCGTACAAAAACGTATTCATGTTTATATGTATTTGTCATGTGTCGACATGTGTGTAGAATATATAACTTCAAAAAAATATTTTAGAACAATGAGAAACATGTGATTAAATTTATAATTAGAAAAATTATGAAGTGTTAGATAGATTTTTATACCTACTATACATACTACACGTGTGTATTTATGGACGTGTTATATGTATATATTTAACCGTATCAAAAAAAATTAGAGAGTGAACACGCACATTTAAAACAAAACACATCTGATACGTAAATACATCAAACACGTGTTTAACTATCACGTATGCGTGCTCATATATCAAATATAATAATCGAAATGAAGGAAAAAACAGTACTCTGTATAATTATAACTCACACGAACCGAATAAACCCAGCCAGTACATGCAAAAGAATAAATGGCGTAGCATTTTTTGTATATTTTTTAGACAGCACAGAACTAGATAAATGCAGTATCATTCGGTTATTACAGCTCTGCTTGTTAAAAAATTCCTTCTTTTCTCCCAATCAATAATTGCATTCAGTACTGCAGGTCTTTGTTCATAGAACATTAATTATTGATGTGCTGTAGTTAATATGTCATCAGGACTCAAAGTGCCAAACTTTGACTAAAGCAACTTGGTTAGATTACTGTCGGTTCATGATATATATTACAATGCATGCGTAGTTAACATGAGTCTATTTTCATAGCTAGATACTAGGAACAAGGAAATGTATCTTTCCAATTCCCTTCTTCTGTAAAGTTCCTTTTGGACTGCATATAGGTCACAAGATGCACCATTGTTGGTTGCCACCTCATCATTGTCACTTGGTTGGATCACTGCAAAATTGCAAATGATACATCGATCCAACACTCTGGATCCACATGTCAGGTAAATGTCATTATTTCATTCCTTTGCAACATCGTTTACATTAATTCGTCCGGTTTGGAAACAATATATACACATGTTCTGCATCTGCATATGCCTTGTTCTAGAGCTTACAAGTCGTGGTTATAATTACACTTACCTGGTAGTACTAGCATGAGTGATATGTCGCTATTTACCATTGACAAACCGATTCTGACAATATTCCATTTCTACATATTGTGCGTTCTTCTTTTTTATATAAATAAATAATTAAAAGACAGCTGCAACAACGGCACTGTTTTCAGTAGAAAGCAACAGATAATTATAACATTACATATTTCGGTTGAACTGTTGGAATTAATTATTATTAATTACAATATGTATGGGCTTATATATAATAAATATATTATATAATGGACTGTCAAATTATATCCATAATGAAATGATCAAATTCTGTATCGGATTTATTATATGTCATGAGAAGTGGGGCCTTTAATGTGTAGAATGCGTATTAATGACTTTATGATTTAGTGATGGTCTGAATTATATAAAGTCGATAATAATACAATTATGCTATTGGTCCCCGGAGAACAACAACCATAGGCATGACTTTTTGATTAAGCAAATAACCCGTTAAGAGAGAATCGGATCCGATATGGACCCGTTAAGGTATAATCGCACTGTTATATGGACGTCCATATATATGCGAGGGATACTGATTGGTTTTGGACATCTTTTCATTTTCCCACTTTCGGCACCCTTTCATTTCCAACGAGATCCGGATCTCTCTCTTAACACTGTTCCGAGAAGAGAAGAAATTGTTCGACGCGGTCCTCTCAATCACTCCATCGGATTAGAGGAAGATCGCATTTGGAAGGCTAAAGGAGTCCGGTGATCAACGGGGTTGTGTCTCTCCGGAAGGCAATGCATGGATCAAGGTAACTTAATTTATATTTAGGGTTCACTAGAGGATCATGGCCATAACAGTAAAAATTCTAACATTAACTTCTTGTCTAATTATTTCGAAATGGATTATTTTGAAATCTATTTCGAACTCTTTGAACTCGAAATACTATTCCGAGGTCTGACACATGTGTTCACTCCGACAAACAAGAACAGACGAATAACTGAATTAAATGAGAATAAAAACAAGTTACTAGATCGGAGAGAAAAAAAATAGTGCTCTGAAAACTATTTTTTTATAACTCAACTTGTTACAAAGTGTTTTCTCTCTTATAGATTATTTCTACACTACACTACTCTATTTATAGTGCTCGGTGCCATTAATGCACCTGTAATCTTATACAATCAATCTAATCATATCTATCCTAGCTATACAGTGACATTAATTGTCTAGCCACACTTCTGTTACTTCCACTGCTGCTCCCATCAGCTGTCTCTGACATACGCGGCAGATTTCAGAAATGTCTTGTTCTTCATTGGGGCAAGGGTTTCATCCCGAGCTCCCTGATATTCTCAAACTGTTAGGCTCTTTTCCATCTCGAGTTTTGCCTTCGGCACTCGCTCGTGCTTGGTGGTGTTGCTGCTTCTTCGAGTTCGACATGGGGCAACTCGAGGTAGTCGGGTTCCCGAGTTCTTGGTCCTTCTGGATCGAGACTTGGAGTTTACTACTCTCAACATCCTCCCTTAAACTCAAGTCTCGCTCCTTCATCATCCTGAGCATCTGCTTGTAGTTCTCGAATAGTGGATTTGACAAAGCCTTTGTGAAAATATCTGTAGCTTGATCATTACTTTGCACATAACTCGAACTTCCACATCCTTGATATGTTCCCGGATTGAGTGGAACCTCACATCTATGTACTTGTTCCTTTCATGATGTACCGGGTTCTTGACTAATTCGATAGCCGACTTATTATCAACTTGAATCTCGATCGATTCAAGTTGTGGGCACTTTAGCTCTGCAGCAGTCTTCTGAGCCAGTTACATGGCTCACACCGAGTGATGCTGTGACATACTCGGCCTCACATGTGGATAATGTGATGATGGGTTGCTTCTTCGACAACCATGTGAAGGTTGTGCCTCTCATGTAGAATGCATATCTCGAGGTGCTCTTGTGATCATCAATGTCACCGCACCAGTCACTGTCCACATAACCTACAAGTTCAAAAATATTAGTCTTTTGGTAGAACAACCCGAGGTCCTCTATCCCCTTGACATATCGGAGAATCCTCTTCACTTCTTTCAAGTGAGGGTATCTCGGGTCCTCCATGAATCAGCTTGCGACCCCCACGATAAATATTATGTCGGGTCTTGTGCAAGTCAGGTTCCTCAGACTACTAATCATACTTCGGTAGGTGTTTGAATCCACAGCTTCCCCTCTTTCGAGTTTTGAGAGCTTGGCACCGAGTTCCATCAGTGTCGATACCGGGTTGCAATCACTCATCCTGAACTTTTGGAGAATTTTCGGACATATGCTCCTTGAGATACAAATATTTTTGACTTCTTCTGCTTGATGTCGAGACTGAGAAAGTAATTCATCATCCCGAGGTCTGTAATCTCGAACTCGAGCTTCATTTCTCTCTTGAACTCGTCAATAAGCCTTTGGCTATTACCCATGAAGATCAGATCATCCACATACAGTGTGACAATCAGGAGTTCATTTTTGCATGCCTTCACATAGATGGCCACTTCGAAGGGACACTGTTTGAAACCATTTTTCTTTAAATAGCTATCAATCCTAGTGTTCCACGCTCTCGAGGCTTGCTTTAATCCGTACAACGCCTTCTTCAATATGAGCACCTTGTGCTCCTTCTCGATCTTCATGTACCCGAGGGGTTGTTCGACACACACCTCCTCTTCGAGCACACCATTCAGGAATGCCAACTTCACATCCATCTGATGTACCGCCCATTCTGTACAGCCTGCGAGATCAGCAGCGAATTGTCTCCATTCGTGCTACTGGGGGCAAACACCTCATCATAATTGATCCTGACCTTTTGCCGATATCCTTTGACTACGAGTCTCGCCTTGTGCCTTGTGGGGTCATTTTCTTCTTGTACACCCACTTGACTCCAATTGATTTGTGCCCTTTGAGCAGATCTGTCATCTCCCAAGTTTCATTCTTTTCGATTGCCTTCATCTCTTCGTCCATCATAACTTTCCATTTTGGATCTCGAACTGTTTCTTTGAATGAGTTCATCTCGGTATCGGCTAGCAGACATATCAGGTGCACCTCACTGGTTGTCTCAAAGAGATCTCAAAGATCCTGAAATCATGAGTTTCTAGGTTCAGTCTCAACTTCATCTAAGCTTCCCGAACTAGAGTCCTCCTCTGAGCTTCTTGAGCTCGAGGCTCCAACATCTTGAATTGGGTGTCTCAACTCGACTTCCTCAGTTGACTGCTCTTTCTGCTGGTTCTTCTAGTCCCAACGAGCTTCTTAATTTAGCTCGACATCTCTACTGATCATGAGTTTCTTCTCGATTGGATCATAGAGTTTGTATACTTTGGATTTCTCACTGTATCCAATAAAGACATACTTCTTACTTTTATCTTCGAGCTTGGTTCTCTTCGAGTCCGGGATTTTTCCGTATGCTATGCTCTCGAATACCTTGAGATGTGTAACATTGGGTTTGTGGTCGCTCCAGAGTTCTTGGGGGGTTCTATCATTGAGAAATGCATGCAGGCATCGATTTTGTATGTACACCGCACACTGTACAGTTTCGACCTAGAATTTCTTCGACATTTCTTTAGTTTTGATCATTGATCTCACCATATCCAGGATTATCATGTTCTTTCTCTCAGCGACGTCATTCTGCTGTAGTGTGTAAGGTGTTGTCAAAAACCTACGGATCTCGTGATTTCTCGTAATATGACTTGAATTAGTTGGATAGGTACTCACCGCCTCTATCCGATCTCAGAGACCGAATCTTCTTTCCCGTCATTTTCTCAACCATAACCTTAAACTTGAAGGTCTCGAATGCCTCAGATTTCTTCTCGATGAAGTACACCAAACACTTTCTTGAATAGTCATCGATGAAAGTGATGAAGTACTCCTTCCCATTGAATGAGCCTGGGGTGATTGGACCACAGATGTCGGTATGGATCAACTCGAGTGATCTAGTTGCCGAAAACTTAAATTTCCCGAATTGCCTTCTCGTCTGTTTCCCTATCACGCACCCTTCATAGAACTTGTTCTCAAAGTCGAGATTCTGCAGTCCTTGCACTGATTGTTTCTTCACTAAATCTCTGAGGCCACTATACCCCAGATGTCTGAATCTCATGTGCCATAACCAGACTTCGTCTTCCTTATTAATATTGAAATATTTCTACTCGATCCTTTGCAAGTTCAGTTTAAACATTCTGTTTTCTCCCATTTCAACTCGAGTGATAGCTCTTCCTCGGCTATCTTTCAAATGTACAGTTCTCTTCTTCATGAAGATTTCGAATCCCTTTTCCATTAATTGGCCCACACTTAGAATGTTGCTCTTTATCTTCGGAATGTAGTAGACATCTTCTACTATCCTGAGTTTTCCATTCTTCTGGAGAAACTTCACATTGCCTTTTCCTTTAACCTCTACCTTAGAGGCATCTCCGAAGGAAACTATCCGTTTGGCAAATCAAGGAATAGGTTTGGAAGAGTGGTAATTTTGGAATTTTTTTTTGGAAGAGTGGTAGAAGAGTGGTATTCTTGACTATTCGGAAGAGTAAAAATGTCGTTTGGCAGTTGTTACTCAGAATAGTTAAAATATGAATAATTATGATACTAATATTGATGATGATAATAATAATAATAGTAAAATAATAATCATAATAGTAAGATAATAATAATAATAAAGTAATAAAAAATAATCATAATAAATAATAATATTATAATAGTAATATAATAAAAATATAAACATAATCATAATATAGTAATATAATAATAAAAAATATAATTACAATCATAATTATAATAATATAATAATAATAAGTAATCATAATTTTAATAATATAATCATAATATAATAATCATAATCATAATCATGATAATAATAATTATAGTCATAATCATAATAATATAACCATAATCATAATCATAATAATATAATAATAAAAATATAATCATAATCATAAAAATAATTATAAATAATTATAATTATAATAATATAATAATAAATTAATCATAAATAATAAACATATAATAATATAATAAACATAATAAAATAATAATAAATATAAAAAATAATCATAATAAATAATAATATTATAATAGTAATATAATAAAAATATAAACATAATCATAATATAGTAATATAATAATAAAAAATTATAATTACAATCATAATTATAATAATATAATAATAATAAGTAATCATAATTTTAATAATATAATCATAATATAATAATCATAATCATAATCATGATAATAATAATTATAGTCATAATCATAATAATATAATAATAAAAATATAATCATAATCATAAAAATAATTATAAATAATTATAATTATAATAATATAATAATAAATTAATCATCACTATAATCAACATATAATAATATAATACAACAAAATAAAATAATAATAAGTAATAATAATCATAATCATATTCATCATAATATAATAATATAAGAATAAATAATCTTGATCATAATAATATAATAATAAAATAATTATATTTATATTCATAATATAATAATATAATATTAAAATTATATTTATAATAATAATAAATAATATAATAATACTAATGGTAACGATAATATAATAATAATAATGATAATAATATTTTAATAATAATAATATAATGATAATAATAATAATAAATAATAATCATAATATTAATATAATAATAAATTATAATCATAAATATAATATAATAATATAATAATACTAAATCTTAATCATAATCATAATATAATAATATAATATAATATAATCAAACAATAATCGTTATTCCGATGAGAGCTAATCCGGTATTCCACCTATAAGTTGGTATACCGGATTAGCACTATTCCACACTCTTCTACTTAGTCTAAAATTCGTTTGGCAAATTAATTCGTCGGAATAGCTATTCTATTCCAACTTTTTGCTATTCCATTGAGTGCCAAACACTCCCTTCGTGAATTACCTTGGCTTGAAGTGCCTCCACGAGAGTTTCTTTCTTCTTGAGATTCTTTCTCTGCTCTGTGCTAGGAGCGAGCGGCGAGTTCATCAACGGTTAACTCTGTCAAGTCCTTTGACTCCTCTATCGCAGAGACCATGTTTTCGAACGTGTCGGTTAGCGACCTCAAGATCTTCTCCACCAACCTCTGCTTCGAGAGACTTTCTTCATTTCTCTTCAGTTGATTCGTTACTGTCTATACTCTGGTGATATAGTCTGAGACTCCCTCTGTGTTGTTCATCCTCAACATCTCAAACTCACCTCATAGAGTTTGAAGTCTTATCTGTTTTACCCGGTCGGCTCCTTTGTAGGCTGTTTGGAGTATTCCCCACGCCTCTTTAGAAATTGTTGCTTCGGTAACCTTCCCGAACCCGACTTCATCTACTCCTTGATATAGGATGTAGAGTGTTGTCTTGTCTACTACTTTCTTCTCATTCAACAGTTTAAGCTATTGCACGGTCAGAAGTGCGACATTTTCGGGTTCAACATACCCGGTCTCGACTATATCCCACACATCATGTGCTCCAAGCAGGGCTTTAATCTAGATGCTCCGGTTGTCATAGTATGACTTCATCAACTTGGGCACTGACATGTTGAGTGAACTATTCCTGAGACCAGCCATCAGCTCCGATACCAATTTGTTGACCTTCTTGTCTAATTATCTCGAACTCTTTGAACTCGAAATACTATCATGAGGTATGACACATGTGTTCGCTCTGACAAACAAGAACATACAAAGAACTGAATTAAATGAGAATAAAAATAAGTTACTAGATCGGGGAGAAGGAAGAGAGTGCTATGAAATATGTTTTCTTTATAACTCAACTTGTTTACAAAGTGTTTTCTCTCTCTTATATTTTTTATTTCTACACTACTCTTCTATTTATAGTGCTCGATGTCATTAATGCACCTGCAATCTTATACAATTAATTTAATCCTAGTTATTCTAACTATACAGTGGCATTAATTGCCTAGCCACACTTCTATCACTTCCACTACTGCTCACATCAGCTGTCTCTGACACATGCGGCAGATGTCAGAATTGTCTTGTTCTTCATCGGGGCAAGGGTTTCATCCCGAGCTCTCTGATGTTCTCGAGTTGTTATGCTCTTGTTCATCTCGAACTTTGCCTTTGGTACTCGCTCGTGCTTGGTGGTGGTGCTGCTTCTTCGAGTTCGACATGGGGCATTTCGAGATAATCGGGTTTCTGAATTTTTGACTCTTCAGAATCGGAACTTAAAATTTACTACTTTCAACACTTTCTTCAAAAGAATATAGCTACTTGCATAATACGGGAGCAGCCAAAATCAGATAACCCCAATTAAACTCATCAAATCAGAGATGAGATGAATGTAAAAGATGTAGATTTATTATGACATGTAGTTGCAGTGCAGGATGCTTGCTACACGTACGCTGCAATAGTAAGTGTGGGTCTTGTGTGACTGTGATCCATCATTTATAGTTTTATATATGACTTTATATTATATGTAAATTGGGAATCAAGAGAGGGGAGAGGTGCTGGGTCTTCATCAATCGAATTATTGCGAGCGCGGTTGAGACGTTCATAAAGATTGCTGTTGCTTCCATATAATAATTTGTTGATGAGGCCTGTTTACTGGTAACCTCTGTAGTCTGTATTATGACATTGTAGCTGGCTAGTTATTTTATGCGGTCATAACGTGCCAGCTGATACGTGTACATAGATGGTGCGGATCATCTATGTACACGTTTAAATAGTAATGATTTGAAGGGGAAAACATTATTTCTTGATATGCCTGTAATCAACGGATGTTGTTATTGTAGAATTTTAAGTTCTCCATAATTGGTAATGAATTTTCACAGATGCTATTCCAGATGTAGACTTCGTGCGTTCTATCTTTTGTTCAAAATTATAATCTTATTACATGTTACTCAGCAATTTTTTTTTTTTTTTTAAATGTGTTCAGATTATTCTTGGAGCAGAAGAAAGAGTTCTAACTTCACATATATTTATTGGTATTAGTTTTGATCATTTTTATTATTAGCTTTTATCATTTTTAATGTCATACTTAAAAATAATTGTTTAACTATTACTTCAGCATTTCTCTCTATATTTTGGCAAAAGAAATACTTGCTTTTGATTATTTTTCTTACCAAAAGACAAAATATTCTTATCTAATTAAAACAAAATTGGTCAATATGATAAGCTTGTGACGAGAATTCAAACCTACCATGAGTTTAAGCTGATAGCTAGAAGCCCCTTATGAATTTAACTCAAAAGTATATATAATTATCTTTAAAACCAGATGAAAATCCATGAACATTTATAAATTTTGAGGATTGACTCGCATCTTTCTTATCAAAAAATGAATGTGAGTAAGAAAAATGTGAGAATTCTTAATTCATTATTTTGTTTAGTTAAGTTATCTTAATTTTTATAACAATAAAATTTTATTGTGTAAGAGGTTAGGAGACTTGACATTTTTTTATAAAAATATACGGACTTTTCAAAATGATTAATATAATTTCACAATTTTTATTTACTTCAAAAATATATTGATGTATTAACGAATTATGTTTTTAATGGAGAACTTGTTCCATACATTTGCAGCAATTAACTTGTTCCACATACACGGATTGGTGCACCTGATATCAAGCGCCATTTTTTGTTGCTTCACGGATGAATAGTTCACCTTAATCATGCGAGGATATGATTTTTTGTGGCCAATGTTTGATACCGACTGCAGTGCTGGAGCGCAGAGCTGGTCTATAGAGTTGGAATGTACAGATTTTTTTTTCGGTAAATAAAATAATAAAAAAATATGGAAATGGTATGAATATGGTTGGGTTTTGTCTCATAGATCTAGTCCGAGTTTGAAACTCGAGTTCAAATTTATTTTTTTTATTTCAATTTAATATTCTGTTAATTTAACTAAAATTACTTATTTCAAATAAAATAAAGTAGTTTAGTTATGTTGTTTCATTGTGCATTTTTATTTATTTGATGATTTAAAAAATTATTATGTTTTATTATTTGAAAGTTTTATAAAAATTTAATATCAAAACATAAATAAGAATTACTCAATTTCAAATTATAAATGAAGAAAATAAAATACCGTCTTTCAAATAAAATAAATATATAAACTACAGTCTCTGAAATAAATAAATAAAAACATTAACGCTTACGAAACATCATCCTAATGAGAGACGAGTTGTATGTGTATATTGGTCGGATTTCACGGCAAGGCGCTTGTGTCTTGCATCGGCCGCTGCTTGCGTCTCGAGCACTCGGGTGGACGGACCAGGAGTATTGTACGACGATGCGTGAGAAGCCTCATATTGGATACCGGAAGTCCCAACACCCGGATCGAGGGTCATGTGACTCATCAGCTGAGAGTATGACATGAAATCTCTCTGAAATAAATCGAACTAATCAGTCATCGGACGGTCAGCGACAAAGATATTAATGTCCTCAGGATCCGTCAGAAAACCTATACAAATAAATTATATATATTTAAATGAATTAAATTGACTAAAATCAATTAAATTGACTAAAATCAATTAAATTAAAAATACCTACAAGTTGAAATAAAAAAAAATAAAAATTGACCTGCGGAAGCAAGTATCGCTGTGAAAATATGAGGATGTCCTAAATCGCTCATCAAATACTTAATCTAGCGTAATTCATATTTGTTGAACCATGAATGCTCGGGCGTCGTAAGCCAATCAATGATGACGGTTGTATTCTTGACTAAACGGAACATCTATATATATATATATATTTTTTATTCTATAGCACAAGTTATGTGAAGAGTTTAAGTAAGAATAAATAGTTTGGTTAAATGCTAACCGCTCGGACATTCTGGTATGAATGTGGTACGTATGTCAACTCATCCACATGCTCCTCAGGGTGCGATAATAGCTGACTCAATTGCTCCTCAATATTCATTCTGTACCAGATTGTAGTCATTCCTCTCTTGTAATACCACCCCATGTACTTATAATGTTGGGCAAAGTCATACGGTCGTGACTTCGTGATAGACAACTCAGACTCGTCATGTGTCCACCGATAATACTATGTCTAATCCACATTATGTCCTTCATCACCTCCCAATGTGTGCTTGTTCTTACGATACGTCAGCATTTGCTGGTAATCGATCGGAGCCCATGAAAGGACCTGCTGGAAAAGATTGAACTGTCGCATGACTCTATCTGGATAGTGATTCTCAACCATCCAGAAGTAAATCATCCACACACGACACATCCACCTGTGATACATTAAAATTAGCAAATTAAATTAATGTACCAATTGAAATAACTAAATTTTAATTGATTTTAGAAACATACGAATTATAATGCACGTGGTACATCAAAGACAACTCGTCGTGATAGGTAATGTACGGCGTCCAATTGACGCTTTCATCCCGTAAATTCTCAAAATGATCTCAAAAATATTTGGGTACTCCTTGTCGTGGGGTGTACTTGAATAAGTATCTTGTTGCCCATTTGATACTATACGGAGGCCGCAATCGAGGATTAGGACCGTCTAATGTAGGCTCCTTAGTTCTACACCTACACTGACAATAAAATATAAAAATTAAATAAAGTTATCTCAATTGAGATGAGTGATATTGATTTACCTCTCGATAAGCATTGTCAGGAGTGATTTATCTAATTGACAATCACTCATGATCGTTATCTGGTAGAGACCGAGTCAATGCATATATGGATCCATCTGCGCATTATATGGTATTTTCGAACGATGTGTATTCAAACAGAGAGTGCTATGCGGTTGCACAAAATTATTTGTTACGTATGATATGCTAAAATTAATTATAAAGTATATTTTTTACGTTATACGATTAAAAATACTTACATCGGTTTTGGCCCTTTGTGATCTATGTTCATTTTGTGATACGACAACCGTTGCAGATACTCTATTTTTCACTATAATTATTTATAAAATTTGCTAAAATTAAAATTAAGTTATAATTTGGTATAATTAAACTAATTATAAATTTGATATAACTTGGTATAATTTGGTACAATTTGATACAATGCGGTACAATTTGATGCCATTTTATGCAATTTGGTATAATTTGATACAATTTTGTATAATTTGATACAATTCAATAATTTTATATAATTAACCTATTTATATTATAATTAATATTATTTCACCTAATTTAAACTAAAAATTAATGATAATTAGCATAATTAGTACTAATCTATAATTAAGCTAATTATAACTATATAATTCAAAATTAACACTATAAATCAACCAAACCAAACTAAATTAACTATATTTCAATTATCACTATAATTATACTAACTAAATCTAACAAAATAATATTTTTTTAAATTTGGATTAAAAATGAAAAATAAAATTACCTTTGAAATTACGACCAAATCGACGGATCGACGGATTTTTTTCAATTCTCCTTGAAAATTAGGAAGTTTAGTGCAATCGATTTTGAAAATTGAGAAGAAATGAGAAAGATCAATTGAAATTGGAAAGAAAAAAAAGTGTTATTTTCATCTGAAGAAGAACCAGAGAGGGAGATGGAGAAGAAGTAGGGGTGAGGGGCTGTTGTCGCGTGAGATAACAAAAATCGGCTAGGACCGAATTTTAAAATCGGGTCTGCCTCAGATGGGTAAATTCGCGGATAATCATCATTTATCTATTTTTTATTATTTCATTTACTAAAAAAATATCTGTGGAATGTAGCCAAAAAATGCTAAAAACCATCTATTTCAAACTTTAAGTTGTTTGATCTTATGCGTCATTTAAAGTTTTAAACCAAGTTGAAACGATTGAGAATAATGACATTAATACTTAGATTTAGACATATGACATTAATGCAAATTTTCATGTCAAAATAATTTAAGTTTGTCACTTTCCTTTTATATTATTAAAAAATGTGTATTTTTTTTATTACAACTGCTACTTTTAAATGGAATGTATGTTCTAAAAATTATAATGTATAATCAATTTCAACACGTATGCACTTTACAAAAGTTTGAAATTTGTAATGAAACAACGATAAGTCGATAAATCTAAGGGAGCCTATACACACGGATATCATCTTCATTAATATTAATTTTATTACTCATATTAAATGGGTTAATTATAAATATTCATATTAGTGAATTCATTATGGAATTTACTTTGTATAATACTTTATTATTCAGCATAAATGAGTTATTTTTCAGATTAATACGGTATTGAAGTTGTATAATAATGTCTTCATTATGCAATGTAGTAAAACTATGGCATTCTTAGGAGCACAGAGCTTATTTATGTTCTTAACTCAAAAATTTATCTAATTATTTTTAAATTTTGATTTCTCTCTCAATAAATTATTTATATTAAAATCTTATGAGATAAACAAATATTATTTTTTAAGTTCAATAAGTATTTGTTTCATATTTTTTTTTTACAATGAAACTAAAATAATTAATCTTTGTATATAAAAAAAAGTCATTTTAAAAAATCTAAAAATAAATACTTAAGAAACTCTAAATATATATATATATATATATATATATATTCTATAAGATTTTTATATAAAGAATTTATTGTGACAGATAGATCTAAATTAAGAAATAATTAGATTTTTTTTAGTTAGTAGCATAGGAGTATATTAGTTTTACTCATAGTTTATTATTGAACATAAATAAGTTATTATTTAGATTAGTGGCATTCAAGTTGATTAATAAAATATTGTATATAAATAAGATGCATGATAAAATCATTAATACAACAGTTCAAGGAGGTCCTGTCCTGCCTACTCTGCACTTCACGCATTGTATACACAGCGTATGCGTATCAAATAATCACCATCCCAATTTTTAAGCTGTTGTTTTCTTTTTCTTATTCCTCAGACTGTTTCTCAGTCTCTCTCCCACTCCCACTGTACATCAAAAGCCGTAACACTTACCTCCCTTTCCACTTTTCCACCGCTTACTTCTCTCTCCCGAGAGAAAAGAGAGAGAGAGCATAGAGAGATCAAAAGAAATGCCCATCTTTATCAGTATCAGTATCAGTTTACCACATCTGTAGTTTTCATTCTTGCTCCGTGCAATTGCCATGCTGCTCTAATGGCAACGAAATCGCCTCAGAATGTGCTCGTTTTGAAACATCCATCGGCTTTCAATTTTGATTACTAAAAGAGGAGCTAAGTTTTTGTCCGCCATTTATGGTTCTATTACAACGGAATGAAATTGTGGGTCCCACCGCCGCATTAAATCTCTCCTCCATTCCTCGTCCAACCTCTTAACCCCCCCTTCAATCGTCTGAATTTTCTTACCGTTTTCTCCCATCGTCGATCGGATATAAGAAATCTTTCCGTCAGCAATGGCTGCTGATCCAAGGAAACCACCCGAACAGGACATAGAAATGGGCCCCATCCAGAGCGACCACTTGGCAGATGGTGATACGTCTGACGAGAGCGACAACACGGGTAGCCTCTGTTTTTCCGACGCAGAAGATCACCCCTGGCGCAATTCGCCTCGCTCGGCCTCTCCCAACAACGCCTCAGTTTCTCCGTACGATGACACTGTCACCGCATCGCCTGGTGCGGCGGCGCTGGCAGATCCGTGTAGGAAATCCTGCGTCTCAGACTGTTCCCTCGAGACAGATTTGGAGAGCGGGTTAGCGGATCCTGAGATAAACAAGGGGAGCCGCAGCCCGGAAAAGGTGGAGAAGAACTGTAGAATTTGCCATTTGAGCTTATTAGAGGGTTCTGGTCCCGAGACGGGTACTGGTATAGTGTTGGGCTGTTCCTGCAAGGATGATCTGGCAGCGGCACACAGGCAGTGTGCAGAGACCTGGTTCAAGATCAGGGGTAACAAGTGAGTGATTTTTCAATTTTCTTTATTTTAGTTTAAATTCAGTTTCTCTTCACTCATCGGATGAGTAGTGGTTTCAACTTTTGGTCTTCCCCAATTGGATAGTTGATCCATTCAAATATACCAATTTTAGGATGATTAGTCCATTTACTGGCATCCAATTTTTCCTTAGTAATGTTATTCTGGTTTCATTCCAATTTGGTGGTTTAGCCTGTTGCTGAGTTTTGGTCTTTTAGGTAATTATTGAATCATCCCATATGTGATATGTTATCTACTTTTTTTATCAATTTAGCATAATGTTATTGTCTATATATTATTATTATACTCCTATATTCCAGAGGTGAGTTAAACAAGATAAAGTTAAAATGCAATTTTAATAATTCATCCTTATGCTCTGCAATCGATATCTTGCTCTTGTTAATCATAGGTTTGGTTTTAAGTAATCCCCTATGCTAATCATAAATCTATCAAATAATGTTTCATGTGTGTCACATGATAATGGAATCACAATCACAAGCAATCGTCTTTGATTATGAAAAAGATAAAGGTGGTTAAGGTGGAAAAGAAAAAGGCAACGTTTTGATAATAATCTAAATTACTTTCTTAAAAAAAAAATTGTAATCTAAATTAGCTCAAAGTTGATGAGATGTGCAGATGGCAATATTTTGCAGCCTATATACTTGGTCATAATGCTAGTGATTTTTTGACTTTCAACTGTTTGATATAAGGTAACCAACCAACAGCTACGGGCGTATGCACAGATATTTGTGCCTACTATCAAGCAGATATGTACTTGGTAGTGATATTGAAGTACGAAATATGTTTGCTATTAGCTGGAGTATAGGAGCAGTGATAAACTAGAAATAGTTATTAAAATAAGGGCACTTATTTATTAAAAATGAGCCTCACAAATTTATCCATATGATGTGAGGTATTCATTTTCACACGCTCATCCTTATCTTCGCTCTGCTGAAACAGGACATGTGAGATATGTGGATCAACAGCACGGAATGTGATTGGAACAGGTGAGACAGAGTTCATAGAAAATTGGAATGAAGCTAACAGCAATAACACCACTAATGCCCCTGTTGCGGTGCCAACAAATGAAGTGCGCCGGTTCTGGCATGGCCACCGTTTTCTCAACTTTTTGCTTGCTTGCATGGTTTTTGCCTTTGTCATGTCCTGGCTCCTTCACTTTAATGTGCCGGGCTGATTTCTTTAATTACTTTTTAATTACTTCCGCAATAAAGTGGGCTAAATGAGAAGAGTTAAAACATGGTCTTGCTGGAGAGAGGTCATAATCTTAGTGCACTATCTATTAGACTGCAATCTTTCTTTCTTTCTGTATATTTTCTGTTGCTGTCAAGTGCTTGGAGCAGTGTTTTCTTTGTTTGTCCTTCAGATAGTGGTTTTCACTTGGTCACGGAGAATATTAATATGAATTGGATAAAGACCGTTGCAAATTTGCTACATTAGTTGCATGTTGGGTGGATTGCATTTTTATATTTTCAATGGCTTTGAAAGCACGATTGCTTGATTGATTTTCATATATGTACCGTCTCAATCGTTGTTCATGTCCAACTCATTTCCGGGCTGAATTTAGCATTACACCATTATCTAAAAATGGTGTAATGGAAATATGAAAAAGACAATAATGTGCAATTGCACTCGGAAAATAAAACCACCGGACGATTAAAAAGAGAAAATAAAAATGCTCCAGAGCGAACTGTAGGGCCCACTCAAGGATACAAATAAAATAAAACCATCAACCATGATTTCATCAAAGAAAAAGAACAAAACTTCTATTCCTGCCAGAGCGAACTGTTCCAGTATTTGTTTCTAATTTTTACAGAACTAAGACTAACAAAAATCAGCAAATCGGACCGACTGCTGCACTCAAAGGCAGTAAAGATAGTGTCCCACTTGTTCGCTCAGGCATTTCTGTGACACAAGAAAATCAATGAAACTTTGCAAGAGAACGAAGTAGTTGTGTAAAAGACGTGACTAACAGTATCTAGCGTTAATCCGCTAAAAAAATCTCTCATAAATGATTTTTTATTTTTGGAAAGTTTCGCTCAACTGCGCTTAACGAACTTTTCTTT
This sequence comes from Schoenoplectus tabernaemontani, assembly GCA_037127355.1. Taxonomy (NCBI): domain Eukaryota; kingdom Viridiplantae; phylum Streptophyta; class Magnoliopsida; order Poales; family Cyperaceae; genus Schoenoplectus; species Schoenoplectus tabernaemontani. The sequence goes on from CM073739.1 coordinate 23,235,766, forward strand.
TTCGCACGCACGCGATTATTCCTCCGCCGAGTAAAGACCATCCGCGCAAAGCCCATGTGATAATTTCTGAAACGTCATGCCCGTTTGTATGTAACCATATTGTTCAGGTATTTATAAATATATGAGTAGTATTTAAAAAAATTATAGGTATTTATGCATGAGATTGGAGAAGAGAACTCACTGAATGGATTAATGGTGTGGCATTGTGGTGGTGGTCCTTACGTCGGTCGCCCTTTCACCATCGGCCTCCTTGGTGTTGCTCGATTTTGTTGAGGCGTGGCAGCGACGTTGTGGCAGTGGAGAAGAAAGAGAAAAGAGTGTGAGGGAAAGAAATGGTGATTTGAAGAAGAGAGGAGAAGAGAGTTTGGAGAGGAAATGAAGAATGAGGGAGAAGAAGGAAGAGAGAGGGGTTTAAGAAGGAGTAGAGGACGGTTTGGGGAGAGAGAAAGATGGTTTGAATTAAGAGAGGGAGAGTGGAAGAGAGAAAAGGTGAAAAAGGCACCTTTGCCCTGTAACGGTTACCTCATACGGCCCGTATGCAGGGGCATACGGGTCGTATGCATCGGTTCTCGCGGCAGAACAGAGAAAAAATATAAAATTAAACCATGCATGCAATAGATAATAAAAATAATGACATGAAAAGTATTGCAAGTCAATCAATTAAGATCACGTGCATATCAATTCCTTGAAAATCTTAACATAATTAATTTGCTAACCAATTTCTCAAATTTATTCAAAAATCCTATGTCAAAATTCTAAACAATCCCCAAAAATTCCCAATCCTATTTTTCAGAAGTTCTAAACTAATTATTCCTCATTGGTGGGAATATCAATAACTTCCAGTCTCCATGTCTCATGACAGATAAATGAGATCGGCGCGTAAATTGGGAGACACATATCCAGCATGTACTCCAGCTTCCATAAGTACACGTCCGGATCGAGAGGTCCGTTGCCAAGTGCCTTGCGGATGAATCCGTAGTCAATCAGAGACTCTAGGTTGAAGCGTGGTGCACGGGGTATCGTCATATAACCTGGAATGTCGATTTTTAGCATGTATGCAATGGTGGGGGGAAAGTGGTGCATGTGATTATGCCATCTTCCTTGGTCTCATCTCGGACTCGCATCCAATATTTTTCCATAAGGAACATCAGGTCGGGCCGCTCCAATCTGCTCTCGGGGGCCAGCATATGGTCCAGTAGTTCCATCTCCTCGATGGTGACCTCATCAATGTCATCTCCACGTGCAAAAATGGTATGTGCTAGTGCCCTTTGGATGCATCGGATGACTGGGTGCTTGATGGATCTAGCACGGTACTCTTTGTAGTCACAGTACCCAGTCACTAACTCCCAAAAATCCTTCTTGTCATACCCCCCATTGAATCCTCTACTTCTGCCAGTGGGCAGTCTATGAAACCCCAAAAAGAACCTCAGTTTCGTGAAACCTACCTCGAAGTTTCTATTGCACATTCGGAATAGGAGGTACTTAGCGTGTTCTGGCCCTTCTATGACCTTGACGGATTACTCCTAAGTAAGCCTATTATTTTATCTTCTAATTAAAACTTTGATGTGAATATTCTACGATACTAATTTTTCACAAAACATAAATAAGATGCATTAGAAACTGCTATTGAAAAAACGTATTTGAGTTTTCAACATTTTTGCCCTCATAACTACCCATAATTTCCAAGAAATTAATATAAGTAACTACTTCTAAGTACTCCTATTATAAAGTTATCCAATTAAAACTTCCATATGAATATTCTATAACACTAATTTTACACAAAACATAAGTAAGATGCGTTAAAAACTGTTGTTTAAACAAGTTGTTTGACTTTATGAAATTTTTTGGCCGCACAACTATACATATTTAGTGCAATTTAAAATAATAACTCCTGATTACGTCTATTATAAGATTGTCCTATTAAAATATCGATATGAATATTCCATGACGTTAATATTACGCAAAACATAAGTAAGAAGCATTAAAAATTGTTGTTAAACAAGTTGTTTGAATTTTTCATAATTTTTGGCCGCATAACTACATATAATTTCGTGCAAATTAATACAATTACTCCTAATTATTCCTATTATAAAATTGTCCATTTAAAACATCGATATAAATATTCTGTAACGCTAATATTGCACAAAACATAAGTAAGATGCATTAAAAACATCAAGCAAATTAATATAATTACTCCTAATTATGCACGTTATATAATTATCAAATTAACACTCTAATATGAATATCATGTATCTGTAATTTTTCATAAAACATAAATAAGATATATTTCAAACTACTGTTTAAACAAATTGTTTAAGATTTTCAAAATTTATTGTCTCATAACTACTTATAATTTTATGAAAATTAAAATAATTACTCCTAATTGTTCCTATTAGAAGATTATCCAATTAATACTTCGATATGAATATTCTACGACACTAGTTTGCACAAAACAAAGTTTAGTTTCTTGAATAGTTTTTCAAACTTTTTGCCTCATAACTAAGTATAATTTCATACAAATTAGTATAATTACTACTACTTATGCCTATTAAAATATTATCTAATTAACACTTCGATATGAATATTCTAGGACCCTAATTTGGCACAAAACATAAGTAAGATGCATTAAAAATTGTTGTTTAAACATGTTGTTTGTGTTTTTAAAAAAATTAGCCCCATAAATACACATACTTTCATGAAAATTAATATAATTGCTCCTAAATATGCCTATTATAAGATTGTTCAATTAATACATCAATATGAATATTCTACGACGCTATTTTTACATAAAACATAAGTAAGATGCATTAGAAACATCTATTTGAAAAAGTTATTTGAGTGTTTTAAAATTTTTTGACTCATAACTACACATAATTTAGTGAAAATTAAAATAATCACTCCTAATTATGTCTTATTAAAAGATTATCTAATTAACACTTTAATATGAACATTCTACAACACTAATTTTACACAAAACATAAGTAAGAGGCTTAAAAGACAATTGTTTAAATAAGTTTGTTGAGTTTTTAAAATATTTGGCCGCAAAACTACATATAATTAAACATAATTTGTTATAAATTAATATGCAAATTACTCCTAAGACAAGACTATTATTTTATCTTCTAATTAAAACTTTGATGTGAATATTCTACGATACTAATTTTTCACAAAACATAAGTAAGATGCATTAAAAACAGTTATTTAAAAAACTTATTTGAGTTTTCAAAATTTTTGCCCTCATAATTACCTATAACTTCCGCAAATTAATATATAACTACTTCTAAGTACTCCTATTATAAAGTTATCCAATTAAAACTTCCATATGAATATTCATGTACGCTAATTTTTCACAAAACATAAGTAAGAAACATTTAAAAACTCATTGTTTAAACAAGTTGTTTAAGCTTTTGAAATTTTTTGTCTCATAACTACACATTTTATAAAATTTAAAATAATAACTCCTATTTGTACCTATTATAAGATTATCCTATTAAAATATCGATATGAATATTCCATGACGCTAATATTACACAAAACATAAGTAAGAAGCATTAAAAATTGATGTTAAACAAGTTGTTTGAATTTTTCATAATTTTTGGACGCATAACTACATATAATTTCTTACAAATTAAAACAATTACTACTAATTATTCCTATTATAAAATTATGCATTTAAAACATCGATATGAATATTCTATAATGCTAATTTGCACAAAACATAAGTAAGATGCATTAAAAACTGTTTAAACAAGTTGTTTGCCTTTTGAAAAAAATTTGGCCCCATAAATACACATAGTAATTTGGTGAAAATTAATATAATTACTCCTAATTATGCCTATTATAAGATTTTCAATTAACACTTCATAATGAATATTTACGGCGCTATTTTTACAAAAACATAAGTAAGATGCATTAGAAACATCTATTTAAAAAAATTTGAGTGTTTCAAATTTTTTGCCCCATTATTACACATAATTTAGTAAAAATTAAAATAATTACTCCTAATTATGTCTAATAAAATATTATCTAATTAATACTTCAATATGAACATTCTATGACACTAATTTTACACAAAACATAAGTAGGAGGCATTAAAAAACAATTGTTTAAATAAGTTGTTTGTGTTTTTAAAATATTTGGCATAAGCATAATTAAACATAATTTGTTATAAATTAATATAATTACTCCTAAGCAAGCCTATTATTTTATCTTCTAATTAAAACTTTGGTGTGAATATTCTACGATACTAATTTTTCACAAAACATAAGTAAGATGCATTAGAAACGCTATTTAAAAAACTTGTTTGAGTTTTCAACATTTTTGCCCTCATAATTACCTATAATTTCCTGGAAATTAATATAAGTAACTACTTTTAAGTACTCCTATTATAAAGTTGTCCGATTAAAACTTCCATATGAATATTCTATAACGCTAATTTTACACAAAACATAAGTAAGATGCGTTAAAAACTGTTGTTTAAACAAGTTGTTTGGCTTTATGAAATTTTTTGGCCGCACAACTACACATATTTCGTGAAATTTAAAATAATAACTCCTGATTACGTCTATTATAAGATTGTCCTATTAAAATATCGATATGAATATTTTATGACGCTAATATTACACAAAACATAAGTAAGAAGCATTAAAAATTGATGTTAAACAAGTTGTTTGAATTTTTCATAATTTTTGGACGCATAACTACATATAATTTCGTGAAAATTAATACAATTACTCCTAATTATTCCTATTATAAAATTATGCATTTAAAACATCGATATGAATATTCTATAACGCTAATATTGCACAAAACATAAGTAAGATTGTTTACCCTTGAAAAATCTCAAAGATAAACAGCTGAAAAATGAATATCAAATTGCTGATAATAAAACATAAGAAAGGGAAAGAGAAAGGGCGAGAGAAAGGGCCCACTGATCAGAAAAGGTCGCTAATGGACTCCGGAGCAACTTTATATGTTCCACAAGGAAATCCTAAGTGCGAAGCAAGGGTATAAATATCCCGTCATCCACTGTTCATTTGACATGGATGACGCTCAGGAGATTCAGGAGAGAGAAAGAGATCTCCTCATGGGTCATCCATGTAATCATTTTCTCGACAAGTGGGACCCACTGGCGGTCCCTTGTAGACGGCTCTAACAACATAGACCTAGCCTATTTTACTAAGAAACCTAATCAATCCGGAACAAGGGTTAAGCACTAATCCCGCGAGGAAATATCAGGGTGAGAGACAGAGATATAAATACTCCACCACCTCTTGCTCATTCGAGGTGGCTGACTCTCAGGAGATTCCAGCGAGAGAAATCTCCTGATGGGTCAGCCATCTGATCACATTTTTTCTGACAAGTGGGACCCATGTGGCAGTCACTTGCAAGCAGCTCTGACAGCCTAACATTAGCTTATCTACTAAACCTAACCCAGCCGGAACAAAAGCTAAGCAATAGTCCCACAAGGAAATTTTAGGCAAAAGCCAGAGGTATAAAATCCCTGCCATCTCCTGTTCATTCGAGATGGATGACCCTCAGGAGATTCGGAGAGAGAGATCTCTAGAGGGGTCATCCATCTAATCATGTTTCACTGACAGGTGGGCCCCACACCTTAGTGACTAAACATCAAAGGAATCAGAATTAAAACCCTAAGAATCTACTCTCAAAGCAAACCCTAAGAACTGAAGCAGTATAATCTCTGTGCAACAAGGAATAGTGTCAATGCCAAGCTAGTATTCTAATACAACTAATCATGGAAAATTTCAAATGTGATTTTGCTTTCAAGGCTGACCTGGTGCCAAAGCTGTGAGCAACCACCTAACCATGCTTTGATTTGTGTCAATTGCTGATAAGTAGTCAGCTCTTTGACCAAATCACCCTCATGTTAAGGGATTGAAAGTCAATTTCACAAGACTGATCAGGTGCCAAAGCTGGGAGCAACCATCGATCAAGTCTAGATTTGTATTAATTATTGACAAGTAATCAATGTTGATCAGATCAAACCCTAATGAATATCAATACAAGTCTAATTGGTATTTAGTTAGGGTGGTTTCTGCAAGAGAGAGATAATTGGCAGAGACACTGAGCTACAATTGGAATCTGGGATTAATTCAGAGGAAAGAACAGGGTTTTCTTGACAAAAGGATTTTTAATTCAAAGAGACAGGGGTAAGAGTGGAATTAAAAATTACAGGGATGTTCATCATGAATTTAGGGATTTTTGGTGAAAATTTCATAATTTTTGGATAAGTGGAGCTATCAAAATAAATTCAAGGAGGGTAAAACAGGTTAAAAAGAAAAGATCAAAGGCTGAGATTCAATCAAGGGTTCATCTGGGTGCAACTTGGAGATAGATACACTGCTGGGTGCAATTTGGGGACAAGAAAGAGTGCAAATGCAAAAATCCAGCAACCATACTAATGCCACGTGGCGGCTCTCTATTGGGCCAGCTCAGCCATGAAGAGCCACGTGGCACTCTCCCTCGTTGGTCGCCTCGGTGGGTGGGACCCACACCTTTACGGACGACGACAGTGGGCCCCACGACTATGCCACGTGGCGGGCCACCATTCGGCCATGTCATCTTGTCCCGAGGACATGTGGCCGGATCTACTAGGCCGCGTCGGAGTGCATCAACGCAATGCCACTTGGCGACATGTGATTGGTGGACAGCAGTAAAGAAGGGTGCCAAATGGCAGCGTCAGAGTGAGCCACCTCAACAGCTGAGTGCCACATGGCACTTCCTTATTGGTCCATCTCACCACTGTGGGCCCCACCATACCACAAAATGACTGACAAGTGGGCCCCACTTAGTGCCACGTGGCAGGCACAGATTGGTGCCATGTCATCACACAGGTCCTACATGTGGCTTCTTTCACGGTTGGTACAAGTCAGCATGAGGTGCCACATGGCATTACACCACAGAGCCACATCACTCATCATTAACAGATCATTAGTGTTAAGGGTTTGTTTAATAAGCAATCAACCGATCGGGCGAGCCACCTCAGCCTATTAACTCTAATCACCATGCTAATCAACTGCTAACCAGATCCATAGACCTAGGCTTGTAAATCTTACAAGTGGGGCCCAACAGTCAGAGATGCAAACAGAGGCGCATGGTTAAGCTGTGAACTAAGTCTATATAGCCTATTCATTCAATTCAACACAGCCGAATTTAAAAGGAAAGTAAGAGAAGGATAAACCTGGTGCATGGGCTCCAAGTCGCTGCTCCACTTCTCTTCTGCACTTTGGACCACGTGCACCATGCGCATCCACACGCGAGAAGGAACTCTCTCCCTCCTCCTTGTTCTCGCCATTGCCCGATTTCATCTGAGCTGATGCTCTCTTCTTCCCGTGACGTCTAACCATGACTGAGAACATTCGAGAGGTGGCAACAATTAGGTAATGTGCAAAAGAAAGACGCTGCCAAATCAATTGCGAGAAAGAGATGAACAAAAGGTGAAATTGCGCTATTACCCGAGATTGAACTAAGGAGGGGGATCCAATTGATGCTCTAGAGGTCAGATTGAGTTGCAAAGCAGCTTCTTTGAGGCAAGGCGATGCCAGTAAAGGTGAATTGATGCAGCAATTGAGTGAGAAAGGGACTGGAAGCTAAGAGTCGCCGAAGACAGTGACAAGGTGGCAAGCCTAACAGGCGATTCAAAAGTGAAATTGCATGATTGAGGAGATTATTTAGGCCAAGGCGATGCTAGCAAACATGAATTGGTGAAGCAATTGGGCGTATGAGGTGCTAATTGTTCAAGAATTGAAACCAGAGCGAGAATGAGATCGAAAAAATTAGAACTGACAAATGAATGAAATAGTGTTCAAGCTAGCTGTGAAGAGTTTAAATAGGTGTTGGCAATTCAGGACCCACTCACCAGTCGAAAAACATAAGCAATTGAGAGTTAGAGTCAATGAAATCACGGCACAGTCAAACCATAACAGAAAACTAACTAACTTGTCAGAGTTGATTAGAAACAAGCACAACTGCATCCTAGCCGTTAATTGAAGTGAGATAGAGGGTGGAGATTCATTTGAGCAGGCAATCCGACCCAACAGTAATCAACCAATCGCAATCAAGTGAATTTATCGGTTGAAGCCTATATAAATCAGGAGTAATCAAGAGAAAAGAGGAGGGGAGACAGTAAGAGAGATTACAATTGAGAGTACACATACCCATTCTAATTGTTGTAAAGAGAAAGAGAGTAAAGATTAGTGAAAGAAGTTGATCGACTTGTGCTATTATCAAGAATTGAAGGTAATCAATTACACAAATCCATTCGGTTGATGTTCCTTTACACTCCTTCATCTAGAATTGGGTTCTAAGTATTCCATTCATGTTTTTTCAGACAGCTAATTGAATCCATTTCTTTATTCTTGTTGTTTCTCTTTGTAAATTCATTTTATCTTCTTTTTCTTTGCTGCTTTTCTTTGAAAGAACGATAATTGACATCATTCAACTGAATTCAGTGAGCCACTGGCCCAATCATGAGATGATTGGTGAGCCTTTAGGCCTGAATCAATTGTAAAGATCAAGAATTTGTGAATTTATTATTATGGCGCTGATTTCCTTTAAAAAGTTTCATTTTCTATTGATTTCCCCATTTCACTTGCGTAATAACTAGGATATCTAAGTTTTCTCTCTTTTAATCATCTTAATTACATGATCCTAATCAATCAAGTGGTTAACTTTCATAATCCTGCAATGTATATGCCGATTCTGACTCAAATTAGCATGTCACCCGAGGTTCTTAGAGATGAATTGATCTATATTGTTACAATCTCAGTGAGCCACTGGCCCTAGCTTATGCTAGGTGAGCCTTTAGGCCTGAGGGGTGAGAATTAAGGATGTTAATTCATCAAGCATCAAAGAATTGAAAAAGATCGAACTGGTACCGATCGGTATTGTACAATACTAAGTAAGGTTGCGCTTCAGCATAGTAAAGGACGAGAAAGAACTTTACTTACTACATCAAATCACTCAAATACACTAAGGCGATGCTCAACAAGTCTGTAATTGTCAAGAACTTTGGATAATTCTAACGAATTTGGAAGAGAAACCAACCGGTACCATACGTTATCAAATGACGAGATGCTTCAGCACTAATAAGAGCGAAGGAGAAGCTCTATATCCACCTCATATCATACTTGCGTATCATGACGATGCTCAACAAGCTCACAATTATCAAGGATCTTGATTAATTCTGTCGAATTTGACAAGGATTGTATTTCGGTACCTATACCGATTGGTACATCGAATTGGTACTATCATGCAGCATTGATCACCGTTCAGATTTTCAATCGGGCACCACAGAAAGAATCACCAAGGTGAGACGACGCTAATGCATCAATCTGATCGGAGAGGAAGAGCTTCGGTCGCCGGGAACGCCACCCAGCACGGATCTTAATGCATCGGGGAGTCAGAGGCTGAGGGGATCTCCTCTGCACGACTATTGAAGCGATCGCTAATCTTTAAAAACCATTAACGGATGAGATTTGTTAAAAGTTAAAGGAAATAAAATGAAGAATAGATCTAGGCCCTAAACCTATTCAACACGTATCTCAGCTAGATCCAACGGCCCAAGTACATTTAAACATTTAAATAAAATTCTGCACTAATCTTAGTACAATCCAATGGCCCACGTTAAATGATAGAATTAACAGAGCTAGAGTCGGCCCATCTGTGTGTTGGGCCCAATTCGCAGTAAAAATAAAAGAATTAAATCTTGGCCCAGTCAATTAAGCCCAACTATTAATTAATAACAGAAAACCAAAAATAAATAGTAAATAAATCATTTGAAAATGTTCCTAAACTCAAAATCAACTCAAATTTGTTTCTAAAATTTCTTTACTTTTCATAACATTTTTCTGTACAATAATATTTCAATTTTAAAAATATTATCATATTAAAACAATTCAAAAGCAAAAGACATTTCATGCATTGACATATTTGACTTAGCTTTGACTTGTCATTTTATATATTATAAAAATTCCAAAAATTCGAATAAAATCTTAAATTATAATTAAATATATTTTAATGATTTTTCAAGTGATTTTCATAAAGTAATAATGACAATAATAATATTCTTTAATTATAAAAGAAAATAAATAATAATATCAAATAAATATTATGTTAATCTTTTCTTTAAAAATATAAAAGAAAAATATATAAATAAATAATCATAATAATAAATGATAAATACATCTTATTCTAGAATAAAAAAAATATAATAATAAAATCATATAATAAAATAAATTGTATCCCTTTGGTTATTTCTAAAATTTGAATAAAGATATAATAATAATGGAATAAATGTTATTATTATTTTCTGCTTAAAGATATTAATAAAATGTAATGAAAATATTTTTGATAAATAAAATACAATAAAAATAATAATTGTAATAAAGAATATAATGAATTTCATTCTTTGTAGCTATTATAAGAATTTTAACATCCAAGTAATAATAATAATGGTAATAACACAAAAATCTTATATTTTTCTAATAATAAATAGAAATAATAAAAATATAATAAAACTATCATAAATAGAATAAAATAATAATAATGATTCCTTTAGATATTATAAATCCTAAAAATCAAAATAAAAAAAATAATATAGCTAATTCATCTTTTATTTTGTAAGTAGTTTTCTACAAAATAAATAGGATTTAAAAATAATAACAGCTATACTAATAAAATCATATTACTTTGGCTATTATAAAAATCCTAAAAATCCAAAATAAAATCATAGCCAACTTATTTCCTATTATTTTTTGTAAGTAATTTTCTACAAAAATAAATAGAGTTTAGAAATAATAAAAACAAAATTCTATTACCTTAGCTATCATAAAAATCCCAAAAATCTAAATAAAATTCTATATAATAGCTAATCCATTTTCCTATTATTTTTTGTAAGTAATCTTCTACAGAAATAAATAGAGTTTAAAAATAAAAGATAAACCCACCTTTGTAATAGAGATAATAATGAAAGGCATTATCTTAATAATAAAAATCAATAAAAATGTAATAATCTTTTTTTACATTTTAGAGGTGAATGAATACGCTCACACAAGGGGTGTAGAGCAACACAGTGATCTTGCACAAGTAATGCAACATTTAGAACAATTAGTCGGGACAAGAACATCTTGACGCTCGTTGAAGAATAATCAAGGCTGCGACATCAACATGAAGATATATGTCGACTCTAAGAAAGAAGAACATTACGATGTCCGAGAGTAGTGACATCTTAATGACTTAGTGTCATGAACAAGTAATTCATGACTACTTGAGCTAGTAAGACTGAACTCATCCGTCGATAAGTTTGTCTTCTGGTTCATTTCCCAAGATTGTGAGATTGAATCGTTCTGTAGTAGATTCATCCACAAAATAGTGAATTTGAACCGTTCTGTAGTAGGTTCCTTCACTAACACACGCTTCAATGTCAAGCTGGCTTAGTGCTTCAGGTATGACTTTGTGTGCAGTTGTGTTCCTAGGTTTATGAATCGGCTTATTGCTTCGAATTCATGATCTAGAAGATCGGTGAGAAGAAACACGTGGGCCAAATCCACCCTTCTCCTGATTCACCAACCTCAAGATCACCAGGCTTAGTGCTTCGAGTTGTATTTTGTGTGATTGGTTGTTGACTAGTTAAGATTGAACCATTGAAGTAGGTTTATCTTCTAGATCAGCGAGGATGAGTCGTTCTGTAGTAGACTCACCTCAAACCCCTTTGAAGAGATTAATCTAATCTGTAGTAAGGTTATCTCTCGAGGCGGTAAAAGACTGAACCGATCTGTAGTAGGTTTGTCTTCCATGGGATCAACTTTGAACCATTCTGTAGTAGGTTTATTTTCTAGATCAACTGAGGTTGAGTCGTTCTGTAGTAGACTCACCTCGAACCCCTTCGAAGAGATTAATCGATCGTAGTAAGGTTATCTCTCGAGGTGGTAAAGCTGAACCGATCTGTAGTAGGTTCGTCTTTTATACTATTGTTTACCCTTGAAAGATTTCAAAGATGAATAGATGAATAAATGAAAATAAAATCAATGATTAATAATAAATCATGAGAAGGGAAAGCAAGGAAGAAGATGGCCCATTTGATCGAAGAGGTGTTGCTTAACCCGGAATGGATCCATTAGTCCCACGATGGAATCTTGGGCATGAAGTGAAGAGTATAAATACCCCACTATTCTCTATCCACTCGGCATGAGTGACGGCCCGAGAGGATCGAGGGAGAGAGGAGATCTCTCGGGTGTCACCATGTGATTATATCTTTTCGACAAGTGGGGACCCCACTGGCGGTCCCTTATGAGCGGACTCAATGACATGGACCTAGCCCATTTTGCTAAGAAAAACTAATCAACCGGAACGAGAGGTTAAGCATTAATCCCACAAGGAAATATCGGGGTGAGAGACGAGGATATAAATACTCCCACCTCCTACTCATTCGAGGTGGGCGACCCTCGGGAGATTTCGGAGAGAGAAAATCTCTTGATGGGTCGGCCATTTGATTACATTTTCTCGACAAGTGGGACCCACACTGCGAGTCCCTTGTAGATGGATCTAACAACATAAACATAGCCTATCGATGAGTCACCCATGTGACCATTTTCAGCGACAGTGGACCCAGCGCCTCGGTGACTATTAAAGGAGTCGAGTTAAACCCTAAAAATCGCCCTTGGAGCTAACCCTAGAAAGGAGGCTGAAAGCGAGTATAATCCCTATGCTACATGAAATGATGTCAATGCCAAGCTAGCATTTTGATGCAACTAGTTATGAGAAATTTCAAATGTGATTTTGCTTTCAAGGTGACTGGTGCCAAAGTGTGAGCAACCACCTAACCATGCTTTGATTTGTGTCAATTCTTGATAAGTAGTCAGTTCTTTGACCAAGTCACCCTCATGTTAAGGGATTGAAAGTCAATTTCACAAGGCCCGATCAGTGCAAATTTGGGAGCAACCATCGATCAAGTCAGATTTGTATCATCTGTGACATGTAATCAATTGTTGATCAGATCAAACCCTAATGAATATCAATATAAGTCTAATTGGTATTTAGTTAGGGTGGTTTCTGCAAGAGAGAGATAATTGGCAGAGACATTGAGCTACAATTGAGATCTGGGATTAATTCTGAAGAAATAATAGGGTTTATTTGATAAAAGAATTTTTAATTCAGAGAGGCAAGGGTAAAAATGAAATTAAAAATTACAGGGATGATCACCATGAATTTAGAAATTTTTGGTGAAAATTTCATAATTTTTGGATAAGTGGAGCTATCAGAATAAATTCAGGGAAGATAAAACAGATTAAAAAATAGAAGATCAAAGGCTGAGATTCAATCAAGGGTTTATCTGGTGCAACTTGGGGATAGAGACTCATCTGGGTGCAAACTGGGGATCCTAAACACGCATACACATAATCAGAGAAGAGAGAGGGTGTGACACGTGTCAGCATCTCACTGGGCCACCTCATGCCACGTGTCAGCACCCCGTTGGTCCCCTCGGCCATGTGGGCCCCGCGCACCATCGACACGACATGTGGGCCCCACCAACATGCCACGTGGCAAGACTGTTGGACCACCTCATCCCATCCTATGCCACATGGCATTACACCGATGGTCCACTACATACCCTACGTGCCACATGGCGTCACACCATGAGCCACCTCCCTGACATATACCACGGCATAACCATAGCAAGCCACCTCGGCATGGATTAATACTATAACGAGATGATTAATGGATTGATTAAACAAGTGGACCTATCAGGATGTGCCAAGTCAGATCAATTAAACCTAAGCAAGGGATTAATCAATCCACAGCTGGACTAATAGGCCGAGATTCATATACTTACATATGGGGCCCATGTGTAAGGTTTATGAGTGTACAGCTCATACAGATAACCATGAGCCAAGCCCATGCGCAAGAACAAACAGAAATTTAAATCAAGGAGAAAAGGAGATATGTACCCGGCCCATGCGTGTCATGCCACTGATGGTGGGCCCTGTCTTGCGATGGACTTGGTGCGCCGAGTTCAGCTTCTTCCCTCTCTTCTCCTTCTCCCCTCCCTCTCTTCTTTCTTCTTCTCGACGAGGCTGATGGCGCCATTAACGCTAATCAAGCTCTCCAAAGCTCGCAATTCCAATTCTTTCCAGTTAGAGATAGCCTGTACATAGGAGAGAAAGAGTGAGTGATCAAAATTAAAAAGTAGTAAGTGAATAGAGCAGTGAGAGAGGATGATCACCTCGGGTGATTAATGAAGAACTTTAATCCTTGGATCTAAACTCAAAATTGATGAGGCAGATCTCTTCCACTCACTTAGACGATGCTGTAAGTGTAGAAAGAAGCAAAAATTAAGTATTAAATAAAAGCAATTGAGATGAAGTGATGAAATCGGGCAAACTGAGGGTAATTGAAACCTTATGCTATAAAGACGAATTAGCAATGCTTATAGCTTCCATGTGCCTACACGATGCTGTCTAAGTGATAGAGGTTCTCAATTGGATGGTGGAGATATGCTTTTGACCAAAGGTGGAAATCGGGTGATTGAATTCACAGCTTTGAAGAAGAGTGGTAATGGCAGAGAGCAAAGGGGTGCATTAGATGCATTGATTTGAGTATATATAGCATGTTTATATGCTCTAGAAGGTTCCAACAGCGAATGGAAGATAAGAAGTAAGTCAAACTTAGTCAACAGTCAAGAAATGAGCTTTGGATCCGTTTAAATGGGGCCCACATCACAACAGAAGCACTAACAGAATTGAAGAACCGTGCTCATGAGCCAAGGAAGTCCAATTGTTGGTGTATGGGTGGTGTACTGTTCTAATTTCCTAATGCACCAATCCAATTGCCTATATAAGCATCTGATTCATGGAGATTAAGAAAGAAAAAGAGAAAAAAAAAGAGAAAGGATATACTTTAGATCAGATATAGAGCTCAGAGAGAGAGAAAGAGCAAGTTAGAAGCAAGAGATAAGAAGAAAAGGTGGTGAAATCGATTGATCTCAGTTTTAACTTGAGAACTCGATTCATTTACTCCAATTGCTTATCCAGAGGTGAGTTCTAAGCCCTATTCTCTGTTAATTGGGAGTTAACAAGCTCAATTCTTGAAGATCAAAGCCTGAGAATGTGATTGTAATTGAGTATCAGTATAGTATTGTGCTGTTCTTGAATTTCGCCAATTTTCTATTAAATATTCTTTGATTTTCATCTCCTTCTCATATAATACAAGTTTGTAAAGCATGAATCTTTCATTTCCTTTGGTGAATTTTGCTTAAAGATTGATGAATGAGGCTGTTAAATCGATTGATCTCGGTTTAACTTGAGAACTCGGTAACAGTTGAATTCATCGATTAATTCTTGATTCTTGAGTTGGAATTATCTTAATCTTTGTTAATATTATATGCATCGAGTCCATAGAATCATTTAGTCGATTGATCTCGTTTTAACTTGAAAACTCGACGAAATTAATGATCTTCAATGTGTTATCGCGCCGTGTCAGATAAATTGAGCTTCAAGTCGGAATCAGAAAGAAATTACATGTATAATTGAACACAGTCGGTTTGCAATTGTTGTGATAAAGCTTGTCAAGTGAACAATTGGCATTGAAAATAAGTTGATAGCTGGAATTTCGAGTGAATTGTAACTGGTACCGAACGGTACCATTACATACTTGGCCTAGCAGAGTTGTAAGTCGATTTGAATGTTGCTAAGGGTTTTCATATATGTTAGCATATGCAAACGATGCAAATCAAGCAGTCAATTGTCAAAAATATCGATTAATTTTGTTGAATTTGCAAAGATTGTTCATTGATACTGAGCGGTACCAATCATTTCGAGTGGTGCTAGTAGACGAGTGTTATCCACCGTATTGATTGTTAATTAGCCACCGTGGAACGTTTTCTCGTGTTAAAACGATGCTAAGGAAGTGCTTTGATCGGCAAGAGGTGGTCTCAGTCGCCGGCGCCACCGTGGGCACGAATATTAAAGGATTTATAGATCGGAGAATCGCAGAAGCACATCGGCGCAAATATTGGCGCCTCGACGCAAATATTGATGTATGCATACGAATCTTGGAAGAGATCGAACGACTAAAATAAGGCACTGTTTAAAATAAAGATACATAATGAATCTGGGCCTTACATCTCGTATGGTTTGATCTTGAAGCGAATCTGACGGCCCAGATGAAAACGGAGTTGAATAAAAGATGTACACCAATCTTGATATAGATCTGGCGGCCCAGATTAGGCCCAATAATTAAATAATAACAGAATATTAATGATATAGAGTAAATAAATCATTTGAAAATGCTCCTGAACTCCAAATTAACTCAAATTTATTTCTAAAATTTCCTTATTTTTCATACTATTTTTCTATATGATAATATCCCAGTTTTAAAAATATAATCATGTTGAAACAATTTTAAAGCAAAAGACATTACATATATTGATATATTTGACCTAGCTTTGACTTGTCATTTTAAATAATATAAAAATTCCAAAAATTCAAATAAAATCATGAATAATAATTAGATATATTTTTCTGATTTTTCAAATGATTTTTCATGAAATAATAATGGCAATAGTAATACGCAATAATAGATAATGAGATTAGCTCTATTCTTTGATAAAAAAATATATATAAATAATAGTAGATATTATGTTGATATTTTCTGTAAAAAATATAATAAAAATAAATAGCACAAAATATATACAACCATGGTAATAGATAATAAATACATTTCCTTCGATAATAAAGAATAATAATGAAGTTTTATAATAAAATGAATTGTATTTCTTTTGTTATTTCTATACAAATATACAATAAAAATATTTTGATGGATAAAATGCATAAAAAAAAAAATAATAATAGTAGTAATAAAGAATATAATGGATTTCATTCTTTGTGGTTATTTTCAAATAATGATGATAATAAAAAAAATCTTATATTTTTCTATAGATAATAAATAGAAATAATAAAAAATATAATAATAAAAAAAAAACTATAATAAATAGGATAGAATATTAATAATGACTTCTTTATAGCTATTATAGATCCTAAAATAAAAATAAAAAAAATAATAATAAAAAATAATATAGCTAATCATCTTTTTTTGATTTGTAAATAATTTCTACATGATGAATAATATTTCAACATAATGAAATATGATAATGAAATTCTATTACTTTGGCTATTATAAATATTTTAAAAATACAAATAAAAATCATGGCCATTTTATTTTCTATTATTTTGTAAGTGATTTTCCACAAAGTAAATAGAGCTTAGAAATAATAAAAATAAAATTCTACTATTTTAGCTATTATAAAATCCCAAAAGTATAAATTAAATTCTAGTTAATAGCTAACCCTTTTCCTATTATTTTTGTAAATAATTTTCTATAGAAATAAATAGAGTTTAAAAATAAAAAATATATATAATATAAAAAAATTCATCTTTAAATAAATTCATCTTTATAATAAAGATAATAATGGAAGATATTATGTAATAAGCTTTTACATTTTGGAGATGAACAAATATGCTCACACAAGGGTGTGGAGTAACATGAGGATTTTTGCATGCATGATATAACATTTAGAACGATTAGTCGGGACAAGAACATCTTGACAAAGAATAACCAAGGTTGCAAGGCAACATGAGAAGATAAGTCGAGACAAGAACATCTTGACGTAGAATAACTAAGGCTTGGATAGCAACATGAGGATATATGTCAAGACAAGAACATCTTGACGTTTGATGAAGAATAACCGAGCTGCGACATCAACATGGAGAAATATGTCGATTACGAGGAAGAAGAACATTACGATGTCGAGAGAAGTGACATCTTAATGACTCATCACCATGAGCAAGTGACTCATGACTAAATACGCTCACACTGAGGGGTGTAGGGTAACATAGTAATTTTGCATAAGTAATGCAACATATAGAATGATTAGTCGGGACAAGAACATCTTGACGCTCATTTGAAGAATGACCAAAGCTGCGACATCAACATGAAGAGATATGTCGACTTTGAAAAAATATGAACATTACGATGTCAGAGAAGTGACATCTTAATGACTCGGTGTCATGAACAAGTAATTCATGACCATTTGAGCTAGCAAGTGAACTCATCCGTCGATAAGTTTGTCTTACGGTTCATCTCCGAGATCGTGAGATTGAATCGTTACGTAGTAGATTCATCCACAAAATAGTGAATGTGAACCGTTACGTAGGTAGGTTCCTTCACTAACACATGCCTCGATGTTAAGGTGGCTCGGTGCTTCGGGTTTGACATTGTGTGTAGCTGTGTTTCCTAGGTTTATGAATCGGCTTAGTGCTTCGAATTCATGATCTAGAAGATCGGTGAGAAGAAACACGTGGGCCATATCCGCCCTTCTCGATTCACGCAACCTCAAGATCAACCAGGCTCGGTGCTTCGAGTTGTATTTTGTGTGATTGGTTGTTGACTAGTTAAGATTGAACCGTTACGTAGTAGGTTTATCTTCTAGATCAACGGAGGTCGAGTCGTTACGTAGTAGACTCACCTCGAACCCTACGAAGAGATTAACACAGTGCACGTAGTAAGGTTATCTCTCGAGGTGGTATGGGTTGAACCGTCTGTTAGTAGGTTCGTCTTCCATAGGATTAAGTAGGTCGAGTCGTTACGTAGTAGACTCACCTCGAACCCCTTCGAAGAGATTAATCGATCGTAGTAAGGTTACCTCTTGAAGCGGTAAAGGCGACCGTCTGTTGTAGGTTCGTCTTCCATGGACCCCTTTTGTGAACCCAGACGACCACTTGACCATCTTTTAACTATATTATTTGCTTCTCCCTTTCAAAGATCCGAGAGGTGCCTCGAGGTTAGTAGCCCGGGGTAATTAACGGTGGGGGCTTGCGCCCCCGGAATCTACAAGAACTCATGATCACTAAAAACCCCACGAATGTGCATCCAAATCTCTCTAAACGGCGAGAATCGGCGGCACTTAGCGGATGCACGCTCGGGAGGGATCTCCGTGTCCTTCTTCCGCAACCCATCGCCCGGCGGCGGTGCGGAGCGCGCGAAAAAGGGTCGCACGGGATGCACGCACGCCGGTGGGACCTAGATTCTCCTCTTATCTTTGAAGAGAGAGGCAAATAGAATAGTTAAAGGATACGAGTGGTCTTCTATGCGCTAAAAATGACTAATGATTTTCAAGTATTTTTGTTTTTGCGGGAAATGGCATTCTTTGGAAACTTGACCTTGCTCCTTGCTTGTTACTCACTGCACGAGCCCGAGAGCCCGAGAGGGCAAGCTCTTCATGTTCTTCGGGACCATCCCGCAAGAACTCACCATCTACGGCCCGGCTCCGGTGGCCACGATCCTCACTCCATGGCCGTCAGGATCTCCATCCGGACGAGGGAG
Source organism: Schoenoplectus tabernaemontani (assembly GCA_037127355.1). Taxonomy (NCBI): domain Eukaryota; kingdom Viridiplantae; phylum Streptophyta; class Magnoliopsida; order Poales; family Cyperaceae; genus Schoenoplectus; species Schoenoplectus tabernaemontani. The sequence continues at coordinate 23,255,164 of CM073739.1, forward strand.
GAGGACTCGATACCCACGACTCCCAAGGGCATCTCCAATAACGTCATGACCTCTCCTACTACCTCCCCGAAAGAGGAGAAGGCGACCGTCAAGAGGACGACCCCAACGGCGCGGCCCAAACTACCCGCAACTCTCAAGCGTCCGGGAAGAGGGCCACGGATGCATACCGAAATCGGTGGTGGCTAGGCCGGCTATCCCGATCTCCAATAAATTCACGGCCCTCGAATAGTGGCCAAGAACTCGGCCACGGAGCCGACTCCGCCGGGCATGGGAGGTGCCTAAGCCCACACCTCGCCTAACTCAAAGGCCTCGGCGCGCGGGACAAGTCTCAAGCCCCTGCGAAGCCATCTACAAGGCTCGCGGGGCCCTCGAAGCGAGAGGAAGAGCGTGAGAAACGCTAGGTCGAGACAATACGTCTCCGCTCCGGTCAATCTCAAGACATGGCTCGGCCGCAAGCCATTGTCTCAACTCCGCACCCGAGGAGGTTTACATCAAAGGCAACACCTAGCACCCGGCGGTGTGGGTCCCGAAGGGTTCCCGACCAACAAAACCCCGGTCTCAAGCCCGACCCGGCAAAGGCGGCAACTCTTGCAACGCTCCATCGAGAGTGTGTTCGGCCGCCTAGGTCGGAAGAGTGTATTCGGCCGGTTAGGCTCGAGAATACCACTCAACAACTTGAAAATAAGCGCCACGACCAAACGAAGAAGAAGAGAAGAATCGCTCGTTATGAAGAGCACTTCTCGGTCAACACCATCGGTATAAGCTACGATGCGATCCGGACAACGATCTTTGAGGTGAATATGACCCGGGATGACCGGTCCCCGCCTAATCAAGCTCACGTCACCAATACCAACAAAAATAATGGTAGAAAAGGAGACCTCCTAAGAGAGTCAATCCCGAAGGCAACGAGCGAGGGAAGGGGAAGACCACAACGAAAACCACGACTTCTTCGATAATGAAGATGACGTTGAAACACGTCCGAAGTGCCTATCGATGAAATTGAAATATTAAAAGGCCACATCGAGGCACGGGATGAAGAATTGATTAGGCAACGGGAGCTAATCGCTACCATGCTGAAACAAAACGAAGAATTGATTAAGGCGGTCAAGTCGTTACAAGAATCACAAGACGCCAATTTCAAAGCTGGTAGCTCCCGTCAAGAAGGGGTCCACGGTACCAAAAGCAATCATAAGGAAAGCAACTGTTAATTCTAAACCTCATCCACATAGAACCATAGAAGTGGAGGTGAACCAACGGGAATATCCGGAAAGAGATTCAAGCCATGATTGCCCGGCAAATGCAAATATTTGGAGGTGGATACGCTATCCCTCCGTTAAAAGCGTGGACATCCATACCCTGCCATATACGATTTAGAAGAATATCCTAAAGGGTATGTGATCCCCGTTTCGGGACCTTCTCGGGAAGGCAATAAAGACACGAACCCGAACAACACACTGGCCCCTTTGTGGCCTCGTGCGGCAACACGGGTGGCAATGATGCTTGCTTGTTGTTAAGACAATTCCCTCAAAGTTTGGTGGGAACCGCTTTCCAATGGTACTATTCATTAGAAAACAACGACATCGGGACTGGGACGAGATGGCGGACTCGTTCGGGCACGATTTGTCATGGTGTCGACAAAATAAACATAGCCGTCGGCAAAGCTACTAAACCCAAGAAAGGGGAGTCGATGACAGATTTTATCAATAGATGGCGGAACCTCGGCATCAAATGCGGCCGCGCATTAGCGAAGATGAGGCGTCAACCTAATCATGAAAAACATTGACGGGTGGATGGGCATGCTTCTTGGTGTGACAAAGGTCAACACATTCAAAGACTTGCTCGGATCGGTATCCAATATGGAAAGAATGTCACGCACACCGTCGAACTTCATGAACAATAGGCGCGACGAGGAGCCAGTGAAACCAAAGTGGCATTCACCTCGTTAAAGGATAAGATGGTCGCTAACGCAGATACTCAAAGCGGCGGCGATGGCACAAATGGCAACAATTACAATAAAGGACCCGGGCCCTAATCCGGGGGGGGAGTTCACGGAGTTTTGAGTCCCTCAAACAAAAGAAATCTAAGCCGTACTCCTTCGGGAAAGATAAAGTTGCCCAAATCTTGAGGGGAGCACGAAGAATGGCCTAACCCTACTAGAGCCGGTAAACGCCCGGAAGATGCGATAAATCGGACGAACCCGACTTACGCCCATACCCTATCATAGAGTACTAGGGCACTCAATTGAAGATTGCTGGGTCTTCAAAGATTGGGTCGAGAAGGCATATAAAAACGGTGAAATTACGTTACCTAAAGGGTTCTTGCAAAGCCCATCGGCCCATGAACAGGCCAATATGATCTCTCACGAGGAAGAGAAGATCCCGGACCAATTAAGTGAAGACCAGGAAGAACAATGGACTACACACTTATCGAAAAAGTCGATTAAAATGCTTAGAGCTCTTAAGAAAGAACCCGGCATGAGATGGAAAGACGACATCACGCCAGTAGTCCCACCAAAACCCAGAGTATATTATAAGGTGGACCAGAGCCAAGATCAGGTTCTTAAGAAGAGAAAGAAGCATAGAAGCAACAAGTCCAGAAAGAATAAAATTGAAGAATGCGAGCGGGGGCGATCCAGAGGCGATTACCCTTGACACTTCATCTCAAAGAAGATTGGGAGAAGCTAACCCTAGGTCAAAAGAAAGAAGATGTAGATGAAGAAATAAATAAAGAAGAAAGCGAAGAGATGCGGGGTGCTTCGTGCAACATGGTATATTCTTCTCACGACGAAGATATGCCAACATTAGAGGAGATGTTCTTCCTAAATGACGAAGGGAAGCAAGCACCTGCGGGACCAAAAATGAAGAATGCAAAGCGTGCTCGTCGGGACTTACATACACGAGAGGCAAGCTCCCAAGGATTAGATAAAGGAAAGGATAAGGCCCGAATAAAGGTAAAAGAGGCGAGAACCCAAGCAAGAACCCAGAGAAAAAGACCGGTCGACGGGCGAAGAATATAATGTGTTGGCACATCTGCGTAAAATCCAGCATTATTAAGCATATTTGACGCGTTGATGATGTCACAAGACCTAAGGGAGGTACTAATCCAGGCCTTGCAAGATCGAGAAATACAAGTCATATTTCATCGAGCAAAATATGCGGGAAGCCCTATTCACGCGCCAAGCGGGCCGCTTGCATAAATTTCACGAGATGACGACCTCTCTAATAGGCACCGTCGACCACAACCGCCCGTTGTACATTCACGGAAGCTGCGGAGGGCAAAAGATTGGCGCATCTTGGTCGACGCGGGGTCTTCGATCAATATCATGCGCTTAAAACTACGAAGACCATCACCTTAGACGTGAAGAACTTATCGACGAAAAGGTGATCATTCATGGCTTCAATCAAAACTCCCAAAAGGCCACAGGAGCTATAACTCGAACACGCAATGCGGAAGCCTAAAAGCGCCTACTAAATTCTATGTCATTGTGCTGAAACTTCTTATCGGGCGTTCTTTGGGTCGCCGTGGCTTCACACGATAATCGTCATACCCTACACTCTGCACCAATGCTTGAAATATATTGAGAATGGTAAACAAAAGAGAATTGACGGAGATGTCAAACCATTCGGGGTGCATGAGATTAAATTCAATGACGCCAATATTTTCTACCTAAATCTTGTGTGCGCGCGCCGCGCCTATAACAAAAGCGAGGTCGAAACCTTTTAATAAAGGCCCTAAATTTGATACCTCATCGGAGAAGAAGAAGAGGTCAAATTCAATATTAAACCCGAGGTGCTCGAGCCCGAGACCGGAAGAAAGTCGGGTGAGGAAGCAACCTTCCGCTTCAAACATGTGGCTACGTATAAAGCCCAAATAAAGCGAGCGAAATCAAGTCAAGTGATTCTGAGGAGGAGGTCATTTTCAACTTTAAACCTACCAACACCCCTCAAATTCAGATCACAGAAGCAAATTCAGGAGAAGACTCTGAATATTCCAACGACTCGGGCGATATTATCTCAGGGGAAGAATCTAGCCATGATCGTCAACCCTGGGAAGAAGAATCTGACGAAGAGATCATCTATCACATCCTCAAAAAGCCATACAAAGGGCCTGAAACAGATAATGAAAGCGAGGAGTCATATATGATCAACACGGGATCCGGTGGCGGAAGGGATAACCGGTTAGGCGAGGCCTATAAATGAAGAACGCTTATGGCGGAAAATTTGAAGGTCGCGTACGGAATGCGATCGATGAAATAAGGCACCAAGTTGAAAATAATAGAAGGGAGGTGTACGAACAATGGGAGGTGATGCGGGACATCAAGACGCAACACAATGAAATCATGATAATGATTGAAAACAAGCTGCAAACGCGATTTATAACTCAGAGCTACTCAAAGAAATGACGAGCGAACCCAGATTCGGGACCCCGAAAGACAAGCACCGATAGCGGCAAACGGGTAATTGTTATAGTAGATGAATCAAAGGGGAAGAAATGAAAGCTAAGCAATCGGCGAGTCATGCAAACCCTCAAGGTCAAGAAGAGTAAACCATACTCTTTCTGAAAAATAAAACGGCTCGGATATTTGAGCGAGGCCCTAAAGAGCGGATTGACACTTCCCTTTGTAAACGACCCGCGGACATAGAAAGAGCCGGTGAAGGTGAATTACGCCCTTATCATCGCATATTGGGTCACACCATTGAAGAATCTTTGGGTATTCAAGGACCTTATAGAAGAAGGGCACGAAACGGGACAATCCGACTCAGAAGAGCTTTCAACAAGACCCGGCTCACACAACTCGAATAACAAAGGTAAAGGGGTTGCTTATACAATCTCGCACACTCCGTACCTAGCAAACCCAAGGTTGCGAGACGAAAGCCGATCAAAGAAATCTCCGCTCCAACTCGGTCATGAATATTGAAATAGAAGAGGAGATGGCGGCGCTAGAGATTCTTGTGGTTCCGAAAGGCATTTTAAAGACCTCATGCAAGGGAAGTGAACCACATCCAAACCCTAAAGACCTTTGTTGTGCGGCAAAGGTAGAGCGCATCAAAGGGAAAACTATCATTCACAAGGCTATAATTTTCTATCGGAGCGATTCGACTCGGTCTACGAAGAACCACGATCACAACACTTGGAAGAAGTGGGTGATAGAACAAGAGTTGGAGAATGCAACGAGCGATGTGTGCATCTCATCCCTTTGGAAAGAGAATTTGTATAAAGCGGCAAAAAGGGCAAAATGTACGAGAGACATATCAAGGCGAGGCCAAGCGCTTCGATGAACTACGGAATGGCGGCGAGAATAAGGTCACTGGGCCTGGATGGTAAAATAAAATACACCGGGGTTAGGGTATAAGCTGCGATGACGCGGCATGTTTTGAGGGTCCCTCGACGGGTGCCGTATGGAAGAAAGGCTGTTGCATGACTTGTTGAGATCTTTGGATAATGAAACGAGAAGAGGACAATACCCGGTCTGAAAAATGCTTTGAAACGACTAGAAAAGGAACCTAATACGGTCGATGAGTTAGTGAAATCAATGGGGACGGAAGAAGACCCACGACCAACTTTCATAAGCGCGTCGTTACGGAAGAGGTGGGTGACGGGTTGAAGACATTCCTTAAAAGCTACATGGTGCTTCGCTTGGAGTTATAAAGAAATGCCGGATTAGATCCCAACGTAGCGGTCCATTACTTAAAAATTGATCCAACCTTCAAGCCGATTAAACAAGCGCAGAGGCGGATGAGAATAGAACTCGAAGAAAGGTCGTGGAGGAAACGAAGAAACTCATCGACGCGAGGCTTCATACGGGAAGAAGAGACGCCGGAATGGGTGGCTAGCATTGTCCGGTTAAAAAGAAAAATGGGCAAATTCGCATTTGTGTAGACTTTCGGGATTTAAACAAGGCGTGCCCTAAAGATGATTTCCTGCTCCCAGTGACCGAAATCATAATTGATCATACATCATCTTATGAAGTCTTCTCCTTCATGGACGGTTATGCGGGCTATAATCAAATCAAAATGGCGCGAGAAGATGAGAGGCACACGGCCTTCCGCACGCCGATTGGAATCTATTGTTACAAAGTCATGCCGTTTGGACTAAAAATGCGGGTGCCACCTATCAACGGGCGATGACGAAAATATTCGACGATCGATCCACAAGATAGTAGAATGCTATGTGGACGATCTAGTCATCAAAGCCATGTCATATGAAGAACACCTCCGATATCTTGAGGTCGTTTTCAACCGCACTTTGAGAGAACATGCGCTCAAATTAAACCGTTGAAATGCGCATTTATGGTATCATCGGTAAATTTCTAGGGTTTGTGGTACGCCACGGGGGAATTGAAATAGACCGGGCAAGATCAAAGCAATAGCTGAACTATCCCCGCCAAAGAATTTAAAACAATTGCGATCCTTGCAAGGGCGATTGGCGTATATAGGCGGTTTATAGCCAACTTATCGGGTAAAATCCAACCCTTCACCGGCTAACTAAGAAGAATATCCCGTTTAAGTGGGATGGCGAGTGCCGGCGAGCCTTTGAAAAATCAAGGCATATCTACTCAACCCTCCGGTATTGGCGGCGCCCATGCCGGGAAGGAACTTATTCTATATACAACCGCCCTGGATGGATCCTTGGGAGCTCTATTGGCACAAGAAAACCAGGATGGTAATCAAAATGCGCTATATTATCTTAAAGCGCATGATGGTGGGGAGCGAGAACGGGTATTCGCGATTGAAAAGCATTGTTTAGCCTAATCTTTGCGGTGAAGAAATTGAGGCACTACATGCTAGCCCATAAAATCATTTTAATATCAAGGTGGACCCTCTCAAATATCGATGACTCGGCCAATCTTGACGGGTAGGGTGGCCAAGTGGGCTATCATTCTTACCGAGTTTGACATCACCTATACACGCAAAAGGCGATCAATCGGGCGAGGCGGCGGCGGATTTCTGGCTGCACACCCGATTCAAGATGACTCCCATTAAAATGTGACTTTCCCAGATGAGGAAACTCTACATATTGAAGAAGGAAACCCTATATGGGAGTTGTACTTTGATGGTGCTTCTTCAATCAAGCCGATTATGGGCCGGGAGTCCCATTGTGCGGGGCGCGGGACTAGTCTTCGTAACCCGGAAGGCGGGATAATACGACATTCTCTAGCTTTAAGCGAACCATGCACAAATAATGAAGCGAGTATGAAGCGCTTATCGCCGGACTAGAGCTATCACGGAGCTGGAAATCAAAGTGTGCGCATCTTTGGGGATTCACAGTTGATAATAAATCAAATAATTGGCGAATACAAGGTCCTAAAGCCGGAGCTAATACAATATCACCAGAAGGCCATGGAATTAATGAAGAAAATCCCGTACGTGTCCATTGAGAAGGTCACGAGGGCTGTGAATGGTGAAGCAGATGCGTTGGCCAAACTCGCCAAGAGGTGGGTGAACCAACGAGCGGAAATCCACATCATCGTCGCAATAGGAGGCCATTATCATTGTGTCGGACAACGGATAATGCGAATAATGAAAATCTTTGGGCTAGAAAAGGTAGAATGCCAAGAAACAATGATAAGCTGAAGAAGACGATGATTGGAGACAGTAGTTTATCGAATACTTCCGGCATGGCACTCTCCCAAAGATAAAAGGATAGTGATCAACTAAGAAAGCGGGTACTACGGTATGCGTATGTGGGCAATACGCTATCCGTAGGTCTTATGATCGATTATGGCTAAGATGTGTATCGGTGAAGCAGAAGCGGGTTATGAAAGAAGTTCATTACGGACTATGCGGAGCGCATCGATCTGGGCCGAAAATGAAGTTGAAAATCAAGCGAATGGGGTATTATTGGCCCACGATGGTGGGCGATTGTGAAGAGCACGCAAAGAAGTGCGCATGTGCCGGATACATGGCCCTTTTATACATCAAGCACCAAACCGTTGCACCCCACGGTAGCATCCTGGCCATTTAATATGTGGGGCACGAGATATAGTGGGGCCCATAGACCCTCGACGTCGAGAGGTCTTAGGTTCATCTGGCGCGACGGATTACTTTACGAAATGGGCGAAGCGTTCCACTCAAAGAAGTTAAAGCATCGATGTGGTTAAGTTCTTCAAGACGCACATCCTTTCTGGATTCGGTACCCGCAACGAATAATATCGATAACGGGACGGCCTTCAAGAGCTCTAAAGTCTATGCCCTGGCGGAGCAATTCAATATTGATTGGAGATTCTCGTCCATTTATAATCGAGAGCCAACGGCACTGGCGAAGCCTTTAACAAAACCCTAATCAATATCATGAAGAAGACCGTGGACGGCAACCAACGAGGCCGGGATAATCGTCTACGGGAGGCATTATGGGCTTATCGAACCACATACGAACGCCTACGCAAGCTACCCCGTATTCTGCGGCTTTTGGGGTTGAAGTCGTTCTCCCTCTCGAGGTGGAATTACCAGTCATTACGGGTGGCTATGCAAAATGATATGACCATGGATGAATGCCAACAACTCGGATTAGACGAGAATTGGATGCCATGGACGAGAAGGAGATTAATAGCCAGCGGAACCTCGAAATATATCGAGGCAAAAATGGCAAGGGCATATGATAAAATGGCGCGAGTCGGGGCATTTCAACAAGGGGAGCTTGTTCTTGTCCTTAAGAGGCCGATCATTGGCGGCACATCGCCCAAAATTCTCTCGAATTGGGAAGGGCCATACGTAATTGAGAAGGTATACGGAGGCGGCGCATACCAACTCATAGACCATGAAGGTGAAAGGCCCATGCCACCGATTAATGGGCGATATCTGAAGAAGTACTACACATAGCCCAGAGCGGGGCCAATCGAGTAGTATTTATTGTAAATAAATAAGGAGGGAATAAGTGTTCGCTTACACACACGTGCACGAAACACAAACCCATGTCTAACCTCCATTTTTGCATAAAAATCCCAAAAACCTTACTTGTGCATTTGTAAATAGAATGCATCCAAAAATCCAAAACCACACAAACACATTTAGCCCTACAACAAAATAAAAAAATAGAATAAGAGAATTCAATGCCAAAACCACGCGAGAATGTAAGGCGAGAGCTTTGGTGTTTGGGCTCATAATACAAATACCCTTTGGGTTTGTCCATTTGATACGAGAATAAACACAAAAATGGGCGGGGTTTGCGGTTGTCCCTCAAACTATCGTTGCCCGATGACGAAAGTTGCTCATATTGGTCGCGCGCGCGCAAGCCAAGGGATAGGTCGAGCAAATTGGTGGCTAGTAAATAGTCGCTTCAGAGGGCATGTAAATAAATAACTCTCGTACTATTAGTAACATGTATCACTAATAACAAAAAATCTGCTCTCTACTAATAAAATAAAAGGATATATAAGTAAAACAATAAAAACCTATTTTCCTTACTCATTGATAAAAAAATATATAAATAAAAAAAAATAATAATAAAATAATAATAAAATCTTTTCAATAAGGGGTTGCCACCTTTGTCCCCGACACCATGAGTGTTATACAAAGCCAGGTTGGGTGCATTCATCCGTAAAGGCACCACACGCCCAAAGAAATGACGTGTCATAATCCCACGGCATATCATGGAGGGGTCAGATCAAGGGTTTACACTTGTACCCAACATTTCATGTTAAACAAAGCGGCTCGCTTAAAGAAGTGACTCAGGTCATGGAGAGCGGACCTACCCGATGAAAGCCTGTCTCGCAGGGATGCGTGATGGATGTTTGAGGGTAGCCAAAATATAAAAAACCAGGTTGGGTACATTCATCCGCAAAAGTACCACACGCCCAAGGAGGTGATCTGTTTCTAATCCCAAAATAGGTCATGGAGGGGTCGGACTAAGGGTTTATGCTTTTGCCAGAGCATTCGGTGTCAAATAAAGTAACTCGCTTAAAGAAGTGACTCAAGTCATGGAGAGCGAACCTACCGATGGCTTTGTCTCGCGGGGATGCGTGATGGATGTTTGAGGGTAGGACCCCCACAAAACAAATTGAGTGGAGATGAGTGAATGTGAGTTTCCACTTAGCACGCAACGGTGCATAAATGAGGGGAGAGTGGGTGAGATTCCACAAATAAATGTCAACTAAATATATAAGGAGCATCCACAAAATGGTGTTATCAATTGCATCCATAATCCAATTGATCTTGCGGTAAGTTTATCCATCGGTAATAAAAGGATAAACGGGTTTATTACATGCCGGCCTAGAGGTCAATACGAGACGGGTTCGGTATCAAGTAAAATACCACGGTTACTTGAGTTACGTATTGTAATAAATAAAGAAAAGCATGCATAGAATAAATGTAATAGGATGTTGTAAAATTTTCCTTTTATTATGTTTAGACGCTGCGAAAGAATGAAGCAGTTGTAATCGGGCGCTTTTGCAAATAAGATTGGGGGTGCACAGCATGAGATAAATAAAATACTTCCTCGCGCTGCAGAGGAAGTGACGAAGGGATAACAATAAAGGCAAGTATCATCCACAACAAAGAGATCAAAGATAACAAGTGTCAAGGCATCTTTATATCAAACATAGCAAAAGAAAAGGAGAAAAGAAGAAATGAAAAGTACGGTCTATGGGCCCAAAAAGCGGGACTCCGGCTCTAATAGCACGGTACTAATGGTCTCCGAGATAAGCATGGAGGGAGTGCCTATCCTCCTCCGAAGTCGCCTCGAAATCTAAGAGCGAGAGAAGGCACTATCCGGGCACTCGAGTGAATGCGGCTCGGGAGACGCCCGCGGATGTCGAGAGAAGCCCTCCACCGATAATCGTGGTCCTCTAGCTCTGCACGCAGCGATCGAGCGGGCCCACCGCCCGACTCCCATGGAGCGGAGAGTGGCACAAGAAGAGAGCGCTGAAGATAGCGGAGTCGAGCGGCCTCCAAGTGCTGCGCGACTCATGGATCTCCAACTCGTCTTTGGTATACGAGAGAGCTCGCATCTGGTAAAGCCACGAGTAGCTCCTCACACCTCCTAGAAATGAAGGTACTCTCGAGACGAGGTGCAATGAGTAGAGGCGGCGCGATGGTATCCGCATCGGCCTATACCAATCAAAAGAGAAGCCCAGGCGAGAGAATCCGGGATCTCGAAATCTAGCGGATAGTCTCGAAGAAGGTGTCTCGGAGTGCATCCCCGGCGCGCCAAGGCGAGCTTGCACATCCCTCGATGTAACATCTGCAAATAAAATAAATGGGTTAGACAAATTGTTATAATCAAAGAAGAAATAGAAGGAAGAGAAGATCTAACCTATCGCCTCGTCGCTTTGAGACGAGGCGGGGGCCGAATCGGGGATAGGGATGTCGGTCACCTCGGGAGGACCGCGGGTGCACCGGACCGGCTACAAAATAAGATGAAGAAGCATAAGTACATGAAAAATAAAATACGGGCAAATGACAAAGGAAATATAAGGTACCCGGAGAGGCATGAGGCTCGGCGAGACCCTCGCTAGCGGAACCTCCGTCTACGAAATTTGTCGAATATTTGCTCCACCGCCCGACTCTCATCCAACTACGAGTCATAATCGGCGCGCGCTCGGTCGAGTCATCCACTCGACCATCGATGAAACTACGCCATACGCAGCCATGAGAGGTGCCGTCGGGAGATGAAGAAGCATGAGATGGCCCTCCTCGATCAATAATAGCTCGTCGCTGCGGGCTCGACGGCCCGATGGACTCCCCTGCTCTAAAGAAGCCTCCTACGATCGTACAAGAGTGAGCACGGCCCCGAGAACCACATCAAAGGAGTCACCATCCCCAGTAGGCACCAATAAGATCGACGGTGAGGCAGGACCGTCGTAGAAGAAGGACTCCGGGCGGTGTGGAGATGCCATGTCATCGGCCTCAGGGCCTGTAAAATCTACATGTAAGAATGAAAATACTAGTGCATACTGACAACTAAGTATTAAATGAAGTACACGAACCTGCGACGGCAAGGTCAGTGCAAGATCCTGGGAGGACAGCGCTCGCCGCGCGCGTAGATGAATGCTATAATGTCATCTGCCTCGAATCTGCTATGATGTCATCTCGGGTGCCTAAAGGAGATGTCCGCGAGCTGAAAAATAAACCTTAATCGAGAGATGTAAATGAAGTGCGCCGAATAAGGATAGGCGAGTCGGTAAAGAAAATCACCGGAGTGGGAGAAGGAAAAGAAGACGGGGAAGGCAGGCGAGAAGTGCCATCTCGATCTCTCTCCACGGTGGTGGAGCCGGTGGCTCGACGGGTGGGCGAGAGTGAACGCCAACTACTCGTGGGCAAGGGGCGAGAACCGGGCTCCGCGTGATCATACTCGTAAGCCAACTACGAATCAAAAGAGAATTGGTTGAGATAAGACGAGGCTTATCAAGAAGAAACAACCTAAAGAGATGATGAGGTGTACTGTGAGAATAGTCCTAACGGGAACACGAGAAAGCCATTTGTCTAAACCACGAAAATCGACGAGGCTCTGCGGCAATGGCGGAAAAGAGCTGCGATCACGCGAAACGGTGCCGTCGATAAAGGTGGCCATCTCGCGGACATGTACTCGGACGACCACGGAGGAGTATACGGCCCGATAAGAGCGAATGGCCTCATAATACCCTGCGATAACGCCTCGTGAAGGTGGAAGCCCTAGAGGTGGATGCCATCTGGCAGCGAGTGCCTGTGCCTAGTCGGAAGAGGTGAGTGTAACACCATCCGATACCCTCCAAATCGGCCGCCAGTGATATAGGGCGGAGAAGAGGCATTTGGAATATCCTGATCCAAGCCAAACTGATGTGCGCATCGATGTGGCGAATAGGGCTCGATAAACACATAATCGCCCAATCTGAGAGGAAGGAAGCCCTGACGAATACTGATCAGGTACTCCAAATCGATAGGCCTGGCTCGGATGCTAGAAGAGTCAGAAGAGGGGACCTATTTGTCAATCACCATCTGTCGTCGCAACCCTAGGCGTCCTACGGGCCGCGATGCGTCTCGAGAAAAGCGCGGATGGTCTCGGCTCCTAAAGAATCTATCGAAGCGACCTCGGAGTCAATGAAGGTGGTTGCACCCCGGCTAAGTCACTCGATAAAGGTAGGCGATCTCGTAGCGTGCCGCCATGCCGGGATCATATGAGCCGGACCGATGTAAATGGAGCCATCCGCTAATCGGATGCCACGGAATCGGCTCACGCGCTTTGTGAAGGACTACGAGATGAAGTCGGGCCGCGGAGACATCTATAGATGTTGGCCGGCACGAGCACGGCCAAAGAAATCCTGTCGCCACGCGCGATCGGGCTCGCCATGATAAACACGAAGGCCGAATGGTGTATGCGGGGGAGCTAGGCAATAAGAAATAGCGAGATCCACCGAGAGATGAAGGCGGTCAAATAAGTCTCCGATCCACGTCATGTGAACACGGGGTATCGAGAAGGGATAGGGCCGTCATGATGAATCTCGAGCCGACACTGTACCAAATGGATCTCTAGTGGAAGCCAAACCGTAGGGCGAGTATGGACCGATCGGTGAAATAGGCGATCCGATGTACGAATGGGACTCGGGATGCCCCCCCGTAAATGATGATAGATCTCATAAGTCCTATGCAAAGAAGGCGGAAATCGAGTGAAGTCTCCCGAGTCGGCGGGTGAGACCATGAACTCGTCATAGAAATGGCCAGAAGATCGGCGGCCGGTCAGCTGCTTTGTATCTCAGGAGGGTCGGAGTCGGCTCCGATCATCGATGAACAAAGTGTTGGTGGAGTAGTTCCACCTCTCACAAAAGGCCGTAGCCGGGGTGTGTCGATATGATAATGGAACATCGACAAGAAAACAGAGTCATATATCCCGGCTCGCTTTGAGCGAGTCCCCTCCCGCATGAGCATATACGGGTCCACTCTAGCGATAGCCATGGCACTCCAAAGGAGTGATGAAGGGAGCGATGGTCCATGTGTGAGCCTCCCCGTCAATAATCTCCTTACCCGGGAGATGTGTCAAAGGAGGCTGTAGAAGCGACGCCTAAGGGTGAAGAGGCATGATGTCATGAGGCGATCATCTACGAAGAATAAACCGCGCCTCGCGGGTAGACGAGGAGTCGCTCGGATGGGTGAGACGAGAGGAGTCCAATCACTAGGATCCTCGTAAAAAGAATGGTAGTGACTCGGGCGACGCGGAATAGCGTCATGAGAAGAAACTACAATACCCGAAGAGGAAAAGACGTCATGAGAAGTGAAGTGATGAATGATAAGAAATAATGCACCAAGACAAGCCTTTCGAGCGTTCAAGACTCGTCTTGGTGGGTGGCTCTTTGTTTACCCTTGAAAGATTTCAAAGATGAATAGATGAATAAATGAAAATAAAATCAATGATTAATAATAAATCATGAGAAGGGAAAGCAAAGAAGAAGATGGTTATTTGATCGAGAAGAGGTTGCTTAACCCGGAATGAATTCATTAGTCCCGCGATGGAATCTTTGGGCATGAAGTGAAGAGTATAAATACCCCACTATTCTCTATCCACTCGGCATGAGTGACGGTAGAAGGATCGAGGGAGAGAGGAGATCTCTCGGGTGTCACCATGTGATTACATCTTTTCGACAAGTGGGACCCACATGGCGGTCCCTATATGAGCGGCTCGATGACATGGACCTAGCCTATTTTGCTAAGAAAACTAATCAACCGGAACGAGAGGTTAAGCATTAATCCCACAAGGAAATATCGGGGTGAGAGACGAGGATATAAATACTCCACCACCTCTACTCATTCGAGGTGGGCGACCCTCGGGAGATTTCGGAGAGAGAAAAATCTCTTGATGGGTCGACCATTTGATTACATTTTCTCGACAAGTGGGACCCCACTGGCGGTCCCTTGTAGATGGATCTAACAACATAAACATAGCCTATCGATGAGTCACCCATGTGACCATTTTCAGACAGGTGGACCCAGCGCCTCGGTGACCTATTAAAGGAGTCGAGTTAAACCCTAAAAATCGCCCTTGGAGCTAACCCTAGAAAGGAGGTGACGCTAAAGTATAATCCCTATGCTACATGAAATGATGTCAATGCCAAGCTAGCATTTTGATGCAACTAGTCATGAGAAATTTCAAATGTGATTTTGCTTTCAAGGTGACTGGTGCCAAAGTTGTGAGCAACCACCTAACCATGCTTTGATTTGTGTCAATTGCGATAAGTAGTCGGTTCTTTGACCAAGTCACCCTCATGTTAAGGGATTGAAAGTCAATTTCACAAGGCGATCAGTGCCAAAGTGGGAGCAACCATCGATCAAGTCTAGATTTGTATCAATGTTGTTGACATGTAATCAATTGTTGATCAGATCAAACCCTAATGAATATCAATATAAGTCTAATTGGTATTTAGTTAGGGTGGTTTCTGCAAGAGAGAGGTAATTGGCGAGAGACATTGAGCTACAATTGAGATGCGGGATTAATTCTGAAGAAATAATAGGGTTTATTTGATAAAAGAATTTTTAATTCAGAGAGACAGGGGTAAAAATGGAATTAAAAATTACAGGGATGATCATCATGATTTTAGGGATTTTTGGTGAAATTTTCATGATTTTTGGATAAGTGGAGCTATCAGAATAAATTCAGGGAAGATAAACAGATTAAAAAATAGAAGATCAAAGGCTGAGATTCAATCAAGGGTTTATCTGGGTGCAACTTGGGGATAGAGACGCATCTGGGTGCAAACTGGGGATCCTAAACACGCATACACATAATCGAGAGAGAGAGAGAGGGTGTGACACGTGTCGGCGTCTCTTGGGCCACCTCATGCCACGTGTCGGCACCCCCATTGGTCCACCTCGGCCATGTGGGCCCCCACCACCATCTTGACGACATGTGGGCCCCACCAATGTGCCACGTGGCAAGACTGTTGGACCACCTCATCCCACCCTATGCCACATGGCATTACACCGGTGGTCCACTACATACCCTCTACGTGCCACATGGCATCACACCATGAGCCACCTCTCGCTGAGCATGTACCACATGGCACTGACCATAGCAAGCCACCTCGGCATGGATTAATACTATAACGAGATGATTAATGGATTGATTAAACAAGTGGACCTATCGGGATGTGCCAAGTCGGATCAATTAAACCTAAGCAAGGGATTAACCAATCCATAAGCTGGACTAATGGTAGAGACTCGGATGCTTACACATGGGGCAAGGGTGCATTAGATGCATTGATTTGAGTATATATAGCATGTTTATATGCTCTAGAAGGTTCCAACAGCGAATGGAAGATAAGAAGTAAGTCAAACTTAGTCAACAGTCAAGAAATGAGCTTTGGATCCGTTTAAATGGGGCCCACATCACAACTGAAGCACTAACAGAATTGAAGAACCGTGCTCATGAGCCAAGGAAGTCCAATTGTTGGTGTATGGGTGGTGTACAGTTCTAATTTCCTAATGCACCAATCCAATTGCCTATATAAGCATCTGATTCATGGAGATTAAGAAAGAAAAAGAGAAAAAAAAGAGAAAGGATATACTTTAGATCAGATATAGAGCTCAGAGAGAGAGAAAGAGCAAGTTAGAAGCAAGAGATAAAAGAAAAGGTGGTGAAATCGATTGATCTCAGTTTTAACTTGAGAACTCGATTCATTTACTCCAATTGCTTATCCAGATGTGAGTTCTAAGCCCTATTCTCTGTTAATTGGGAGTTAACAAGCTCAATTCTTGAAGATCAAAGCCTGAGAATGTGATTGTAATTGAGTATCAGTATAGTATTGTGCTGTTCTTGAATTTCGCCAATTTTCTATTAAATATTCTTTGATTTTCATCTCCTTCTCATATAATACAAGTTTGTAAAGCATGAATCTTTCATTTCCTTTGGTGAATTTTGCTTAAAGATTGATGAATGAGGCTGTTAAATCGATTGATCTCAGTTTCAACTTGAGAACTCGGTAACAGTTGAATTCATCGATTAATTCTTGATTCTTGAGTTGGAATTATCTTAATCTTTGTTAATATTATATGCATCAGAGTCCATAGAATCATTTGAAGTCGATTGATCTCAGTTTTAACTTGAAAACTCGACGAAATTAATGATCTTCAATGTGTTATCGCGCCGTGTCAGA
The DNA here is from genome assembly GCA_037127355.1 of Schoenoplectus tabernaemontani. Taxonomy (NCBI): domain Eukaryota; kingdom Viridiplantae; phylum Streptophyta; class Magnoliopsida; order Poales; family Cyperaceae; genus Schoenoplectus; species Schoenoplectus tabernaemontani. The sequence goes on from CM073739.1 coordinate 23,272,220, forward strand.
TAAATTGAGCTTCAAGTCGGAATCAGAAAGAAATTACATGTATAATTGAACACAGTCGGTTTGCAATTGTTGTGATAAAGCTTGTCAAGTGAACAATTGGCATTGAAAATAAGTTGATAGCTGGAATTTCGAGTGAATTGTAACTGGTACCGAACGGTACCATTACATACTTGGCCTAGCAGAGTTGTAAGTCGATTTGAATGTTGCTAAGGGTTTTCATATATGTTAGCATATGCAAACGATGCAAATCAAGCAGTCAATTGTCAAAAATATCGATTAATTTTGTTGAATTTGCAAAGATTGTTCATTGATACTGAGCGGTACCAATCTGTTTCGAGTGGTGCTAGTAGACAGTGTTATCCACCGTATTGATTGTTAATTAGCCACCGTGGAACGTTTTCTCGTGTTAAAACGATGCTAAGGAAGTCACCTGATCGGCAAGAGGTGGTCTCAGTCGCCGGCGCCACCGTGGGCACGAATATTAAAGGATTTATAGATCGGAGAATCGCAGAAGCACATCGGCGCAAATATTGGCGCCTCGACGCAAATATTGATGTATGCATACGAATCTTGGAAGAGATCGAACGACTAAAGATACATAATGAATCTGGGCCTTACATCTCGTATGGTTTGATCTTGAAGCGAAGATCGACGGCCCGGATGAAAACGGAGTTGAATAAAAGATGTACACTAATCTTGATATAGATGCGGCGCCCAGATTAGGCCCGATAATTAAATAATAACGAGAATATTAATGATATATAGAATAAATAAATCATTTGAAAATGCTCTGAACTCCAAATTAACTCAAATTTGTTTCTAAAATTTCCTTATTTTTCATACTATTTTTCTATATGATAATATTCTAGTTTTAAAAATATAATCATGTTGAAACAATTTAAAAGCAAAAGACATTACATATATTGATATATTTGACTTAGCTTTGACTTGTCATTTTAAATAATATAAAAATTCCAAAAATTCAAATAAAATCATGAATAATAAGTTAGATATATTTTACTGATTTTTCAAGTGATTTTTCATGAAATAATAATGGCAATAGTAATATGCAATAATAAATAATGAGATTAGCTCTATTCTTTGATAAAAAAATAAATAAATAATAGATAGATATTATGTTGATATTTTCTGTAAAAAATATAATAGAAATAAATAGCACAAAATATATAAAATATATACAACCATGGTAATAGATAATAAATACATTTTCTTCTATAATAAAGAATGATAATATAGTTTTATAATAAAATGAATTGCATTTCTTTTGTTATTTCTATACAAATATACAATAAAAATATTTTGATGGATAAAATGCATAAAAAAAAATAAATAATAATAATAGTAGTAATAAAGAATATAATGAATTTCATCTTTATGGCTATTTTCAAATAATGATGATAATAAAAAAATCTTATATTTTTCTATAGATAATAAATAGAAATAATAAAAAATATATAATAAAAAAAAACTATAATAAATAGGATAGAATATTAATAATGATTTCTTTTAGCTATTATAGATCCTAAAAATAAAAATAAAAAAAATAATAAATAAAAAAATAATATAGCTAATCATCTTTTTTATTTGTAAATAATTTTTACATAATGAATAATGTTTCAACATAATGAAATATAATAATGAAATTCTATTACTTTGGCTATTATAAATATTTTAAAAATACAAATAAAGAATCATAGCCATTTTATTTTCTATTATTTTGTAAGTGATTTTCTACAAAGTAAATAGAGCTTAGAAATAATAAAAATAAAATTCTACTATTATAAAATCCCAAAAGTATAAATAAAATTCTAGTTAATAGCTAACCCTTTTCCTATTATTTTTGTAAATAATTTTCTATAGAAATAAATAGAGTTTAAAAATAAAAAATATATATATAATAAATAAATTCATCTTTATAATAGAGATAATAATGGAAGATATTATGTAATAAGCTTTTACATTTTGGAGATGAACAAATATGCTCACACAAGGGGTGTGGAGTAACATGAGGATTTTTGCATGCATGATATAACATTTAGAACGATTAGTCAGGACAAGAACATCTTGACGAAGAATAACCAAGGTTGCAACAGCAACATGAGAAGATAAGTCGAGACAAGAACATCTTGACGTAGAATAACTAAGGCTTGGATAGCAACATGAGGATATATGTCAAGACAAGAACATCTTGACGTTTGATGAAGAATAACCAGGGCTGCGACATCAACATGGAGAAATATGTCGATTCTGAGGAAGAAGAACATTACGATGTCCGAGAGAAGTGACATCTTAATGACTCATCACCATGAGCAAGTGACTCATGACTAAATACGCTCACACAAGGGGTGTAGGGTAACATAGTAATTTTGCATAAGTAATGCAACATATAGAATGATTAGTCGGGACAAGAACATCTTGACGCTCGCTGAAGAATGACCAAGGCTGCGACATCAACATGAAGAGATATGTCGACTCTAAAAAAATATGAACATTACGATGTCCGAGAGAAGTGACATCTTAATGACTCGGTGTCATGAACAAGTAATTCATGACCATTTGAGCTAACAAGACCGAACTCATCCGTCGATGAGTTTGTCTTTCGGTTCATCTCCGAGATCGTGAGATTGAATCGTTACGTAGTAGATTCATCCACAAAACGATGAATGTGAACCGTTCGTAGGTAGGTTCCTTCACTAACACATGCCTCGATGTTAAGCGGCCCGGTGCTTCGGGTTTGACATTGTGTGTAAGCTGTGTTTCCTAGGTTTATGAATCGGCTTAGTGCTTCGAATTCATGATCTAGAAGATCGGTGAGAAGAAACACGTGGGCCATATCCGCCCTTCTCCGATTCACCAACCTCAAGATCAACGGCAAGTGCTTCGAGTTGTATTTTGTGTGATTGGTTGTTGACTAGTTAAGATTGAACCGTTCTGTAGTAGGTTTATCTTCTAGATCAACGGAGGTCGAGTCGTTCTGTAGTAGACTCACCTCGAACCCTCTGAAGAGATTAACCTGGTCTGTAGTAAGGTTATCTCTCGAGGTGGTATGGACTGAACCGATCTGTAGTAGGTTCGTCTTCCATAGGATTAAGTAGGTCGAGTCGTTCTGTAGTAGACTCACCTCGAACCCCTTCAAAGAGATTAATCTGATCTGTAGTAAGGTTACCTCTTGAAGCGGTAAAGACTGAACCGATCTGTTAGTAGGTTCGTCTTCCATGGACCCTTTTGTGAACCCAGACGACCACTTGACCATCTTTTAACTATATTATTTGCTTCTCCCTTTCAAAGATCCAGAGGTGCCTCGAGGTTAGTAGCCCAGGGTAATTAACGGTGGGGGCTTGCGCCCACCGGAATCTACAAGAACTCACAATCACTAAAAACCCCCTGAATGTGCATCCAAATTTCTCTAAACGGCAGAATCAGCCGGCACTTAGCAGATGCACGCTCGGGAGGGATCTCCGTGTCCTTCTTCCGCAACCCATCGCCAAGCGGCGGTGCGGAGCGCGCGAAAAAGGGTCGCACAACTATTTGCTTCTCTCTTTTAAAGATCCAGAGGTGCCTCGAGGTTAACAGCCCAGGGTAATTAACGGTGGGGGCTTGCGCCCACCGGAATCTATAAGAACTCACAATCACTAAAAACCCCCTAAATGTGCATCCAAATCTTTCTAAACGGTAGAATTAACCGACATTAAACAGATGCACGCTTGGGAGGGATCTCCGTGTCCTTCTTCCGCATCCCACCGCCCAGCGGCGGTGCGGAGCGCGCGAAAAAGGGTCGCACAAAGATGCATTAAAAGCTGCGGTTTAAACAAGTTGTTTGCCTTTATGAAAATTTTTGGCGCATAACAACACGTAATTTGGTGAAAATTAATATAATTACTCCTAATTATGTCTATTATAAGATTATTCAATTAACACTTCATAATGAATATTTAAGGGCGCTATTTTTCTCAAAACATAAGTAAGATGCATCGAAACTGCTATTTAAAAAAGTTTTGTTCTTCAATATTTTTTGCCTCATAACTTCATATAATTTCGTAAAATTAATATAATTACTCCTAATTATGCCCATTAAAATATTAGCCAATCAACACTTCGATATGAATATTCTATGACCCTAATTTTGCACAAGACATAAGTAGGATGCATTAATAACAGTTGTTTAAACAAGTTGTTTGTGTTTTTCAAAAAAATTGTCCGCATAAGTACACATACTTTCATGAAAATTAGTATAATTACTCCTAGTTATGCCTATTATAAGATTGTCCAATTAACACTTCGATACGAATATCCTACGACGCTAATTTTTCATAAAACATAAGTAAGATATATTAGAAAGCTATTGTTTAAACAAGTTGTTTAAGGTTTTTAACACTTTTTTTGACTCGTAACTATACAAAATTTCATGCAAATTAATGTAATTACTGCTAATTATACCTATTAGAAGATTATCAAATTAACACCTCGATATGAACATTGTACGACATAAATTTTGCACAAAACATAAATAAGATGCATTGAAAACAATTGTTTAAACAAGTAGTTTGAGTTTTTGAAAATTATTGGCCGCATAACTACATATAATTACTTGAAAATTAATATAATTACTCCTAATTATGCATATTATATGGCTGTGCAAATAAAACTTAGATATGAATATTCTATGACGCTAATTTTGCACAAAATAAAAGTAAGATGCATTCGAAACTGTTTTTTAAACAAGTTGTTTAAGATTTTCAATATTTTTTGCATTAAAACTACACATAATTTCGAGCGAATTAATATAAGTACTCCTAACTATTTCTATTATAAGATTGTGAAATTAACACTTCAATATGAATATCATAGGACACTAATTTTGCATAAGACATAAGTAAGATACGTTAGAAATTGCCGTTTAAACAAGTTGTTTAAGATTTTGAACATTTATTGCCTCATAACGACAAATAATGCCGTAAAAATTAATATAATTATTCATAATTATGCCTATTAGAAGATTATCCAATTAACACTTCGATATGAATATTCTACGACATGAATTTTGCATAAAAAATAAGTAAGATGCATTAAAAACAGTTGTTTAAACAAGTTGTTTGAGTTTTTCTAAAAAAATTGGCTCCATAACTACACAAAACTTCACGCAAATTAATATAATTACTCCTAATTATGCACGTTATATAATTATCCAATTAACACTCTAATATGAATATCATGTATCTGTAATTTTTCAGAAAACATAAATAAGAAACATTTCAAACTGCTGTTTAAACAAATTGTTTAAGATTTTCAAAATTTATTGTCTCATAACTACTTATAATTTTATAAAAATTAATATAATTACTTCTATTTGTTCCTATTAGAAGATTATCCAATTAATACTTTGATATGAATATTCTACGACACTAAGTTTGCACAAAACATAAACAGTAGTTTAAACTAGTTGATTGAGTTTTCCAAACTTTTTTTCGCATAACTACGTATAATTTCTTACAAATTAGTATAATTACTACTAATTATGCCTATTATAAGATTATCTAATTAAAACTTCGATATGAATACTCTATGACGCTAATTTGGCACAAAACATAAGTAAGATGCATTAAAAATTGTTGTTTGACTTTTTAAAAAAAATTGGCCCCATAAATACACATAGTTTCGCGCAAATGAATATAATTGCTCCTAAATATGCCTATTATAAGATTGTTCAATTAATACATCAATATGAATATTCTACGACGCTATTTTCTACAAAAACATAAGTAAGATGCATTAGAAACATCTATTTGAAAAAGTTATTTGAGTGTTTCAAAATTTTTGGCCCCATAACTACACATAATTTAGTGAAAATTAAAATAATCACTCCTAATTATGTCTATTAAAAGATTATCTAATTAACACTTTAATATGAACATTCTACAACACTAATTTTACACAAAACATAAGTAGGAGGCTTAAAAAACAACGGTTTAAATAAGTTTGTTTGAGTTTTTTAAAATATTTGGCAGCATAATTAAACATAATTTGTTATAAATTAATATAATTACTCCTAAGCAAGCCTATTATTTTATCTTCTAATTAAAACTTTGATGTGAATATTCTACGATACTAATTTTTCACAAAACATAAGTAAGATGCATTAGAAGCTGCTATTTAAAAAACTTGTTTGAGTTTTCAACATTTTTGCCCTCATAATTACCTATAATTTCCTGGAAATTAATATAAGTAACTACTTCTAAGTACTCCTATTATAAAGTTGTCCGATTAAAACTTCCATATGAATATTCTATAACGCTAATTTTACACAAAACATAAGTAAGATGCGTTAAAAGCTGTTGTTTAAACAAGTTGTTTGGCTTTATGAAATTTTTTCGGCCGCACAACTACACATATTTCGTGCAATTTAAAATAATAACTCGATTACGTCTATTATAAGATTGTCCTATTAAAATATCGATATGAATATTCCATGACGCTAATATTACACAAAACATAAGTAAGAAGCATTAAAAATTGATGTTAAACAAGTTGTTTGAATTTTTCATAATTTTTGGACGCATAACTACATATAATTTCGTGAAAATTAATACAATTACTCCTAATTATTCCTATTATAAAATTATGCATTTAAAACATCGATATGAATATTCTATAACGCTAATATTGCACAAAACATAAGTAAGATGCATTAAAAACTGCTGTTTAAACAAGTTGTTTGCCTTTATGAAAATTTTTGGCAGCATAACAACACAGAATTTGGTGAAAATTAATATAATTACTCCTAATTATGTCTATTATAAGATTATTCAATTAACACTTCATAATGAATATTTAAGGGCGCTATTTTTTCTCAAAACATAAGTAAGATGCATCAGAAACTGCTATTTAAAAAAGTTTAGTTCTTCAATATTTTTTGCCTCATAACTTCATATAATTTCGTAAAAATTAATATAATTACTCCTAATTATGCCCATTAAAATATTAGCCAATCAACACTTCGATATGAACATTCTATGACCCTAATTTTGCACAAGACATAAGTAGGATGCATTAATAACAGTTGTTTAAACAAGTTGTTTGTGTTTTTCAAAAAAATTGTCCGCATAAGTACACATACTTTCATGAAAATTAGTATAATTACTCCTAGTTATGCCTATTATAAGATTGTCCAATTAACACTTCGATACGAATATCCTACGACGCTAATTTTTCATAAAACATAAGTAAGATATATTAGAAACTGCATTGTTTAAACAAGTTGTTTAAGGTTTTTAACACTTTTTTTGACTCGTAACTATACAAAATTTCATGCAAATTAATGTAATTACTGCTAATTATACCTATTAGAAGATTATCAAATTAACACCTCGATATGAACATTGTACGACATAAATTTTGCACAAAACATAAATAAGATGCATTGAAAACAATTGTTTAAACAAGTAGTTTGAGTTTTTGAAAATTATTGGCCGCATAACTACATATAATTACTTGAAAATTAATATAATTACTCCTAATTATGCATATTATATGGCTGTGCAAATAAAACTTAGATATGAATATTCTATGACGCTAATTTTGCACAAAATAAAAGTAAGATGCATTCGAAACTGTTTTTTAAACAAGTTGTTTAAGATTTTCAATATTTTTTGCATTAAAACTACACATAATTTCGAGCGAATTAATATAAGTACTCCTAACTATTTCTATTATAAGATTGTGAAATTAACACTTCAATATGAATATCATAGGACACTAATTTTGCATAAGACATAAGTAAGATACGTTAGAAATTGCCGTTTAAACAAGTTGTTTAAGATTTTGAACATTTATTGCCTCATAACGACAAATAATGCCGTAAAAATTAATATAATTATTCATAATTATGCCTATTAGAAGATTATCCAATTAACACTTCGATATGAATATTCTACGACATGAATTTTGCATAAAAAATAAGTAAGATGCATTAAAAACAGTTGTTTAAACAAGTTGTTTGAGTTTTTCTAAAAAAATTGGCTCCATAACTACACAAAACTTCACGCAAATTAATATAATTACTCCTAATTATGCACGTTATATAATTATCCAATTAACACTCTAATATGAATATCATGTATCTGTAATTTTTCAGAAAACATAAATAAGAAACATTTCAAACTGCTGTTTAAACAAATTGTTTAAGATTTTCAAAATTTATTGTCTCATAACTACTTATAATTTTATAAAAATTAATATAATTACTCCTATTTGTTCCTATTAGAAGATTATCCAATTAATACTTTGATATGAATATTCTACGACACTAAGTTTGCACAAAACATAAACAGCAGTTTAAACTAGTTGATTGAGTTTTCCAAACTTTTTTTCGCATAACTACGTATAATTTCTTACAAATTAGTATAATTACTACTAATTATGCCTATTATAAGATTATCTAATTAAAACTTCGATATGAATACTCTATGACGCTAATTTGGCACAAAACATAAGTAAGATGCATTAAAAATTGTTGTTTGACTTTTTTAAAAAAATTGGCCCCATAAATACACATAGTTTCGCGCAAATGAATATAATTGCTCCTAAATATGCCTATTATAAGATTGTTCAATTAATACTTCAATATGAATATTCTACGACGCTATTTTCTACAAAAACATAAGTAAGATGCATTAGAAACATCTATTTGAAAAAGTTATTTGAGTGTTTCAAAATTTTTGGCCCCATAACTACACATAATTTAGTGAAAATTAAAATAATCACTCCTAATTATGTCTATTAAAAGATTATCTAATTAACACTTTAATATGAACATTCTACAACACTAATTTTACACAAAACATAAGTAGGAGGCTTAAAAAACAACGGTTTAAATAAGTTTGTTTGAGTTTTTTAAAATATTTGGCAGCATAATTAAACATAATTTGTTATAAATTAATATAATTACTCCTAAGCAAGCCTATTATTTTATCTTCTAATTAAAACTTTGATGTGAATATTCTACGATACTAATTTTTCACAAAACATAAGTAAGATGCATTAGAAAGCGCTATTTAAAAAACTTGTTTGAGTTTTCAACATTTTTGCCCTCATAATTACCTATAATTTCCTGAAATTAATATAAGTAACTACTTCTAAGTACTCCTATTATAAAGTTGTCCGATTAAAACTTCCATATGAATATTCTATAACGCTAATTTTACACAAAACATAAGTAAGATGCGTTAAAAGCATTGTTTAAACAAGTTGTTTGGCTTTATGAAATTTTTCGGCCGCACAACTACACATATTTCGTGCAATTTAAAATAATAACTCCCGATTACGTCTATTATAAGATTGTCCTATTAAAATATCGATATGAATATTCCATGACGCTAATATTACACAAAACATAAGTAAGAAGCATTAAAAATTGATGTTAAACAAGTTGTTTGAATTTTTCATAATTTTTGGACGCATAACTACATATAATTTCGTGCAAATTAATACAATTACTCCTAATTATTCCTATTATAAAATTATGCATTTAAAACATCGATATCAATATTCTATAACGCTAATATTGCACAAAACATAAGTAAGATGCATTAAAAACTGCATTGTTTAAACAAGTTGTTTGCCTTTATGAAAATTTTTGGCAAAGCATAACAACACGAATTTGGTGAAAATTAATATAATTACTCCTAATTATGTCTATTATAAGATTATTCAATTAACACTTCATAATGAATATTTAAGGCGCTATTTTTCTCAAAACATAAGTAAGATGCATAGAAACCGCTATTTAAAAAAGTTTAGTTCTTCAATATTTTTTGCCTCATAACTTCATATAATTTCGTAAAAATTAATATAATTACTCCTAATTATGCCCATTAAAATATTAGCCAATCAACACTTCGATATGAACATTCTATGACCCTAATTTTGCACAAGACATAAGTAGGATGCATTAATAACAGTTGTTTAAACAAGTTGTTTGTGTTTTTCAAAAAAATTGTCCGCATAAGTACACATACTTTCATGAAAATTAGTATAATTACTCCTAGTTATGCCTATTATAAGATTGTCCAATTAACACTTCGATACGAATATCCTACACGCTAATTTTTCATAAAACATAAGTAAGATATATTAGAAAGCTATTTGTTTAAACAAGTTGTTTAAGGTTTTTAACACTTTTTTTGACTCGTAACTATACAAAATTTCATGCAAATTAATGTAATTACTGCTAATTATACCTATTAGAAGATTATCAAATTAACACCTCGATATGAACATTGTACGACATAAATTTTGCACAAAACATAAATAAGATGCATTGAAAACAATTGTTTAAACAAGTAGTTTGAGTTTTTGAAAATTATTGGCCGCATAACTACATATAATTACTTGAAAATTAATATAATTACTCCTAATTATGCATATTATATGGCTGTGCAAATAAAACTTAGATATGAATATTCTATGACGCTAATTTTGCACAAAATAAAAGTAAGATGCATTCGAAACTGTTTTTTAAACAAGTTGTTTAAGATTTTCAATATTTTTTGCATTAAAACTACACATAATTTCGAGCGAATTAATATAAGTACTCTAACTATTTCTATTATAAGATTGTGAAATTAACACTTCAATATGAATATCATAGGACACTAATTTTGCATAAGACATAAGTAAGATACGTTAGAAATTGCCGTTTAAACAAGTTGTTTAAGATTTTGAACATTTATTGCCTCATAACGACAAATAATGCCGTAAAAATTAATATAATTATTCATAATTATGCCTATTAGAAGATTATCCAATTAACACTTCGATATGAATATTCTACGACATGAATTTTGCATAAAAAATAAGTAAGATGCATTAAAAGCAGTTGTTTAAACAAGTTGTTTGAGTTTTTCTAAAAAAATTGGCTCCATAACTACACAAAACTTCACGCAAATTAATATAATTACTCCTAATTATGCACGTTATATAATTATCCAATTAACACTCTAATATGAATATCATGTATCTGTAATTTTTCATAAAACATAAATAAGATACATTTCAAACTACTGTTTAAACAAATTGTTTAAGATTTTCAAAATTTATTGTCTCATAACTACTTATAATTTTATGAAAATTAAAATAATTACTCCTAATTGTTCCTATTAGAAGATTATCCAATTAATACTTCGATATGAATATTCTACGACACTAAGTTTGCACAAAACATAAACAGTAGTTTAAACTAGTTGATTGAGTTTTTCAAACTTTTTTCGCATAACTACGTATAATTTCTTACAAATTAGTATAATTACTACTAATTATGCCTATTATAAGATTATCTAATTAAAACTTCGATATGAATACTCTATGACGCTAATTTGGCACAAAACATAAGTAAGATGCATTAAAAATTGTTGTTTGACTTTTTTAAAAAATTGGCCCCATAAATACACATAGTTTCGCGCAAATGAATATAATTGCTCCTAAATATGCCTATTATAAGATTGTTCAATTAATACTTCAATATGAATATTCTACGACGCTATTTTCTACAAAAACATAAGTAAGATGCATTAGAAACATCTATTTGAAAAAGTTATTTGAGTGTTTCAAAATTTTTGGCCCCATAACTACACATAATTTAGTGAAAATTAAAATAATCACTCCTAATTATGTCTATTAAAAGATTATCTAATTAACACTTTAATATGAACATTCTACAACACTAATTTTACACAAAACATAAGTAGGAGGCTTAAAAAACAACGGTTTAAATAAGTTTGTTTGAGTTTTTTAAAATATTTGGCAGCATAATTAAACATAATTTGTTATAAATTAATATAATTACTCCTAAGCAAGCCTATTATTTTATCTTCTAATTAAAACTTTGATGTGAATATTCTACGATACTAATTTTTCACAAAACATAAGTAAGATGCATTAGAAACTGCTATTTAAAAAACTTGTTTGAGTTTTCAACATTTTTGCCCTCATAATTACCTATAATTTCCTGGAAATTAATATAAGTAACTACTTCTAAGTACTCCTATTATAAAGTTGTCCGATTAAAACTTCCATATGAATATTCTATAACGCTAATTTTACACAAAACATAAGTAAGATGCGTTAAAAACTGTTGTTTAAACAAGTTGTTTGGCTTTATGAAATTTTTCGGCCGCACAACTACACATATTTCGTGCAATTTAAAATAATAACTCCTGATTACGTCTATTATAAGATTGTCCTATTAAAATATCGATATGAATATTCCATGACGCTAATATTACACAAAACATAAGTAAGAAGCATTAAAAATTGATGTTAAACAAGTTGTTTGAATTTTTCATAATTTTTGGACGCATAACTACATATAATTTCGTGCAAATTAATACAATTACTCCTAATTATTCCTATTATAAAATTATGCATTTAAAACATCGATATCAATATTCTATAACGCTAATATTGCACAAAACATAAGTAAGATGCATTAAAAACTGCTGTTTAAACAAGTTGTTTGCCTTTATGAAAATTTTTGGCAGCATAACAACACAGAATTTGGTGAAAATTAATATAATTACTCCTAATTATGTCTATTATAAGATTATTCAATTAACACTTCATAATGAATATTTAAGGGCGCTATTTTTTCTCAAAACATAAGTAAGATGCATCGAAACTGCTATTTAAAAAGTTTAGTTCTTCAATATTTTTTGCCTCATAACTTCATATAATTTCGTAAAAATTAATATAATTACTCCTAATTATGCCCATTAAAATATTAGCCAATCAACACTTCGATATGAACATTCTATGACCCTAATTTTGCACAAGACATAAGTAGGATGCATTAATAACAGTTGTTTAAACAAGTTGTTTGTGTTTTTCAAAAAAATTGTCCGCATAAGTACACATACTTTCATGAAAATTAGTATAATTACTCCTAGTTATGCCTATTATAAGATTGTCCAATTAACACTTCGATACGAATATCCTACGACGCTAATTTTTCATAAAACATAAGTAAGATATATTAGAAACTGCTGTTTAAACAAGTTGTTTAAGGTTTTTAACACTTTTTTTGACTCGTAACTATACAAAATTTCATGCAAATTAATGTAATTACTGCTAATTATACCTATTAGAAGATTATCAAATTAACACCTCGATATGAACATTGTACGACATAAATTTTGCACAAAACATAAATAAGATGCATTGAAAACAATTGTTTAAACAAGTAGTTTGAGTTTTTGAAAATTATTGGCCGCATAACTACATATAATTACTTGAAAATTAATATAATTACTCCTAATTATGCATATTATATGGCTGTGCAAATAAAACTTAGATATGAATATTCTATGACGCTAATTTTGCATAAAATAAAAGTAAGATGCATTCGAAACTGTTTTTTAAACAAGTTGTTTAAGATTTTCAATATTTTTTGCATTAAAACTACACATAATTTCGAGCGAATTAATATAAGTACTCCTAACTATTTCTATTATAAGATTGTGAAATTAACACTTCAATATGAATATCATAGGACACTAATTTTGCATAAGACATAAGTAAGATACGTTAGAAATTGCCGTTTAAACAAGTTGTTTAAGATTTTGAACATTTATTGCCTCATAACGACAAATAATGCCGTAAAAATTAATATAATTATTCATAATTATGCCTATTAGAAGATTATCCAATTAACACTTCGATATGAATATTCTACGACATGAATTTTGCATAAAAAATAAGTAAGATGCATTAAAAACAGGTTGTTTAAACAAGTTGTTTGAGTTTTTCTAAAAAAATTGGCTCCATAACTACACAAAACTTCACGCAAATTAATATAATTACTCCTAATTATGCACGTTATATAATTATCCAATTAACACTCTAATATGAATATCATGTATCCGTAATTTTTCAGAAAACATAAATAAGAAACATTTCAAACTCATTGTTTAAACAAATTGTTTAAGATTTTCAAAATTTATTGTCTCATAACTACTTATAATTTTATAAAAATTAATATAATTACTCCTATTTGTTCCTATTAGAAGATTATCCAATTAATACTTTGATATGAATATTCTACGACACTAAGTTTGCACAAAACATAAAAAAGCAGTTTAAACTAGTTGATTGAGTTTTCCAAACTTTTTTTCGCATAACTACGTATAATTTCTTACAAATTAGTATAATTACTACTAATTATGCCTATTATAAGATTATCTAATTAAAACTTCGATATGAATACTCTATGACGCTAATTTGGCACAAAACATAAGTAAGATGCATTAAAAATTGTTGTTTGACTTTTTTAAAAAAATTGGCCCCATAAATACACATAGTTTCGCGCAAATGAATATAATTGCTCCTAAATATGCCTATTATAAGATTGTTCAATTAATACTTCAATATGAATATTCTACGACGCTATTTTCTACAAAAACATAAGTAAGATGCATTAGAAACATCTATTTGAAAAAGTTATTTGAGTGTTTCAAAATTTTTGGCCCCATAACTACACATAATTTAGTGAAAATTAAAATAATCACTCCTAATTATGTCTATTAAAAGATTATCTAATTAACACTTTAATATGAACATTCTACAACACTAATTTTACACAAAACATAAGTAGGAGGCTTAAAAAATAACGGTTTAAATAAGTTTGTTTGAGTTTTTTAAAATATTTGGCAGCATAATTAAACATAATTTGTTATAAATTAATATAATTACTCCTAAGCAAGCCTATTATTTTATCTTCTAATTAAAACTTTGATGTGAATATTCTACGATACTAATTTTTCACAAAACATAAGTAAGATGCATTAGAAACTGCTATTTAAAAAACTTGTTTGAGTTTTCAACATTTTTGCCCTCATAATTACCTATAATTTCCTAGAAATTAATATAAGTAACTACTTCTAAGTACTCCTATTATAAAGTTGTCCGATTTAAACTTCCATATGAATATTCTATAACGCTAATTTTACACAAAACATAAGTAAGATGCGTTAAAAATCGTTGTTTAAACAAGTTGTTTGGCTTTATGAAATTTTTCGCCGCACAACTACACATATTTCGTGCAATTTAAAATAATAACTCCTGATTACGTCTATTATAAGATTGTCCTATTAAAATATCGATATGAATATTCCATGACGCTAATATTACACAAAACATAAGTAAGAAGCATTAAAAATTGATGTTAAACAAGTTGTTTGAATTTTTCATAATTTTTGGACGCATAACTACATATAATTTCGTGCAAATTAATACAATTACTCCTAATTATTCCTATTATAAAATTATGCATTTAAAACATCGATATCAATATTCTATAACGCTAATATTGCACAAAACATAAGTAAGATGCATTAAAAATCACTTTGTTTAAACAAGTTGTTTGCCTTTATGAAAATTTTGGCAAAGCATAACAACACAGTAATTTGGTGAAAATTAATATAATTACTCCTAATTATGTCTATTATAAGATTATTCAATTAACACTTCATAATGAATATTTAAGGGCGCTATTTTTCTCAAAACATAAGTAAGATGCATCGTAAACTCGCTATTTAAAAAAGTTTAGTTCTTCAATATTTTTTGCCTCATAACTTCATATAATTTCGTAAAAATTAATATAATTACTCCTAATTATGCCCATTAAAATATTAGCCAATCAACACTTCGATATGAACATTCTATGACCCTAATTTTGCACAAGACATAAGTAGGATGCATTAATAATGATTGTTTAAACAAGTTGTTTGTGTTTTTCAAAAAAATTGTCCGCATAAGTACACATACTTTCATGAAAATTAGTATAATTACTCCTAGTTATGCCTATTATAAGATTGTCCAATTAACACTTCGATACGAATATCCTACGACGCTAATTTTTCATAAAACATAAGTAAGATATATTAGAAAGCTGCTGTTTAAACAAGTTGTTTAAGGTTTTTAACACTTTTTTTGACTCGTAACTATACAAAATTTCATGCAAATTAATGTAATTACTGCTAATTATACCTATTAGAAGATTATCAAATTAACACCTCGATATGAACATTGTACGACATAAATTTTGCACAAAACATAAATAAGATGCATTGAAAACAATTGTTTAAACAAGTAGTTTGAGTTTTTGAAAATTATTGGCCGCATAACTACATATAATTACTTGAAAATTAATATAATTACTCCTAATTATGCATATTATATGGTGTGCAAATAAAACTTAGATATGAATATTCTATGACGCTAATTTTGCACAAAATAAAAGTAAGATGCATTCGAAACTATTTTTTAAACAAGTTGTTTAAGATTTTCAATATTTTTTGCATTAAAACTACACATAATTTCGAGCGAATTAATATAAGTACTCCTAACTATTTCTATTATAAGATTGTGAAATTAACACTTCAATATGAATATCATAGGACACTAATTTTGCATAAGACATAAGTAAGATACGTTAGAAATTGCCGTTTAAACAAGTTGTTTAAGATTTTGAACATTTATTGCCTCATAACGACAAATAATGCCGTAAAAATTAATATAATTATTCATAATTATGCCTATTAGAAGATTATCCAATTAACACTTCGATATGAATATTCTACGACATGAATTTTGCATAAAAAATAAGTAAGATGCATTAAAAACAGCTTGTTTAAACAAGTTGTTTGAGTTTTTCTAAAAAAATTGGCTCCATAACTACACAAAACTTCACGCAAATTAATATAATTACTCCTAATTATGCACGTTATATAATTATCCAATTAACACTCTAATATGAATATCATGTATCGTAATTTTTCGAAAACATAAATAAGAAACATTTCAAACTAGCTTTGTTTAAACAAATTATTTAAGATTTTCAAAATTTATTGTCTCATAACTACTTATAATTTTATAAAAATTAATATAATTACTCCTATTTGTTCCTATTAGAAGATTATCCAATTAATACTTTGATATGAATATTCTACGACACTAAGTTTGCACAAAACATAAAATGTTAGTTTAAACTAGTTGATTGAGTTTTCCAAACTTTTTTTCGCATAACTACGTATAATTTCTTACAAATTAGTATAATTACTACTAATTATGCCTATTATAAGATTATCTAATTAAAAATTCGATATGAATACTCTATGACGCTAATTTGGCACAAAACATAAGTAAGATGCATTAAAAATTGTTGTTTGACTTTTTTAAAAAAATTGGCCCCATAAATACACATAGTTTCGCGCAAATGAATATAATTGCTCCTAAATATGCCTATTATAAGATTGTTCAATTAATACTTCAATATGAATATTCTACGACGCTATTTTCTACAAAAACATAAGTAAGATGCATTAGAAACATCTATTTGAAAAAGTTATTTGAGTGTTTCAAAATTTTTGGCCCCATAACTACACATAATTTAGTGAAAATTAAAATAATCACTCCTAATTATGTCTATTAAAAGATTATCTAATTAACACTTTAATATGAACATTCTACAACACTAATTTTACACAAAACATAAGTAGGAGGCTTAAAAAACAACGGTTTAAATAAGTTTGTTTGAGTTTTTTAAAATATTTGGCAGCATAATTAAACATAATTTGTTATAAATTAATATAATTACTCCTAAGCAAGCCTATTATTTTATCTTCTAATTAAAACTTTGATGTGAATATTCTACGATACTAATTTTTCACAAAACATAAGTAAGATGCATTAGAAAGCGCTATTTAAAAAACTTGTTTGAGTTTTCAACATTTTTGCCCTCATAATTACCTATAATTTCCTGGAAATTAATATAAGTAACTACTTCTAAGTACTCCTATTATAAAGTTGTCCGATTAAAACTTCCATATGAATATTCTATAATGCTAATTTTACACAAAACATAAGTAAGATGCGTTAAAATCTGTTGTTTAAACAAGTTGTTTGGCTTTATGAAATTTTTCAGCCGCACAACTACACATATTTCGTGCAATTTAAAATAATAACTCCTGATTACGTCTATTATAAGATTGTCCTATTAAAATATCGATATGAATATTCCATGACGCTAATATTACACAAAACATAAGTAAGAAGCATTAAAAATTGATGTTAAACAAGTTGTTTGAATTTTTCATAATTTTTGGACGCATAACTACATATAATTTCGTGTAAATTAATACAATTACTCTTAATTATTCCTATTATAAAATTATGCATTTAAAACATCGATATGAATATTCTATAACGCTAATATTGCACAAAACATAAGTAAGATGCATTAAAAACATTGTTTAAACAAGTTGTTTGCCTTTATGAAAATTTTTGGCAAACATAACAACACAGAATTTGGTGAAAATTAATATAATTACTCCTAATTATGTCTATTATAAGATTATTCAATTAACACTTCATAATGAATATTTAAGGGCGCTATTTTTTCTCAAAACATAAGTAAGATGCATCGTAAACTGCTATTTAAAAAGTTTAGTTCTTCAATATTTTTTGCCTCATAACTTCATATAATTTCGTAAAAATTAATATAATTACTCCTAATTATTCCCATTAAAATATTAGCCAATCAACACTTCGATATGAACATTCTATGACCCTAATTTTGCACAAGACATAAGTAGGATGCATTAATAACAGTTGTTTAAACAAGTTGTTTGTATTTTTCAAAAAAATTATCCGCATAAGTACACATACTTTCATGAAAATTAGTATAATTACTCCTAGTTATGCCTATTATAAGATTGTCCAATTAACACTTCGATACGAATATCCTACGACGCTATTTTTTCAAAAAACATAAGTAAGATATATTAGAAAATGCTGTTTAAACAAGTTGTTTAAGGTTTTTAACACTTTTTTTGACTCGTAACTATACAAAATTTCATGCAAATTAATGTAATTACTGCTAATTATACCTATTAGAAGATTATCAAATTAACACCTCGATATGAACATTGTACGACATAAATTTTGCACAAAACATAAATAAGATGCATTGAAAACAATTGTTTAAACAAGTAGTTTGAGTTTTTGAAAATTATTGGCCGCATAACTACATATAATTACTTGAAAATTAATATAATTACTCCTAATTATGCATATTATATGGCTGTACAAATAAAACTTAGATATGAATATTCTATGACGCTAATTTTGCACAAAATAAAAGTAAGATGCATTCGAAACTGTTTTTTAAACAAGTTGTTTAAGATTTTCAATATTTTTTGCATTAAAACTACACATAATTTCGAGCGAATTAATATAAGTACTCCTAACTATTTCTATTATAAGATTGTAAAATTAACACTTCAATATGAATATCATAGGACACTAATTTTGCATAAGACATAAGTAAGATACATTAGAAATTGCCGTTTAAATAAGTTGTTTAAGATTTTGAACATTTATTGCCTCATAACGACAAATAATGCCGTAAAAATTAATATCATTATTCATAATTATGCCTATTAGAAGATTATCCAATTAACACTTCGATATGAATATTCTACGACATGAATTTTGCATAAAAAATAAGTAAGATGCATTAAAAACAGTTGTTTAAACAAGTTGTTTGAGTTTTTCTAAAAAAATTGGCTCCATAACTACACAAAACTTCACGCAAATTAATATAATTACTCCTAATTATGCACGTTATATAATTATCCAATTAACACTCTAATATGAATATCATGTATATGTAATTTTTCAGAAAACATAAATAAGAAACATTTCAAACTGTTGTTTAAACAAATTGTTTAAGATTTTCAAAATTTATTGTCTCATAACTACTTATAATTTTATAAAAATTAATATAATTACTCCTATTTGTTCCTATTAGAAGATTATCCAATTAATACTTTGATATGAATATTCTACGACACTAAGTTTGCACAAAACATAAACAAATAGTTTAAACTAGTTGATTGAGTTTTCCAAACTTTTTTCGCATAACTACGTATAATTTCTTACAAATTAGTATAATTACTACTAATTATGCCTATTATAAGATTATCTAATTAAAACTTCGATATGAATACTCTATGACGCTAATTTGGCACAAAACATAAGTAAGATGCATTAAAAATTGTTGTTTGACTTTTTTAAAAAAATTGGCCCCATAAATACACATAGTTTCGCGCAAATGAATATAATTGCTCCTAAATATTCCTATTATAAGATTGTTCAATTAATACTTCAATATGAATATTCTACGATGCTATTTTCTACAAAAACATAAGTAAGATGCATTAGAAACATCTATTTGAAAAAGTTATTTGAGTGTTTCAAAATTTTTGGCCCCATAACTACACATAATTTAGTGAAAATTAAAATAATCACTCCTAATTATGTCTATTAAAAGATTATCTAATTAACACTTTAATATGAACATTCTACAACACTAATTTTACACAAAACATAAGTAGGAGGCTTAAAAAACAACGGTTTAAATAAGTTTGTTTGAGTTTTTTAAAATATTTGGCAACATAATTAAACATAATTTGTTATAAATTAATATAATTACTCCTAAGCAAGCCTATTATTTTATCTTCTAATTAAAACTTTGATGTGAATATTCTACGATACTAATTTTTCACAAAACATAAGTAAGATGCATTAGAAACTCGCTATTTAAAAAACTTGTTTGAGTTTTCAACATTTTTGCCCTCATAATTACCTATAATTTCCTGGAAATTAATATAAGTAACTACTTCTAAGTACTCCTATTATAAAGTTGTCCGATTAAAACTTCCATATGAATATTCTATAACGCTAATTTTACACAAAACATAAGTAAGATGCGTTAAAAATCGTTGTTTAAACAAGTTGTTTGGCTTTATGAAATTTTTCGCCGCACAACTACACATATTTCGTGCAATTTAAAATAATAACTCCCGATTACGTCTATTATAAGATTGTCCTATTAAAATATCGATATGAATATTCCATGACGCTAATATTACACAAAACATAAGTAAGAAGCATTAAAAATTGATGTTAAACAAGTTGTTTGAATTTTTCATAATTTTTGGACGCATAACTACATATAATTTCGTGCAAATTAATACAATTACTCCTAATTATTCCTATTATAAAATTATGCATTTAAAACATCGATATGAATATTCTATAACGCTAATATTGCACAAAACATAAGTAAGATGCATTAAAAACTGCCGTTTAAACAAGTTGTTTGCCTTTATGAAAATTTTTGGCAGCATAACTGTTTACCCTTGAAAGATTTCAAAGATGAATAGATGAATAAATGAAAATAAAATCAATGATTAATAATAAATCATGAGAAGGGAAAGCAAGGAAGAAGATGGCCCACTGATCAGAAGAGGTCGCTGCTTAACCCCGGAATGGATCCATTAGTCCCACAATGGAATGCTGGGCATGAAGTGAGGAGTATAAATACCCCACTATTCTCTATCCACTCAGCATGAGTGACAGCCGAGAGGATCGAGGGAGAGAGGAGATCTCTCGGGTGTCACCATGTGATTACATCTTTTCTGACAAGTGGGACCCACATGGCAGTCCCTTATGAGCAGCTTCAATGACATGGACCTAGCCTATTTTGCTAAGAAAACTAATCAACCCGGAACAGAGGTTAAGCATTAATCCCACAAGGAAATATCAGGGTGAGAGATGAGGATATAAATACTCCACCACCTCCTATTCATTCGAGGTGGCTGACCCTCGGGAGATTTCGGAGAGAGAAAATCTCCTAATGGGTCAGCCATTTGATTATATTTTCTCTGACAAGTGGGACCCACCTGGCAGTCCCTTGTAGATGAATCTAACAACATAGCCTATTTGATGAGTCACCCATGTGACCATTTTCACTGACAGGTGGGCCCCACACCTCAGTGACCTATTATAGGAGTCAGAGTTGAACCCTAAAAATCTGCCTTTGGAGCTAACCCTAGAAAGGGAGTGAAGCCAGTATAATCCCTATGCTACATGAAATGATGTCAATGCCAAGCTAGCATTTTGATGCAACTAGTCATGAGAAATTTCAAATGTGATTTTGCTTTCAAGGCTGATGATGTGTGTATTTTACACACATATTCTTTAGGGTAAAACCGTGTCTTTTGGTATAAACTTAAGCTTTATTGGTCCAATTAATTATAATTTAGGGCATATCAATGCATTTGTCGTGTTGTACCTCTTTCTTGACTTGCAGATTTGAAATATTACGAAATCCCGACTTTTGGAGCACTTTTCTGCCTTTCTGGTACGTGTTTCTCGAACTTATCTAAATGGGGAAACTCACCATGGTGAAACTTACCAACACGCACCAATTGAGTGGAATAATGAGTGAAATGTGAGATCTACCAAAATGCCAAAGGCACAAATTATTGGAGAGATGTGAGATTCCACATATATGTGCACTGATACACACTTCACCCACTTTAAATGAAACATCTGAGTTCCACAGAAAGGCATAGCCGCGTGTGTCGAAAGACGCGGCCCGGTGTTGTCCATTCCGACCGGAATAATTAGAATGGACGGGGTTTGGCGCCGTCCCTCACACGGGTTCCATTGGGTCACAAGGGAACCCGCTTTTTGCTAAATCCTTTGGTGTTTGGTGTTATATCCAAGAAAAAGCACCGCACGCCCAAAGATGAGTTCACCTCGTGTGATCTTGGAGGGTCGAACAAAGGACTACTCGTTGTGCCTGGCGCTTGCGTCAAAACAACGAGAATGGTGAAAGTCTTACCATACACACACTAAACACCAGTTGAGAGTGATATTGAGAGAAAAGTGAGTCTACCAAAGCACGCAAAGTGCCTAGCGGAGTGACTTGTGAGAGTCCACAAAAACACGTACACATCCACTTTTCACTTCCAATCATTGAGAGTTAGGAAGATTCCACATATGGCTAGTTGCGAAGTGCCAGAAATGTCGTAACCTAGGTTGAGTTCATCGACCTGGCAAAACAACGGATGAACGTGGTTGCGGGATTGTCCTGGGTGTTCCCCAAACAGTCGTCCCTTGGTTTGTACAGTTGGCCAAGTAAAACCGACAACTGAAAAAAAAAGTGTTTCGGAAGGCGGGATGTCATGTAGAGGCCCTGAGCAGAGGTCAACGGGTCGTCCACCATTGTCTCTGCGATCAGTTCAGCAGTGTTTGCAGAGGCAGGCGAGTAGTTCCACATTGGAACATTAATGTATGCGAGTCGCTCAACATTACCAACGGGTCGTCCACATCGGATTTGCACCACCAGACACTCAGGTATTGGCATACATCAATGTAAATGGCTGCATCTGATTTTACGTGGCAGAACAAGACCCAACGAGTCGTTCACCACTGTCAACGGGTAGTTGAAGGCACTGCCCAGTTTTGGAAGGAAATCTGCTGAAGATCTGTTTTGGAGACGCGTTTTGGGGCTTATAAAAGGAGAGTTTCTGCAGGGATTCGGGGGGAGGATCTTGTAGGGTTTCAAGGGAAGAGATTGGAGGCGGCTACCAACCTTGGAGAGCACGAATTTCGAGAGAAATTCGACCACGAAGACAGCACCTCGCTCATCTTGAGATCTTCGGTTTTATCAACATGATCTCTTATTTTCTTTACTTTTCTTTGTGTTCTTTTGTCATGACTGAGTAGTTTACTTGTTCTTAGGGATTAGGGTAGATTGTTGTGAATGGATTGATGATTATGCTACGTTTTTATCGTTGTATTATGTTCAACTTGTTGCACGTTAATAATATCTTTGCATGAATTGATTGTTGTTTTGTATGGTAAACCCGCGGACGAAGGCCAAGTCCGGTGTGGTTGTTAATATCAACTGACCAACCTTTATTTTATGCATTGCTTGAGTTGATCTTCGGATCCATAAGTACCCGAGAGGGGAAATTGCGTTATACGACGGTATTAACGGAACTTAGGTATAAAACAAGTTGATTTATGGTTAGTCATAATCCTAGAAATGTTTTAATGAACTAATAACATTATAAAGTCCAACACACGAAAGTTGAGGAGTCAATCGACCATTAGTTTCATTGAACGTTCATAATACACGATAGAAGCCTATGTTAATTGGTTTGACGGTACATCGGCAAATGTCAACTGGTCGTTCAGGACACTGAACGGGTAGTTGACCATCTGTCATTATTTGTTGAACAGCGACAAGACCAACGTCTGCAGGTAGTTCAGGACACTGAATGCCCTACAAACATCAGTATTGTTTACCTAGCATGCCCTCTGCGAGTCGTTCAGGACACTGAACGGGTCGCATACCTATGTCGGCGGGTCGTTCATAGTAGTGAACGGGTAGTTGACCATTGATCCAGAGCAACAATTGATCCCGAACTCCCTAGGAATACCTTTTATAGTTAAGTTTAAAACCAAAATTTTATTTGCACTTGTTTACTCTCTATTTTTAATTGTCTTTTAATTACTTAGGATTCCTTAATCAAAACAATTGCTTACAACCCCCCATTTTATACAAAAATACCAAAAATAGTTTTCGAGTCCAAATTAAAGTCGGTTTAGAAGTAAGTCCCGTCTACGTGGTTCGACCACGATCGCAATTGACCGTCGTTTGGTGCGACGTAAAACTGGGATTAGGAAAGTATAAATAGTATTTGATACAAAACCCGAGACATCAAATTGGCGCCGTTGCCGGGGACGGTGTATTTATTTCTAAACTCATCTTTAGTTTCCTTTTTTTTAGTCCTAACTTTCTTCTTCTTCTCATCTTTGTCTGTTTCAGGCGAACTAAACTGGATCGATTCCCTGCGGTTGGTGATTACAACCTAAGGAGTGGACGCCAGTTCCCGAACCCGATTGCATCAACCGATTCAGACACCTCTTCTTTTTCTACCACCATGGCGAGGGCGGGAGGAAGAAAAGGCTCGCCTTGAGGCCGAGTTGGCACAACTCCGACTTCAAAGGGACGCGCGACGTACTCTGATGGACTACCACGTCCCGCGAGCGGACGACGCGCGAGGTCCAATTGTTCTTCCGACATTTCAAGGAGAACAACCGCATCTCAACTCCAGTCTCATCAACATAATTCAACAGAACACATTCCACGGGATGGAGCATGAGAACCCGCACGACCACCTCTACCGTTTCCTTCAAGTCTGTGATACCGTGAGACGAGGTGACGCGCCGGAAGACTACGTTCGATTGCACTTGTTCTCTTTCTCTCTGAGGGACAAGGCACTCGCTTGGTTTAATTCTCTTCCTCGAGGCTCAGTTGGTACCTGGGCCAACATGTCTAATCTCTTCTTGACTAAATACTTTCCACATAGAAAAACTGCTAAAATTAGAGCCCAAATTAACGCATTTAGTCAAAGGCCTGATGAATCACTTGGTGAAGCTTGGGACAGATACAACCAACTCTTATTGTCTTGTCCCCATCATAATGTGCCCGATTGGATGTTAGTAGAGTCATTCATGAAAGGGTTATCTGATAATGACCGCTTTATTGCTAATACTGCTGCAGGTGGATCAGTTATACACATTCCTCCCGAGGAGGCACTCGAACTCTTCGCTAGACTTGCTCTTCAGCACCAATGGTCATATAAAGATGACGTCCGAGCTTCTGGAGTGTGCGACCCTTTTTCGCGCGCTCCGCACCGCCGCCGGGCGATGGGTTGCGGAAGAAGGACACGGAGATCCCTCCCGAGCGTGCATCTGCTGGGTGTCGGCCGATTCTGCCGTTTAGAGATAATTTGGATGCACATTCAGGGGGTTTTTAGTGATTGTGAGTTCTTGTAGATTCCGGTGGGCGCAAGCCCCACCGTTAATTACCCTGGGCTACGAACCTCGAGGCACCTCTGGATCTTTGAAAGAGAGAAGCAAATAGTATAGTTAAAAGATGGTCAAGTGGTCGTCTAGGTTTATAAAACGGGGTCTACGGAAGATGAACCTACAAACAGATCGGTTCAATCTATGGAAGACAAACCTACAAACAGATCGGTTTTGTCCTATGGGGGACGAACCTACAAACAGATCGGTTCAGTCCATGCCACCTCGAGATGTAACCTTACCAACAGACCGGAGTTAATCTCTTCATAGGGGGCTTGAGGCGAGTCTACATACGTAGCCCGGCTCGACCTCCGTTGATCTAGAAGATAAACCTACAAACAGACCGGTTCAATCTTAACTAGTCAACAACCAATCACACAAAATACAACTCGAAGCACGAGCGGTTGATCTTGAGGTTGGCGAATCGGGGAGAAGGGTGGATATGGCCCACGTGTTTCTTCTCACCGATCTTCTAGATCATGAATTCGTAACACTAAGCCGATTCATAAACCTAGGAAACACAATTGCACACAATATTAAACCTGAAGCGCCGGGCCGGTTCAACATTGAGGCATGTGTTAGTGAAGGAACCTACCTACGTAACGGTTCACATTCACGTTTTGTGGATGAATCTACCAACAATGCACCGATTCAATCTCACGGTCTCGGGAAATGAGCCAAAAGACAAACTCATCGACGGACGAGTTCAGTCTTGCTAGCTCAAATGGTCATGAATTACTTGTTCATGACACCGAGTCATTAAGATGTCACTTCGCTCGGACATCGTAATGTTCTTCTTCTTCAAAGTCGACATGTCTCTCCATGCTGATGTCGTAACCTTGGTCATTCTTCGGCGAGCGTCGAGATGTTCTTGTCTCAACTAATCATTCTACGTATTGCATTACTTGTGCAAAATTACTATGTTGCCCTACACCCCTTGTGTGAGCGTATTCAATCATGAGTTACTTGCTCATGGCGGCGAGTCATTAAGATGTCACCTATCTAGGACATCATAATGTTCTTCTTCTTCAGAGTCGACATATATCTCCATGTTAGTATCGTAGCTCTGGTTATTCTTCATCAAACGTCAAGATGTTCTTGTCTCGACATATTCACTCATGTTGCTATCAAAGCCTTAGTCATTCTACGTCAAGATGTTCTTGTCTCAACGTATCTTATTATTCTTCATCAAGTGTCGAGATGTTCTTGTCTCGACATATCCTCTCATATTGCTATCAAAGCCTTCATCATTCTACGTCAAGATGTTCTTGTCTTGACATATCTTCTTCATATTGCTATCGAAGCCTTAATCATCCTACGTCAAGATGTTCTTGTCTTGACATATCTTCTTCATATTGCTATCGAAGCCTTAACCATCCTACGTCAAGATGTTCCTGTCTCAACGCATCTTTTCGTGTTGTCGTTGCAACCTTATTTATCCTCCATCAAGATGTTCTCGTCTTGACTAATCATTCTAAATGTTATATCATGTGTGCAAATATTCTTACGTGGCTCTACGCTCCTTATGTGAGCATGTTTATTCATTTCTAAAATACACAAAATCTATTATATAATATCTTCCATTATTATTTTATATTATAAAGATACATTTATTTATTATTATTATTATTATTATTATTATTATTATATTTATACTCTTATTACTATTATTATTTTTTTATTATTATTATTTTTATTTCTTAAACTCTATTTATCTATGTGGAAAATTATTTACAAAAATAATAGAAAAAGAGGTAGCTATTAATTAGAATTTCATTTATATTTTTGGGATTTTTATAATAGCTAAAATAGTAAAATTTTATTATTATTATTATTTTTTATTATTTCTAAACTCTATTTACTTTGTAGAAAATCACTTACAAAAATAATAGAAAATAAAATGGCTATTTTTTTTATTTATATTTTCAAAATGTTTATAATAGCTAAAGTAATAGAATTTTGTTATTATATTCTATTATATTGCAATACTATTCATTATGTAAGAATTATTTACAAAATCAAAAGATGGTTAACTATATTATTTTTTATTATTACTATTTTTTTTATTTTTATTTTTAAGATCTATAATAGCTAAAAAGAAATCATTATCAATATTCTATCTTATTTATTATACTATTCATTATTATATATTTTTATTTCTATTTATTATCTATATAAAAGTATAAGATTTTTATTATTAGTTGAAAAATGGCCATAAGAGATGAAATTCATTATATTTTTTATTTTTTTATTACAACTATTATTTTTATTACATTTTATTCATCAAAAGTATATTTTTTTATTGTATATATTTGTATAGAAATAAAAGAAATACAATTCATATTATAAAACTATATTATCATTCTTTATTATAAAAGAAAATGTATTTTACTATTCATTACCATGGTAGTATATTTTTATATATTTTATGCTATTTATTTCTATTATTCTTTTTTACAGAAAATATCAATATAATATTTATTTTTTTTTTTATTTATCAAAGAATATAGCTAACCTCATTATTTATTATAGTATATTACTATCATCATTATTATTTCATGGAAAATCACTTGAAAAATCACTAAAATATATCTAGTTATTATTTATGATTTTATTTGTATTTTTGGAATTTTTATAGCATTTAAAATGACAAGTCAACTATATCAATATATGTAATGCATTTTGCTTTTAAATTGTTTTATCATGATTATATTTCTAAAACTGGAATATTATTGTATAGAAAAATAGTATGAAAAATAAGAAAATTTTAGAAACAAATTTGAGTCAATTTGGAGTTCAATAGCATTTTCAAATCATTTATTTACTCCATATTATTACTATTCTGTTATTATTTAATTAATGGGCCTAATCTGGGCCGCCGGATCTGCTCCAAGATCAGCGCTCATCTTTCGAGATAGTTCTATTCTTATTTGGGCCGCGGATATGCCTCAAGATTAATTCGTATTAGATGGACGGCCCGATTCATATCCATATCTCTCTGTTTAATGCAACGCTTTACTTCGCACGTCCGATCCCTTCAAGATTCACACACGCGCGTCAATATCCGTCTTCTTTGCGATTCTCGACTCCCCGGTCAATATGAGTTCCAAGATTCGTGCTATTGGCGACGCCGGCGACTGCGGCCATCTCCCTCCGATCAGGAGACTGCCTCAGGGTCGTCTTGCCGTGAGGGGTTGATCTACAGCGTTTGATTAATGATCTGTGCGGTGAATCGCATGGTATGCCAATGCCAGATGGGTTGATTTGGTACCAATCGGTACCGAATCTCAATTCTTAGAAATTCAATGGAATTGATCAATACTTTGTACAATTAGATGCCCTGTTTACATCGTTTATGTATGTTGACATGAATTAACATGATTATTGTAGCTCTAATTGACTCAATGAATCATACTTGACAAATGCTACTCGGGGTACAGTGGTGCAGTTCGGTACCGAAGGTATAGACACGAATTGTAACCAAATTTAACGATGTTTTTGGCAATTCAGAGTTGATAATGCATCGTTTAACATGTCTATAGGAATCTAGCTGACATTACATATCTAATTTGGATGATAATTACATTATGAGCTAATGGAATTGACACAGTGCAACATCGCCCGATACCGATCGTCTTTCACTCAAAATTCCGACTATTCATCCACTCTCAATGCGACTTATGCACCTAATATGCTTTATAATGACAATTATGACTGAGCTATATCCAATTATGCATGCAATCTTCCTTAATCTCAAGTCTGGAACTAGATTGAACTTGTACGACGCGACAACATGCAGAAAATCATGAATTCAGTCGAGTTCTCAAGTTGAAACTGAGATCAATCGACTTTGAACAACACTACAACCTTGAATACATAAGATACAAACACAGACTGAGATGAATTTGGCGTTTAAACAAAGAATTAAATCAAGAATCCCCACTGGTATCGAGTTCTCAGGTTTTAACCGAGATCAATCGATTTAACCAGCTCAATTACGACTTCTGTGATCAAGATTCACTCAAGAAATGAAGCAAATATAAGGATCAAATCAAGCAATTCACAAACAAAAGAGTAAAAAGGTGAAAATCAAAAGAAAAAGATAGAAAATTTGCTGACGATTATACTGTTATTACAATGGAAGTTTGAATTACATACCTTTCTTTTGAATTACCACAAATCAAGCTTCCAAATCACTAATTGACTGTGATCCAAGAATGACAGAGCTCTTTTCTTGAAGGATTGAAGAAATTCAATCGAGTTCTCAAGTTTGCAACCGAGATCAATCGATTCTATTACTTCTTCTTCCTATTCTTGCTCTCTTTCTCTCTCTGTCTTTCACTATTAGCTCTCAAATGGGTGTTTCTATGCTCTATTCTTGCGTGTGTACGTGTTCTTCCTTCTGTGTGTGTAATTGGTTTATATAAGCAATTGAGATGGTGTACCAAAAGAATTAGAGCCATACACCACTCATACACCAGCAATTGGACTCCCTTGGCTCATGGACATGGTTCTTCAATTCTGTTAGTGCTTCTGTTATGATGTGGGCCCCATCTAAGCGAATCCAAAGTTCAAGCCTTTGGTACGTTGACCATGTTTGACTCCACTTCTTATCTGTTGTTAGAACCTTCTAGAGCATCCAAACATACTATATATACTCACTCTAATGCATCTAGGATGCCCTTCTACCCTCTGCCATTGTTATCTTCTTCCAAAGCTTAAAGCTTTATTACCCGATTCCATCTCTTGGCCAAAAACATATCTCCATCATCCAATTGATAACTGCATCACCTAAGACATCGTGTAAGCATAGGAAGCTGCCGGCATTGATAATTCGAGTGAGAGTGCAAGGTTTCAAATTTCATCAATTTGCCCGATTTTATCACTCCTTCTCAATTGCTTCAATTCATTCCCTAATTCTTTGCTTCTTTCTTCATCTACAACAGCGTCGCCTAAGTAAATAGAGAAGGTTTGCATCATCAATTTTGGATTACGAAGTAGGAATTGAAGTGCTTCATCAATTGCAGAGGTATTCATCTCTCTCGATCACCTTATTCACTTGTTGTTTTTCAATTCGATCAATTGCACATACTCTCCTATGTATAGGCTAACTCGGGTGAAAGGAATTGGAGTTGCGAGCTTTGGAGAGCTTGATCACCTCTAATGGCGCCTTCGCCTCGTCGAGAAGAAGGAAGAAGAGGAGGAGGAGAAGGAGAAGAGAAAGAGGAGGGTGCGTCCGTACATGAGTCCCGACTAGGTGGGACCCGCGATCGAGAGGCGCAATACAAGTGAGCCGGTACACATCGCTTCTTTCTTTTGATTTAAATCTCGATTAGATCTGTGTATAGACTAGGTGCATGATTGCTGTGTGAGCTATACATTCATAAACACGACAAATGGGCCCCGCATGTAAGTATATGAATCTCGGCCCATTAGTCATTTGTGGATTAGTTAACCCCTTGCTTAGATTTAATCAATCGACTTGGCACACTACGATAGGTCCACTTGTTTAATCAATCTATTAATCATCGTTATAGTATCTTGAGGTGGCTCTGTAGTGTAGTGCCATGTGTCACCTACGGGGTTTGTGTTACCTAGTTGGACCGATAACATGCGACCATGTGGCAATAGGTTTAGTATGATCTGTGAGGTGTTTTGCTAACAGATTGCCATGTGGCATATGGGGAGTGAGGTGTCTTCTTTGTGGTCTTTGCCATGTGGTAAGTGTAGAGATGAGGTGGGCACTGTCGGGTAGAGCCGTGTGGCCTTTGGGGTAGTGAGGTGGCCTCCTGCAGGCGGTCGTGTGCCGTGTGGCATAGGGTTGGGTTAAGTGGACCTACGGTGTGGTGCCATGTGGCACTAGGGTGGTGAGGTGGCCCATTTGGTCCCTGCCACGTGGCACTAAGGTGGGGCCCGCTGTCGGTGACTCATACAGGTGGGGCCCACTGGCGACATGGCCCGATGAGAGGCTGCCACGTGGCACACCCTCTCTCTCTTCAATTATTTTATACTTCCTGTGTTTCTTGTACCCAGTTTGTACCCAAGGCTGCTATCATCCCCAACTTGCACCCAGGATTGTTCTGATCAAATCTCAGCCTTTGATTATTCTATTTAATCTGCCTTTATTTTCCTTGAATTTATTCTGATAGCTCCACTTATCCAAAAATCATGAAAATTTCACCAAAAATCCCTAAATTCATGATGATCATCCCTGTAATTTTTAATTCCATTTTTGCCCTTGCCTCTCTGAATTAAAAATTCTTTTATTCATAAAACCCTATTATTCCTTATGAATTAATCCCTGATCTCAACTGTAGCTCAATGTCTCTGCCAATTATCTCCCTCTTGCAGAAACCACCCTAACTAAATATCAATTAGACTTATATTGATATTTATTAGGGCTTGATTTGATCAAATGCTGACTACTTATCAGCAATTAATACAAATCTAGACTTGATCAGATGGTTGCTTCCAGCTTTGGCATCTGATCAGTCTTGTGAAATTGACTTTCAATCCCTTAACATGAGGGTGACTTGGTCAAAGAACTGACTACTTATCGATAATTGACACAAATCAAAGCATGGTTAGGTGGTTGCTCGCGACTTTGGCACCGCGGTCGGACCTTGAAAGCAAAATCACATTTGGAATTTCTCATGATTAGTTGCATCAAAATGCTAGCTTGGCATTGACATCATTTCATGTAGTATAGGGATTATCTTGCTTGACTCCTTTCTAGGGTTAGCTTCAAAGGCGATTTCTAGGGTTCAATTCGACCTCTTGATAGGTCATTTGAGGTGTGGGGTCCACCTGTCAGTGAAAATGGTCATATGGATGACTCATCAGATAGGCTATGCTATTAGGTTCATCTACAAGGGGCTGCCAGGTGGGTCCCACTTGTCAGAGAAAACATAATCAAATGGCTGACCCATCAGGAGATTTTCTCTCTCCTAAATCTCCCGAGGGTCAGCCACTTCGAATGAGCAGAAGGTGGCTGGGTATTTATATCCTTGCTCCATATTTAGGATTTCCTTGTGGGATTAATGCTTAACCTCTGTTCCGGGTTAGTTAGCTTTCTTAACAAAATAGGCTAGGTCCATGTCATTGGAGCTGCTCATAAGGGACTGCCATGTGGGTCCCACTTGTCAGAAAAGGTATAATCACATGGTGACACCCAAGAGGTCTCCTCTCTCCCTCGATCTTCTTGGGTGTCACTCATGCTTTGAGTGGATAGAGAATAGCGGGGTATTTATACTCTTTACTTCATGCCCGAGCATTCCGTTGTGGGACTAATGGATTTGTTCGGGATTTGCGGCGACCTTTCGATCGGTGGGCCACCTTTCTACTTGCTCCTCTCTTCTTCCCCTTTCTTATGATTTATTATCAATTTATTTTATTTATTTATCTATTCATCCTTGAAATTTTTCAAGGGTAAACAAAGAGCCACCCACCAAGACGAGTCTTGAACGCTCGAAAGGCTTGTCTTGGTGCATTATTCCTTATTATTCATCACTTCATTTCTCATGACGTCTTCTCTTCTTCGGGTATTGTAGTTTTATCTCATGACGCCATTCCACGTCGCCCCTTGAGTCATTATCATTCTTTCTACGAGGATCCTAGCGATTGGACTCCTCTCATCTCAGCCATCCGAGCGACTCCTGTCTACCCGCGAGGCGGCGGTTTATTCTTCAGGGATGATCAGCCTCATGACATCATGCCCCTTCAGCCCTTAGGCGTTGCTTCTACTGGCTCCTTTGACACATCTCCTGGGCAAG
Organism: Schoenoplectus tabernaemontani; assembly: GCA_037127355.1. Classification (NCBI taxonomy): domain Eukaryota; kingdom Viridiplantae; phylum Streptophyta; class Magnoliopsida; order Poales; family Cyperaceae; genus Schoenoplectus; species Schoenoplectus tabernaemontani. The sequence continues at coordinate 23,305,792 of CM073739.1, forward strand.
GAGATTATCGACGGGAGGCTCGCGGATGGACCCATCGCCCCTTTCATCACTCCCTTAGAGTGCCATGGATATCGGCTAGAGTGGACCGGTATGTGCTCATGCGGGAGGGGACTCGCTCGGCGGCGGGATATATGACTCGGTTTTCTTGTCGATGTTTCATTATCATATCGACACCACCGGCTACGGGCCTTTTGTGAGAGGTGGAACTATTCCACCAACACTCTGTTCATCGACGATCGGGAGCTGACTCCGACCCTCCTAGAGATACAGCAGTTGACCGGGCTGCCGATCTTTGGCCATTTTTATGACGAGTTCATGGTCTCACCCGCTGACTCGGGAGACCTCACTCGATTCCCGCCTTCTTTGCATAGGATTTATGAGATTTACCACTATTTACGGAGGGGGCATCCCGGAGTTCCGTTCAGACATTGGATCGCCTATTTCACCGATCGGGTCCACACTCGCCCTACGGGTCTGGCTTCCACCAGAGATCCATTTGGTACAGGTCGGCTCGAGATTCACCACGACGGCCCTATCCCATCTCAGGATACCCTGTGTTCTCATGACGTGGATCGGGAGACTTATTTGAGAGCTTTCATCTCTTGGTGGATTTGCTATTTCTTATTGCCTAGCTCCCCCGCATACACCATTCGACCTTCGGTGTTCATTATGGCGAGCTTGATCGCGCGTGGCGACAGGATTTCTTTGGTCGTACTGTCGGCCAACATTTATAGGTGCCTCCGCGTGTCGACTTCATCTCGTAGTCCTTCACGGTGCCGGAGGCGATCCCGTGACATCGATTAGCGGATGGCTTCATTTACATTGGTCTGGCTCATATGATCCCGGCATGGCGGCCACGCTACGAGATCGTCTACCCTTATTGAGTGACTTGGCTGGGGTGCAGCCAGCTTCATTGACTCCGGAGGCTGCCCGGTATAGATTCTTCAGGAGTCGAGACCATCTACGCTTCTCCCGAGACAGATCAGTGGCCCGTGGGACATCTAGGGTTGCTGACAGGATGGTGATTGACAGCAGAGTTCCCTCTTCGACTCTTCTAGCATTCGAGCCAGGCCTATTGATTTGGAGTACCTGATCAGTATTCGTCAGGGCTTTCTTCCTCTCAGATTGGGCGACTATATGTTCATCGAGCCCTATTCGCCACATCGATGCGCACATCAGTTTGGCTTGGATCAGGATATTCCAGCGCCTCTTCTCCGCCCTATATCACTGGCGGCTGATTTGGAGGGCATCGGATGGTGCTACACTCACCTCTTCCGACTAGGCACAGGCACTCGCTATCAGATGGTATCCACTTCTAGGACTTCCACCTTCACGAGGCGTTATCGGCGGTGGTATTATGAGACCATTCGCTCTTACCAGTCGTATACTCCTCCGGTGGTCGTCCGGAGTACATGTCCGCGAGATGGCCAGCCCCTATTAGATGGCACCGTTTCGCGTGATCGCAGCCCTTTTCCGGCCATTGCTGCAGAGCCTGTCGACTTTCAGGGTTTAGACAGCCGGTTTTCTCATGCTCCTGTTAGGACCATTCTCACAGGTACGCTTCATCACCCCTTTAGGTTATTTCTTTTCGATAATCTTCATCTCATTTCGACCAATTCTCTTTTGATTCAGAGCTGGCTTATGAGTATGATCACGCGGAGCCCGGGTTCTCGGTCCCTCGTCCACGAGTAGTCGGCGTTCATTCTCGGCCACACGTCGAGCCACCGGCCCCAGCTACCATGGAGAGAGATCGAGACGGTGCCTCTCAGCCATCTTCTCCATCTTCTTTTCCTTCTCCCACTCCGGGTGATTTTCTTTATTGACTCGCCTATCCTTATTCGGGCGCACTTCATTTACATCTCTGATTAGGGTTTGTTTTTCAGCTCATGGGACATCTCCTGTGGAGGCTACCCGAGACGACATCATAGCAGATCCATCGGCGCCTGCGAGCACTGCTATTCCAGGGTTTTGCACCGACCTTGCCGTCGCAGGTTCGTGTGCTTCTTTTAATACCTAGTTGCCGCATGCACTAGTATTTTCATTCTTACATGTAGATTTTACGAGACCACGAGGCCGATGACATGGCATCTCCACATCGCTCGGAGCCTTTCTTTCATGACGGCCCCGCTTCTCCGTCGATCTTGCTGGTACCCACTGGAGACGGTGACTCATTCGATGTGGTTCTGGGACCAGTGCTCACTCTTGTACGATCAGAGGAGGCTTCTTTAGAGCAGGGGAGTCCATTGGCTGTCGAGCCCGCAGGCGACGAGCCACTATTGATCGAGGGAGGGCCATCTCATGCTTCTTTATCTCCCGATGGGCAGCCTCTCATGGCCATAGATGGCGGAGTCTCACCAGACGCTCGGGTGGAGGACTCGACTGAGCGGGCTACAGTCGATTATGACTCAGAGCTGGATGAGAGTTGGCTAGTGGAGCAGCTATTCCACAGCCCAGAGACAGAGATTCCAGCTGGCGAGGGTTTTACAGAGCCTCATGCCTCTTCCGGTATCTTATATTCCTTTTATTATTCACCCGTATTTTACTCTTCATGTACTTATGTTCTTCATTTTATTTTGTAGCCGGGTCTGGTACACCTGTGGGTCCTCCTGAGGCGACCGACATCCCTATTCCTGATTCAGTCCCGTCTGTCTCAGGCGACGAGGCGATAGGTTAGATCTTCTCTTCCTTCTATTTCTTCTTTGGTTATAACAATTTGTCTAACCCATTTATTCTATTTGCGAGATGTTACATTGAGGGATGTGAAGCTCGCCTTGGCGCGCATTTGGGGGATGCACTCCGAGACACCTTCTTCGGAGACTATCCGCTAGATTTCGAGATCTGGATTCTCGCCGGTGGCTTCTCTTTCGATTGGTATAGGGCCGATGCGGGATACCATCGCGCCGGCTCTACTCATTGCACCTCGTCTCGAGAGTACTTTCATTTCTAGGAGGTGTGAGGAGGCGCTCGGGGCTTACCGGGACGCGAGCTCTCTCGTATATCGGCACGAGTTGGAGATCCATGAGTGCGCGAGCACTTGGAGGCGCTCGACTCCGCTATCTTCAGCGGCTCTCTTCTTGTGCCACTCTCCGCTCCATGGGAGTCGGTGGTGGGCCCGCTCGGATTGCTCGTGCAGGAGCTAGAGGACCACAGATCATCGTTGAGGGCTTCTCCCGACATCTAGCGGGACGTCTCCCAGAGCTGCAGATTCACACGAGCGTCCGGGATAGTGCTTTCGCTCAGTTTTTGGATTTTGAGACGGCTTCGGAGGAGGATAGGCACTCCCTCCATACTCATTTAGAGACTATTAGTACTGTGCTATTAGAGTTGGAGTCCGCTTTTTGGGCCCATAGGCGCACTTTCATTTTTTCCTTTTCTCCTTTTCTTTTACTATACTTGATATAGGATGCCTTGACACTTATCATTTTGATCTCTTGTTGTGGATGATGCTTGCTTTTATTATTATCCCTTAATCGCTTCCTCTGCAGCGCGAGGAAGTATTTTATTGATTTCATGCTATGCACCTCCAATCTTATTTGCAAAAAACGCCCTATTACAACTGCTTCATTCTTTCGCAGCGTCTAAACATAATAAAGAAAAATCTTACAACATCCTATTACATTCATTCTATGTATGTTCATCTTTATTTATTGCAATACAAACTCAAGTAACCGTGGTATTTTACGGATACCGAACTGTCTGTATTGACCTCTAGGTAGGGTAGAATAAACCCGTTTATCCTTTTATTACTGATGGATAAACTTACCAGTATCAATTGAATTATGGATGCAATTGATAACACCATTTTGTGGATGCTCCTTGTATATTTAATTGACATTTATTTTGTGGAAGCTCACCCACTCTCCCCTCATTTGTGCACCGTTGCGTGCTAAAGTGGAAACTCACATTCACTCATCTCCACTCAATTTGTTTTGTGGGGGTACTACCCTCAAACATCCATCACGCATCCCTGCGAGACAGGCTTTCATCGGGTAAGTCCGCTCTCCATGACCTGAGTCACTTCTTTAAGCGAATTACTTTATTTGACACGGAATGCGGGCAAAAGCATAAACCCTTAATCTTGACCCCTCCATGATCTATTTTGGGATTAGAAACAGATCACCTCCTTGGGCGTGTGGTACTTTTGCGGATGAATGTACCCAACCTCCGGTTTTTTATATTTTAGCTACCCTCAAACATCCATCACGCATCCTCGCGAGACAAGCTTTCATCGGGTAGGTCCGCTCTCCATGACTCCGAGTCACTTCTTTAAGCGAGCCGCTTTGTTTAACATGAAATGTCGGGTACAAGCGTAAACCCTTGGTCTGACCCCTCCATGATATGTCGTGGGATTATGACACACCATTTCTTCGGGCGTGTGGTGCTTTTACGGATGAATGCACCCAACCCGGCTTTGTATAACACTCGTGGTGTCGGGGACAAAGGTGGCAACCCCTTATTGAAAATGTTTTATTATTTTTATTTATTTTTATTTTTTATTTTTATGAGCAGGAAAGTAGGTTTTTATTGTTTTACATATATATCCTTTTATTTTATCAGAAGAGGGCAAATTTTTGTTATTAGTGATACATGCTACTAATAATACGAGAGTTATTTATTTACATGCCCTCAGAAGCGACTATTTGCTAGCCACCAATTTGCTCGACCTATCCCTTGACTTGCGCGCGGCGACCAATATGAGCAACTTTCGTCATTGGGCAACGAGATAGTTTGAGGGACAACCGCAAACCCCGCCCATTTTTGTGTTTATTCTCGTATCAAATGGACAAACCCGGTGGTATTTGTATTGTGAGCCCAAACACCAAAGCTCTCGCCTTACATTCTCGCGTGGTTCTGGCTTTGAATTCTCTTATTCTATATATTTTTTATTTTTTTATAGAGCTATACGTGTTTGTGTGGTTTTGGATTTTTGGATGCATTCTATTTACAGATGCATAAGTAGGGTTTTTGGGATTTTATGCAAAAGTGGAGGTTAGACATGGGTTTGTGTTTCGTGCACGTGTGTGTAAGCGAACACTTATTCCCTCCTTATTTATTTACAATAGATACTACTCGGTTGGCCCCTCTCTGGGCTAGGTGTAGTACTTCTTCAGATATCGCCCATTAATCGGTGGCATGGGCCTTTCACCTTCATGGTCTATGAGTTGGTATGCGCCGCCCCCGTATACCTTCTCCATTACGTATGGCCCTTCCCAGTTCGTAGAGAATTTTGGGCCGATGTGCCGGCCAATGATCGGCCTCTTGAGGACAAGAACAAGCTCCCCTTGTTGAAATGCCCTGACTCGCGCCATCTTATCATATGCCCTTGCCATTTTTGCCTGATATATTTCAAGGTTCTGTTGGGCCATCAGTCTCTTCTCATCCATGGCATCCAACTCGTCCAGTCTAAGTTGTTGGCATTCATCCATGGTCATATCATTTTGCATAGCCACCCGCAATGACGGTAATTCCACCTCAAGAGGAGAACGGCTTCAACCCCAAAAGCCAAAGAATACGGGGTAGCTTGCGTAGGCGTTCGGTATGTGGTTCGATAAGCCCATAATGCCTCTTGTAGACGATTATCCCAGTCTCGTTGGTTGCCGTCCACAGTCTTCTTCATGATATTTATTAGGGTTTTATTAAAGGCTTCGGCCAGGCCGTTGGCTCTCGGATTATAAATGGACGAGAATCTCCAGTCAATATTGAATTGCTCCGCCAGGGCATAGACTTTGGAGCTCTTGAAGGCTGTTCCATTATCGGATATTATCCGTTGCGGTGTGCCGAATCGGTAAAGGATGTGCGTCTTGAAGAATTTAACCACATCGGATGCTTTAACTTCTTTGAGCGGGATGGCTTCGGCCCATTTTGTAAAGTAATCTGTCGCCGCCAGGATGAACCGGTGACCTCTCGACGTTGGAGGGTCTATGGGCCCTACTATATCTGTGCCCCACATATTAAATGGCCAGGATGCTACCGTGGGGTGCAACGGGTTTGGCGCTTGATGTATAAAAGGGCCGTGTATCTGGCACATGCGGCACTTCCTTGCGTGCTCTTCACAATCAGCCACCATCGTGGGCCAATAATACCCCATTCGCTTGATTTTTAACTTCATTTTCGGCCCGGACTGATGTGCTCCGCATAGTCCGGAATGAACTTCTTTCATAACCTGCTCGGCTTCAGGCCCTGATACGCATCTTAGCCATAGCTGATCATAAGACCTCCGGTATAGCGTATTGCCCACATATGCATACCGTAGTACCCGCTTTCTTATTTGATCGGCCATCCTTTTATCTTTGGGGAGGGTGCCATGCCGGAAATATTCGATGAACGGTTGTCTCCAATCATCGTCTTCTTCGGTTATCATTGTTTCTTGGCATTCTATCTTTTCTAACCCAGCATTTTCATTATTCGCCTCATCGTTGTTTGACACAATGATAATGGCCTCCTATTGCGGACGGTGATGTGGATTTCCGCCCCGTTGGTTCACCTGACTCCTTGGCGAGTTTGGCCAACGCATCTGCTTCACCGTTCACGGCCCTCGTGACCTTCTCGATGGACACATACGGGATTTTCTTCATTAATCCTATGGCCTTTTGGTGATATTGTATTAGTTCCGGCTTCAAGACCTTGTATTCGCCAATTATTTGATTTATTATCAGCTGTGAATCCCCAAAGATGCGCACGCCTTGATCTTTAGCTCCAAAGGATGCTCTAATCCGGCGATAAGCGCTTCATACTCTGCTTCATTATTTGTGCATGGTTCGGTTAAAGCCAGAGAATGTCGTATTATCCCGCCTTCCGGGGTTACGAAGACTAGCCCTGCGCCAGCTCGCACAGTTGGGACTCCCGGGCCCGCGATCGGCTTGATCGACGAGGCACCATCAAAGTACATCTCCCATATAGGACCTCCTTCTTCAACATGTAGAGTTTCCTCGTCGGGAAAGTCACATTTTAATGGGGAGTCATCTTGAATTGGGTGTGCAGCCAGGAAATCCGCCAGCGCCTGCCCTTTTATCGCCTTTTGCGGTGTATAAGTGATGTCGAACTCGGTAAGAATGATAGCCCACTTGGCCAGCCTCCCCGTTAGCATTGGCCGAGTCATCAGGTACTTGAGAGGATCTACCTTGGATATTAATATGATTTTGTGGGCTAGCATGTAATGCCTCAATTTCTTCGCCGCGAAGATTAGGGCTAGACAATGCTTCTCAATCGGTGAATACCCATGTTCTGCCCCTACCATCATGCGGCTTAAGTAATATAGCGCATTTTGGTTATCATCCTGGTTTTCTTGGGCCAATAGGGCTCCCAAGGATCCATCTAGGGCGGTCGTGTATAGAATAAGCTCCTTCCCGGGTATGGGCGCCGCCAACACTGGAGGGTTGAGTAGATAGGCCTTGATTTCTTCAAAGGCTCGCTGACACTCGCCATCCCATTTAAACGGGATATTCTTCTTAGTTAGCCGGGTGAAGGGTTGGATTTTACCCGATAGATTGGCTATGAACCGCCTGATGTACGCCAATTGCCCTTGCAAAGATCGCAACTGTTTTAAATTCTTTGGCGGGGATAGTTCGGTTATTGCTTTGATCTTGCCCGGGTCTATCTCAATGCCCCTGTGGCGTACCACAAACCCCAGAAATTTACCGGATGATACCATGAATGCGCATTTCAACGGGTTTAATTTGAGTGCATGTTCTCTCAGGCGGTTGAAAACGACCTCAAGGTATTGGAGGTGTTCTTCATATGACATGGCCTTGATGACTAGGTCGTCCACATAGCACTCGACTATCTTGTGGATTAGATCATCGAATATTTTTGTCATCGCCCGTTGATAGGTGGCTCCCGCATTTTGAGCCCAAACGGCATGACTTTGTAACAATATATGCCAATCGCGTGCGTGCGGAATGCCGTGTGCCTCTCATCTTCGGCGCCATTTTAATTTGATTATAGCCGCATAACCGTCCATGAAGGAGAAGACTTCATAGGAGGATGTATGATCAATTATGATTTTGATTCGGGAGAGGGAAATCATCTTTAGGGCACGCCTTGTTTGGAGGTCCCGAAAGTCCACACAAATGCGGATCTGCCCATTTTTCTTCTTAACCGGGACGATGCTAGCCACCCATTCTGGCGTCTCTTCTTCCCGTATGAAACCGGCGTCGATGAGTTTCTTTGTTTCCTCCACGACCTTTTCTTCGAGTTCTATTCTCATTCGCCTCGGCGCTTGTTTAATCGGCTTAAAGGTTGGATCGGTTTTTAAGTAATGGACCGCTACGTTGGGATCTAATCCGGGCATTTCTTTATAACTCCAAGCGAAGCAGTCCATGTAGCTTTTAAGGAATGTCTTCAACCTGTCAGCCACCTCTTCGGGTAACGACGCGCTTGTGAAAGTTGGTCGTGGGTCTTCTTCCGTCCCCAGATTGATTTCAGCTAACTCATCGACCGTATTAGGTTCCTTTTCTAGCTGCTTCAAAGCATTTTTCAGGACTGGGGTATTGTCCTCTTCTGTTCCATTGTCCGGCATTTCAACAGAAGTCATGCAGCAGCTCTCTTCCATACGGTATTCGTTGAGAGACCCTTCAAAACATGCTGCGTTATCGCAGTCATACCCTAACCCCCGGGTATATTTTATTTTACCGTCCAGGCCCAGGACTTTATTCTGGCCGCCATTCCAGAGTTCATCAAAGCGCTTGGCCTCGGCCTTGGATATGTCTCTCAGACATTTTGCCCTTTTTGCCAGTTTATACAGCTCCTTTCCAAAGGGATGAGATGCAGCGTCACCGCTCGTTGCATTCTCCAACTCTTGTTCTATCACCCACTTCTTCCAAGTGTTGTGATCAGGGTTCTTCAGAGACTGAGTTGAATCGCTCTGATAGAAAATTATAGCCTTGTGGATGATAGTTTTCCCTTTGATGCGCTCTACCTTTGCCGGCACAACAAAGGTCTTTAGGGTTTGGATGTGGTTCACTTCCCTTGGCATGAGGTCTTTAAAATGCCTTTCGGGAACCACAGTAATCTCTAGCGCTGCCATCTCCTCTTCTATTTCAATATTCATGACTGAGTTGGAGCGGTAGATTTCTTTGATCGGCTTACGTCTCACAACCTTAGGTTTGCTAGGTACGGGAGTGTGCGAGATCGTGTAGGCCATCCCTTTACCTTTGCTATTCGAGTTGTGCGGAGCTGGGTCTTGTTGAAAGCTCTTCGGGAGTTGGATCGTCCCGTTTCTGTGCCCTTCTTCTATGAGGTCTTTGAATACCCAACATTCTTCAATTGTATGGCCCAATATGCGATGATAAGGGCAAAATTCGCCTTCACCGGCTCTCTCTATGTCTGCGGGTCGCTTACAAACGGGAAGTGTTAACCCACTTTTTAAGGCCTGCTCAAATATCCGAGCTGTTTTATTTTTCAGGAAAGAGTATGGTCTACTCTTCTTGACCTTGAGGGTTTGCATGACGGTCGATTGCTTAGTTTTCATTTCTTCCCCCTTTGATTCATCTACTATGACAATTACCCGTTTGCCGCTATCGGGTGCTTGCCTCTCGGGGGTCTCGGAACGGGGTTCGCTCGTCATTTCTTTGAGTAGCTCGGAGTTATAGATTGTAGTTTGCAGGTTTTCAATCATTATCATGATTTCATTGTGTTGCGTCTTGATATCCTGCATCACTTCCCATTGTTCAGACACCTCTCTTCTATTATTTTCAACTTGGTGCCTTATTTCGTCGATCGCATTCCAAACGCGACCTTCAAAATTTTCCCGCCATGAGCGTTCTTCATTTATAGGCCTTGGCCTAACCGGGTTATCCCTTCCGCTACTGGGTCCCGTGTTGATCATATATGACTCCTCACTTTCATTATCTGTTTCGGGCCCTTTATATGGCTTCTTGAGGATGTGATAAATGATCTCTTCGTCAGACTCCTCTTCCCAGGGTTGACGATCATGGCCAGATTCCTCTCCCGAGGTGGTATCGCCCAAGTTGTTAGAATCTTCGGAGTCTTCTCCCGAAGTTGCCTCTATGATCTGAATTTGAGGGGTGTTGACAGGCTTAAAATTGAAAATGACCTCCTCTTCAGAATTACTTGCATTAATTTCGCTCGGTTTTATTTGGGCCTTATACGCGCCACCTTTGTTTGAAGCGGAAGGTTGCTTCTTCACCCGACTTTCTTCCGGGTCTTTGGGCTCGAACGCCTCGGGGTTTAATATTAAATTTGACCTCTTCTTCTTCTCCAGATGAGGTATCAAATTTAGGGCCTTTATTGAAGGGTTTCTGACCTGCTTTTGTTATAGGCCGGCTTGGCGCCACGGCGGATTTAGGCAAAAAATATTGGGCGTCGTTGAATTTAATCTCATGCACCCCGAATGGTTTGACATCTCCGTCAATTCTCTTTTGCTTACCATTCTCGATATATTTCAGGCATTGGTGCAGAGTAGAGGGTATGACCTGATTACTATGAAGCCACGGGCGACCCAGCAACGCCCGGTAAGAAGTTTCAGCGTCAATGACATAGAATTTAGTAGGCGCTCTTAGGCTTCCACATTGCAGGTTCAGAGTTATAGCTCCCAGGGCCTTTTGGGAGTTTTGATTGAAGCCATGAATAATCACCTTTTCATCAGATAGATTCTTTACGTCTAAGGTGATGGTCTTTAGGGTTTTGAGCGGCATAATATTGATCGAAGACCCCGCGTCGACCAAGATGCGGCCAATCTTTTGCCCTCCACCAGTTTCCGGTGATGTATAGCGGGCGGTTATGGTCGACGGTGCCTATTAAGAGGTCATCGTCTGTAAAATTTATGCAGGCGGCCCGCTTGGCGGTGAATAGGGCTTCCTGCATATTTTGCTCGATGAAATATGACTTGTACTTCTCGGGATCTTGCAAGGCCTGGATTAGCACCTCCCTTAGGTCTTGTGACATCATTAACGCGTCAAATATGCTTAATAGCGCTGGAATCTTACGCAGATGTGCCAACACGTTATATTCCTCGCCCATCGACCGGGTCTTTTCTGGGTTCTTGCTTAGGTTCTCGACCTCTTTGCCTTTATTCAGGGCCTTATCTTTTCCCTTATCGGAATCCTTGGGAGCCTGTCTCTCGGGTATATAAGTCCCGGACCGGAGCACGGCTTTGCACTCTTCATTCTTGGTCCCAGAGGTGCTTGCTTCCCCTTCATCATTTGGGAAGAACATCTCCTCTAATGTTGGCATATCTTCGTCGTGAGAAGAATATACCATATTGCACGAAGCACCCCAGATCTCTTTGCTTTCTTCTTTATTTATTTCTTCATTTATATTTTCTTCCTTTTGACATAGGGTTAGCTTCTCCCAATCTTCTTTGGAGATGAAATGTTGAAGGGTGATCACCTCGGGACTGCCCTGCTCATATTCTTCAATTTTGTTCTTTTTGGACTTGTTATTTCTATGCTTCTTTTTCTTCTTAAGAACCTGGTCTTGGCTTTGGTCCACCTTATAATATACCCTGAGTTTTGGTGGGACCACTTGCGTGATATCGTCTTTCCATTTCATGCCAGGTTCTTTCTTAAGAGCTTTAAGCATTTTAATTGATTTCTTCGATAAGTGCGTAGTCCATTGTTCTTCTTGTTCTTCGCTTGATTGGCCCGGGACCTTCTCTTCCTCATGAGAGATCGTATTGGCCTGCTCATGGGCTGATGGGCTTTGCAAGAACCCCTTAGGTAAAGTAATTTCACCATTTTTATACGCCTTCTCGACCCAATCTTTGAAGACCCAGCAATCTTCGATTGAGTGCCCTATTATTCTGTGGTATGGGCAAAAGTTGGGTTCGTCCGATTTATCAGCATCCTCCGGGCGTTTACTGGCCGGCAGGGTTAGGCCATTCTTCAGTGCCCCTCTGAAGATTTGGGCAACTTTATCTTTTCTGAAGGAGTACGGTTTAGATTTCTTTTGTTTGAGAGATTCGAAACTCCGTGAACTCCCTCCTGGGTTGGGCCTGGGTCCCTTATTATAATTGTTGCCATTTGTGCTACTGCTGCCGCCTTGGGTGTCTGCGTTGGCAACTATCTTATCTTTCAACGAGGTGAATGCCACTTTGGTCTCGGCTCGGGCTCCTCGTTGCGGCCTATTATGCATAAAGCTTGGCACAGTATGCGGTGACATCCTTTCCATGTTGGATACCGATCTGAGCAAGTCTTTGAATGTGTTGACCTTTGTCACACCAAGAAGCATGCCCATCCACCCGTCAATGTTTTTCATGATTAGGTTGACGGCCTCATCTTCAGTTAATGTGCGGTCGCATTTGATGCTGAGGTTCCGCCATCTATTGATAAAATCTGTCATTGACTCCCCTTTCTTGGGTTTGTGCTTGCGGATCGGCTATGTTTATCTTATCGACACCATGACAAATCGCGCCCGAACGAGTCAGTCGCCATCTCGTCCCAGTCCCGATCTTTGTTGTTTTCCAGCGAATAGTACCATTGGAAGGCGGTTCCCACCAAACTCTGAGGGAATTGTCTTAACAACAGTGCATCATTGCCGCCCGTATTGCCGCACGAGGCTACAAAGTGGGCCAGGTGTTGTTCGGGGTTCAGGTCTTTATTACCTTCCCCGGAGAAGGTCCTGAAACGGGGGATCACATACCCTTTAGGATATTCTTCCAAGTCGTATATGGCAGGGTATGGATGTCCACAGTTTTTTACAGGAGGGATAGCGTATCCACCTCCAGCTATTTGCATTTGTTGGGCAATCATGGCTTGAATCTCCTTCCGGGATATTCCCGTTGGTTCAGCCTCCACTTCTATGGTTCTGTGTGGATGGGGTTTAGAATCGACGGGTTGTTTCCCCTTATGATTGCTTTTAGTACTGTGGACCCCTTCTTGACGGGAGCTACCAGCTTTGAAATTGGCGTCTTGTGATTCTTGTAACGACTTGACCGCCTTAATCAGTTCTTCGTTTTGCTTTAGCATGGTAGCGATTAGCTCCCGTTGCCTAATCAGCTCTTCGTCCCGTGCCTCGATGTGGCCTTTTAATATTTCTATTTCATCGATGGGCATCTCGGGACGCGTTTCAACGTCATCTTCATTATCGAAGAGATCAGGGTTTTCGTTGTGGTCTTCCCCTTCCCTGCTATTGCCTTCGGGGTTGACTCTCTTTGGGGGTCTCCCTTTTCTACCATTATTTTTGTTGGTATTTGTGACGTGGGCTTGATTAGGCGGGGACTGGTCATCCTGGACCATATTCACCTCACCATCAGTATCTGGGTCGGTATCGTAGCTTATACTGATGGTGTTGACTGAGAAGTGCTCTTCATAGCGAGCGGTTCTTCTCTTCTTCTTTGCTTGGTCAGGGGCAGTTATTTTTAAGTTGTTGAGTGGTATTCTCGAGCCTAATCGGCTGAATACACTCTTCTGGCCCAAGCGGCTGAACACGCTCTCGGGCGGAGCGTTGGATTTGCCGCCTTGCTGGGCTGGGCTTGAGATTGGGGCTTTGTTGGCTGGGAACCCTTCGGGACCCACACCTGCTGGGCGCTAGGTGTTGCCTTTAGTATAGACCTCCTCGGGTGTGGAGTGGAGACAATGGCTTGCGGCTGAGCCATGCCTTGAGAGTGATCGGGGCGGGAGACGTACTGTCTCGACCTAGCGTTTTTAACGCTTCTCCTCTGTTTGAGGGCCCTGTGAGCCTTGTAGATGGCTTCTGCAGGGGTTTGGGACTTATCCTGGCGGCGCTGAGGCCTTTGAGTTGGGCGAGGTGTGGGCTTAGGCACCTCCCATGCCTGGCGAAGCTGGCCTGTGGCCGAGTTCTTGGCCACTATGCGGAGAGCTGTGAATTTGTTGGAGACTGGGATGGCTGGCCTAGCCACCAGCTGGTTTTGGTATGCATCCAGGGCCCTCTTCCTGGATGCTTGAGAGTTACGGGCAGTTTGGGCTGCTGCCTTTGGGGCCGTCTTTTTAGACGGTCGCCTTCTCCTCTTTGGGGAGGTAGTAGGAGAGGCCATGACGTTATTTGAGATCCCCTTGGGAGTCAGGGTGATCGAGTCCTCCTCCTCGTCCGGGATGGAGATCCGGACGGTGCGCGGAGTGATCGTGGCCACCGGAGCTGGGCCGTAGATGGTGAGTTCCTGCGGGATGGTCCCGAAGAACATGAAGAGCTTGCCCTCCGGGCTCTGTGCAGGAGTGACGGTGTAGGGAGCAAGGTTGAAATTTCCAAAGTATGCCATTTCCTGCAAAAACAAAAACACTTGAAAATTATTAGTCATTTTTAGCGCATAGAAGACCACTTGTATCTCTTAACTATTCTATTTGACTCTCTCTTTCGAGAGATAAGAGGAGAATCTAGGTCCCACCGGCGTGCGAATCTGTGCGACCCTTTTTCGCGCGCTCCGCACCGCCGCCGGCGATGGGTTGCGGAAGAAGGACACGGAGATCCCTCCCGAGCGTGCATCTGCTGGGTGTCGGCCGATTCTGCCGTTTAGAGATAATTTGGATGCACATTCAGGGGGTTTTTAGTGATTGTGAGTTCTTGTAGATTCCGGTGGCGCAAGCCCCCACCGTTAATTACCCCGGGCTACGAACCTCGAGGCACCTCTGGATCTTTGAAAGAGAGAAGCAAATAGTATAGTTAAAAGATGGTCAAGTGGTCGTCTAGGTTTATAAAACAGGTCTACGGAAGATGAACCTACAAACAGATCGGTTCAATCTATGGAAGACAAACCTACAAACAGATCGGTTTTGTCCTATGGGGACGAACCTACAAACAGATCGGTTCGGTCCATGCCACCTCGAGATGTAACCTTACCAATGACACAGGTTAATCTCTTCATAGGGGCTTGAGGCGAGTCTACATACGCGATCGAGCTCGACCTCCGTTGATCTAGAAGATAAACCTACAAACAGACCGGTTCAATCTTAACTAGTCAACAACCAATCACACAAAATACAACTCGAAGCACTGAGCCGGTTGATCTTGAGGTTGGCGAATCAGGAGAAGGGTGGATATGGCCCACGTGTTTCTTCTCACCGATCTTCTAGATCATGAATTCGTAACACTAAGCCGATTCATAAACCTAGGAAACACAATTGCACACAATATTAAACCTGAAGCGCTGGGCCAGTTCAACATTGAGGCATGTGTTAGTGAAGGAACCTACCTACAGAACGGTTCACATTCACTGTTTTGTGGATGAATCTACCAACAGCACCGATTCAATCTCACAAGTCTCGGAAATGAGCCAAAAGACAAACTCATCGACGGACGAGTTCAGTCTTGCTAGCTCAAATGGTCATGAATTACTTGTTCATGACACCGAGTCATTAAGATGTCACTTCGCTCGGACATCGTAATGTTCTTCTTCTTCAAAGTCGACATGTCTCTCCATGCTGATGTCGTAGCCTTGGTCATTCTTCAGCGAGCGTCGAGATGTTCTTGTCTCAACTAATCATTCTACGTATTGCATTACTTGTGCAAAATTACTATGTTGCCCTACACCCCTTGTGTGAGCGTATTCAATCATGAGTTACTTGCTCATGGCAGCGAGTCATTAAGATGTCACCTATCTAGGACATCATAATGTTCTTCTTCTTCAGAGTCGACATATATCTCCATGTTAGTATCGTAGCTCTGGTTATTCTTCATCAAACGTCAAGATGTTCTTGTCTCGACATATTCACTCATGTTGCTATCAAAGCCTTAGTCATTCTACGTCAAGATGTTCTTGTCTCAACGTATCTTATTATTCTTCATCAAGTGTCGAGATGTTCTTGTCTCGACATATCCTCTCATATTGCTATCAAAGCCTTCATCATTCTACGTCAAGATGTTCTTGTCTTGACATATCTTCTTCATATTGCTATCGAAGCCTTAATCATCCTACGTCAAGATGTTCTTGTCTTGACATATCTTCTTCATATTGCTATCGAAGCCTTAACCATCCTACGTCAAGATGTTCCTGTCTCAACGCATCTTTTCGTGTTGTCGTTGCAACCTTATTTATCCTCCATCAAGATGTTCTCGTCTTGACTAATCATTCTAAATGTTATATCATGTGTGCAAATATTCTTACGTGGCTCTACGCTCCTTATGTGAGCATGTTTATTCATTTCTAAAATGCACAAAATCTATTATATAATATCTTCCATTATTATTTTATATTATAAAGATACATTTATTTATTATTATTATTATTATTATTATTATTATTATATTTATACTCTTATTACTATTATTATTTTTTTATTATTATTATTTTTATTTCTTAAACTCTATTTATCTATGTGGAAAATTATTTACAAAAATAATAGAAAAAGAGGTAGCTATTAATTAGAATTTCATTTATATTTTTGGGATTTTTATAATAGCTAAAATAGTAAAATTTTATTATTATTATTATTTTTTATTATTTCTAAACTCTATTTACTTTGTAGAAAATCACTTACAAAAATAATAGAAAATAAAATGGCTATTTTTTTTATTTATATTTTCAAAATGTTTATAATAGCTAAAGTAATAGAATTTTGTTATTATATTCTATTATATTGCAATACTATTCATTATGTAAGAATTATTTACAAAATCAAAAGATGGTTAACTATATTATTTTTTATTATTACTATTTTTTTATTTTTATTTTTAAGATCTATAATAGCTAAAAAGAAATCATTATCAATATTCTATCTTATTTATTATACTATTCATTATTATATATTTTTATTTCTATTTATTATCTATATAAAAGTATAAGATTTTTATTATTAGTTGAAAAATGGCCATAAGAGATGAAATTCATTATATTTTTTATTTTTTTATTACAACTATTATTTTTATTACATTTTATTCATCAAAAGTATATTTTTTTATTGTATATATTTGTATAGAAATAAAAGAAATACAATTCATATTATAAAACTATATTATCATTCTTTATTATAAAAGAAAATGTATTTTACTATTCATTACCATGGTAGTATATTTTTATATATTTTATGCTATTTATTTCTATTATTCTTTTTTACAGAAAATATCAATATAATATTTATTTTTTTTTTATTTATCAAAGAATATAGCTAACCTCATTATTTATTATAGTATATTACTATCATCATTATTATTTCATGGAAAATCACTTGAAAAATCACTAAAATATATCTAGTTATTATTTATGATTTTATTTGTATTTTTGGAATTTTTATAGCATTTAAAATGACAAGTCAACTATATCAATATATGTAATGCATTTTGCTTTTAAATTGTTTTATCATGATTATATTTCTAAAACTGGAATATTATTGTATAGAAAAATAGTATGAAAAATAAGAAAATTTTAGAAACAAATTTGAGTCAATTTGGAGTTCAATAGCATTTTCAAATCATTTATTTACTCCATATTATTACTATTCTGTTATTATTTAATTAATGGGCCTAATCTGGGCCGCCAGATCTGCTCCAAGATCAGCGCTCATCTTTCAGATAGTTCTATTCTTATTTGGGCCGCCGGATATGCCTCAAGATTAATTCGTATTAGATGGACGGCCCAGATTCATATCCATATCTCTGTTTAATGCAACGCTTTACTTCGCACGTCCGATCCCTTCAAGATTCACACACGCGCGTCAATATCCGTGCTGCTGCGATTCTCTGACTCCCCAGTCAATATGAGTTCCAAGATTCGTGCTATTGGCGACGCCGGCGATCGCGCCATCTCCTCCGATCGGAGAGCGCGCTCAAGGTCGTCTTGCGTGAGGGTTGATCTACGGCGTTTGATTAATGATCTGTGCGGTGAATCACATGGTATGCCAATGCCAGATGGGTTGATTTGGTACCAATCGGTACCGAATCTCAATTCTTAGAAATTCAATGGAATTGATCAATACTTTGTACAATTAGATGCCCTGTTTACATCGTTTATGTATGTTGACATGAATTAACATGATTATTGTAGCTCTAATTGACTCAATGAATCATACTTGACAAATGCTACTGGGGTACAAGTAGTGCGAGTTCGATGCATCAAGGTATAGACACGAATTGTAACCAAATTTAACGATGTTTTTGGCAATTCAGAGTTGATAATGCATCGTTTAACATGTCTATAGGAATCTAGCTGACATTACATATCTAATTTGGATGATAATTACATTATGAGCTAATGGAATTGACACAGTGCAACATCGCCCGATACCGATCGTCTTTCACTCAAAATTCGACTATTCATCCACTCTCAATGCGACTTATGCACCTAATATGCTTTATAATGACAATTATGACTGAGCTATATCCAATTATGCATGCAATCTTCCTTAATCTCAAGTCTGGAACTAGATTGAACTGGTACGACGCGACAACATGCAGAAAATCATGAATTGATCGAGTTCTCAAGTTGAAACCGAGATCAATCGACTTTGAACAACACTACAACCTTGAATACATAAGATACAAACACAGATCGAGATGAATTTGGCGTTTAAACAAAGAATTAAATCAAGAATCCCCATTTGGTATCGAGTTCTCGGGTTTTAACCGAGATCAATCGATTTAACCAGCTCAATTACGACTTCTGTGATCAAGATTCACTCAAGAAATGAAGCAAATATAAGGATCAAATCAAGCAATTCACAAACAAAAGAGTAAAAAGGTGAAAATCAAAAGAAAAAGATAGAAAATTTGCTGACGATTATACTGTTATTACAATGGAAGTTTGAATTACATACCTTTCTTTTGAATTACCACAAATCAAGCTTCCAAATCACTAATTGACTGTGATCCAAGAATGACAGAGCTCTTTTCTTGAAGGATTGAAGAAATTCAATCGAGTTCTCAAGTTTGCAACTGAGATCAATCGATTCTATTACTTCTTCTTCCTATTCTTGCTCTCTTTCTCTCTGTCTTTCACTATTAGCTCTCAAATGGGTGTTTCTATGCTCTATTCTTGCGTGTGTCTGTGTGTTCTTCCTTCTGTGTGTGTAATTGGTTTATATAAGCAATTGAGATGGTGTACCAAAAGAATTAGAGCCATACACCACTCATACACCAGCAATTGGACTCCCTTGGCTCATGGACATGGTTCTTCAATTCTGTTAGTGCTTCTGTTATGATGTGGGCCCCATCTAAGCGAATCCAAAGTTCAAGCCTTTGGCTGTTGACCATGTTTGACTCCACTTCTTATCTGTTGTTAGAACCTTCTAGAGCATCCAAACATACTATATATACTCACTCTAATGCATCTAGGATGCCCTTCTACCCTCTGCCATTGTTATCTTCTTCCAAAGCTTAAAGCTTTATTACCCGATTCCATCTCTTGGCCAAAAACATATCTCCATCATCCAATTGATAACCTCCATCACCTAAACAGCATCGTGTAAGCATAGGAAGCCGCCAAAGATTGATAATTCGAGCCGAGAGTGCAAGGTTTCAAATTTCATCAATTTGCCCGATTTTATCACTCCTTCTCAATTGCTTCAATTCATTCCCTAATTGCTGCTTCTTTCTTCATCTACAATACGCCGTCGCCTAAGTAAATAGAGAAGGTTTGCATCATCAATTTTGGATTCGAAGTAGGAATTGAAGTGCTTCATCAATTGCCCGAGGTATTCATCTCTCTCAATCACCTTATTCACTTGTTGTTTTTCAATTCGATCAATTGCACATACTCTCCTATGTATAGGCTAACTCGGGTGAAAGGAATTGGAGTTGCGAGCTTTGGAGAGCTTGATCACCTCTAATGGCGCCTCTCGCCTCGTCGAGAAGAAGGAAGAAGAGAGGGAGGGAGAAGGAGAAGAGAAAGAGAGAGGGTGCGTCGGCGCACGAGTCCACAGCTAGGTGGGACCCACAATCGAGGCGCAATACAAGTGAGCAGTGTACACATCGCTTCTTTCTTTTGATTTAAATCTACGATTAGATCCGTGTATAGACTAGGTGCATGATTGCATGTGTGAGCTATACATTCATAAACCTGACAAATGGGCCCCACATGTAAGTATATGAATCTCGGCCCATTAGTCCAGCTGTGGATTAGTTAACCCCTTGCTTAGATTTAATCAATCTGACTTGGCACACTGACGATAGGTCCACTTGTTTAATCAATCTATTAATCATCTGTTATAGTATGCTGAGGTGGCTCTGTAGTGTAGTGCCATGTGTCACCTCTGGGGTTTGTGTTACCTAGTTGGACCAATAACATGCAGCCATGTGGCAATAGGTTTAGTATGATCTGCTGAGGTGTTTTGCTAACAGATTGCCATGTGGCATATGGGGAGTGAGGTGTGCCGCTGTGGTGCTGCCATGTGGTAAGTGTAGAGATGAGGTGGGCCTGTCAGGTAGAGCCATGTGGCACTGGGGTAGTGAGGTGGCCTCCTCTGGCTGTGCCGTGTGGCATAGGGTTGGGTTAAGTGGACCTCTGGTGTGGTGCCATGTGGCACTAGGGTGGTGAGGTGGCCCACTGGCTGTCTGCCACGTGGCACTAAGGTGGGGCCCACCTGTCAGTGACTCATACCTGGGTGGGGCCCACTTGCTGACATGGCCCAATGAGAGGCTGCCACGTGGCACACCCTCTCTCTCTTCAATTATTTTATACTTCCTGTGTTTCTTGTACCCAGTTTGTACCCAAGGCTGCTATCATCCCCAACTTGCACCCAGGATTGTTCTGATCAAATCTCAGCCTTTGATTATTCTATTTAATCTGCCTTTATTTTCCTTGAATTTATTCTGATAGCTCCACTTATCCAAAAATCATGAAAATTTCACCAAAAATCCCTAAATTCATGATGATCATCCCTGTAATTTTTAATTCCATTTTTGCCCTTGCCTCTCTGAATTAAAAATTCTTTTATTCATAAAACCCTATTATTCCTTATGAATTAATCCCTGATCTCAACTGTAGCTCAATGTCTCTGGCTAATTATCTCCTCTTGCAGAAACCACCCTAACTAAATATCAATTAGACTTATATTGATATTTATTAGGGCTTGATTTGATCAAATGCTGACTACTTATCAGCAATTAATACAAATCTAGACTTGATCAGATGGTTGCTCCCAGCTTTGGCACCTGATCAGTCTTGTGAAATTGACTTTCAATCCCTTAACATGAGGGTGACTTGGTCAAAGAACTGACTACTTATCAGTAATTGACACAAATCAAAGCATGGTTAGGTGGTTGCTCGCAGCTTTGGCACCAGGTCACCTTGAAAGCAAAATCACATTTGGAATTTCTCATGATTAGTTGCATCAAAATGCTAGCTTGGCATTGACATCATTTCATGTAGTATAGGGATTATACTGCTTCAGCTCCTTTCTAGGGTTAGCTTCAAAGGCAGATTTCTAGGGTTCAATTCTGACCCTCTTCAATAGGTCACTGAGGTGTGGGGTCCACTTGTCAGTGAAAATGGTCATATGGATGACTCATCAGATAGGCTATGCTATTAGGTTCATCTACAAGGGGCTGCCAGGTGGGTCCCACTTGTCAGAGAAAACATAATCAAATGGCTGACCCATCAGGAGATTTTCTCTCTCCTAAATCTCCCGAGGGTCAGCCACTTCGAATGAGCAGAAGGTGGCTGGGTATTTATATCCTTGCTCCATATTTAGGATTTCCTTGTGGGATTAATGCTTAACCTCTGTTCCGGGTTAGTTAGCTTTCTTAACAAAATAGGCTAGGTCCATGTCATTGGAGCTGCTCATAAGGGACTGCCATGTGGGTCCCACTTGTCAGAAAAGGTATAATCACATGGTGACACCCAAGAGGTCTCCTCTCTCCCTCGATCTTCTTGGGTGTCACTCATGCTGAGTGGATAGAGAATAGCGGGGTATTTATACTCTTTACTTCATGCCCAGCATTCCGTTGTGGGACTAATGGATTTGTTCCGGGATTATGCAGCGACCTTTCCTGATCAGTGGGCCACCTTTCTACTGCTCCCTCTCTTCTTCCCCTTTCTTATGATTTATTATCAATTTATTTTATTTATTTATCTATTCATCCTTGAAATTTTTCAAGGGTAAACATGGAGGAGGGAGATACGAAGTTGACAAGTACATAGCTCTGGAAGCCAAGTTGAACGCACTACAATCACAACTCAACAAGCAGGCAGCAACCGCTAAGGCCGTCGAAACACCGAGCTGTGAACTATGTGGTGACGAGGGACATGTCTACGCCGACTGCCCCCAAAGGACGACCGAAAAGGAAGTAAATTCTCTAAATAGCATGCCTTCCTACTTCCCTAAGCCACCGTTCAGTCAATCCTACTCTAGGGATTCCACAGACCGACAATATTGGAAGGAAAACCCTGACCGTCCTCATTTTGGGCAATCTGGCAACAACAACCCTCCAAGGTATCAAAACCACGGGCCCAACCAAGGCAACAGCAACCGCCCACCATTTACTTCGGGGCAAGTCCAGCTCAACCAAGAATTCAAGAGCTTTATGCAAGAGCAAGGCAAGGTGAACATGATAATTCTTGAGGAGCTACAAAAGATCCGAGAGGCTCAAACCAATGGATCCACCTCTGAGGCACCAAAGTTGCCAACAAAACCGACGCCAAATCCATCGGGGGATTGCAAGTCTGTTCATGTCCTACGGAGCGGCAAGTCTTACGCTAGTCCCACGAACCCCGAGGTGGTTCCGACAACATCTGATCCTGCACAATCACCCGCTGTTCCAGAGGCTGAAACAGAGGTGCGCGACCCGTTGGGTGTGGTATGCGACCCGCTACACGCTGCACGAAGCCCGACAGAGCAAGTGATCGACCGTCGACGATGCGGGTCGAAGCAAGCGAGTGTTGAACGAATCGCAGACAGTTGTAGACGACTCGCGTACAAAGCCACAGACAGAGAAATCCACCCCGAATTCCGAGGACAATTTGCATGTGTTGGGGACGGAAAAACCAAAACCAGTCAAGGTGCAAAGAACCTTACTGTGCCACCGGTTCCATTTCCGCAGAGGCTTGCCAAGCACCGATTAGAGGAGCAATACTCGAAATTCATGGAGGTATTGAAACAACTTTCTATTACTATTCCTTTTACTGATGCTCTTGCACAGATGCCTACGTATGCCAAGTTTTTGAAGGATCTCTTGTCAAACAAGAGGAGTTTGAAGGATTGCAGCAGCGTGCAACTCAACCTGGAATGCAGCGCAGTCGTGAGTCATGAGCTACCTCCAAAGCTTGGCGATCCGGGTAAGTTTACTATCCCTTGTACCATTGGTAAAGCTGTAATCAAAAAGGCTCTATGTGATTTGGGTGCGAGCGTGAGTCTTATGCCTCACACCGTCTTTAAAAGGATTGGTGTGGGCGAGCTCAAGGCCACCCGTATGACTTTGCAGCTTGCAGACTCTTCTACGCGTCTGCCATTGGGGATAGTGGAGGACGTGCCTGTGCAAGTTGGGAAATTCTTTGTGCCAGGAGATTTCATGGTTGTGGACATGAAAGAAGACAAGGAGGTACCGATCATCCTCGGTCGCCCTTCCTTAGAACTCGCCCGAACGCATTTGACACATACCAAGGCACGCTAACCATGACCGTCGGGGGAGAAAAGGTGCAGTTCCAAGTCGATAAAGCGATGAAGTATCCCGACATCCCCGACGAATGCTACCAAGTAGACATCATTGACGAGGTGGTCCAAGAAGTGCAAGAAGGCTTCCTCGAGCGACAACACGATCCACTAAGGTATCATTCTGACTTTTTCTCTCAATTTCAGGAGGATATGGACTCGGACATGTCGCGTTGCGCAACGGTAGTCCATGTTTCAGCAGAAGGGGACGCGCATGTTTCAGCTGTCAGTACCAATGTCTGCGACCAGTCTGGTAACCCCAACGACCCGCCGACAGAGATAAGCGACCCGCTGGCAGCTCTGGACTCCTCGCAGACAACTGATCCAGAGCACGGTGAGGGCAGCATTCCACCATTTGACACTCCTAAAAAGGTCGAACTTAAGCCGCTGCCCGACAACCTCAGGTATGAGTTTCTTGATGAGGAAAAATCTTTTCCCGTTATTGTGGGTGCTCAATTAAGCCCCGATGAAACTAACAAACTTTTGGAGAAGTTGAGACTTCACAGGGGGGCCATCGGGTACTCTATTCATGACATCAAGGGGCTCAGCCCAGCTATTTGTGAGCACCGGATACATCCGGAGGACGATCATAAGCCATCTGCAACACCAAAGACGACTCAACCCAGCTTCTTCAAGACGTGGTAAAGAAAGAAATTCTTAAATTATGTGAAGCTGACATTATTTTCTCTATTTCCGACAGTAAATGGGTGAGTCCGATTCATGTGGTGCCCAAGAAAGGAGGGCACACAGTTGTTCAAAATGAGAAGGGAGAAATGGTCCAAATGCGACCCACGACTGGGTGGAGGATGTGTATCGATTACCGCAAGCTGAACGCTGCGACACGTAAGGACCACTTCCCGTTGCCATTTGTTGATCAGATGCTTGAGCGTTTGGCAAAGCACTCCCACTTCTGCTATCTCGATGGATACTCCGGTTTCTTCCAGATACCGATTCACCTTGCAGATATGGAGAAAACAACGTTCACATGTCCGTATGGCACCTTCGCCTATCGTAGGATGCCGTTTGGCTTGTGTAACGCACCTGCTACTTTCCAAAGGGCAATGATGGGAATTTTCTCTGCTTATATTGAAAAAGAAGTCGAAATTTTCATGGATGATTTTTCTGTTGTTGGTACTTCTTTTAACTCTTCTCTTGAAAATCGTGTAAAGTTTTGCGGCGGTGCGAGGAAACTAACTTGGTGCTCAACTGGGAGAAATGCCACTTCATGGTGGAGGAAGGCATAGTTTTGGGACATAAGGTGTCTGGTAAGGGCATCGAAGTGGATAAGGCGAAGATAGAAGTGATCGAGCAAATGTGTGTACCTAAGACTGTTAAGGATGTGCGAAGCTTTCTCGGGCATTGCGGATTCTATCGACGATTCATTCAAGACTTCGCTCGAATTGCTAAGCCCTTAACAAACCTTCTAATAAAAGATAACGAATTTGATTTTTCTGATGAATGTGTTAAGTCTTTTGTCGTGAAGAAAGCCCTCGTGTCCGCTCCCATTCTCCGGCCCTCCGACCGGTCTCAACCCTTTGAGATCATGTGCGACGCCGATGATTATGTCGTGGGGGCCGTTCTTGGCCAAAAGAAGGACAAGAAACCCGTTGCCATCTGCTACGCGAGCAAAGTCCTTGATTCCGCACAAGCCAACTACACCACGACAGAAAAGAAGCTTTTGGCAGTGGTGTATGCTCTCGAAAAGTTTCGTGCCTACCTGGTCGGATCTCAGATCATCGTCTACACCGACCACGCTGCACTAAGGTATCTTCTCGCTAAAAAAGATGCCAAACCCCGTCTTATCCGTTGGATTCTTCTTTTGCAGGAATTTGACATTGAAATCCAAGATAAAAAGGGGTCGGAAAACTCAGTAGCTGACCATTTGTCAAGACTACATTGGGAAGGCGAGGAGAAGGACCGTGTACCGATCGACGATTCGATACCTGGGGAGCGACTCTACGCGATTGGGACGCGCACCACAAGCACTCCATGGTATGCGGATTTTGCAAATTTTCATTGTTCCGGCGTGATTCCGGAGGACATGACATACCAGCAGAGGAAAAAGTTCAAAGCCGATGCTAAGCACTACATCTGGGAAGAGCCCTTCCTCTTCAAAGTTGGTATTGACGGGATGATTAGGCGGTGTGTGCCGAAAGAGGAGGTACACTCTATTCTTTTCCATTGCCATTCATCTGCTTACGGAGGCCACACCTCCTCCTCTAGAACGTCGCCAAGGTCTTGTCAATGTGTTTCTTTTGGCCAACCATCTTCAAGGATGCACATGCTTTCGTGCAATCGTGCGACGAGTGCCAAAGGACCGAAACATATCAAGGCGCAATGAGATGCCACAACATGTACCCCATTCTAGAGGTCGAGATTTTCGATGTGTGGGGAATCGACTTCATGGGACCATATCCTTCTTCGAAAGGTAATGAGCACATTCTTGTGGCAGTGGACTATGTGTCCAAATGGGTGGAGGCACTAGCTTGTGCCAAAGCGGATAGTAACTCTGTTAAGCGCCTCTTCAAGGATGTGATCTTCCCGCGCTTTGGAGTGCCGCGCGTTGTAATAAGTGACGGTGGCAAGCACTTCATCAACCGCCGCTTGAGCAACTTCGAAACGGCATGGGGTAACCCACAAGGTATCAACTCCTTATCATCCTCAAACTAACGGCAAAGGTTGAAGTGTCTAATGTGCAAATCAAGGCTATTTTGGAGAAGACGGTGTCGGTGACAAGGAAGGATTGGGCTTTCAAGCTCAACGACGCACTTTGGGCGTACCGCACCGCTTTTAAGACGCCACTCGGAATGAGCCCGTTCATGCTAGTCTACGGGAAGCCCTGTCACTTGCCCGTCGAGATTGCACACAAGGCATACTGGGCCACACGCACGCTCAACATGGAGCTACAAGCCGCTGGAGAGAAGCGCATCCTCGACTTGCACGAACTGGAGGAAATGCGTCTTCAAGCCTACGAGAACGCCCGAATCTACAAGGAACGCACAAAGAAGGTGCACGACGAGCGCATTTCGCGCCGTATCTTCAAAGAAGGTGATCTTGTACTTTTGTTTAATTCTAGACTAAGGCTTTTTCCGTGCAAGCTCAAGTCTCGATGGTCCGGACCCTTCACGGTGAGGAAAGTCTATCCTTTTGGAGCGGTGGACATTTCGGGCAAAGATGGTAGAATCTTCAAGGTGAACGGTCGGCGCTCAAGACATACATTGTCGACCAAAATAATGACGAGCGTCCGAGCTTGGACTTGTCCGAGCCTATCCCCGCGAAACTTAGACGCAATAGGGTCGTGCTCGGGACCTAAAACAAGCGCTTTTCGGGAGGCAACCCAAAATTTTTTTTTTTTCCTTCTTTATTTTTTCTTTTATTTCATCTCGTGCATGTTTTCTTTTCTTTACTTTTGGCTCATGCAAATATTTGACGTATTTTTCAAGAGTTTGGAGTTGCAGAAATTCATACGAAAAAGAGTAGCTGAACATGGTTGGACGACCCGTCCAGGTCAGTGTGCGACTCACAGGCGGCTGTCTGGCAGTTCTGTGCGACCCGCATAGGACCTTGAACGATCCGCACAGCTTTGTCGGGAGGTAGATATGGAAAGTGGAATCTTTGTGAACAGATCAGGAAAGCTAATAAATCAGACTTGGAAGGGACTATTAACTTGCCTTACTTGTCCTCCTCTGATTATATATCTCTAACCCACCTTCCTCCTTTCTCTCTATTCTAAATTTTTTTTTTTTTTTTTTTTTTTTGGAAACAACTTTCTGCCTCTCTCTTTTTTCTTTCTGCCCAGCCAGAGCAGCCGTCAACTGGTCGCAGAGAACCCTCAACTACCCGTAGAGCACTGTCCAGAGGCGAATTTTAGACATTCTCGCTGTTCCCAAAGCAAGTTTAAAGATGCCCTGGAAAGCGACAGTCAAGAGGGCCCCTCGCAGAAATTCCACGCCTACCCACGACGTTGACTTGATGATCACGCTTGCGGAAATCAAGAAGGAAATCCGAAAACGGAAGAAAGCAACTCGAACTACTCTCCAACCTCAAGCACCAAGAGTAGACCGCCCGAAGATACTTCGAACGAACAGCTCGAATAAGAGTAAATCCTAGATGGTGGGGCCGTCAAATTGCGCAACCAAACTCTTGGCGAGTGGATGCAAGTTGGTGGGCGGAGACACGGACGGTTCCTGGATCGTTTTGCCCATGGGCTAAACCCTAGGCATCGAGGGAGTACACCTTCCCCTTACCTTTTCTCTGAATTTACTTTTGAATTTTTGGCACAGAGGACGGTGCAAGGGTAAGCATGGGGGGGTAGAATAAAAATTGTAAATAGTCAATATTTGCTTGAACACTTTTCTTGATTTTCTTTTTCATTTTGCATGATATTCTCTAATTTTTGTTTGTGATTTTTGTTATCTGTCCATGTAGTCGTCGAAAGCTTTAAACGAAGAAATAATGGATGTTGGGATGCGTAACGTAGAAGAAACGCCGTCCGGCAAGTTGTTATGCGACCCGTTTGGCAATCGTCTCTGCGACCGGCTGACATATGCCGACAAAGGAAAAAGGCGGTGAACACCGTTCGCGACCGTGAAGGCCCCGTGCGACCCGTTGAGTTTCCGATGTATTCAACGATGTACAAGCACGAATCTTCGAGGTCATCCGGGGCATCGGATCTAGGGTTGATCTCTCTTTCTTTATTCTCTTCTTTCCTTTTCTCTCTCTTCCTTTTCCTTCTCCTCTTTTCTCTCCCGTCCCCTTCCTTCTTCTTCTTGTGCGACCCCATCACCTCCGCCCAACATGCCCGTGCGCCCAAAGAACCCCGTGCGACCCCAACACCTCCGCCCACAGAGAGCACCCCGCGAGCGCCCACCTTTACCTGGGCCACACTCGCGCGAGCCGCCACCTCCTCTTGCAAACCCGTTCACCACCGTCTGGCGACAAGTCCGGAGGTCTTCCGACTCGCACCATACCGGAGCAGCCCACCGCCACCACCGTCCGAGTCACACACCCTTGCAAATCGGTTCTTCTAAACCCTAGTTTTTTTATTTTCAACCTTTATGGGTTAAATTGAACTTAATCTTTTGATCGAGGGTGAAATTTGCAACGGTAGGAGGTTAACAATTATTTGATCTGTCAGGTTTAAGGGTTAATTTGACCAATCCGGTTTGGAATTGTGTACCAGCCCCTTTACCAGTAAAAATAGTGTTTTCTGTTTTAAATCGCTGAACCAGTTGCAGACAACACTGAACTGGTCGCAGACAGTTGTCCAGCAGCCCAATCTGCCTATTTTCTAAGGCTTTATCTAGCTCTCAAATTTTCATTGTAGCCATGTTTACAAGGAGCAAAAAGGGCAGCGGCGTTGCCTCTTCCTCCAACCCTCCTCAACGCACACCCGAAGAGGAGCGTTACTACACCCTCCGGGAGGAGCTGGTAGACAGAACGGTGATCTCCACACCGACCCTTGATTTTGAGCTGCTTGAGGAGATGGGGATCTTGGAGGACTTCACTCGCCTCACTGAGCGGGTGGGGTTCACGAGACGATTCTGGGAGATACCGACCCGGTACCAAGCATACGAGGATTTAACAAAGGAGTTTCTCGCCTCTCTGGCTTGGTGTGAGATTCCGGACAAAGGGACCGGTATCCAATTTCAGCTATGTGGGGAAGTCTTTCGGAGACCACTGTCCTCAATCAACAAGTGGTTTCATTTGGCCGAGAAGGAGACCGACTACCTCGGCTATGTACCCCACGGCCATGACGTCAACCGCCCTCTCAACCGCATACAACTTAGGGCTCAGCGTCGCCATGAGTTCTGGTCCTTCATCACTGGCCGCCCTTTCCCTCGCGTAAACAACCCGATCTTCGGGTAAAGCACATCGAACACCCTCTCGCTCCGTTTCCTCCGCCGTGCCCTCGGGAGCTCTATCTTTGCTCGGGGGAGTCTTCCATCCGTCCCAAGCACGAGGAGTTAGAGTTGATAGCTACTATGCTCCGCCCTACGCCCTCCCGCAGCATTCCCGATCTAGCAAAGGAGATGTGCAGCTTCTGGATGACCATTCCGATCAGGGGCGGGGAAGGAGGAGTCATCTCCATGGGCTCCTATGTCACACACATTGCCACTAAGCTCCATGTTGATCTCCGACACCTTGAGAGGAGGATAAGCCGAAGAGCCTCGACCGGATCGGTCGCAGAATCGGGAGTGGATGACTTCCACGTGGTCCGAGGCCGAGCAGAGATGGGTTCACACTTGGTTCACCGAGCGACACGGTCGCTTATCATGCCTATTCAGTTCCCGCCCATCTCCTATACCGAGCCAGCCACTTGGCTACTACAGTTACCACAGGCCGACCACATGGACTACGAGCAGCCGCCACAGCCTCCAATGCCAGATCACCACCAGCCACCATTTCAGGGCTATGCCCCATATGCTGCACCTCAGGTACCATTTTATATCCCTCAGCAGGAGTGGACCACAGCCTATCAAGGCATTCAGGAGATACAGCAGATGATGCGCAGCATACAGCTAACGCAAACAGCTCATGGGCGGCAGATCCGGCACCATTCGTCGACCCACGGGAGCAAGAGCAAGCAGATCGACGATATTGCCGAGTACCTATACCGCCCACATGCGCGGCACGAAGCGCATAAATGATGTGAGCGCATCGGGCGACGACGCCGCCACCGGAGACGACGGACAAGTGACGCACCTCAAAGTTGTATTCCATCTTTCTCTCATTTTCATTCTTATCTGTGATCCTTTGCACTAGGGACAGCGCATGGTTTTAGCATGGGGGGGAGATAGAATAAACCTGAGTAGTTTTTAGGTTTTTTTTTTTCGTTTTTGTCTACCTTTTACATTTTTAGGGCATTCTTTTTCATTTTTTTTTATTTTTATTAGCATTTGCATTTAGTTTAATTACTTGAGTCCGAGTAGCTGTACTCTTTTCCTACTCCGCTGGACCGCGGAAAGGTTTTTGATGAGGCAGCACCCCTTTTTGGTTGGGTAGGAGAATTTCTCCTTTGGCATAACACGTGCCACTTTTGTGGCGTGGAGTGAATGAGGCCTTAGGAACGGCTCTGAGAGACCAAATTGAGGTAGTATTCTTATTTCTTTCTTTTTCTCGAGTTCATACCAAAGTCCGGTTTAGTGTTTGACTTGCTGAGGACAAGCAAAAGGTTAAGCATGGGGGGATTTGATGTGTGTATTTTACACACATATTCTTTAGGGTAAAACCGTGTCTTTTGGTATAAACTTAAGCTTTATTGGTCCAATTAATTATAATTTAGGGCATATCATTGCATTTGTCGTGTTGTACCTCTTTCTTGACTTGCAGATTTGAAATATTACGAAATCCCGACTTTTGGAGCACTTTTCTCGCTTTTCGGTACGTGTTTCTCGAACTTATCTAAATTGGGAAACTCACCATGGTGAAACTTACCAACACACACCAATTGAGTGGAATAATGAGTGAAATGTGAGATCTACCAAAATGCCAAAGGCACAAATTATTGGAGAGATGTGAGATTCCACATATATGGGCACTGATACACACTTCACCCACTTTAAATGAAACATCCGAGTTCCACAGAAAGGCATAGCCGCGTGTGTCGAAAGACGCGGCCCCGTGTTGTCCATTCCGACCGGGAATAATTAGAATGGACAGTGGTTTGGCGCTCGTCCCTCACAGTTCCATGGGTCACAAGGGAACCCGCTTTTTGCTAAATCCTTTGGTGTTTGGTGTTATATCCAAGAAAAAGCACCGCACGCCCAAAGATGAGTTCACCTCGTGTGATCTTGGAGGGGTCGAACAAAGGACTACTCGTTGCAGTGCTCGGCGCTTGCGTCAAAACAACGAGAATGGTGAAAGTCTTACCATACACACACTAAACACCAGTTGAGAGTGATATTGAGAGAAAAGTGAGTCTACCAAAGCACGCAAAGTGCCTAGCGGAGTGACTTGTGAGAGTCCACAAAAACACGTACACATCCACTTTTCACTTCCAATCATTGAGAGTTAGGAAGATTCCACATATGGCTAGTTGCGAAGTGCCGTAAATGTCGTAACCTAGGTTGAGTTCATCCGTCCCGGCAAAACAACGGATGAACGTGGTTGCGGGATTGTCCCTGGGTGTTCCCCAAACAATCGTCCCTTGGTTTGTACAGTTGGCCAAGTAAAACCGACAACTGAAAAAAAAAGTGTTTCGGAAGGCGGGATGTCATGTAGAGGCCCCGAGCAGAGGTCAACGGTCGTCCACCATTGTCTGCGATCGGTTCAAAGAAGTTGTTTGCAGAGGCAAAGCGAGTAGTTCCACATTGGAACATTAATGTATGCGAGTCGCTCAACATTACCAACGGTCGTCCACATCGGATTTGCACCACCGACACTCGGTATTGGCATACATCAATGTAAATGGTCGCATCTCGATTTTACGTGGCGTAACAAGACCCAACGAGTCGTTCACCACCGTCAACGGTAGTTGAAGGCACCGCCAGATTTTGGAAGGAAATCTGAAGATCTGTTTTGGAGACGCGTTTTGGGGCTTATAAAAGGAGAGTTTCTGCAGGGATTCGGGGGAGGATCTTGTAGGGTTTCAAGGGAAGAGATTGGAGGCGGCTACCAACCTTGGAGAGCACGAATTTCGAGAGAAATTCGACCACGAAGACAAAGACTCGCTCATCTTGAGATCTTCGGTTTTATCAACATGATCTCTTATTTTCTTTACTTTTCTTTGTGTTCTTTTGTCATGACCGAGTAGTTTACTTGTTCTTAGGGATTAGGGTAGATTGTTGTGAATGGATTGATGATTATGCTACGTTTTTATCATTGTATTATGTTCAACTTGTTGCACGTTAATAATATCTTTGCATGAATTGATTGTTGTTTTGTATGGTAAACCCGCATGACGAAGGCCAAGTCCGGTGTGGTTGTTAATATCAATCTGACCAACCTTTATTTTATGCATTGCTTGAGTTGATCTTCGGATCCATAAGTACCCGAGAGGGGAAATTGCGTTATACGACGGTATTAACGGAACTTAGGTATAAAACAAGTTGATTTATGGTTAGTCATAATCCTAGAAATGTTTTAATGAACTAATAACATTATAAAGTCCAACACACGAAAGTTGAGGAGTCAATCGACCATTAGTTTCATTGAACGTTCATAATACACGATAGAAGCCTATGTTAATTGGTTTGACGGCCATTCGGCAAATGTCAATCGGTCGTTCAGACACCGAACGGTAGTTGACCATCTGTCGCATTGTTGAACAACGACAAGACCAACGTCGCAGGTAGTTCAGACACCGAATGCCCTACAAACATCGTATTGTTTACCTAGCATGCCCTCGCGAGTCGTTCAGACACCGAACGGTCGCATACCTATGTCGGCGCGGTCGTTCATAGTAGTGAACGGTAGTTGACCATTGATCCGAGCAACAATTGATCCCGAACTCCCTAGGAATACCTTTTATAGTTAAGTTTAAAACCAAAATTTTATTTGCACTTGTTTACTCTCTATTTTTAATTGTCTTTTAATTACTTAGGATTCCTTAATCAAAACAATTGCTTACAACCCCCATTTTATACAAAAATACCAAAAATAGTTTTCGAGTCCAAATTAAAGTCGGTTTAGAAGTAAGTCCCGTCTCGTGGTTCGAGATCTCGCAATTGACCGTCGTTTGGTGCGACGTAAAACCGGGATTAGGAAAGTATAAATAGTATTTGATACAAACCCGAGACATCACCGACTGGTGCCAAAGTCTGCGAGCAACCACCTAACCATGCTTTGATTTGTGTCAATTCATCGATAAGTAGTCGGTTCTTTGACCAAGTCACCCTCATGTTAAGGGATTGAAAGTCAATTTCACAAGACTGATCAAAGTGCCAAAGTGGGAGCAACCATCGATCAAGTCTAGATTTGTATCAATCGTTGACATGTAATCAATCGTTGATCAGATCAAACCCTAATGAATATCAATATAAGTCTAATTGGTATTTAGTTAGGGTGGTTTCTGCAAGAGAGAGATAATTGGCGAGAGACACGAGCTACAATTGAAATCGGGATTAATTGGAGAAGGAATAATAGGGTTTTATGGATAAAAGAATTTTTAATTCAGAGAGGCAGGGGCAAAAATGGAATTAAAAATTACAGGGGTGATCATCATGAATTTAGGGATTTTTGGTGAAAATTTCATGATTTTTGGATAAAAGTGGAGCTATTAAAATAAATTCGGGGAAGATAAAAAAGAATAAATGGATTAATCAAAGGCCGAGATTTGATCAAAGCAATTCGAGTGCAAGTTGGGGATGACAAGCAGCTACGGGTACAAATCGGGTGCAAGAAACACAGAAGGTATAAAATAAGCGAAGAGAGAGGGTGTGCCACGTGGCGGCCTCTCTCATGGGCCATGTCGCGAAGTGGGCCCCACCCCGGTATGAGTCACTGACAGGTGGGCCCCACCTCAGTGCCACGTGGCAGACAGCCAGTGGGCCACCTCACCACCCTAGTGCCACATGGCACCACACCAGTGGTCCACTACACTCCCTCTGTGCCACATGGCACAACCAGAGGAGGCCATCTCACCCAACCTTAAGCCACATGGCACAGTTACATCAAGCCACCTCAACTCAGCTGTGCCACATGGCATCTTTCTGGCCAGCCACCTCACCATTCGGATTACAACTATTAGACACATGGCAGCAAACCATTGGACCAAGGCTATACATGTGGGCCCTATTATGTGCCATGTGTCACTCACAGGTTAATACACAGACAGCAAGATTAAACAAGGTGATTAATATAAACATTGCCAGATCAGATGAAACAACCAATAGAAACGTGCCACATTAGCATAATTAATCCTAAATTGCTGACATGGCTACTCCTAAGCCCATTTACATCTGACAATGGGGCCCAACAGTCAGAGAGGCAGACAGAGGCGCATAGTTAAGCCATGCACCAAGTCTGTATAGCCTATTCATCCAGTTCAACGCAGCTGAATTTAAAAGAAGAATAAGAAAGGGATAAACCTGGTGCATGAGCTCTATACCGCTGCTTCTCTTCTCCTCTGCGCTTTGGATCACGCGCGCCATGTGCACCCAAACCAGTCGAAGAGCCTTCTCCCTCCCTCTTCTTCTCGCCATTATCCGATCCTAGTGAAGCTCGCGCCTTCCGTTTTCCTTGACGCCTCACCATGATTGAAGACGATCTAACGAATGGTGATGATTAGGCGACCGAATGATAGGTGTTATCGAATCAACAGATGAAAATAGATGAACAAAAGGTGAAGACGAGTTATTACCGGAAATTGAATTGATAGGAAGAGATGAATTGACACTACGGAGATCAAATTGTGTGACAAGATGGATCCTTTAGGGCAAGGCGACGCCAATGGAAGTAAATTGATGAGGCAATTCGAGGTATGAAATGCTAATTGATCAAAAGAAGAAAACGAGGCAGAAAAGGGATTAGTGAAATTGGAAATGGTAAATGAATGAAATAGCATTAAGAGTGGTCATGGAGTGTTTAAATAGCAAGTAATAACCTTGGGCCCACCTGTCAGTTAAAGTACATGGGTAATTGAGAGTGTGAAGTCAAACAAAATCGCGGCACAGTCAAAATCCTAACAGAAAGCGGTTAAAGAAGAAGCACAACTCCATCCTGGCCGTTGATTGATTCAGGTTGAAGGGTATAGATGTATCCAAGGTGGCAATCCAAGTGGAAGGCAGCCAACCAATCACAATTGGGTTAATTGGCCGGTTCTAGCCTATATAAACCGAGAATTAGCAACAGTAGAGAACATACACATCCATTAGCAGAGCATCTAAAAGCCCATACACACTTATACACACTGGTGATCATCTATTATAGAGAGAAGGAAAATTTACAAGGAAATTGTTTGATTCAGATTAAGAGGTAATTGTTCATGCATTCAATTGGCACTTTCCTTTGTATTTTATTCTCTGTAAATGAATTTAGAACGTTTAACATAGCTAGTTAGGTAGTCAATTGATTTCTTTTCTGTTCTTGCTACTATTCTTTAAGAATTTGCTATATTCTTTCATATTTTCTTTTCTTCGTTTTGTTATTTCTTTGAATAACCCTAATCAATGGCAATTGACTGAATCCAGTGAGCCACTGGCCCAATCACAAAGTGATTGGTGAGCCTTTAGGCCTGGATCAGTCAAGAAGGCATCAAGAATTTATAATTCAATTCCTATTACACTGTCTCTTTTATGATTTTTCATTTTCTATTCAGTCTCCTTGCTTGTATTTGTATAGCAGATAGGAGATGGTGATCTTCTGTCTTCTAGTCATATCAATTGTATAATTCCAGTTGGGTGCATTAGTTAATTCTTGTAATTGCTTTAATTCTGGCACAAATCAGTATATCGTTGATCAAATGGAGAAAATCACCTAATTCTCAGTGAGCCACTGGCCCTAGCTTAAGCTGGGTGAGCCTTTAGGCCTGAGGAGGTATAATTGAGGATGTTAGTTCATTAAACATCAAAGAATCATAAAGGATTGAGCCGGTATCGACTGGTACCACACTACACTGAACAAAGCCGTGCTTCAGCATGCTAAAGGGCAAAGAAGAACCTCATTTCCTATATCAAATTGTTTAAACATGCTAAGGCGATGCTCAACAAGTTTGAAATTGTCAAGAATTTTGGTTAATTCTAATGAATTTGGAAGATAGATCATTTCGGTACCAATCCCGATTGGTACACCTCAACTGGTACTGTCGTGTGGCATTAACCATCATATAGATCTCCGATCGGATAGGATAAAGAAGTTTCACTCACTAAGGCGACTCTAATGTACTAGCTTGATCGGAGAAAAGGATCTCCGATCACCGGAAACACCATTTCGCGCGAATCTTGAAATACCAACGAGTCAGGTAAGCAAAGGAGTTCCTTGGCGCGACTATTAAAGTACTCGCAAATCTTGAAGTTCATCGGTGCGTGTGATCTGTCAAGAGTTTAAAGGGAAAGAAGATCTGGGCCTTAGATCCATTAAACACACATCTTAATTAAATCTAACGTCCTGAATACATCTAAACATTTAAATAAAACTATGCACTAATCTCGGCACAATCCAACGACCCATATTAATAGCAGAATTGAAATGAAAAGAGCCGGCCCATTCACCATACTGGGCTTATTCACAGGAAAATAGGGAAATAAATAAACGAATAAACTTGGCCCATTCCAATTGAAGCCCATTAAATTAATAACAGAATATTAAAATTAAATAGTAAATAAATCATTTGAAAATGCTCCTGAACTCCAAATTAATTCAAATTTGTTTCTAAAATTTCCTTATTTTTCATACTATTTTTCTATACAATAATATTCCAGTTTTAAAAATATAATCATGATAAAACAATTTAAAAGCAAAAGACATTACCTATATTGATATGTTTGACCTAGCTTTGACTTGTCATTTTAAATACTATAAAAATTCCAAAAATTCAAATAAAATCATGAATAATAACTAGAAATATTTTACTGATTTTTCAAGTGATTTTTCATGAAATAATAATGACAATAGTAATATGCAATAATAAATAGTGATATTAGTTCTATTCTTTGATAAATAAAAATAAATAATAATAGATATTATGTTGATATTTTCTGTAAAAAAAAAAAAGAATAATAAAAATAAATAGTGCAAAATATACAAAATATATATATACCATGATAATAAATAGTAAATGCATTTTCTTCCATAATAAAAAATGATAATATAGTTTCATAATAAAATGAATTACATTTCTTTTGTTATTTCTATACAAATATACAATAATGTTTTTGATGAATAAAATACAATAAAAATAATAGTTGCAATAAAGAATATAATGAACTCCATCCCTTATGACTATTTTCAAATAATAATAATAAAAAAAAAAAATCTTATATTTTTCTATAGATAATAAATAGAAATAATAAAAAAATAATATAATGAATAGTATAATAAATAGGATAGAATATTAATAATGATTTCTTTTAGCTATTATAGATCCTAAAAATAAATAAAAACAAAAATAATAAAAAATAATATAGCTAAATAATTTTTACATAATGAATAGTGTTTCAACATAATGAAATATAATAATGAAATTCTATTACTTTAGCTATAATAAATACTCTAAAAAAAAAAAATAATCATAGCCATTTTATTTTCTATTATTTTTGTAAGTGATTTTCCACAAAATAAATGGAGTTTAGAAATAATAAAAATAAAATTCTATCATTTTAGTTATTATAAAAATCCCAAAAATATAAATAAAATTCTAGTTAATAGCTAACCCATTTTCCTATTATTTTTGTAAATAATTTTTCTACATAGATAAATAGAGTTTAAAAAAAATAAAAAAAATAATAATAATAATAATAATAAATAAATGCATCTTTATAATAGAAATAATGATGGAAGATATTATGTAATAAACTTTTTACACTTTGAAGATGAACAAACATGCTCACATAAGGGATGTGAAGCAACACACATGATATAACATTTAGAACGATTAGTCAGGACAAGAACATCTTGACGAAGGTTGCAACAGCAACATGAGAAGATACGTTGAGACAAGAACATCTTGACGTAGGATGACTAAGGTTTCGATAGCAACATGAGAAGATACGTTGAGACAAGAACATCTTGACATAGGATGACTAAGGCTTCGATAGCAACATGAGAAGATACGCTGAGACAAGAACATCTTGACGTAGGATGACTAAGGCTTCGATAGCAACATGAGGAGATATGTCGAGACAAGAACATCTTAACGCTTGATGAAGAATAACCAGAGCTGCGACATCAACATGGAGATATATGTCGACTCTGAGGAAGAAGAACATTACGATGTCCTAGAGAGGCGACATCTTAATGACTCATTACCATGAGCAAGTAACTCATGACTAAATACGCTCACACAAGGGGTGTAGGGCAACATAGATTTTGCACAAGTAATGCAACATGTAGAATGATTAGTCGGGACAAGAACATCTTGACGCTCGCTGAAGAATGACCAAAGCTACGACATCAGCATGGAGAGATATGTCGACTTTGAAGAAGAAGAACATTACGATGTCCGAGAGAAGTGACATCTTAATGACTCGGTGTCATGAACAAGTAATTCATGACCATTTGAGCTAGCAAGACTGAACTCATCCGTCGATAAGTTTGTCTTCTGGTTCATCTCCCGAGACCGTGAGATTGAATCGTTCTGTAGTAGATTCATCCACAAAACAGTGAATGTGAACCGTTCTGTAGGTAGGTTCCTTCACTAACACATGCCTCAATGTTAAGCTGGCTCAGCGCTTCA
Organism: Schoenoplectus tabernaemontani; assembly: GCA_037127355.1. Classification (NCBI taxonomy): domain Eukaryota; kingdom Viridiplantae; phylum Streptophyta; class Magnoliopsida; order Poales; family Cyperaceae; genus Schoenoplectus; species Schoenoplectus tabernaemontani. The sequence continues at coordinate 23,344,618 of CM073739.1, forward strand.
GGTTTGACATTGTGTGTAAGCGTGTTTCCTAGGTTTATGGATCGGCTTAGTGCTTCGAATTCATGATCTAGAAGATCGGTGAGAAGAAACACGTGGGCCATATCCACCCTTCTCCTGATTCACCAACCTCAAGATCAACCGGCTCAGTGCTTCGAGTTGTATTTTGTGTGATTGGTTGTTGACTAGTTAAGATTGAACCGTTACGTAGTAGGTTTATCTTCTAGATCAACGGAGGTCGAGTCGTTCGTAGTAGACTCACCTCAAGCCCCTACGAAGAGATTAACCAGTCCGTAGTAAGGTTATATCTCGAGGTGGCATAGACGAACCGTCCGTTTGTAGGTTCGTCTTCCATAGGATGAAGTAGGTCGAGTCGTTCTGTAGTAGACTCACCTCGAACCCCTTTGAAGAGATTAATCTGATCTGTAAGTAAGGTTACCTCTTGAAGCGGTAAAGACTGAACCGATCTGTTTGTAGGTTCGTCTTCCATAGACCCCTTTTGTGAACCCAGACGACCACTTGACCATCTTTTAACTATACTATTTGCTTCTCTCTTTCAAAGATCCAGAGGTGCCTCGAGGTTAGTAGCCCAGGGTAATTAACGGTGGGGGCTTGCGCCCACCGGAATCTACAAGAACTCACAATCACTAAAAACCCCCTGAATGTGCATCCAAATCTCTCTAAACGGCAGAATCAGCCGGCACTTAGCAGATACACGCTCGGGAGGGATCTCCGTGTCCTTCTTCCGCAACCCATCGCCCAGCGGCGGTGCGGAGCGCGCGAAAAAGGGTCGCACAGGATCTGGCACGCCCGGTGGGACCTAGATTCTCCTCTTATCTCTGAAAGAGAGAGGCAAATAGAATAGTTAAGAGATACAAGTGGTCTTCTATGTGCTAAAAATGACTAATAATTTTCAAGTGTTTTTGTTTTTGCAGGAAATGGCATATTTCGGGAACTTCAACCTTGCTCCTTACACCGTCACACCTGCACAGAGCCCAGAGGGCAAGCTTTTTATGTTCTTCGGGACCATCCCGCAAGAACTTACTTTCTATGGCCCAGCTCCAGTGGCCACGATCACTCCCGCGGCCATCCAGATCTCCATCCCGGACGAGGAGGAGGACTCGATCACCCTGACTCCCAAAGGGATCTCAAACAACGTCATGGCCTCTCCTACTACCTCCCCAAAGAGGAGAAGGCGACCGTCCAAGAGGACAGCCCCAAAGGCAGCAGCCCAAACTGCCCGTAACTCTCAAGCATCCAGGAAGAGGGCCCTGGATGCATACCAAAATCAGCTGGTGGCTAGGCAAGCTATCCCAGTCTCCAACAAATTCACAGCCCTTCGAATAGTGGCCAAGAACTCGGCCACAGGCCAGCTCCGTCAGGCATGGGAGGTGCCTAAGCCCACACCTCGCCCAACTCAAAGGCCTCAGCGCCGCCAGAACAAGTCTCAAGCCCCTGCAGAAGCCATCTACAAGGCTCACGGGGCCCTCAAAGCGAGAGGAAGAGCGTCAAGAACGCTAGGTCGAGACAATACGTCTCCCGCTCCGGTCAATCTCAAGACATGGCTCGACCACAAGCCATTGTCTCCACTCCGAACCCGAGGAGGTTTACATCAAAGGCAACACCTAGCACCCAGCAGGTGTGGGTCCCGAAGGGTTCCCAGCCAACAAAATCCCGGTCTCAAGCCCAACCCCAGAAAGGCCGGCAACTCGAACGCTCCGCCCAGAGTGTGTTCGGCCGCCTAGGCCGAGAAGAGTGTATTCGGCGGTTAGGCTCAAGAATACCACTCAATAGTTTGAAAAATAGCGCACGACCAAACGAAGAAGAAGAGAAGAATCGCTCGCTATGAAGAGCACTTCTCGGTCAACACCATCGGTATAAGCTACGATGCGATCCGGACAACGATCTGCGAGGTGAATATGACCCGGGATGATCGGTCTCGCCTAATCAAGCTCACGTCACTAATACCAACAAAAATAATGGTAGAAAAGGGAGACCTCCCAAGAGAGTCAACCCGAGGGCAATAGCGAGGAAGGGGAAGACCACAACGAAAACCACGACTTCTTCGATAATGAAGATGACGTTGAAACACGTCCCGAAGTGCCTATCGATGAAATTGAAATACTAAAAGGCCACATCGAGGCACGGGACGAAGAATTGATTAGGCAACGGGAGCTAATCGCTACCATGCTGAAGCAGAACGAAGAACTGATTAAGGCGGTCAAGTCATTGCAAGAATCACAAGACGCCAATTTCAAGGTGGTAGCTCCCGTCAAGAAGGGGTCCACAGTACCAAAAGCAATCATAAGGGAAAGCAACACTGTTAATTCTAAACCTCATCCACATAGAATCATAGAAGTGGAGACTGAACCAACGGGAATATCCCGGAAAGAGATTCAAGCCATGATTGCCCAGCAAATGCAAATAGCTGGAGGTGGATACGCTATCCCTCCCGTTAAAAACTGTGGACATCCATACCCTGCCATATACGATTTAGAAGAATATCCTAAGGGTATGTGATTCCCCGTTTCGGGACCCTTTTTTCGGGAAGGCAATAAAGATCTAAACCCCGAACAACACTTGGCCCACTTTGTAGCCTCGTGCGGCAACACGGGCGAATGCAATGATGCTGCTTGTTGTTAAGACAATTCCCTCAAAGCTTGGTGGGAACCGCCTTCCAATGGTACTATTCATCGGAAAACAACGATATCGGGACTGGGACGAGATGGCGGACTCGTTCGGGGCACGTTTTGTCATGGTGTCGACAAGATAAACATAGCCGATCGGCAAGTACTAAGCCCAAGAAAGGGGAGTCAATGACGATTTTATCAATAGATGGCGGAACCTCGGCATCAAATGCGACCGCACATTAAGAAGATGAGGCCGTCAACCTAATCATGAAAAACATTGACGGGTGGATGGGCATGCTTCTTGGTGTGACAAAGGTCAACACATTCAAAGACTTGCTCAGGTCGGTATCTAATATGGAAAGAATGTCACCGCACACCGTGCCGAACTTCATGAACAATAGGTCGCAACGAGGAGCCCGAGCTGAAACCAAAGTGGCATTCACCTCATTAAAAGATAAGATGGTCGCCAACACGGATACCAAAGCGGCAGCAGTGGCACAAATGGCAACAATTACAATAAGGGACCCAGGCCCAATCCAGGAGGGAGTTCACGGAGTTTTGAGTCCCTCAAACAAAAGAAATCTAAACCGTACTCCTTCAGGAGAGATAAAGTTGCCCAAATCTTCAGAGGGGCATTGAAGAATGGTCTAACCCTGCCGGCCAGTAAACGCCCGGAAGATGCCGATAAATCAGACGAACCCAACTTATGCCCATACCACAGAGTATTAGGGCACTCAATTGAAGATTGCTGGGTCTTCAAAGATTGGGTCGAGAAGGCATACAAAAACGGTGAAATTACTTTACCCAAAGGGTTCTTGCAAAGCCCATCAGCCCATGAGCAGGCCAATATGATCTCTCACGAAGAAGAGAAAATCCCGGGCCAGTTAAGTGAAAATCTAGAAGAGCAATGGACCACGCACTTATCGAAGAAATCGATTAAAATGCTTAAAGCTCTTAAGAAAGAACCTGGTATGAGATGGAAAGACGACATTACGCCAGTAGTCCCACCGAAACCCAGGGTATATTATAAGGTGGACTAGAGTCAAGACCAGGTTCTTAAGAAAAGAAAGAAGCATAGAAACAGTAAGCCCAAAAGGAACAAAATTGAAGAATGCGAGCAGGGCAGTCCCGAGGCGATCACCCTCCAACACTTCATCTCCAAAGAAGACTGGGAGAAATTAACCCTAGATCAAAAGAAAGAAAATGTAGATGAAGAAATAAATAAAGAAGAAAGCGAAGAGATCTGGGGTGCTTCGTGCAACATGGTATATTCTTCTCACGATGAAGATATGCCAACATTAGAGGAGATGTTCTTCCTAAACGACGAAGGGGAAGCAAGCACCTCTGGGACCAAAAATGAAGAATGCAAAGCCGTGCTCCGGTCCGGGACTTACATACCTGAGAGGCAAGCTCCCAAGGATTCCGATAAGGGAAAGGATAAGGCCCAGAATAAAGGTAAAGAGGCTGAGAACCTAAGCAAGAACCCAGAAAAGACCCGGTCGACGGGCGAAGAATACAATGTATTGGCACATCTGCGCAAAATCCCAGCATTATTAAGCATATTCGACGCATTGATGATGTCACAAGACCTAAGGGAGGTACTAATCCAAGCCTTGCAAGATCCCGAGAAGTACAAGTCATATTTCATAGAGCAAAATATGCAGGAGGCCTTATTCACCGCCAAGCGGGCCGCCTGTATAAATTTCACAGACGATGACCTCCTAATAGGCACCGTCGACCACAACCGCCCGCTATACATCACCGGAAACTGTGGAGGGCAAAAGATCGGTCGCATCCTGGTCGACGCGGGGTCCTCGATCAATATCATGCCGCTTAAAACCCTGAAGACCATCACCTTAGACGTGAAGAACCTATCTGACGAAAAGGTGATTATTCATGGCTTCAATCAAAACTCCCAAAAGGCCCTGGGAGCTATAACTTTGAACCTGCAATGCGGAAGCCTAAAAGCGCCTACTAAATTCTATGTCATTGACGCTGAAACTTCTTATCGGGCGTTACTGGGTCGCCCGTGGCTTCACAGTAATCAGGTCATACCCTCTACTCTGCACCAATGCTTGAAATATATTGAAAATGGTAGGCAAAAGAGAATTGATGGGGATGTCAAACCATTCGGGGTGCATGAGATTAAATTCAATGACGCCCAATATTTTCTACCTAAATCTCGCTGTGGCGCCAAGCCGGCCTATAACAAAAGCAGGTCAGAAACCCTTCAATAAAGGCCCTAAATTTGATACCTCATCTGGAGAAGAAGAAGAGGTCAAATTCAATATTAAACCCCGAGGTGCTCGAGCCCAAAGACCCGGAAGAAAGTCGGGTGAGGAAGCAACCTTCCGCTTCAAACAGGTGGCTACGTATAAGGCCCAAATAAAGCCGAGCGAAATCAATTCAAGTGATTCTGAGGAGGAGGTCATTTTCAACTTTAAACCTACCAACACCCCTCAAATCCGGATCAGAGGCAACTTCGGGAGAAGACTCCGAAGATTCCAACGACTCGGGCGATATTACCTCGGGGGAAGAATCTAGCCATGGTCGGTAGCCCTGGGAAGAAGAATCTGACGAAGAGATCATATATCATATCCTCAAAAAGCCATATAAAGGGCCCGAAACAGATAATGAAAGTGAGGAGTCATATATGATCAACACGGGACCCGGTAGCGGAAGGGATAACCTGGTTAGGCCGAGGCCTATAAATGAAGAACGCTCATGGCGGGAAAATTTCGAAGGTCGCGTCTGGAATGCGATCGACGAAATAAGGCACCAAGTTGAAAATAATAGAAGAGAGGTGTCTGAACAATGGGAGGTGATGCAGGATATTAAAGTGCAACACAATGAAATCATGATAATGATTGAAAACACAAACCGCGATCTATAACTCCGAGCTACTCAAAGAAGTGACGAGCGAACCCCGTTCCGGAACCCCTGAAAGACAAGCACCCGATAGCGGCAAACGGGTAATTGTAATAGTAGATGAATCGAAAGGGGAAGAAATGAAAGCTAAGCAATCGACCGTCATGCAAACCCTTAAGGTCAAGAAGAGTAAACCATACTCTTTCCTGAAAAATAAAACAGCTCGGATATTTGAGCAGGCCTTAAAAAGTGGGTTAACACTTCCCGTTTGTAAGCGACCCGCAGACATAGAGAGAGCCGGTGAAGGCGAATTCGCCCTTATCAATCGAATATGGGTCACACAATTGAAGAATGCTTGGGATATACAAGCACCTTAGAGAAGAAGGACAGGAAACGGGACAATCCAACTCCCGAAGAGCTTTCAACAAGACCCGGCTCCGCATAACTCGAATAACAAAGGTAAAGGGTTGCCTACACGATCTCGCACACTCCGTACCTAACAAACCTAAGGTTGCGAGACGTAAGCCGATCAAAGAAATCTACCGCTCCAACTCAGTCATGAATATTGAAATAGAAGAGGAGATGGCAGCGCTAGAGATCACTGCGGTTCCCGAAAGGCATTTTAAAGACCTCATGCCAAGGGAAGTGAACCACATCCAAACCCTAAAGACCTTTGTTGTGCGGCAAAGGTAGAGCGCATCAAAGGGAAAACTATCATCCACAAGGCTATAATTTTCTATCAGAGCGATTCAACCCAGTCTCTGAAGAACCCTGATCACAACGCTTGGAAGAAGTGGGTGATAGAACAAGAATCGGAGAATGCAACGGGCGATGATGACGCGCATCTCATCCCTTTGGAAAGGAAGCGTATAGGCTGGCAAAAAGGGCAAAATGTCTGAGAGACATATCCAAGGCCGAGGCCAAGCGCTTCGATGAACTCTGGAGTGGCGGCCAGAATAAAGTCCTGGGCCTGGATGGCAAAATAAAATACACCCGGGGGTTAGGGTATAACTACGATGACGCAGCATGTTTTGAGGGGTCCCTCAACGAGCGCCGTATAGAAGAAAGCTGTTGCATGACTTCTGTCGAAGTATTAGACAATGAAACAGAAGAGGACAGTACCCCGGTCTTGAAAAATGCTCTGAAACAGCTAGAAAAGGAACCTAATACGGTCGATGAGTTAGCTGAAATTAATTTGGGGACGGAAGAAGACCCACGACCAACTTTCATAAGCGCGTCGTTACGGAAGAGGTGGGTGACGGAGTGAAGACATTCCTTAAAAACTATATGGATCGCTTCGCTTGGAGTTATAAAGAAATGCCGGATTAGATCCCAACGTAGCGGTCCATTACTTAAAAATTGATCCAACCTTCAAGCCGATTAAACAAGCGCCGAGGCGGATGAGAATAGAACTTGAAGAGAAGGTCGTGGAGGAAACAAAGAAACTCATCGACGCAGGCTTCATACGGGAAGAAGAAACGCCAGAATGGGTGGCTAGCATTGTCCCGGTTAAAAAGAAAAATGGGCAGATCCGCATTTGTGTGGATTTTCGGGACTTAAACAAGGCGTGCCCTAAAGATGATTTCCCGCTCCCGGTGACCGAAATCATAATTGACCATACCTCCTCTTATGAAGTCTTCTCCTTCATGGACGGTTATGCGGGCTATAATCAAATTAAAATGGCGCCAGAAGATGAGAGGCACACAGCGTTCCGCACGCCAATTGGTATCTATTGTTACAAAGTCATGCCGTTCGGGCTCAAAAATGCGGGTGCCACCTACCAACGGGCGATGACGAAGATATTCGACGATCTGATTCACAAGATAGTGGAGTGCTATGTGGACGATCTAGTCATCAAAGCCATGTCGTATGAAGAACACCTCCAATATCTTGAGGTCGTTTTCAACCGCCTGAGGGAACATGCGCTCAAATTAAACCCGTTGAAATGCGCATTCATGGTATCATCCGGTAAATTTCTAGGGTTTGTGGTACGCCACAGAGGGATCGAAATAGACCCGGGCAAGATCAAAGCAATAACTGAACTATCCCCGCCAAGGAATTTAAAACAATTGCGATCTTTGCAAGGGCAATTGGCGTATATCAGGCGGTTCATAGCCAATCTATCGGGTAAAATCCAACCCTTCACCCGTCTGACTAAGAAGAATATCCCGTTTAAGTGGGATGGTGAGTGCCAGCGAGCCTTTGAAGAAATCAAGGCATATCTACTCAACCCTCCAGTATTGGCGGCACCCATACCCGGGAAGGAACTCATTCTATATACAACCGCCCTGGATGGATCCTTGGGAGCTCTGTTGGCACAAGAAAACCAGGATGGTAATCAAAATGCGCTATATTACTTAAGTCGCATGATGGTAGGGGCAGAACACGGGTATTCGCCGATCGAGAAGCATTGTTTAGCCCTAATCTTTGCGGTAAAGAAATTGAGGCACTACATGCTAGCCCATAAAATCATTTTAATATCCAAAGTGGACCCTCTCAAATATCTGATGACTCGGCCAATGCTGACGGGGAGGTTGGCCAAGTGGGCTATCATTCTTACCGAGTTCGACATCACCTACATACCGCAAAAGGCGATCAAGGGGCAGGCGCTGGCGGATTTCCTAGCCGCACATCCGATCCAAGATGACTCTCCATTAAAATGTGATTTTCCCGATGAGGAAACTTTACATATTGAAGAAGGAAACCCTATATGGGAGCTGTACTTTGATGGTGCTTCGTCAATCAAGCCGATCATAGGCCCGGGAGTTCCAACTGTGCGAGCTGGCGCAGGGCTAGTCTTCGTGACCCCGGAAGGCGGAATAATACGACATTCTCTAGCTTTAACCGAACCATGCACAAATAATGAAGCGAGTATGAAGCGCTCATCGCCGGCTAGAGCTATCTTTGGAGCTAGAAATCAAGGCTGTACGCATCTTTGGGGACTCACAACTGATAATAAATCAAATAATTGGCGAATATAAGGTTCTGAAGCCGGAACTAATACAATATCACCAGAAGGCCATGGAACTAATGAAGAAAATCCCGTACGTGTCCATTGAAAAGGTCACGAGGGCGTGAATGGTGAAGCGGATACGTTGGCCAAACTCGCCAAGGAGCTGGGTGAACCAACAGAGCCGGAAATTCACATCATCGTCCGCAATAGAAGGCCATTATCATTGTGTCAGACGACAGACAATGTGAATAATGAAAATATTGGACCAGAAAGGATAGAATGTCAAGAGACAATGATAACTGAAGAAGACGATGATTGGAGACAACCGTTCATTGAATATTTCCGGCATGGCACTCTCCCCAAGGATAAAAGAATAGCTGATCAACTAAGAAAGCGGGTACTACGGTATGCGTATGTGGGCAATACGCTATACCGTAGGTCTTATGATCAGTTGTGGCTAAGATGCGTATCAGGGCCTGAAGCCAGAAGCGGGTTATGAAAGAAGTTCATTCCGGGCTATGTGGAGCGCATCAGTCTGGGCCAAAAATGAAGCTAAAGATCAAGCGAATGGGGTATTATTGGCCCACAATGGTGGCTGATTGTGAAGCTCACGCAAGGAAGTGCCGCATGTGCCAGATACATGGCCCTTTTATACATCAAGCGCCAAACCCGTTGCACCCCACGGTAGCATCCTGGCCATTTAATATGTGGGGCACAGATATAGTAGGACCCATAGACCCTCCTACGTCGAGAGGTCACCGGTTCGTCTTGGCGGCAACGGATTACTTTACTAAATGGGCTGAAGCCGTTCCACTCAAAGAAGTCAAAGCATCCGATGTGGTTAAATTCTTTAAAACGCACATCCTCTACCGATTCGGTACCCCACAACGGATAATATCCGATAACGGGACGGCCTTCAAGAGCTCAAAGTCTATGCCCTGGCGGAGCAATTTAATATTGATTGGAGATTCTCGTCCATTTATAACCCGAGAGCCAACGGCCTGGCCGAAGCCTTTAACAAAACCCTAATCAATATTATGAAAAAGACCGTGGACGGCAACCAACGAGACTGGGATAATCGTCTACAGGAGGCATTATGGGCTTATCGGACCACGTACCGAACGCCTACGCAAGCTACCCCGTATTCTTTGGCTTTTGGGGTTGAAGCCGTTCTCCCTCTTGAGGTGGAACTACCGTCATTGCGGGTGGCTATGCAAAATGATATGACCATGGATGAATGCCAACAACTTAGATTGGATGAGTTGGATGCCATGGACGAAAAAAGAGCGATAGCCCAACGAGAATCTCGAAATATATCGAGGCAAAAATGGCAAGGGCATATGACAAAATGGCGCGAGTCAGGGCATTTCGACAAGGGGAGCTTGTTCTTGTCCTTAAGAGGCCGATCATTGGCCGGCACATCGGCCCAAAATTCTCTCCGAATTGGGAAGGGCCATATGTAATTGAGAAGGTATACGGGGGCGGCGCATACCAACTCATAGACCATGAAGGTGAAAGGCCCATGCCACCGATTAATGGGCGATATCTGAAGAAGTACTACACATAGCCCAGAGCGAGGCCAACCGAGTAGTATCTATTGTAAATAAATAAGGAGGGAATAAGTGTTCGCTTACACACACGTACACGAAACACAAACCCATGTCTAACCTCCACTTTTGCATAAAAATCCCAAAAACCCTATTTTTTGCATTTGTAAATAGAATGCATCTAAAAATCCAAAACCACACAAACACATTTAGCCCTACAACAAAATAAAAAATATATAATAAGAGAATTCAATGCCAAAACCACGCGAGAATGTAAGGCGAGAGCTTTGGTGTTTGGGCTCACAATACAAATACCACTGGGTTTGTCCATTTGATACAGAATAAACACAAAAATGGGCAGGGTTTGCAGTTTGTCCCTCAAACTATCTGTTGCCCAATGACGAAAGTTGCTCATATTGGTCGCCCGCGACGCAAGCCAAGGGATAGGTCGAGCAAATTGGTGACTAGTAAATAGTCGCTTCCGAGGGCATATAAATAAATAACTCTCGTATTATTAGTAACATGTATCACTAATAACCAAAAATCTGCTCTCTTCTAATAAAATAAAAAGATATATAGGTAAAACAATAAAAACCTATTTTCCTTACTCATTGATAAAAAAATATATAAATAAAAAATAATAAAATCTTTTCAATAAGGGGTTGCCACCTTTGTCCCCGACACCATGAGTGTTATACAAAGCCAGGTTGGGTGCATTCATCCGTAAAAGCACCACACGCCCGAAGAAATGGTGTGTCATAATCCCACGACATATCATGGAGGGGTCAGATCAAGGGTTTACGCTTGTACCCGACATTTCATGTTAAACAAAGCGGCTCGCTTAAAGAAGTGACTCAGGTCATGGAGAGCGGACCTACCCGATGAAAGCCTGTCTCGCGAGGGATGCGTGATGGATGTTTGAGGGTAGCCAAAATATAAAAAACCAGGTTGGGTACATTCATCCGCAAAAGTACCACACGCCCAAGGAGGTGATCTGTTTCTAATCCCAAAATAGGTCATGGAGGGGTCAGATTAAGGGTTTACGCTTTTGCCCGACATTCAGTGTCAAATAAAGTAATTCGCTTAAAGAAGCGACTCGGGTCATGGAGAGCGGACCTACCCGATGAAAGCTTGTCTCGCGGGGATGCGTGATGGATGTTTGAGGGTAGTACCCCACAAAACAAATTGAGTGGAGATGAGTGAATGTGAGTTTCCACTTCCGCACGCAATGGTGCACAAATGAGGGAGAGTGGGTGAGCTTCCACAAATAAATGTCAACTAAATATACAAGGAGCATCCACAAAATGGTGTTATCAATTGCATCCATAATCCAATTGATGCGGTAAGTTTATCCATCGGTAATAAAGGGATAAACGGGTTTATTCTACATGCCGCCTAGAGGTCAATACGAGACGGAGTTTGGTATCCGTAAAATACCACGGTTACTAAGTTCTGTATTGCAATAAATAAAGAGAAACATGTATAGAATGAATGTAATAGGATGTTGTAAGATTTTCCTTTTATTATGTTTAGACGCTGCGAAAAAAATGAAGCAGTTGTAATCGGGCGCTTTTGCAAATAAGATTGGGGGTGCACAGCATGAGATAAATAAAATACTTCCTCGCGCTGCAGAGGAAGTGACGAAGGGATAACAATAAAGGCAAGCATCATCCACAACAAAGAGATCAAAGATAACAAGTGTCAAGGCATCCTATATCAAACATAGCAAAAAGAAAAGGAGAAAAGAAGAAATGAAAAGTACAGTCTATGGGCCCAAAAAGCGGGACTCCAGCTCTAATAGCACAGTACTAATAGTCTCTAAATGAACATGGAGGGAGTGCCTATCCTCCTCCGAAGCCGCCTCGAAATCCAGGAACTGAGAGAAGGCACTATCCCGGGCGCTCGAATGAATCTGCAACTCCGGGAGACGTCCCGCTAGATGTCGGGAGAAGCCCTCCACCGATAATCTATGGTCCTCTAGCTCCTGCACGAGCAGTCGAGCGGGCCCACCACTAACTCCCATGGAGCGGAGAGTGGCACAAGAAGAGAGCCGTGAAGATAGCGGAGTCGAGCGGCCTCCAAGTGCCTGCGCAGCTCATGGATCTCCAACTCGTCTTTGGTATACGAGAGAGCTCGCGTCTGGTAAGCCCTGAGTAGCTCCTCACACCTCCTAGAAATGAAGGTACTCTCGAGACGAGGTGCAATGAGTAGAGCTGGCGCGATGGTATCCCGCATCAGCCTATACCAATCAAAAGAGAAGCCACTGGGCAGAGAATCCAGGATCTCGAAATCTAGCGGATAGTCTCCGAAGAAGGTGTCTCGGAGTGCATCCGCCAGCGCGGCCAAGGCGAGCTGCACATCCCTCGATGTAACATCTGCAAATAAAATAAATGGGTTAGACAAATTGTTATAATCAAAGAAGAAATAGAAGGAAGAGAAGATCTAACCTATCGCCTCGTCGCACGAGGAGACGGCGGGGCGAGTCGGGGATAGGGATGTCGGTCGCCTCGGGAGGACCGCGGGTGTACGAGACCGGCTACAAAATAAAATGAAGAGCATAAGTACATGAAGAGTAAAATACGGGCGAATAATAAAAGAAATATAAGATACGGGAGAGGCATGAGGCTCGGTGAGACCCTCGCTAGCGGGACCTCCATCTACGGGGCGTCGAATAGGCGCTCCACGGCCCAACTCTCATCCAACTCCGAGTCATAATCGGCGCGGCCGCTCGGTCGAATCATCCACTCGACTATCGATGAACCACCGCCATCGTAGCCATGAGAGGTGCCCGTCGGGAGATGAAGAAGCATGAGATGGCCTCCCTCGATCAATAATAGCTCGTCGCTGCGGGCTCGACGGCCCGATGGACTCCCCTGCTCTAAAGAAGCCTCCTACGATCGTACAAGAGTGAGCACGGGCCCCAGAACCACATCAAAGGAGTCACCATCCCCAGTAGGCACCAATAAGATCGACGGTGAGCGGGGACCGTCGTAGAAGAAAGACTCGAGCGGTGTGGAGATGCCATGTCATCGGCCTCGAGGCTGTAAAATCTACATGTAAGAATGGAAATACTGATGCATATTGGCAACTAAGTGTTAAATGATGCACACGAACCTGCGACGGCAAGGTCAGTGCAAAACTCTGAAAGGGCGGTGCTCGCCGGCGCCGATGAATCTGCTATAATGTCATCTCGGGCTGCCTCTACAGGAGATGTCCCGCGAGCTGGAAAATAAACCTTAATTAGAGATGTAAATGAAGTACGCTGAATAAGGATAGGCGAGTCGATAAAGAAAATCACCGGAATGGGAGAAGAGAAAGAAGATGGGGAAGGCGGCGAGAAGTGCCATCTCGATCTCTCTCCACGGTGGCTGGAGCCGGTGGCTCGACAGGTGGCTGAGAGTGAACGCCAACTACTCGTGGGCGAGGGACTGAGAACCCGGGCTCCGCGTGATCATACTCGTAAGCCAACTCTGAATCAAAAGAGAATTGGTTGAGATAAGACGAGGCTTATCAAAAAGAAACAACCTAAAGAGATGATGAGGTGTACCTGTGAGAATGGTCCTAACGGGAACACGAGAAAAGCCATTTGTCTAAACCACGAAAATCGACGAGCTCTGCGGCAATGGCGGAAAAGAGGCTGCGATCACGCGAAACGGTGCCATCTAATAAAAGGTGGTCATCTCGCGGACATGTACTCCGGACGACCACCGGAGGAGTATACGACGATAAGAGCGAATGGCCTCATAATGCCCCGCTGCGATAACGCCTCGTGAAGGTAGGAGCTCTAGAAGTGGATACCATCGATAGCAAGTGCCGTGCCTAGTCGGAAGAGGTGAGTGTAACACCATCGATCCCTCCAAATCGGGCGCCAAAGATATAGGGCGGAGAAGAGCGCTGGAATATCCGATCCAAGCCAAGGCGATGCGCGCATCGATGCGGCGAATAGGGCTCGATGAACATATAGTCGCCCAATCGAGGGGAAGGAAGCCACGACGGATGCGATCGGGTACTCCAAGTCGATAGGCCTGGCTCGGATGCTAGAAGAATCAGAAGAGGGGACCCTGCTGTCAATCACCATCCTGTCGGCAACCCTAGGCGTCCCACGGCCCGCGATCGTCTCGAGAAAAGCGCGGATGGTCCGGCTCCTAAAGAATCTATCGAAGCGACCTCGGAGTCGATGAAGGCATTGCGCACCCCGGCTAAGTCACTCGATAAGGGTAGACGGTCCGCGAGCGTGACCGCCATGCGGGATCATATGAGCGGACCGATGTAAATGGAGCCATCCACTAATCGGATGCCACGGAATCGGCTCCGGCGGCTTTGTGAAGGACTACGAGATGAAGTCGGACGCGGAGGCATCTATAGATGTTGGCCGGCGCAGGCACGGCCAAAGAGATCCTGTCGCCGCGCGATCGGGCTCGCCATGATGAATACGAAGGCGAATGGTGTATGCGGGGAGCTAGGCAATAAGAAATAACGCAGATCCACAAAGAAATGAAGGTAGTCGGATAAGTCTCCCGATCCACGTCATGTGAACACGGGGTATCCGAGAAGGGATAGGGCCATCATGATGAATCTCGAGCCGACACTGTACCAAACGGATCTCTAGTAGAAGCCAAGCTGTAGGGCGAGTATGGACCGGTCGGTGAAATAGGCGATCCAATGTCGAATGGGACTCGGGATGCCCTCTCCGTAAATGATGATAGATCTCATAAGTCCTATGCAAAGAAGGCGGAAATCGAGTGAAGTCTCCCGAGTCAGCAGGTGAGACCATGAACTCGTCATAGAAATGGCCAAAGATCGGCAGCCCGGTCAACTGCTGTATCTCCAGGAGGGTCGGAGTCAGCTCCCGATCATCGATGAACAAAGTGTTGGTGGAGTAGTTCCACCTCTCACAAAAGGCCCGTAGCCAGGGTGTGTCGATATGATAATGGAACATCGACAAGAAAACCGAGTCATATATCCCGGCTCGCCTGAGCAGAGTCCCCTCCCGCATGAGCATATACCGGGTCCACTCTAACTGATAGCCATGGCACTCCAAGGGAGTGATGAAGGGAGCAGTGGTCCATCTGTGAGCCTCCCCGTCAATAATCTCCTTACCCAGGAGATGTGTCAAAGAAGCTGTAGAAGCGACGCCCAAGGGCTGAAGAGGCATGATGTCATGAGGCTGATCATCTCTGAAGAATAAACCGCCGCCTCGCGGGTAGACAGGAGTCGCTCGGATGGCTGAGACGAGAGGAGTCCAATCACTAGGATCCTCGTAAAAAGAATGGTAGTGACTCAAGGGGCGACGCGGAGTGGCGTCATGAGAAGAAACTACAATACCGAAGAGGAAAAGACGTCATGAGAAGTGAAGTGATGAATGATAAGAAATAATGCACCAAGACAAGCCTTTCGAGCGTTCAAGACTCGTCTTGGTGGGTGGCTCTTTGTTTACCCTTGAAAGATTTCAAAGATGAATAGATGAATAAATGAAAATAAAATCAATGATTAATAATAAATCATGAGAAGGGAAAGCAAGGAAGAAGATGGCCCACTGATCAGAAGAGGTCGCTGCTTAACCCCGGAATGGATCCATTAGTCCCGCGATGGAATGCTTTGGGCATGAAGTGAGGAGTATAAATACCCCACTATTCTCTATCCACTCGGCATGAGTGACGGTAGAAGGATCGAGGGAGAGAGGAGATCTCTCGGGTGTCACCATGTGATTACATCTTTTCGACAAGTGGGACCCACATGGCGGTCCCTTATGAGCGACTCAATGACATGGACCTAGCTATTTTGCTAAGAAAACTAATCAACCGGAACGAGAGGTTAAGCATTAATCCCACGAGGAAATATCGGGGTGAGAGACGAGGATATAAATACTCCACCACCTCCTATTCATTCGAGGTGGGCGACCCTCGGGATTTCGGAGAGAAAATCTCTTGATGGGTCGACCATTTGATTATATTTTCTCGACAAGTGGGACCCACTGGCGGTCCCTTGTAGATGAATCTAACAACATAGCCTATTTGATGAGTCACCCATGTGACCATTTTCAGCGGCAAGTGGGCCCCAGCGCCTCGGTGACCTATTATAGGAGTCGAGTTGAACCTAAAAATCTGCCTTTGGAGATAACCCTAGAAAGGAGCTGAAAGTATAATCCCTATGCTACATGAAATGATGTCAATGCCAAGCTAGCATTTTGATGCTGACTAGTCATGAGAAATTTCAAATGTGATTTTGCTTTCAAGGTGACACTGGTGCCAAAGCATGAGCAACCACCTAACCATGCTTTGATTTGTGTCAATTGCGATAAGTAGTCGGTTCTTTGACCAAGTCACCCTCATGTTAAGGGATTGAAAGTCAATTTCACAAGGCGATCAAGTGCGAAAATTTGGGAGCAACCATCGATCAAGTCTAGATCTGTATCAATTGTTGACATGTAATCAATTGTTGATCAGATCAAGCCCTAATGAATATCAATATAAGTCTAATTGGTATTTAGTTAGGGTGGTTTCTGCAAAGAGAGAGATAATTGGCGAGAGACACGAGCTACAATTGAAATCGGGATTAATTCAGAAGGAATAATAGGGTTTTATGGACAAAAGAATTTTTAATTCAGAGAGGCAGGGGCAAAAATGGAATTAAAAATTACAGGGGTGATCATCATGAATTTAGGGATTTTTGGTGAAATTTTCATGATTTTTGGATAAGTGGAGCTATTAAAATAAATTCAGGGAAGATAAAAGCAGAATAAATGGATTAATCAAAGGCTGAGATTTGATCAAAGCAATTCTAGGTGCAAGTTGGGGATGACAGCAGCTCTGGGTACAAACTGGGTGCAAGAAACACAAAAGGTATAAAATAAGCGAAGAGAGAGGGTGTGCCACGTGGCAGCCTCTCGTTGGGCCATGTCGGCGACAGCCCCCCGCACAGTATGAGTCGGCGACGGGTGGGCCCCGCCTCGGTGCCACGTGGCGGACGACCGTGGGCCACCTCACCACCCTAGTGCCACATGGCACCACACCGATGGTCCACTACACTCCTCCTGTGCCACATGGCACTGACCGAGAGGAGGCCGTCTCGCTGACCTTAAGCCGCGTGGCACGGTTACATCAAGCCGCCTCGCTCGGCTCGAGTGTGCCACATGGCATCTTTACGACGACCACCTCACCATTCGGATTACAACTATTAGACACATGGCAGCAAACCATTGGACCAAGGCTATACATGTGGGCCCTATTATGTGCCATGTGTCACTCACAGGTTAATACACAGTCAGCAAGATTAAACAAGGTGATTAATATAAACATTGCCAGATCAGATGAAACAACCAATAGAAACGTGCCACATTAGCATAATTAATCCTAAATTGCTGACATGGCTACTCCTAAGCCCATTTACATCTGACAATGGGGCCCAACGATCGAGAGAGAGCGGACGAGAGGCGCATAGTTAAGCCATGCACCAAGTACGTATAGCCTATTCATCCGGTTCAAGCTTGGTGAATTTAAAAGAAGAATAAGAAAGGGATAAACCTGGTGCATGAGCTCTATCTGCATTTGCTTCTCTTCTCTCTGCGCTTTGGATCACGCGCGCCATGTGCACCCAAACCGGTCGAAGAGCCTTCTCCCTCCCTCTTCTTCTCGCCATTATCAGATCTAGTGAAGCTCGCGCCTTAGTTTTCCTTGACGCCTCACCATGATTGAAGACGATCTAACGAATGGTGATGATTAGGCGACAGAATGATAGGTGTTATCGAATCAACGAGATGAAAATAGATGAACAAAAGGTGAAGACGAGTTATTAGGAAATTGAATTGATAGGAAGAGATGAATTGACACTACGGAGATCAAATTGTGTGACAAGATGGATCCTTTAGGGCAAGGCGGCTTGATGGAAGTAAATTGATGAGGCAATTCGAGGTATGAAATGCTAATTGATCAAAAGAAGAAAACGAGGCAGAAAAGGGATTAGTGAAATTGGAAATGGTAAATGAATGAAATAGCATTAAGAGTGGTCATGGAGTGTTTAAATAGCAAGTAATAACCTTGGGCCCACCTGTCAGTTAAAGTACATGGGTAATTGAGAGTGTGAAGTCAAACAAAATCGCGGCACAGTCAAAATCCTAACAGAAAGCGGTTAAAGAAGAAGCACAACTCCATCCTGGCCGTTGATTGATTCAGGTTGAAGGGTATAGATGTATCCAAGGTGGCAATCCAAGTGGAAGGCGACCTGACCAATCACAATTGGGTTAATTGGCGGTTCTAGCCTATATAAAGCGAGAATTAGCAACGAGTAGAGAACATACACATCCATTAGCGAGCATCTAAAAGCCCATACACACTTATACACCTTTGGTGATCATCTATTATAGAGAGAAGGAAAATTTACAAGGAAATTGTTTGATTGATTAAGAGGTAATTGTTCATGCATTCAATTGGCACTTTCCTTTGTATTTTATTCTCTGTAAATGAATTTAGAACGTTTAACATAGCTAGTTAGGTAGTCAATTGATTTCTTTTCTGTTCTTGCTACTATTCTTTAAGAATTTGCTATATTCTTTCATATTTTCTTTTCTTCGTTTTGTTATTTCTTTGAATAACCCTAATCAATGGCAATTGGTGAATCCGATGAGCCAGCGGCCCGATCACAAAGTGATTGGTGAGCCTTTAGGCCTGGATCGATCAAGAAGGCATCAAGAATTTATAATTCAATTCCTATTATTACTTGTCTCTTTTATGATTTTTCATTTTCTATTCGGATCTCCTTGCTTGTATTTGTATAGCGAGATAGGAGATGGTGATCTTGTCTTCTAGTCATATCAATTGTATAATTCCGGTTGGGTGCATTAGTTAATTCTTGTAATTGCTTTAATTCGGCACAAATCGGTATATCGTTGATCAAATGGAGAAAAATCACCTAATTCTCGGTGAGCCATGGCCCTAGCTTAAATTTGGGTGAGCCTTTAGGCACGAGGAGGTATAATTGAGGATGTTAGTTCATTAAACATCAAAGAATCATAAAGGATTGAGCGGTATCATTGGTACCACACTACTGTTGAACAAAGCGTGCTTGACATGCTAAAGGGCAAAGAAGAACCTCATTTCCTATATCAAATTGTTTAAACATGCTAAGGCGATGCTCAACAAGTTTGAAATTGTCAAGAATTTTGGTTAATTCTAATGAATTTGGAAGATAGATCATTTCGGTACCAATCCGATTGGTACACCTCAAGCCAATCTTGTCGTGTGGCATTAACCATCATATAGATCTCCGATCGGATAGGATAAAGAAGTTTCACTCACTAAGGCGACTCTAATGTACTAGCTTGATCGGAGAAAAGGATCTCCGATCACGGAAACACCATTTCGCGCGAATCTTGAAATACCAACGAGTCAGGTAAGCAAAGGAGTTCCTTGGCGCGACTATTAAAGTACTCGCAAATCTTGAAGTTCATCGGTGCGTGTGATCTGTCAAGAGTTTAAAGGGAAAGAAGATCTGGGCCTTAGATCCATTAAACACACATCTTAATTAAATCTAACGGCCTGAATACATCTAAACATTTAAATAAAACTATGCACTAATCTCGGCACAATCCAACGACCCATATTAATAGCGAGAATTGAAATGAAAAAAAGCCGGCCCATTCACCATCTTGGGCTTATTCACGGGAAAATAGGGAAATAAATAAACGAATAAACTTGGCCCATTCAATTGAAGCCCATTAAATTAATAACGAGAATATTAAAATTAAATAGTAAATAAATCATTTGAAAATGCTCCTGAACTCCAAATTAATTCAAATTTGTTTCTAAAATTTCCTTATTTTTCATACTATTTTTCTATACAATAATATTCCAGTTTTAAAAATATAATCATGATAAAACAATTTAAAAGCAAAAGACATTACCTATATTGATATGTTTGACCTAGCTTTGACTTGTCATTTTAAATACTATAAAAATTCCAAAAATTCAAATAAAATCATGAATAATAACTAGAAATATTTTACTGATTTTTCAAGTGATTTTTCATGAAATAATAATGACAATAGTAATATGCAATAATAAATAGTGATATTAGATATTATGTTGATATTTTCTGTAAAAAAAAAAGAATAATAAAAATAAATAGTGCAAAATATACAAAATATATATATACCATGATAATAAATAGTAAATGCATTTTCTTCCATAATAAAAAATGATAATATAGTTTCATAATAAAATGAATTACATTTCTTTTGTTATTTCTATACAAATATACAATAATGTTTTTGATGAATAAAATACAATAAAAATAATAGTTGCAATAAAGAATATAATGAACTCCATCCCTTATGACTATTTTCAAATAATAATAATAATAATAAAAAAAAAATCTTATATTTTCTATAGATAATAAATAGAAATAATAAAAAAATAATATAATGAATAGTATAATAAATAGGATAGAATATTAATAATGATTTCTTTTAGCTATTATAGATCCTAAAAATAAATAAAAACAAAAATAATAAAAAATAATATAGCTAAATAATTTTTACATAATGAATAGTGTTTCAACATAATGAAATATAATAATGAAATTCTATTACTTTAGCTATAATAAATACTCTAAAAAAATAATCATAGCCATTTTATTTTCTATTATTTTTGTAAGTGATTTTCCACAAAATAAATGGAGTTTAGAAATAATAAAAATAAAATTCTATCATTTTAGTTATTATAAAAATCCCAAAAATATAAATAAAATTCTAGTTAATAGCTAACCCATTTTCCTATTATTTTTGTAAATAATTTTTCTACATAGATAAATAGAGTTTAAAAATAAAAAAAAAAAAATAATAATAATAATAATAATAATAATAATAATAATAATAATAAATAAATGCATCTTTATAATAGAAATAATGATGGAAGATATTATGTAATAAACTTTTTACACTTTGAAGATGAACAAACATGCTCACATAAGGGATGTGAGCAACACACATGATATAACATTTAGAACGATTAGTCGGGACAAGAACATCTTGACGAAGGTTTAACAACATGAGAAGATACGTTGAGACAAGAACATCTTGACGTAGGATGACTAAGGCTTCGATAGCAACATGAGAAGATACGTTGAGACAAGAACATCTTGACATAGGATGACTAAGGCTTCGATAGCAACATGAGAAGATACGATGAAGAGACAAGAACATCTTGACGTAGGATGACTAAGGCTTCGATAGCAACATGAGGAGATATGTCGAGACAAGAACATCTTAACGCTTGATGAAGAATAACCAGAGCTGCGACATCAACATGGAGATATATGTCGACTCTGAGGAAGAAGAACATTACGATGTCCTAGAGAGGCGACATCTTAATGACTCATTACCATGAGCAAGTAACTCATGACTAAATACGCTCACACAAGGGGTGTAGGGCAACATAGATTTTGCACAAGTAATGCAACATGTAGAATGATTAGTCGGGACAAGAACATCTTGACGCTCGTGAAGAATGACCAAAGCTACGACATCGGCATGGAGAGATATGTCGACTTTGAAGAAGAAGAACATTACGATGTCGAGAGAAGTGACATCTTAATGACTCGGTGTCATGAACAAGTAATTCATGACCATTTGAGCTAGCAAGGCGAACTCATCCGTCGATAAGTTTGTCTCTTACGACGGTTCATCTCCCGAGACCGTGAGATTGAATCGTTACGTAGTAGATTCATCCACAAAACGATGAATGTGAACCGTTACGTAGGTAGGTTCCTTCACTAACACATGCCTCGATGTTAAGGCGGCTCGGCGCTTCGGGTTTGACATTGTGTGTAAGCTGTGTTTCCTAGGTTTATGGATCGGCTTAGTGCTTCGAATTCATGATCTAGAAGATCGGTGAGAAGAAACACGTGGGCCATATCCACCCTTCTCCGATTCACCAACCTCGAGATCAACCGGCTCGGTGCTTCGAGTTGTATTTTGTGTGATTGGTTGTTGACTAGTTAAGATTGAACCGTTACGTAGTAGGTTTATCTTCTAGATCAACGGAGGTCGAGTCGTTACGTAGTAGACTCACCTCAAGCCCTACGAAGAGATTAACACAGTGCGTAGTAAGGTTATATCTCGAGGTGGCATAGACCGAACCGATCTGTTTGTAGGTTCGTCTTCCATAGGATGAAGTAGGTCGAGTCGTTACGTAGTAGACTCACCTCGAACCCCTTTGAAGAGATTAATCGATACGTAAGTAAGGTTACCTCTTGAAGCGGTAAAGGCGAAGCCGTCTGTTTGTAGGTTCGTCTTCCATGGACCCCTTTTGTGAACCCGGACGACCACTTGACCATCTTTTAACTATACTATTTGCTTCTCTCTTTCAAAGATCCGAGAGGTGCCTCGAGGTTAGTAGCCGGTGGGGGGGGTAATTAACGGTGGGGGCTTGCGCCAGATACACGCGGAATCTACAAGAACTCACAATCACTAAAAAACCCCACGAATGTGCATCCAAATCTCTCTAAACAATTAACAAGAATCAGGCGGCACTATTTAAAAAAGTTTAGATGCACGCTCGGGAGGGATCTCCGTGTCCTTCTTATGCAACCCATCGCCCAAGCGGCGGTGCGGAGCGCGCGTTTTTCAAAAAAAGGGTCGTATAATTACTCCTAGTTACTATTATAAGATTGTCCAATTAACACGACGAATACTACGCTATTTTTCATAAAACATAAGTAAGATATATTAGAAAGCTATTTGTTTAAACAAGTTGTTTAAGGTTTTAACATTTTTTTTGACTCGTAACTATACAAAATTTCATGCAAATTAATGTAATTACTGCTAATTATACCTATTAGAAGATTATCAAATTAACACCTCGATATGAACATTGTACGACATAAATTTTGCACAAAACATAAATAAGATGCATTGAAAATAATTGTTTAAACAAGTAGTTTGAGTTTTTGAAAATTATTGGCCGCATAACTACATATAATTACTTGAAAATTAATATAATTACTCCTAATTATGCATATTATATGGTGTGCAAATAAAACTTAGATATGAATATTCTATGACGCTAATTTTGCACAAAATAAAAGTAAGATGCATTCGAAAGCTGTTTTTTAAACAAGTTGTTTAAGATTTTCAATATTTTTTGCATTAAAACTACACATAATTTCGAGCGAATTAATATAAGTACTCCTAACTATTTCTATTATAAGATTGTGAAATTAACACTTCAATATGAATATCATAGGACACTAATTTTACATAAGACATAAGTAAGATACATTAGAAATTGCCGTTGAAACAAGTTGTTTAAGATTTTGAACATTTATTGCCTCATAACGATAAATAATGCCGTAAAAATTAATATAATTATTCATAATTATGCCTATTAGAAGATTATCCAATTAACACTTCGATATGAATATTCTACGACATGAATTTTGCATAAAAAATAAGTAAGATGCATTAAAAACATTTGTTTAAACAAGTTGTTTGAGTTTTTCTAAAAATATTGGCTCCATAACTACACAAAACTTCACGCAAATTAATATAATTACTCCTAATTATGCACGTTATATAATTATCCAATTAACACTCTAATATGAATATCATGTATACGTAATTTTTCATAAAACATAAATAAGAAACATTTCAAAGCTCTTTGTTTAAACAAATTGTTTAAGATTTTCAAAATTTATTGTCTCATAACTACTTATAATTTTATAAAAATTAATATAATTACTCCTATTTGTTCCTATTAGAAGATTATCCAATTAATACTTTGATATGAATATTCTACGACACTAAGTTTGCACAAAACATAAACAGCAGTTTAAACTAGTTGATTGAGTTTTCCAAACTTTTTTTCGCATAACTACGTATAATTTCTTACAAATTAGTATAATTACTACTAATTATGCCTATTATAAGATTATCTAATTAAAACTTCGATATGAATACTCTATGACGCTAATTTGGCACAAAACATAAGTAAGATGCATTAAAAATTGTTGTTTGACTTTTTAAAAAAAATTGGCTGTGCGACCCTTTTTCGCGCGCTCCGCACCGCCGCTGGGCGATGGGTTGCGGAAGAAGGACACGGAGATCCCTCCGGATATGCATCCAAAATCTTATATTCCCGAGTTTATTTTGATAGTCCCACCGGCGTGCCGAGATCTGTGCGACCCTTTTCGCGCGCGCGCCGCCGCCGCCGTGGGCGATGGGTTGCGGAAGAAGGACACGGAGATCCCTCCCGAGCGTGCATCTGCTTGGGTGTCGGCCGATTCTGCCGTTTAGAGATTATTTGGATGCACATTCGGGGGTTTTTAGTGATTGTGAGTTCTTGTAGATTCGGTGGGCGCAAGCCCCCACCGTTAATTACCACAGGCTACGAACCTCGAGGCACCTCTGGATCTTTGAAAGAGAGAAGCAAATAGTATAGTTAAAAGATGGTCAAGTGGTCGTCTAATTTCATGAAAAAGGGGTCTACGGAAGATGAACCTACAAACGAGATCGGTTCAATCTATGGAAGACAAACCTACAAACGGATCGGTTTTGTCCTATGGAAAACGAACCTACAAACGGATCGGTTCGATCTATGCCACCTCGAGATGTAACCTTACCTACGGACCGGGTTAATCTCTTTAGAGGGGCTTGAGGTAAGTCTACATACGGATCGACTCGACCTCCGTTGATCTAGAAGATAAACCTACAAACGGATCGGTTCAATCTTAACTAGTCAACAACCAATCACACAAAATACAACTCGAAGCGGCGGCGGTTGATCTTGAGGTTGGTGAATCGGGAGAAGGGTGGATATGGCCCACGTGTTTCTTCTCACCGATCTTCTAGATCATGAATTCGAAGCACTAAGCCGATTCATAAACCTAAGAAACACAATTGCACACGATGTCAAAACTGAGCGCGCGAGCCGGTTCAACATTGAGGCATGTGTTAGTGAAGGAACCTACCTACAGAACGGTTCACATTCAACTTGTTTTGTGGATGAATCTACCTACGAGGCCGATTCAATCTCACGGTCTCGGGAAATGAACCGGGAGACAAACTCATCGACGGATGAGTTTAGTCTTGCTAGCTCAAATGGTCATGAATTACTTGTTCATGACAGGAGTCATTAAGATGTCACTTCGCTCGGACATCGTAATGTTCTTCTTCTTCAAAGTCGACATATCTCTTCATGCGATGTCGTAGCTTTGGTCATTCTTCGGCGAGCGTCAAGATGTTCTTGTCTTGACTAATCATTCTACGTGTTGCATTACTTGTGCAAAACTACTATGTTGCCTACACACCCCTTGTGTGAGCGTATTCAATCATGAGTTACTTGCTCATGGCGGCGAGTCATTAAGATGTCACCTATCTAGGACATCATAATGTTCTTCTTCTTGAGTCGACATATATCTCCATGTTAGTATCGTAGCTCGGTTATTCTTTATCAAGTGTCAAGATGTTCTTGTCTCGACATGTTCCTTCATGTTGCTATCAAAGCCTTATTCATCTCACGTCAAGATGTTCTGTCTCGACGTATCTTATTATTTTTCATCAAGTGTCAAGATGTTCTTGTCTCGACATATCTTCTTGTATTGCTATTAAAGCCTTAATCATCTCACGTTAAGATGTTCTTGTCTCAACGTATCTTCTTCATATTGCTATCGAAGCCTTAATCATCCTACGTCAAGGTGTTCTCGTCTTGACTAATCATTCTAAATGTTATATCATGTGTGCAAATATTCTTACGTGGCTCTACACTCCTTATGTGAGCATGTTTATTCATTTCAAAAATGCACAAAATCTATTATATAATATCTTCCATTATTTTATTATAAAGATGCATTTATTTATTATTATTATTATTATTATTATTTATTATTATTATTATTATTATTATTTTTTTATTATTATTATTTTTATTTCTTAAACTCTATTTATCTATGTAGAAAATCACTTACAAAAATAATAGGAAAAGGGGTAGCTATTAATTAGAGTTTCATTTATATTTTTGGGATTTTTATAATAGCTAAAGTAGTAAAATTTTATTTTTATTATTTCTAAACTCTATTTATTCTGTAGAAAATCACTTACAAAAATAATAGAAAATAAAATGGCTATGATTTTTATTTGTATTTTTAAAATGTTTATAATAGCCAAAGTAATAGAATTTTATTATTATATTCCATTATGTTGAAACACTATTCATTATGTAGAAATTATTTACAAAATCAAAAGAGGGTTAGCTATATTATTTTTATTATTATTATTTCTTTATTTTTTTTTTTTTTTAAAATCCATAATAGCTAAAAAGAAATCATTATTAATATTCCATTCTATTTATTATACTATTCATTATATCTATTTTTATTATTTCTATTTATTATCTATAGAAAAGTATAAGATTTTTATTATTAGTTGAAAATAGCCATAAGAGATGAAATTCATTATGTTTTTATTACAACTATTATTTTTATTGCATTTTATTCATCAAAAAGTATTTTTATTGTATATTTGTATAGAAATAACAAAAGAAATACAATTCATATTATAAAGCTATATTATCATTCTTTATTATAAAAGAAAATGCATTTTTCTATTTATTACTATGGTGTTATATTTTTATATATTTTGTGCTATTTATTTTTATTATTTTTTTTTACAGAAAATATCAATATAATATCTATTATTATATTTATTTAAGAATATAGCTAATCTCATCATTTAGTATAGCATATTACTATCATCATTATTATTTCATGGAAAATCACTTGAAAAATCAGTAAAATATATCTAGCTATTATTTATGATTTTTATTTGTATTTTTGGAATTTTTATAGTATTTAAAATGGCAAGTCAAAGCTAAGTCAAACATATCAATATAGGTAATGTCTTTTGCTTTTAAATTGTTTTGTCATGATTATATTTTTAAAACTGGAATATTATTGTATAGAAAAATAGTATGAAAAATAAGAAAATTTTAGAAATAAATTTGAGTCAATTTGGAGTTCAGGAACATTTTCAAAACATTTATTTACTCTATGTTATTACTATTCTGTTATTATTTAATTAATGGGCTTAATGCAGGCCGCCGGATCTGTATCAAGATCGACGCCTATCTTTTATATAACTTCTTTCTTTATTTGGGCCGCAGATTCGTTTAAGATACGTGTTTAATGGATCTACGGCCCGGATCCTCTTTTAGTTTAATTATCAAATCTCTCGATGAATCACACTTTGTTAATAGATCTCAAGATTAGTGCGCGCTTCAATATTCGTGCCAACGGATCTCTCGTCTCTTCTAAGTTTGTCTCCACGTCGGGATCCGCGGCGAGCGGCGCTTCCGGCGATCGGAGTACCTCTTCTACGATCGGGTTGGTGCCTTGGCGTCGTCTTGCCTTGGAGAATTCTTCGTGGTTCTTGATCGGGAATCTATACGGTGGGAGGCGCCACATGGTAGTACCAATTGGTGCATCGGTTAGAATCGGTATCGAGATGCTTCCTTCGTCAAATTCAACGAGAATTGATCAAGGTTCTTGACAATTACAAGGTCGATGATCATCGTCTCATCATGAAGATGTGGTATGAGGTAGATAGAGGGCTTCCTTTCGTTCTTGAAGGTCTTTGAAGCAACTCGTCACACGGCAATGCATAGTGCGGTCGGTACCGATCTTAATTGACTCAATTCATGGCCTTTACTCATCCAATTAGCACTCCTCGGGCCTAAAGGCACACCTAGGCGTAGCTAGGGCCGGTGGCTGTTGAGTTGAGTGTTAATTTGAACAAATTTGGATTTGAAAACTCGGCGATATACTGGTTCTAACAGAATCAGTGCATTGTAATGAAATTGCAAAGCTAGGATTAATTCTAATCAATCAAAAACAATTCAATCAAGAAAATTACAAAGATATGAACTTGTATACCTCAGTTTTATGTGATCTTAAGCTAATGAATATTAAAAATGAAAATTTCCAATGAAAATCAGTATATCAACAATTAAATTGCAAATTCTTGATCTTATAGCCGATTCAGGCCTAAAGGCTCACCAATCACTTTGTGATTGGGCCAGTGGCTCACTGAATGCAGCTAATTATTGTTAATTGATGCTTTTCAAAGAGGAACAGTGAAAAAAACAAATGAAAGAAGCAAAATTTCCAAAGAAAGAAAGCAAGAGTGAAGAAATATATTCAATTGACTATTCA
Organism: Schoenoplectus tabernaemontani; assembly: GCA_037127355.1. NCBI lineage: Eukaryota > Viridiplantae > Streptophyta > Magnoliopsida > Poales > Cyperaceae > Schoenoplectus > Schoenoplectus tabernaemontani. The sequence goes on from CM073739.1 coordinate 23,372,811, forward strand.
ATAACTATGAATTGAATGTTTTAAAATCAATTTCAGAGAAAGAATACAAGGAAAACATCTATAGACCAATGAATATTACTAATTACCTTTTATTCTTCACAGAAACAAGAAATTGAATAATCTCTCTTCTAGCTATTCACTCTCTCTCTCTTGTCGACTAGAAAAGTGTATATGGGTGTATGTTCTTGATCCTAATGGCTCTGCTAATCCCCCTTTTTTTTCTACTGTTGCTGAATTTCAGTTTATATAGACTAATTAGGCCGATTATACTCAATTGTGATTGGTTAGGTTGCCTTCCACTCGGATTGCCACCTTGGATACATCCTCACCCTTCATTCTAACTCAATCAACGGCCCGAGATGGGTTTGTGTTTGTTGTGGAAACCGCCCAACTGCTTTCTGTTATGGTTTGACTGTGCCGCTACTCGTTTGACTCCAATTCAACAGCTACTTTGATTGATAAGCAAGCCCTCTTATCAATAATCCATATTTAAATGCCTCTGCACCATGGTTAGCATTTTCTCTCTCTCAATTTCACTGAATTTCATTTATTTCAAAATCCGGTTTCTGCCTCACCTCTTCTCTTGGCGCAATCCACTTCTTCCACTCAATCACTCACTCTTTTCATGCTAATTGGCGTCGCCTTGATCGAATAAGCTCTCGATCGTTGATTTGGCCTTTGAAGCGCTACCAAGCTTGCCTCTTTATTACTATCTCCGCGACTCTTCACATTTGCACCTTCCTCTAACTCAATTGCTTCATAATCACCTCTCGATCGGCGTCGCCTTAGCTCAAGGAAGTTGTCTCGTGTTCAATTTGGTGCTTGAAGCCTTGATTACATCTCTTTAGAATCGCTCCATTCTTGTCTCAACTCGAGCTGTGGTAATCTCACTATTCAACCCTTCCTTCAACTGTCATCCCTTTGTTCTTACCCTTCGGCGATGCATTGATGTTTATCGATTGCTTTTAAGTCTCTAAAATGGTGAGGCGCCATGGGAAGAAGATGATGATCGCGCGCGAGGAGAAGAAGAAGAAGAAGGAAGGAGAGCGGGGAGAGTGTTCGGGTGATGGCCGGATGGCTCGGGCGCACGTGCACCAAAGCGCCAAAGGGGAGTAGATCGGCGGCGGGGAGCATGCACCGAGGTTCACCTTCCTTTTATCTCTTGTTTTAAATTGAATTGCGTTGTATTGGATAAACGGGATGAATGGACTTGGTTTACATCTTTAGCTTGTGATCTAGCCTTATCCATCGACTCTTGGGTCCCCTTTGTAAGGTTTAAGCGTTTAAGCTTGTGAGGTTAGTAACTGATTAATGCTAATATGCTGAGGTGGCTCTTCCTGATTGGTTGATTGCTTATTAAACAAACCCTTAGTGTTAATGATCTGTGTATGATGTGGCTCTGTAATATAGTGCCATGTGGCACCTTGTGTGTTGCCCTGTACCAACCATAAAGAGCCATCTGTCACTCTTTATACACGCTGTATGGTGACATGGCACCAGTGAGTGCATGCCATGTGGCATCCAGTGGGGCCCAATTGTCAGTCGCCTTATAGCATAGTGGGATTCACAGTGGTGAGGTGGACCAATAAGGGAAGGCCACATGGCAATGGAAAGCTGTTGAGGTGGCCTTATAGCATGCGCCATTTGTCTAGGCTTTTGAATGAGGTGTTCGCTGATGTGGACCAATGGTGGCGCCACGTGGCATAGGTGGGGCCCACTTGTCGGGTGCGTAGGGGTGTGGGGCCCACATGGTGAGGTGGACCAATGGGGTGTCGACACGTGGCATGAGGTGGCCCGATGAAATGCGACACGTGTCACACCTCTCTCTTCTCTGATTCGGTATAGGTGTGCTTAGGATCCCCAGTTTGCACCCAGATGTGTCTCTGTCCCCAGATTGCACCCAGATGAACCCTTGATTGAATCTCAGCCTTTGATCAGTCCATTCATTCTGCTTTTATCTTCCTTGAATTTATTTTAATAGCTCCACTTATCCAAAAATCATGAAAATTTCACCAAAAATCCCTAAATTCATGATGATCATCCCTGTAATTTTTAATTCCATTTTTACCCCTCCTTCTCTGAATTAAAAATTCTTTTGTCCATAAAACCCTATTATTCCTTATGAATTAATCCCTGATCTCAATTGTAGCTCAATGTCTACGCCAATTATCTCCCTCTTGCAGAAACCACCCTAACTAAATACCAATTAGACTTATATTGATATTCATTAGGGCTTGATTTGATCAAATCTCGACTACTTATCGACAATTAATACAAATCTAGACTTGATCAGTGGTTGCTCCCGACTTTGCTTTGATCGGTCTTGTGAAATTGACTTTCAATCCCTTAACATGAGGGTGACTTGGTCAAAGAACCGACTACTTATCGATAATTGACACAAATCAAAGCATGGTTAGGTGGTTGCTCATGACTTTGGCACTGGAAGTCGGCCTTGAAAGCAAAATCACATTTGGAATTTCTCATGACTAGTTGCATCAAAATGCTAGCTTGGCATTGACATCAATTCATGTAGCATAGGGATTATCTTTGCTTCGGCTCCTTTCTAGGGTTAGCTCCAAAGGCAGATTTTTAGGGTTCAATTCGACCCCCTTGATAGGTCACCGAGGTGTGGGGCCCTTTGTCGGTGAAAAATGGTCACATGGTGACTCATCAAACGAGGCTATGTTGTTAGATTCATCTACAAGGGCGCAGGTGGGTCCCACTTGTCGGGAAAAATATAATCACATGGTGACACCCAAGAGGTCTCTCTCTCCCTCGATCTTCTTGGGTGTCACTCATCCGAGTGGATAGAGAATAGCGGGGTATTTATACTCTTCACTTCATGTCCAGCATTCCGTTGTGGGACTAATGGATTTGTTCCGGGGTTAGGCAGCGACCTTTCCTGATCAGTGGGCCACCTTTCCACTGCTCTCTCTCTTCTCCCCCTTTCTTACAATTCATTATTAATCATCAGTTTATTTCATTTATTCATCTACTCATCCTTGAAATTTTTCAAGGGTAAACATTGGCCCCATAAATACACATAGTTTCGCGCAAATGAATATAATTGCTCCTAAATATGCCTATTATAAGATTGTTCAATTAATACTTCAATATGAATATTCTACGACGCTATTTTCTACAAAAACATAAGTAAGATGCATTAGAAACATCTATTTGAAAAAGTTATTTGAGTGTTTCAAAAATTTTGGCCCCATAACTACACATAATTTAGTGAAAATTAAAATAATCACTCCTAATTATGTCTATTAAAAGATTATCTAATTAACACTTTAATATGAACATTCTACAACACTAATTTTACACAAAACATAAGTAGGAGGCTTAAAAAACAACGGTTTAAATAAGTTTGTTTGAGTTTTTTAAAATATTTGGCGAGCATAATTAAACATAATTTGTTATAAATTAATATAATTACTCCTAAGCAAGCCTATTATTTTATCTTCTAATTAAAACTTTGATGTGAATATTCTACGATACTAATTTTTCACAAAACATAAGTAAGATGCATTAGAAAGCTGCTATTTAAAAAACTTGTTTGAGTTTTCAACATTTTTGCCCTCATAATTACCTATAATTTCCTGGAAATTAATATAAGTAACTACTTCTAAGTACTCCTATTATAAAGTTGTCCGATTAAAACTTCCATATGAATATTCTATAACGCTAATTTTACACAAAACATAAGTAAGATGCGTTAAAAGCTGTTGTTTAAACAAGTTGTTTGGCTTTATGAAATTTTTCGGCCGCACAACTACACATATTTCGTGCAATTTAAAATAATAACTCGATTACGTCTATTATAAGATTGTCCTATTAAAATATCGATATGAATATTCCATGACGCTAATATTACACAAAACATAAGTAAGAAGCATTAAAAATTGATGTTAAACAAGTTGTTTGAATTTTTCATAATTTTTGGACGCATAACTACATATAATTTCGTGCAAATTAATACAATTACTCCTAATTATTCCTATTATAAAATTATGCATTTAAAACATCGATATCAATATTCTATAACGCTAATATTGCACAAAACATAAGTAAGATGCATTAAAAGCTATTTGTTTAAACAAGTTGTTTGCCTTTATGAAAATTTTTGGCGGCATAACAACACGAGAATTTGGTGAAAATTAATATAATTACTCCTAATTATGTCTATTATAAGATTATTCAATTAACACTTCATAATGAATATTTAAGGGCGCTATTTTTTCTCAAAACATAAGTAAGATGCATCGAAAGCGCTATTTAAAAAAGTTTAGTTCTTCAATATTTTTTGCCTCATAACTTCATATAATTTCGTAAAAATTAATATAATTACTCCTAATTATGCCCATTAAAATATTAGCCAATCAAGACTTCGATATGAACATTCTATGACCCTAATTTTGCACAAGACATAAGTAGGATGCATTAATAACGATTGTTTAAACAAGTTGTTTGTGTTTTTCAAAAAAATTATCCGCATAAGTACACATACTTTCATGAAAATTAGTATAATTACTCCTAGTTATGCCTATTATAAGATTGTCCAATTAACACTTCGATACGAATATCCTACGACGCTATTTTTTCATAAAACATAAGTAAGATATATTAGAAAGCTGCTTTGTTTAAACAAGTTGTTTAAGGTTTTTAACACTTTTTTTGACTCGTAACTATACAAAATTTCATGCAAATTAATGTAATTACTGCTAATTATACCTATTAGAAGATTATCAAATTAACACCTCGATATGAACATTGTACGACATAAATTTTGCACAAAACATAAATAAGATGCATTGAAAACAATTGTTTAAACAAGTAGTTTGAGTTTTTGAAAATTATTGGCCGCATAACTACATATAATTACTTGAAAATTAATATAATTACTCCTAATTATGCATATTATATGGCTGTGCAAATAAAACTTAGATATGAATATTCTATGACGCTAATTTTGCACAAAATAAAAGTAAGATGCATTCGAAAGCTGTTTTTTAAACAAGTTGTTTAAGATTTTCAATATTTTTGCATTAAAACTACACATAATTTCGAGCGAATTAATATAAGTACTCCTAACTATTTCTATTATAAGATTGTGAAATTAACACTTCAATATGAATATCATAGGACACTAATTTTGCATAAGACATAAGTAAGATACATTAGAAATTGCCGTTTAAACAAGTTGTTTAAGATTTTGAACATTTATTGCCTCATAACGACAAATAATGCCGTAAAAATTAATATAATTATTCATAATTATGCCTATTAGAAGATTATCCAATTAACACTTCGATATGAATATTCTACGACATGAATTTTGCATAAAAAATAAGTAAGATGCATTAAAAACAGTTGTTTAAACAAGTTGTTTGAGTTTTTCTAAAAAAATTGGCTCCATAACTACACAAAACTTCACGCAAATTAATATAATTACTCCTAATTATGCACGTTATATAATTATCCAATTAACACTCTAATATGAATATCATGTATACGTAATTTTTCAGAAAACATAAATAAGAAACATTTCAAACTTTGTTTAAACAAATTGTTTAAGATTTTCAAAATTTATTGTCTCATAACTACTTATAATTTTATAAAAATTAATATAATTACTCCTATTTGTTCCTATTAGAAGATTATCCAATTAATACTTTGATATAAATATTCTACGATACTAAGTTTGCACAAAACATAAACAGCAGTTTAAACTAGTTGATTGAGTTTTCCAAACTTTTTTTCGCATAACTACGTATAATTTCTTACAAATTAGTATAATTACTACTAATTATGCCTATTATAAGATTATCTAATTAAAACTTCGATATGAATACTCTATGACGCTAATTTGGCACAAAACATAAGTAAGATGCATTAAAAATTCTTGTTTGACTTTTTAAAAAAATTGGCCCCATAAATACACATAGTTTCGCGCAAATGAATATAATTGCTCCTAAATATGCCTATTATAAGATTGTTCAATTAATACTTCAATATGAATATTCTACGACGCTATTTTCTACAAAAACATAAGTAAGATGCATTAGAAACATCTATTTGAAAAAGTTATTTGAGTGTTTCAAAATTTTTTGCCCCATAACTACACATAATTTAGTGAACATTAAAATAATCACTCCTAATTATGTCTATTAAAAGATTATCTAATTAACACTTTAATATGAACATTCTACAACACTAATTTTACACAAAACATAAGTAGGAGGCTTAAAAAACAACGGTTTAAATAAGTTTGTTTGAGTTTTTTAAAATATTTGGCAGCATAATTAAACATAATTTGTTATAAATTAATATAATTACTCCTAAGCAAGCCTATTATTTTATCTTCTAATTAAAACTTTGATGTGAATATTCTACGATACTAATTTTTCACAAAACATAAGTAAGATGCATTAGAAACTGCTATTTAAAAAACTTGTTTGAGTTTTCAACATTTTTGCCCTCATAATTACCTATAATTTCCTGGAAATTAATATAAGTAACTACTTCTAAGTACTCCTATTATAAAGTTGTCCGATTAAAACTTCCATATGAATATTCTATAACGCTAATTTTACACAAAACATAAGTAAGATGCGTTAAAAACTGTTGTTTAAACAAGTTGTTTGGCTTTATGAAATTTTTCGGCCGCACAACTACACATATTTCGTGCAATTTAAAATAATAACTCCTGATTACGTCTATTATAAGATTGTCCTATTAAAATATCGATATGAATATTCCATGACGCTAATATTACACAAAACATAAGTAAGAAGCATTAAAAATTGATGTTAAACAAGTTGTTTGAATTTTTCATAATTTTTGGACGCATAACTACATATAATTTCGTGCAAATTAATACAATTACTCCTAATTATTCCTATTATAAAATTATGCATTTAAAACATCGATATCAATATTCTATAACGCTAATATTGCACAAAACATAAGTAAGATGCATTAAAAACTGTTGTTTAAACAAGTTGTTTGCCTTTATGAAAATTTTTGGCAGCATAACAACACAGAATTTGGTGAAAATTAATATAATTACTCCTAATTATGTCTATTATAAGATTATTCAATTAACACTTCATAATGAATATTTAAGGGCGCTATTTTTTCTCAAAACATAAGTAAGATGCATCAGAAACTGCTATTTAAAAAAGTTTAGTTCTTCAATATTTTTTGCCTCATAACTTCATATAATTTCGTAAAAATTAATATAATTACTCCTAATTATGCCCATTAAAATATTAGCCAATCAGCACTTCGATATGAACATTCTATGACCCTAATTTTGCACAAGACATAAGTAGGATGCATTAATAACAGTTGTTTAAACAAGTTGTTTGTGTTTTTCAAAAAAATTATCCGCATAAGTACACATACTTTCATGAAAATTAGTATAATTACTCCTAGTTATGCCTATTATAAGATTGTCCAATTAACACTTCGATACGAATATCCTACGACGCTATTTTTTCATAAAACATAAGTAAGATATATTAGAAAGCTTTTGTTTAAACAAGTTGTTTAAGGTTTTTAACACTTTTTTTGACTCGTAACTATACAAAATTTCATGCAAATTAATGTAATTACTGCTAATTATACCTATTAGAAGATTATCAAATTAACACCTCGATATGAACATTGTACGACATAAATTTTGCACAAAACATAAATAAGATGCATTGAAAACAATTGTTTAAACAAGTAGTTTGAGTTTTTGAAAATTATTGGCCGCATAACTACATATAATTACTTGAAAATTAATATAATTACTCCTAATTATGCATATTATATGGCTGTGCAAATAAAACTTAGATATGAATATTCTATGACGCTAATTTTGCACAAAATAAAAGTAAGATGCATTCGAAACTGTTTTTTAAACAAGTTGTTTAAGATTTTCAATATTTTTTGCATTAAAACTACACATAATTTCGAGCGAATTAATATAAGTACTCCTAACTATTTCTATTATAAGATTGTGAAATTAACACTTCAATATGAATATCATAGGACACTAATTTTGCATAAGACATAAGTAAGATACATTAGAAATTGCCGTTTAAACAAGTTGTTTAAGATTTTGAACATTTATTGCCTCATAACGACAAATAATGCCGTAAAAATTAATATAATTATTCATAATTATGCCTATTAGAAGATTATCCAATTAACACTTCGATATGAATATTCTACGACATGAATTTTGCATAAAAAATAAGTAAGATGCATTAAAAACAGTTGTTTAAACAAGTTGTTTGAGTTTTTCTAAAAAAATTGGCTCCATAACTACACAAAACTTCACGCAAATTAATATAATTACTCCTAATTATGCACGTTATATAATTATCCAATTAACACTCTAATATGAATATCATGTATCTGTAATTTTTCAGAAAACATAAATAAGAAACATTTCAAACTGCTGTTTAAACAAATTGTTTAAGATTTTCAAAATTTATTGTCTCATAACTACTTATAATTTTATAAAAATTAATATAATTACTCCTATTTGTTCCTATTAGAAGATTATCCAATTAATACTTTGATATGAATATTCTACGATACTAAGTTTGCACAAAACATAAACAGCAGTTTAAACTAGTTGATTGAGTTTTCCAAACTTTTTTTCGCATAACTACGTATAATTTCTTACAAATTAGTATAATTACTACTAATTATGCCTATTATAAGATTATCTAATTAAAACTTCGATATGAATACTCTATGACGCTAATTTGGCACAAAACATAAGTAAGATGCATTAAAAATTGTTGTTTGACTTTTTTAAAAAAATTGGCCCCATAAATACACATAGTTTCGCGCAAATGAATATAATTGCTCCTAAATATGCCTATTATAAGATTGTTCAATTAATACTTCAATATGAATATTCTACGACGCTATTTTCTACAAAAACATAAGTAAGATGCATTAGAAACATCTATTTGAAAAAGTTATTTGAGTGTTTCAAAATTTTTTGCCCCATAACTACACATAATTTAGTGAACATTAAAATAATCACTCCTAATTATGTCTATTAAAAGATTATCTAATTAACACTTTAATATGAACATTCTACAACACTAATTTTACACAAAACATAAGTAGGAGGCTTAAAAAACAACGGTTTAAATAAGTTTGTTTGAGTTTTTTAAAATATTTGGCAGCATAATTAAACATAATTTGTTATAAATTAATATAATTACTCCTAAGCAAGCCTATTATTTTATCTTCTAATTAAAACTTTGATGTGAATATTCTACGATACTAATTTTTCACAAAACATAAGTAAGATGCATTAGAAACTGCTATTTAAAAAACTTGTTTGAGTTTTCAACATTTTTGCCCTCATAATTACCTATAATTTCCTGGAAATTAATATAAGTAACTACTTCTAAGTACTCCTATTATAAAGTTGTCCGATTAAAACTTCCATATGAATATTCTATAACGCTAATTTTACACAAAACATAAGTAAGATGCGTTAAAAAGCATTGTTTAAACAAGTTGTTTGGCTTTATGAAATTTTTCGGCCGCACAACTACACATATTTCGTGCAATTTAAAATAATAACTCGATTACGTCTATTATAAGATTGTCCTATTAAAATATCGATATGAATATTCCATGACGCTAATATTACACAAAACATAAGTAAGAAGCATTAAAAATTGATGTTAAACAAGTTGTTTGAATTTTTCATAATTTTTGGACGCATAACTACATATAATTTCGTGCAAATTAATACAATTACTCCTAATTATTCCTATTATAAAATTATGCATTTAAAACATCGATATCAATATTCTATAACGCTAATATTGCACAAAACATAAGTAAGATGCATTAAAAGCTGCTACTTTGTTTAAACAAGTTGTTTGCCTTTATGAAAATTTTTGGCAGCATAACAACACAGAATTTGGTGAAAATTAATATAATTACTCCTAATTATGTCTATTATAAGATTATTCAATTAACACTTCATAATGAATATTTAAGGGCGCTATTTTTTCTCAAAACATAAGTAAGATGCATCAGAAACTGCTATTTAAAAAAGTTTAGTTCTTCAATATTTTTTGCCTCATAACTTCATATAATTTCGTAAAAATTAATATAATTACTCCTAATTATGCCCATTAAAATATTAGCCAATCAACACTTCGATATGAACATTCTATGACCCTAATTTTGCACAAGACATAAGTAGGATGCATTAATAACAGTTGTTTAAACAAGTTGTTTGTGTTTTTCAAAAAAATTGTCCGCATAAGTACACATACTTTCATGAAAATTAGTATAATTACTCCTAGTTATGCCTATTATAAGATTGTCCAATTAACACTTCGATACGAATATCCTACGACGCTATTTTTTCATAAAACATAAGTAAGATATATTAGAAACTGCTGTTTAAACAAGTTGTTTAAGGTTTTTAACACTTTTTTTGACTCGTAACTATACAAAATTTCATGCAAATTAATGTAATTACTGCTAATTATACCTATTAGAAGATTATCAAATTAACACCTCGATATGAACATTGTACGACATAAATTTTGCACAAAACATAAATAAGATGCATTGAAAACAATTGTTTAAACAAGTAGTTTGAGTTTTTGAAAATTATTGGCCGCATAACTACATATAATTACTTGAAAATTAATATAATTACTCCTAATTATGCATATTATATGGCTGTGCAAATAAAACTTAGATATGAATATTCTATGACGCTAATTTTGCACAAAATAAAAGTAAGATGCATTCGAAACTGTTTTTTAAACAAGTTGTTTAAGATTTTCAATATTTTTTGCATTAAAACTACACATAATTTCGAGCGAATTAATATAAGTACTCCTAACTATTTCTATTATAAGATTGTGAAATTAACACTTCAATATGAATATCATAGGACACTAATTTTGCATAAGACATAAGTAAGATACATTAGAAATTGCCGTTTAAACAAGTTGTTTAAGATTTTGAACATTTATTGCCTCATAACGACAAATAATGCCGTAAAAATTAATATAATTATTCATAATTATGCCTATTAGAAGATTATCCAATTAACACTTCGATATGAATATTCTACGACATGAATTTTGCATAAAAAATAAGTAAGATGCATTAAAAACAGTTGTTTAAACAAGTTGTTTGAGTTTTTCTAAAAAAATTGGCTCCATAACTACACAAAACTTCACGCAAATTAATATAATTACTCCTAATTATGCACGTTATATAATTATCCAATTAACACTCTAATATGAATATCATGTATCTGTAATTTTTCAGAAAACATAAATAAGAAACATTTCAAACTGTTGTTTAAACAAATTGTTTAAGATTTTCAAAATTTATTGTCTCATAACTACTTATAATTTTATAAAAATTAATATAATTACTCCTATTTGTTCCTATTAGAAGATTATCCAATTAATACTTTGATATGAATATTCTACGACACTAAGTTTGCACAAAACATAAATAAGCAGTTTAAACTAGTTGATTGAGTTTTCCAAACTTTTTTTCGCATAACTACGTATAATTTCTTACAAATTAGTATAATTACTACTAATTATGCCTATTATAAGATTATCTAATTAAAACTTCGATATGAATACTCTATGACGCCAATTTGGCACAAAACATAAGTAAGATGCATTAAAAATTGTTGTTTGACTTTTTAAAAAAATTGGCCTCATAAATACACATAGTTTCGCGCAAATGAATATAATTGCTCCTAAATATGCCTATTATAAGATTGTTCAATTAATACTTCAATATGAATATTCTACGACGCTATTTTCTACAAAAACATAAGTAAGATGCATTAGAAACATCTATTTGAAAAAGTTATTTGAGTGTTTCAAAATTTTTGGCCCCATAACTACACATAATTTAGTGAAAATTAAAATAATCACTCCTAATTATGTCTATTAAAAGATTATCTAATTAACACTTTAATATGAACATTCTACAACACTAATTTTACACAAAACATAAGTAGGAGGCTTAAAAAACAACGGTTTAAATAAGTTTGTTTGAGTTTTTTAAAATATTTGGCAGCATAATTAAACATAATTTGTTATAAATTAATATAATTACTCCTAAGCAAGCCTATTATTTTATCTTCTAATTAAAACTTTGATGTGAATATTCTACGATACTAATTTTTCACAAAACATAAGTAAGATGCATTAGAAACTGCTATTTAAAAAACTTGTTTGAGTTTTCAACATTTTTGCCCTCATAATTACCTATAATTTCCTGGAAATTAATATAAGTAACTACTTCTAAGTACTCCTATTATAAAGTTGTCCGATTAAAACTTCCATATGAATATTCTATAACGCTAATTTTACACAAAACATAAGTAAGATGCGTTAAAAAGCTGTTGTTTAAACAAGTTGTTTGGCTTTATGAAATTTTTCGGCCGCACAACTACACATATTTCGTGCAATTTAAAATAATAACTCTGATTACGTCTATTATAAGATTGTCCTATTAAAATATCGATATGAATATTCCATGACGCTAATATTACACAAAACATAAGTAAGAAGCATTAAAAATTGATGTTAAACAAGTTGTTTGAATTTTTCATAATTTTTGGACGCATAACTACATATAATTTCGTGCAAATTAATACAATTACTCCTAATTATTCCTATTATAAAATTATGCATTTAAAACATCGATATCAATATTCTATAACGCTAATATTGCACAAAACATAAGTAAGATGCATTAAAAGCTATTTGTTTAAACAAGTTGTTTGCCTTTATGAAAATTTTTGGCAGCATAACAACAAAGAATTTGGTAAAAATTAATATAATTACTCCTAATTATGTCTATTATAAGATTATTCAATTAACACTTCATAATGAATATTTAAAGGCGCTATTTTTTCTCAAAACATAAGTAAGATGCATCGAAAGCTGCTATTTAAAAAAGTTTAGTTCTTCAATATTTTTTGCCTCATAACTTCATATAATTTCGTAAAAATTAATATAATTACTCCTAATTATGCCCATTAAAATATTAGCCAATCAACACTTCGATATGAACATTCTATGACCCTAATTTTGCACAAGACATAAGTAGGATGCATTAATAACAGTTGTTTAAACAAGTTGTTTGTGTTTTTCAAAAAAATTGTCCGCATAAGTACACATACTTTCATGAAAATTAGTATAATTACTCCTAGTTATGCCTATTATAAGATTGTCCAATTAACACTTCGATACGAATATCCTACGACGCTATTTTTTCATAAAACATAAGTAAGATATATTAGAAACTGCTTTGTTTAAACAAGTTGTTTAAGGTTTTTAACACTTTTTTTGACTCGTAACTATACAAAATTTCATGCAAATTAATGTAATTACTGCTAATTATACCTATTAGAAGATTATCAAATTAACACCTCGATATGAACATTGTACGACATAAATTTTGCACAAAACATAAATAAGATGCATTGAAAACAATTGTTTAAACAAGTAGTTTGAGTTTTTGAAAATTATTGGCCGCATAACTACATATAATTACTTGAAAATTAATATAATTACTCCTAATTATGCATATTATATGGCTGTGCAAATAAAACTTAGATATGAATATTCTATGACGCTAATTTTGCACAAAATAAAAGTAAGATGCATTCGAAACTGTTTTTTAAACAAGTTGTTTAAGATTTTCAATATTTTTTGCATTAAAACTACACATAATTTCGAGCGAATTAATATAAGTACTCCTAACTATTTCTATTATAAGATTGTGAAATTAACACTTCAATATGAATATCATAGGACACTAATTTTGCATAAGACATAAGTAAGATACATTAGAAATTGCCGTTTAAACAAGTTGTTTAAGATTTTGAACATTTATTGCCTCATAACGACAAATAATGCCGTAAAAATTAATATAATTATTCATAATTATGCCTATTAGAAGATTATCCAATTAACACTTCGATATGAATATTCTACGACATGAATTTTGCATAAAAAATAAGTAAGATGCATTAAAAACAGTTGTTTAAACAAGTTGTTTGAGTTTTTCTAAAAAAATTGGCTCCATAACTACACAAAACTTCACGCAAATTAATATAATTACTCCTAATTATGCACGTTATATAATTATCCAATTAACACTCTAATATGAATATCATGTATATCATGTAATTTTGAGAAAACATAAATAAGAAACATTTCAAACTATTTGTTTAAACAAATTATTTAAGATTGTCAAAATTTATTGTCTCATAACTACTTATAATTTTATAAAAATTAATATAATTACTCCTATTTATTCCTATTAGAAGATTATCCAATTAATACTTTGATATGAATATTCTACGACACTAAGTTTGCACAAAACATAAAAGCAGTTTAAACTAGTTGATTGAGTTTTCCAAACTTTTTTTCGCATAACTACGTATAATTTCTTACAAATTAGTATAATTACTACTAATTATGCCTATTATAAGATTATCTAATTAAAACTTCGATATGAATACTCTATGACGCTAATTTGGCACAAAACATAAGTAAGATGCATTAAAAATTGTTGTTTGACTTTTTTAAAAAAATTGGCCCCATAAATACACATAGTTTCGCGCAAATGAATATAATTGCTCCTAAATATGCCTATTATAAGATTGTTCAATTAATACTTCAATATGAATATTCTACGACGCTATTTTCTACAAAAACATAAGTAAGATGCATTAGAAACATCTATTTGAAAAAGTTATTTGAGTGTTTCAAAATTTTTTGCCCCATAACTACACATAATTTAGTGAACATTAAAATAATCACTCCTAATTATGTCTATTAAAATATTATCTAATTAACACTTTAATATGAACATTCTACAACACTAATTTTACACAAAACATAAGTAGGAGGCTTAAAAAACAACGGTTTAAATAAGTTTGTTTGAGTTTTTTAAAATATTTGGCAGCATAATTAAACATAATTTGTTATAAATTAATATAATTACTCCTAAGCAAGCCTATTATTTTATCTTCTAATTAAAACTTTGATGTGAATATTCTACGATACTAATTTTTCACAAAACATAAGTAAGATGCATTAGAAACTGCTATTTAAAAAACTTGTTTGAGTTTTCAACATTTTTGCCCTCATAATTACCTATAATTTCCGGAAATTAATATAAGTAACTACTTCTAAGTACTCCTATTATAAAGTTGTCCGATTAAAACTTCCATATGAATATTCTATAACGCTAATTTTACACAAAACATAAGTAAGATGCGTTAAAAGCATTGTTTAAACAAGTTGTTTGGCTTTATGAAATTTTTCGGCCGCACAACTACACATATTTCGTGCAATTTAAAATAATAACTCCCGATTACGTCTATTATAAGATTGTCCTATTAAAATATCGATATGAATATTCCATGACGCTAATATTACACAAAACATAAGTAAGAAGCATTAAAAATTGATGTTAAACAAGTTGTTTGAATTTTTCATAATTTTTGGACGCATAACTACATATAATTTCGTGCAAATTAATACAATTACTCCTAATTATTCCTATTATAAAATTATGCATTTAAAACATCGATATCAATATTCTATAACGCTAATATTGCACAAAACATAAGTAAGATACATTAAAAATCATTGTTTAAACAAGTTGTTTGCCTTTATGAAAATTTTTGGTAAAGCATAACAACACGTAATTTGGTGAAAATTAATATAATTACTCCTAATTATGTCTATTATAAGATTATTCAATTAACACTTCATAATGAATATTTAAGGGCGCTATTTTTCTCAAAACATAAGTAAGATGCATCGAAGCTGCTATTTAAAAAAGTTTAGTTCTTCAATATTTTTTGCCTCATAACTTCATATAATTTCGTAAAAATTAATATAATTACTCCTAATTATGCCCATTAAAATATTAGCCAATCAACACTTCGATATGAACATTCTATGACCCTAATTTTGCACAAGACATAAGTAGGATGCATTAATAACAGTTGTTTAAACAAGTTGTTTGTGTTTTTTAAAAAAATTGTCCGCATAAGTACACATACTTTCATGAAAATTAGTATAATTACTCACAGTTATGCCTATTATAAGATTGTCCAATTAACACTTCGATACGAATATCCTACGACGCTATTTTTTCATAAAACATAAGTAAGATATATTAGAAAGCTAGCTTTGTTTAAACAAGTTGTTTAAGGTTTTTAACACTTTTTTTGACTCGTAACTATACAAAATTTCATGCAAATTAATGTAATTACTTGCTAATTATACCTATTAGAAGATTATCAAATTAACACCTCGATATGAACATTGTACGACATAAATTTTGCACAAAACATAAATAAGATGCATTGAAAACAATTGTTTAAACAAGTAGTTTGAGTTTTTGAAAATTATTGGCCGCATAACTACATATAATTACTTGAAAATTAATATAATTACTCCTAATTATGCATATTATATGGCTGTGCAAATAAAACTTAGATATGAATATTCTATGATGTTAATTTTGCACAAAATAAAAGTAAGATGCATTCGAAACTGTTTTTTAAACAAGTTGTTTAAGATTTTCAATATTTTTTGCATTAAAACTACACATAATTTCGAGCGAATTAATATAAGTACTCCTAACTATTTCTATTATAAGATTGTGAAATTAACACTTCAATATGAATATCATAGGACACTAATTTTGCATAAGACATAAGTAAGATACATTAGAAATTGCCGTTTAAACAAGTTGTTTAAGATTTTGAACATTTATTGCCTCATAACGACAAATAATGCCGTAAAAATTAATATAATTATTCATAATTATGCCTATTAGAAGATTGTGCGACCCTTTTTCGCGCGCTCCGCACCGCCGCTGGGCGATGGGTTGCGGAAGAAGGACACGGAGATCCCTCCCGAGCGTGCATCTGCTTGGGTGTCGGCCGATTCTGCCGTTTAGAGATATTTGGATGCACATTCAGGGGGTTTTTTAGTGATTGTGAGTTCTTGTAGATTCCGGTGGGCGCAAGCCCCCACCGTTAATTACCCTGGGCTACTAACCTCGAGGCACCTCTGGATCTTTGAAAGAGAGAAGCAAATAGTATAGTTAAAAGATGGTCAAGTGGTCGTCTGGGTTCATAAAAAGGGTTCATGGAAGACGAACCTACAAACAGATCGGTTCAGTTTTTACTTAATCCTATGGAAGACGAACCTACAAACAGATCGGTTCAGTCTTTACTTAATCCTATGGAAGACGAACCTACAAACAGATCGGTTCAGTCTATGCCACCTCGAGATATAACCTTACTACAGACCAGGTTAATCTCTTCAGAGGGGCTTGAGGTGAGTCTACATACAGAACGACTCGCCCTCCGTTGATCTAGAAGATAAACCTACTACAGAACGGTTCAATCTTAACTAGTCAACAACCAATCACACAAAATACAACTCGAAGCGGCGAGCGGTTGATCTTGAGGTTGGTGAATCGGGAGAAGGGTGGATATGGCCCACGTGTTTCTTCTCACCGATCTTCTAGATCATGAATTCGAAGCACTAAGCCGATTCATAAACCTAGGAAACACAATTACACACAATGTCAAACCTGAAGCGGCGAGCCGACTTAACATTGAGGTACGTGTTAGTGAAGGAACCTACCTACGAACGGTTCACATTGTTTGTTTTGTGGATGAATCTACTACGAGAATGATTCAATCTCACGATCTCGGGAGATGAACCGGAAGACAAACTTATCGACGGATGAGTTCAGTCTTGCTAGCTCAAATGGTCATGAATTACTTGTTCATGACACCGAGTCATTAAGATGTCACTTCTCTCGGACATCGTAATGTTCTTCTTCTTCAAAGTCGACATATCTCTCCATGCGATGTCGTAGCTTTGGTCATTCTTCGACGAGCGTCAAGATGTTCTTGTCCGACCGATCATTCTATATGTTGCATTACTTGTGCAAAATTACTATGTTGCCCTACACCCCTCGTGTGAGCGTATTTAATCATGAGTTACTTGCTCATGGTAGTGAGTCATTAAGATGTCGCCTCTCTCGGACATCGTAATGTTCTTCTTCCTCAGAGTCGACATGTATCTCCATATTGATGTCGCAGCTCTGGTTATTCTTCATCAAGTGTCAAGATGTTCTTGTCTCGACATATCCCCTCATGTTGCTATCGAAGCCTTAGTTATTCTACGTCAAGATGTTCTTTTCTCGACTTATCTTCTCATGTTGCTGTCGAAGCCTTAGTCATTCTACGTCAAGATGTTCTTGTCTCAACGTATCTTCTCATGTTGCCATTGCAACCTTGTTTATCCTTCGTCAAGATGTTCTTATCCTGACTAATCGTTCTAAATGTTATATTATGTGTGCAAATATCCTCATGTGGCTCCACACCCCTTGTGTGAGCATTTTGTTCATCTCCAAAAAGCTTGTTACATAATATCTTCCATTATTATCTCTATTAGAAAGATGAATTTATTTATTATTATTTATTTTATTTTATTTTTTTATTTTAAAACTCTATTTATCTATGTAGAAAATTATTTACAAAAATAATAGGAAATGGGTTAGCTATTAACTAGAATTTTATTTATATTTTTGGGATTTTATAATAGCTAAAATAGTAGAATTTTATTTTTATTATTTCTAAACTCTATTTATTTTGTAGAAAATCACTTACAAAATATTAGAAAATAAAATGGCTATGATTTTTATTTGTATTTTTAAAATATTTATAATGGCCAAAGTAATAGAATTTCATTATTATATTTCATTATGTTAAAACATTATTCATTATGTAAAAATTATTTACAAAATCAAAAGATGGTTAGCTATATTATTTTTATTTTTATTTTTAAGATCTATAATAGCTAAAAGAAATCATTATTAATATTCTATTCTATTTATTAATTATTTACAAATCAAAAAGATGATTAGCTATATTATTTTTATTTTTATTTTTAGGATCTATAATAGCTAAAAGAAATCATTATTAATATTCTATCCTATTTATTATATTTTTTTTAAAGATTTTTTATTATTATTATCATTATTATTTGAAAATAGCCATAAGGGATGAAATTCATTATATTCTTTATTACAACTATTATATTTTTTTTTTATGCCTTTTATCCATCAAAAATATTTTTATTGTATATTTGTATAGAAATAACAAAAGAAATGCAATTCATTTTATTATAAAACTATATTATCATTCTTTATTATAGAAGAAAATGCATTTACTATCTATTACCATGGTTGTATATATTTTGTATATTTTGTGCTATTTACTTTTATTATTCTTTTTTATAGAAAACATTAACATAATCTCTAATAGAACTAATCTCATTATTTATTATTGCATATTACTATTGTCATTACTATTTCATGAAAAATCACTTGAAAAATCATAAAAATATATCTAATTATTATTCATGATTTTGTTTGAATTTTTGGGATTTTTATAGTATTTAAAATGACAAGTCAAAGCTAGGTCAAATATATCAATATATGTAATGTCTTTTGCTTTTAAATTGTTTCAACATGATTGCATTTTCAAAACTGGAATATTATCATATAGAAAAATAGTATGAAAAATAAGGAAATTTTAGAAATAAATTTGAGTTAATTTGGAGTTCAGGAGCATTTTCAATTAATTTATTTATTCTATACTATTAATATTCTGTTATTGTTTAATTATTGGGTTTAATTGAAATGGGCCAAGTTTATTTTTTTTATTTTTCTGCGAATGGGCCCATTTTATTATTATTATCTGCTGCTGGGCCGAGATTTCATTTTACAAACTATGTCATTGGCCTTTCTACTGTTTGAGCCCAAGTCTATTCCCTTATTATCTTTATTCCCCTTTTTTACTGTTGGGCCAGTTTATTTCTAAGCCGTCAGATTCTTTCATGATTGATGCCGAAAGAAGGAAAGGCCCGGATGTGTTTTGAGTCTTTTCTTTGAATTTGATTTCTCAGATGCCATCGGAGAGACATCAAGATCTACACTGCGGAGATGAACCGTTCTATTTCAATATCCGGCTTTTACTTCATCGGATTACTTCAAGATTCGTGTGTACCCTTTAAACTTCGTATTCAAACATTTCACTGCCGTTTCTTCTGATAGTTTCTGAGATTTGTGCATAAGCGGCCTTCAGGTGATCGGAGCTGCCGATCGAAGATCCGACAGTGGCGTTAGTTTCGCCTGAGTTCAGTGAGTACGATAGTGCCTTCATTGAGTGCATCGATGAAGTGGATTGCTGGCTGGGCCAGTACCGATTTCTTCCTCTCTTGTACCGAATTCGGTACCAATTGTACCAGTTGCGCATTTATTCACTGTAATTCCACTTGCACCATCTAAATTCATATGATTATCTTCAATTGTCATTATCAAGCGCAAAGAATTTATGCCTACCTTTGACAGTTTCCCTGAACTCAGTATTAGTACCTATACTCGGTATTTATTACTTGATTTCACAGATCTTGATTTTAGCAGCTCCCTCTCACATTTTCTCTTATTTTAATTGAACTTAAGTGTGCTTGAGTAATCACATATCTTGATACTAAAAATTGTGGCTTTGGCACTGTTTTACCATCTTCTGCTCTTATATTCGTCAATTCATCATTTCACATTTGCTTATTTGGGTTTTAGGCAACCAAATCGCAAGTAGAGACTGAGAGATCTTGATAGTCTTCGATCAGTCACGGGTAATGGTTAGGAGGCAATATACTTGCTCTTCTACTAACCTTTTCCTTTTTCCCTCTTCTTTACTTTGTTGTTGTTTGTACAAACGTGATTTAAGCAAGAATGATAAAAGAAAGAATCAGGAGGCTGAATGTTCAAAAGAAATTCTTAAAAAGAAAGTCAAGAACGGCAAAGAATATACAAAGTAAGAAAAAAAAATAGAAAAGAAGAAAAAGAAAAAAAAAAAGAAATTTTATTTCTTTGCTTAGAACGATCCAACACTAACCTTCTTAGTGATTTGCGCCAGATATTACCTAACTAGAGGTGTTGTGCACTGAATAAGGCTTATGATGCTGTGATTTAACCGAATTGAGAGACTCAAGTGAATCTACTATCAATTGGTTAATATCACCTCCTCCAGGATCTTGATTGCTCTTCTATCATTTCTTCCCTTTTTTGCTGAAATTCAATCACTTGGCAGGGTTTCTTGTTGATCTTGCTGAATTTTCGAGTCCAGGGAAGATAAATGGATAAAGGCAGTGGAAAAAATGTTATGAATTGACCCCCCTTTTGCTGAAATTTTGCTGTTATATATATAGGAGTTGATTAGAGCCCAATTGTGCTTCTCTAAACACAATTTGTGTTTCTTTTAACCCATGGATCATTGAAGTGGCAATATCTCATCCCTCCATCCACCGAATGAATGGTGTAGATTGACTCAACTTGTGTTTCTTGTGGGTGAATTCTGAGGTTTGGATTGCCAGCATGGCATTTTGATCACACACTAAATTTTCCATACTCCCTCTTCTTGAAAACCGAATGGAATTAATCCCTTTTGCTGATTTTTGGTCTGTGCACTGTTCCAATGAAGAAACCTTGTTATGGCTAACTGTTTTATGCCGAACCGTTTCAATTGAACCGTGGGACCCACACAAAGCCCTCTGAACCGCCAATTCATTTGTTCATTCTCCAAATTGCCCAATTGAACTCCATACCCGTTTCTTTTCTCCTCTGATGCGAGTGATGCACAGTGTATGAAACCGAAAACAAATTGTTCTAGAATATTCTCCTCGTTGAGAGCTTTCCAACGGTATATTATTTGCAATTTTTCGTCGCCGTTTGACCCTTTTTCCATTTTCCACTTGTTTTCTGTTGAAAAATCGTGTTCAGAGAGGGAAATCGCAGCGAGCGAGGGAAGGAGAAGCCTTTCTCGTTCGGTGGGGCCCAGCAGCAGTGAAGAACAGAGGAAGAACAAGAGAGGGAGGTGGTGTGGTTCGGGTGGACTAGGTGCATGTGAACCGGCCCCACGCGTCATGTTTAATGAGATACAACAATGGTGCGCCGAGTTTACGTAATTTTTTATTCTTTCAAAAATTCTCTCCAGCGCCAAAGCTCCCTCTCCTCTTTTTGGCAGCCCCGAGTTTGCACCCACTAAGTTCCTTGCTCCAAGTTGCACCCTTAAAAGCCCCTTGATCAAATCCTGGCCCTTGGATTAATCTGATTTTCTTTTTCCAATTGATTTTAATAGATCCCTTCATCCAAAAATCATGAAATTTTCACCAAAATTCTCTAAAATCATGATGATCATCTCTGTATTTTTATATTCCCATTTTACCCCTGTTTCTCTGAATTAAAAATTATTTTATCCATAAAACCCTATTTCTTCTTCAGAATTAATCCCTGATCTCAATTGTAGCTCTGTGTCTCTGCCAATTATCTCTCTCTTGCAGAAACCACCCTAACTAAATACCAATTAGACTTATATTGATATTCATTAGAGCTTGATCGATCAACTTGATTGATTACATGTCAACAGTTGATACTGAGATCTAGACTTGATCGGATGGTTGCTCCGGCTTTGGCACACGATCGGTCTTGTGAAATTGACTTTCAATCCCTTAACATGAGGGTGACTTGGTCAAAGAACGACTACTTATCGTAATTGACACAAATCAAAGCATGGTTAGGTGGTTGCTCATGACTTTGGCACCGAGTGTCACCTTGAAAGCAAAATCACATTTGAAATTTCTCATGACTAGTTGCATCAAAATGCTAGCTTGGCATTGACATCATTTCATGTGGCATAGGGATTATATTATTTCAGCTCCTAGGGTTTGATCTTGGCTTTTTCTCTGTATTTCTTCCTTCAACCTTTCGGGGGTAAACAAAGAGCCACCCACCAAAGCGGGTCTGAAGAATTTGGCAATTTGAAGGGCTGCTTTGGTGCACATATCGACACACCTCTCTCCTCCTCGGGTTCGGGCTAGACTTCGATAGATTTTCCTTTAATCGATTCTTCTCATGAGCGCAACATGGTGGGGCTGTCCTCTCGACCTCTCGCTCGTGGGATAATGGTGCATGTACTCGGCCTCCCGCCGAGCTACCCGATCACTATGGGGATAGGTAAAGATAGCATCTCTCGGCTACCTTATTTCGCTTTCTTTCTCTTTTCTTTTACTGTTGGGGATGTTGATCGCCTGCTTTGCTATTTTCTCATCTCTTCTTTCGTAGTATGGGAGATTTTTCATAAGCTCTTTACATTTTACACTCTCAATCTTAGTTGCAAAAGTGCCTAATACAGCTGCTTTTATCTTCACATAGCATCTAAGTACAAAAATGGAAAAAGGGAAAACTTTACAGCACCCTATTGCACTTATTCTATACATAGCTTCTCTTTATTTATTACAATACAGAACTGAAGTAACCGTGGTATTTTACGGATACCGAACACATGCTCGTATTGACCTCTAAGGCGGGTACATGAGAATAAACCCGTTTATCCCTTTATTACTGATGGATAAACTTACCAGTATCAATTGGATTTTGGATGCAATTGATAACACCATTTTGTGGATGCTCCTTGTATACTTGATTGATATTTATTTGTGGAAGCTCACCCACTCTCCCCTCATCTGTGCACCGTTGCGTGCTAAAGTGGAAACTCACATTCACTCTTCTCCACTCAATTTATTTTGTGGGGGTACTACCCTCAAACATCCATCACGCATCCCTACGAGACAGGCTTTCATCGGGTAGGTCCGCTCTCCATGACCTGAGTCACTTCTTTAAGCGAATTACTTTATTTGACACTGAATGTCGGGCAAAAGCATAAACCCTTAGTCTGACCCCTCCATGACCTATTTTGGGATTAGAAACAGATCACCTCCTTGGGCGCGTGGTACTTTTGCGGATGAATGTACCCAACCTGGTTTTTTATATTTTGGCTACCCTCAAACATCCATCACGCATCCCTGCGAGACAGGCTTTCATCGGGTAGGTCCGCTTTTCCATGACCTAAGTCACTTCTTTAAGCGAGCCGCTTTGTTTAACATGGAATGTCGGGTACAAGCGTAAACCCTTGGTCTGACCCCTCCATGATATGTCGTGGGATTATGACACATCACTTCTTCGGGCGTGTGGTGCTTTTACGGATGAATGCACCCAACCTGGCTTTGTATGACACTCGTGGTGTCGGGGACAAAGGTGGCAACCCCTTATTGAAAAGATTTTATTATTTTTTTTTTATTATCATTTTTTTTTTATGAGTAGGGAAAATAGGTTTTTATTGTTTTACTTATATATCCTTTTTATTTTATTAGAAGAGAGCAGATTTTTGGTTATTAGTAATACGTGTTACTAATAGTACAAGAGTTATTTATTTATATGCCCTCGGAAGCGACTATTTACTAGCCACCAATTTGCTCGACCTATCCCTTGGCTTGCGCCGCGGGCGACCAATATGAGCAACTTTCGTCATTGGGCAACAGATAGTTTGAGGGACAAACAGCAAACCCTGCCCATTTTTGTGTTTATTCTGTATCAAATGGACAAACCCAGTGGTATTTGTATTGTGAGCCCAAACACCAAAGCTCTCGCCTTATATTCTCGCGTGGTTTTGGCATTGAATTCTCTTATTCTATATATTTTTTATTTTTATAGGGCTACATGTGTTTGTGTGGTTTTGGATTTTTGGATGCATTCTATTTACAAATGCAAAAGTAGGGTTTTTGGGATTTTTATGCAAAAGTGGAGGTTAGACATGGGTTTGTGTTTCGTGCACGTGTGTGTAAACGAACACTTATTCCCTCCTTATTTATTTACAATAGATACTACTCGGTTGGCCCCGCTCCGGGCTATGTGTAGTACTTCTTCAGATATCGCCCATTAATCGGTGGCATGGGCCTTTCACCTTCATGGTCTATGAGTTGGTATGCGCGCCCCGTATACCTTCTCAATTACATATGGCCCTTCCCAATTCGGAGAGAATTTTGGGCCGATGTGCCGGCCAATAATCGGCCTCTTAAGGACAAGAACAAGCTCCCCTTGTTGAAATGCCCTGACTCGCGCCATTTTGTCATATGCCCTTGCCATTTTTGCCTGATATATTTCGAGATTCTGCTGGGCTATCAGTCTCTTTTCGTCCATGGCATCCAACTCATCCAATCTAAGTTGTTGGCATTCATCCATGGTCATATCATTTTGCATAGCCACCCGCAATGACGGTAGTTCCACCTCAAGAGGGAGAACGGCTTCAACCCCAAAAGCCAGAGAATACGGGGTAGCTTGCGTAGGTGTTCGGTATGTGGTCCGATAAGCCCATAATGCCTCCTGTAGACGATTATCCCAGTCTCGTTGGTTGCCGTCCACGGTCTTTTTCATGATATTGATTAGGGTTTTGTTAAAGGCTTCGGCCAGGCCGTTGGCTCTCGGGTTATAAATGGACGAGAATCTCCAATCAATATTGAATTGCTCCGCCAGGGCATAGACTTTAGAGCTCTTGAAGGCCGTTCCATTATCAGATATTATTCGTTGCGGTGTACCGAATCGGTAAAGGATGTGCGTCTTGAAGAACTTAACCACATCGGATGCTTTAACTTCTTTGAGTGGAACGGCTTCGGCCCATTTTGTAAAGTAATCCGTTGCCGCCAAGATGAACCGGTGACCTCTTGATGTAGGGGGGTCTATGGGTCCTACTATACTGTGCCCAATATATTAAATGGCCGGGGATGCTACCGTGGGGTGCAACGGGTTTGGCGCTTGATGTATAAAAGGGCCATGTATCTGGCACATGCGGCACTTCCTTGCGTGCTCTTCACAATCAGCCACCATCGTGGGCCAATAATACCCCATTCGTTTGATCTTCAACTTCATTTTTGGCCCAGACTGATGTGCTCCGCATAGTCCGGAATGAACTTCTTTCATAACCTGTTCGGCTTCAGGCCCTGATACACATCTCAGCCATAACTGATCATAAGACCTACGGTACAACGTGTTGCCCACATACGCATACCGTAGTACCCGTTTTCTTAGTTGATCAGCGGTTCTTTTATCCTTGGGGAGGGTGCCATGCCGGAAATATTCAATGAACGGCTGTCTCCAATCATCATCTTCTTCGGTTATCATTGTTTCTTGGCATTCTACTTTTTCTGGCCCAGTACCTTCATTATTCACATCATACGTTATTTGACATAATGATAATGGCCTCCTATTGCGGACGATGATATGGATTTCGCTCGTTGGTTCACCTAGCTCCTTGGCGAGTTTGGCCAACGCATCTGCTTCACCGTTCACGGCCCTCGTGACCTTCTCAATGGACACGTACGGGATTTTCTTCATTAATTCTATGGCCTTTTGGTGATATTGTATTAGCTCCGGCTTTAGGACCTTGTATTCGCCAATTATTTGATTTATAATCAGTTGTGAATCCCCAAAGATGCGCACAGCCTTGATTTCCAGCTCCAGTGATAGCTCAAGTCCGGCGATGAGTGCCTCATACTCTGCTTCATTATTTGCGCATGGTTCGGTTAAAGCCAGAGAATGTCGCATTATCCCGCCTTCCGGGGTTACGAAGACTAGTCCTGCGCCAGCTCGCACAGTTGGGACTCCCGGGCCCACGATCGGCTTGATCGACGAGGCACCATCAAAGTACATCTCCCATATAGGACTTCCTTCTTCAACATGTAGAGTTTCCTCATCGGGAAAGTCACATTTTAATGGGGAGTCATCTTGGATCGGATGTGCGGCTAGGAAATCCGCTAGCGCCTGCCCCTTTATCGCCTTTTGCGGCGTATATGTGATGTCAAACTCGGTGAGAATGATCGTCCACTTGGCCAGCCTACCCGTCAGCATTGGCCGAGTCATCAGGTATTTGAGAGGGTCTACCTTGGATATTAAAATGATTTTATGGGCTATCATGTAGTGCCTCAATTTCTTCAGCGCGAAGATTAGGGCTAAACAATGCTTCTCGATCGGTGAATACCCATGTTCTGCCCCTACCATCATGCGACTTAAGTAATATAGCGCATTTTGATTACCATCCTGGTTTTCTTGTGCCAATAGGGCTCCCAAGGATCCATCCGGGGCGGTTGTATATAGAATGAGTTCCTTCCGGGTATGGGCGCGCGCCAATTTGGAGGGTTGAGTAGATAGGCCTTGATTTCTTCAAAGGCTCGCGGCACTCGCCATCCCACTTAAACGGGATATTCTTCTTAGTTAGCGGGTGAAGGGTTGGATTTTACCCGATAGGTTGGCTATGAACCGCGATGTACGCCGATTGCCCTTGCAAAGATCGCAATTGTTTTAAATTCTTTGGCGGGGATAGTTCGGTTATTGCTTTGATCTTGCCCGGGTCTATTTCGATTCCCCTGTGGCGTACCACAAATCCCAGAAATTTACCAGATGATACCATGAAGGCGCATTTCAATGGGTTTAATTTGAGCGCATGTTCTCTCAGGCGGTTGAAAACGACCTCAAGATATTGGAGGTGTTCTTCATATGACATGGCTTTGATGACGGATCATCCACATAGCACTCAACTATCTTGTGGATGAGATCGTCGAATATTTTCGTCATCGCCGTTGGTAGGTGGCTCCCGCATTTTTGAGCCCAAACGGCATGACTTTGTAACAATATATGCCAATCGGCGTGCGGAATCTTTGTGTGCCTCTCATCTACGGCGCCATTTTGATTTGATTATAACCGCGTAACCGTCCATGAAGGAGAAGACTTCATAGGAGGATGTATGATCAATTATGATTTCGATTCTTGGGAGCGGAAATCATCTTTAGGGCACGCCTTGTTTAGGTCCGAAAGTCCACGCAAATGCGGATCGCCCATTTTCTTTTAACCGGGACAATGCTAGCCACCCATTCGGCGTCTCTTCTTCCCGTATGAAACTGCGTCGATGAGTTTCTTCGTCTCTTCCACGACCTTTTCTTCGAGTTCTATTCTCATTCGCCTCGGCGCTTGTTTAATCGGCTTGAAGGTTGGATCAATTTTTAAGTAATGAACCGCTACATTGGGATTTAATCCAGGCATTTCTTTATAACTCCAAGCGAAGCAATCCATGTAGCTTTTAAGGAATGTCTTCAACTTTGTTAGCCACCTCTTACGGCAATGACGCGCTTATGAAAGTTGGTCGTGGGTCTTCTTCCGTCCCCCAATTAATTTCAGCTAACTCATCGACCGTATTAGGCTCCTTTTCTAGTTTGTTTCAAAGCATTTTTCGGGGCCAGGGGTATTGTCCTCTTGTTTCATTATCGGCATTTCAACGAAGTCATGCGGCGGCTCTCTTCCATACGGTACTCGTTGAGAGACCCCTCGAGACATCTTTGCGTCATCGCGGTTATACCCTAACCCCGGGTGTATTTTATTTTGCCATCCAGGCCCGGGACTTTATTCGGCCGCCATTCCGAAGTTCATCGAAGCGCTTGGCCTTGGCCTTGGATATGTCTCTCGGACATTTTGCCCTTTTGCCGGTTTATCTGACTCCTTTCCAAAGGGATGAGATGCGGCGTCACCGCTCGTTGCATTCTCGATTCTTGTTCTATCACCCACTTCTTCCAAGTGTTATGGTCGGGGTTCTTCGAGGCGGGTTGAATCGCTACGATAGAAAATTATAGCCTTGTGGATGATAGTTTTCCCTTTGATGCGCTCTACTTTTTTTGCGCACGACAAAGGTCTTTAGGGTTTGGATGTGATTCACTTCCCTTGGTATAAGGTCTTTAAAATGCCTTTCGGGAACCACAGTAATCTCTAGCGCTGCCATCTCCTCTTCTATCTCAATATTCATGACTGAGTTGGAGCGGTAGATTTCTTTGATCGGCTTACGTCTTGCAACCTTAGGTTTGCTAGGTACGGGAGTGTGCGAGATCGTATAGGCAACCCCTTTGCCTTTGTTATTCGAGTTGTGTGGAGCCGGGTCTTGTTGAAAGCTCTTCGGGAGTTGGATTGTCCCGTTTCTGTGCCCTTCTTCCATGAGGTCTTTGAATACCCAGCATTCTTCAATGGTGTGACCCAATATGCGATGATAAGGGCGAATTTCCGCCTTCACCGGCTCTTTCTATGTCTGCGGGTCTTTTACGGACGGGAAGTGTTAACCCACTCTTTAGGGCTGCTCAAATATCCGAAATTTGTCTTATTTTTCAGGAAAGAGTATGGTTTACTCTTCTTGACCTTGAGGGTTTGCATGACGGTCAATTGCTTAGCTTTCATTTCTTCCCCCTTCGATTCATCTACTATTACAATTACCCGTTTACCGCTATCGGGTGCTTGTCTTTCAGGGATCCCGGAACGGGGTTCGCTTGCCATTTCTTTGAGTAGCTCGGAGTTATAAATCGCGGTTTGCAGGTTTTCAATCATTATCATGATTTCATTGTGTTGCGTCTTGATGTCCTGCATCACCTCCCATTGTTCAGACACCTCCCTTCTATTATTTTCAACTTGGTGTCTTATTTCGTCGATCGCATTCCAGACGCGACCTTCAAAATTTTCCCGCCATGATCGTTCTTCATTTATAGGCCTCGGCCTAACCGGGTTATCCCTTCCGCTAACGGGTCCCGTGTTGATCATATATGACTCCTCACTTTCATTATCTGTTTCGGGCCCTTTATATGGCTTTTTGAGGATGTGATAGATGATCTATTCGTCGATTCCTCTTCCCGGGGTTGACGATCATGGCGGACTCTTCCCAGGGTGGTATCGCTGAGTCGTTGGAATCTTCGAGTTTTCTCTGAAGTTGCCTCTATGATCGAATTTGAGGGTGTTGGCGGGCTTAAAATTGAAAATGACCTCCTCTTGAGAATCACTTGAATTGATTTCGCTCGGTTTTATTTGGGCTTTATATGTAGCCACCTTTTTGTTTGAAGCGGAAGGTTGCTTCCTCACCCGACTTTCTTAGGGTTTTGGGCTCGAGCACCTCGGGGTTTAATATTAAATTTGACCTCTTCTTCTTCTCCGGATGAGGTATCAAATTTAGGGCTTTTATTGAAGGGTTTCGACTGCTTTTGTTATAGGCGGCTTGGCGCCACGGATTTAGGCGAGAAAATATTGGGCGTCATTGAATTTAATCTCATGCACCCCGAATGGTTTGACATCTCCGTCGATTCTCTTACGTTTACCATTCTCAATGTATTTCGGGCATTGGTGCGAGTGGAGGGTATGACACGATTCTTTGTGAAGCCACGGGCGACCCAGTAACGCCCGATAAGAGGTTTCAGCGTCAATAACATAGAATTTAGTAGGCGCTTTCAGGCTTCCGCATTGCAAGTTCAGAGTTATAGCTCCCAGGGCCTTTTGGGAGTTTTGATTGAAGCCATGAATGATCACCTTTTCATCAGATAGATTCTTCACATCTAAGGTGATGGTCTTCAGGGTCTTGAGCGGCATGATATTGATCGAGGATCCCGCGTCGACCAGGATGCGGCCAATCTTTTGCCCTCCACAGTTTCCGGTGATGTATAGCGGGCGGTTATGGTCGACGGTGCCTATTAGGAGGTCATCGTCCGTGAAATTTATACAGGCGGCCCGCTTGGCGGTGAATAGGGCTTCTTGCATATTTTGCTCGATGAAATATGACTTGTACTTCTCGGGATCTTGCAAGGCCTGGATTAGTACCTCCCTTAGGTCTTGTGACATCATCAATGCGTCGAATATGCTTAATAGTCTTTGGGATTTTACGCGAGATGTGCCAATACATTGTATTCTTCGCCGTCGATAGGGTCTTTTCTGGGTTCTTGCTTAGGTTCTCAGCCTCTTTACCTTTATTCTGGGCCTTGTCCTTTCCTTTATCGGAATCCTTGGGAGCTTGTCTTTCAGGTATGTAAGTCCCGGACCGGAGCACGGCTTTACATTCTTCGTTTTTGGTCCCAGAGGTGCTTGCTTCCCCTTCGTCATTTAGGAAGAACATCTCCTCTAATGTTGGCATATCTTCGTCGTGAGAAGAATATACCATGTTACACGAAGCACCCCAGATCTCTTCGCTTTCTTCTTTATTTATTTCTCCATCTACATCTTCTTTCTCTTGACCTAGGGTTAGCTTCTCCCAGTCTTCTTTGGAGATGAAGTGTTGGAGGGTGATCGCCTCGGGGCTGCCCTGCTCGTACTCTTCAATTTTATTTTTTCTGGACTTGTTATTTCTATGCTTCTTTTTCTTCTTAAGAACCTGGTCTTGGCTCTGGTCCACCTTATAATACACTCTGGGTTTCGGTGGGACCACTGGCGTGATGTCGTCTTTCCATCTCATGCCAGGTTCTTTCTTAAGAGCTTTAAGCATTTTAATCGACTTCTTCGATAAGTGCGTAGTCCATTGCTCTTCCTGGTCTTCACTTAATTGGTCCGGGATCTTCTCTTCCTCGTGAGAGATCATATTGGCCTGTTCATGGGCCGATGGGCTTTGCAAGAACCCTTTAGGTAACGTAATTTCACCGTTTTTATACGCCTTCTTGACCCAATCTTTGAAGACCCAGCAATCTTCAATTGAGTGCCCTAGTACTCTGTGGTATGGGCAGAAGTTAGGTTCGTCCGATTTATCGGCATCTTCCGGACGTTTACTGGCCGGCAGGGTTAGACCGTTCTTCAGTGCCCCTCTGAAGATTTGGGCAACTTTATCTCTTCTGAAGGAGTACGGTTTAGATTTCTTTTGTTTGAGGGACTCAAAACTCCGTGAACTCCCTGCTTGATTGGGCCTGGGCCCCTTATTGTAATTGTTGCCATTTGTGCCACTATCGCCGCTTTGGGTGTCTGCGTTAGCGACCATCTTATCTTTTAACGAGGTGAATGCCACTTTGGTTTCAGCTCGGGCTCCTCGTTGCGGCCTATTATTCATGAAGTTCGGCACGGTGTGCGGTGACATTCTTTCCATATTGGATACCGATCTGAGCAAGTCTTTGAATGTGTTGACCTTTGTCACACCAAGAAGCATGCCCATCCACCCGTCAATGTTTTTCATGATTAGGTTGACGGCCTC
The DNA here is from genome assembly GCA_037127355.1 of Schoenoplectus tabernaemontani. Classification (NCBI taxonomy): domain Eukaryota; kingdom Viridiplantae; phylum Streptophyta; class Magnoliopsida; order Poales; family Cyperaceae; genus Schoenoplectus; species Schoenoplectus tabernaemontani. Next base: position 23,404,810 of record CM073739.1, read on the forward strand.
ATCTTCGGTTAATGTGCGGTCGCATTTGATGCTGAGGTTCCACCATCTATTAATAAAATCTGTCATTGACTCCCCTTTCTTGGGTTTAGTGCTTGCCAGATCGGCTATGTTTATTTTGTCAGACACCATGACAAACCGTGCCCTGAACGAGTCCGCCATCTCGTCCCAGGTCCTGATGCTGTTGTTTTCTAATGAATAGTACCATTGGAAGGCGGTTCCCACTAAGCTTTGAGGGAATTGTCTTAACAACAGTGCATCATTGCGCCGTGTTGCGCACGAGGCTACAAAGTGGGCAGGTGTTGCTCGGGATTTAGGTCTTTATTGCCTTCCCGGAGAAGGTCTGAAGCGGGGAATCACATACCCTTTAGGATATTCTTCTAAATCGTATATGGCGGGGTATGGATGTCCACGAGTTTTTAACGGGAGGGATAGCGTATCCACCTCCGGCTATTTGCATTCTTTGGGCAATCATGGCTTGAATCTCCTTAGGGATATTCCCGTTGGTTCGGCCTCCACTTCTATGGTTCTATGTGGATGGGGTTTAGAATTAACGGGTTGCTTTCCCTTATGATTGCTTTTGGTACTGTGGACCCCTTCTTGACGGGAACTACCAGCTTTGAAATTGGCGTCTTGTGATTCTTGCAATGACTTGACCGCCTTAATTAGTTCTTCGTTTTGTTTCAGCATGGTAGCGATTAGCTCTCGTTGCCTAATCAGCTCTTCGTCCCGTGCCTCGATGTGGCCTTTTAATATTTCTATCTCATCGATGGGCACTTCGGGACGTGTTTCGACGTCATCTTCATTGTCGAAGAAATCAGGGTTTTCGTTGTGGTCTTCCCCTTCTCTGCTATTGCCCTCGGGGTTGACTCTCTTGGGAGGTCTCCCTTTTCTACCATTATTCTTATTGGTATTGGTGACGTGAGCTTGATTAGGCGGGGATTGGTCATCCTGGGTCATATTCACCTCAGCATCAGTGTCCGGATCAGTATCGTAGCTTATGCTGATGGTGTTAACTGAGAAGTGCTCTTCATAGCGAGCGGTTCTTCTCTTCTTCTTTGTTTGGTCAGGGGCAGTTATTTTCAGGTTGTTGAGTGGTATTCTCGAGCCTAATCGGCTGAATACACTCTTCTGACCTAGGCGGCTGAACACACTCTCGGATGGAGTACAAGAGTTGCCCGCCTTTCTGGGTTGGGCTTGAGATTGGGGTTTTGTTGGCTGGGAACCCTTCGGGACCCACACCTGCTGGGTGCTAGGTGTTGCCTTTGGTGTAAACCTCCTCGGGTGCGGAGTTGAGACAATGGCTTGCGGCCAGGCCATGTCTTGAGATTGACCGGAGCGGGAGACGTATTGTCTCGACCTAGCGTTCTTGACGCTCTTCCTCTGTTTGAGGGCCCTGTGAGCCTTGTAGATGGCTTCTGCAGGGGCTTGAGACTTGTTCTGGCGGCGCTGGGGCCTTTGAATTGGGCGAGGTGTGGGCTTAGGCACCTCCCATGCACGGCGGGCGGCTTTGTGGCCGAGTTCTTGGCCACTATTCGGAGGAAACGTGAATTTGTTAGAGGCGGGATAGGCGGCCTAGCCACCCCGGTGGTTCGGTATGCATCCAGGGCCCTCTTCCTAGACGCTTGAGAGTTGCGGGTAGTTTGGGCTGCTGCCTTTGGGGCTGTCCTCTTGGACGGTCGCCTTCTCCTCTTTGGGGAGGTAGTAGGAGAGGCCATGACATTGTTTGAGATCCCCTTGGGAGTCAGGGTGATCGAGTCCTCCTCCTCGTCCGGGATGGAGATCCGGACGGTTGCGGGAGTGATCGTGGCCACTGGAGCTGGGCCGTAGATGGTGAGTTCTTGCGGGATGGTCCCGAAGAACATGAACAATTTGCCCTCTGGGCTCTTTGCAGGAGTGACGGTGTAGGGAGCGAGGTTGAAGTTTCCAAAGAATGCTATTTCCTGCAAAAACAAAAATACTTGAAAATTATTAGTCATTTTAGCACATAGAAGACCACTTGTATCTCTTAACTATTCTATTTGCCTCTCTCTTTCAGAGATAAGAGGAGAATCTAGGTCCCACCGGCGTGCGGATCTGTGCGACCCTTTTCGCGCGCTTCCGCACCGCCGCCGGGCGATGGGTTGCGGAAGAAGGACACGGAGGCTCAGGTGGCCAGTGGCCTAGTGGCCTCAGTGGCCTCAGTGGCTCAGTGGCTCAGTGGCCTCAGTGGCCCAGTGGCTCAGTGGCCAGTGGCTCAGTGGCTCAGTGGCCAGTGGCCAGTGGCTCAGTGGCCAGTGGCCTCAGTGGCTCAGGGCCAGTGGCTCAGGCTCAGGTCAGGCCAGTGGCTCAGGCCTCAGGCTCAGTGGCCAGCTCAGGCCCAGTGGCTCAGGCCTGTGGCCCAGTGGCCCAGTGGCTCAGTGGCTCAGGGCTCAGTGGCCAGTGGCCAGTGGCCTCAGTGGCTCAGTGGCTCAGGCCTGGCCAGTGGCCCAGTGGCCTCAGTGGCCAGTGGCCAGTGGTGGCTCAGGCTGGCTCAGTGGCTCAGTGGCTCAGTGGCTCAGTGGCCTCAGTGGCTCAGTGGCTCAGTGGCCTCAGTCAGTGGCCAGTGGCTCAGTGGCTCAGTGGCCTGTGGCCTGTGGCTCAGGCTCAGTGGCTCAGTGGCCAGTGGCCTCAGGCCCAGTGGCCAGTGGCCTGTGGCTCAGTGGCTCAGTGGCCTCAGGCCTCAGTGGCCTCAGTGGCCTCAGGCTCAGGCCTCAGTGGCCTGTGGCTCAGTGGCCCAGTGGCTCAGGCCTCAGTGGCTCAGGCTCAGGCCTGTGGCCAGTGGCTCAGTGGCCTCAGTGGCCTCAGTGGCCTCAGTGGCTCAGTGGCTCAGGCTCAGTGGCCTCAGGTCAGGCTCAGTGGCTCAGTGGCCTCAGTGGCTCAGTGGCCTCAGGGCTCAGGCCTCAGTGGCTCAGGCTCAGGGCCAGTGGCCAGTGGCTCAGTGGCTCAGTGGCTCAGTGGCTCAGTGGCCCAGTGGCTCAGTGGCTCAGTGGCTCAGTGGCCTCAGTGGCCAGTGGCCTGGCCTGGCCTCAGTGGCTCAGTGGCCTCAGGCTCAGTGGCCCAGTGGCCTGTGGCCTCAGTGGCCCAGTGGCTCAGTGGCCTCAGTGGCTCAGGCTCTGTGGCTCAGGTGGCTCAGGCCTGGCTCAGGCTCAGGCTCAGTGGCCTGTGGTGGCTCAGTGGCTCAGTGGTGGCTCAGTGGCTGGCCCAGTGGCTCAGTGGCTCAGTGGCTCAGGCTCAGGCCAGTGGCTCAGTGGCTCAGGTGGCCAGGTGGCCTGTGGCTCAGTGGCTCAGTGGCTCAGTGGGCTCAGTGGCTCAGTGGCTCAGTGGCCTCAGGCTCAGTGGCTCAGGTGGCTCAGTGGCCCAGGCCTCAGTGGCTCAGTGGCTCAGTGGCTCAGTGGCTCAGTGGCTCAGTGGCCTCAGTGGCTCAGGCTCAGGCCTCAGTGGCTGGCCTGTGGCTCAGGCTCAGTGGCTCAGTGGCTCAGTGGCCTCAGTGGCCAGTGGCTCAGTGGCTCAGTGGCCTGTCAGGCCAGTGGCCTGTGGCCTCAGGCTCAGTGGCCTCAGTGGCCCAGTGGCCAGTGGCCTCAGGCTCAGTGGCTCAGGGCTGCCAGTGGCTCAGTGGCTCAGTGGCCTCAGTGGCCTCAGTGGCCTCAGTGGCCAGGCTCAGTGGCCTCAGTGGTGGCTCAGTGGCCAGTGGCTCAGTGGCCTCAGGCTCAGGCCCTCAGTGGCTCAGTGGCTCAGTGGCTCAGTGGCCTCAGGCCTGTGGCTCAGTGGCTCAGTGGTCCCAGTGGCTCAGTGGCTCAGGCTCAGTGGCCAGGCTCAGTGGCCTGTGGCCTCAGTGGCCCAGGCCAGTGGCTCAGGCTCAGTGGCCAGTGGCCAGTGGCTCAGTGGCCTCAGGCCAGTGGCCCAGTGGCCTGTGGCTCAGGCTGGCCTGTGGCCAGTGGCCCAGTGGCTCAGGTGGCTCAGTGGCCTCAGTGGCTCAGTGGCTCAGTGGCTCAGTGGCTCAGTGGCCTCAGTGGCCAGTGGCTCAGTGGCCTCAGTGGCCAGTGGCCAGTGGCCTCAGGCTCAGTGGCTCAGTGGCTCAGTGGCCTGTGGCCAGTGGCCTCAGGCCCCAGGCTCAGTGGCCAGTGGTGGCCAGTGGCTCTGGTGGTGGCCTCAGTGGCCTCAGTGGCTCAGGCCTCAGGCCTCAGTGGCTCAGTGGCTCAGGCTCAGTGGCCAGTGGCCTCAGGGGCTCAGTGGCCTCAGTGGCTCAGTGGCTCAGTGGCTCAGGCCTCAGGCCAGTGGCCTCAGGCTGGCTCAGTGGCCTGTGGCTCAGTGGCCAGTGGCTCAGTGGCCTCAGTGGTGGCTCAGTGGCTCAGGCTCAGTGGCTCAGTGGCTCAGTGGCCTCAGTGGCCCAGCCTGGCTCAGGGCTCAGTGGCTCAGTGGCTCAGGCTCAGTGGCTCAGGCTCAGGCTCAGTGGCTCAGGCCCAGTGGCCAGTGGCCAGTGGCCTCAGTGGCTCAGTGGCTCAGTGGCTCAGTGGCTCAGGCTCAGTGGCTCAGTGGCCTCAGTGGCCTCAGTGGCTCAGTGGCAGTGGCTCAGTGGCTCAGTGGCTCAGTGGCTCAGTGGCTCAGTGGCTCAGTGGCTCAGTGGCTCAGTGGCCTCAGGCTCAGTGGCTCAGTGGCCTCAGTGGCCAGTGGCTCAGTGGCTCAGTGGCTCAGGCCTCAGGCTCAGTGGCCAGTGGTGGCCTGTGGCTCAGTGGCTCAGTGGCTCAGTGGCCAGTGGCTCAGTGGCTCAGTGGCTCAGTGGCCTCAGTGGCTCAGGCCTCAGTGGCTCAGTGGCTCAGTGGCTCAGTGGCTCAGTGGCTCAGTGGCTCAGTGGCTCAGGCTCAGTGGCTCAGTGGCCAGTGGCTCAGGCTCAGTGGCTCAGTGGTGGCTCAGTGGCTCAGGTGGCTCAGTGGCTCAGTGGTGGCTCAGTGGCCTGGTGGCTCAGTGGCTCAGTGGCTCAGTGGCCTCAGTGGCCTGTGGCTCAGTGGCCAGTGGCCTCAGGTGGCCAGTGGCCTCAGGCTCAGTGGCCAGTGGCCAGTGGCTCAGTGGCTCAGTGGCCTCAGTGGCTCAGTGGCTGGCCTGTGGCTCAGTGGCCTCAGTGGCTCAGTGGCTCAGTGGCTCAGTGGCTCAGTGGCCAGTGGCTCAGGCTCAGTGGCTCAGTGGCTCAGTGGCTCAGTGGCCAGTGGCTCAGTGGCTCAGTGGCCAGTGGCTCAGGGCTCAGTGGCCCAGGCTCAGGGCTCAGTGGCTCAGTGGCTCAGGCTGGCTCAGTGGCTCAGGCTCAGTGGCTCAGTGGCTCAGTGGCCAGGCTCAGTGGCTCAGGCTCAGTGGCTCAGTGGCCTCAGGTGGCCTCAGTGGCTCAGTGGCTCAGTGGCTCAGTGGCTCTCAGTGGCTCAGTGGCTCAGTGGCTCAGTGGCCTGTGGCCAGTGGCCTCAGGCTCAGGGCTCAGTGGCTCAGTGGCTCAGGTGGCTCAGTGGCCAGTGGTCAGGCCTCAGTGGCTCAGTGGCTCAGTGGCCTCAGTGGCTCAGTGGTGGCTCAGTGGCCTCAGTGGCTCAGTGGCTCAGTGGCCTGTGGCTCAGTGGCTCAGGCTCAGTGGCTCAGTGGCCTGGCTCAGTGGCCAGTGGCTCAGTGGCTCAGTGGCTCAGTGGCCTCAGTGGCTCAGTGGCCTCAGTGGCCTGTGGCCAGTGGCCAGGCTCAGTGGCCTGTGGCTCAGTGGCTCAGTGGCCAGTGGCCAGTGGCCTGTGGCCAGTGGCTCAGGCCAGTGGCCTCAGTGGCTCAGTGGCCTCAGGCTCAGTGGCTCAGTGGCTCAGTGGCCCAGTGGCCTGTGGCCTCAGTGGCTCAGTGGCTCAGTGGCTCAGTGGCTCAGGCTGGCCTCAGGCCAGTGGCCAGTGGCTCAGTGGCCAGTGGCCAGTGGCCAGTGGCCAGTGGCCAGTGGCCCAGGCTCAGTGGCCAGGCTCAGTGGCTCAGTGGCTCAGTGGCTCAGGCCTGTGGCCTGTGGCTCAGTGGCTCAGTGGCTCAGTGGCTCAGTGGCCTCAGGCCAGTGGCTCAGTGGCCAGGCTGGCTCAGTGGCTCAGTGGCCTCAGTGGCCAGTGGCTCAGTGGCTCAGTGGCCTCAGTGGCTCAGGCTCAGTGGCTCAGTGCTCAGTGGCCTCAGTGGCCTCAGTGGCCTCAGTGGCCTCAGGCTCAGTGGCTCAGTGGCTCAGTGGCTCAGTGGCCAGTGGCTCAGTGGCCAGTGGCTCAGTGGCTCAGTGGCTCAGTGGCTCAGTGGCCTCAGTGGCTCAGGCCAGTGGCTCAGTGGCCTCAGTGGCTCAGTGGCCAGTGGCTCAGTGGCCTCAGGGCTCAGTGCTCAGTGGCTCAGTGGCTCAGTGGCTCAGTGGCTCAGTGGCCAGTGGCCAGTGGCCTCAGGTGGCCTCAGTGGCCAGTGGCTCAGTGGCTCAGTGGCTCAGGCTCAGGCCCAGTGGCCTCAGTGGCTCAGTGGCCAGTGGCTCAGTGGCCTCAGTGGCTCAGGCTCAGTGGCTCAGTGGTGGCTCAGTGGCTCAGTGGCTCAGTGGCCTGTGGCTCAGTGGCTCAGTGGCTCAGTGGCTCAGTGGCCAGGCCTCAGTGGCTCAGTGGCCTGTGGTGGCTCAGTGGCTCAGTGGCCAGTGGCTCAGTGGCTCAGTGGCTCAGTGGCTCAGTGGCTCAGTGGCTCAGTGGCTCAGTGGCCAGTGGGCTCAGTGGCTCAGTGGCCCAGGCTCAGTGGCTCAGTGGCCAGTGGCCAGTGGCCAGGCCTCAGTGGCCAGTGGCTCAGTGGCCTCAGTGGCCTCAGTGGCTCAGTGGCCTCAGTGGCTCAGTGGCCAGTGGCCTGTGGCTCAGTGGCTCAGTGGCCTCAGTGGCTCAGTGGCTCAGTGGCTCAGGCCTCAGTGGCTCAGTGGCCAGTGGCTCAGTGGCTGGCCAGGTGGCCTCAGTGGCCAGTGGCTCAGGCTCAGTGGCTCAGTGGCCTCAGTGGCTCAGTGGCCTCAGTGGCCTCAGGCCTCAGTGGCCAGTGGCCCTCAGGCTCAGTGGCTCAGTGGCTCAGTGGCCTGTGGCTCAGTGGCCTGTGGCCTCAGGCTCAGTGGCTCAGTGGCCTCAGTGGCTCAGTGGCTCAGTGGCTCAGTGGCTCAGGCTCAGTGGCTCAGGCCCAGTGGCTCAGTGGCCTCAGGCCAGTGGCCTCAGTGGCCAGTGGCTCAGTGGCTCAGTGGCCTCAGTGGCTCAGGCTCAGTGGCTCAGTGGCCAGTGGCTCAGTGGCTCAGTGGCCTGTGGCCAGGCCAGGCTCAGTGGCTCAGGCAGTGGCTCAGTGGCTCAGTGGCCAGTGGCTCAGTGGCTCAGGCTCAGTGGCCTGTGGCTCAGTGGCTCAGTGGCCTCAGTGGCCTCAGGCTCAGTGGCTCAGTGGCCTCAGTGGCTCAGTGGCTCAGGCCCAGTGGCTCAGTGGCTCAGGTGGCTCAGTGGCTCAGTGGCTCAGTGGCTCAGTGGCCTCAGTGGCTCAGTGGCCAGTGGCCAGTGGCTCAGTGGCTCAGTGGTGGCTCAGGCTCAGGCTCAGTGGCTCAGTGGCCAGTGGCCAGTGGCTCAGTGGCTCAGTGGCTCAGTGGCCAGTGGCTCAGTGGCTCAGTGGCTCAGGGCTCAGTGGCCTGTGGCTCAGTGGCTCAGTGGCTCAGTGGCTCAGTGGCCTGTGGCCAGTGTGGCTCAGTGGCCTCAGGCCAGTGGCTCAGTGGCTGTGGCTCAGTGGCCAGTGGCTCAGTGGCCTCAGGCTCAGTGGCTCAGTGGCTCAGTGGCCTCAGGCTCAGTGGCTCAGTGGCTCAGTGGCTCAGGGCCAGTGGCCAGTGGCTCAGTGGCTCAGTGGTGGCCCAGGCCAGTGGCTCAGTGGCTCAGTGGCCTCAGTGGCTCAGTGGCTCAGTGGCCAGTGGCAGTGGCTCAGTGGCTCAGTGGCCTCAGGCCAGTGGCTCAGTGGCTCAGGCCAGTGGCCTCAGTGGCTCAGTGGCTCAGTGGCTCAGTGGCCAGGCCTCAGTGGCTCAGGTGGCTCAGTGGCCCAGTGGCCTGTGGCTCAGTGGCCTCAGTGGCTCAGTGGCTCAGTGGCCAGTGGGCTCAGGCTCAGTGGCCAGGCTCAGGGCTCAGGGCCAGTGGCTCAGGCCAGTGGCTCAGTGGCCTCAGTGGCTCAGTGGCCCAGTGGCCTCAGGGCCAGGCTCAGTGGCCTGTGGCTCAGTGGCTCAGTGGCTCAGTGGCCAGTGGCTCAGTGGCTGGCCTCAGTGGCTCAGGCTCAGGTGGCCAGTGGCTCAGTGGCTCAGTGGCCAGGGCTCAGGCCTCAGTGGCTCAGTGGCTCAGTGGCCAGTGGCTCAGTGGCTCAGGCTCAGTGGCTCAGTGGCTCAGGCCAGTGGCCTCAGTGGCTCAGTGGCTCAGTGGCTCAGTGGCTCAGTGGCTCAGTGGCCTCAGTGGCTCCTGTGGCTCAGTGGCCTCAGGGCCTCAGGGCTCAGTGGCTCAGTGGCCCAGTGGCTCAGTGGCTCAGTGGCCCAGTCAGGCCAGTGGCCAGTGGCTCAGGCTCAGGCTCAGTGGCCCAGTGGCCAGTGGCCAGTGGCCTCAGTGGCTCAGTGGCTCAGTGGCTCAGTGGCTCAGTGGCTGGCCTCAGGCTCAGTGGCTCAGTGGCCAGTGGCTCAGTGGCTCAGTGGCTCAGTGGCTCAGTGGCTCAGTGGCTCAGTGGCTCAGTGGCTCAGTGGCTCAGTGGCCAGGCCTCAGTGGCTCAGTGGCTCAGTGGCTCAGTGGCCTGTGGCTCAGTGGCCTCAGTGGCCTCAGTGGCCAGTGGCTCAGTGGCTCAGTGGCTCAGGCCTCAGGGCCAGTGGCTCAGGCTCAGGCTCAGTGGCCAGTGGCTCAGTGGCCTCAGGCTCAGTGGCCAGTGGCCAGTGGCTCAGGCCTGGCCTCAGGCTCAGTGGCTCAGTGGCCTCAGTGGCTCAGTGGCCAGTGGCTCAGTGGCTCAGTGGCCTCAGGCTCAGTGGCCTCAGTGGCTCAGTGGCTCAGTGGCCTCAGGGCCTGTGGCTCAGGTGGCTCAGTGGCTCAGTGGCTCAGTGGCTCAGGCTCAGTGGCCAGGCTCAGTGGCTCAGTGGCTCAGTGGCTCAGTGGCCTCAGGCTCAGTGGCTCAGTGGCTCAGTGGCTCAGTGGCTCAGTGGCTCAGGCTCAGTGGCTCAGTGGCTCAGTGGCCTCAGTGGCCTCAGTGGCCAGTGGCTCAGTGGCTCAGTGGCTCAGTGGCCTGGCTCAGTGGCTCAGTGGCTGGCTCAGTGGCTCAGTGGCCTGTGGCTCAGGCTCAGGGCTCAGTGGCTCAGTGGCCAGTGGCCTCAGGCTCAGTGGCTCAGTGGCCTCAGGCCAGTGGCTCAGTGGCCTCAGGCTCAGTGGCTCAGTGGCTCAGGTGGCCAGTGGCCTCAGGGTGGCTCAGTGGCTCAGTGGCTCAGTGCTCAGGCTCAGTGGCTCAGTGGCTCAGTGGCTCAGTGGCTCAGTGGCTCAGGCTCAGTGGCTCAGTGGCTCAGGCTCAGGCTCAGTGGCCCAGGCTCAGTGGCTCAGTGGCTCAGGCTCAGTGGCTCAGTGGCTCAGTGGCTCAGTGGCTCAGTGGCCTGGCTCAGTGGCTCAGTGGCCTCAGTGGCTCAGTGGCTCAGTGGCTCAGTGGCTCAGTGGCCTCAGGGCTCAGTGGCTCAGTGGCCTCAGTGGCCAGTGGCCAGGCCAGTGGCTCAGTGGCCTCAGTGGCTCAGTGGCTCAGGGCTCAGTGGCTCAGTGGCTCAGTGGCTCAGTGGCTCAGTGGCTCAGGCTCAGGCTCAGTGGCTCAGTGGCTCAGTGGCTCAGTGGCCAGTGGCCTCAGTGGCTCAGTGGCTCAGTGGCTCAGGCTCAGGCCTGGTGGCTCAGTGGCTCTCAGTGGCTCAGTGGCCTGTGTCAGGCCTCAGTGGCTCAGTGGCTCAGTGGCTCAGGCCAGTGGCTCAGTGGCTCAGTGGGCTCAGTGGCTCAGTCAGGCTCAGTGGCCTGGCTCAGGCTCAGTGGCTCAGTGGCTCAGTGGCTCAGTGGCTCAGTGGCTCAGTGGCCAGTGGCTCAGGCTCAGTGGCTCAGTGGCTCAGTGGCTCAGTGGCTCAGTGGCTCAGGCTCAGTGGCTCAGTGGCTCAGGCTCAGTGGCTCAGTGGCTCAGTGGCTCAGCTGGCCAGGCTCAGTGGCTCAGGGCTCAGTGGCCTCAGTGGCTCAGTGGCTCAGTGGCTCAGGCTCAGTGGCTCAGTGGCTCAGTGGCTCAGTGGCCTCAGGCTCAGGCCTCAGTGGCTCAGGCTCAGTGGCTCAGTGGTGGCTCAGTGGCCTGGCCTCAGTGGCTCAGTGGCCAGTGGCTCAGTGGCCTCAGGCTCTGGCCAGTGGCCAGTGGCTCAGTGGCCTCAGTGGCTCAGTGGCTCAGGCTCAGGCTCAGGCTCAGTGGCCTCAGTGGCTCAGTGGCCTGTGGCCTGTGGCTCAGGGGCTGTGGCCTGTGGCTCAGGTGGCTCAGTGGCTCAGTGGCTCAGTGGCTCAGTGGCTCAGTGGCTCAGTGGCCAGGCTCAGTGGCCAGTGGCTCAGGCTCAGTGGCTCAGGGCTCAGTGGCCAGTGGCTCAGTGGCTCAGTGGCTCAGTGGCCAGGCTGGCTCAGTGGCTCAGTGGCTCAGTGGCTCAGTGGCTCAGTGGCTCAGGCCCAGGGCTCAGTGGTGGCTCAGGCTCAGTGGCTCAGTGGCTCAGGCCTCAGTGGCTCAGTGGCTCAGTGGCCTCAGGCCTCAGGCCTGGCTCAGGCCCAGGGCCAGTGGCTCAGTGGCTCAGTGGCTCAGTGGCTCAGTGGCTCAGTGGCTCAGTGGCTCAGTGGCTCAGTGGCTCAGTGGCTCAGTGGCTCAGGCTCAGTGGCTCAGGGCCAGTGGCTCAGTGGCTCAGTGGCTCAGGTGGCCAGTGGCTCAGGCTGGCCTCAGTGGCTCAGTGGCTCAGTGGCTCAGTGGCTCAGTGGCTCAGTGGCTCAGTGGCTCAGTGGCTCAGTGGCCTCAGTGGCCTCAGTGGTGGCTCAGTGGCCTCAGTGGCCTGTGGCTCAGTGGCCTCAGGCTCAGTGGCTCAGTGGCTCAGTGGCCTGGCTCAGGCTCAGTGGCTCAGGCTCAGGGCTCAGTGGCTCAGTGGCCTCAGTGGCTCAGTGGCTCAGTGGCTCAGTGGCTCAGTGGCTCAGTGGCCTCAGTGGCTCAGTGGCTCAGGCTGGCTCAGTGGCTCAGGTGGCTCAGTGGCTCAGGCTCAGTGGCTCAGGCTCAGTGGCTCAGTGGGCTCAGTGGCTCAGTGGCTCAGTGGCTCAGGCTCAGTGGCTCAGTGGTGGCTCAGTGGCTCAGTGGCTCAGTGGCTCAGTGGCTCAGTGGCTCAGTGGCTCAGGTGGCTCAGTGGCTCAGGTGGCTCAGTGGCTCAGTGGCTCAGTGGCCTCAGGCTCAGTGGCTCAGTGGCTCAGTGGCTCAGGCTCAGTGGCTCAGTGGCTCAGTGGCTCAGTGGCTCAGGCCAGTGGTGGCCAGTGGCCTCAGTGGCCTCAGTGGCTCAGTGGCTCAGTGGCTCAGTGGCTCAGGCTCAGGCCTCAGGCCTGTGGCTGTGGTCAGGCTCAGGGCTCAGTGGCCTCAGTGGCTCAGTGGCTGCAGTGGCTCAGTGGCTCAGTGGCCAGTGGCTCAGTGGCTCAGGGTGGCTCAGTGGCTCAGTGGCCTCAGTGGCTCAGTGGCCTCAGTGGCTCAGTGGCTCAGGCCTCAGTGGCCTCAGTGGCTCAGGCTGGCCTGTGGCTCAGGCCTCAGGCTCAGTGGCTCAGTGGCTCAGTGGCTCAGGCTGGTGCCAGGCTCAGTGGCTCAGTGGCTCAGTGGCTCAGTGGCTCAGTGGCTCAGGCTCAGTGGCTCAGTGGCCTCAGTGGCTCCAGTGGCTCAGGTGGCCTCAGTGGCTCAGGGCTCAGTGGCTCAGTGGCTGGCTCAGTGGCTCAGTGGCTCAGTGGCTCAGTGGCTCTGGCTCAGTGGCTCAGTGGCCTCAGTGGCTCAGTGGCTCAGTGGCTCAGTGGCTCAGGCTCAGTGGCTCAGTGGCTGGCTCAGTGGTGGCTCAGTGGCCTCAGTGGCTCAGTGGCTCAGTGGCTCAGTGGCTCAGTGGCTGGCTCAGTGGCTCAGTGGCTCAGTGGCTCAGGCCCAGGGCTCAGTGGCCTGGTGGCCTCAGTGGCTCAGTGGCTCAGTGGCTCAGTGGCTCAGGCTCAGTGGCTCAGTGGCTCAGTGGCTCAGTGGCTCAGTGGCTCAGTGGCTCAGTGGCTCAGTGGCTCAGTGGCTCAGTGGCTCAGTGGCTCAGTGGCTCAGTGGCTCAGTGGCTCAGTGGCTCAGTGGCTCAGGGCCTCAGTGGCTCAGTGGCTCAGTGGCTCAGGGCTCAGTGGCTCAGGCTCAGTGGCTCAGTGGCTCAGTGGCTCAGTGGCCAGTGGCTCAGTGGCTCAGGCTCAGGCTGGCTCAGTGGCTCAGTGGCTCAGTGGCTCAGTGGCTCAGTGGCTCAGTGGCTCAGTGGCTCAGGCTCAGTGGCTCAGTGGCTCAGTGGCTCAGGCTCAGTGGCTCAGTGGCCTCAGTGGCTCAGTGGCTCAGTGGCTCAGTGGCTCAGTGGCTCAGTGGCTCAGGCTCAGTGGCTCAGTGGCCTCAGTGGCTCAGTGGCCAGTGGCCTCAGTGGCTCAGTGGCCAGGCTCAGGCTCAGGCCTCAGGCTCAGTGGTGGCTCAGTGGCCTCGGCTCAGGCTCAGGCTCAGTGGCTCAGTGGCTCAGTGGCTCAGTGGCTCAGTGGCTCAGGTGGCTCAGTGGCTCAGTGGCTCAGTGGCTCAGTGGCTCAGTGGCTCAGTGGCTCAGTGGCTCAGTGGCTCAGTGGCTCAGTGGCTCAGTGGCTCAGTGGCTCAGGCTCAGTGGCCTCAGTGGCTCAGGTGGCTCAGTGGCCAGTGGCTCAGTGGCCAGTGGCTCAGTGGCTCAGTGGCTCAGTGGCTCAGGCTCAGTGGCTCAGGGCTCAGTGGCTCAGTGGCCTCAGTGGCTCAGTGGCTCAGTGGCTCAGTGGCCAGGCCTCAGTGGCCAGTGGCTCAGTGGCCTCAGTGGCTCAGGTGGCTCAGTGGCCTCAGGCTCAGTGGCTCAGTGGCTCAGTGGCTCAGGCTCAGTGGCTCAGTGGCTCAGTGGCTCAGTGGCCTGGCTGGCCAGTGGCTCAGTGGTGGCTCAGTGGCTCAGTGGCTCAGGTCAGGCCAGGCTCAGTGGCTCAGGCTCAGTGGCCAGTGGCTCAGTGGCTCAGTGGCCTCAGTGGCTCAGGCTCAGTGGCCAGTGGCTCAGGCTCAGTGGCTCAGTGGCCAGTGGCTCAGTGGCTCAGTGGCTCAGTGGCTCAGTGGCTCAGTGGCTCAGTGGCTCAGTGGCTCAGTGGCCTGTGGCCTCAGTGGCTCAGTGGCTCAGTGGCTCAGTGGCTGGCTCAGTGGCCAGTGGCCAGTGGCTCAGTGGCTCAGTGGCTCAGTGGCTCAGGCTCAGTGGCCAGTGGCCCAGTGGCTCAGGCTCAGTGGCTCAGTGGCTCAGGCTCAGTGGCTCAGTGGCTCAGTGGCTCAGTGGCTCAGTGGCTCAGTGGCCTCAGTGGCTCAGTGGCTCAGTGGGGCTCAGTGGCTCAGTGGCTCAGTGGCTCAGTGGCTCAGGTGGCTCAGTGGCTCAGTGGCTCAGTGGCTCAGTGGCTCAGGTGGCTCAGTGGCTCAGGTGGCCTCAGGCTCAGTGGCTCAGTGGCTCAGTGGCCTCAGTGGCCAGTGGCTCAGGCTCAGGCCTCAGTGGCTCAGTGGCTCAGTGGCTCAGTGGCCAGTGGCCTCAGTGGCTCAGTGGCTCAGGTGGCTCAGTGGCTCAGTGGCCCAGGCTCAGTGGCCCAGGGCTCAGGCTCAGGCCTCAGTGGCTCAGTGGCCAGTGGCTCAGTGGCTCAGGCTCAGGCCTCAGTGGCTCAGTGGCTGGCCTCAGTGGCTCAGTGGCTCAGTGGCTCAGTGGTGGCCAGTGGCTCAGTGGCTCAGCTGGCTGGCTCAGTGGCTCAGTGGCTCAGTGGCTGGCCAGTGGCTCAGTGGCTCAGGCTGGCTCAGTGGCTCAGGCTCAGTGGGCTCAGTGGCTCAGTGGCCTCAGTGGCTCAGTGGCTCAGTGGCTCAGGCTCAGTGGCCAGTGGCTCAGTGGCCAGTGGCTCAGTGGCCAGTGGCTCAGGGCTCAGTGGCTCAGGCTCAGGGCCAGTGGCTCAGTGGCTCAGTGGCTCAGTGGCTCAGGCTCAGTGGCCAGTGGCTCAGTGGCTCAGTGGCTCAGTGGCTCAGTGGCTCAGTGGCTCAGTGGCTCAGCTGGCTCAGTGGCTCAGTGGCTCAGTGGCCAGGCCAGTGGCTCAGTGGCTCAGTGGCTCAGGTGGCTGTGGCCAGGTGGCTCAGGCTCAGGCTCAGGCTGTGGCCAGTGGCTCAGGTGGCTCAGTGGCTCAGTGGCTCAGTGGCTCAGTGGCCTCAGTGGCTGGCTGGCTCAGTGGCTCAGTGGCTCAGGCTCAGGCTCAGTGGCCAGTGGCCAGGCTCAGTGGCTCAGGCCTCAGTGGGCTCAGTGGCTCAGTGGCCTCAGTGGCCTCAGGCTGGCTCAGTGGCTCAGTGGCTCAGTGGCCTCAGTGGCTCAGTGGCTCAGTGGCTCAGTGGCTCAGTGGCTCAGTGGCTCAGTGGCTCAGTGGCCTCAGTGGCTGGCTCAGTGGCTCAGTGGCCTCAGGGCTCAGTGGCTCAGTGGCCTGTGGCTCAGGCTCAGTGGCTCAGGCTCAGTGGCTCAGTGGCCTCAGTGGCTCAGGGCTCAGTGGCTCAGTGGCTCAGGCCAGTGGCCTGCTCAGTGGCTCAGTGGCCTGTGGCCTCAGTGGCCCAGTGGCTCAGGCTCAGTGGCCAGTGGCTCAGTGGCTCAGTGGCTCAGTGGCTCAGTGGCCTCAGCTGGCCTGTGGCCAGTGGCTCAGTGGCTCAGTGGCCTGTGGCTCAGTGGGCCTCAGTGGCTCAGTGGCTCAGTGGCTCAGTGGCTCAGTGGCCTCAGTGGCTCAGTGGCCCAGTGGCTCAGGCCTCAGGCTCAGTGGCTCAGTGGCTGGCCAGTGGCCTCAGGCTCAGGCCTCAGTGGCTCAGTGGCTCAGTGGCTCAGGCTCAGGCCCAGGCCTCAGTGGCTCAGTGGCTCAGTGGCTCAGTGGCTCAGTGGCCTCAGTGGCTCAGGCCTCAGTGGCTCAGTGGTGGCTCAGTGGCTCAGTGGCTCAGTGGCTCAGTGGCTCAGTGGCTCAGTGGCTCAGTGGCCTCAGTGGCTCAGTGGCTCAGTGGCTCAGTGGCTCAGTGGCTCAGTGGCCTCAGTGGCTCAGTGGCCAGTGGCTCAGTGGCTCAGTGGCTCAGTGGCTCAGTGGCCTCAGTGGCTCAGTGGCTCAGGCTCAGTGGCTCAGTGGCTCAGTGGCTCAGTGGCTCAGTGGCTCAGTGGCTCAGTGGCCAGTGGCTGGCTCAGTGGCTCAGTGGCTCAGTGGCTCAGTGGCTCAGTGGCTCAGTGGCTCAGTGGCTCAGTGGCTCAGGCTCAGTGGCCAGGTGGCCTGGCTCAGTGGCTCAGGCTCAGGCTCAGTGGCCAGTGGGGCTCAGTGGCCTCAGTGGCTGGCCAGTGGCTCAGTGGCTCAGTGGCTCAGTGGCTCAGTGGCTCAGTGGCTCAGTGGCTCAGTGGCCAGTGGCTCAGTGGCTCAGGTGGCTCAGTGGCTCAGGGTGGCTCAGTGGCTCAGTGGCTCAGGCCAGGCCAGTGGCTCAGTGGCTCAGTGGCCAGGCTCAGTGGCTCAGGCTCAGTGGCTCAGGCTCAGTGGCTCAGTGGCTCAGTGGCTCAGTGGCCTGTGGCTCAGTGGCTCAGTGGCTGGGCTCAGGCTCAGGGCTCAGTGGCTCAGTGGCTCAGTGGCTCAGTGGCTCAGGCTCAGTGGCTCAGGTGGCTCAGTGGCTCAGTGGCTCAGTGGCTCAGGTGGCTCAGTGGCTCAGGCTCAGTGGCTCAGTGGCTCAGTGGCCAGTGGCTCAGTGGCTCAGTGGCCTCAGTGGCTCAGTGGCTCAGTGGCCAGTGGCTCAGTGGCTCAGTGGGCTCAGCTGGCTCAGTGGCTCAGTGGCTCAGTGGCTCAGTGGCTCAGGCTGGCTCAGTGGCCTCAGTGGCTCAGTGGCCTCAGGCTCAGTGGCTCAGTGGCTCAGTGGCCTCAGGCCTGTGGCTCAGTGGCCAGTGGCTCAGTGGCTCAGTGGCTCAGTGGCTCAGTGGCCTCAGGGCTCAGTGGCTCAGTGGCTCAGTGGCTCAGTGGCTCAGGTGGCCAGTGGCTCAGTGGCTCAGTGGCTCAGTGGCTCAGTGGCTCAGGCTCAGTGGCTCAGGCTCAGTGGCTCAGTGGCCTCAGGCTCAGTGGCTCAGGCTCAGTGGCTCAGTGGCTCAGTGGCTCAGTGGCTCAGTGGCTCAGTGGCTCAGTGGCCAGTGGCTCAGTGGCTCAGTGGCTCAGTGGCTCAGTGGCTCAGTGGCTCAGTGGCTCAGTGGCTCAGTGGCCAGGGCTCAGGGCTCAGTGGCCTCAGGCTCAGTGGCTCAGGCTCAGTGGCTCAGTGGCTCAGTGGCTCAGGTGGCTCAGTGGCTCAGTGGCCTGGCCTCAGTGGCTCAGTGGCCAGGCTCAGTGGCTCAGTGGCCAGTGGCCTGGCCCAGTGGCCTGGTGGCTCAGGCTCAGTGGCTCAGTGGCCAGTGGCCTCAGTGGCTCAGTGGCTCAGTGGCCAGGTGGCTCTGGCCAGTGCTCAGTGGCTCAGGCTGGCTCAGTGGCTCAGGGCTCAGTGGCCAGTGGCTCAGTGGCCTCAGTGGCTCAGTGGCTCAGTGGCCTCAGTGGCTCAGTGGCTCAGTGGCTCAGTGGCTCAGTGGCTCAGTGGCCTGGGCTCAGTGGCTCAGTGGCCTCAGTGGCTCAGGCTCAGGCTGGCTCAGTGGCTCAGTGGCTCAGTGGCTCAGTGGCCAGTGGCTCAGTGGCTCAGTGGCTCAGTGGCTCAGTGGCTCAGTGGCTCAGTGGCCTGGCCCAGTGGCTCAGTGGCTCAGTGGCTCAGTGGCTCAGTGGCCAGTGGCCTCAGGCTCAGTGGCTCAGTGGCCTCAGGCTCAGGCTCAGTGGCTCAGTGGCTCAGTGGCTCAGTGGCTCAGGTGGCTCAGTGGCCTCAGTGGCCAGGCTCAGTGGCTCAGTGGCTCAGTGGCTCAGTGGCCTCAGGCCAGTGGCTCAGTGGCTCAGTGGCCTCAGTGGCTCAGGCCAGTGGCTCAGGCTCAGGCTCAGGCTCAGTGGCTCTGTGGCTCAGTGGCTCAGTGGCTCAGTGGCTCAGGTGGCTCAGTGGCTCAGTGGCTCAGTGGCTGGCCTCAGTGGCTCAGTGGCTCAGTGGCTCAGGCTCAGTGGCTCAGTGGCTCAGTGGCCTCAGGCTCAGGCTCAGTGGCCTCAGTGGCTCAGTGGCTGGCCAGTGGCTCAGTGGCTCAGGCTCAGTGGCCTCAGTGGCTCAGTGGCTCAGTGGCCTCAGGCTCAGTGGCTGGCCTCAGGTGGCTCAGTGGCTCAGTGGCTCAGTGGCCTCAGTGGCTCAGTGGCTCAGTGGCCAGTGGCTCAGTGGCTCAGGCTCAGTGGCTCAGTGGCTCAGTGGCTCAGTGGCTCAGGCTCAGTGGCTCAGGCTCAGTGGCTCAGTGGCTCAGTGGCCTCAGTGGCTCAGTGGCTCAGTGGCTCAGGCTCAGGCTCAGTGGCCAGTGGCTCAGTGGCCTGGTGGCCTCAGTGGCCAGTGGCCTCAGTGGCTCAGGGCTCAGGCTCAGGCCCAGTGGCTCTAGTGGCTGTGGCTCAGTGGCTCAGTCAGTGGCTCAGGCCAGTGGCTCAGTGGCCTCAGGCCTCAGTGGCTCAGTGGCTCAGTGGCTCAGTGGCTCAGTGGCTCAGTGGCTCAGTGGCTCAGTGGCTCAGGCTCAGTGGCTCAGTGGCCTCAGGCTGGGCTCAGTGGCTCAGTGGCTCAGTGGCTCAGTGGCTCAGTGGCTCAGTGGCTCAGTGGCCTCAGTGGCCTCAGTGGCTCAGTGGCCAGTGGCTCAGGTGGCCTCAGGCTGGCCAGTGGCTCAGTGGCTCAGTGGCCTCAGTGGCTCAGTGGCTCAGGGCTCAGTGGCTCAGTGGCCAGTGGCTCAGGCTGGCTCAGTGGCTCAGTGGCTCAGTGGCTCAGTGGCTCAGTGGCTCAGTGGCCTCAGGCTCAGTGGCTCAGTGGCTCAGTCAGGCTCAGTGGCTCAGTGGCTCAGTGGCTCAGTGGCTCAGTGGCCTCAGGCTCAGTGGCTCAGTGGCCTCAGTGGCTCAGTGGCCAGTGGCTCAGTGGCCTCAGTGGCCAGTGGCTCAGTGGCTGGCCAGTGGCTCAGGCTCAGTGGCCTCAGGCTCAGTGGCTCAGGCTCAGTGGCTCAGGCTGGCCTCAGGCTCAGTGGCCTCAGGCCAGGCCTCAGTGGCTCAGGCTCAGGGTGGCTCAGTGGCTCAGTGGCTCAGTGGCTCAGTGGCTCAGGGCTCAGTGGCTCAGGCTCAGTGGCTCAGGCTCAGTGGCTCAGTGGCTCAGTGGCTCAGTGGCTCAGTGGCTCAGTGGCTCAGTGGCTCAGGTCAGGCTCAGTGGCCTGTGGCTCAGTGGCTCAGTGGCTCAGTGGCCAGTGGCTCAGTGGCTCAGTGGCTCAGTGGCCAGTGGCTCAGGCTCAGGCTCAGTGGCTCAGGCCAGTGGCTCAGGCTGTGGCCAGTGGCTCAGTGGCTCAGTGGCTCAGTGGCTCAGTGGCTCAGTGGCTCAGTGGCTCAGTGGCTCAGTGGCTCAGTGGCTCAGTGGCTCAGTGGTGGGCTCAGGCTCAGTGGCCAGTGGCTCAGTGGCTCAGTGGCCAGTGGCTCAGTGGCTCAGTGGCTCAGTGGGTGGCTCAGTGGCAGTGGTGGCTCAGTGGCTCAGTGGCTCAGTGGCTCAGGCTCAGGCAGGCTCAGTGGCTCAGGGCTCAGTGGCCTCAGGCTCAGGCTCAGTGGCCTCAGGCCAGTGGCTCAGTGGCTCAGTGGCTCAGTGGCCAGTGGCCAGGCCTCAGTGGCTCAGGCTCAGGCTCAGTGGCTCAGGCTCAGGGCTCAGGCTCAGGCTCAGTGGCCAGTGGCCAGTGGTGGCCTCAGGTGGTGGCTCAGTGGCTCAGTGGCTCAGTGGCCAGTGGTGGCCTCAGTGGTGGCTCAGTGGCCTCAGTGGCTCAGTGGCTCAGTGGCTCAGTGGCCTCAGTGGCTCAGTGGCTCAGTGGCTCAGTGGCTCAGGTGGCTCAGTGGCTCAGTGGCTCAGGCTGGCTCAGGCTCAGGCTCAGGGCTCAGTGGCTCAGTGGCTCAGTGGCTCAGGCTCAGTGGCTCAGTGGCTCAGTGGCTCAGTGGCCTCAGTGGCTCAGTGGCCTCAGTGGCCTCAGTGGCTCAGTGGCTCAGTGGCTCAGTGGCTCAGTGGCTCAGGCTCAGGCTCAGGCTCAGTGGCTCAGTGGCTCAGTGGCCAGTGGCTCAGTGGCTCAGGCTCAGGGCTCAGTGGCCTCAGTGGTGGCTCAGTGGCCTCAGGCTCAGTGGCTCAGTGGCTCAGTGGCTGGCTGTGGCTCAGTGGCTCAGTGGCCTCAGTGGCTCAGTGGCTCAGTGGCCAGTGGCTCAGTGGCCAGTGGCTCAGTGGCTCAGTGGCTCAGTGGCTCAGTGGCTGGCTCAGTGGCTCAGTGGCTCAGTGGCTCAGTGGCTCAGTGGCTCAGGCCTGGCTCAGTGGCTCAGTGGCTCAGTGGCCTCAGTGGCTCAGTGGCTCAGTGGCTCAGTGGCTCAGTGGCTCAGTGGCTCAGTGGCTCAGTGGCTCAGTGGCTCAGTGGCCAGTGGCTCAGGTGGCCTCAGTGGCTCAGTGGCTCAGTGGCTCAGGCTCAGTGGCTCAGTGGCCTGTGGCCAGTGGTGGCTCTGTGGTGGCCTCAGTGGCCAGTGGCTCAGTGGCTCAGTGGCTCAGTGGCTCAGTGGGGCTCAGGGCCTCAGTGGCTCAGTGGCTCAGTGGCTCAGTGGCTCAGGTGGCTCAGTGGCCTCAGTGGCTCAGGCTCAGGCCAGGCTCAGGCCAGGCTCAGGCCTCAGTGGCTCAGTGGCTGGCTCAGTGGCTCAGTGGCTCAGTGGCTCAGTGGCCAGTGGCTCAGTGGCTCAGTGGCCTCAGTGGCTCAGGCTCAGGCTCAGTGGCTCAGTGGCCTCAGGCTCAGGCTCAGTGGCTCAGTGGCTCAGGGCTCAGTGGCCAGTGGCTCAGTGGCTCAGTGGCTCAGTGGTGGCTCAGTGGCTCAGGTGGCTCAGTGGCTCAGTGGCTCAGTGGCTCAGTGGCTCAGTGGCTCAGGCCAGTGGCTGGCTCAGTGGCCAGTGGCTCAGTGGCTCAGTGGCTCAGTGGCCTCAGTGGCCTCAGTGGCTCAGTGGCTCAGCTGGCTCAGTGGCTCAGTGGC
The DNA here is from genome assembly GCA_037127355.1 of Schoenoplectus tabernaemontani. Lineage (NCBI taxonomy): Eukaryota > Viridiplantae > Streptophyta > Magnoliopsida > Poales > Cyperaceae > Schoenoplectus > Schoenoplectus tabernaemontani. The sequence continues at coordinate 23,425,274 of CM073739.1, forward strand.
TCAGTGGCTCAGTGGCCTGGCTCAGTGGCTCAGTGGCTCAGTGGCTCAGTGGCTCAGTGGCTCAGTGGCTCAGTGGCTCAGTGGCTCAGTGGCTCAGTGGCCAGTGGCTCAGGCTCAGTGGCTCAGTGGCTCAGTGGCTCAGTGGCTCAGTGGCTCAGTGGCTCAGGCCTCAGGCTCAGTGGCTCAGGCTCAGTGGCTCAGTGGCTCAGTGGCTCAGTGGCTCAGTGGCTCAGTGGCTCAGTGGCCTCAGTGGCTCAGGCCTGGCTCAGTGGCTCAGTGGCTCAGTGGCTCAGTGGCTCAGTGGCTCAGTGGCTCAGTGGCTCAGTGGCTCAGTGGCTCAGTGGCCAGTGGCTCTGTGGCTCAGTGGCCAGTGGCTCAGTGGCTCAGTGGCTCAGTGGCTCAGTGGCTCAGTGGCCTCAGTGGCTCAGTGGCTCAGTGGCTCAGTGGCTCAGTGGCTCAGTGGCTCTGTGGGCCAGTGGCTCAGGCTCAGGCTCAGTGGCTCAGTGGCTCAGTGGCTCAGGCCTCAGTGGCCTCAGTGGCCAGTGGCTCAGGCTCAGTGGCTCAGTGGCTCAGGTGGCTCAGTGGCTCAGTGGCTCAGTGGCTCAGTGGCTCAGTGGCTCAGTGGCTCAGTGGCTCAGTGGCCTGGCTCAGTGGCTCAGGTGGCTCAGTGGCTCAGTGGCTCAGTGGCTCAGTGGCTCAGTGGCCTCAGGTGGCTCAGTGGCTCAGTGGCTCAGTGGCTCAGTGGCTCAGTGGCTCAGTGGCTCAGGCTGGCCTCAGGCCAGTGGCTCAGTGGCTCAGTGGCCTGTGGCCTCAGGCTCAGTGGCCTCAGGCTCAGGGCTCAGTGGCTCAGTGGCTCAGTGGCTCAGTGGCCTCAGTGGCCTCAGTGGCTCAGTGGCTCAGTGGCTCAGGCTCAGTGGCTCAGGCTCAGTGGCTCAGTGGCTCAGTGGCTCAGTGGCTCAGTGGCTCAGTGGCTCAGTGGCTCAGTGGCTCAGTGGCTCAGTGGCTCAGTGGCTCAGGCTCAGTGGCTCAGTGGCTCAGTGGCTCAGTGGCTCAGTGGCTCAGTGGCTCAGTGGCTCAGTGGCTCAGTGGCTCAGTGGCTCAGTGGCTCAGTGGCCAGTGGCTCAGTGGCCTGTGGCTCAGGCTCAGTGGCTCAGTGGCTCAGTGGCTCAGTGGCTCAGTGGCCTCAGTGGCTCAGTGGCCAGTGGCTCAGTGGCTCAGTGGCAGTGGCTCAGTGGCTCAGTGGCTCAGTGGCTCAGTGGCTCAGTGGCTCAGTGGCTCAGGCTCAGGCTCAGTGGCTCAGTGGCTCAGTGGCCTCAGGCCAGGGCTCAGTGGCTCAGTGGCTCAGTGGCTCAGTGGCTCAGGCTCAGTGGCTCAGTGGCTCAGTGGCTCAGGCCCAGTGGCCAGGCCAGTGGCTCAGTGGCTGGCTCAGGTGGCTCAGTGGCTCAGTGGCTCAGTGGCTCAGTGGCTCAGTGGCCTGGCTCAGTGGCTCAGTGGCTCAGTGGCCTCAGTGGCTCAGTGGCCTCAGTGGCTCAGTGGCCTCAGTGGCTCAGTGGCTCAGTGGCTCAGTGGCCAGTGGCTCAGTGGCTCAGTGGCCTGTGGCCTCAGTGGCTCAGTGGCTCAGTGGCTCAGGTGGCCTCAGTGGCCTCAGTGGCTCAGTGGCCTCAGTGGCTCAGTGGCTCAGGCTCAGTGGCTCAGTGGCTCAGGCTCAGTGGCCAGTGGCTCAGTGGCCAGTGGCTCAGTGGCTCAGTGGCTCAGTGGTGGCTCAGGCTCAGTGGCCAGTGGCTCAGTGGCTCAGGCTCAGGCTCAGTGGCTCAGTGGCTCAGTGGCCAGTGGCCAGTGGCTCAGGCTCAGTGGCTCAGTGGCCCAGTGGCCAGTGGCTCAGTGGCTCAGTGGCCAGTGGCTCAGTGGCTCAGTGGCCAGTGGCTCAGGCTCAGTGGCTCAGTGGCCTGTGGCTCAGTGGCTCAGTGGCTCAGGCTCAGTGGCTCAGTGGTGGCCTCAGGCTCTGTGGCTCAGTGGCTCAGTGGCTCAGTGGCTCAGTGGCTCAGTGGCTCAGTGGCTCAGTGGCCTCAGTGGCTCAGTGGCTCAGTGGCTCAGTGGCCTGTGGCCTCAGGCTCAGTGGCTCAGTGGCTCAGTGGCCAGTGGCCAGTGGCTCCTCAGTGGCTCAGTGGCCAGTGGCTCAGTGGCTCAGTGGCTCTGTGGCTCAGTGGCTCAGGTGGCTCAGGCTCAGGCTCAGTGGCTCAGTGGCCTGTGGCTCAGGGCTCAGTGGCTCAGTGGCTCAGTGGCCTCAGGTGGCTCAGTGGCTCAGTGGCTCAGTGGCTCAGTGGCTCAGTGGCTCAGGCCAGTGGCCTCAGTGGCCAGGCTCAGTGGTGGCTCAGTGGCCAGTGGCTCAGTGGCCTGGTGGCTCAGTGGCTCAGTGGCTCAGTGGCTCAGTGGCCAGTGGCCAGTGGCTCAGTGGCCTGTGGCTCAGTGGCTCAGGCTCAGGCTCAGGCTCAGCTCAGTGGCTCAGTGGCTCAGTGGCTCAGTGGCTCAGGCTCAGTGGCTCAGTGGCTCAGTGGCTCAGTGGCCTGGCTCAGGTGGCTCAGTGGCTCAGTGGCTCAGTGGCCTGGCTCAGTGGCTCAGTGGCTCAGGGCCAGTGGCTCAGTGGCTCAGTGGCTCAGTGGCTCAGTGGCTCAGTGGCCAGTGGCTCAGTGGCCTCAGTGGTGGCTCAGTGGCCAGTGGCCAGTGGCTCAGGCTCAGTGGCTCAGTGGCTCAGTGGCTCAGTGGCTCAGTGGCTCAGTGGCTCAGTGGCTCAGTGGCTCAGTGGCTCAGTGGCTCAGTGGCTCAGTGGCTCAGTGGCTCAGTGGCCTCAGTGGCTCAGTGGCTGGTGGCTCAGTGGCTCAGTGGCCTCAGGCTCAGTGGCTCAGTGGCTCAGTGGCTCAGTGGTGGCTCAGTGGCTCAGGCCTCAGGCCTCAGTGGCTCAGTGGCCTCAGTGGCCTCAGTGGCCTCAGTGGCTCAGTGGCTGGCTCAGTGGCTCAGTGGCTCAGTGGCTCAGTGGCTCAGGCTCAGTGGCTCAGTGGCTCAGTGGCCTGCAGGCTCAGTGGCTGGCTGAGTGGCTCAGTGGCTCAGTGGCTCAGTGGCTCAGGCTCAGTGGTGGCTCAGTGGCTCAGGCTCAGTGGCCTCAGTGGCTCAGTGGCCTGTGGCTCAGTGGCTCAGTGGCTCAGGGCTCAGTGGCTCAGTGGCTCAGTGGCTCAGGGCTCAGTGGCTCAGTGGCTCAGTGGCTCAGGCTCAGGCTCAGTGGCTCAGTGGCTCAGCTGGCTCAGTGGCTCAGTGGCTCAGTGGCCTCAGTGGCCTCAGTGGCTCAGTGGCTCAGTGGCTCAGTGGCTCAGTGGCTCAGTGGCCTCAGTGGCTCAGGCTCAGGCTCAGTGGCTCAGTGGCTCAGTGGCTCAGTGGCCAGTGGCTCAGTGGCTCAGTGGCTCAGTGGCTCAGTGGCTCAGTGGCTCAGTGGCTCAGTGGCCTCAGTGGCCTCAGTGGCCAGGTCAGTGGCTCAGTGGCTCAGTGGCTCAGTGGCCTCAGGTGGCTCAGTGGCTGTGGTGGCCTCAGTGGCTCAGTGGCTCAGTGGCTCAGGCTCAGTGGCTCAGTGGCTCAGTGGCTCAGTGGCTCAGTGGCTCAGTGGCCTCAGTGGCTCAGTGGCTCAGTGGCTCAGGCTCAGGCCAGTGGCTCAGTGGCTCAGTGGCTCAGTGGCCAGTGGCCTGGCCTGTGGCTCAGGCCAGGTGGCTCAGGGCCAGTGGCTCAGGCTCAGGCTCAGGCTCAGTGGCCTCAGTGGCTCAGTGGCTCAGTGGCTCAGTGGCTCAGTGGCCTCAGTGGCTCAGTGGCTCAGTGGCTCAGTGGCTCAGGCTCAGGCTCAGTGGCTCAGTGGCCTCAGTGGCTCAGTGGCTCAGTGGCTCAGTGGCTCAGTGGCTCAGGCTCAGTGGCTCAGTGGCTCAGTGGCTCAGGCTCAGTGGCTCAGTGGCTCAGTGGTGGCTCAGTGGCCTCAGTGGCTCAGTGGCTCAGTGGCTCAGTGGCCAGTGGCCAGTGGCTCAGTGGCTCAGGCTCAGGGCTCAGTGGCTCAGTGGCTCAGTGGCTCAGTGGCTCAGTGGCTCAGTGGCTGTGGCCTCAGTGGTGGCTCAGTGGCTCAGTGGCTCAGTGGCCTCAGTGGCCAGTGGCTCAGTGGCCTCAGTGGTGGCTGGCTCAGTGGCTCAGTGGCTCAGTGGCTCAGGCTCAGTGGCTCAGTGGCCAGTGGCTCAGTGGCTCAGTGGCTCAGTGGTGGCTCAGTGGCTCAGTGGCTCAGTGGCTCAGTGGCTCAGTGGCTCAGTGGCTCAGGCTCAGTGGCTCAGTGGCTCAGTGGCTCAGTGGCTCAGTGGCCAGTGGCTCAGTGGCCTCAGTGGCTGGCTCAGTGGCTCAGTGGCTCAGTGGCTCAGGCCTCAGTGGCTCAGTGGCTCAGTGGCTCAGTGGCTCAGTGGCTCAGTGGCCAGTGGCCAGGCTCAGGGTGGCTCAGTGGCTCAGGCTCAGTGGCTCAGTGGCTCAGTGGCTCAGTGGCTCAGTGGCCTCAGTGGCTCAGTGGCTCAGTGGCTCAGTGGCTCAGTGGCTCAGTGGCTCAGGCTCAGTGGCTCAGGCTCAGTGGCTCAGTGGCTCAGTGGCCAGGTGGCTCAGTGGCTCAGTGGTGGCCTCAGGCTCAGGTGGCTCAGTGGCCTCAGTGGCTCAGTGGCTCAGTGGCCCAGGCTCAGGCTCAGTGGCTCAGTGGCTCAGTGGCTCAGTGGCTCAGTGGCTCAGTGGCCAGTCAGTGGCCTCAGGCTCAGTGGCTCAGTGGCTCAGTGGCCTCAGGCTCAGTGGCTCAGGCTCAGTGGCTCAGTGGCTCAGTGGCTCAGGGCTCAGTGGCCAGTGGCCTCAGGCTCAGTGGCCTCAGTGGCTCAGTGGCTCAGTGGCTCAGTGGCTGGTGGCTCAGTGGCTCAGGCTCAGTGGCTCAGTGGCTCAGTGGCTCAGTGGCCAGTGGCTCAGTGGCTCAGTGGCTCAGTGGCTGGCCAGTGGCTCAGGTGGCTCAGTGGCTCAGTGGCTGGCCTCAGTGGCTCAGTGGCCAGTGGCCAGTGGCTCAGGCCTCAGGCTCAGGCTCAGTGGCTCAGTGGCCTCAGTGGCTCAGTGGCTCAGTGGCTCAGTGGCTCAGTGGCTCAGTGGCTCAGTGGCTCAGTGGCTCAGTGGCCTCAGTGGCCAGTGGCTCAGGCTCAGTGGCTCAGTGGCCTCAGTGGCTCAGTGGGCTCAGTGGCTCAGTGGCTCAGTGGCTCAGTGGCCTCAGTGGCTCAGTGGCTCAGTGGCTCAGTGGCTCAGGGCTCAGTGGCTCAGGCTCAGTGGCTCAGTGGCTCAGTGGTGGCTCAGGCTCAGGCTCAGTGGCTCAGTGGCTCAGGGCTCAGTGGCCAGTGGCTCAGTGGCTCAGTGGCCCAGTGGCTCAGGCTCAGGCTCAGGCTCAGGCTCAGTGGCTCAGTGGCTCAGTGGCTCAGTGGCTCAGTGGCTCAGTGGCCAGTGGCTCAGTGGCTCAGTGGCTCAGTGGCTCAGGCTCAGGCTCAGTGGCTCAGTGGCCTCAGTGGCTCAGTGGCTCAGTGGCTCAGTGGCTCAGTGGCTCAGGCTGGCTCAGTGGCTCAGTGGCTCAGTGGCTCAGGCTCAGTGGCTCAGGCTCAGTGGCTCAGTGGCTCAGGCTCAGTGGCTCAGTGGCTCAGTGGCTCAGTGGCTCAGTGGCTCAGTGGCCTCAGTGGCTCAGTGGTGGCTCAGGCTGGCTCAGTGGCTCAGTGGCTCAGTGGCTCAGGTGGCTCAGTGGCTCAGTGGCTCAGTGGCTCAGTGGCCTCAGGCTCAGTGGCTCAGTGGCCTCAGTGGCTCAGTGGCTCAGTGGCTCAGTGGCCAGTGGCTCAGTGGCTCAGGGCTCAGTGGCTCAGTGGCCTGTGGCTCAGTGGCTCAGGCAGGCTCAGGCTCAGTGGCTCAGGCTCAGGCTCAGGCTCAGGCTCAGGCTCAGTGGCTCAGTGGCTCAGTGGCTCAGTGGCTCAGTGGTGGCTCAGTGGCTCAGTGGCTCAGTGGCTCAGGTGGCTCAGTGGCTCAGTGGCTCAGTGGCTCAGTGGCTCAGTGGCTCAGTGGCCAGTGGCTCAGTGGCTCAGTGGCTCAGTGGCTCAGTGGCTCAGTGGCTCAGTGGCTCAGGGCTCAGTGGCTCAGGCTCAGTGGCCAGTGGCTCAGTGGCTGGCTCAGTGGCCAGGCTCAGTGGCTCAGTGGCCAGTGGCTCAGTGGCTCAGGCTCAGTGGCTCAGGCCAGTGGCTCAGTGGCTCAGTGGCTCAGTGGCTCAGTGGCTCAGGCTCAGGCCTCAGTGGCTCAGGCTCAGTGGCTCAGTGGCTCAGTGGCTCAGTGGCTCAGTGGCTCAGTGGCTCAGGCCTCAGTGGCTCAGTGGCTCAGTGGCTCAGTGGCTCAGTGGCTCAGTGGCCAGTGGCTCAGTGGCTCAGTGGTCAGTGGCTCAGTGGCTCAGGCTCAGCTCAGTGGCTCAGTGGCCTGTGGCTCAGGCTCAGTGGCTCAGTGGCCTCAGTGGCTCAGTGGCCAGTGGCTCAGTGGCTCAGTGGCTCAGTGGCTCAGTGGCTCAGTGGCCAGTGGCTCAGTGGCTCAGTGGCTCAGTGGCTCAGTGGCCTGTGGCTGGTGGGCTCAGTGGCTCAGTGGCTCAGTGGCTCAGTGGCTCAGTGGCTCAGTGGCTCAGGTCAGTGGCCTCAGTGGTGGCTCAGTGGCTCAGTGGCCAGTGGCCAGTGGCTCAGTGGCTCAGTGGCTCAGTGGCTCAGTGGCTCAGTGGCTCAGTGGCTCAGTGGCTCAGTGGCTCAGGCTCAGGCTCAGGGCTCAGTGGCTCAGTGGCTCAGTGGCTCAGTGGCTCAGGGCTCAGTGGCTCAGTGGCTCAGTGGCTCAGTGGCTGTGGCCAGGCTCAGTGGCTCAGTGGCCAGTGGCTCAGTGGCTCAGTGGCTCAGTGGCTCAGGGCTCAGGCTCAGTGGCTCAGTGGCTCAGTGGTGGCTCAGTGGCCTGGCTCAGTGGCTCAGGGCTCAGTGGCTCAGTGGCTCAGTGGCTCAGGCCCAGGCTCAGTGGCTCAGTGGCTCAGTGGCCTCAGTGGCCTCAGGCTCAGTGGCTCAGGCTCAGGGGCTCAGTGGCTCAGTGGCTCAGGCTCAGTGGCTCAGTGGCTCAGTGGCCAGTGGCTCAGTGGCTCAGTGGCTCAGTGGCTCAGTGGCTCAGGCTCAGTGGCTCAGTGGCTCAGTGGCTCAGTGGCTCAGTGGCCAGGCTCAGTGGCTCAGGGCTCAGTGGCTCTGGCTCAGTGGCTCAGTGGCTCAGTGGCTCAGGTGGCTCAGTGGCTCAGTGGCTCAGTGGCTCAGTGGCCTCAGTGGCTCAGTGGCTCAGTGGCTCAGTGGCTCAGGCTCAGTGGCCTGTGGCTCAGTGGCTCAGTGGCTCAGTGGCCAGTGGCTCAGTGGCTCAGTGGCTCAGGCTCAGTGGCTCAGTGGCTCAGTGGCTCAGTGGCTCAGTGGCTCAGTGGCTCAGTGGCTCAGGCTCAGTGGCTCAGGCTCAGTGGCTCAGGCTCAGTGGCCAGTGGCTCAGTGGCTCAGGCTCAGTGGCTCAGTGGCTCAGTGGCTCAGTGGCTCAGTGGCTCAGTGGCTCAGGCTCAGTGGCCAGTGGCTCAGTGGCTCAGTGGCTCAGTGGCTCAGTGGCTCAGTGGCTCAGTGGCTCAGTGGCTGGCTCAGTGGCCAGTGGCTCAGTGGCTCAGTGGCCTCAGGCTCAGTGGCTCAGTGGCTCAGTGGCTCAGTGGCTCAGTGGCTCAGTGGCTCAGTGGCCTCAGTGGCAGGCTCAGTGGCTCAGTGGCTCAGTGGCCTCAGTGGCTCAGTGGCCTGGTCAGGCTCAGTGGCTCAGGCTCAGTGGCTCAGGGCTCAGTGGCTCAGTGGCTCAGTGGCTCAGTGGCTCAGTGGCTCAGTGGCTCAGTGGCTCAGTGGCTCAGTGGCTCAGGCCAGGGCTCAGTGGCTCAGTGGCTCAGTGGCTCAGTGGCTCAGGGCTCAGTGGCTCAGTGGCTCAGTGGCTCAGTGGCTCAGTGGCTCAGGCCTCAGTGTGGCTCAGTGGCTCAGGTGGCTCAGGCTCAGTGGCTCTGTGGCTCAGTGGCTCAGTGGCTCAGTGGCTCAGTGGCTCAGTGGCTCAGTGGCTCAGTGGCTCAGTGGCCTGTGGCCAGTGGCTCAGTGGGCTCAGTGGCTCAGTGGCTCAGTGGCCAGGCTCAGGCCTCAGGCTCAGTGGCCAGTGGCTCAGTGGCTCAGTGGCTCAGTGGCTCAGTGGCCAGTGGCTCAGTGGCTCAGGGCTCAGTGGCTCAGTGGCTCAGTGGCTCAGGCTCAGTGGCTCAGTGGCTCAGTGGCTCAGTGGCTGGCCAGTGGCCAGGTGGCTCAGTGGCTCAGTGGCTCAGGCCTCAGGGCCAGTGGCCAGTGGCTCAGTGGCTCAGTGGCCAGTGGCTCAGGCTCAGGCTCAGTGGCTCAGGCTGGCTCAGGCCAGTGGCTCAGGCTCAGTGGCTCAGTGGCTCAGTGGCTCAGTGGCTCAGTGGCTCAGTGGCTCAGTGGCTCAGTGGCCCAGGCTCAGTGGCTCAGTGGCTCAGGGCTCAGTGGCCAGTGGCTCAGTGGCTCAGTGGCTCAGTGGCTCAGTGGCTCAGTGGCTCAGGCTCAGTGGCTCAGTGGCTCAGTGGCTCAGTGGCCTGTGGCTCAGTGGCTCAGTGGCTCAGTGGCTCAGTGGCCTCAGTGGCTCAGTGGTGGCTCAGGCTCAGGCCAGTGGCTCAGTGGCTGGTGGCTCAGTGGCCAGTGGCTCAGTGGCCTCAGGCTCAGTGGCCCAGTGGCTCAGTGGCTCAGTGGCTCAGTGGCTCAGTGGCTCAGTGGCTCAGTGGCTCAGTGGCTCAGGCCAGGCTCAGGCTCAGTGGCTCAGTGGCTCAGTGGCTCAGGCTCAGTGGCTCAGTGGCTCAGTGGCTCAGGGCTCAGTGGCCAGTGGCCCAGGCCTGTGGCCAGTGGCCAGTGGCCTCAGTGGCTCAGTGGCTCAGTGGCTCAGGGCTCAGTGGCTCAGTGGCTCAGTGGCCAGTGGCTGGCTCAGTGGCTCAGTGGTGGCTCAGTGGCTCAGTGGCTCAGGCTCAGTGGCTCAGTGGCCAGTGGCTCAGTGGCCTCAGTGGCTCAGTGGCCAGTGGCCAGGCTCAGTGGCTCAGGCTCAGGCTCAGTGGCAGGCCAGTGGCTCAGTGGCTCAGTGGCTCAGTGGCCAGTGGCTCAGTGGCTCAGTGGCTCAGTGGCTCAGTGGCCTCAGTGGCCAGTGGCTCAGTGGCTCAGTGGCTCAGCTCAGGCCCGTGGCTCAGTGGCTCAGTGGCTCAGTGGCTCAGTGGCTCAGTGGCCTCAGTGGCTCAGTGGCCAGTGGCTCAGTGGCTCAGGCTCAGTGGCTCAGTGGCTCAGTGGCTCAGTGGCTCAGTGGCTCAGTGGCTCAGTGGCTCAGGGCTCAGTGGCTCAGTGGCCTCAGTGGCTCAGTGGCTCAGTGGCCTCAGTGGCTCAGTGGCTCAGTGGCTCAGGCCTGGCTCAGTGGCTCAGGCTCAGTGGCTCAGGCTCAGTGGCTCAGTGGCTCAGTGGCTCAGTGGCTCAGTGGCTCAGTGGCCTGGTGGCTCAGTGGCTCAGTGGCTCAGTGGCTCAGTGGCTCAGTGGCTCAGGCTCAGGCTCAGTGGCTCAGTGGCTCAGTGGCTCAGTGGCTCAGTGGCCAGTGGCTCAGTGGCTCAGGCTCAGTGGCTCAGTGGCTCAGTGGCTCAGTGGCTCAGTGGCTCAGTGGCCAGGCTCAGTGGCTCAGTGGCTCAGTGGCTCAGGCTCAGTGGCTCAGTGGCTCAGTGGCTCAGTGGCCAGTGGCTCAGTGGCTCAGTGGCTCAGGCTCAGGCTCAGGCTCAGGCTCAGTGGCAGGGCTGGTGGGCCAGTGGCTCAGTGGCTCAGTGGCTCAGTGGCTCAGCTGGCTCAGGCTCAGTGGCTCAGTGGCTCAGGCCTCAGGCTCAGTGGCTCAGGCCTGTGGCTCAGTGGCCTGGCTGGCTCAGTGGCTCAGGCTCAGTGGCTCAGGTGGCCTCAGTGGCTCAGTGGCTCAGTGGCTCAGTGGCTCAGGGCTCAGGCCAGTGGCTCAGGCCTCAGTGGCTCAGTGGCCAGTGGCTCAGTGGCCTGGCTCAGTGGCTCAGTGGCTCAGTGGCTCAGTGGCTCAGTGGCTCAGTGGCCTCAGTGGCTCAGTGGCTGTGGTGGCTCAGTGGCTCAGTGGCTCAGTGGCTCAGTGGCTCAGTGGCTCAGTGGCTCAGTGGCTCAGTGGCTCAGTGGCTCAGTGGCTCAGTGGCTCAGGGCTCAGTGGCTCAGTGGCTCAGTGGCTCAGTGGCTCAGTGGCTCAGTGGCTCAGTGGCTCAGTGGCTCAGTGGCTCAGTGGCTCAGTGGCTCAGTGGCTCAGTGGCTCAGGCTCAGGCTCAGTGGCCTCAGTGGCTCAGGGCAGTGGCCAGTGGCTCAGTGGCTCAGGCCTGGCTCAGTGGCTCAGTGGCTCAGGCTCAGGCTCAGTGGCTCAGTGGCCTCAGTGGCTCAGTGGCTCAGTGGCTCAGTGGCTCAGTGGCTCAGTGGCTCAGTGGCTCAGTGGCTCAGTGGCTCAGTGGCTCAGGCTCAGTGGCCAGGCTCAGTGGCCTCAGTGGCTCAGTGGCTCAGTGGCTCAGTGGCCCAGTGGCTCAGTCAGTGGCTCAGTGGCTGGCCAGTGGCTCAGTGGCTCAGTGGCTCAGTGGCTCAGTGGCTCAGTGGCTCAGTGGCTCAGTGGCTCAGTGGCTCAGTGGCTCAGTGGCTCAGGCTCAGTGGCTCAGTGGCCAGTGGCTCAGTGGCTCAGTGGCTCAGTGGCTCAGGCCTCAGGGCTCAGTGGCTCAGGCTGGCTCAGTGGCCAGTGGCTCAGTGGCTCAGTGGCTCAGGCTCAGGCTCAGTGGCTCAGGCTCAGGCTCAGTGGCTCAGTGGCTCAGTGGCCAGTGGTGGCCTCAGTGGCTCAGTGGCTCAGTGGCCTGGCTGGCTGGCTCAGTGGCTCAGGGCCAGTGGCTCAGTGGCTCAGTGGCTCAGTGGCTCAGTGGCCAGTGGCTCAGTGGCTCAGTGGCCTCAGTGGCCAGTGGCTCAGTGGCTCAGTGGCTCAGTGGCTCAGTGGCTCAGTGGCTCAGGCTCAGTGGCTCAGTGGCTCAGTGGCTCAGTGGCTCAGTGGCCTCAGTGGCTCAGTGGCTCAGTGGCTGGCTCAGTGGCTCAGTGGCTCAGTGGCTCAGTGGCTCAGTGGCTCAGGTGGCTCAGTGGCTCAGGCCAGTGGCTCAGTGGCCTCAGGCTCAGTGGCTCAGTGGCTCAGTGGCTCAGTGGCTCAGTGGCTCAGTGGCTCAGTGGCTCAGTGGCTCAGTGGCTCAGTGGCTCAGTGGTGGCTCAGTGGCTCAGTGGCTCAGCTGGCCAGTGGCTCAGTGGCTCAGTGGCTCAGTGGCTCAGTGGCTCAGTGGCTCAGTGGCTCAGTGGCCAGTGGCCAGTGGCTCAGTGGCTCAGTGGCTCAGTGGCTCAGTGGCTCAGGCTCAGTGGCTCAGTGGCCTGTGGCTCAGGGCTCAGTGGCTCAGTGGCCTCAGTGGCTCAGTGGCTCAGTGGCTCAGTGGCTCAGTGGCTCAGTGGCTCAGTGGCTCAGGCTCAGGCTCAGGCTGGCTCAGTGGCTCAGGCTCAGTGGCTCAGGCTGGCTCAGTGGCCTCAGTGGCCTCAGTGGCTCAGTGGCTCAGGCTCAGTGGCTCAGTGGCTCAGGTGGCTCAGTGGCCTCAGGCTCAGTGGCTCAGTGGCTCAGTGGCTCAGGGCTCAGTGGCCAGTGGCTCAGTGGCTCAGTGGCTCAGTGGCTCAGTGGCTCAGGTGGCTCAGTGGCTCAGTGGCTCAGTGGCTCAGTGGCTCAGTGGCTCAGTGGCTCAGTGGCTCAGTGGCTCAGTGGCTCAGTGGCCAGGCTCAGGCTCAGTGGCTCAGTGGCCAGTGGCTCAGTGGCTCAGTGGCTCAGTGGCTCAGTGGCTCAGTGGCTCAGTGGTGGCTCAGGCTCAGTGGCTCAGTGGCTCAGTGGCTCAGTGGCTGGCTCAGTGGCTCAGTGGCTCAGTGGCTCAGTGGCTCAGGCCTCAGTGGCCTGTGGCTCAGGGCTCAGGCTCAGTGGCCTCAGTGGCTCAGTGGCTCAGTGGCTCAGTGGTGGCTCAGTGGCTGGTGGCTCAGTGGCTCAGTGGTGGCTCAGTGGTGGCTCAGGCCTGTGGCTCAGTGGCCAGTGGCCAGTGGCCAGTGGCTCAGGTGGCTCAGGTGGCCAGTGGCTCAGTGGCTCAGTGGCTCAGTGGCCTCAGGCTCAGTGGCTCAGGTGGCTCAGTGGCTCAGTGGCTCAGTGGCTCAGGGCTCAGTGGCTCAGTGGCTCAGTGGCTCAGTGGCTCAGTGGCCAGTGGCTCAGTGGCTCAGTGGCCTGGCCTGGCTCAGTGGCTCAGGTGGCTCAGTGGCCAGTGGCTCAGTGGCCTGGCTCAGTGGCTCAGTGGCTCAGTGGCTCAGTGGCTCAGTGGCTCAGTGGCTGGCTCAGGCTCAGTGGCTCAGGTGGCTCAGTGGCTCAGTGGCCTCAGTGGCTCAGTGGCTCAGTGGCCTCAGTGGCTCAGGGCTCAGTGGCTCAGTGGCTCAGGCCTGTGGCTCAGTGGCTCAGTGGCTCAGTGGCTCAGTGGCTCAGTGGCCAGTGGCCTCAGTGGCTCAGTGGCTCAGTGGCTCAGTGGCTCAGTGGCCAGTGGCTCAGGCTCAGTGGCTCAGGCTCAGTGGCTCAGTGGCTCAGTGGCTCAGTGGCTCAGTGGCTCAGTGGCTCAGTGGCTCAGTGGCTCAGTGGCTCAGTGGCTCAGTGGCCAGTGGCTCAGTGGCCTCAGTGGCTCAGTGGCTGGCCTCAGTGGCTCAGTGGCTCAGTGGCTCAGGCTGGCTCAGTGGCTCAGTGGCTCAGTGGCTCAGGCTCAGTGGCTCAGTGGCTCAGTGGCTCAGTGGCTCAGTGGCTCAGTGGTGGCTCAGTGGCTCAGTGGCTCAGTGGCTCAGTGGCCAGTGGCTCAGGCTCAGTGGCTCAGGCTCAGTGGCTCAGTGGCCTCAGGCTCAGTGGCTCAGTGGCTCAGTGGCTCAGTGGCTCAGTGGCTCAGTGGCCAGTGGCTCAGTGGCTCAGTGGCTCAGTGGCTCAGTGGCAGTGGCCAGTGGCTCAGTGGCTCAGGGCCAGTGGCTCAGTGGCTCAGTGGCTCAGCTCAGTGGCCTGTGGCCTGTGGCTCAGTGGTGGCTCAGTGGCTCAGGCTCAGTGGCTCAGGCCTCAGTGGCTCAGTGGCTCAGTGGCTCAGTGGCTCAGGCCAGTGGCTCAGTGGCCAGTGGCTCAGGCTCAGTGGCTCAGGCTCTGGCCAGTGGCTCAGTGGCTCAGTGGCTCAGTGGCTCAGTGGCTCAGTGGCCTCAGTGGCTCAGTGGCTCAGTGGTGGCTCAGTGGCTCAGTGGCTCAGTGGCTCAGTGGCTCAGCTGGCTCAGTGGCTCAGTGGTGGCTCAGTGGCTCAGTGGCTCAGTGGCTCAGTGGCTCAGGTGGCTCAGTGGCTCAGTGGCTCAGTGGCTCAGGTGGCTCAGGCTCAGTGGCCAGTGGCCTCAGTGGCTCAGTGGCCTGTGGCTCAGTGGCTCAGTGGCTCAGTGGCTCAGTGGCTCAGTGGCTCAGGCTCAGTGGCTCAGTGGCTCAGTGGCTCAGTGGCTCAGTGGCTCAGTGGCTCAGGCCAGTGGCTCAGTGGCTCAGGTGGCTCAGTGGCTCAGTGGCTCAGGCTCAGTGGCCTCAGTGGCTCAGGCCTCAGTGGCTCAGTGGCTCAGGCTCAGTGGCTCAGTGGCTCAGTGGCTCAGGCCTGTGGCTCAGTGGCTCAGTGGCTCAGTGGCTCAGTGGCCTCAGGCCCAGTGGCTCAGTGGCCTCAGTGGCTCAGTGGCTCAGTGGCTCAGTGGCTCAGTGGCTCAGTGGCTCAGTGGCTCAGTGGCTCAGTGGCTCAGTGGCTCAGTGGCTCAGTGGCTCAGTGGCTCAGTGGCTCAGGCTGGCCTCAGTGGCTCAGTGGCCTCAGTGGCTCAGTGGTGGCTCAGTGGCTCAGTGGCTCAGTGGTGGCTCAGTGGCTCAGTGGCTCAGTGGCTCAGTGGCTCAGTGGCTCAGTGGCTCAGTGGCTCAGTGGCTCAGTGGCTCAGTGGCTCAGTGGCTCAGTGGCTCAGTGGCTCAGGCTCAGTGGCTCAGGCCTCAGGCTCAGTGGCTCAGTGGCCTCAGTGGCTCAGTGGCTCAGGCCTCAGTGGCTCAGTGGCTCAGTGGCTCAGTGGCTCAGTGGCTCAGTGTGGCTCAGTGGCTCAGTGGCCTGGCTCAGTGGCTCAGTGGCTCAGTGGCTCAGTGGCTCAGGCTCAGGCTCAGTGGCTCAGGCTCAGTGGCTCAGTGGCTCAGTGGCTCAGTGGCTCAGTGGCTCAGTGGCTCAGTGGCTCAGGCTCAGTGGCTCAGGCTCAGTGGCTCAGTGGCTCAGTGGCTCAGTGGCTCAGTGGCTCAGTGGCTCAGTGGCCAGTGGCTCAGTGGCTCAGTGGCTCAGTGGCCTGGCTCAGTGGTCAGGCTCAGTGGCTCAGTGGCCAGGTGGCTCAGTGGCCTCAGGCTCAGGCTCAGTGGCTCAGTGGCTCAGTGGCTCAGTGGCTCAGTGGCTCAGTGGCTCAGGCTCAGTGGCTCAGTGGCTCAGTGGCTCAGTGGCTCAGGCTCAGTGGCTCAGGCTCAGTGGCTCAGTGGCTCAGTGGCTCAGTGGCTCAGTGGCTCAGTGGCCAGTGGCTCAGTGGCTCAGTGGCTCAGTGGCTCAGTGGCAGGCTCAGTGGCTCAGTGGCTCAGTGGCTCAGTGGCTCAGTGGCTCAGTGGCTCAGGCTCAGTGGCCAGTGGCTCAGTGGCTCAGTGGCTCAGTGGCTCAGGCCTGTGGCTCAGTGGCCAGGCTCAGGCTCAGGCTCAGTGGCCTCAGTGGCTCAGTGGTCAGGCTCAGTGGCTCAGTGGCTCAGTGGCTCAGTGGCTCAGTGGCTCAGTGGCTCAGTGGCTCAGTGGCTCAGTGGCTCAGTGGCTCAGTGGCCTGGCTCAGTGGCTCAGTGGCTCAGTGGCTCAGGCCTCAGTGGCCTCAGTGGCTCAGTGGCTCAGTGGCTCAGTGGCTGTGGCTCAGTGGCTCAGTGGCTCAGTGGCTCAGTGGCTCAGTGGCCTGTGGCTCAGTGGCTCAGTGGCTCAGTGGCTCAGTGGCCAGTGGCCAGTGGCTCAGTGGCTCAGTGGCCAGTGGCTCAGTGGCTCAGTGGCTCAGGTGGCTCAGTGGCTCAGTGGCTCAGTGGCTCAGTGGCTCAGTGGCTCAGTGGCTCAGTGGCTCAGTGGCTCAGTGGCCTCAGGCTCAGTGGCTCAGTGGCTCAGTGGCTCAGGTGGCTCAGTGGCCAGTGGCTCAGTGGCTCAGTGGCTCAGTGGCCAGTGGCTCAGTGGCTCAGTGGCTCAGTGGCTCAGTGGCTCAGTGGCTGGCCTCAGTGGCTCAGTGGCTCAGTGGCTCTGTGGCTCAGTGGCTCAGTGGCTCAGTGGCTCAGTGGCTCAGTGGCTCAGGCCTCAGTGGCTCAGTGGCCAGTGGCTCAGTGGCTCAGTGGCTCAGGGCTCAGTGGCTCAGTGGCTCAGTGGCTCAGTGGCTCAGTGGCTCAGTGGCTCAGTGGCTCAGTGGCTCAGTGGCCTCAGTGGCTCAGTGGCTCAGTGGCTCAGTGGCCAGTGGCTCAGTGGCTCAGTGGCTCAGTGGCTCAGTGGCTCAGTGGCTCAGGCCTCAGTGGCTCAGTGGCTCAGTGGCCTCAGTGGCCAGTGGCTCAGTGGCTCAGTGGCTCAGTGGCTCAGTGGCTCAGTGGCTCAGTGGCTCAGTGGCTCAGTGGCTCAGGCTCAGTGGCTCAGTGGCTCAGTGGCTCAGGCTCAGGCTCAGTGGCTCAGTGGCTCAGTCAGGCTCAGTGGCTCAGTGGCTCAGTGGCTCAGTGGCCTCAGGCTCAGTGGCTCAGTGGCTCAGTGGCTCAGTGGCTCAGTGGCTCAGGGCTCAGTGGCTCAGTGGCTCAGTGGCTCAGTGGCTCAGTGGCTCAGTGGCTCAGTGGCTGTGTGGCTCAGTGGCTCAGTGGCTCAGGCTCAGGCTCAGGTGGCTCAGTGGCTCAGTGGCTCAGTGGCCAGTGGCCAGTGGCTCAGTGGTGGCTCAGTGGCTCAGTGGCTCAGTGGCTCAGTGGCCTCAGGCTCAGTGGCTCAGGTGGCTCAGTGGCTCAGTGGCTCAGTGGCTCAGTGGCTCAGGCTCAGTGGCCAGTGGCTCAGTGGCCAGTGGCTCAGTGGCTCAGTGGCTCAGTGGCCAGGCTCAGGCTCAGTGGCTCAGTGGCTCAGTGGCTCAGTGGCTCAGGCCTCAGTGGCTCAGTGGCTCAGTGGCTCAGTGGCTCAGTGGCTCAGTGGCTCAGGCTCAGTGGCCTCAGGCTCAGTGGCTCAGTGGCTCAGTGGCCTGGCCCAGTGGCTCAGTGGCTCAGTGGCTCAGTGGCTCAGTGGCTCAGGCTCAGTGGCCTCAGTGGCCTCAGTGGTCAGGCTCAGGCTCAGTGGCTCAGTGGCTCAGGCTGGCTCAGTGGCTCAGGTGGCCAGGCCTCAGGCCAGTGGCCTGTGGCTCAGGCTCAGTGGCTCAGGCCAGTGGCTCAGTGGCTCAGTGGCTCAGTGGCTCAGTGGCTCAGGCTCAGTGGCTCAGTGGCTCAGGCTGGCTCAGTGGCTCAGGGCTCAGTGGCCAGTGGCCTGGTGGCCAGTGGCTCAGTGGCCTCAGGTGGCTCAGTGGCTCAGTGGCTCAGTGGCTCAGTGGCCTCAGGCTCAGTGGCTCAGTGGCTCAGTGGCTCAGTGGCTCAGGCTCAGGCTCAGGCCTCAGTGGCTCAGTGGCTCAGGGCTCAGTGGCTCAGGCTCAGTGGCCAGTGGCCTCAGTGGCTCAGTGGCTCAGGCTCAGTGGCCTCAGGTGGCTCAGTGGTGGCTCAGGCTCAGTGGCTCAGTGGCTCAGTGGCCTCAGGCCAGTGGCAGGGTGGCTCAGTGGCTCAGTGGCTCAGTGGCTCAGTGGTGGCTCAGTGGCTCAGTGGCTCAGTGGCTCAGGCTCAGTGGCTCAGTGGCTCAGTGGCTCAGTGGCCAGTGGCTCAGGCTCAGTGGCTCAGGCTCAGTGGCTCAGTGGCTCAGTGGCTCAGTGGCTCAGTGGCTCAGTGGCCAGTGGCTCAGGGCCTCAGTGGCTCAGTGGCTCAGTGGCTCAGTGGCTCAGTGGCTCAGGCCAGTGGCTCAGTGGCTCAGTGGCTCAGTGGCTCAGTGGCTCAGTGGCTCAGTGGCTCAGTGGCTCAGTGGCTCAGTGGCTCAGTGGCTCAGTGGCCAGTGGCTCAGTGGCCAGTGGCTCAGTGGCTCAGTGGCTCAGGTGGCCAGTGGCTCAGTGGCTCAGTGGCTCAGTGGCTCAGTGGCTCAGTGGCCAGTGGCTCAGTGGCTCAGTGGCTCAGTGGCTCAGTGGCCTCAGTGGCCTGTGGCCTCAGTGGCTCAGTGGCTCAGTGGCTCAGTGGCTCAGTGGCTCAGTGGCTCAGTGGCTCAGGGCTCAGGGCCAGGCTCAGTGGCCTCAGTGGCCTGGCCAGGCTCAGTGGCTCAGTGGCTCAGTGGCTCAGTGGCTCAGGCCTCAGTGGCCTCAGGCTCAGTGGCTCAGGTGGCTCAGTGGCCTCAGTGGCTCAGTGGTGGCTCAGTGGCTCAGTGGCTCAGTGGCTCAGTGGCTCAGTGGCCTCAGTGGCTCAGTGGCTCAGTGGCTCAGTGGCTCAGGCTCAGTGGCTCAGTGGCTCAGGCTCAGTGGCTCAGTGGCTCAGTGGCTCAGTGGGCTCAGTGGCTCAGTGGCCTCAGTGGCTCAGTGGCTCAGTGGCCAGTGGCTCAGTGGCTCAGGCTCAGTGGCTCAGTGGCTCAGTGGCCTCAGGGCTCAGTGGCTCAGTGGCTCAGTGGCTCAGTGGCTCAGTGGCTCAGTGGCTCAGTGGCTCAGTGGCTCAGTGGCTCAGTGGCTCAGTGGCTCAGTGGCTCAGTGGCCTGTGGCTCAGTGGCTCAGTGGCTCAGTGGCTCAGTGGTGGCTCAGTGGCTCAGGCTCAGTGGCTCAGTGGCTCAGTGGCTCAGTGGCTCAGGCTCAGCTGGCTCAGTGGCCTCAGGGCTCAGTGGCTCAGTGGCTCAGTGGCTCAGTGGCTCAGTGGCTCAGGTGGCCTCAGTGGCTCAGTGGCTCAGGCTCAGTGGCTCAGTGGCTCAGTGGCCTCAGTGGCTCAGTGGCCAGTGGCTCAGGGCTCAGTGGCTCAGGCTCAGTGGCTCAGTGGCTCAGTGGCTCAGTGGCTCAGTGGCTCAGGCCTGTGGGCTCAGTGGCTCAGTGGCTCAGTGGCTCAGGCTCAGTGGCTCAGTGGCCAGTGGCCAGTGGCTCAGTGGCTCAGGCTCAGTGGCCAGTGGCTCAGGCCTGGCCAGTGGCTCAGTGGCTCAGGGCTCAGTGGCTCAGTGGCCTCAGTGGCTCAGTGGCTCAGTGGCTCAGGCTCAGTGGCTCAGTGGCTCAGTGGCCTCAGTGGCTCAGTGGCTCAGTGGCTCAGGCCTCAGTGGCTCAGTGGCCTCAGTGGCTCAGTGGCTCAGTGGCTCAGTGGCCTCAGTGGCTCAGTGGCTCAGTGGCTCAGTGGCTCAGTGGCCTCAGGGCTCAGTGGCTCAGTGGCTCAGGCTCAGTGGCTCAGTGGCTCAGGCTCTGGCTCAGTGGCTCAGTGGCTCAGTGGCTCAGTGGCTCAGTGGCTCAGTGGCTCAGTGGCTCAGGCTCAGTGGCTCAGTGGCTCAGTGGCTCAGTGGCTCAGTGGCTCAGTGGCTCAGTGGCTCAGGCTCAGTGGCTCAGGCTCAGTGGCTCAGTGGCTCAGTGGCTCAGTGGCTCAGTGGCTGGCCTCAGTGGCTCAGTGGCTCAGTGGCTCAGGCTCAGTGGCTCAGGCCTCAGGCTGGCTCAGTGGCTCAGTGGCTCAGGGCTCAGTGGCTCAGTGGCTCAGTGGCTGGCCTCAGTGGCTCAGGCTCAGTGGCTCAGTGGCTCAGGCTCAGTGGCTCAGTGGCTCAGTGGCTCAGTGGCCTCAGTGGCTCAGTGGTGGCTCAGTGGCCTCAGTGGCTCAGTGGCTCAGGTGGCCAGTGGCTCAGTGGCCTCAGGCTCAGTGGCTCAGTGGCCTCAGGCTCAGGCTCAGTGGTGGCCAGTGGCTCAGGCTCAGTGGCTCAGTGGCTCAGTGGCCAGTGGCTCAGGGCTCAGTGGCTCAGTGGCCCAGTGGCTCAGGCTCAGTGGCTCAGTGGCTCAGGCTCAGGCTCAGTGGCCTCAGGCTCAGGCTGGCTCAGTGGCTCAGTGGCTCAGTGGCTCAGTGGCCTCAGGCCAGTGGCTGGCTCAGTGGCTCAGTGGCCAGGCTCAGTGGCTCAGTGGCTCAGTGGCTCAGTGGCTCAGGCTCAGTGGCCTGGCTCAGTGGCTCAGTGGCTCAGGCTCAGTGGCTCAGGCTCAGGCTCAGTGGCCTCAGTGGCTCAGTGGCTGGCTCAGTGGCTCAGTGGCCTGGCTCAGTGGCTCAGGCTCAGTGGCTCAGTGGCTCAGTGGCTCAGTGGCTCAGTGGCTCAGGGCTCAGTGGCTCAGTGGTCAGGGCTCAGTGGCTCAGTGGCTCAGTGGCTCAGTGGCTCAGTGGCTCAGGGCTCAGTGGCTCAGTGGCTCAGGCCCAGGCTCAGGCTCAGTGGCCAGTGGCTCAGTGGCTCAGTGGCTCAGGCTCAGGCTCAGGCTCAGTGGCTCAGTGGCCTCAGTGGCTCAGGGCTCAGTGGCTCAGTGGCTCAGTGGCTCAGTGGCTCAGTGGCTCAGTGGCCTGCTCAGGCCTCAGGCTCAGTGGCTCAGTGGCCTCAGTGGCTCAGTGGCCTGTGGTGGCCTCAGTGGCTCAGTGGCTCAGTGGCTCAGTGGCTCAGGGCCAGTGGTGGCTCAGTGGCTCAGGCTCAGTGGCTCAGTGGTGGCTCAGTGGCTCAGTGGCTCAGGCTCAGGCCTGTGGCCAGTGGCTCAGGCTCAGTGGCTCTCAGGCTCAGTGGCTCAGGCTCAGGCTCAGGCCTGGCTCAGTGGCTCAGTGGCTCAGGCTCAGTGGCTCAGTGGCCTCAGGCTCAGTGGCCAGTGGCTCAGGTCAGGCCTGGCCAGGGCTCAGTGGCTCAGTGGCTCAGTGGCTCAGTGGCCAGTGGCTCAGTGGCTCAGTGGCTCAGTGGCTCAGTGGCCAGTGGCTCAGTGGCTCAGTGGCTCAGTGGCCAGTGGCTCAGTGGCCTCAGTGGCTCAGGCTCAGTGGCTCAGTGGCTCAGTGGCTCAGTGGCTCAGTGGCTCAGTGGCTCAGTGGCTCAGTGGCCTCAGTGGCTCAGTGGCCAGTGGCCTCAGGCTCAGTGGCCAGGCTCAGGCTCAGGGTCCAGGCTCAGTGGCCTCAGTGGCTCAGTGGCTCAGTGGCTCAGTGGCTCAGTGGCTCAGTGGCTCAGTGGCTCAGTGGCTCAGTGGCTCAGGCTCAGTGGCTCAGGTGGCTCAGTGGCTCAGGCTCAGTGGCCTCAGTGGCTCAGTGGCCAGTGGCTCAGTGGCTCAGTGGCTCAGTGGCTCAGTGGCTCAGTGGCTCAGGCTCAGTGGCCTCAGTGGCTCAGTGGCTCAGGCTCAGGCTCAGTGGCTCAGTGGCCTCAGGCTCAGTGGCTCAGTGGCTCAGGCTCAGTGGCTCAGTGGCTCAGTGGCTCAGTGGCTCAGTGGCTCAGTGGCCTCAGTGGCTCAGGCTCAGTGGCTCAGTGGCTCAGTGGCTCAGTGGCCAGTGGCTCAGTGGCTCAGTGGCTCAGGCTCAGTGGCTCAGGCTCAGTGGCTCAGTGGCTCAGTGGCTCAGTGGCTCAGTGGCCTCAGTGGCTCAGTGGCTCAGTGGCTCAGGGCTGGCTCAGTGGCTCAGTGGCTCAGTGGCCTCAGTGGCTCAGTGGCTCAGGCTCAGTGGCCAGTGGCTCAGTGGCTCAGTGGCTCAGGTGGCTCAGTGGCTCAGTGGCTCAGTGGCTCAGGCCTGTGGCTCAGTGGCTCAGTGGCTCAGTGGCCAGTGGCTCAGTGGCTCAGTGGCCTCAGTGGCTCAGGCTCAGTGGCTCAGTGGCTCAGTGGCTCAGTGGCTCAGTGGCCAGTGGCTCAGTGGCTCAGTGGCTCAGTGGCTCAGGCTCTGTGGCTCAGGCTCAGGCTCAGTGGCAGGCTCAGTGGCTCAGTGGCTCAGTGGCTCAGTGGCTCAGTGGCTCAGCTCAGGCCAGGCTCAGTGGCTCAGTGGCCTCAGTGGCTCAGGCTCAGTGGCCTCAGTGGCTCAGTGGCTCAGGCTCAGGGCTCAGTGGCCTCAGTGGCTCAGTGGCTCAGTGGCTCAGTGGCTCAGGCTCAGTGGCTCAGTGGCTCAGTGGCCAGTGGCTCAGTGGCTCAGGCTCAGTGGCCAGTGGCCTCAGTGGCTCAGTGGCTCAGTGGCTCAGTGGCTCAGTGGCTCAGGTGGCTCAGTGGCTCAGTGGCCTCAGTGGCTCAGTGGCCAGTGGCTCAGTGGCTCAGTGGCCTCAGGCTCAGTGGCTCAGTGGCTCAGTGGCTCAGTGGCTCAGTGGCTCAGTGGCTCAGGCCAGTGGCTCAGTGGCTCAGTGGCTCAGTGGCTCAGTGGCTCAGTGGCTCAGGCTCAGTGGCTCAGTGGCAGTGGCTCAGTGGCTGGCTCAGTGGCTCAGTGGCTCAGTGGCCAGGCTCAGTGGCTCAGTGGCTCAGTGGCTCAGTGGCTCAGTGGCTCAGTGGCTCAGTGGCCTCAGTGGCTCAGTGGCCAGGCTCAGGCTCAGGCTCAGTGGCTCAGTGGCTCAGTGGCTCAGGCTGGCCAGTGGCCAGTGGCCTGGTGGCTCAGTGGCTCAGTGGCTCAGGTCAGTGGCCTCAGTGGCCTCAGTGGCTCAGTGGCTCAGTGGCTCAGGTGGCTCAGTGGCTCAGTGGCTCAGTGGCTCAGGCCTCAGGCTCAGTGGCCAGTGGCTCAGTGGCTCAGTGGCTCAGTGGCTCAGGCTCAGTGGCTCAGTGGCTCAGTGGCTCAGTGGTGGCTCAGGGCTCAGTGGCCTGTGGCTCAGTGGCTCAGTGGCCTCAGTGGCTCAGGCTCAGTGGCTCAGGGCTCAGTGGCTCAGTGGCTCAGTGGCTCAGGCCAGTGGCTCAGGCTCAGTGGCCAGTGGCTGTGGCCTGGCTCAGTGGCTCAGGCTCAGTGGCTCAGTGGCTCAGTGGCCTCAGTGGCTGGCTCAGTGGCTCAGGCTCAGTGGCAGTGGCTCAGTGGCCAGTGGCTCAGTGGCCAGTGGCCAGTGGCTCAGTGGCTCAGTGGCCTCAGGCCTCAGGCTCAGTGGCCAGTGGCTCAGTGGCTCAGTGGCTCAGTGGCTCAGGCTCAGTGGCTCAGTGGCTCAGTGGCTCAGTGGCTCAGTGGCTCAGTGGCTCAGTGGCTCAGTGGCTCAGGGCTCAGTGGCTCAGTGGCTCAGTGGTGGCTCAGTGGCCTGTGGCTCAGTGGCCTCAGTGGCTCAGTGGCTCAGTGGCTCAGTGGCCTGTGGCCTCAGTGGCTCAGTGGCTCAGTGGCTCAGTGGCTCAGGCTCAGTGGCTCAGTGGCTCAGGCTGGCTCAGGCTCAGGCTCAGTGGCTCAGGCCTCAGTGGCCAGTGGCTCAGTGGCTCAGTGGCCTGTGGCTGGCTCAGTGGCTCAGTGGCTCAGTGGCTCAGTGGCTCAGTGGCCTGTGGCTCAGTGGCTCAGTGGCCTCAGTGGCCTCAGTGGCTCAGGCTCAGTGGCTCAGTGGCTCAGTGGCTCAGTGGCCGCTCAGTGGCTCAGTGGCTCAGTGGCTCAGTGGCTCAGGCTCAGTGGCTCAGTGGCCAGTGGCTCAGTGGCTCAGTGGCTCAGTGGCTCAGGTGGCCAGTGGCCTCAGGCTGTGGTGGCTCAGTGGCTCAGTGGCTCAGGCTCAGTGGCCAGTGGCCTCAGTGGCTCAGTGGCCTCAGTGGCTCAGTGGCCTCAGGTGGCTCAGTGGCTCAGTGGCTCAGTGGCCTCAGTGGCCTCAGTGGCCTCAGTGGCCTGTGGCCTCAGTGGCTCAGTGGCCTCAGTGGCCAGTGGCTCAGTGGCCTGGTGGCCTGTGGCTCAGTGGCCTCAGTGGCTCAGTGGCCAGTGGCTCAGTGGCCTGTGGCCTGTGGCCTGGCCTCAGTGGCTCAGGTGGCCTGTGGCCTGTGGCCTCAGGGCCAGTGGCCAGTGGCCTCAGTGGCTCAGTGGCCTCAGTGGCCTCAGGCCAGTGGCCTGTGGCCTCAGTGGCCAGTGGCCTGGTGGCCTCAGTGGCCAGGTGGCCAGTGGCCTGTGGCCTGTGGCCTGTGGCCTGTGGCCTGTGGCCTGTGGCCTCAGTGGCCTGTGGCCTCAGTGGCCTCAGTGGCCTGGCTCAGTGGCCAGTGGCTCAGTGGCCAGTGGCCTCAGTGGCCTCAGTGGCCAGTGGCCAGTGGCCTCAGTGGCCTGTGGCCTCAGTGGCCTGTGGCCAGTGGCTCAGTGGCTGTGGTGGGCTCAGTGGCCTGTGGCCTGTGGCCTGTGGCCTGTGGCCTGTGGCCAGTGGCCAGTGGCCAGTGGCCAGTGGCCTGTGGCTCAGGCCAGTGGCCAGTGGCCAGTGGCCAGTGGCCAGTGGCCTGTGGCTCAGTGGCCAGTGGCCTCAGTGGCCTGTGGCCTCAGTGGCCAGTGGCCTCAGTGGCCTGGCCTGTGGCTCAGTGGCTCAGTGGCCTCAGTGGCTCAGTGGCCTCAGTGGCCAGTGGCCTCAGTGGCTCAGGCTCAGGCCTCAGTGGCCAGTGGCCTGGCTCAGGGCTCAGTGGCCAGTGGCTGGCTCAGGCCTGTGGCCTGTGGCTCAGGCCTCAGGCCAGTGGCCTGTGGCTCAGTGGCCAGTGGCTCTGTGGCTCAGTGGCTCAGGCTCAGTGGCTCAGTGGCTCAGTGGCCTCAGTGGCCTGTGGCTCAGTGGCTCAGTGGCTCAGTGGCCCAGGCTCAGTGGCTCAGTGGCCAGTGGCTCAGGGGCTCAGTGGCCTCAGGCCTCAGTGGCCTCAGTGGCCAGGCTCAGTGGCTCAGTGGCCTCAGTGGCCTCAGTGGCCAGTGGCCTCAGTGGCTCAGTGGTGGCTCAGTGGCCTGGTGGCTCAGGCCAGTGGCCTCAGGCTCAGTGGCCTGTGGCTCTGTGGCTCAGTGGCCTGTGGCTCAGTGGCCCAGGGCCTGTGGCTCAGTCAGTGGCCTCAGTGGCTCAGGCTCAGTGGCCCAGGCTCAGGCCTCAGGCTCAGTGGCTCAGTGGCCAGTGGCTCAGTGGCTCAGTGGCTCAGTGGCTCAGTGGCTCAGGCCGCCTGTGGCCCAGTGGCCTGTGGCCTGGCCTGGCCTGTGGCTCAGTGGCCTCAGGCCTGTGGCTCAGTGGCCTCAGGCTCAGGGCCTCAGGCTCAGTGGCTCAGTGGCTCAGTGGCTCAGTGGCCTCAGTGGCTCTGGCCTGGCCAGGCCTCAGGCCTGTGGCCTGTGGCTCAGTGGCCCAGTGGCCAGTGGCTCAGGTGGCCCAGGCCTCAGGCCAGTGGCTCAGTGGCCTCAGGCCCAGTGGCCCAGGCCAGTGGCCTCAGGCTCAGGCTCAGTGGCCAGTGGCCTCAGTGGCTCAGTGGCTCAGTGGCTCTGTGGCTCAGTGGCCTGTGGCCTCAGTGGCTCAGTGGCCAGTGGCTCAGTGGCTCAGTGGCTCAGTGGCCAGTGGCCTGTGGCTCAGTGGCTCAGGCCTGTGGCTCAGGGCCTCAGTGGCCAGTGGCCCAGGCTCAGTGGCTCAGTGGCCTGTGGCCTGTGGCTCAGTGGCTCAGTGGGCTCAGTGGCCTGGTGGCCTGTGGCCTGTGGCCAGTGGCCTCAGTGGCTCAGGCCTGGTGGCTCAGTGGCTCAGTGGCCAGTGGCTCAGTGGCTCAGGTGGCTCAGTGGCTCAGGCCTCAGTGGCCTCAGTGGCCAGTGGCTCAGTGGCCTCAGTGGCTCAGTGGCTCAGTGGCCTGTGGCTCAGTGGCTCAGTGGCTCAGTGGCTCAGTGGCTCAGTGGCTCAGTGGCTCAGTGGCTCAGTGGCTCAGTGGCTCAGTGGCCCAGGCTCAGTGGCTCAG